>JAEIGM010000005.1:1364375-2728750 GCA_018903735.1 Drosophila cardini
TGAAAAAGCTCAAACTAGCTACAAAGTCATCCCAAGTTCTCACTCTACTTTTCCGCTCTCTATCTCTCACACTCTCTTTTGCTGTCTTCTCTTTTGAGATGCGAAATTATTTCGGACAGAAAGTTGCACTTGAAGTTAATAAGGACTTTGTAAAAATGCAATTAAAATACTTAACTGCATTCTTTAGGTAGTACACTGCATATATATGTTATTAACTAATTCATCATTTTGTATTTATTTAGGCAATTAACAAAATATATGTGCATCAATTGCCAATTGTATTTTTTCATTCATAACTGTTAATTTCATTCATTCTGTTTGCCTCCCACATTCTTACACACACACTCTTACATCGAGCCTTGTCAACAATGACTCGCCAGCCTAGAGAGGGAGAGCGGACGAGAGAGAAAATACGCAGAGCCAGGATTAGTCATTCGCCATTTTGGAGTAAGAATACAAATCAGATTTCATATTATGGAATTTATTAAGAAATCATAAAGTCGACAGAGTACAACATGGATTACAAAGTGTATGTGTGTGTATGTGTTTTAATGAATGTTGTGTTGCGCTATGTATAGACATTATTTAGTGTGTATAAATTACTTAGAGATTATTAGTCGCTATGAACTAATGCAGAGTAACCATATGTATGTATGTATGTAGTGGTCGAAGTGGGGGCGCTTTATGTATGTATGTATGTGTGTTGTTAATTAGAGTAATGCGCTGCTTGGAAATAATTAATAATGTGCCATTTTAGAAGCGAATACAAATTAACAATGTTTGATGATTGACTGACAATAATGATGTTGATGATAATGATGATACAACATTGACCTATCAATATCATGTTGCGCTTGCACTCGCAATATTCATCGCAATGTCTTCCTCCTGGTCATTAAACGCCGACGTCGACGTCATTGTTGCTGACGTCGCACCCGCCGCCATTGCTTTACCACTCTCTGGTGAACTTTGAACAGCGGGTCCGTTATTATTCTCATTGGCGTTTGTGTTCTCCACGACATCGACAGCATTGGCAGCTGGAGCGACAACATCTCCAATTGGAACGCTGGAAGCGTTGACTGAGGCAGTGTTTTGTGTGTTATTGCTGCTGCTGATCAGCTGCTCGGGGGCTGAGGAGTTGCTGCTGCTATACATTTGTATGACTGAATTGTTGTTCATGTTTTCAACTGAGGCACCTGATATAGACAGATCATCGGCAGAATCATCCGCCTGGCTATCCGTTTGCACCGCCTTCTCTTCAAGCAGATGATCGCCCTCACGTATTGGCCGCTTCGCTGAACCATAATGTTTGGAAATTTCCAAAAGTTCACGCAACGTTTCATTTTCCATCCGCAGCTGTGATATTGTCTGCAGTTCCCGCTGCACATTTTCATCATCGGCAGTCGCTGCTCGATGCATTACCGCTGCCATTTCGTTGATTTTATCGCGTTGGTCGCGTATTACTTGCCACAGGCGTTCGTTGTACAGCTCTTTGAAATTGAATTTACTGTCCAGCACCTTGGTCACTGTGTGTTCCCTGTATTTTTGCATCATCAGTTCCATTGCTCGCTCGTAATCCTCAATGCAGATTTTTAGCTCACGATTCTCTTTCAGTATTTCGGAGCTGTTCACATTTTGTTGCTGTATGCGATTAACCATATCAACATTGCTTTTGTTATTCGAAATGCGGTTTAATGACTCAATATCATCCTGATATTGCCGCAAGCTTTCAACCAAACGATTGTTTGTCTCCGCTTCCTCGAGCAGTGCTGTTCCCAGTGCATCCAAATCCTTGACACGACTGGCCATCCGCTGCGCATCCATTATCATCTGGCCCACAGATAGGTTCGACATCATGCAGCCCCTTTCGAAATCGAAACTCCTCAAAATAAATTAAATTCTGATTCTAAATTCCAATTCCTTTTGTTTTGTTGCAGACCTCGCTCTCTGCAACAAAGAATAGATTTAGTTGACGTCTCAGGCTGTCCTTTTGCATTCGTATTTTGTGTAATTACGTTCTGGTTTGTTTAATACTGTTGGGATGTGCTCGTTTAGCCAATCATTTAAATTTTACATACAACAGAACCACCAAAAAAATGTTACTATTAGAAATTTTGGCTCGACCCAATTATTATAGGTGGTTTTGACAGCTGACAGCTGAGAAGGTTGCCATCGTTTTTCCACAAACAGTGATGCATTCTTTGTTATCGTCTAGCCAGCAGCAAGAACTTATCGACCCAGCTACCAATCGGTCTATCGACCGCAATTTAAATTTTCAGCTGTAACGGAAATATAATAGTACCAATAATTAAATGAACTGATTAAAAGAAAATAAACATTTTTCGGAAAGTTAGCAAAATTTTATTGTCATTATTTAATTCGTTTTTTATATAAAACTATGAAGCTATCAGTACAGAAGTTTCACTTATAACGAAAGTTGGAAGACTAATTATGTTTTAAATCGAATATAACTAGACTAAAGAAATGCACATGAGGACTAAACACCCCTACATATATATAGTATATATATAAAATTGTGTATAATACGTAAAAAGAACCTAATTAAGTACTTAAAAATTATTATAATTTTGTATATACTTAAGCGCTATAAGTATAAACTGATTAAGTAGCTGTCATTTTGTTATAAAAGTTATAAAAAAGATTTTAAAAACAGAGGTAGAGGGAATAATAGCATACAACACATCCATCCAGATGTATATATATATATATATATATATCATAGACTAAAGATCACGAGATTAAACACCGACGCTGTTCAGACTGCCCGATGATAGGTTCTCCGAGCGACTTGACAAACGGGTGCGTTTAAGAATAACACGTCCGGGTTTATTGCTCGACTGCATCCGTGGACTGTCCGCCGAATTAGTCAAGTGTGTACCATCCTGTGTCTGGTTAAGATTGTTGTTATTTCCACCGGAACCGGCGGTGGCACGTTCCAGCGTGCGCTGTGATCGTCGCAGGGATGAGGTGGACATGCGTGTGAGTCCATTGTAGCCAGCCAATGTCTCCGTATCGTAGACAACCGACGGTCGTTGAAAATAACCCATATCATTGTCCTGTGAATCCTTCTCTTCGTGCAGCTGTTGCTGCTGTTGTTGTTGCTGTTGCTGCGACGTCGGAGGATTAAGCAGAGGATTGAGCGTAATGTGTATATGCCGTGTCCGTGGTTTATTCGGCGAGCATGCACTTAACGGTACAAAATCCTCCCGTAAATCAGCCAGACGTGGTTTATTCTGCTGTTGACCATTGATGCCACGCGAGTTCCTTCGCCGGCACAGGCACAAACAGCCGCTAATCACGACCAGAATGAGCAGTGCACCACCTCCAATGGTGCCCGTGAGTGTGGGATTTACACTGAACGTCTCATTGTGACTGGGTGTAGTGGTGTCCACGGCATGTTGGGTCGGCTGCACCGTAGTGCTCTCCTTGGGCCGCTGTGTGCGACCCTGTTTCAAAGCACTGAACTCGGAGGCGGAGACGGCGCTAAAAGATTGTAGCTTGAACTCATAGATGGTCCCGGGCTCCAAGGCGGTGACTTGAAAGCTTTGCGATTTGGCGCCATCGATGGTTGCCTTCAAATATTCCCCAGCAGATGCGGAGGGACGATAGTAGGCATAATAGCCGGATATTAGCTGCTCATCCGCATCGCTGGCCAGGCGCCAGTGCAGGACAACAGCGGTTTGAGAGTACTCCTCAATATTGACCAGTTCCGGTACAGGCAGTGGCGTCAGTGTGCTACCACGTTGCAGGAAGAATTTACCAGATGTGTTACTCTCCTTGTTATCATTGTTGGAATACACGGCCATGATGCGGAACCGATAGCTACGATCCGCACGTAACCCCGTCACCGATGACGTGAAGTTCTTGACAATTAAGCCAGCATGATGACGCTGCTCCTTGCCGTACGGTATATTTTCATTGGTGGTGTGCCAACTCTTGCGCTTCCCACTGTCCGTCATCCGGTACTGAACCTTGAAGAACTGTATGGGCAATCCCTCGTTGCGTACATGCCACCGCAGCATAACAGATTCATCTGAGAGACGGGTAACATTGGGTGCCGATGGCGGCACCATCTGTTGGCCCATCTGTTGCTTCTGCTTGCGATTGTGGATAGGACGTGGACGTATAGCTTCACCGGTGGCCGGCAACTGCTTGGGATTAACCAGGAGCAGAGTGCCGGCACTGTGTTCACCCAGACTATTGCGTGCAAAGCACTGGACGTAGCCGGCATGACGTTTCTCCACGCTATGCAGGATCAACGAACCATTTGGCTGCATTTCCGCCTCCGTATCCGTGTTGCTGCTATCTCCATTGAGCAGCCAATAGATTTCGGGAGTTGGAACACCCGTGGCTACACAGTCCAACTGCATGCTCTCTCCCTCATTAGTCAGATTGGCGTTCGGGGGCACCACAATACGCGGCAGTTGCTGCACCTCCAACCGAATCGAGTGCTCCAAAGCCGGCCGTATGCCGTTGTCCAGAAAACAATTGTAGATGCCCGCATCCTGAGCCTGCAATGCAACGATCTGCAGTCCATAGGAGAGTGTGTGTGTACGATTGCTTTGTTTGACGTCGCCGGGCACAAGCGGGCGACTCCACACGGCCTTGGGCGGAGGATTACCCACGCCGGGGCATAGCAATAGCACGGTTTCACCCAATCTGGCTATTACCTTCGTTTCCATACCTTGGCCATGCAACAAATGTGGAGCTTTAGTGGACACCTCTCTGGGTGAAAACACCTGCAGTTGCAATCTGCCTGGTAGAGTAATCCGTACACCGGCAGCGGTATTGGTGGCCATACAAGTGTAGCTGCCACCGTTGGCTGCAGTTACATCGGACAGTAGGAGCGTGCCATTGCCACCTGCTGTCTGTATTTGCTGGCCATTGTGATAGAAACTCCAGCTGGCCGCGGGATTGGAATGCACGTGTCCGCAGTGCCACAAAACCGTGTTGCCTGATACCACCTGCCAATCCGTTTGATTTCCTGACGCATCACTAATGCTGGCCAGTTCCAGACGTGCCGTTGTCGATGTCACAGCCAAAGGACCAACCCAGGCCACACAACGATAATCCCCCAAGGTATCCGGTCTCACAAAGACACGTAGCTTGGATATTTCATTGTCGTGGGTTATGCTCAGATTGTTGTATTGATTTGTTTTGGAATTGCTTGATTTTAAATATTTAAAGCGTTGGTAGCCACTTCGACTGGAGGCGTAACTCCATTCGAAACGCTCCGGAGGCAAGTTAGTTTCGCATATGAAGACCACTTCATCGCCAGAGGGCGCCACTGTCGATTCGGGTGCGCGCAAGATTCGCACGCCTGGCCCTGGTGACGGTGAGGGAGGCGGCGACGGCGACGCGGACGACGACGGAGAAGCATTGTAGGCCTGTAAAACCGGAATTGCTGCAAGCAACGACGTCAGCAGCGGCAACAGCAGCGACGTCGGCAGCGGCAGCAAAAGGCTGAAACGCGTCAGCGACATTTGAGTATAGTTGGGGTTGCTGAAATAATGAAATGTATTTATTTCATTACACTGCCAAATATGTGCACCGTTTTACGATTCAATGGCCAAATATGTTCTACAGCACACAATATATAAATTTTCTACCTGCTTTTTGTTGTATTCCGATTCCAATTCCGTTTGTTTGGCTCATGCGCGCGTTTGCGTTTGCGCAGCGACTGAGCTTGTCTTTTTTTTCGTCTTCTTTTTTTTCGTTGTTTTTATATACAAACTAAATGTTCGCACATTATATGCTCGTTAAACGTAAACGAGATATCATGCAAATTAACGTACACAAAGTTACCGACAAGCACTTAACAACTTAAGCAAATAAACAACAACATTTTATTTCCACAACGAAATTGGATGCTGCGGATATGCGACTGCGACGCCAGTTCAAGTGTACTGGTTCGCTCAAGTGTAAATCTTTGACTGGTTCAAAAGTTCTCTGTGTGCATGCATTTGTATGCATAGCGTCCCTGTATGAGCAAGTGTGTGTGGGTGTGTATATGTGTGCGTGCATGTGCTACAACACTACCCAGCTGGAATTCACTTAATGCATTTTGCTCATTTGTTTCAGCTGAAGAATCGTAATTAAGTAAAAATTCCCATGAACAGCTGTTAAACGCATCCAATTATTAATAAATAAATATTTTGCATAGCTTAATTTATTATTCACACTTAAAATTAACATTGCTTACAAAGAATTTGTTTAGTGCACTAGGCTGGCGGCTTTTGCACTTTAGCTAATTCTGCTTTGAATTTTACAATTGTTTCACGTGCCAACTTTAATTTGTCCTTCAGTGTCACTATTTCTCCTTTAACTTTTTGCTTAACGTTTACAATGTTGTCCAGAGTTTTGCCTTTCTTCTCCTCAACTAAAATAAAGCGACAATATGTTAAATATGTTATTTATAAAGCGTAGTTTACTTACAGTCTGTGTCGTGGCTCAGCAGTCCATTGGCACTCTGCTCTGATAGCATTAGATAATGCTGCATTATCTGTGTGGGCTCCTGGAAAACAATTTCCTCGTATGACTCGGACACTAGACCCTTTTTCGTATCCATGGTTGTGGAGGATGTGAGCTCTCCGTCGACGACGGGTGATTGGAAGAGCTTCAATATGTGATAGCAAGTCACAGGACGCTCGGATTGATCATTAAAATAGATTTTAATGACAACTTCGAATTCTCCCCAACCGGTCTCGGTGATTTCATACGGAGGCTTAACAACAATGCGATTGGGATTCGCATAGCTCTCGTGCAGTTTAAAGTGCACTTTCTTTACATAAATCGACATATCCTCATTGTAATAGGGCTTCAGATAAACTTTCCACTGATGTGTGTGTCCATCTTCCTCTCGCTTCTTGCCAAACGAGCGTGCTATGTTCCCATAGACAATGGGCTTAACAATGGTTACGCCTTTCAGTCGTCCACCGGATTCCGCGTTGAATTCAGTCATAATTAAATTTAATTGTTTTGTTATAAGTTTTGCTAGCGTTTGTTTTGGTTATTCTTTGTGACGATTAATGCTGATATAGCTATCGATAGCTTCTGCCGGTTAATTGGCATCGATACTTTAAATGCACTACCAACCTTAGACATCGATAGTATCGGAGGTTTTTCGCTGCCATCTCTAGTTGAGTTTTCCATGGACGGCGTCGCACCGATAAATAGTGAAAAACATAAATAAACAATAAAAATAATAGGAATTTATTTAAAAGGAGACCAGCAGTAAAAATAACATGATGGCGCGCCGCGGTGGAAAGCGCATACGTATGGATGATCCGCCTCCAGCTCCAGAGTACGATGAATTACACAGGTAAATCTTAGCTAAAACAAAAATTTCACATTTCATTAACTGACGATTTCTTTTATTAGCGATGCATTAAATGAAAGCGCATCAGATGCAGACAGTCCCACTAAGCGAATGACTCGACTGCGAGCACGCGGTGGCGTACGTGACAAGCCGCCCATCATTGACGACGACGAGGATGAGTTTTTTGCGCCCGTTTCCCGCAAGCGCAAGACGCCCCAAACAAGGAAACCACCAGCTGAGCGTAAGGAACGAATAGAACGACCACGCAAAGAGCCCGTAGAGAAAGCGCACCACGAACGAATTGATAATGAACGCGAAATCACCACTGATGAGAACAGCTTGTACTACATCGTGCGCCATTCCAAGAATCCCATAGCGGTAAGAAAAATTTGTCCCCAAATACTATTTCGACACAGTTATTGACGTATACTTATGTAGAGCATTGTGGACCAATGGATCGAGCAGTATAAGGAAAACCGGGAGACGGCGCTTGTCGCTTTGATGCAGTTTTTTATCAATGCCAGCGGCTGCAAGGGTAAAATATCGGAGGATATACAGTATCCAGTAGATCACACGGCTATTATACGTCGCATGACCGAGGAGTTCGATGAGGAAAGCGGAGAATATCCATTGATTATGACGGGCACACAATGGAAGAAATTTAAGAATAACTTTTGTGACTTTGTGCAAACTCTTGTGAAGCAATGTCAGTACTCCATTATCTATGATCAGTTTCTAATGGATAATGTGATATCGCTTTTAACCGGATTATCGGATTCCCAAGTGCGCGCCTTTCGTCACACGGCGACATTAGCAGCCATGAAACTAATGACTGCTCTGGTGGATGTTGCTCTTCTGGTCTCCAATAATTTCGAGAACGCAGCTAAACAGTTTGAAGCTGAACGCGTTAAGGTAAAATGAGTTATTAAATTACTCCCACTCACATTAAATCAACGTTTTTTTTTTATAATTTTACAGTCTCGCGATCGTCGAGCATCGGATCGACTGGACTCCTTGATGACAAAACGTTCGGAGCTGGAGGAAAATATGGATGAGATCAAGAGCATGTTAACGTACATGTTTAAATCGGTATTTGTACATCGCTACAGAGATACGTTGCCGGATATAAGAGCCATTTGTATGGCTGAAATTGGCATCTGGATGGAGAACTATCCGCAGAATTTCCTAGATGATTCCTATTTGAAGTATATTGGTTGGACATTGCACGACAAGATTGGTGAGGTGCGTTTACGTTGTCTGCAGTCATTGTTGCCTCTCTATGACAAAGAGGAGCTCAAGGGTAAACTGGAGCTGTTCACATCCAAGTTTAAGGATCGCATTGTGGGCATGACACTGGACAAGGAGTTTGAGGTGTCTGTTCATGCAGTTAAACTGGTTATCAGCATATTAAAGTGAGTTTTGATGACTTTAAAAGAAACGTATGTTAATAATCTTGGATGTCTTTTATGTGCTTAGAATACATCCAGAGATCTTGGCCGACAAGGATTGTGAAATCGTTTACGAATTGGTTTATTCATCGCATCGAGGAGTGGCCCAAGCAGCTGCAGAATTTCTCAACGTGCGATTATTTCATTTAACCGCCGACATGGAGGAGACCAAGACAAAGCGAGGAAAACTACGTTTACCCAACACACCGTTAATACGAGATCTGGTGCAGTTCTTTATTGAATCCGAGCTGCACGAACATGGCGCATATTTGGTGGATTCCTTTATCGATAGCAATGATATGGTTAGGGATTGGGAATGTATGACTGATCTGTTGCTGGAGGAGCCCGGTCCCAATGAGGAGGTACTAGACAACAAACAGGAATCAACGCTCATTGAGATCATGGTGAGCAGCGTCAAGCAGTCGGCATCGGGTGAGGTACCCGTTGGACGTGCAAGCAATCGAAAGTTTACACTCAGCTCCAAGGAACTTAAGGCAATACAGGATGAGAAGGTGAAGCTGACGGAGCATTTTATTGTCACGCTACCGGCGCTGCTGGAAAAGTATCAGGCTGACAGTGAGAAACTGGCAAATCTCTTGGCGGTGCCACAATATTTTGATCTTAATCTGTATACGACCAATCGACAGGAGGGTAATCTGCAGGCATTGCTCGATAAGATTAGCCATGTTATGTGTATGCACACAGGTCGCGATGTGCTTGAAACGTGCGCCAAGACACTGGAGTGCCTCTGTGCAGAAGGTAGTGCCACATACACCCGCTGCAACATAGCGCGCTCCAACATCATCGAGAGTGCGGTCAACAAGTACAAGGATGTGATTGTGGAGTGGCGTAATTTGATACTAGGTAAGTAATAATTGTAGAAGTCGGAGGCGCGCTTTTTTACTAATTGCTTCATTTCACTCCAGGCGAGGAGACTCCAAATGAGGATGACATTTATAATATAACCATAGCACTGAAGGTGGTATCCATTCTGTATTCGTCGCATAATCTGAATCCTTGGGATCTATTCAAGTCGCTATTCCGCGATGTGGAGGAAGCCCAGTGCAAGGATAACGTGGAACGTTGTCTGCCCAATGAGGCACTGGCCTACTGCATTGAGGCATGCTACTTCTCCATTAGTTGGGGCCTCTGCTACGTGGAGAACGATTGCGAAGCTCTCAATGTGGCCGCTGTAGTTGCCGAGCTGCGCAGCAATTTAGATAGCTTTATGTCGGCCTGCTTTGAGCTGACACGCGATGGACCCACTGTGCAAATCCAGGAGGCGGTACGTCTGACATACCCTATAATTACTTTAATAAACTGTTGTTGGTTTTCTTTGTAGGCCTATCAATCGATTTGCGATCTACTCATCATCTACTCGGATCAATTGGCTCGCAGCGAGAGCGAACACATACGTAGCTTGGAATACAAGTCACGCATGGATGAGCATCTCATACTGGACAACTTTGTGCAGCATTATGTGTTCTCCTTAAAGCAGGTGGTGGCCCAGGATGAGACTCGCATCGAGGAGTTGCATAAGAAGCGCAATTTCTTGGCCTGCTACTGCAAACTTGTGGTCTACAACATTATTCCCACGATGCGAGCTGCGAGCATCTTTAAATACTACGTCAAGGCAAGGACCATGTCTTTATATATGTATATAGAATCTGAAATAATGTGATTTTTTGTTTAAAGTGCTATAATGAGTATGGTGACATTATTAAGGCCACCTTGGGCAAGGCACGTGAGATTAACAAGGTGAACTTTGCCATGACCCTGCTGCTGAGTCTCATCACCGTTTTCAAGAGTCTGCAGGAACAGAGCGACGATGGGACTGTGTCCAAGAGCTCACAGGAGTTTCTGGATCTCAAGGAGTTGGCAAAAAGATTTGCTCTTACATTTGGCTTCGATGCGTTGAAGAATCGCGACTCTGTTGCGGCTATACATCGTGGTGGCATCTATTTTGCGGCCAATAAACAGCCAGATGATCCAGTACGTGCTCCAACGCGTCTACTCTTTCTGGAGGTTCTCAATGAGTTTAACTACAAACTGTTGAAACAGGACAAAAAGGTCATTATGGCATTCCTGGACAAGGTCATACCACCGGGCATGCCATCGAGCCGTGCGGAGGAGTGGCAGCCACTAGTGCTCTATCGCAACTCCTTGCTGCACGGCGAAACGGATCAGGCCCCGGTGACTACACGTCGAGCATACACACGCAAACGCAGGGATCATGGTAAGCAGTGGGGCATTAGCCGATCATTTTTCGATCTTTATTAACTAATAATAATATTTAACTATATTCCCCTTTGCAGATGAAGACGACGAAGAGGAGGATGATGAAGATGAACACAATGATCCCGATTATAGAGGCTAAGATCCTCTACGTAATGTACAATACAATTCATTCTATTAGTTTTAAGAACACAGTGTAGTTTTTAAACCAAGATCGGGTATTCAGTGAATATTAAACCCAAACTAAGATCTTATTAAATTAAAAACATTTAAACATGTCGATTTAAATTAATTGTCGTTTTATTGTTTTTAAGTATGTAACTACTGATAGTAAGTAATAGTAACTATTTATATTTAATATGTAGACTTAGACTTGCTCTAATAGATTAAAATTAGCTTTAACAAACAATATTTTAGATGCACTGTCCGGACATATAATATCGGATTGCAAATCACTGTAAAGATTAGTGGATTGACTAAACAAACGCTCGACGGAAATGCTCGCTGCCGGTGTGGATAGATACTTTCTCACAATTGGATACAGAGGTGTGTATTTGGGATTCGATTGCCACCAGGTTATTGGATCGCTTTGACGTTCGATTCTTGGCTCCGAGTTGTACAAATAAAGTAGATTCTTAAGCTGAGTTTGGGAATGTAGGGAGGAGTTTGCCTCTGAGCTGTTGTTGCCCATTGTGAGCATATTGTCCAGAAACGAATCAATTTTGGATTCCAGCTTTACATTGGCACTGGGAATGACAGTTTTGCTAATCTTTGCCGGCGGCTGCCAGATATGATGTGACTGCACTCTGCTTAACTGGGCCAAGACTTCCTCTGTTACCAAATCAGCCTGTTGTTGTGTAAAGAAAGCTTGTTTATAGCGCGGATCCAAGTAGGTGGCCACCAGATACTTTATGTCTGTAGCCATGGAAGAGCACTTTAGTTCCAGTTCCTCCAGCAGTTTACGAGCAAATGAACAGGTGGTCTAATAAAAAATTTAATATATTATTGACATTTTTATTACAGTTATTTAATCACTTACCACAGAGGAGACAAAATTGTGGACGTCGGTACGTAGTGAATCCCGTAGAGCTGCTATTAACGGTATAACCGAAGATGCTGTTGAAGTACTCCAAATACCAATGATTTCCTCAATTGGCTGTATAACCCGATTGCATAGATCAATATCCAGCCATTCATCGGGATAAATCTTTACCATGTTATATTCCTCGGCATAAATTGAGAGCGCGTCTTTCAACCTAAGTAAATTAGCCTTTAAGCGAAATATGGAATTCCATTTTGATGAGTTATCCTCAGTGTCCATTAGTAGATCGAAGGGTTCGCGGTTCAAACGCTTCTCATGTATATACTTTAAATGCATAAATGCAATTTGGGATTGCTGAAAATGTTTAACGATTTGCCTACATTTTGAATCCACTTGTTTGAGATGGTCATTAGATTCGATAGCGTATTTCACGCAGAGTTGCAATAAATGAACGCTGCATTCGATGACGGCTCCTTGAGTGCAGGTTGCCTCATCTCTAACAATGCAATGAATCTTTTCCTTGGGCAATTGCAATTCCAGGCTGGCGTTGGAAATAATGTTGCGAATATGACAAGCAATATCACTGAGGTCTCCCTCATACAGCACCATACATTTCATATGGAATTTCCTGGCCTGGAAATCACTAGAAATGCCATGACAGCACAAGCTTAGCAGCCCTTGCCCGCTCGAGTCCAACCATAGACTTGAGGACAGCGATACTGTCTCCAGCATATTAAGTTGCTGTTTCAGTTGTGATTCCATGCGCTGATATATATCCTGGCATATTATATTCTTATAATAACTGATTTTGTTAAGTTTATATCGCGGCTGGAGTACTTTAATAAAATTAACAAATCCAGCTTCTTCGATCATATTAAATGAATGATCACTCTGCACAATCATAAGTGCTAGTTTCTCGTCAGTTGCATAAAATTCATTTGTGTTGGTGTCCAGTGGATCTGGATTCTATAGGAGAATAATAGTTTATTTAGTTTGTCTTGTAAATAAAAAATTTGAATATTTTGTTATTGTATACTTGTAACTGCAAGTGCGAGCGAGAGGCAGCACTGTCATTCACTTCCGTTTTCACCATGTACTTCATGTCGTTTTCGGACAGTGTTTGAAATTCCACAGGATGTTTGCTTTTTAAATGATTTCGCAAACATGTTGTGCCACGACCCTTTCTGGAGTAGTTCTTGTGGCATAGGCAACATGTCGCAACCGTATCACTTTCTTTATAGAAAAAATTCCAAACTCGACTCTTTTTGCTCATAGTTTCTTGTTGCGGATACTCCGCTTTACATCCGTTTCGTCGCAGCCCTGTTAAACATAATTTCGATACACCGAACGATAACGATAAAGGTGCAACGTAGAGTTGTCACAATCCATACATGCAACTATCGAAGTTTTCCCATCACTTGCAAAAGAATTTGGCGCGCACGCCATTCTACAAGTAAATAACATTTGTTTATGTGCGCAATGCCTTGCAACATGGATTTGCCAAGCAGTCCCGAAGATTTGGTATCCCGTGAGTTCGACAGCTTGAAAGAGCTACTGCAGGACTCCACAAGATGGCACAACATTCCACTGCTAAACCATACACCACTGCATAAACTGAAGGATCAGGGATTGGTGCGCTTCCGTGGCATGGTGCAAGATATGATGGATCCGGAGATTTATTTGGAGCGCTATGAAATAAAATCAGCCGATGGCAGCACACGCTTGCAGCTGGGCAAATATCGCGATTGCCTGCGACTGGGCAAAGATGAGCAACTGGATTATAATGCGGAGAAAAATGTGCATGGAGAACGGAGAACTCTGTTTGTGGTATCACTGCCTGGCCAAAATGACTGGGCCAAGGAGCACGAGAGGCGCTGTGGTCCACAGTCTGAAGTGTCCACTCCGGACACAGCAGCTGGAAGTGGTACAAAGCGTGCGCTGGACGAACAGGCGGACATGGAAGTGGACAACGTCGAAACCACAAGCGGAAAGTCACTCAAAAGACACTGCAAGGCTGTGGAAACTGCACCCAGTGAAAAGGCCAGTGATCGGCCTGCTGCTCTCGGTTCGGACTATTTGCTCAACTCGCCGCTGCCGGAGCGACCCAGCATGGCGTGCATGATCAAAGTTTATGAGGATTTCGATAAGTATACACTCAACTCCTTGATGGACTTCGTGGGCTTTTTGTCTGTAGATCCCGCCCTGGATGCAGCTACACTGGACGTGGAGGCCATGCAGGATGTGGAGAGCCTTAGTGAGCTGCAGGCACAGAATCCATCGCCGTTTTTAATACCACGACTGCATGCTTTTGGAATCAAATCTTTAAGCCACGCTAATCCTCTACTGGATCTGAGTCTGCTTCAACCAACTGCAGGGGAAGTGTTCTCCCTGGAGACTGTGCACAAGGACTTGCGAATGCTACTCAAGCTATGCCTCTTCGAGGACGAACTGGCCGCCGAATATCTGCTCTCGCATCTTATTTCCACAGTCTACAGCCGCTCCGAGATGCAGTGCATCGGCAAATTTGCGTTGAACATATGTAATCTACCCAAAAATTGTCTGGAACAGTATACTAAAAGATTGTACCAAGTGCTGGAACTGCTGCTGCCAGCAAGTCACTACTTGCCTATGACGCTGGACACGATGAACACAGCTGCCTTTGCACCCAAGTGAGTTAACTTAAGATATCTCCCGTGCTCTTCCATTAAATCTCAAATTTGTCCATTTACAGAAAGGATTATGAGACGAACAAGCTAATCTCTGGGCTGTTGCAGCTGGCGCCGCACACGCACCTCATGCTGGACGAGACACGCATGCAGCAGGGCAAACTGGAAGCCAATGGTGTCCATGCCATACAGCATCTGGCGCATCTGATCAACAATCAGCAATTGAAGTGCGATTTTCAGTATTACCAAATTGATTATAATGTGGATATACCTGTGCTCATCGTGAGCGAGGGACGCAGCATGTTGCCAGTGAGTACAGACATAGCCCAAGCGACTATAGTAAGTGCATCCGCTAGTTAACCCTTCGATCTTTGCAGAGTGACTTTGTGCTGCCCATCAGTGCCGATGCCAAATCCATTGAAATTGCAGAGGAATCTCTAAAAGCCGCGCTGCACTACCTGCAGTCACCACAGAAATTACAACAGCTGCGCACATATTTGACCATGGCCAAGACTAGCTCGTTTAGTGTTAGCGAAGATCTAACCGAGATCATACAACAGGAATTCGTAGACATGCGTAAAGCGAATGTGAAGAGCAATGCGGATGATCTGCATGGGTTGCTGGTGCTATCCCGTCTCCTGGGCATTGCCAGGGGCAAACAGACTCTGGACAAGGAAACCTGGCATCTAGCCACAGAATACGAGTCCAAGCGACGACAGCGTCTACAATCTTTACCCAAAACCAACCAACAACTCCGTCATGCATAAAACAAACTCATTTATTTAAAAATAAATTATAATTTATTGTAACCATTGTGCCTCTTCTTGGTCGACGATTCCCGTTGATTTCGTAATTTACGGAAATCAAGAAACTTGCGACGTCCCTCAATGTACCAGAGCGTTTCCTGGTAGGTGGAGGGCAGCACCTCCTTGACATTCTGCTCCACAGAATAAGTCAAGTGAAAGGTATTGGTTGTCTTTTCCTCAAAATTATTGGCATCAATGACTTGGACAACGGTGAGGACTTGCATATAGTTCTCATGGGTGTACACCACATAGGCGGTCACTTTGAGAAAGGAATTAACCTTCACGGGACTAAAGAATCCAATGTCTAGGATACATTCAATAAAAGGACGCGACTGGGAATAAATGCTGGCGGTGATGAAGCTGATTTCGACAGCATTGCGCATAATGAAGCCACCAAAGATGTTGTTCTGACCATTGCGACTGTCGGGAAACGGATGCAGCATGGTCGTCTGAAAGGATTTGTTCATCCAGCTGCAATTCGGTGGTTCCTCACAGACTTCCGTTTTGGCTATATCCGTTCCATTGGTGCGACGGAAGAGCTCAAACATCAGTTTCTCATCGCTCTTGGTGGGACGAGAGATCAGTTCACGTGAGAAGCGCAAACGTCGTTGTCTCTGCCGCTTGTTGGCATCACTGTAGCACCGTTGCTCCTCGTCGCTTCCCGGCTGGATGGGATTAACGGGTGCAGAGTCAGTGTTTGTGGCATTACGGGCAACCATCATGAGTATGGCTTTGGTTATAATGCGTTGCTCCTGCCGCATGTAGATAGTAATCTCCATGGAGCTGTGACCCACCCAAGACGCATGACCACAGAGCACAATATCCTTGGTCGCATCCACATTATGTATGTTATAGAAATCGATTTTGTCCACCAGGAGTGTTACAAAGACATATGGAAGCGGTATGCCCGCGGGTAACGACGGAATCTTTACATGCCGATGACAAATCCACACTGAGGATCTTGGGGTAGTTGTAGTCCAGGGGGAAATCGTTTTGGGGATAAGTCTTACCCGCAAACATATCCAGTTCCTCCATTAGGCGACCAACCCGCACCAGACCCAAGTGGTTAACGTAACCCTCACGTTTTTCAATCGAACTAATGGGCAGAAAAGCCGTAGTGAAGGAATCCTTCATGCTCCGACTGGGTAAATCTTTCCTTTTGGGTTGAAATTTCAACAGACCAGAACGACACTTGGGTATAAGATGATAGCCCGGTTCCAAGCCAACTATAGACCGTATTTGCCTATCAACTGTGGAGCACAGCGTTATATGGGGATTGAGAGTAGGGAAACTATTGACATTTACCATCTTCCATAGTGCCTGAACAGTGTCCCGATTCGAATGCCTCAAATTCACACATATCGCCCTGCATTCTGAACGATCGGTGTATATATTGCACGCGCTGGTAGTAGGCTCCATGTGTGGGACATAGAGCACGTCGGAGGGATTGCACCGATCTTATCATACGAGGCATGGGGTTTAATGGCTAAAGATACCGAATAGAATTTAGAAAAACATTCCAAATAGTTTGACAGTGTAATTTGAAAACTGTGCTGAAATAATCATTTATTAATCCTAGAGTTGAGTCCTCTATATATTTAAATATACCCAGTACTTTATTCAAAGGGTATAAGTGGAATTATATAGTTTTTAACTCTTATATTGCAGAAGTCTCACTGCAAGTCAATCTCTTATATTCTCTACCAGAAGCTCTTATACAAACAACTTCTTCCTTCTCCCCTTAAATACTTTCGCTCAAATACAAACAACTCTACTGCTAGGTATGATGACACTTATGTTCTAGTCTCCGACGATAGCCAATAATTGTTCTCTAGGGGGTCCCAACTATGACGAAATTAGTTCAAAAACTGTTTTATCAGCATTATTTCGTTGTCAGTTAATGACCATTCAAGAGTAAACACTATAAAGTGCAATATCATCGTTAAACGACTGAACGTAGAGACTGAAGCTTGCGTGAGAGATAGATCGAGAGAGAGTGAGCGCCTAATAAGTAAAGCTTTTAAAAGCGCGCGTTCGATTCGCCCTATAAAAGCAACAGCAGCGTCGCAAAAGACATTAGTTTATGAAACTGCGTTGAAGCAAACACATCAAGAAAAAAATCAAACATGTCGAAAATTGTACTTTATGGTGTTGATTTAAGCCCGCCTGTGCGTGCAGTACTACTAACACTTAAGGCACTTGGATTACCATTCGAATACAAGGAAGTGCAACTAGGAGTTGAGAATCGTACTCCTGAGTACCTCAAGAAGAATCCTCATGGAACAGTGCCACTTTTGGATGATAATGGCACCTACGTATACGATTCACACGCCATTTGCATTTATTTGTGCGACAAATATGCTAAAAATGATTCGCTATATCCCAAGGATTTAGTTAAGCGATCAGCAATCAATCAGCGCCTGTTTTTCGACGCCAGCGTTCTATATATGTCACTGTGGAGTTGCAGCAGCGTCTTTTGGCGCCAGGGCGTCACCGTTGTGTCCAAAGAGAAGACGGACAACATACACGAAGCTCTCAGGCTCACCGAGGTGTTTCTAGAGGATAGAAAGTATATCTCTGGAGACACATTGACCATTGCCGACTTTTGCTGTGTTGCCACTGCTTCATCCTTCCCAGCAGTCTTGGATATTGATCCAGTGAAGTATCCAAAGGTCACGGCGTGGATTGAGCATCTGAAAAAGTTACCATACTACGAGGAAGCCAACAACGTCGGGGCTACTAAATACAACACTTTCATGAGAAAATCATGGACCAAAGTAGAGCTCTAAGAAGTCGTAGACAATGCAAATAAACTACTTATTATTAAATCAACTGTAAATCGCGAATTTTGTTTGAATCCACCACACCGTTATTTCACCACAGTGCTCTACACAAACAAGCAAGGCAGTGGCTGCTTGTAATTTCACCATGGTTTCTAAGAATTGTGCGAAACCTATCCTTGGGTGTAGACAGCTTGGTTAGCAATAGTTTCTTAAGGTAGACGTGATCATAAAAAAAATTTGACATTTTACAGTTAACTTTAATGTGCAGAAAGCATTTGTATTGGTGTCGCTTGCACGCTAGCTAGAACAACTTTGGCGCCAAAAACATAAATTCGATAGAAATTGTACATTCAAAGCTACTTTTATTTTAGATGGTTAGTTTTACTCTCTTTAAGTTTACTTACTTTGTAATAACGTTTTGGATCCATTCTTTATGCTGACTTTTACCGCTAAAGAAACGTTGCGCCAAATCTAAGGAAGGTGGACAGCATACTAAATAAAATACTAAATTCGAATTCCTATATCGATAACAGCTAGTTGTCATCGATAGTTAATAATGGTCGATTAATTTATGTCAATAAATAACGAAAGAAAGTGAAAACAAAATGAGCAAAACTAACAAAGTTGCTTGGACCGACGAGATTTTGTTTTTTGTAATAAAACATGTAAAAGCCGCGCCATTTGTATGGGACCATTCCCATCCACAGTTTGCTTTTAAATCAAGAAAGGCCAAATTCTGGTCGCTCCTAGCTGAAAAAGTAAATACTTACGGCGGACTGTATTTAACAACGCCAGTTACAAAGGGTAAGTTAACTGCAAATTATTAAAAGGTGAGAATCATGTATTAAAGTAGACATTTTTTGATTCTAGAATCATTGCAAAAGAAATGGACAAATATGAAAACATATTATTTGTTCGAGGAAAGCAAATCAAGACGAATTGGTGCGGATGCCGACACTTTTGGCACAACCTGGAAATTTAGGTCCACACTATCCTTTCTAAGCACCTCGATGAGTCCACCAGCTCCACAAACACCTCAACAGAACACCACACAGGGAACGAATGCCGAGTGTGGTCCTATTCCAGTTGCCAATGCAAGCGAGAGCAGCTTTGATCTCTCCGAGGATGACCCACTGGCTACTCAAGAGGCTCTTCCCGGTAGCATTACCATTAAAACAGAAGAACCATCCCCGGAGGAACTATCAGCCGAAGATCCCTCAACATTAAACGACAATGATAATGAGGAAGAGGAGGAAGAAGAACCCGCATTGCCTCCTGTAAGAAAAAGGGCAAAGGAACCATCCATTAGCGAAGGTCGAATATCTAAGTATGCACACAAAACCAATTATTACCATTACGGCATGACTGTGGCCCAAGACCTGGATCAATTGGACGAGGATTACAAAATAGACGCTAAGCTGGAAATAATGCAGATCATTGCCAAATACAAAAGAGAGCAGTATTTAAACCAAACTGATAGTCAATAAAATTATAGTAAACTATTTAATTTGCCGCAGTTGCTGTCTCAACGGTTTTAGTATTAGTTTACAGAACAATTTTGCATAAAACGACCACTGTAATCCTAGAAAACTCTTTAAAGGAGTACCCCTAACATTTTTGTTATAGCATTCATCGTCTGCTTTTTTCAAATATCGATAACAATACTTAACTTAGTCGATGGCTGGCGATGAGCAGGGGTGTGGTGCGATAACTCAAGCCAGTTTCTGATTGCCCGTCACTAGCATAAGTCATTGCGTCTGTGCGTCGTTCTGCTGGTTTTGTGTTTCATTTATTTAAAATTTAAGTTAATAAGTTAGTTTTGTGTTTACTTCAGTTATTACAAATAATGCGATCGATTTGCTGTTCATAGTAAGAACCACCATTATCGTTCAAAGGGTAAGTGCTATTAAGTTTTGGAGGCGACCCGCCCAAAGTGTTTGCTCAAATACCTGAACTTCTGCTTGCGTTGTTATTATGCTGATGTTGTTGCTGCCTTCACATGGGCGTTGACCGAAAATTAGAAAAACCAAACCTATTCTAAAATTAATGAATATAAACTAGCTTACTTTATTAAATATGTAAGCATTTCATTCACATCATTACTGGGAGTGCCAAAATGATGTGTAAAATGGACGCAGGCTTCTTCCTGCGAATTAAAAAAACTTGCATGCCACCTGCTGCCCAATTGGAAATGTGATGCACTCAAATTTCATACCCCTTTTTTGTTGTTTTAAATTTTTTTTTGCAAATTGGTGTGTGCCTAAGTGTGTCCTCCAGGCGCATTTCAATTGCACTTTTGCCCTCACATTTGCAACGGTCTCAACACTAATTAGTGACACATTACTTATACATTAAAATATATGCCTAAGTGGTTGTGTGTACATGTACACTTGTACGTGTGTGCGTGTGCTACAGCGTCTGCATCAGTGAAAAGGGTGGATTACACTGTCCGTTGTTGCTCTTTCAGTTATTATTACCGAGTTTGGGTTTCTCGCTTAGTTTTGTATTTGTTTTCACTTCGGCCAGCGACTTCTGCTGCTTCAGTGCGCAGGGTACACAAACACTCACACACACACTAGCATAACACAGGTAACAGACATTATCTTCTATGTTGCGTGTTTTGTTGCATTGTGCCTTACCGGCAACAGCAACAAGAACGGCTCTTTTACTATTCTCTCCCTTCCTCTCTCTGTCTCCCTCACTCTCATTCCTTATTATCGTTGCTGTTCACGATGCCCGAGGGTCAAGTGTGTCGTCATACACACACATACGCATGTGTATAAGTATGCAAGTGTGAGCTGCTGGTAGTTGTCCTTGCTGCTCTCACTTTCTCGCGGCGTTTGTTCTTTTATGGTTGCTCAAAGTCTGGGTAATGTCCTTTTTGCTTTATTGTGATGAGGGGAGTCCTTTGTGATCGCGATAAGCTGCTTTTCTGCCTTTTGTCCATGCAGCGTGAATTAATACGTCAATGTCAAAATTTAGCGGCACTTTTTCTGTCCACCATTTGCATCAGTCTTAAATTATATATCGATAAATTTTAATCGATTTTCGATTAGAACTATGAGATAATGACACCTGTTCCATTTCTTTGTTGACAAGTTCCTGACGGTTTTTTGTGCCAAAACTAAAGATAGAACAATTCCCAAAATTAAGATTACGTCGTAAATTATAAAGAGGCTTTTCAAAACTAAAAGGAACTGTAGAGCATAAGACTTAAATCGCTTTGGCACATATCCCATATCAAAGACTAATTGCGCGCCCACTTGAATGACATTTAACTTAAAATTTGACATAGTTTAAACGCAGCAAGTGTGTGTGAGCGTTGTGCGTGTATTGGTGTGTATGTGTTTATAGACTGACGTCTAAATCCATAGCATATAGCACGTTCATTGCTCCTGTCAGTGGAAATGCTATAAATAGCGCCGTGCAGCGACCCCATTAAATACCCTTGTGAACAAGGTATATTGGTTAATATGGGAATACCATTAATAGGTTTAGATTTGGCTTAAAAAGTTAGGTTAGTTTTCTGTGAAGAGGCGATTAATTGAACTTTGCTTAAAACTAAATAGTATAAATTTTATTTTAAATCAAATATAAATCTTATAGAAATAGTTTTAAGAAATCATTTAAGCATAATTTTACTAAGCATGAATTGTTAGCAAATTACAAGTCTTCGCAGACTCAAGGGAAGGGAATATAGTAGCTGACAGAGCTCACACCGTCAATTTCCCAAATATTAAGAGATGCCCGATTCTGTGAGAGTATTTCCAATTCGTTGTATTATTTATAGCCCTTTTCCACATGTTCAGTGGTTGATGTAGCTGCACAGCATGCGGAAAGCATTCGAGCTGAGCAGAACTGGCCACAAAACCAACACGCAACAGTGTAGCAAGTATTATTATTAATATACTACAAACAGGATAGCAAGTCAGCAAAGACAAATAGACGGACTGACTGAGTGACTGACTGACAGACAGATAGAGAGGAATAGTCTTCACTTGCTAATTGATTCACTTCCTTCACGCTCTGATTGATTGATTTCACTTCTAATCTTGTTTACAACATTCAGTACATTTTGAAGATGCAACGCTTGTTGTGGCATATGCTGCATGCGTTGCTGCTGCTACAGACGATTGCAGCACAAAACGATGGCAGCTATTACAACGTACAACAGCAACAACAACAGCAGCAGCTACAACAACAACAACTGCTGCAGCAGCAACAACAACAAACACTGCTGCCACAACAGCCGCAGTATGACGTCAATCAACAATTTGGAGGAAACCTAAATCCAAATTTGAATCCAAATTTTAACAATAATCCCAACAATCCAATATATCGAACTGATGGAGCCCCTGGCGGAGGATTGGGTGATGCCGGTGGCGTTGGTGGCTACAATGATTTGGGCAATCAGGATGATTACAACAAGCGTCTCGGCAATTCTGGCTATGATGATCCCAGTGAGCCACATTTGGGACGTGGCAAGAGCTCGTATAATGTGAAAGCAACATTTCTGGAAACGCTACACAATCGGGAGCCCACCTATTTCATTGTCGCCTCTCGCATGGTACGTCCTGGTTTGATCTATCAGGTATCCGTGTCCATACTGCAAGCCAAATATCCAATCACCGTGCATGCGAGCATCTCATGCGATGGCGTCCAAATCAGCGGTGATTCCAAGGATGTCAAGGAGGGTATACCCGAAACGCTGCTCATGAGAATTCCACCGACGAGTGTTACCGGCGATTATCGGCTGCGTGTCGAGGGCTTCTATCAGGATGTCTTTGGTGGTGTCGCTTTTCTCAATGAGACCCGTTTGGATTTCTCCCAACGCTCGATGACCATATTCGTGCAGACCGATAAACCGCTGTATATGCAGGGAGAGACCGTTAAATTCCGTACAATACCGATTACCACCGAACTGAAGGGATTCGACAATGCCATCGATGTGTATATGCTTGATCCGAACCGTCATGTACTCAAACGTTGGCTCTCGAGGTGATTATCAAATGTTTCCTAAGAAACTACCTTTAGTTATAACTGTGCTTTGTATTTTTTCCAATTTAGACAATCGAATTTGGGTTCCGTTTCCTTGGAGTACAAACTGTCCGATCAGCCGACATTTGGTGAGTGGACGATTCGTGTAATTGCCCAGGGCCAGCAGGAGGAGAGTCATTTCACGGTGGAGGAATACTATCAGACGCGATTCGAAGTCAATGTCACAATGCCAGCTTATTTCTTTACCACCGATCCATTTATCTATGGTCGTGTGATGGCCAATTTCACTAGCGGTCTTCCCGTTCGTGGAAATCTAACACTAAAAGCCACAATACGTCCCATTGGTTACTTTAGTAATCAAGTGTTGAATGAAAAGTTCCGTTTGGGTCGCTCTCCGTTAGAACAGCAGAATTTGTATGACGAACGTTATCGCTACAATAATCCCAATCTGAATCCTCAGCAGCAACCGTATAATATACCCGGACAATTGCCGCAGGATGGCGTTGATCTCTCACAGGATTTACTGTATCGCAATCAGTATGTTGTTGAACGGAATTATCAATTTGAGGAGGAATGGCCATTTTGGGTTAGAAAACCGGAATATGTCGAAGGCTATGATTCCTGGACGAGCAGTTATCGCAAATCTTTGCCATTTTTACGCTATTTCAATGGCACCTTTGACTTCAAATGGCCACTGCGTGAACTGGAATTGCTTGTGCCACATTTAGCCAACTCGGAAATTCTCATTACGGCTACGGTCGGCGAGAAATTCTATGATGAAGTCATCAGTGGCTACTCCGTAGCGCGTGTCTACAATTCAAGTCTACGAGTCGCATTCCTGGGTGAATCACCGCAAGTCTTTAAACCGGCAATGCCATTTACCACATATTTGGTTGTGGAGTACCATGATGGTTCGCCTATAAATCCAAATTTATTGCGTCAAGGTCTAATGGAGGTCAGTGGCTTTGTGGAAAGTCGCAATGGTGGACGGCGGGACTGGCCCACACAAAGATTACACATGTCACAGCAAAGCGATGGCGTTTGGGAGCTTAAAATCGATATACGCAATGATTTAATGCTCGACGAGCGTCCACAATCTCGGGATTTCCTCAATGGCATACAGAATATGCGTCTCCAGGCCGTCTTTGTTGATCCTCGCGGTGAACGGGTACAAACTGAACTGCTTCTCGTCTCCCATTACTCCCCACGCAATCAACACATCAAGATTACAACGAGCACGGAGCAGGCGGTCGTCGGAGAATACATCATATTCCACATACGCACCAATTTCTTCTTGGAGGAATTCAACTATTTGATTATGTCCAAGGGTGTGATCTTGATGAACGATCGGGAGACGATTACCGAAGGCATACGCACAATTGCGGTGGTGCTGAGTGCCGAAATGGCACCAATGGCTACGCTGGTGGTCTGGAAGATCACGCCACAGGGCCAGGTCGTGGCCGATTCCCTCACATTCCCCGTCAACGGCATCTCCAGAAACAACTTTACCGTTTACATCAACAATCGCAAAGCACGTACGGGTGAAAAGGTTGAGGTGGCCATTTTTGGTGAGCCCGGCTCCTATGTAGGTCTCTCGGGCATCGATAGTGCCTTCTACACAATGCAGGCAGGCAATGAATTAACCTATGCCAAGATCATCACCAAAATGTCCAATTTTGATGAGCAGACGAATGGTACCTATAAACACATCTGGTACTCGCATGAAGGTAATCCTGATGAATTGGTTTATTTCCCGGCTTCATCATTTGGTATCGACGCCAATCGTACGTTCGAGTACAGTGGTTTGATTGTTTTCACGGATGGATATGTGCCACGACGTCAGGATAATTGTAATCGGACCTTGGGTTACGGTGAATGCTTAAGCGGACGCTGTTATCGTCTTGAGAAACGTTGTGATGGCTTGTTTGACTGCGACGATGGCACAGATGAGATCGGTTGCCATGTTCGTAATGATACGGAATTGCTGAATTATCGCAAATATCGTTTCAATCGCGTTTTACGGCATTACGAGAATGTTTGGCTGTGGAAGGATGTAAATATTGGACCACATGGTCGTTACATCTTCAATGTGGATGTACCCGATCGCCCGGCCTATTGGATGGTTAGTGCCTTTAGTGTTAGTCCCTCCAAAGGATTTGGTATGCTCAACAAGGCCTTGGAATATGTTGGAGTTCAACCGTTTTTCATCAATGTGGAAATGCCAATGGTTTGCCGCCAAGGTGAACAGGTGGGCATTCGTGTGACGGTCTTCAATTACATGACCATACCCATTGAGGCAACGGTGGTGCTGCACGACAGTCCCAACTACAAGTTTGTCCATGTCGAAGAGGATGGAATTGTGCGTTCCTATAATCCACGCACAAGTTTCGGTGAGCATCAGTTCTTCATCTATCTGGATGCACAGGGCACTACGGTGGTTTATGTTCCGGTCGTGCCCCAACGCTTGGGCGACATCGAGGTAACGCTACATGTGGCTACGCTCTTGGGCACGGACACCATCAAGCGTACACTCCACGTCGAGTCGGACGGTTTGCCACAGTATAGGCATCAGTCCGTATTATTGGATTTGTCGAATCGTGCCTATGTCCTCGAGTACATGCACGTGAACGTTACCCAAACACCGGAGATACCCTATCAGGTGGATCGTTACTTTGTCTACGGCTCGAATCGAGCACGCATCTCCGTTGTAGGCGATGTGGTGGGTCCCATCTTCCCAACGATGCCTGTGAATGCCACCTCGCTGCTCTATCTGCCCATGGAATCGGCCGAACAGAATGCCTTTAGCTTTGCTGCCAATCTATATACGATCATGTATATGCGTTTGATTAATCAGCGTAACAAGACGCTGGAGAAGAATGCCTTCCATCACATGAACATTGGTTACCAGCGACAATTAAGTTTTATGCGTGCCGATGGCAGTTTCTCGCTGTTCCGTGCCGATTGGAATAACTCCGCCTCATCTGTATGGCTGACGAGCTACTGTCTACGCATCTTCCAGGAGGCTTCCTTCTATGAGTGGGAGAATTTCATTTGGATCGATGCCACCATCATTGAGAAGAACATGCGTTGGCTGCTCCAGCATCAGACACCGGAGGGTGCCTTCTATGAAGTCACCTGGCTGCCGGATCGTAAAATGAATCGTACGAATTTTGCCAACTACACGAATCTACGTAATAGGAATATCACACTAACCTCCCACGTGTTAATTACACTGGCCACTGTAAAGGATTTGTCCGGAACATTGGGTATACGTGTGGCACTGGCCACTCAGCGTGCCATTGCGTGGATCGAAAAGAATATGCAATTCCTGCAGGACACACCGGAGCCATACGATGTTGCGATCACAGCTTATGCCCTCCAGCTCTGTAATTCACCCATTGCGGAGAATGTTTTTGGTATTTTACGACGACATGCTCGAACCATTGGTGACTTTATGTATTGGGGCAATCAAGAGTTACCACAACCGCCGCGGAAGTTGGAAAATCAAAAATGGTTCTCACTGCCACGCCTCCCGTACGAATACGATTCGATTAACATTGAAACAACCGCCTATGCCCTGCTGGTCTATGTGGCACGTCGCGAGTTCATTGTGGATCCCATTGTCCGCTGGTTGAATGCTCAGCGTCTGAACGAAGGCGGTTGGGCATCCACTCAGGACACGAGTGCAGCACTGCGTGCTCTTGTGGAGTACACCGTGCGTTCACGCATTCGTGATGTCTCCTCACTCAGCGTGGAGATTGAGGCCTCGTCGCAGGGCGGCAAGACGCAGGAACTGCGCATTGATGACTCCAATTTGGCGCGTCTGCAAAGCATTGAGGTAATATATACACAACGGTGGAGTCATCTCCCAGAACTGTGTTTATTTGCTAATAATTTCTTTATATCTCCTACAGATACCCGATGCTTGGGGGACCATCAAGGTGCAGGCCAAGGGCGCTGGTTATGCCATCCTACAGATGCATGTGCAGTACAACGTGGACATTGAAAAGTTCCAAACGAAGCCACCAGTACCAGCATTTGGACTGCACACCAAGGCCATCTTCCACGGCAGGAATCAGTCCCATATCTCATATGTGGCATGCCAACAGTAAGCTACAAATTATTTATTAACTATAGCGAGTCTTATTTGATTTTGTATTCTCTTGTGCAGCTGGATCAACACTCAGGAAGCGGAACGCTCAGGTATGGCTGTGCTGGATGTGGCCATACCCACGGGCTATTGGATTCAACAACAGAAACTGGACTCTTATGTGCTAAGCAATCGTGTTCGAAATTTACGACGTGCTCGCTACCTGGATCGCAAGATTGTCTTCTACTTTGATTATGTAAATAAGTCTTAAATTAAGTAAAATGCGGAAACTAATTTAACATATATTTTACAGCTGGATCAAGAAGATATATGTGTTAACTTCACGATAGAACGCTGGTTCCCAGTGGCCAATATGTCACGCTATCTTCCCGTGCGTGTCTATGACTACTATGCACCTGGTAAGTTATTAATTTAATCAACTTTAAAATATATTAATTATTCTCCTTCCCCTATAGAACGCTTTAACGAGTCCATCTTCGATGCACTTCCCACATATCTGCTGAATATTTGCGAGGTGTGCGGCAGTTCACAATGCCCGTATTGTTCCATCTATAACATCGGCTGGCGTGCATCCATGTCCGTCTGGCTGTTGTTCTTCAGCGTCTTCGTCTATCTGCTGCGCAGTCGTACACACATAGTGCTCAACACACTCCATTTGTTTACCTAGGAAAGAGTGAAATTATTGGATCCCATAGACTAGCAGTCCAAAACCATATACACACAAAAAACAAATTTAGTTTATTCGAATGCGTGTCGAGTTGAGTGTTGAGTTTATCAGTTTTTAGTTGGTTTTGTTTTTTTAGTTGTTCTCCTTATGTTTTTTTTTTTTTAATGAAACTGCATTCCGTCCAATAGAGAGAGAGAAATTCATTTTAAATATTTTATAATTTTGTAATACCTAAACCTAATCTCGAAATGTACAAAACAGCGGACAAATTTGTTTACACAATTTTCCTGTAATCACGATCCAACAACTGAAGTAACACAAATTTCATACGAATATAGTATTTTTAGTGTTCATTTAATATTTTATAAGCAAAAAGTAGAATACTATACATAATCTCGTCACATTTGTCACTCGAAAGGAATCCCAGATAGAATGAATCCAGAGTCTTTGCCTTATCTAAAATTTGGAGGCGCTTAAAGTGCCGATTTGAAATGAATATTGAAAAAAGTGTCTTATAAAAATCACAAATTGCCTTTATTAGATTTTAGAAATCGAAAGTAGCGAATATACTTTTATACTTGAAATACTTTTCGAATAACTGCATGCATATCAAATGAAATTGGAATGTTTTTTTATGAAAGATACATATATGAATGATATCTTATGATAACGTTGAAAGCGACCGTCCATTTATCTTTAATAACGAATGCAACAAATGAATCTAAATAGTTTGTAAGTTTTATACGTATTTCTTTTGTAATTTTGAACGAAAACAGTTTTTATATTGCTTTTGTACTATATTATGACATTTAAATACTATATAGCCATAGCCATGTATATGTAGCTAACGATTCTCGAATCCTCAGTAATCCGTCCCTCCTTTATGGTATATATATTCATAAATATGTAACGAAAGAATCTAAAATAAATTAAATTAACGATATGTTTTTCATCCACATGGAATTTGCGACGTTTTAATAAAGTTTGCGATTGCCAAAATAAAAATAAAATGCAAAATTTTTAATTTATAAATTATTTAACAATTTATTTGTATTGGCTGTGATGATGCTTAATTGGTATTTGTTAATTCTGCGTTAAATGCTAAGTGCTATTACCTAAACTTAGCATATAAATTGACGTAAATATATAGTATAAACTCTACGTTTTGCGGAAACTTAGTAAAATTGGTGAAATGGCCTCCAAACAGTCCATAATGTCTTTGCGGGATTTGGCACCGGTAAAGACAACTTTGCCGTTAACAAAAATAAGCAGGACCAGGCGAGGTTTCACCATACGATAGATCAGACCGGGAAACATCTCTGGCTCATAGGAGCTGAACTGTCCATGAACCTGATTCAGGTTCTCCAGGCGGATGGGAAAACGAAGGTCCACAGTGGCCACAATGTTCTGCAGTTTGTAGTCCACAAATTTGGCTGGGAAGCCCAACTTCTGAATAATACGTGCAAACTTGCGGGAACCCAAATTGGCCTCAGTTTCATTGCGTGCTCCCGTGCATATCACCTTACCCGTGCGGAAAATTAACGCTGTGCAACGTGGTGAATGCATCCGCATTATGACGCCCCGAAAACGCTTTGGCGAATACTCGGAATTGCGTGTGCGTGAGTTAATTGTCTTGAGATCCAGTTCACAATCCACGGAAAAGGTAGCGACAATGTTTCTGTCAAAGGATAACTGCTTTAAGAATAAAAAAACAATGTCATATTTTTTCAGATACTCACTGCAGTTTTATTTCATGCTGTGCATCTTTGGGCTCTATGAGGGCGGCTGGCTGCTGCGGCTGTAGAGCTGTGTGAGGATTGTTGGATTGATTGGTCGATGTCGAAGCATTGGGATCCGGGTCCGCGGTTTTAAAATGGAATTGCATTTTATTTAATTCAAAGTTATTGAATAAATGCACTCGACAGAAGTCGGAGACAAATAAAACGCACGATGCTAAAAACAGTGTTGCCCTAGTGAATCAAATGGAAAAATGTCATTATTTGACTGTGCTTAAAATGACAGGATCAGAGTAGGCCAAGCTTTTTTATTGTTCAATATAAAACAAAGTCTATATTTTTTTGTACGATTTGTAATTTTATCAAATGCACTAGCTTTAAATTACATATTTAATTTGCAGGAGTTTATTAAAAAGATTAACCAACACTAACAGCTGATTGCGAAAGGAGTGTCGTTCAACACTCAAAAATTATACGTCTTTCGTTTTTGCATCATACGTAAACAAAGAATACGCCACAACAAAAATTCCACTAAATCCAATACCAAAGCAAGCGCACCGCTGACAGACGAAAAGCAATCGAAGTTGAAGAAGAAGAAACGAAGAAAAAAGGGACGTCAAATCAGAGTTAAAAAAATGTCGGCGCACAGTGGAGGTACGGATTGGAATTCGATTGTAAAACCACTTTTATCAAACCGTACAGGCGCTTTAAACAAAAATGAAATATCAAATTTAATAAAAGCGATTACCAGATGGTGAGTGAAAATCAAATGAATACCAAAAAATGACATTTTATGGCCAAATGGCGCAGTTGAAAATTTGCCTGCAAGGTGACTTGCAAAATTAAATATGGCGACCAACAGTGATGAAATTTAATTCCCTTTAAAGTTTACATAAATAACCAGATTTTTCGATATGATTTTTACAGTGAGCATGATTTTTTCGATGAAGAAAGCAATTACACACAATTTTACACCGCATTTGCGGCTCTGGCGGCCGATAAGCTCATGCAAATCAAGTCAAGTAAGTGTACAACCTCACCCCTCCTTCCGTAATGATTTTTTTCGCACCGCAAATAAAAAGAATTTTCTTGAGTAATGCAATTTTTACGCATGACTCACGCAGTTTTATAATGCTTGAAAATACATAGTATTGAGCTGTTATGCCTTTGTCTATTCTTTTAGTATGCCAGACGCAAATTTCACAACTGCACGATGCCAGCGCAGTCCTCATACGTTTCATACTCTTCAGACTGCCTAAGGTGTCTGTGTATGAAATCAAATGGTTGCTGGTCGCACTAAAAATGCTTTGCGAGGGTCGTGAGAATGCCGCCTCTGGCTCTGGATCTGCACAGTTCGATTACAATGGTGTAGCTGCTGTACTGAAGAGTGCCAAACACCCGGAGTCGAACAGTAAGAGCCTCAGTAGCAGCAGCAGTAATAGCAGCGGAGGAGGCGGAAGCAGTGCTGGCACTGAAAAAGATTCACCCAAGTCAGAAATCAAGAGATCACGCTCGGATCTGTCAACGGTTATATTGCAGCAATTGCTGGCTCCATTGGAGCCGGGTAAAATGACTTGGGTGCCATTGAGCGAAGAAATCAGTGATTGTACCGTAAGTATATGAAATATTAAAAGGTAAATTCTTAGTTAAACTAATTCTTTTTGTTAGGAGCAACTGTTGGCAGCCAATGTAGAGTATTTTCAGGAACGGAACGGTGTTGACACTTTGCTCGATGTAGGCGTGTCACTGCCCATACTAAATCGTTATCGCTCCAAATATCAGGAAACAATTGTAGGCGGCAAGACGCTGTATCTACCACTCACACAAGTGGAGGCCAGCACCGTCAAATCGGCAATGACGCACATGCTCACCGATCTCTCCATATTGGGACAGGCGCATTCACTTATTGCACTACAACCACTCACACCAAGTCGCATCGAGAAGCTATCGGTGTGTGGCATTTCAGCATTGTACAATGCCGTACTGACATCCATAGCGGCCAGTGTACTCAGCATGTGCCAGGCCAGCAGTGGCTCACAGAAGCAACAACAGCAACCGTCAGCTGCATCGACCAGTCAGTGCAGCCAGGGTAGTCAAGGAACTAGCAAAGATCACGACGACTTTGAGGAACAGGCCTGTACCATTGTCAACAAGGCGCTGGAGATCTACACCAGCATTGGGGAGATGTTCAAGGCATCGGCTCGCATGCATGTCTATCAGAATCATTTGTGTTACGGATCCTGGCTACTCATAAGCGGCATTCAAGGTGCCATGGGTGCCTCGGGAAGCAGCACAGCAACTGGCAAATCTTCAACCAGCAGCAATGAGACAACTACTGCGCCAAGCACGCCCATAGCTCGAGTCAACCTCTTCAAGGTACAACAAGGATTTGGCGAACTCAATGCAGCCATTGCTAATCACAGCATTAAATTGCTCTCCGAACTTATTGATGATCTAAAAATTGAATCTGCCTGTGGAACTGCAACTGGCTCCTTAGATGTGGAACCAGCACAATTTGATATTCTACAGAATTATAGTGCATTGCAGCGAATTGTGCGTGTTTTGAATACAGCGACACTACATCAATTGTTCACCTTCCTGGCGACTGTGGCGTACAGGAAGGCATGCACTTTGAAGCGTGCCAATACCAAAGATCGCACCGAATGCGAACCGATAAGTTACTCCGATTCGACAACATATTTTAATGACTCACTGTCGTGTTCGGACAACTCGGAGGAGGATGACAGTGAAAGCTACTTAGGCCACTGGTTTAAGGAGACTCTGTCGCCCGAAACTCACGACGATAACGCAAATACCTGTACTCAAGAGCGTAATGGAGATCAGAAATCGGCTTTAGTGCCACGACTGGATGAGCCACATGAGTATTTGGATTTGGCAGCGGACATATTCTGTTTCCTTGATCAATTCCTGGCCAATCGGCATGCTTATATGCAACGCTATGTGAAGGCAGGTGTCAGTGATCAACAGATGCTGCTCATGGCCAATATTATCAAAGACTTTGATCGCGATGTTATGCGTCAGGAGGGCGGCAGTGGCAGTGGGGCCGGCGGTGGTGAGGCCAACTGTTCAAATTGGCAAACAGCCATGATACGTTTCTCGGGCGCTGCCGGACGTTATATACACAATTTGATCTCGACATCATTGCTCTCAGAGCAACTGCAATCGAATCTCTTGCAGCATTTGTCCATCTCACCTTGGTCAACCGATACCAATAGCTGGCCACTTCAAGTTTATCCCAGCACACTGTCAGTGCTTGTGCAAATCTTGCTGCTGAAACCAACACAGGAAAAGGAGGCAGCTTGTTTGTCCGTGTGGCATCGACTTATCAACACTCTCGTCGAGGGTGTCTGCTCGTCGGCCAATGCTAGCGATACCGACTATGAGGATCTTAATATTGAGCATGCCCAGCTGCTGCTCTTTCTTTTCCATTCGTTGAATCTAATGCAAAAGAAATCCATCTTACTTTTAACTGCCGGCGGTGTCATACGCTGTGCTGATGTTTGCCGTGGGATTAGCTCGGATCGCACAGTGCGCAATAGCCAAATGATGTTGCTGTCACGTCTGCTGCTGTTCCTGGAGTATCTAATGAAGCATCTATATAATGCACCACCTGAATTGCTGGATCAAGTGCGCTGGAATCTGTTTAGTGTTAGCACCATGCCTGATACACAAAAGATAACCGATCTACTCAATAGTCGCACTAAATTGACTTCTTACTGCCGTCAAGATATCGAGGAGAAGTTCCGCAAGTCACCATCGGGAGATTACAATTCAAGTAAGTAAATGGAACTGTTGTTTATGGATTATTTTTAACTTTTTTTCAACTTTTTCGCAGGCATTCGACCCACATTCTATTCGCTGGTCACCAGTGACCCAACAAAGCCTCACTGGTCGCAGGAGTTCAAATTGGATGGCTTGGCCTGGAACTTTATACTGTGCACACCCGATAAACTTAAGTATCCATTGCTGGTTGATGCACTCATAGATATACTGTCCATTACGGACATGTCTGCCCATGCCAGGGATAAGGATAACATACATAATCTATGCGCCATGCAATACTGCTTTAGCGTTGCCTGGAAACTACTCTTGGGTCTGCCACCATCGACATCGCATGTGGAATCCCTAAAAAGCGAACGTGCTCCGAATTTGCATTCGCTCATTTGGAGCATACGTTGCCCATTGGCCAACTCGCATTATCTGGTTGTGAACAGTCTGATCAAACAGGGCATGTACACTCAGTATGCGGAGTCCTTGTGGGGTCAGGTTGGAGATCGGGCTGCCGATGTGCGTTATAGCCTCAAGCAGACATCGTTGGGAGTGGAGGCTTTTAATAAGCTACTAAGCAAAGGTAAGTACACGGAATACACCATTTGTTCCACCCAGGAATATGTTAAGCCTTTAAGGGACGTGACGAACTCTATACCAAAGATATACCCCACTTTATTGTATAATAAACGATTTCTTCTTTAGCTTCCGCCAATCCTCCACGTCTGTCGGATTTGATACTGTTTGATGCACTGGTTGCCCACATGCAGGCCGTGGCCTGGGCCGATAAGGAAGGGTTTAAGCTGCAGCGGAAGGAGAGTGACACCGATAGCATTACTTCAGAGAGCCGTGAACGTGAGAGTTCCAGTGTGGCCAATGATCCAGAGGTTTATTCCTCCAGTGAATCCATCGATGATCAGCAATCAAAGCTTACCGAAGACAGCATTTTATCACCTGGTGAACTCTTGGAACGCACACAATTGAGCAATGAGTTATTGCTCAAATTAATGGATGCCTACAGCTTGATCTCGAACATTGTGCGTGGCCAGATGCTGAAGCAATTGTCGAGCACAACGCCTGAACAGGCACTGAATTTAATTGTGCCCGTTGTAAGTGACAAGCCGGCCATAATGCTGGAGTTACATGCTGCATTCCTCAAGCTGCTGCCCAATGAGGACAAACAGTTGATAGCGAATGAATGGCCAAAGTGTCTGCTGGTCAACGATGATGCCTTCAATGGCAAACAGCATCCGGTGGAACCATACACACTTAACATTATCGATGCCCACATCACTGAATTGACCAAATCCACAACATACTCCACTTTGCATACAATGAAACATTGCTTGAAGTCTATACTGCATCTGTTGGAGCTGCTGTTGCCATTCTGTACGGCAATTGGAGTGGAGACGCAATTGAAGCCTTTGTTAATTGCATCCATGATGGATATGCGCACCGATTATCTGCAGAGTCAGAGCGAGCAGTGTTTGCGTGAGATACTACACGGTCTGACCAATGAGGCACATAAGCAATTGCTCTTCGAGCACATGATTGGACACTGTTATCACATGTTAATTGACTTTGCTGCCGAGCTTAAGCAGCCCGCAACGACTGGAACCAATGGAGATCAGGAGCAGCGTGCTCTGTTTAACGAATCGATGCTCTTTGCTGTGCTCAAAACCATGATCAAAATGTTGGATGTGCCTACAGCGGTGCAGGCTATGCGACAATTCTTCAAGGAACAACGTGCTGGAAGTCTGTCAACTTTGTTGTTATCGTTTACTGGAACCACATTGCCATTGAGTTATGCTCGCAAAATGCTGCAGTTTGTGGAGCGTCTGTTTGAGCAAGCTGCTCAACCCGATGCACATTTTCAGCATGAAGAATTGGTTGAGTGCTTTGCAGATCTGGCCACCGTCGATGTGGCACGCTTGAAGCTCTGGCTCGCGCACATCATCTATGGACCAAATGTGGTCAGTGCTGCTGCGGCCAACAATAGCAGCTGTGAAGCTTCCTGCAAGCTCCTGACAAGCATCATGCAGCCATCGAGCAGCTCCAGCAGCAATGCACAGACTCCAACCAACATGGCGACGGTGTCGGCAATGCCAAGCATCTCGGATCAACTGGATGCCATGGACATTGATTACGATTGCGGTGGTCCAGGAAATGCAGCACCGAATACATCACAAATCTTGAGTCTCTGGCAGACGGCAAATCAAGGCAACAATCAATCCGAGGACTCCTCTCAGGCCTGTGATCAACAGAACGGGAATGGCAATGGGAATGCCCATCGTAATGGCGCCTTACTGTTGAGTTTCATCAAGTCCCTAGTGCGTGATCAACCGGCAGCGGCTCAATTGGCACCGCCTCTTTTCCAGGCATTGTTGCAGCTAGGGCAGACGCTGATAACACCACCGCAGGATGGTTGTGATTTTGCAGATGTGTTGCAGATAATGATCACACTTGCGGATGCTTCGCCAGCACGTGGTCATGTGGCACTGTTCAATACGACGCTACTTTGGCTGGAATTGGCCAAATTGCAGTTGCCGGATAAGCAGCTAAAGCATGCCGAGAATGTGAGTGCACTGCTAAAATACCTGAGTGAACTTTTACAGGGTATTGGCTATCGGGGAAGTCGTCAGCATATGCCACCATGGGATGATGAACTGCAGCTGGATATTGATGAACTCTTCGATGAGCTGACGGATGAGCAGCAGGAACAGGATTCACTGCTTGATGACTCCGACGAGGATACTCTCAACAACAAACTCTGCACGTTCTCACAAACCCAAAAGGAGTTTATGAATCAACATTGGTATCATTGCCACACCTGCAACATGATCAACACCGTCGGAGTGTGCTCCGTCTGTGCTCGAGTTTGTCATAAGGGACACGACGTCAGCTATGCCAAATATGGCAATTTCTTTTGCGATTGCGGCGCCAAGGAGGATGGTTCCTGTCAGGCTTTGAGTCGCCGTCTGCCCACCAGTGGCTGTGATGCTCGGGATGGCTACGTTTCGGCTCACATGAGTCTACTAGCCGCCGGCAAAAAGCGTCCATCGCCACCAACTCAGATACGCAAAGATTCGTTGAGTAACGAGCGGATAGCTCTGCTTGGCAAACTGCTGGAACCCCATCGTGACGCACTGCAACATCCGGATCAATGGGTGCTCGTTGTTCGTTGCATTCTCGAGTATTTCGATGTATTGTTGCCGTCTATAAGGGAGAACTGCACTCTCTACTCCATTGTGGGCTGTCACAAGCGTGCCACGGCTGCGTTGGAGCGACTGCATCAGCTAGACCAGAGTTTCCAGTTGACGGATCAACTGATGTTCGCCACTTTGGGCTCCCAGGAGGGTGCTTTTGAGAATGTGCGCATGAATTACAATGGCGATCAGGGACAAACTATCAAGAATCTTATCACCACGGGTGTAGTGCGTCGTGTTGCCTTCTGCTGCCTGTCGTCGCCACATGGACGGCGCCAACAGCTGGCAGTGTCCCATGAAAAGGGAAAGGTCACCATTTTGCAGCTTTCAGCATTGTTGAAGCAGGCAGATGCCTCCAAAAGAAAGCTGACCCTCACCCAACTGAGCTCGGCACCAATTGCTTGCACCGTGCTCTCCCTGGCTGCAAATCCCTGCAATGAGGATTGTCTAGCCGTCTGCGGCTTGAAGGAATGCCATGTGCTGACCTTCTCCAGCAGCGGCAGCACCAATGAACACATTGTTGTCACACCCCAACTGGACAATGGCAACTATATAAAGAAGGCGGTGTGGTTACCCGGCTCTCAGACATTACTGGCATTGGTCACCTCGGATTATGTAAAGATCTATGATCTGGCCGTGGATGCATATAGTCCAAAGTATTATTATCTGGTAGCTGTGGGTAAAATACGCGATTGTACATTCATGTACCAGGAGGGATCCTATTATATGCTCACATTTGCTAGCAGTGGATACATTTACTATCAGACATTGGATGAGCAGAGTCTGGCCATTCATGGTGATTTCTATGTGACCAATACCCTCGAGCTTAGTCATCATCATATCAAGGATGTTAATGGTCAAGTTGGTTGCGGTGGTGTCTCCATTTATTACTCCCATGCCCTCCAGTTGCTCTTCTATAGTTACACCTCCGGACACAGCTTTTTCTCGCCGCTTACGAATGTCAACCAAGGCGTCAAGGGTATTTATCATCTGGACACGAATTCCGCGAGTAAATCCTCGTCAAAGAGTACACTGCAGCCGTTGGTGCAATGGACTGAAGTCGCTGGACATCCTGGTCTTATCTATGCCAACATGCAGACTTCAAATAATCCAATTATCTTGATGCTTACACCCGAGCTCATCTACATGCAGGAGATTACGGCCCAGTCGGCCAAGTCACGCATCATGGATGTGGTGGGCATAAGACACTCTGTGGCGGGCACCGAGAAGACCACATTGTTGCTACTCTGCGAGGATGGCAGTCTGCGCATCTTCTCGGCACAGCCAGAACACACCAGTTTCTGGCTATCACCACGTGTCCAACCGTTGGGCAATCAGCTGTACTCCGCCACCTTGTTGGCCAAAACTGGCAGCGGTGTGCTGTCCACGGCCAGTCCCAAATCGACTAAGCCCAATAAGATGCCACGGAAATCAGGTGGGCAACAGAAGCAACTAACATCCGGTGGTGTACCCGTGTTTCCTATCGATTTCTTTGAACACTGCAATATGCTGGCGGATGTTGAGTTTGGTGGCAATGATCTGCTCCAGATCTACAACAAGCAGAAGCTCAAGACACGTCTCTTCTCCACGGGCATGTTTGTGGCCAGCACACGAGCAAATGGCTTCACTCTGGAGGTGCTCAACAATGATCCGAATGTGGTTATGGTGGGTATACGTGTGCTGCTTGGCACTCAGGATACTCAACGTGCTCCACAATCGGTGAGCATCTTGGGACGCACGATCCCCACGCCGGTGCGACGGGCTCGCTGGTTTGATATTCCCCTAACGCGGGAGGAGATGCTCCAGTCGGATAAACTGCTAAAGGTGTGCTTTTCCAAGTCCCAGGATCCAGAACATGTCACCCTACTTGATTGCATCGAAGTGTATGGCAAGTCCAAGGAACTGGTGGGCTGGCCTGATGATACCGAGGAGCTGTCGTCCACTGCGGCAGCTTCGGCGGCTGCAGGTGCAGCTGCGGCAATCGCCACGCCCGCAAGTGCAGCCAATTTCGGTGAAGGATTCAATTGCATCACACAGCTGGATCGGATGTGTACACATCTGCTGGAGGTGCTCGATTGTGCTCTAAATTTGCTGGGCAATGGAGGCGCCGTGGCCACTGCCATGCGTTCCAAGGCGGTAAAGACTGCGAGTCAGCTGTTATTGCTGCCCACACCGAATCCTGTCCAGACCCAAGCACGCTATGTGCTGGCCACGCTCTATGGCAGTCGCGGTTCATATCATTGTTACAAGGATGGTGTGATCCTACAATTTGTGCATGGAGAACTTCAGGCGATGTTGCCAAAGTTAACCCAACTAGACACGTTGCAGGACATTGATCCGGAATGCTTCTACCGTCTAATACTGCTGGTGCGTGGCATTGCCAATGCCCGACCACAATCGCTGGCCAAGGTTTGTGCCGAGTTTGGCTATGACATTGTGCCCGCTCTAATGTCCATTGTGCTGGAGCTGCACAAGGTGACACCGGCCCTGGATGAGCCCACGAACATTGTGCGACGTGGCCTTTGTCAGGCCGAGACAATTGTCCATTGTCTTGTGGAAATAATGTATGGCTTTGCCTTGGCTGATGCCAGTCAAGTAGGTCGCATGACCAAGTACTTCATCGAGCTGCTTAAGCACGATGCCAGCGTGATCAGTCACAGCGCCAAGGAGGCACTCATCCTTTTGCTTAGTCCACGCATGAAGCGTCGCAAGGTGGCGATTGTAACCACTCCGCCTGCCTGTTCCACGCCCACGCCCTCCACATCAGCCATCAGCAGCGGTAACTTGAGTGCACTACAAGGAGCAGCCTCCCAGGCAGCCAGTGATATCATTGAAGAGGCAGCGGCAGCTGCTGTGGATGCAGCGGCCAATGCTGCAGCAGATCCCAATGCGCTCATGGAGGCAGAAGGTTTGGGTGTGGGCCAACAGCAGCGCCAGTTGCTCAATCTGGAGGCTTTCATGGGCGGCGGTTTTCCGCGTCTGCTTGGTCTGCCAGAGGATGCCGATGATGAGGCTATTATGGACATTGCCATTGCTCTAAGTCTGCAGCAACATGGCGGTGATGCCAATGCACTCCAATCTCTGCAGCAAGGATTGGCCAATTTACAGGGTATACGACTTGCAGCTGCTGCAGCGGCTACAGCTGCAGTTGGTGGCGACACAGCCGGCTCGGATGACGATGAGGGCTCCAATGTGGCCACCGATGGTTCCACGCTACGCACTTCACCCGCCGAACCCGCTGGAAGCGGTGGCTCCGAGAGCGGCGGCAGCGGTGTCGAGAGCATTGGTGGCACCTCTGCACGTAGCAGCAATTTCGGTGATCATACGAACGCCTCACCGCCGCGACAGAGTAAGGATCAGGAGCAGGAGCAGCCAGGCACTAGTGGCAGCTGTGGTGTAGCCGCACTCAGCGCAATGAGCAGCAGCGAAGACAACGAAATCAATGAGGATGATAAGCTCAGCAAACTCCATGATTTGAGGTAAGTAACCTATCGTTTTATATATATAAAGAAGCCACCTATTCAGCTGTTCATCTATTCCAGAATTGCTGTGCTGGAGAGCATTATTGAGCACTTGGGCACCTTTGATCTGTGCAATGGTCTGCAGGCCATACCACTCATCCAGGTGATCTTGATGCTGACCACCGATTTGAATGGCAACAATGAGCGAGATCAGCAGGTGCTGCAGGAGCTGCTGTCCGCCCTGGTGGAGTACGTTGAGATTGGCAAGCGTGGAGCAGCTGCTAAGGTGAGTAATTCAATTGGCCTTCACTTGGTAGTTGCTATATTAATTAGTTCCTCCAGATGGAAACCAAGTGCCCTGGCAATGAGGTGCGCCTTGCATTGCTAGCGCTCTTTGGCGTCATGATGGGTAAAACCAAGTCCAAGCAAACGGGCACCACATCACCACCACATCAGTTCAAGGATAACAGTTCGTTTGTGGCCAGCACCACAGCAAATGTGCTGAGCAAGAGTGGCGCCTTTGTCTATGCCCTGGAAGCACTCAATACGCTCCTTGTGCACTGGAAGCAGGTGCTGGGTGATCCCTATGCAGCCGGTGGCTCTGGCGGGGCACAGCCGGCGGTTGGAAGCGCTGCCGGCAATGGCACCTCGGCCCAATTGCTGAAACCCATTAAACATGGACCCAAACCAGACATATCTATACTTATACCGCACAATTATTTGAAAAACTATCCGGATATATTTGAATCATATGATGCTTTGCTTACGGAGATCATTGTACGGCTGCCATATCAGATTCTACGCCTGAGCAGCGCTCATCCGGATAACTATGACAGCGGCTTCTGCGAAGCTATGACTTTCACGCTCTGCGAGTACATGATGTTAAATCTAAATGCCTTGCTGCGTCGCCAGGTGCGTAAACTTCTCATGTACATCTGTGGGAGCAAGGAGAAGTTCCGCATGTATCGGGATGGCCACTCACTGGATGCACATTTCCGCGTGGTGAAGCGTGTCTGCAGCATTGTTAGTAGCAAGGTAATTATAAACATGTTTTAAGAAAAGTTAGGGAATACCCAAGCCTGTTATTATAGTAGGTAAGGCTACATTCAAGTTGGCTTTGGCACCAAAAGACCCAGTACATATAATGTATATAATAGTTATAACAGTTTAACAGCGCAGCCTGTGTAGAGAGCATTGGCCTTAGCTCTACTTTTGATCTGCTCTCACGCGTATAACAGAGGGCTAAACCCTGTTACTGTGCTCTTCTCGCAAGCACCGCACAGACGATCGCAAGCTTGAATCAGTTGCTGTTCAGCCGTCGACACGGCAACATCGTGTGCTTATAACAGTTATAACAGTTTACCAGCGCAGCCTGTGTAGAGAGCATTGGCCTTAGCTCTACATTTGATCTGCTCTCACGCGTATAACAGAGGGCTAAACTCTGTTACTGTGCTCTTCTCGCAAGCACCGCACAGACGATCGCAAGCTTGAATCAGTTGCTGTTCAGCCGTCGACACTGCAATATCGTGTCTTCTGAAAATGTCCCGCCAACTGCTTTATTAAAGTAGGTAAGGCTATATTCAAGTTGGCTTTGGCGCCAAAAGACCCAGTACATATAACGTATATAATAGCTCTGCCGCCGACGTATAACAGTTTAACAGCGCAGCCTGTGTAGAGAGCATTGGCCTTAGCTCTACATTTGATCTGCTCTCACGCGTATAACAGAGGGCTAAACCCTGTTACTGTGCTCTCTACGCATGCATAGCACAGACGATCGCAAGCTTGAATCAGTTGCTGTTCAGCCGTCGACACGGCAACATCGTGTGCTTATAACAGTTATAACAGTTTACCAGCGCAGCCTGTGTAGAGAGCATTGGCCTTAGCTCTACTTTTGATCTGCTCTCACGTGTATAACAGAGGGCTAAACTCTGTTACTGTGCTCTCCTCGCAAGCACCGCACAGACGATCGCAAGCTTGAATCAGTTGCTGTTCAGCCGTCGACACGGCAACATCGTGTGCTTATAACAGTTATAACAGTTTACCAGCGCAGTCTGTGTAGAGAGCATTGGCCTTAGCTCTACATTTGATCTGCTCTCACGCGTATAACAGAGGGCTAAACTCTGTTACTGTGCTCTTCTCGCAAGCACCGCACAGACGATCGCAAGCTTGAATCAGTTGCTGTTCAGCCGTCGACACTGCAATATCGTGTCTTCTGAAAATGTCCCGCCAACTGCTTTATTAAAGTAGGTAAGGCTACATTCAAGTTAGCTTTGGCGCCAAAAGACCCAGTACATATAATGTATATAATTGCTCTGCAGCCGACGCATAACTGTTTAACAGCGCAGCCTGTGTAGAGAGCATTGGCCTTAGCTCTACATTTGATCTGCTCTCACGCGTATAACAGAGGGCTAAACTCTGTTACTGTACTCTCCTTGCAAGCACAGCACAGACGATCGCAAGCTTGAATCAGTTGCTGTTTAGCCGTCAACACGGCAACATCGTGTGCCTATAACAGTTATAACAGTTTAACAGCGCAGCCTGTGTAGAGAGCATTGGCCTTAGCTCTACAGTCGTACTGCTCTCACGCGTATAACAGAGGGCTAAACTCTGTTACTGTGCTCTCTACGCATGCATAGCACAGACGATCGCAAGCTTGAATCAGTTGCTGTTCAGCCGTCGACACGGCAACATCGTGTGCTTATAACAGTTATAACAGTTTACCAGCGCAGTCTGTGTAGAGAGCATTGGCCTTAGCTCTACATTTGATCTGCTCTCACGCGTATAACAGAGGGCTAAACTCTGTTACTGTACTCTCCTTGCAAGCACAGCACAGACGATCGCAAGCTTGAATCGGTTGCTGTTTAGCCGTCGACACGGCAACATCGTGTGCCTTCTGAAAATTTCCCGCCAACTGCTTTAATTCCTTTTACTTTTACAGAGCGGTGCACCTTACAATGCTAATCCGCCGCTGCTGAGCTACGATGCTTTGGTGGAATTGACAGAACATTTGCGCACCTGCCAGGAGATAAGCCAAATGCGCACAGGAAATTGGCAAAAATTCTGTGTGGTCCATGAGGATGCGCTGGCCATGTTAATGGAAATTGCCTGCTATCAGCTGGATGATGGTGTTTCTCCCATCATAATACAATTATTGCAGGCAGCTGTGTGCAACATGCCACTGCCACTAACTGGTGTCAAGCAGCAGCAACAGCAGCAAGCACAGCCACAACCCTCAACAAGCAGCAAACTACGAGGAGAGCGCGAGAAGAGCGAGGATACGGATACCAATGCCTATTACTCCAAATTTGATCCTGCCCAGTGCAGCACATTTGTGCATCAGATCTTCCGCTATGCCAGCGATGCGCTCATTATTCGTTTCGTGCGCATATTCCTACTCGAGAACAATGTGAGTCAATTGCGTTGGCAAGCGCACTCCTTCATGACCGGTCTTTTCGAGCATGCTAATGAGCGACAACGTGAGAAATTGCTGAGCATTTTCTGGAATCTTTGGCCACTGGTACCAAGCTATGGCCGGCGTACGGCGCAATTTGTGGATTTACTGGGTTATTTGACGCTGAGTACGCGCAGCATTACGGAACGCTTACCGGAGTTTGTCTCACGAGCTGTGGAGGTGCTGCGTCAGCAAAATGAGCTGCTCTGTAAGCATCCTAATGCACCCATCTATACCACATTGGAGTCCATACTGCAGGTAAATGGCTACTATCTGGAATCCGAGCCGTGCTTGGTCTGCAACAATCCTGAGGTGCCCATGGCCAACATCAAGTTACCATCGGTTAAGTCGGACTCCAAGTATACAACAACCACCATGATCTATAAACTGGTGCAATGTCATACGATTTCCAAGCTGATTGTACGAATTGCGGATCTCAAACGCACTAAAATGGTGCGTACCATCAATGTATACTACAACAATCGCAGTGTCCAGGCCGTGGTGGAGCTGAAGAATCGTCCTGCCCTGTGGCACAAGGCACGTTCCGTCTCGCTGCAGTCCGGCCAAACGGAACTCAAAATCGATTTCCCACTTCCGATTACGGCGTGTAATTTAATGATTGAATTTGCTGATTTCTACGAAACCGTCAGTGGATCCAGTGAGAATCTGCAGTGTCCACGCTGCAGTGCAGCGGTGCCAGCGTATCCGGGTGTCTGTGGCAATTGTGGCGAGAATGTGTTCCAATGCCACAAGTGTCGTGCCATCAACTACGACGAAAAAGATCCGTTCTTGTGCCATGCCTGCGGCTTCTGTAAATATGCTAAATTCGATTTTAGCATGTATGCCCGTGTGTGTTGTGCTGTCGATCCTATTGAATCAGCCGAGGATCGGGCCAAAACAGTGCAATTGATTCATAGTTCATTGGAACGGGCGGATCGCATCTATCGACAGCTATTGACCAATAAACAAATGCTCGAGCTGCTCATCCAAAAGGTAGCTGAGCATCGCAGCAGCGATCGTCTGGTGGAGGATAACATGGGCAGTGTGCACAGCACATCGCAGGTGAACAAGATCATTCAACTGCTCGCCCAGAAATATTGTGTGGAATCACGTACCAGCTTTGAGGAGCTCAGCAAGATTGTGCAGAAGGTCAAGGCCTGTCGCAGGTAAGTAATGATACCACACAGTTATACCATAATTATTTGATTGATTCTCTGTCTTCTTACAGTGAACTGGTTGCATATGACCGCCAGCAGCAGGATCAACCGGCAGTGTCATCGCTACCATCTGGTGCAGAGGCAAATCATACAACAAACCGCTGCTATGGCTGCGCCTTGGCATCCACGGAGCAGTGCCTTACGCTGCTGCGGGCCATGGCCTATAACTATGACTGCCGTGTGGGTCTGTACAGCCAAGGATTGGTCAGCGAACTGGCCGAGCATAATTTGCGACGTGGCACACCACAGATCCAGGAGGAGGTACGTAATCTGCTCGTGGTGCTGACCAAGGACAATGCCGAGGCTTGTATGCATCTCCTGCAATTGGTGACAACGCGGGTGAAGAATGCGCTAATGGGAGCTATACCGCTGATTAGTCTGGAAGCGGCAGTTCATCAGGAGATGACGTTGCTGGAGGTGCTGCTGGGACAAGACGATGTGTGCTGGGAATACAAACTAAAGGTGATCTTTGAGCTGTTCATCAGCAACTGTCGGTGAGTATTCAAAGAGAACTACGAACTAGAAACCTTTACTAATACTTACTGCCTACTCCTAGTTTACCACGTGGTCCAGTCACTTCCGTGCTGCATCCTTGCCTACGCATCATGCAAAATCTGATCTGTCCAGCGCTGCCCAAAAACACCAGCAGCAGCAACAATAATCAGCAGCAAACCCAACAGCAATCCCAACAGCAACAACAAGCACAGCAGCAGCAGCAAGAAATGTGCAGCATAAAATTGCTGGAGGGGAATACCATTGATTATCGCGCATGGCTGAGCTCAGATCGCAATCATGAGTACAGTGCTTGGAGCAGTCGCATGCCTACCACTACTATCAAACGTCAGGAAGGTGGTGCCAAGCAACGCAGTGGCAAGCAGCAATCCCAAGCAGGAGATGCCACAACTGGCACCACGCCCGCCAAGGGAGGACGACGTGGCGATGTGCGCGCTGCCTTTTTGGCCGAGAAGTATGGATTACGCTGGCGTCAGTTGGTGCTGGACAAGGAGAAGGTAATCAAGCCCTTGGTTTTCAATGCTAAGTGGATACAACCTTTGCTCTTCAATGCCAATTCGCGATTTGGCAGACAACTCGCCTGCTCGCTGCTCAGTGGTTTGTGCCGCACCAGCGAAAGGAAGCAACAGGCGTTGAATATGCTCACGGGATTCCTCAAGCATGTGGGCGAGGCAGGTGAGGCAAGTGCCGAGTACTTGACCCTGTACCGTACGGTGGCCACCGAAACACCATGGCTACAGTATCTGGTATTACGTGGAGTTCTGAGCGAGATCTCTCAGTTGTTGGCGGTGGAAATCAGTAAAATTCATCGCATGGAGGAGCATTCTCTGTCGTCAGATCTATCGCTGGGCTACGCCCTTCGGCAGTATGTGGAGTTGCTTTGGTTGTTCCTTGAGTGTCCCAACATTCGACGCACCTACAAGACACGTCTCCTGGGACCTGTCCTGGAAAGCTACCTGGCGCTGCGTAGCCTGGTTGTGCAGCGCACACGTCTCATCGATGATGCACAGGAGAAACTGCTTGAGATGCTGGAGGAAATGACCAGTGGCACAGAGGAGGAGACGCGTGCCTTTATGGAGATCCTTATCGATACGGTGGAGAAGACACGAATGAATGACATCAAGACACCAGTGTTTATCTTCGAGCGCCTCTATTCGATCATACATCCGGAGGAGCATGACGAGAGTGAGTTTTATATGACGCTAGAGAAAGATCCGCAACAGGAGGACTTCCTACAGGGTCGCATGCTGGGCAATCCCTATCCTTCCAGCGAGGTGGGACTTGGTCCACTAATGCGCGACGTCAAGAATAAAATCTGCACCGATTGTGAACTGATTGCATTACTGGAGGACGATAATGGCATGGAACTGTTGGTCAATAACAAAATCATTAGCCTCGATTTGCCCGTCAAGGATGTATACAAAAAGGTGTGGCTTGCCGAAGGCGGTGACCGGGATGCCATGCGGATTGTCTATCGCATGCGTGGATTGCTGGGAGATGCCACCGAGGAATTCGTGGAGACACTGAACAACAAGAGTCAGGAGCAGGTGGATACCGAACAACTGTATCGCATGGCCAACGTTCTGGCTGATTGCAACGGTCTGCGTGTTATGCTAGAGCGGATTGGTAGTCTGCAGCGAATCTCACGTCAGCGTGAGTTGATTCAAGTGCTGCTCAAATTGTTCCTCATCTGCGTGAAGGTGCGTCGCTGCCAGGAGGTGCTCTGCCAGCCGGAAGTGGGTGCTGTGAATACGCTGCTTAAGGTGCTACAAATGTGCCTGCAATCCGAGAATGATTCCATTCAATCGGCAGTCACCGAACAATTGCTGGAGATTATGGAGACCATACTCTCAAAGGCGGCTAGCGATACACTGGATTCGTTCCTACAGTTCTCGCTGACCTTCGGTGGTCCCGAATACGTTAGCGCCTTGATCTCCTGCACCGACTGCCCGAATGTACGTAACAATCCATCCGTGTTGCGTCATCTAATCCGCGTCCTGGCCGCTCTCGTATATGGTAACGAGGTGAAGATGGCACTGCTCTGCGAACACTTCAAGGTGAGTCTTTGTTAATCTCTGTGGAGCTTCAATATTAAATCTTTATTTCTTTGGCAGCACACCTTGGACTTTAACCGCTTTGACAATGAGCGCACCACCGAGGAGGAGTTTAAGCTGGAACTGTTTTGTGTGCTCACCAATCAAATCGAGCATAATTGCATTGGCGGCACACTCAAGGATTACATCGTTAGCCTCGGTATTGTGGAGCGTGCCCTTGCTTACATAACGGAGCATGCGCCGTGCGTGAAACCAACTTTGTTGCGCACCGATTCGGATGAGCTGAAGGAGTTCATATCACGTCCAAGCTTGAAATACATCTTGCGCTTCCTCACGGGCCTGGCCAATCATCACGAGGCCACTCAGTTGGCTATCAGCAAAGACATTATACCCATTATACATCGATTGGAGCAGGTGTCCAGTGATGAGCATGTCGGCAGCCTGGCAGAGAATCTGCTGGAAGCACTGAGCACGGACGCGGCGACTGCCTCGAGGGTTCAACAGGTGCGAGACTTTACGCGTGCCGAGAAGAAACGTCTGGCGATGGCAACGCGGGAAAAGCAATTGGATGCATTAGGTATGCGTACCAATGAGAAGGGACAGGTGACGGCGAAGGGTTCCATACTCCAGAAGATTGAGAAACTGCGCGATGAGACGGGTTTGACATGCTTCATTTGTCGTGAGGGTTACTCCTGCCAGCCGGAGAAGGTTCTGGGCATCTATACGTTCACCAAGCGCTGCAATGTGGAGGAATTCGAACTGAAGTCACGCAAAACCATTGGCTACACCACCGTCACCCACTTCAATGTGGTTCACGTGGACTGTCACACCTCGGCCATTCGCCTAACTCGTGGACGCGATGAATGGGAACGCGCCAGTCTGCAAAACGCCAACACTCGCTGCAATGGCCTGTTGCCGCTGTGGGGACCCGCCGTGGGTGAAGCTGCCTTCTCTGGATGCATGACCCGCCACAGTAGCTATATGCAGGAGAGCACACAACGCTGCGATATATCCTACACCAGCAGCATACATGATCTGAAGCTGCTACTTGTGCGTTTCGCCTGGGAGCGTAGCTTCCATGACGATGCTGGCGGCGGCGGACCACAATCGAATATGCACTTTGTGCCCTACCTGCTTTTCTATGCGGTCTATTTGCTGCTTTCCTCGCGTTCCGCTGCCCGGGATAGCAAAACACTGCTTAATTATTTGACTGCAGCGCCGTCGGATAAGTGGTTGGAATGTGGTTACGAAGTGGATGGACCACTCTATATGTTGACCATATCGTTGTCGCTGCACAGCCGTGAGATGTGGAACAAACACAAGTTGGCACATCTAAAGCGTCTGGTAACAGTGGCCCAAGCACGTCATGTGTCTCCCTCGGTGTTGTGCAAGGCGCTGTTATCGCCATCAGATCGTCAGGCCAAAGAGTATAGTGTTTACAAGCCGTTCCTTATGATGTGGTCCCTGATCGATTTAATCTATAATACGCTGTTCAAGACAGTCACCACGCCGAAGGAGGAGGACTGGCCGGCATCTCTGTTCGAATATATACGCAAGAACGATGAGGCTATGCTCAAGTCCACCGATAGCATACTGCAGACATTAACAGATGAGTTCTTGCCCTGCACCTCTTTCGCTGAGTTCTGCGATGTGGCAGGTAATACTAGTCTAAACAATTACTTAACGGACTATAAATTTAATACGTGTATTTATCTGTACTCTTTTAGGTTTACTGAATCTGATTGAACAGCCAGATGGCTTCATCGAGGAGGTTCTTGCCACTCTGCCGACCACTAGTAGCAGCACCAGCTCTAGTTAAATTCAGATCAGAGATCGCAGTTTTTCAGCATATAATGAATATATATATAAAGATAATTAACCCAAATGGATTACAATTTAAACAAACTAACTAACCCAAAAGCGTTTAAGCGGCTGGCAATGCGCTTATATATACTTATATATTTATCACCTAATAACTATTTAATCAATAAAATTATTCGTTTGCACAATGAAAACGATCAATGCGTACAATTCCGTTTATTTTCCATTATCTTTATTCATTTTCACGCATAATAATATAAAAAAAATATAATATTCATATATATGTATAAAAAAAATAAAACAAAACTTATTGTCTAAATACAAAATAATACATATAAACATATTGCAAAAATTGGGACGTAATCGAAAAATATCATCAGAATACCGTTATTACAACCTCAGTTCTATAAAATTTTGCTAAACCAACCAACTAGATTTAGTATACACATAATAATAATAACAAATTATATTATACAGAGAATAAGGATTAGGAATTTTAAAGCCATAGTGAGAAAATTGTGTTACAACCATTTCGGTTTTTAGTATGTGAGTGAGTATGTGGAAAATTCTTACTGGGGAAGTGAAAATTCACTGAGTTTTTCATTTGTTCGATTAGTTTTGTTTGTTTGTAGTTTGTTGTTAAATTAAAGTTTTGCGGTGTAAAACATAACAAGTGTTGTTGTAGACGAGAAAACATTGTTTTACATAAGCAAATATATAGAGATATATATATAGATCATTATATAGTTATTCGATTTCTTAAATTAGTAGGTACACAGGTGCAAAAAGTGCATGATAGAGAGCTGTTTTAAAGTAACTAATCAATTAATTAACTAATAAATTTGAGCAAAATTGCTAACCATCAACCGAGAGAGGGAGGAATTTATATCTATATATAAATATATATATATCATAATACTACGCTTTATACAGTACACAAATTACAATTACGAGTAAGACAATATTTTAATAATACCTTAAACCATATAGAAAAGTATTCAATATCATGGAGATTCGGATTTCGTAGTTTTGGGCGGGGTTCAATGACACATTTATGTAGTAGTTAGTATAATAAATACATGCACATACATTAAGTATAACTACTATAATTAGTATTAGTATTTCATTTATCTTGTTTGTAGTTTTATCTTTTTCACTTTTTTGATCTTCTATGGCTGCTAAAAGTTTGTTCGCTTTTGTTTGCTCGATTTTTTCTTCTATTTCCATGGAAATGCAAGTCGGAAAATGTTTTTTGGAAAAGTCGTGTTCCTATAAAATTGACAAATACACATTTATATACTTATAATCTTAAGCTTAAAATTAATATGTCAAATTCCTTTTGTTTCAGCTGATTTTTTTTGTTTTTTGTGTTTAAATATTCTTGTTAGCTAAACCTTTTCCTCCATTTTTTTTTATATATATGTACAAAAATTGCCTAAACTATGTATACAATCCACAGAGATACACACATACGTATATAATCTATATAATTCACTAGTAAGAGAGGGCTTCACTGGGATTGGGTTTTCGTTTTGGAACTGGAATGGGATTTGGGATTGGATTTGGAAGGGTTTTAGGAGCACATTTAGGCCTGATTATGCCGCTGGGCAGCAGCACGCATAAAATGCCGAGCATTGAGTGGATACTGACGTGGATACGAGATGAGCGTTGAGCCCAACGCAATGCTTGATGGCGCCTTGGAGCGACCTGGTAGACTTATGAACACGGTGCCCACAGCAGCTAGATTATCGCTGGTGGGTTCAATGGCTACCAGCATAATTTCTGTGGCCTGCACCGGACGACTGTGACTGAAACTGGTCGTGCTGATGTTGTTGCTGCTACTACTGGTGGTGGCTACTGCTCCTGATCCTCCTCCACCGCTGCTGCTGCTACTGCTGTGTGCCGCCAGCTGGGCATCCGCTTGTTGCTGCTGCTGCTGCTGCTGCTGTAGGAGTAACGCTTGGCGTGCTCGTTGTCGCATCGCACGCGTCGACGAGGAAGAAGTAGAGACCACTGGTCCATTGTCAAAATCCAGGCTAGCGGAGGCCAAAAAGATTTGTGCAAATGGACGCTTGGCCAAGTGCAGCATTTCCACGACATGTTGGCGACGAGCGCGTCTCAAATCCGCCGCTTGTTTCACCTTCCAGACGATGACACAGAGCGCCAGGAACAGGAAGAAGCAGGAGAAGAATACAGAGAAGAAAACAAAAAGATCGATATGCAGTTGATCCTGTCGAAATACTACCGATCCATAGCTTGGTTCCGGTCCCGAACTGGCGCGCAGAGCAATAAAGAATCTAGTGGCACTCAGATTATGGGCATGCTGTGGCAGAGTCAACACCAGACGATTCTTGAGCCCAAAGAGACGTAGTAGAGTATTGCACTGGTTGAGAGTAACATGTGTGCTTAGATCCTTGGCATACTGATCCTGCACCACAAAGCTGTGCACACCATGACTACGGCAATCGTGCAACTGTGGCACATAGAAGCTGCCACCACGACCACCGCTGCTGTCCCGACCCGTACGCCGTTCCGGCGTAAACAGTTTCTGCAGCGTGACATTGTCGTGTCGTGGTAGTGCTATGTTCAGTGGATGCTCTCTCTTCGTTTTGGGTCCCCAGTTGTAGCGGTTGTCCAAAAAGATCTCATGGTAGCCCGTGGTTTGGTTGGTTTCCACAATAAATGAATCATCCTGCGGTGACATAAACACATCCAGTTCTCCCTGAGTCACATCGATAATGATGCGTATGTCCACGTTCATGAAACGGGGCTGGATAACAAAGAAAACGGTCTGGCCGGGCTTCAGTGCCGCTGGCTTGGATTTGCACTCCTCTATGGGTAGAAAAAAATGTTTCAGTTAGGATTGGTCTTGGTTTTAATGGATTTCAGCTCACCAATGGGCTTGGCATCAAAACACATGCGCGACTCGACGGTAATTTGCTTGTAGCACTGATGTCCATCGGTGGGATTGCCCGCATACGAGTCCCGACACTTGGAGCACTGCACGCTCCAGCACAACTGGGCTGAGTTCTTGCCACCGCCCGCCACGCATGTCGCATCGCTCTCTGTGTTATTGGCACAATTACATTTCTCGCCGGTGACGGCATCACAGACATTGCCATGACCATGACACTGACACGGACGGCAATGACGCTGCAGATCCTCATTTCCACGGAAATAGCCGAGCAAACAGCTATCGCATCGATCTCCGGCCGTATGATTACCACAACGCAAGCAGGTGGCATTGTGGGCAGGTCCCTCCGGCAGTATCCGCTCCAATTCAGCACGTGTCATGTTAAAGACAGCGGGATCCGCATCGTAAGCCACACAGACATCCGTGTGCCCGTGGCAATACTCCAGACAAGGCTGACAGGCATGACCCTCGCGGGGATTACCCACAAACAGAGGCTGACACTTCTCGCACTGCTCACCCATCGTGTTGTTATGACACTCGAGACAGATGTCCAGGCGACTGCTGGACTCACAGTTCGAATGACCATTGCAGAGGCATTGAATGCTGCAGTTCTCACCCACATAGCCAAAGTCGCACTTGCACTCGTTGGGACGCACGCAGCTGCCACGGACACATCCTTGGCTACACACCGGCAGACAGGTGTTCTCGTCCTCCCGATAGCCGGCGGCACAGATACACTTGTACCCCAGTGTGGGAGTATCCAGATCGATGCACTGCTCGGAGACGGCATCACAATTGTGATGACCATTTTCGCATTCGTTCTCTGCCGGACACTGAACGTAGTGCCAACTGACGACATCGGCATGCGTGAGCTGAGAATCATTGCGCCAAGTGCTGTAGATGAGATCACATGTCGAACCAGATGGATACTCCTGGCTATGCTCCAGTGCACCCTCGGTGCAAATGCCATCGCCATTGAAACCCTCTCGGGCACACCAACCGCAATGGGCGTGCTCCAAGCAGCTTGAGCACTGACCATACACATGACACGGCTCCGGACAACGTTCCAGCTCCGTTGCTTCCAGTACCAAGCCACAAACACCACCGGCACACAGCAACGGCTGTGATCTTGGCGACAGACAGGCATTTAACATGGTTGACCACTTACAATCGGAGGCACTAGAATCCTGTCCTGACTGTAGGCAGCTGCTGCAATTGCTGTGGGTGTGACAGGCGGATGGACACTGATCCACCAAGCGATAGGCATTCTTCTCCACCAGTTCACGGGCAATGCACTCCACATGGCCCAGTTCATTACGTGCCCAGTGGCACTGCTCCGCATTCAGCATGCAGGACTCACAGTTCAGCTGATGACATTGGGGCAGCGGACACAGGCCGAGCACGCCAACACTGAGCTCCTTGGGACACCAGGCGCTACTGCGGGCACAGTCGACGCCGGCGGGTACACAACGCCCACGGATGCCGCATTCATCGCACCATTGGCAGACCGGTGTGAGCTCCTGATGTATGGGCCAGGCGGCCAGACAGGCACTGCAGCTGCCAAAACTGGAGCAGTTGCGACTCGCTAGCCAGACATCATTGCAGGCGGGACCATTGTTGATGATCAGGGTGCCATTGTGATTAGCACACGGTGCCCTCCCTTGGGTGAAGCAATGTGAACTATTGCTATACGTGTTCTGGACGGTACAGTAGCTGCAGCCCATGTAGTGCCGACAAATGGATTTACCGCCACTCCAAAGCTGGCAGAGATCCTCCGGCAGAGTGATCCGGGTAACATGACTCTGGGTGGCACTGCCATCCCAGCCACCAATAACATAGATAGTGCCACTGTCCGCATCAATGGCCATGTCCTCCGCATAGCTCGCCACGGGCAGGCGTCCAATCAGCTCCACATCCTCCGTGAGACGCACCCACTGGTTACAGGCATACACATAGGCAATCAAAACATCCGTGGCATTGTAGGGCGTCGTTCGGCCACCATAGACCACCATGAAGTGTTCAGTGCTCACCGCCGAGTGGAAGTAACGTCCACGTGGCAGCTGCGATGCGGGTGAATTGAGTTCCTTGAATGTGGGAAGCTCCGTCCACGTCAGCTTGGTCAGATCCAGAGCATAGAGCTTGTTCTGCGACTCCATGGCATAGCCGCCAAAAACATACACGCTGTGCGTCTCTAGATGATACACGGCACTGTGGCCATAGAGCACCGGAAGACGTGCTCCCATGGCGGACACTTGTTGCCAGCGTCCTGCATCCAAGTTGAACTCCCAGAGCTCCAAGGGACGGGATTTATTCAGGCTTAGGCCCCCCACGAGCAGTAGGGATTCCCTGTCTTGATAGCGCACCTGACACAACGTGTGTCCGGCCAATGCTGGCGGAGATTCCTGCTCCTCCGGCACAACAATCTGACTCCAGCGTTGGTTCTGTATGGAGAACTGCCAGAAATCGGCCAATAGACGGGAATTGGCACCAACTCCACCATAAATATAGATGCTCTGCTTCTTGGCATAGAATTCGGCGGCATGAAAGTAGCGTCCCAATGGCATACGATCCTCTGGTGTGGATGATTCCACTGTGACCTGCAACCAGGTGCCATTCTTTGTGTCAAATTGCCGGAAATCATTAAGTGGACCATGACTTGGTGAGTAACCACCAAACATCCAAAGTGAACCACGTCGATCCGCATTCACCGAGTGTCCAAAACGTGGTATAGTCTTTCGCAGATGCTCCAGTGCCTCACCCAACAGCTGCGTGTTAAACAATTCCGTAAGCACCAGATGATTACGCTGCACCAAAGTGCCACAATCGGCGCCCGCAAAGCTGGCATTGCTGCAGATGCAGCGTCCGTACTCCGTGTCACAATATCCCTGTAATCTCTTGGCATGACAGTTACTCGGGCAGATCTCAATCTCACAACGGGCACCCACATAGCCCGAGGGGCAAACACAACGCTGCTGGGCATCACAAATGTGCGGATGCAGGCAACTGCCGGCGACGCAGTTCATCACGGAGTACAAAGCATTAAAGCCAAAGTGACGACGTTCGCTGCCCTGTTTGTAGTAGACTGTAACATGACTGGAACGTGCCTCAATAATCCTAGCCGCACTGTACGGCTCACAGACCACGGCCAACAGTTGGTTCTGCTGGGCAGCACCAGTTAGGTCCGGCAAACTGTCATAGATATACACGGCATTCTCGTCACAGTCCATGTCCAAGCTGTTCCACTGGAACTCCAGCTGCAGCAGCGATTTATCCGCATGCAGTGTCTTCGGCTGCAGTATCCAGAGACACTCACGGACCTCCAAACTGGCGCCCCACGGCGAACGATAGGATTGATAGGAACCAATGGCACTGCGTCCAATGCTGGTGAGTATACCACGGGATTCGCACTGATAGTAGCACTGACCACCATCTCGAGGATCACCATAGTAACCAGGCGCACATTCATCACACTTGAGTCCCTGTGTGTTGTCCTTGCAGAAGCATTCACCATGACTGACATTGCAGATACCCTGTAAAAGAGAAAGAAATGTAAGTAAAGCAAACCAAAGTGGATGCAGTGCATCTTGGCATACCAAATCCTGATTTCCATGACCATTGCACTCGCAGGGATGGCAACCAACGTTGGCAGTGGCGTTTCCATAGCTGCCCTGACGACAACGCTCGCAGCGCTCACCTTCTGTCCAGGCTTGGCATTGATCACACTTTCCCAGGCGTTCCGTGCAGGTAGAATGATTATTGCAGCCACAACTAATGCCACAATCGCTGCCCGTCCAGCCCAGATCACACTTGCAGGCATAATCCGGCGGACCGGAGCAATAACCATGTTGGCAAAACTCATAACACGTCCGGACACAACTGAATCTTCCATCGCCGACATACCCACGACGACAATGGCAATTGTAGCTTCCCTGGGTGTTAGTGCACTTGGCCTCCTTGTGACAATCATGCAGACCGAGACCACATTCATCCACATCCGGGCACTGAGCATATGCCCATTCCGCATCATGTTGTGTGGTGCTATTCAGGGCCAAGGAACAATTGCCAGCACTGTAGCTGAAGTCACCTTGCATGCAGATGCCCTCAATTGGATTATCCCGATCGAAGCACCACCCACAGCTCAAGGTACGCAGACAGGAGGTGCAGTTTCTATGACGTTCACAGGATTTACATTGCTGCAGCCCACGGGATTCATTCGTGCGCATGATCAAGGTGGTAGTCTGGGAGTTAGAGGAGGAGGAGGCAGCAGACGAGGAAGCTGTTGGTGTGCCCACCTTGTCAATCCACTCCCGGCACATGCCAAACTGATACTCGCTGGTGTACACAGCAAAACTGAAGCATTGAGCACTCGCCTCGCACCACACGCAGCGTCCTCGCTCGCCCAGACACTGATCGCAGCCCTGACGTTCCCGACATGGTCGTGGACACTGGCCCAGAGCACGTACACTGCTATTGGATTTACCAATGCGTCCGCAGCGTGCATCATCTAGCCACCATTCGCATTGCCCATCATTTCCGGGCGTGGAGACACACGCCTCACAGCTCACATAGTTGGAACAGTTGGCACACTGACTTGGCTGACTGATGAGATAGGCCCAATGGGATTGGGAGGCACACACCTCAGTCTCGTTGACGGATTTGGCATGACATTTACCTGTTAGTGCACACCAGGAGCACGAGGCATCGGTGAGGCAGTGCAAACAGTTTCCATACTGGCCACAATCACCGGAATAGTACGGCTCCAGGTACTCAAAGGTGAAGGCATTCAGTTGCCCATTGTGCAGATGTTGTAGCTCCATTTTGGTCTTCTGATACGTGTTGTAAATGTTGTTCTGTCCAATCCGACGTCGTGCCTACCGAGAAATTTTACGCTTAGAGTCGAAGATTTGTGGGGATTTATCTGTTTTCTTACCTGGAAGTCAATGAGGAACGGCTGCTCCGTGCTGGGCAGCTGTACATTGCTGCAGTAAGATTGATTGGAGCTCTGACTGGTCACATTGTCCAATGCATCCAGATCCATGCCTAAACCAGCACGCAGCACAGCGGAGGAGTAGCTGCTGCACACCTGAATAGCCGAGTTGTTGATGTTGCTACCTCCGCCGGCATTGCCATTGTTACTGCTGCTCCACTGCTGCAGGGGCCTCACGAATCCCAGCAAACGGGCCAACATTTCACCCTCCTGTCGCTGCTCGAAATAAGCCGCCGGCGGAGGTGAGGAGAAGTCCACCATGGTGGCATTGACAATGCCCACATAATCGGGCATTGTAAAGTTCACGGGATAATTGTATTTGATGTAGGTTAGACCAGGTCTGCGATCATTCTCGGTGCATTGATCCGGTTGACGTATTTCGGTGCCCTGATCACCCCACCAGCCGGCGCTCTCTCCACAAATGCCATAGTTATCATCCCGATGGTGGCAACGGGCATTCTGCACACACCATGTGCACTCGTTCAGACCCAGTTTACTGGCCACAGAGAAGGTAGCAGCGGCACTATTACCACCTGACCAGGTGCTACCATGCACCAGACACGAGTGGCAGTCCCCCAGCGAGGGACAAATGCCTGGACAGCGTGTGGTCTGTAAATTCGTGGTACAATTGGCACCAATGGTGCGTCCATAGCAGCTACTGTCCGCGGAACACCAGCCACACTCGGGATTCGAGAGGCAAGCAGTGTGGGAGCCATGCAAACGGCAGGACATCTCCGGATTATGATTATACTGGGTGTTCTCTACGCGCAGAACCTGCGGCAGCTCGTAGGCAAACAAATCCGCATTTACATTGCCATGATAGCCACCCACAATAAGCAGTGTATGATTCCGACGCAGTGCAGCCGCCTGGGCGAACACTCCCTGTGACTTTGGATAGAGACTATCGTCCGCCGTGACCACCTGATTGATCCAAATGTGACAGCTGAGATGGTACCAGTACATTTGATTGTCATAGCAGATCTCATCCTTGTTGTGGCGATGTGTGTAGCCGCCAAAGACAATCATGTAGTTTCCGGATATGGTGGCCGTATGGAAAGCCCGTTCACGTGGAATGTTTGTATCCCTCAGCGCAGTACGTGGATACAGTATCTCGGTCCAGTGCAGTTGATCCAGCTGGAAGGCAAATATGCGATCCGATAGCTTGGAGAAGCGTGCCAAACTGGTCATAATGCCACCAAAGACTATCAGTGAGTTAGTTGCTGCATAGTAAACCGTTGAATGTGCTGCCAGGCGTACGTCTAGTGTTTTGCCACCTCGTGGCTGCACCAGTTGCCATTGGGAATCCTCGCTGAGTGGTAATCGGATGCGATAAATGCTTGAGGAGAATTCTCCCGTTTCAATGCTGCCGCCAAACAAATATAAATGCTCGCCCGCCGTGGTCAACGTGTGCCGTGCCAGAGCTGGCGGTTGAAGCTCTGATCTAATGGCCATTTGCTTCCACTTGCCACCATTCTCAGTATTATTGTACTGCCAGAGATCACTGTAGAAACTGCCATTGGCATGTTTGCCACCGTATATGACAAATCCTCCGGGCACCTTGTCCGCTGCATGACCATAACGTCCATGTGGCTTATGATCGGTCACCTCTTCGAGTATATCCTCCAGATATTCGGTGAGCTCCTCATCCGTTGAATTCGCATTCACTGTGGTCAGCGGCAATGATGAACGTGTGCGTCGCTGATGAAGGTTCGATTCCGCCAGTGTATAGAGTATGTTACGAAAGAAACTCACATCACTATTCAGTCCCCAGAGCTTGGCCTCATCCTCATTCTTGTGCTGCAGCACAGCCTTGAGCAGCGTATGATCGATCTTATGTGGATGATAAAAGTGACGACGACTCTGCAATGGAATTCCCCATTCATCCTCCCATTGACTGGTACTAAATCGATACACCTGCAGTGTGCTGATCACGTTGTTCAGATCGTAGCCGCCAAAGACAAAGAGTGAATCCTCGTCCTCCATGTAAACAGCAGTGTGAGCCGCTCGTGGTGTCATACCCTCGGCATCGGTGGCTAACCAACGCCAGCTGCTGCCTTGTGGATTATCGCTGAGATCGCAGAGACGTCCGCTGTAGCCATTTGTGCAATGACAAATACTTTTCTGGCACTTGCCACGCCCCTGGTGTTCGCCACACTTTTGGGGGCATGCCTCGTCCTCACAGTCGGGTCCAACCCACTCGCCGTGGCAGACACACTGATGGCCAACACACTTGCCATGGTTGTGGCAATTGTTTAGACAGTTTGATATGTAATAGGAGGCACGAAATCCATCCAGCACATAGTTTGTATCGCTGTACATAAGTATGAGCATCTGCAATACAAATGATACAACAATTAGCAATTGTTTTTAGTGTAAACACTGAAGCCACAACAAATAAATAAATACATATCAATTTACCTACAATTATTAAGTGTATAAAAAGATTACTTACACTTCCACTGCGTGCGACCAATCGTTGGGGTTGTGTGCGTCCACTGAAGCTGCCCAGCAGCGTTGAGTTGAAGGAGTCACCATCGTATACATAGATATAGTCATAGGAGCACTCGGTGCCCATACTATGGAATGTGAGTGTTATGAATTGACTGTCATTTTTCGCTTTTATTAGCCATTCACAATGCGAGTCCTGAGTGTAGTTGTAGCCGGATGGGCCATCGCTTATCTCGCCGTAGGGTTCGGTGAAAACTTTGCGACTACGATCGCATGGTGCTGTTATATGCAACTGTTCGGAGTGTATTGCCAATTGTAAGCTGATAATCCAAAATGTCAAGGTTGGCAGCAGTGCGTACATTCTTTGCATTTTAATTACTGTCTCGCCTTCGTAGCCCAATCTCAATCTCATTTTTATGCAAATTGCGATATCACTACGACCGTACCTACGTCAGTTCTGTTAGTATTGTATTTATCCGGCTGCAATACAGGTTCTGCATGTTTTCCCAGCCTAAAATCATTGCACACAACTTGGGCACAAGGCCGTTCTTTACCAGGAAGCACTCAACTGCCGCGGTAAATTTATTATTTTCCAGCGACTTTTTAATTTTAGGAATTCAATTCAACTACGATGAACAACTTTAACACACACACGCACACACACTAAAGCAGAAGAATCCGAGCATATCACAACACTTTTTTTGGGGTTGTTCAACACGAAATGAGGGGTGTTCAAAGTAAATTTTAGTTAATTTGAATTTTTAAAAATATAATTTATTAAAAATCAGCCGTTCTCTTCACTTAATAAATTTTAAATTTAATTTTTAATCAATTTAATAAACTAAAACATTAACGAATTTAATCGGAGGCAATCTATAATTTGAACTATATCGAGCAAGGCATTAAATTAATCGACTAGTCGATAAGACTCTTAGCAACGCTGAAATTTGCCAGGCACAGCGGCACGCACGTAAATTTTGCCTTTTGGGTCTCTTTTCCTATTCAAGATGGTAGGTGTTTAGATTGGCTTTAATAAAAATCGTGAAACATCCGTGATAATAATTGTTAAAATGTAGTTAAAATATCAAATCTTAATACGTTGAAGTATTGCTCGCCTTTTGAACACATTATTTGATGTATGCGCGTAATTTTAATGTTTTCTTTTTGCTATGCAACATTTGTGTTTGTACGGACGTCGAGTCGGCGAGTTATCAGTGTAGATGTGCAACTAATAACAATTGGACAATTTGTATTTTCCAGGTGAATGTACCTAAACAACGTCGCACTCTCTGCAAAAAGTGCAAGTGCCACAAGCTGCACAAGGTAACGCAGTACAAGAAGTCCAAGGAGCGCAAGGGTGCTCAGGGCAGAAGACGTTACGACAGGAAACAGCAGGGTTTCGGTGGTCAAACCAAGCCCATCTTCAGGAAGAAGGTAAGCAGCACAATCATCATGACACGCACCGAAGTAGACCTGGTTGCCATTGATTTCTTTTGGCATACTGGTGGGACAATTCCGTGCGACATAATTATTTTGACCTGCTTCGGTGAGGCCTTAAATGGTAGCGGCACAGCCTTTTGCAATGGCGTGTCTGATCCGACAGCTTTATACAAAGAACCCTTATTACATTTAGAAACAAGTAGAGTGGAGCGATTATCGCCCTCTGTTGGCACTTAGTAGAACTAAATTGCCTTGCTTAAGCATTCGGCTTTTTGGTGGGAACAAACTGTTGCCAAATTAAAATGCAATTGCTTCGGTGAGGCCACCAAAGGCAGCGGTTCACCTATATTCTGGGGGTACCCGATCGAACAGTTGCAAACAATTATTTACATTGTATTAAGTTTAATGCTTTCTATAACCGACTCGTACTAACCGCATTTATTTTCTGTTTTTCTATAGGCTAAGACCACCAAGAAAATCGTTCTGCGTATGGAATGCACTGAGTGCAAGTACCGCAAGCAGACACCCCTGAAGCGTTGCAAGCACTTCGAGTTGGGCGGTGACAAGAAGCGCAAGGGACAGATGATTCAGTTCTAAGCTGCAGATCGATCACCAGATTAACCATCCCGATCTTTTCTATAATGAAGTGTTTTTAAGTTGTTTTCATCGACTGCTTTTCCAGCCAGATTTAACGCCGCTTTGTAGGAGTGTTTCAATGGCTGTGCAACAAGTGGAAAATAAAACAAATTTGTAGACGTAAATTAAAGCAAGAGTGTTTTTAATTTAAAATTGGTAGCGTTCACACTGAACGCTATATCACAATAATTGAACTCCACAGGTCTCTGGTTTACTCCATCATTCCGTCTTCCAGCATTGCATCTGGTTTGCTGCAATGTAAATTAACATATGACTAAGACTTAATTCAAAGTGCCTGTTATCAGTAAACTTACTCTAGCATGCTTGGGTCCAGCCCCTCGGACAGCATTTTCTGCTTAACACCAGGAGCTGGCACGCCCACATGCAGCATTTTGAAAAACTTCTTATATCGTACGTCATCGCAGACGCGCACCCCTTTGGGCTCCTCGGGTTCGACTGGGGTCACCTCCTCGGCGGGCGTTTCCACCTCTACAACAGAGCTTGTGTCCACAGCAGCAGTCGTAGCGTTGTCAACGGTATCCCCCACATCGTTATCTATAGGAATTGAAGCCAGCTTCGCTTCCAAAATAATTAACGCAGCTTCGGTTCTTTGCAGCTGACGTTCCAGTTGAACAAATTTCGTTTCACAGTTCAGGGCGAATTCATTGAGAAAGGTACAGGTGCTGATCAGAAAATGATTAACAAATGCTAATATTCGCTTTTGATTCAGCGGTGGTATCTGTGTTTTGTCCACATCTCCTTTGAACGTTGCACTTGCTTCCATTGTTATTGAAATAAAGATTGATTACTGCAAATGCATTAATCCACTTTACTCAGCCGGGGTCCGATAACGATATATGAAAAATATCTAAATGCATCACTGTAGCAGTGTTGTAAGTCCCTTAAAATGACTGCTGTAAAAAAGCTCGGGAAAATAACGAACTTTTTGCTTTGAAATATTTTATTAATTTGGTTTTTTTTTTATATCTTAACATGAAGTGTGTGGAGTTCCTTTTGTGTTGTTTATTGTTTGTTAAAGTATTATGTACTTTGCTTTGCTTTATTATAAAAGTATGTATATATATATTTTGTTTTTATTTCAGTTAAATATGCATGAATTTTCATTTAAATTTCTATATGTATAAACTTATGTGCTGGGGGACTGGGGATCTTTCTTTCCTATATATATGCTCAAATCTACAATGAACGTTTTACGACTTAATGTTATTAATTTTTTTTTTCATAATGCGCGTGAAACTTGTGCGCTTGTTTGCTTATATTTTTGGTATGCATGAAAATCATAGAAAATATAGACACACGTCTACACAAATTGTTTTTATTATACCCATTACTCGTGGAGTTGGGGTATATTGTTTCTTCAGTGTTTGTATGTGTGTGTGTGCTTTGCTTCCTTCATGGTGTAGCTGTTGTTGAAAAATATGGCAGTGGATTTTTGAACGGCACAAAAATAAAAAATTATGTGTGACCCTTTTTCATTAATTTATCTCCTTTCTCTATTTTTTTTCCTCTTGTATCAAGTTAAATGAAAATGCTGCCAGCAGCGAAAATCTTTCTTTTCTTCGATTTTTCTTTTTTTTCTTTTGGTTTTCTTTATGAAAATGAAAAGGCAACAAAGGCTTTTGCTTGTGATTGAACTGGCTGTTTCTTTGGTTCTTAATCTGAATCCGAATCAGAATCAGATTCGAAATTCAGCTGAATTTGAATTGAATTCATTGCAGACGAGAGCCCGCTGGTCTGCAATGTTTTTTTTTTGAATATTGCTTTGTATTTCAAATAAAAAATGATTGGTTTTTCATGGAGAGTCGTTTGGTTTTGAAATAAGTATTTTATATAATTTTCGTAAAACTTTATTTCAAATAAAAATACATGGTAATAAAAAAATCAAAAATGTACAGTTAAAATTAAAAATCAATAGATTTATGTAGTATTTTTTTTGTATGGTATATGCGCATCACTCTGCCAACTGATTTGTTTGTATATATGTGTGTGTGTGTGTGTATTAGAATACCAGCATTAGTGGTATTCCTTCTTTATCATATAGAACTACATGTACATGTGTGTGTGTGTGTGTGTTTATTTATATATGATATCGCATGGTTCATTTTGTAACAACTAAAGTACAAATTAAAATACACATAATTAATGTAGTAGAGGATTTTCATCTTTTTTTTGTTTTTATATGAAACGCTATTATTATTATTATTATTTTGTTGTTTGTGGGGGCTTCCCCTTTAATCATTTATCGAATATCAACTTGGGTTTTTATTTCGCATTTCAGTTTCATTTTATTTTTTTTATCTTATGAAACGCAAACGCTTTTTTTTAATCATAATTTGTAATACTATAACTAATATTGAGTTGCTCTGCATTCACTTTCCACACTTTCAACGTTTTTACTTTTTTATTTTTCATTTACGATTACAATTTGGAAATCGTTAAGCGATATATATTTCATTTATTCCATTTAATTCTTTATTCAACTACAAGTGTACGAAATCCATTAGATTTTTTTGGGTTTTCTTTCATTTTTTTTTTTTGTTTGTTTATGTTTAATACTAGGCATAAATTAAATAAATAGCTTAGCATACAGTTATAGCTCAACGGCTCTTTTATTATTATTATATATATCATCTGGATCCGTACTATATCTGTCCCAAAAGCATTGCGTACTCAGTTTTTTATTTTTGTATGAAAAAATTATAGAAATAGAAGCATTTTTTATTAGTTTAGTTTCTTTTTGTTTTAAACTTTCACTTGGTGTTTAATAAAGTGTGATTCTTGTTATCGTATCGTTTCATTCACTTTTCAATAAATAAAACTCATTATCATTCAGAATCGATTATCAATCATATTATCATCGTTCTTTTTTCCATTTCTAAATGTTAATTTACAACTTTGCACGCACTTTGCATTACTTTTATCTGGGTTGAGTTGGATGAGTTATGCACACACAGTTATATATAAATAAATTTATATATCTGTATGGGTTTTATAGTATATATACTACTTTTTTTTGTTTGCCACCTTAAGTCTACAAAATTTGATCGTCTATTAATCATTACGTAAAACACGTTTTGTTAGTTGAGTAAATCTATTCTTTCCACTCCGTCATGAAAGGAAATGCAAATAAAATTGATGGGGAAAAACTAAAAATGAGGGGAAAAGCGTTAAAACACACCTGCACAGCGAGTGGCCAATTAATTACTTAACAAACAAAACAAACAAAAAATATAGGTACATTACTCAGCAGCAATAAAGTTAGCCAGGGACACGCCCCATATAGAGGGGCGTTAATATATATAGTATAAAATGTACAGAAAAAATATATATGTATTGTCAACAATCGCTCTGCAGGTTTTGGTTTAAATTACAATCTAAATTGTTATTGATTGGCAAATCATCATCATCATTATCCTGATCATCATCATCTACTTGAGGAAAATTGTTAAACTTGCAGCGTTGGAAAAGCGCCACAGGTTTAAGAACTTTTCCTAACTAGTTTTCTTTGCTTGTTAACAAATACATTTTGTGTGTTATTTATGTTTATATATAGTATGTTGGATCTGAATAATATGGGACATGTGTGTCTGATCTGATGTTGTTACCAACTACGACTCCAAAATGCCATAATTGTGTGATTTTTTTTATTATCTGGGCAGAATTGAATCCCTTAACTTTCTTATATTCTTTTTGTTGTTGTTGTTTGCATTCTGTTTTGTTGCTTCATAATTTGTTGCTGTTTAAATGTTAGTGTTGTTTTTGTTGTTGTTCATCTCTTGTATAATGTATAATTAGATTTAAATGTATAATATATGTATGTATATATATATATATAAGTGTATTTATATGTAGTATGTATAATTATTTAACTCGAACTCGTAATCGCTTAGCTTTTGGATCGCTCGACTGCTGTCCACATCTGGTTAACCCTCTCTCTCTCTCTCTCTCTTTCTGCCACTTTCTGTTCTCTGTCTCCCTAATGTTTCTGGGTATCTGTGGGGGAGTAGATAACCTAAACAAAGACCTTGGCTAATCCATCAGCTCCGGCACTGGCTATATAGGGTTTGGTAGCATGGAATGCCACATCAAATATACTCTCATCGAACTTTTTACGATGCGCGGTTATTTCCTGCACACACGTCTTATTGTCCAGATTCCATAGGCGTATGGAGCAATCATGTGAACCGGATAGCAAATACAGGCCATGTGCATCGACGGCCAATGATGTGACTGGTTCCAAATGCGCCACCATTGAATGTACCAATGTACCCGATGTATTATCCCAGAATCGAATATGACGATCCTCGTGCGCCGTTATTGTTATGGGCAGTGTGGGATGTGATACGACCTTATTGATAAATTTCCCCGTATTGCCGGACATCTCTTGTGATGCCTCCAGCTTGATCACTTGCTTGCCCGTCTCAGTGTCATAGATAATGCAATGGGCACTATTATAGGCGACCACAATATGATCCACCTCGTTGCGTACAAAGTCCACGGATGAGGGCCCGCCCTCGGCCTCCGCGGCCGTATAGGTGCGCAGCAGCGGCTCCTTGGTATATGGTGACCATAGCTTAACTGTCCCATCCGCCGAGCATGATACAATATTATTTTGCATTGTTGTCAGCCCCCAAACGGCATCCGTGTGACCCTCCAGTGTGCCCGAATGTACATTGGGATCATAGCAATCATATGGATCAATATTGGGTGATGGCAATTGCCAGCACTCGATGTTGCCATCGAGACCACCCGAATAGCATGTCTCACCGCTGGTGGACATGCCCAGACACAGGACTGGCCCGGTGTGAGCGCGGAACGTATATAGCGGTTCCACATCGAGACTAGCCGATTTTTTAGCTTGCACCGTCTTCTGTAGATTCCACAGCTTGAGCGTATTATCCTCGGAGGCTGTTATTAGCACCGGCTCCTCCGGATGGAAAATCAGTGAGCGGACACCATCGAAATGGGAACGGAGTGTATACTTGGCATTCCAGGTCTTTCGATAGCCAGCTCCACCAGCAGTGCCTCCAGTGCCGTCCTTGGCATTCGCATCATATGCACCATCCGATTCATTGTTGACCGTCAGTTGCGCCAGCTCACCCAATCCTAGGGAGCCGTCCACCTCTGTGAAAAACAAAGATGATGTCCATTAGTATTAAGTATAAATCAACTACAACATTAAACTGTAATCCCATCGAGAGTAATATGATCTTCTGATAGGATAACAGTTTAATCAAATTGTTTGCTTAGTTGGTTAGTTAGTAAAGCACCTTCGGTCATAAGATTCATATCGTTCAAGAGCTGCTCTCCCACCTCGGCCTCAAGATCTACGCAAAGATGATGATGATCGATGATCGCATCACAACAAGAAGTAGAAGAGGAGAAGCGAAAGAAACATAAATCGAAAAGCATAAGACAAAATTCAGCATTTGTGATGGTAATTGGAATGGAGAAATGAAGAAGTTAAGATCATCTCTAGGAATTGGAGATTTTATACAGATATTAATATTGGAATAGATAAATTGGAAAGGTTAGGATTCCATAGATATAATCAATATGCTAAATGAAACGGATTACTTGAAGGATCGCAAGTAAAGAATTTAATGAGGGATGTTATAGGATAGCTTAGAACCTTATTCCGATAACTGGATCTAAATTGTTATGGTTAAACAAACACGATAGGAATATTTGTAATAATTTGTAATAATGGGTATCTAAAAATAAAGAATTTAGGATTGTTTTTAAGGGTCTAGGATTAGCAAATGAAAACATATTAATGCAGACTACGTAAATAAGTATGTGAGGCGGGCGGGAGGGCAATTAGAGGTGTATGTTTATGATATGGGTTTGGGTTAGATGCACCATGGATGTGTTACAAGTTATGGAACTAGTCTGGCATTACCTTCGGTCAACATATCCTTGCCGGATTTGGGCCGTTTGGCCATTTTAACGTCTGTATCTTCATTGTCGGTGGCAACCATTTCGAGGTCATCGGATATCTCATCGTCGTCGGACATCTCCGTTGGCCCAAGGAACTCAAAGTTGGCCATTACCGCCGCCTCCGTGTCCAAGATGATGGCATCATTCGATTGTTGCACTTTTTTAGCGGGAGTATGACGTCCTAATGTGAGCAAATTATTCAAATCTTCAACAGGGGGGAAGAGGGTGTACAATGACCTACCTTCAGATTCGGAGGCACGTTTATTGCTCTCATTGCCGTTAATATTTGGACTGAGATTCTCACCGCCACCACCGCCGCTGCCGATGCCACCACCGCCAATGCCGCCACCACCATCATGATCCGCATTATTGTTGAGGCCAAGGATCGAACGAACACGATTTGAGCGCACATCAATGATGTTGTCTGTGTATCCAATCTCGGCCAGATATTGGCGCAACATTTGCCTGCCCTGTCGCCACGTGGTGTTTGACACTGAGCTATAGGGCACTTCAGAATCGGTGGCCACATCTCCGCCCAGGCCACCATCGTCATTGGACGAGGGCTTAAACTCATTCAACTGCGGCGGATCAGTACCGTATTTTAATCGATAGAATTTCGCTCGCTCCTGACGCAACGCATATTCCAGCATCTTTATGCGTCGCGTCAGATCAGATTTGAGGCTCTCCAAGCACTTTCGTTCGCCCAGCAGCATTGCGATCCGCGCCTAGAAAGATTACAAAAACAAAAGACATGATTAGATTTGATTGAGTAGACATAACAAATATTATCGATTAGATTAGGGTAAACAACAGCCCCAAAAGTGCAAACAAAATGTATCAACACATATAAATAGAAATACTCTTTTCCTTCCAAAAGCTACAGGGTATAATCAATTTTCATTAATGCAGCACTTGAAAAGCTTTCATATGCTTGCCATCAAAAGCGCTTTGTGCATTTGTATGTGTGCGTGGTTATGCCAGCACACACATACATTTGTGTATATATATGGCAAGTGATGAATGGTGTATGTGTTTGTGTGTTTGTATACGTCCGTCTCGTTGCAATCCAATTGCTGCGTTTGGCGCGACGCTGCGTCGGGCTCATAATTGACGCTCTGCTGCGTCAGCAAACGAAAAACAATTAAATTCAATTAATTGTAATACATAATTACAGACTTGCTCAACTAATTGTAGAAAAGCTCAAAAGGGAGCGGCGAAATTAGCAATATTTACCGCTATTTCTGCGTAACAAATACAACACAGTTCGCTTTCCAAACACTAACTTCAATCGCATCTATCTCGCTCACCCCCTTGCAAATTGCCATCTTTACCAGCTGAAACAACAATGCGCTGGTTATGTTCCAATAAAGTATTGGTGCACAACAACAGTAAAAAGAGAATAAACGGATGTAACGGATAGAGAGACGACAAGGTGCGTAACGATGCCACGGAACGCTCAACCCACACCCAATTGTCCTGCTTTCCAAAGAAATAGAGAGCGGAAGAGAGCCCAAAAACAAACAATAACAATTTCTACATGCTAATAACACAGCAGAGCGAAAAAGTGAAGAGAGAGAGAGAGCAGCTGTCAAATAAATTGGGAGAGAGCAAATAGTGAGTAAACGATGCCGCTTTTGGATTTTGTTCTCACTTTGTTTCTATTCTTTGTCCGGTTTCGTTACTGTTTTCATTATTGCTGTTGTTACTATTGGGTGCTGTTAATTGAAACATGTTCTGCATTTGAATTAACGTTCAATGGCATTTCATTTTGCAGAAAGTTGCTAATTAAAACACGCATTACCAAAGAAAATATTATAACTTTGTTCGCGTGCTATTAATTTTGAAGAGCACCTGCAAAAAAAAGGTGCTCAGCACTGAAAGCGACAAAGGGCACACTTTACCACATTATGGCCACGGTAGCTACGTCAGCCAGAGCAGAATCGCAATGAGTTTGCTTTATTTTTATGCCAGGCTAAATTTCAAATTACCTAACAACATGCAACGACGATGATGACGATAACCGAGTTCCGGATGATGGAATGCTTGTGGGGGTGGCAGGTGGCAGCTGGCGCATTTTATTTATTTATATGCATGCAACTTTTTGTTTGTTTGTGTTTTAGAAATGTATACAAATAGGCGGGCAACAGTCATTTGTTGATACAAAATATTTGGATAATTAAATTGCATTCGTCATTACAACAAAATAAAAAAAAACATGTGCGGAAGAGGTGTAAGTGTCAGAGAGAACACTGCGAGTTAAAACGCAAGAGAGAAGAATAGGAAATGACAAGCGAAAGCAGCGTTAATCATTTTTCTAATCTCTCTCATTGAATGGAACGATCCATCGTCAATCGTTGAATGCAAAACAAATTGACTAATTAACAGCTGGTCCGACGACATTCGCCATCGATTTCAATGTAGAAATAACAGCAGTAATTATAATAAGAAGAAGCAGAGAAGATTGTACAATGAACCAGCCCCGGCACAAACACACAAGGACGTTGCATGTGCAGCACTGACACTGACACACAAACAGCCGCAAGCCAGAAATAGACACACGCAGAGTGTGTGGAGCTCTAGCGCCTGGCACACGACACACACACACATACATACTCATACAGACAAATGTAAATTAGATATATTCACATATGGTATATATATGTACAAACACATACACATACTTACAAACGCCAAAGCGCTAAAATGGCGTCCAGTGCAGACGTTTGGGGCTCAGGGGGTGTCCGCCGTCTAGTCATACAGCCCACTCTCTTTGTTTTTTCATTCTTTTTTCTTTTTGTTTTGGCATAAAACACAAACAAGGCGAACAGGTTCATATATATTTTTGCGACAAATATGTGCGGCGGCACAGGTAAAACGCAAAGTCAGCGTCGCCAACTTGTTTCCATTGCAGTGACGATTTGAATGTCACTTGTTTTTCAGAGCGTAACGGGACAGAAGAGAGCAGTGCATCAATAATGCAGTGTATTATCGATAACGATAACATGTGTGTGTGAAAGTAAATATGCGAGGGCGGTTGCAATGAGATATTACCATTCCAAATTGACAATCGATCAGAAGAATTTATCGTTTCACCTATCTAGGCTATTGGTTTTAATTATGCTTAACAACTTAAGAAATACAGCAAAAAATTAAAACTAATGCGGCAGACTATGCTCAACAGAGCATAAATTTGATTACAAAACAAAGTAGATACAAGAAACATGATTTTCCGTTCGCTTCGTTTGTTTTCAGACAGAAGAGCTTAACTCATTTGGCTTAGAATAAAAACCCATTGAAATGGAAAGTGAGCTTTAAGGACTATGTATTATGAAAACTTATTGAATATATACACTCACCTGTAATTCGGCCCTGTCGACATCCCATTGTGAGCGCTCCAGTTCAAAGCGGGACCATTCGTGTTGTATAAAATGCAATATGCCCGGAATTGTGTATTGGGGCGTGGTAGCCTGCTGGTTGTTGGGTCCTCCACCAGGGCCGCCCATGCCATTGCCACCATCATCGCTGCCATTATTTCCACCGCCACCCATGCCTAACACTATGCCGCCAACATTGGCGTTCTGACCGCCACCAGCACCTAATCCGCTGATGCTGAGACCAGTGCCGCCCAAGCTGTTGGATAGCACGTTGCCGACAGCTGAATTGGTAACACCAACGCCGAGAACGGCACCGGCTCCGCCAACCGGCTTGTTATTAATGCCAGCGGTGGCTCCCGAATTGGTTCCCATTTGTTGTTGTTGTGGCTGCGGCCCGTTTTTGGCTTTTCTGCTTCCTGATGATTGATTTGCTGCTTTCCGTTGCTGTTGCCTTTGCCGAGTGCTGCCGTCGCCGTTGTTGAAATTATTGTTCTTTCTTCGGATACCGTTATAGCCGTGGCTGCACTTCCCTTTTCTTTTCAATTTTTTTTTTTATTTTTATTTTTTTTTTGTGTGACACTTGATCGATAAATTTCACTCGATGGCGATGGAGACGATAAATTGTCTTATTCCTATAAGTTGCCGTCGAGTGTTTCTTTCTTGCTGACTGTTTCTGTTGGTCCTGTTGATTTGAAAAAATAAAACAGAAAAGCCCGTACGTAAGACAAATGAGGTCATTGAATTTTCCAAGCAGCAAACACACAAGTAAAACGCAAGCGAACTAGCAAACAAGGAAAAGGATACGGTTTAGGTGACTGCCTGGCCCTGTGTCTCCCGGCTCCACTCGCGCTCTCTCTCTCTTTCACACGCTGCGCTCGCACTTCACCGGAACCGTATACGCCCCCGCTCCGCGCGCGTTCTCTCTCTTTTTACGATACAACAACGTCACACACTACATACACATATACACGCACGCACTCACCCAATCGCACTGATTTGAATGACAACGACAACGACGATTACTAGTATTTAGGCACACATACTGGAGAATCTTTTAAACACTTACGACTTAACAATACCTTATTTACTCACATTTACTTGAAAATTTTGTTTACTATTTACAAATTTTTCCAAGGAAACGTTGTTGCTACCTTTTTTTCGACTACGATTTTGGTTAGAGACGTTTACGCAAAAAAAAAAAAGACACACACACAATTTTTTCAGCGAAACAGAGAAGCAATAAATGTAAATGCAGACGAGTGACGTTTTAATTTGACGGCGCTACACAAAGATACAATCAATACGATTGTTATTTATTATTGCGTTATTTACAATTTGTTACTAATATAATTAATGCAAACGTCGTGCATTGCACACAAAAAGTCGATTCAGCCGTTCGTCGCACAGAATGTTTGGCCTGGAACTCTAAAACAACAGAGTTACTGCACAATATGTTTAGCTCGCTCGCACACTATGAAAGAGCGGTGCGCAATATATCTATTTCCTTCTACGAATCTATATACAAAGAAAAACACACGAACACAAGCGCACGCTAAAGCCGTACTATTTTCACTTTGTTTGATTCTGCATAACGCAAGATTTTTGCATTTTATCGATTTGCAAGCGACAAAACCATTCTGCTTACTTTGCACTTTATCACACCGCTTTGTTGTTTAATAAATGTTTCTATGATTTTCACGTAGCTGCTTTCATTCCATTCACCTTTATTTTTTCCAAAGTCTGGCAGCCCTCATCATCTATCGCTCTACCACCATATGTTATCGATTTATGACATGAAAAAAGAACAATCTTGACCGACCACCACAATACATTTTGTTATCGAATGACATTCAAATTTATTGCGCATTGTATATTTAATTCACTATGAAATGTATATTAAATTCTCAATTATTAAATTATTCTTGATTAGGAATTTATAAAGAGCACACGTGAGCTGAAAATGTACAATTATCGCTAAGTTTTTTCTAGACACTCAAATTCAATTAACACTTGATTTACATTTTAATGATAACCTAATATTATTGACAAAACATATAATCATATGGAGAATATCAAATATCTGAGCTCCTCCGATGCGTCCCAGCAATTGCTTGTCCAGAGATTTCTCACAGTTGGATGTGATTCAGTTCGTTTACAAGAACTCCTCGCACCAGTCATTGAGACAGTTATAGCAATCTGATGCTTGCTTTGAGCTAGCGTGGCAAACGTCTTTCATCCAGTCCTTGAACAGCTCCTCGTCTTTTTTCAAGACCAAATACTGGCCCAGCACTGTGTAGGCCTATAACAATAACAAACAAAGTAAACATAAGCACGCGTTGATTATTTGCATAGCTCAATCATGGCGTCATCTTATATTTACCTTATCGAAGCCCGCTTCCGACAAGCGTCCGCCGAGCGTCTCACCAATGCCAGCCAATTCTGTTACTGACTTTTCTCCCATGGGTTCCGCCACAAAGTTTCTGTATTTTTGCGTTGTGCCCGACATTTTGAATTATTGCTTGCGTACTTGTTGAAATTCTTTAATATAGTAAACAGTTAAATATTGCAATAAAATGGAAATAGCAGAATCAGCTTTTCGCGGCGTTTCTAAAATATGACGCACAAGAAAGAATGCGGCAGCGTGCTGAAAATACCAAAATACCACAATAATATATCGACATACATTTTGAATGTCATAGCCATCGATAACTCAAAATGATAAATCGATAAATGCTGGGTTTTTTTTTTAGCCATTCGGGGCCATTCCCCAAAAATTTGCGAATATGTTAAATTTAATTATATTAATTTTTTAATTTCCATATTATGCACATAATATTTAGTTATAAATAAAATTTGAATAAATACTGAACTTTAAACACGCAATTAAATATAACCCACACATTAGAAGATAAAAAAAAATTATCTAACTTTTCTCCACTTAAGCTACTTCCGGTCGTAGTCACAAATGATAAGTCCTCTTAAAAATTACTGCTGAGTACCCCAGTTTGCAATGAGCACTTCTATTATGATTTATTTATTTCAATTGTTACAACACAATTAACATATTTACAAGAAGTCCTCGCACCAGGCATCGAGACATTTGTAGCAATCGTTGGAGTGCTTTGAGCTAGCATTGCAAGTATTCTTCATCCAAGCTTTAAACTTTTTCTCGTCTCTATTGAGCACCAAGAACTGTCCGAGTAAGTTTCTTGCCTGCAATACAGTACGATTAAAAAGTACTCGAAACATGCAATTATAATGAATTAGTCATCCAATTGGGATGTTCATACCTTTCCATAGCCCGCTGCAGTTAAGCGCTCTCCAAGCGTTTCTCCAATTCCAGGTAACTTGGTCACAGGTTTGTCTCCAATCGGCTCGAGGAAGTCTCTTTGCTTTTGGGTTGTTGTCTCTGCACCACGCTGCATATCGCGGCTTTTTTTATATACTTTGATTTTAAGAACTTAAATTTTGGAACCGCAGTAAATGCTGACACGATCAGAACGCTTGACGGCAAGACTGGCAAAGCGTTGAAAGCGTTTATTGAAATTCCTACGTTACACGCTATCGATAACAGTGCAAGCGTATAAAGCTATCGATATTTAAAAGCTCTGCTTACTTCAGTCGAAAATAACTGTTGGTTTTTTAAAAATATAATAAAATTGTGCATTGAAACTGCTATGCTTCAATTGATAAATTGTGTGACAAAAGATTAAATATGGTGGTATACTTTTGTGGTCTAAAAAAGCCCCATAACTTTACATTTAATTCCTAAAACTATATTTTTTAAAACTTTATATTCATATTCAAAAACAAAGTCGATAAATATATATATTTTTAATTTTTACAAAAAATCAACGATTATGTTCCATCTACTGTATAGTTCCGTTCCCCTGAAAATTCAGCTTGGTTTCTATAAAATGTTCAAATAATTGCTGCATACTTTTTGAGGCTACGCTGCATTTTTGTTGCATATTTCAATGGGCGCTGTGGCTAAGTAAATTAGTAGTGGTATTCCCTGCACAGCGGCAGTTTGAATAACAATTTAGAACTGGAATAATTTATAAAAGTAAACTTTAATACTATAATATTAAAATATAATTTTAAATATGAATTAACAAAATTGTTTGATCAACTTATCTTATAGACTTTAGAATTGTATCAAGCCATTTCTATAATTTTATTTCTAATCCCATGCAACACAATCAGTACTTGATGTAAGTTTCAGTGGTGATACTGCAAGCCTTAAGCGCCTTTTGAATTTAATTTGGTCTTTAGTTTAGACCCAGTTAACTCCCGCTGCGACTGATAAAGCTGTTAAGTGTCAAATTGTCGTCAAGCTTTCGAGCCAAGCTGACTTGCTGATGGTTAAAACAGTCTTGATTGACACTTGGCCTCGTCGCAGTTAAACTATATATATTCTTATACCGTGTCAGTCGATGCTTAGTGGAAACCCTTTGAGCAAATAATTCCATACCAAAGTGGAGAAAATGTTTGAGTTTGGGCTGCGTTGGTTCTGCGTATCACTTGTTTGTCAAGGTGAGAAGGAGAGAGTCTCTGACCGACTTTTCAGACTAAATTGGTCAATTCTTCTGCTGGCTGCAGCCCAGCAGAGGAGGAGTCTGCGCGGAGGCATCAGCGACGCTTTAATTACTTTTCCTGCCCTGTAGTCGCAAACCGGTTGCTGAGGGCACAAAAGGATTTCAGTAAGAACCCAACAGTTGAGGAGCTCGACTTATAAGTGCCCAAATTGAGAGACCATAAATGCAAATTAGTTTTGTGAATGGAAACGAAGCAAACCTGATCTTCAGTCTTTAAACCTGTCACAAACAGATAAGCTCATTCTTCCCTTCTGGGTGCTGGGCTAATTAGTAACAAAAGAAGTTAAGAATCTTGGACGAGCTCCGATTTAGTCGCAATCGGGCAATCAAGCGTTCAAGATGCCATCGAATGCCATCGCCTGCATCTGCAATGTCATCAATCCCTGTCGCAACGAGGTCTCCAATACCTTTGTGATCGTCCAGTGGCTGATCACAGGATTCGCTGCACTTGCTCAAGTCGTGCGTCCCGTTCTGCTGCTCTGTTAAGTCTTAGGAAATAGTCAGTCAAAGGTTATAACTAATTTTTTTTTCTCTTTTTTCTTTTGGCTTCCAGTTGGCATACGTGGCCAGGTGGCTCTGCATCAGGAGGATTACAACAAGACCTGGATCTACATGCCCAATGGCGATGGCAAGCCCGAGGTGGCTTATCTGGTAGAACCCCCGCCAGAGAATCGCTTGAGTTTGCCTCAACTCATACACTTTGAGTATTACGGCAGGTGAGTTTATGTTGCAAACTTTTTTAGACCCTGTACTCGTAAAGTACTCATAAAGTTTATTTAGTCTTGATCAGTAATAACTGCCGAGTTTATATAGGGATGTCCGTCTGTCTATCTCTTCATATGAGAGCTAGAGCTACTAAATTTAGAACAAAAGTCGGTCTATGCTGTGCGCAGATCAAGTTTATTTATCAGTTCAAAATTCTTCATTTGTATGAAGAAATGGAGTATTACCTGAGCTATCTCAACCAAACTCACACATTATGTATATATCTTGAATATATATCCTTATTAAACCTAACCCAAATCAGATAACTATATCCTATAGCTCCCATAGGTCAAATCTGCTTTAAAACTACTACAGGGTCTTTTACAGTCGGCCTGCTCGATTGTATCTTTCCTATTATTTGAGTACTACTGATCGTAAGCTCCCCTCCCGTTCACTTTTAACCGTTATTCGCTTTCCCCTTCAGTGATGCTCCCGATGACATGCGTAGTTCTAGTTTCTGGATCGACGACAACGACATGGAGCGCGTGCGTCACAAGCGTGACACTTGGCAAGAATTGGCCGAGAAATTCGATCCCGAACTGGACACCAAGATCCTGGTGCATGGCTGGAAATCGAGCACCATGAGCAATTCTATACAATCCATACGTGGTGCCTACTTGCAGCGCGGACAAGTGAATGTCTTTGCGATCAACTGGCGAGATCAGGCCGATAATATATATTATCTGACACCGGCACGTTATACGGTGCAGGTAGGGAGAGCGGTGGCCAAACTGATAGATCTGCTGGTGGAAGAAAAGGATGCGGATCCGCAGCGCATACATTTGATTGGACACAGTTTGGGTGCCCATATCATGGGCTATGCCGGTTCCTATACCAAGTATCGCGTGAGTCGTGTCACGGGCCTTGATCCGGCACGACCCGCTTTCGAGGATTGCATTGGACCCGAAAACCATTTGGACGTTACCGACGCCAACTTCGTGGACGTGATTCACAGTTGTGCGGGTTACCTCGGCTTTCGTAAACCCATCGGCATGGTGGACTTCTATCCCAATGGCGGTGGTCCACCGCAGCCGGGCTGCAACGAGCTTTCCCAGATCTTTAGTAAGTCTACGTGGGGTAATCTAGAAAACAGTACTAACAGCTAGAGCCGACCTAAAAAGACCCTGTACTCAGAAACTTTACGAGTACAGGGTCTTTGCAGTCGACTACCTCAATTAAATCTGATTCCTCTTCTCTTTCACAGCCGGCTGCAGTCACGGACGCTCCTACGAGTACTACGCGGAGTCCATAAACAGCGAGAAGGGCTTCTATGGCGTACCCTGCTCCACTCTGGATCAGTTGCGGGGCAAGAACTGCACAGGAGGCAAGATACTGATGGGTGATAAGGTGCCAAAGGAGGCGCGTGGCATCTACTTGGTCAAGACGGCCAATAAACCCACATTCGCTCTAGGTCTAGACGACATCTGATGGAACAACGGGAATTGATTCATAAATTTTACTTAACCTCAAACTTAAACTATGAAATACAAATAAATTGTTTAAATTGCAATTTGAGTGGGATTCCCCCCAATTTGTTTTAGGGAATCACATCGGTGCGTCTGCGGATGATGTTGCTGCTCCGGTGATTACCATTGGGTTGGAGCAGATCCTCTGGTCTGGGCTCGATCTCATAGTGCTTGTAGCCATCCACATCATCCAGCTCCTTTGAGACGAACTTGCCCAAGAGAGTGCCACGCCCAGCGTAGGGCGGCACATACTTGAAGGTGGCTGCGGCTGTGCCGCCCACAGGAATCTCAGCGATCTGAAAAGATAGGAAAGATTAGGTCATATTTTTCCTAGAGTTCCCAAGGGGTTACACTTAGTCTCCCAGTGAACCCTTCAAAATACACCGCTAACTTTAAGGGAGCAGTTGTAACCCACCTTGAACTTCAGCGGCTGTGCAATGCCGGGTCCCTCGATGGTGAACAGACCCTTGTGCAGTGGAATGGGCAGCGGATTCTCCAGGCGCACGATAACATCAATTTCCCGCTGGGACACAACCGGCACAGCGCCATCACCGAACTGGAATTTGATGTCCGGTTTGCGCACACGGAAATCGTCCTGGGCATAGTAATCGTAGTCCGTGTTCTTCACCCGACAAGCGGCGGAGATTTGGAAGGCCGCCTGGGAGGAGAGTTTCTCGAAGTACTCCGCGAAGTTGACCTCCATGCGCACATACTCGGTGCTCTTAGGCTTTAGATCGACTTCAAAGCCCATGATCTTGACTTCCTGGGCACCCACTCCAGTGTAGAGCACAGCATCGCAGTTCAACTGACCCGAGGCTTGATGGATTCGCTCCTCGCTCTTGTTGATCACCTTGAGCACGACGGTGAAGTTCTCACCGATCTTGATGTCATCCTTGAGCTCCATGCTGAACTCCACGTCGTTGAAGTTGTCGTTGAGATAGTAGCGACTGAAGGCATGACGGGATTGCTTCAGAGCCTTCAACATAAAGTTGCGCTCCTCCTCGCTGCGTTCCGCGTATTTGTAAGTATCGGTGACATCTTCGCGTTCCCACTTCAGCACGGCCTTGGTGCTGATCAGATGCCCAATGGCTAGAGTATCCTTTCGGAGCAGTTTCAGCGGCTGACTGGGTCCATTGTAGCGCCAGTAGAGTTTATCCGCATTGACCTCGGAATAGACGAATCCACAGTCGAAGGGTCGCAGGATCTCGCCGTGTTTCACGGCCATCACGGAGGCGGGGCCGACGCGGTACATGTTATCGGAGGCCTCCTGGGGCGTGGCATCCACTGCCTGCCAGCCATCGTAGGCACCGTATTGGCCAACGCCTAGATCCGGTCGCTGCATCCACAATTCGTTCCACACGTGATAATTCCAAATCGAATCCGTGGTCTCCGCATCCAATTTCTTGTTGTTGGCATCGATGAAGACATCGACGGTCAGCGATGCCTGCGTATCGTGGGCGGAGGAGTAACAGGTGATGATTCTGGCTGGGATGCCCAGAGCACGAGCGATGGTCGCGAGCACTCCGCTGAAGTTCCAGCACTGGGCAAACTTCACCGATCTCTGGGTCTTGTGGAATTCCTGTAGGATTTCCGCGGAGCCTGTCCACTTGGTGGGCGCTGTGCCACCCGAGAAATCTTCCGTCCAGTTGCCAAGCAGCACACCGTCGTCGTCCACAGAATTGACCAGGGCGGAGAGAGCACGAGCCACACGCACGGGATCACCACGATAGGTGGGTGGAATGCGTCCCACGGTTCCCAGGACCTGGAGACTGCACTCGAGCACATTCCGCTCAAATTGTCCGATCTTCCAGACGGACGGACGCAGACGATTGTAGGAGCCACGCCAGATCAACGTGGTGTCATGCATCACATACTCCTTGCGCTGATCCCGATCCTCCAGATAGACCTGATCGTCTGGGCACCAGGGATTAAACAACACATAGATGGGCAACGGCACGGCATAACTTCTCGATCCATTGCCCATCAGCTTAGTGTCGATGTCCAGACGCCACTCTGTGACCGGACACGTGACTGGAGGCTTCACTAGCACCGTCAACGTCTGTCCCTCATGGGCCTCAATGCCCGCTCCCCACTCGAGATTATCGCCCAGGTAGTCAATACCATCGTGTGGCACCAGCGCTGCCAATGTACCATGTCCTGGACTGGGTTTGGTATCATCGGCCACGCTGAAGATGAAGCTGATCGCATCCTTGCTGGGACTGTAATCCCGACCGAAGTGTATGCGTAGCCTGAAGGGCTCACCACGTCGCACAATCAGCGCCTGCTTGGCGCCTGCGGCATGGAAGTGGCTCGTGTGATGCTCCTCGTGGTTGTCCTCCAGGCACAGATCCACCCGCTGCACGCCCAGCACCGCTGAGTTGCCAGCGTCTAAAAGAAAGCAACAAAATCGATTAGTCACTGGCTACTGCTTATCGCACACATCGGGTCAAGCCGGTGACTTCATTCAAAATGCTAGACAGGCATGCCGACTGCCAAAGACCCTGTAATTAGTATGAAAATTGGGATTCCGGGTAGAAGCAGTCCTAAAGGAGGTAAGGAGTAGAGTATTCCCAAAAATTCCTAACCCAATTTGCAAAATACATATATTACTGACTACTCTACTTTATCTTTAACTACAGGGTCTAAACATCTGTTGTCATGTTGCAGCCCAAAACGAACATGTTGATTAATCGCCGTTGGCCATAAAATCATACAAAATCTTTGGCTATAATACCCGCAAACAGTTTCAATGCCAACACAATTAATTTCCATAGTGGACAATCGGGCGTATGCGTAATTTGTTTGTCGCTAATGCGACGTCGGCGTCGGTGGCTGCTGCTACTGCGACTGCGACTGCGACAGCGGCTGTTGATGCTGATGTTGCCACTTAGACGCCCACAATAACAACGCACACGGATCAAGTAAGTGGAGCTGCCAGAATTTGCTGGGCTTAAATCAGTGCTGGCATTTTAGCCATTTTAGCTATTTTATAACTAAAGTAAAAAGAAAATTTTTTAAAATGCTAGATAACGCCTAGAAAAGCATAAAACTATAAAGATTTCATAAAAGAAAAATTTATTTGGACAAACTAATGTTAAATTTGGACTGAAAATACAGTTATAAAGTTATTTTATATGGTAATAAGTCAGCTTTTATCTGCATTTATGTATTATCTTTAAAGAAACTGATAACAACAAATTAGCCATTTTTTATGTAGCAACTTAAAAGACATGTTAAAAAATAAGGTCTTGTTTGTGTACCAAAAAAAATTTAATTATTATAAATTTATATCAAAAAGAGCTGTTTTAACTATATAAAAATTCTAACTTTTTATACTTATATTAAGTATTCAATTCAGCTATAAATAAGCTAAAATGTCACCTCTTTATGTGCTTTAATAAAAAGCCGGAAAGCATCATTATCGTCATCATATTTAAACCCAAATAATGAAAATTAGCCAAAAAAAAATGAAATAAAAACTTAAATAAAAATAATTTGTATTTGTTGATGGACAGATTTGCAATCCCTGTAGCATTTATAATTTGTTTTTCTTATGCTCTCATCAACTTTTGATCACATAAAACATTAAAAAAACAGACGAAAAGTATTTTTAAAAAAAGACACATAAATTGGCTATAATAACTATATGTTCAGTTTGCTACTTTATGTGATCTATTGGCCCGAACACAGCTGTCGGACTTTGTTTCGATTTGGATTTTTATATTCAGCTCTTTTTGACCCTGTGCTTTCTTTAAAATAAACTTTTATGTTTAATAAAAATGCATTGTTTTAAAGTACACTCATACTAGAAACTAACAACAATTTCTGATTTATTGTACATAGTAAAATACATGGAAAATTTATTACAATGTAGTATTCCCGAAACATTTTGATAGTAAATATTCTGCTGGCAAACCTATGACAACAAAACTATAAATATATATCTCTTAAAATTTTCTTTCAAGTTTTCCAAAAACAATTTTTGAAAACTTTTTTGCTTTTAAGTAAATATTTTTGAAATTTATTGGCAACTATTAGAATTCCATATTGACAGAGGAATTTCTATATAAATTTGTATAATTTAATGGAACTTAGGTGCGTCTTTCATAGGGTCAACTTGGGGTCAACTAATCGGATTGATTGAATTCCACATGGCTGCACCTTTGGAACCCTAAAAATCTAGTAATTGATTGGTTCAGAAATTTTCTTTCAGGAAATCAAATAATATTTATTAATCTTGTGTTGCCAACAAGACGCAACTTAATAGAAATCAAAAGTGTGTGAATAAACGAATAAATAAATTTGCGTAATTTACTGAAGACCACAAAACATGTCAAACAACTAACAGGCAAAAACAAAAAAAAAAACAGAATTTTTAATACAAACAAAACGAGTGAAGTCATTGACGAAAAAATAAATATGTGTATATAAAATAGTAGACAGAAATGGAATGCTTTAGGGAGCAGTAAATACAATTAATTGTGCTGCGAAGCGTTTGTCATATAGGGTCATATGTAGAGATATAGCAAATATGTTTATTATATATTACTAATATTTTATTTTTTATTAATTACTTTCTATGTCTGGATCGGGACGTGTGCTGCGAAAGGGGTTAAAAGGTCGCGCGGGGGGAGGTGGCTGCCAAAAGCGCTGTAGCCAGCTGGGCGCATAACTGCGATACCAATTGGACATCTTAACACAGACTCACACACGCACAAACACTACACTCACACAGACGCCTCACACTCACACACACACACTGCAGCAGAAAACTTAACGGAAGCGACGCTTTAAGCTGCGCTTCTACGCTGTTCTTCGAAACTAACGTTACTTTAGAAAACAACAACACAAAGCAAATTCGAAACCGAAAACGAGACCGAATCCGTAATCGAAACCGTTCACGGCGACGCTTTAAACCACACTGATTGATCTGTAGATTCTCGATAGTTTCACATCTGTTAGCTGCGCTCTACAGTTCTTTGCCTGCTTCTACGCTGAGAGAGAGAGAGAGCGCACACGCTCCCACTTGCTCTCTCTTAATTTGTATTTACCCGTGTTAGACGCGCTCTCTCTGTTATTAATAATTATGTATGCAACGTTGGCGTCGCTTTGGTAATAGAAGTTACCGCCATCTGTTGGTGGCAGGCAGCAGGCAGCAGGCAGCGGGCAGCACTGCGTCATTGGCGGCGCGGAATCTTGAATCAAAACCATAACGAATGGGGCCAATTTAATTGATGTATCTCTGAGTAATAAGACCTGGAGCGAGTTCTATATCATGTTTGTTATGATCATTTGATTTGCATGCGGCTGGAAAATTATTTTATATTCAACTGTGCGAAAAATAAATCTATTGCACATTTGTGATCCACTATTTTTAGAAATTCCAATCATTAGCAACCACATGAATTCCATGAAGCACATTCAAATTGCCTAATTCAGAGTTGAAAGTCATTATTAAAATTTGGGCAAAGTTTCAGTGAAGTGTGTAATGAGTAGAGTAGTAGCTATAGCGACTAGAAGATACCCTTTAATAAGGAAACAGTTGGAGCAGAGAGGTATATCCTGCTTAAGATTTGATTAAACAAAGTTTCTTAAACTTTCGTGTTACTATACATTAACATACCCCTTCTATCAATGCTTGCAGGGTATTAAATGATGCTCTTGACTTGTAGTGGAGTCCGAAAAGTTTTTAAAATTGTTTACGAACCTTAAAATGATTAATCTCCAACACTTTGTTTCCAAAAAGGATTGGCAGTTCAGCTAATTGCTAGAATTCAAGATATTTTCTAAAATATACACAGTAAGGTATATAGGTATATATATACTTATGTATATTTATAATTGAACACTTGTTTCGAGCACAATTTGGGTACCTGCTGTTTAATGTTTTTGACATATTGCAATTGTTTATTTTCTTTTTCTTTCTTATAATTTCAATTTCAAGCTATTTCTGTATGATCTATAGCAGAACAATGTTGAAATATCGTCTCAAATTTAGCTTGTGGGCAGTTGGATTTGAATTTTACACATACGCCCACAATAAACAATCAAATTTGCATTGCAAAATGGCAATATCAATAGTCAGGTAATGATAATTGCGCAAATTTGTGTGTAAACAGTGCTGTGAGCGTTTCGAAACGGACTTAAAAATGTTTAAAATTGGTAAAAAATTTCTTAACAAAATTTATGAAAAATCCCAAAAAATGTTTACTAACTTTAAACACTTTTAGATTAAGTACACTGCAATCAATGTTTTCTGAAAATATTGGAATTTTTAGCAACAACAATTTGTGGTCTGATTAATCATCAAATTTCCATGGCTAAAAAAATAGCCAAATTTAGCTATAAGCTAGCTAAAGTAGTAACTGCATAGTCATTTGTCACAGGTAGAAAATAAACAGACAATTCCAAATAACTAATGAGTATTCACCTGGAGTGGCCAATAGATTCGCATTGACATTACGTATACGCAGCTTGGCATCAACTTCCGACTCTGAACGTTTGTCACAATTTTTGAAAACTCGTAGACATGAGCATTTCTGGCCCATAATGATGTGAGCTTAGGAATTCTACAACTGCTATCAGGCGAAGGCGTTAGTTAAACCGGTTTTCACACAATGATAAGGCCCCGAAAGCGAACCGTGACCAAATGGGTGCAGTATTGAAATATTATTTTATACACAAACTCGACACGCGCGTTGTCAACACTTAACTGGCAGTAAAATTTACTTATGCTTTCGCTTAAAACGTCAATTAAAAAGCATTCAAAAGTGTAACAGAATTTCAGTCATATTACATCATCAAAGCGAGACACGTTCCTCCGTTTGTCCGAGACAGCGAGACAGCGAGTTTGACTGCGACTATCACAGCGCATAAGCATTTCTAGACTAGAAGCCAGAGAGCATTACTTTACATATATAGTGTGTGTGTGTGTGTGGTGTGTGTGCCCGATCTGTTTGGGGTCGACCCCAGCCAGTTAGTGGCTGGCCTTGCCTGTCCAAAATACAAACCAGAGATGCGTAAGTAAATTGATCGGCTTTAATTTAACACACATTAGAACAGATCAGTTATTTGACTTTTGATTGAATTCATAAGATTGCTAGTTGTACAGCTGTTGCTATTTACTTAGTTAGGTGTTCAGGGAATGCAGCACTGGTGTTGCCGCTGCACTCTCCATCAGGGATGCAGTGTCCTCTTTGCTGCCCGTTTGTGACAGATGCTTAACTATGTCCACCCAATCCCAGCCACGTGCTCGTTCTCCTTTGTGATCAGTTCGCTCCCATTGGCGACGCTTTTGTGCCTTTGTCAGTTGCTCTTTCTTCGGTTCCTTTTGCTTTGCATCCGGATTCGCATCGGAAATCTTGAGTGCACCCACACCTTCATCGACTGGAGCCATAACGGGCGCAAATTCTGGTTGTGCCGCTGTCAACTGCTCAATGTTGTCCTTCAGGCACTCAAATAGCGTGTAGGTCATGCCACATCCCAGCCACTGTGACGCCTCCATGGTCAGGGCCGTCAGTATTTCCTCCTTAACAGCGGGCAAGCTGTAAAGTAATGGAATAATATTAATTTGTCCAGAGTAATCACAGCACGTTTTGTACACACAGATTACGATTGTAGAAAGTGTTCATGTTAATCGTTGGCGCCTCATCGGGATAGTTTTCGCCCCACTTCAGCTCCACCAGAAACGACTTGTAATTGTCCTCTTCACCGTACTAAAAGAAGAAATTGTAATTTTCACCCAAAATGGATTGTGCATGTGGTTTCTTACTTTGTATTGATATGTTGTCTGGTCGATTTCTTTGAAGTTGTCGTCGCCCTCGTAGATGGACTGCAAGGCTTCACGCTCATCGGTTTGCTGTTCCAGCGGAGTCGACATTTTCTTTCAGTAACAATGAATTTGTTTAATAAGCATTTATTTCTTGAAAACTAATATAAAAATTAAAACGAAACTACTTTTTGCCACAACAAAACAAAGCAACAGCTGAGTGCCGCCGGCAGTTGGGACTAAAAATACTGTTGGCCGTGGTAATAGTGGGAAATGCATATCGATAAATTTTGTACAACAGTTTTTATCGGGCTTATCACTCTGTTAGCAACGAATTCAAATATATTACTTTAATTTGAACAGTATGTTTTGAAGTCTATGGAAATCAAATGCATAAGAGCTAAATCAAAAATATTGTTTTGGGAAATTAATGACCAATACCACTTTATTGAAAAATAATGCTTGTTTGCTCATTTAGCACTGTTAGAATTAACAAAACCCATTGTTATGCCGGCCACTAGTATTTTAAGTCCCACTATTTGAGTGTCCACTAGTATTTCAAGTCCCACTATTAACTTTAGCTCAGTCCAGCGAGAAAAATATAAACAAATAGAACCATTGCATAAACAATGCCAGTGTGCGTGCGGGTGAATCATCATCGTTTTTATTACTAATTAGCACATGCGTAAGGCACAAATTCCATTACAAACGAAGCAGCGCACAGCTGAGTCTCGAAAATGACGACGGAGGTGAATCCGTCAATAACAGCATCGGAATGCGCACAATTACTGGCATTCAAGGACTTTCTAGCGTCATCAACCGCCGCAGTCGCCGCCGCTGTCAACGGTAGCGAACTGACCTCTGGCAATGAACAAATAACGCGCAATGGAAATTGTGTAACGCGCAGCAGCAACGATACCTACAAAGTCACAGCCGACGAACAGCGCGCCGAAATTGTGTCCACAATTTGGAAGCAACTATGTGCCAAAAATTGTCCCCCGGGATTCCGTATTAAACTGCTGCACATGGCCACAGATCAATTGGAGCAGGAACTGCGTCATGCCAAGGAATGCGAGGTGAATGTAGACATGGCCGAGATGGCGGCACAATACGATCTATTGAAATTACAAAAATTCATTAGTAATCAGTTGGACAAGGTGCTGCTCCAGCTAACGGACAATGCGGCTATGGAGAGGCTGCAGATCTATGCGGATGCGGAGGTGCTGTGCAAGGATGCCACTAGGTGCGAGTGTGCATTGAAGCCACAGCCGTCGCCGGGACACAGTGCAGCGGCTGTAAAGAACAAACCGCGTAAGATGGAGGACCGTCATGTGTGTCTGGAGCAATATGGTGAAATTTATCAGCTGCCAGGTAATCACAGCGCGTGTCGCTTTTTTGGTGTCTTCGATGGACACTCCGGTGCTCTGTCCGCCACGTACGTGACCAGTCAAATACCCCAGCTGCTTGCACATCAGCTGCAACGTATCCCGCCTGCTGCATCATCCTGTGGTGAAACCGACTCTGTGGATTTCTATCGCAACGCCTTTGAGACGGCATTTCTGCAGGCCGACGAACGTTTCGCCCAGAAACGCATCACGAGCGGCACCACAGCGGTGTGTGCTCTGATCACTGGCGATCAGCAGCTCTATATAGCCTGGGTGGGTGACTCCAAGGCACTGTTGGTGGGCAGACGCACACAGCTACAGCTAGTGAAGCCACACAAACCGGAATCAGTCGACGAGCGACGTCGTATCGAACTGAGTGGTGGCACTGTGATCCATGCCCAAGGCCAATGGCGTGTCAATGGCATCCTCAATGTGGGACGTTCCATTGGTGACTACAGTCTCGAAGCTGTCATAGCTGAACCTGATTTTGTGGATGTGCCCCTGAGTGAGGCACATGATTTTCTAGTGCTAGGCACCGATGGTCTGTGGGATCATGTGCCAGAATCCCTGATTGTGGACACTGTCTATGAATGCCTGGCGGAGGCAACAACCCAACTCGATGACATTCCCAAATTGCTTGTGGAAGCGGCCAAAGAGCACGACTCACAGGACAATATCACTGTTGTGCTGGTGCTGCTCAAGCCACGCGATCAAATTGGACTCGGCTAGAGGAGGTAGATTTCCATGTGGAAAATGCATACAGCGAATGTATCATTAATTGTTAACTGCATTGTTGTTTTGTTTAAACTTGTACCCTGTAAATAGCTTTAAGATTGCATATTTCTCATGTGCCTGTAGCAACTGGTAGCCACCAGGAACACCAAAAAGGATTCTTTGGTTGCCTCCTCGAATAAGCTCAAATCACAAATTACAAATATTTTCGTGTCGCTTCAAAAACAAAAAAATTCACACACCAAAAATTGTAAGAATATTACAGAATCGTACTTCAGATCGGTCAGAGAGTTTATATATATAGAGTCGTATACATTCGTGAACATATATATATTTACACACAAATAGTTAACATTGTTTTTTGATCGCATTAATTTTGAATAGCTTGTAATGCTTAAGCCAAAACTTCTAGGCTGTATATAAAGCAAAGATATATCTATATAGTACATACATATATCCATATATAGTATACAGATACATATATTTATCTTGCCCAGTTGACAAATGTAACGAAAGTCCAACGAATACTCGATTTTACGAGCGATTAATCCTACTAGGAAAAAATTTTAATTTGGAACTATATTCAAACCCAAATCAATTCAAAACCTAACCTTAATCAATGAAAATTGCAACTCTTAACATTTGTGCTGCACGACGATCAGTCAGTGAGTTACACAAACAACAAAAAGTGATATTTGTTAAAAGAAAATTAAACAATATTACAAAAATTTCTTTATCTACTTAAAAAATAAATCTTTAAAATTAGAAAATTCTTTTAAGCTTTTAAAAAACTATAACAAATTGAGCCGCAAAAGTTTTTAATGTTAGTATTAAATTATTATATTAATAACAATCTGTAAACTTTTAATTAGAGCGCAAGAATTTGTCAATTGGGTTATGCATAGTTTAGTACCCACAAACAAGGCGCACACACACAAATACACACCCAAACACACACACACACACACACCTGTATTGTTGACATCCCCCCACACAGATTATTAAGTACCTTTTTATACAAGAACTTCGTGCATTTTAACAAATACAAATTGTTTATAAAAAATGTTTTATTTCTTTTGTTTTTAGTGGAATCAAGTCAAGATTAGCTTTAAGAACTAGAAGAGGCGGAGATTAACTGCCTGATTGCGGTGGATGTGGTCCGTAGCCAGGATGCGAGTGCGGTGGTGGGTGTGGGTACATGTGCTGTGACTGTGGTGGTGGTGGCATTGGCGGTGGCATACCCATGTGCGGTGGCATGCCATAGGGATGAGGAGCTGGCATGCCATAGCCATAGCCATGTGTGGGCATGGGAAAGGCCATGCCTGGCATCATGTTAAAATTCGCAGCGGGAGGATGGTAATTATGATAGTAGTTGGAGTGCCAGCTGCCGGGATTGTAGCTGGGATGATAGTTGTACTCCGAGTCACGAGATTGCGACGGGTGTGGTAGCTGCTGTTGCTGCTGGTTTCCATTTGGATTATTGCTGTTGTTCATGGAGTGCCGGTTGTCCCGCTGGGCACGTCGACCACGTTGTCGCGATGGCGCCGCCTCGGAGGCTTCGGTGGCCATGGTAGATACCGTATCCACTGAGTCGGTGGAATTGGTGCGTTCACGCTGACGCTTCTTGCGTTGCTCCCAGCGTGCCTCACGCTCAGCTTCGTCGTCGGAGTAGTCTAGGAATTTAGGCGGTGGCTCTACGTCATTCTCCCAGGAGGCATCCGAGCCGCGTACCTGCATCAACTTGGACAGTATAACGAACTGTGTGTGCTCCGTTTGTGGAGCACAGTAGACGACATCACCAATGCTAATGCCACGATCCTTGATCTGTTGATTGCTATTGAAACGCACACAGTACAGCGGATCGGCTACCTGACCGAGCACATCGAATACCTGCCCTAGCACCTTGCGTCCCTTCTCCAAGAACAAAACAGTGTCCAGATCGAATAGCATGGAATTGGGCAGCACACTGACAAGCACCAATTGATCCACAATCGATTGCACTTTGCCCAGTTCAATGCACTCATCCTCAGGCACTGTAATCTCCAACTGATCGATGGGTGGCAGTTCATCCAGTAGCATCTCACCACGTACTTTAGGCGGCTGATGACGTCGTGGCTTTGTGTCGTCATCCAGTTCGTCATCATCTTCATCACAGTCCTCGGTATTCATTCGCTTGTCGATCTTCTGTCGCAAAACGGTTAAATACTCGCCCTCAGAGTCGCTATCGGAGTCGCTGCTACTGCTGCTGCTGTCTGAGCTCACGGCAACAACTTGACGTGGACGACCAGCGCTGTCATTGTTTACTGTACTGGAGACGGGTACTTCAACCACATCATCATTGTCGCTGTCTTCGGCATCTGCTGCTGCAGCCGTGTCTGAATCCACATCCGAGCTGTAGGCGGCAAGCAAACTAAGGCCGTTTGAAGAAGTGCCAACAGGTGCAGGTGCGTCCTGTGCGGCTATGCCAGCTGGTGGAGTCAACTCAATGGTTGCTGCAGCGTCTGGACTAGCTATAGTTGCGCTGCCTTCCTGGGTGGCTATGGGTGTCGTTGATGCAGCTTCTAGATCAGTCGATGGTGTGGTTTCGCATTCCATGTCTTGTGACGCTGTGCACATTGACTCACTGTTCTCTACTTTTGCCTCCACGCTCGCTCCCACTTGAGTTGTGGTTTTCTCTGTCCCAACAGTTGGAGCGCTTGTCTCTGCTGTTTATATTGTATATTAAAAATTTGTGCTTATCAATTTATTAGAATTTACTTTACCTATTTCAGTTTGCGGCTCAGCTGCCGTCTCCATTGCTTGAGCTGAGTCATTTTTATTTTCATCTACTCCAACTGCTTGAGGCGTGGTCTCTGTTTGCACAGCCAAGTCTGAGGTGTTCTCTGTCGCAGTCGCAGTGTCAGTCACACTCTGGGAAACACTCTGGGCCACACTTTCTGCCGGCACAGCCTCTGGCTGCACAGCTTCCATTCTTTATAAACTTTTACCAAGTTATGTTTTCCAATAACAGCACGAAGTTTGTTCAACGCTCGCCCGCACGTGTTTTGATTTGAAGCCAGATAGTCGCATGTGTGCTATCGATAGGCAAATGTTATCGACGAGGCTGCCGGACTACGAAAATTATGTGTACCGTATTTAAAAGCAAAACAGTTCTGTACTGTAATAAATGTACCAACTTAAATTTTTCACAAATCAAAATTAAAAGAATATTGTTTAAAATTTTTAAGAATTGGATTTATTCGTCTATTAAAAATCAATTGCGTTTTTGCGTCTTTACTACTATTCTGCAATCATATGAAAGCATTATCAAGCTAATTATTAAGTGCTAAGCTAATGGACTTGCTTTACGATAAATAAGCATTAAAAAATAATAATTACAATTAGCAGCTTATAAATAATATTACACGTTTGCAGGCACTGTAAAGTGCATTAAATTAAATAAAAGCTTAAAACCTTTGTACAATTTCGTGAAATGCAATTCAAGCGTTCCCGTTCGTTGCGCAAATTTTTTGTTTTAGTTTTTTTCATTTTTGGTTTTTCCCCTTTTTTGATTTTGGTAAAAAGTACCATTCGAAATATATATATGTATGTTTATGTGGTAAGTTGTTACAAAATAGATGTGTGTGTGTTGTTTCGAGTTAAAAATGAGCACATTTTTATAATTATATATAAAGTGCTACAAATGTTTTTCAAAACGACTAATCGACACTTTTGGAATTTATCATATTTGAATATCGATTTTTAAACGTTACTTATTTTTTTGTTTTGTTATGTGCTAAGGCAGAGTGTTTACAATAGTTGGAAGATGTTCACGTTTTTATCATAAATTATTAATTATTCAAGTGCGAACGAGATTCATGTGATTAAATCTAGATTAATATGTATAGATTATCGCAACAACACTGTTTTTGCTAATATCAACGTTTGCCTTATGGTATTGATACCATGTGAGAGATATGTGAGAATGTGAGTTTATGTTGTAGTTTAAAATGTTCTAAGCTAAATTATAGTTGGAAATGATAATCCTCTTTCCAAAGCAAGCATGGTCCAAATGTTTTAGTCCTCCAGGGCGTGGATCTACACCTTCCAATCCAAACGGTACTCATCCACCAGCAACAAATGCTGATTGATCAGCCAACCTGAAATATAAATTTAAAAGTTTTTAAAATGTTAATCAACTTTTAACTTTATTTAAGACTCACCCTCCTGCTGTGCCAGATTTAGAAACTCTTGCCATTTGCCTTGAATGTCCCAATACTTCTCCTTGATCTGGTTTCTGTCCTGCAGATACGAGACGGCAAAAAAGTATGCCTTCAGCACATCCTGGGAACGAGTATCAAAGTGCAAGTAGACGCCCAAATGTTTTTTACTCTCCGCTATGATGAAACGCTCGTGGGGATCAAAAGAGGACACTATGTTCTCAATGACACTGCTGCTCTTGTATTCATCTATGAGATGCTTCACACTTAGTCCCAGTCGTATATTGAGCGATACAGAGACCGTTTTGCCCACTGTAACGCGCTCCATTTTATTGACCTTAAGGAAATCAAATTAGTACTGACTGTAATCGACAGTGAGTTAAAGAATTGTGCGCCTGTCTCACCTGCTGAGGTGTTAGCATGCGGGATGAGCGAAAAAATTCTTCCAGAGCAATTAAGTAACGAGATTCGTTAAAGGTGCGCAAACAAACTGCTCGCACCGCCTTCAGATTCGCATAGAGATGCAGCGTGACAACTATATAGAAGATGGTATATAGCATTGCCTGACTCTTGATCAGCGTAAGCAGATATAGTCCCACAAAGGAGGCCACCAAATTCACGCATGTCTCCTGGGAGCTATCCTTGGACGACACATCCGCTAAATTGCCACGTACCGCATGATGTTGGGTTAAGGCGGCACGTGTTGCACCACCAGCCACGCCCACGATGGCTTTTAATAGCGTCGAGCCGCAGAGAATTTGTGTACTGAAATGTGGATATTTGGGAAGAACATAGATTTCAATGCCCATGGCAAGGTCGTTAAGAAAATCGGCGCGTAAACGCCATTTCTTGGAGTCCACGTCCAGTTGGCATCCCTGCCACCAGGCGAATATAATGCGTCCCACATGACCGCTGCCCTCCTTCAGTATCCAGGTGACGGTCGCCGAGTATGCATTGATATTTTCGTTGCCAACGCCGAGTCCCTTGAGTATTGCATGGGTGCAAAGAGTGCCGCAAATTGTGCTGCAAAATGCCTGCAATGTGTCCCATATCTGATAGGCTGCATAGTCATCGGACACCGAGTCGGGATATCCTTTGGGCAGAAAAATATTTTGCAGCACGCGAAACAGTAGAAACTTCTCTTGTATCACCAGCTTATCGCCACGTAAGGGAACTCGCACAATATTGCTTTGATCTGAAGATTAGATGAAGAGCTTGGTGATTGCTTTGAATTGTGGACGAGTGTGGTATTTACCTGCCGGCGTTACATAGAGTATTTCCTCGCCTTTGGTGCCATATTGTTCGCGAAAATGTATTTTCATTGTTAAACATAAATTCGATTTTAGCTTGTTTACGCAAATCGCGAACTTGTTGTGCGCGTGAGCTCCCTTTGCGCACTGCCACCCACCCACAGCCACCATCCACTAACTAAGTAGGTTTTTTTGTTCCCTGCGTCGTGTCTCTTGGGACTTAAAATCTGTCTTTTTCTCTTTTAGCCATTGTTCATTTGATTCGGAGCAGGTGTACTGGTTCGTTCTTTCGAATTTTCTCGTACAGTGTGGCAACGCCATTGGGCACGAAAAAGAGATAAAAGAGACGAAACAAAACAAATCCGCCATTCAACAACCTGAATCACAACATAAAAGTTCGACAAAACAAAAACTGACTAACCCGTAAGGGGTAATAATTAGTTAATTATTATTTTGATAATTAATTAATATAAAGTGCACATCCGGCAAGTAAACAGTTCTGAAAAAGTTTATCAAAGTGTTATTTTACTTGAGTGCTGAGACAATAATCTAAATTTACGTGGTGTGATTGTGTGTGAAAAACAAAGTAAACTTTTGGCAACAAACTGACAAATTTTACTAGCGAGCTTCAACCTCAGGCAAACACAACAAATACACAACAGAAATACTGCAGGCAATGTCATTGGAGGAAATAAAAACAACGTTACGCCGTTTTCCTAAGCTTCTGGGTGGTATTGGCATCTTAACCACGTAAGTAAATAACATAATTAATAAATTAACGACAGCTGTAACGGTTTACACGCTTACTACAAAACAATTCTACACAAATTAAAAGAGGGCTCGTCATTAAACATTCAAGCTGATTAAAGCCTTGGCAGGCAAAAGTGGCGCCATTTGGCCCTGAACTGTTATAAATCTATTCACTACATATAAATCACATATATATTTTTTGGGTGCAGTTGCACTAACAAATTTGAATTGCGTTTTCCGCATTCCTACTGAGCAAACAGCCGATATAAGTTGTGACGTCACTTGTTGACAACAGAATTCCTTAAAAAGAAAAACAATACAGTACACTCATTCTGCAGTTTCAGATCAATTGCCAACTGTTGTTGTTGTTTATTTTAACACAACATGATCACAACAAACGTACGATTTTGCCAAAATGAGATGGCACTATTCAAATAGTTGTTGTTGTTGTTTTCACCAGCACGTTTGCCATTCCCTCTTGTTTCTCTTGCTCTCTTATGCGTAACAGCTGTTCAAGGCCCCCCTCGGTCACACACAAACACACATTCACACACACGCATAAACATACCAACACAAGCATAGGAAAAACCGGCCACTAAAATTGTGCGCATTTAGTTTTGCCAAAGAACCTCGCGAATAATAGTTTTTTTTTAGCTCTGCTTATCGTTGTTATTGTTGACAATGTTGTTGTTGTTTATAGTTTGGTTAGCTGGCGCGTGTGGCGCTTCTTCTACAGTATATGAGGTGACGCGCCCACTTTTATGGCAATAACAACAACAATCTTGTTGTTGTTTATCTCTAACACTAACAAATAGTTGGCAGCGATGCTTACTGTTCTTAGTGGCCCAATTAATTAGCACGTGTATAATGGTAAATATATATATCCGATTTCAGCGCCGGAATCATTCTCTACGAGACACCTCAAATCCGTAAATACTTTTCGCAATATGTGGAGAAGAAGCATCAGGAACCGGACAAACGTCGCACGGAATACATATACATCAAGTATCACATTTATCGGGAATCCATGCGTAAGCTGCAACAGAAGCAGGAGGATGACAAGAAATGGATCAGTGTCATCATAAATCCCATTGGCAAATGGTGGAAATCAGCCAAGCATTCGGTTGCCTGGCGTCTCCTGAATATTGCCCAAACCGGTAGCCAGGCGGAACGTCTTAAGGCTGTCCAGCAGCTGGTGTGCATGGATCATCTCAAGGATTGGGACTTTCGTCACTTGGCACAGATATGTGATGCACGCACCTGCGTTTCCCTGGCACGCTCCGGTGCCGATGTCCGTTGGTTTATGCCTGTGCCGAGGCGCCGCTGCATCAAAAATCCCAAAATGCTGCTCTCCGAGCTGCACGTAATGCTCGCCCGTCTCCGTCCGTCCACTTGTGTGGAACACTTCTTTAGCAAATATTTTCCAGAACAACACGACACAGTAAGTAACTTTCGTACTCATCCTATCCCGATTCCAAGTCTAATTTGTGTACTTTTTCAGGAGGGAATCCATGAGTTTTTCACACCAGAGCAATCGATTACACTATCGTCACAGGATACAGACTTGCTGAAGGAAATCATCTCGTTTTTGCATCACATTACAAAGGATCCCAAGATTTCGGCCAAGATCGTACACGATGGCGGTCTAATGCATTTAATGGAATTGCGAAAGATCTTTAATGATGACAATGAAACGTTGTCCACATTGTGCAAAGTGCTGGCCAACATGTCTCTGGTGCCAGATGCAGTGGAGCATTTCTTTGTCTCTGGCTGGGTGGGTACATTAGCCGAATGGCAGCAGTGTCCCGATCTACGCCTACAAGTAATCTCAGCCAAGACAATGGCGAATCTCGATCATGATGATCCCAGCCAAAGCACATATCCACCCAATGTATATCCACTGCATCCACGTGTCCGCACACGTCGCAAGCCCACCGCAGACATTGTTTTTGTGCACGGCCTATTGGGCGGCGTATTCATCACTTGGCGTCAACGCGATCGCAAACCCACCGAGCTGGGACTGTACGGCAAGAATGCGTTCTACACCAGCGAGACGGATGATGTGTTCCTGGTAGGCGAACAGAAGCGTGTGAATGGCAACAAACAGAAAAAGGAGCAGCCAACAAAACAACAATTGGTGCCAGCACAAATGCAACCCAACGGAGACGCAGCCACAAAGGGAGCACAAGTGAAGCCACTTAAAGATCGGGTGCTAAAGGCCAGCAAGAAGGTGGAGGAGAAGCATCTCAACATAAGTGATGCAGCCACAAAGGAATTCGTGGAAACGCTACGCAACGAGGCAGAATTGGATTCTGACTGGGAGGTAGTGCATCCGGATATTCCAGTCTCGGCCAGCGAGAATAGTCGCGGCATGTTCAGTGTGTCGGGCAACGAATGGACAAATCAGGATGCATCCGAAGAGTATACGAATTGTTGGCCCATGGAATGGCTGCCAGATGATTATCCAGATGCAAGGTAAACACTCTCCTTAAGTAATCCTAGCTAACAGATTCTCTAATATATGGTATATTCATCTTGCAGAATCATTGGCATTGACTATACATCAGCCGTGACTGAGTGGTCGGCCAACTTTACCAAGTATTGTCCATGTGAGAAAGGTCAGGGGCACATCGATGTGCGTGCCGGTTCACTATTGGAGCGCATTGCTACCGCCGATGTGGGCAATGAGCGTCCAGTGGTTTGGATCGGACATTCCATGGGCGGTTTGCTCACTAAGATTATGCTCCTGAAATCGTTGGACTCCACTGAACAGAATGTTCAGAAGATTGCCAAAAATACCAGGGGCATTGTGTTCCTGGGTACACCACATCGTGGCTCATCCATAGCCAAATGGAAGCAGCACATGCAATTGATACTCTCTCCCTCGATTGAGGTCAAGGAAATGGAAGAGAATTCACCCAGATTGCTGGAGATGCATCGTCGTTTCATGGGCAGTCTGCACACCAAACTGCGCCACGTAAACGTGCTGAGTGTGGCAGAAGGTTCACCCACCATGTTGACCTCCTTTAAGTTCCCCTTGCGCATTGTAACAGAGGAATCATCACGCATTGATTTCGGTGATTTCTATTTACTGAAAGATGATCATCTCAGTTTGTCCAAGCCCATATATCGACAGTCGTTCCTCTACCAGCGTCTGCTGCACGTTATCAGGGATGCCATCAAGAAGAGCAATGAGCCCAGGGACACAGAGGAGCAAGCAATGCCCCAGACTGATATTTCAACTCTTAATATTATGGCCTCGATATTTAAGGGCACCAAAGGATTATTCGAAATGCTGCCGCGAGTTGCGCTCCGCTTTAGCACTTAATATATATATATACTTGATAGTCACGCTTGTACCTTAATGGATTTGCACCCAGCACTCACCATATTTAGTTCATATTAGTTTGTATACAACAAATATCAAGTATTCCTTAGTAAAACCGACTCACATAAACAAACGAAAAAAAAAAAACCACACAAAAACACAACCCGTGTTCATTTATATGTATTATATCCGAGTGTAACTCTAATTTTATTTCTTAATCTATGCTTAAGAGTGAGATAAACAATAAATACAAAGTTTATATAAATATGACAATAGAACCAATAACAGTGGTGAGTTGAGTGGGTGGCTAGAAAGAGGTGAATTTACATAAAGAGTTCACCACGAGAGTATGCACCTTGCGCCTAGGAAGTAAGTTCTATGCAGATCTCTCTGTCGACACACGCATACTGCTACACACTTTGTGTATGCTGCTTACTAAGCTCTCGGCCATCGCTTCGTGCTTAACAAGCACAAGGCAATTGCGATCAGTCGCTTGACAGCGTTCAATGCGGAAAGACATCATAACGCACGATAAGCAGCTCTTGATTTTTCTTCTCTCTTAGCATCAGATATTTATTAGCTTTCCTGAGTGCTTGGACACCACTGCTCTATATAGTTCTGCTCTATGCACTGCCCTCCATCTGCTTGGCCCGCAGTCGCTCTTGTGCTAACCGACGATTCTCTGCAATACGTGCCATTTGATCCGACGATAACTTGTTTGCCGCAGGAGTTGATGGCTGTGAAGGTGGCAATGGTTGCATATAATCACTTGTGTCAGCATCGCGCACAGAATACGGAGTTGATACAATGGCATTGCGTGAAAATGAAGGCGTCGCCAGTGAACTATTGGTTGTGGTGGACATAGGGCGTCGGTTAGTTGCTGGTGTGTGTGGTGCCAATTTGGACATTGCAATCTGTTCGCCGAGTAGCGCATCAAACTCATCAAAAGGTTCGGCGGCATCGTTGTCATCCTCATCATTGGGATTGTCTTGGATCTCGTCGTTCAAATTGAGCTCCTCCAGTTGGTTCAGGCGATAGCGTGTCATGTGCACTTGCAGTGGTTTTTTCTTTCCCAATCTCTCGATATTAGTAAGCACGTCGTCAAAGGTGTAATTGGGATACATGCGATGTCCCCAGTGCTGTAAGCGTCGCAGTATCTCATCTAAATCTTCTTTTTCATGTCCCTTGCCCTTGTATTTGATGTCCTTAAAGTAATTCTCGATTGTATGCAAACCACGGGGACCACACAGCTTGTCCACGGTAAGTCGGGGCCGTGGGTTTCGTACTGCACGTTTTTTAGGTTCTACCTTAATGCCTTCCTGTTCTCCTTCTTTTCCTCCATCAGCGTCCGCATCAACGTCATCACCAAAGAGCTTCTCCCCGTTGTCGCCATCACCATCACTGGGTAGCTGATCATTGTCTATGCCGAGATTGTCATTGAACAGGTCGTCAACCCCATCGTCACCAAATATGGATGCCATCGAAGGAGTTTAAATATCAACAAAAACTACCACTCGATTCGCGAGAATAACAAGCTGGTTTGCCGCCATTTTTCTTCTTCTGTCCAGGTGCCAGTCACACAGAGCGTATACACCCCGCTCAAAGCTGCCAACTTGCTTTGCGAAATCCGCCGCTAAGTTATATAATTTATGCGCTTGATCAGAAGAAAATTGTAATTTAAAGACGGTTTACATTATAATAAATAATAAAAGAACAAGTTTTGCACTTAAAGGAAATTTTGGAAACAAAAGTCAGTGGTGAATAGTAGCAGTTGGCAGCGTGGCATTATTTAGCAACCCTGCCTTTGTGTGGCCTGGCAACACCAGTAACGCCATACTTCTAAAATGCTTTTTTCGGGCGAGTTTATAATATCCGCATAATTATTAAAAACAGCGAAAACAAGTGAAGGAAGTAATAAAAAATATAAAACTATGCAATTTGGCTAAAAGCTATAAACTATTGTCATAACGTCAATGTTAACATCGCGCCGAAATATTGCAAAATAGCAATTTTCTGGGAAAAAGCGATAGAAGAAAAAAATTCGAGTGTGGTGAACAAAACGTTTTACGCATTTTACTGTGTTGCCCATCAGCTGCGGCTGTCAAAAATTGGCGTGCGTGGTGAATAGTGGCAACAAAAGCCGAAAACAAAACACACGAAACAAAATTATGAACATTTTATAAACATTGAAAATCGTGAGTGTGCCGAGTGCCGTGTCCGCGCATAATGGATAAGCGTTACAAATGGTCTGTCAGCTATCAGCGGGGTGGCGGCTATTTGGAGCCACCAACCTACGGACCGTCAATGCCTCGTTCTGCTTATCAACTGCCGTTCAAGAATTATTCGCGCCTCAATCATAGCTACAACTATGGCAAACATAATGCCTCAGCTCCCAGCAAGAACAACTACTACAAACCTCCGCCTCCACCTCCACCTTCACATCCTCGAGAAAGTGGTGGTGGCGGTGGCGGTGGCGGCGGGGGAGGTGGTGTTTGGGTAGCAGCCGATTCGGAGGGTGTGAACACCAATAGCACGGAGGTGGTTACGTTAATTGTCGAGAATAACAATTTGAAGCGCATGATTTTGCTGCATATGAATCTAATGCAAGAGCAGACGGATCAACTTAAGAGTAAAGACAAAGAACTCGACGATCAGAATGGTCGCATCAAATCCCTCTTGTCCCACAATCAAGAACTAATGCAGCAAATTGAAAAGTTGGGACAAAGGATTGAGGATTTACGGAATCAACTGCGTCGTTGTGTCAAACGGTCTGCAAACGATGATGTGGAGCGACAAACGGCACTGCCAAAGGCAAAGATTCCGTGTTACATGGAGAAACAAACACAGACTCTGGCAGAGGATCGGGAGGAGGAGATGCCCCTACTTCATTGCTATCCACACGAGACGAAACTCGAGCAACAATCGCCCAAAGTGCTTGTCACATCTGTCACAGATTTGCCGCCCACGACGCCGGTTGCCCAAATTCTGGATACGAGCAAAGGTCGAGGGGAATTCAATGGTGGTAAAAAGGTTAGCACAATATTCTTGCATCGTGTGCATCAGGAGAAATCTAGCTTTCAGCTGCAAGAGGATGATGGGCAGCAGCCAGAGGAAGATGAACAGGAGCAGGATGCTGAGGAGCCCGATGAAGAAGACGAAGAGATTGATGATGACCACATATACCATGATTCACAGGAAATGGAAGTAGTTGGGGGAACAGAAATTGGCGCCGAGGAGGAACTGGGTGCTGAGGAGACGGCTGACGATGCGGATGTAATTAACAATGGGCATGTCTATGAAGACGAAGTTGAGCAGAAAAAAATTGTCAATAATTGTGAGACGAATAACTTCTGGCAACAGCAATCGACGCCGGAGGAGGAAGATGAGCCGGCAGAGGATCAAGTGGTGCTGGAAGACGTTACAGAAGAGGAACATCAGCAGCAGGTAAGTCTTTTGCCTGACTTCATAGGAAATGTAAATTTTATGGTTTTATATATTTTTAGATTTATAAAGGAATAACCGCTGTCCCGCCATTTGCTCACTCAACGCCTCACCACAAGAAGCGCATGGAACTCCAGAAGCAGATCTCCCAGGACGAGGAGGACGATGAAGAGCAGCAGGTGCCGCAGAAGCACCAAAAACAGACAAATGCTGAGTTACAGAAACAACAGCTAAAGGAAAAAATCGAGGTGGAGGATCAGGAACAACAGCAGAAACTCATTGACCAGGAGTGTGAGCAGATTATCAAGAAAAATGAATCGAAAGTGGAAGTGCAATCTGTAGAAACTATACATGTAGTCCACACCGAAGTGGATAATGTAGAGAAGGCACAACCCAAAGTGCATCACATACACACAGAAACAGTGACACTTAAAAGAAAAGCAACAATTTCAACAGTGTCCCAAAAGATTAAGCCATCAAAAGTGTTGGCCAATCATCAGGCCACAAAGGGAAACTTGCCTAAAACAAAGCTGCAATCAACGGGGACCCAAAAGGTCACGGATAGTGATGTTAAAAAGCAGGCAAAGCCAACAAAAGAGCAAGTGGAGCAAGAGCTGCAGGAAGAACGGGATTTTAAGAAAAAGGAACGGGAGTTGAAGAAGGAACGGGAGCTGAAAAAGGAGCGAGAACTGCAAAAAGAGCGAGAATTGCAAAAGGAGCGAGAACTGCAAAAAGAGCGAGAACTGCAAAAGGAGCGGGATCTGCAAAAGAAACTGGAAAAGGAGCAAAGGCTGCAGAAGGAGAAGGAGCTGGAGCGGGAGAAAGAGCGGGAAAAGGAACGGGAAAGGGAACGTGAACGTGAGAAAAAGGAACGCGAGCGTAAGCAACGGAAGCGGGAACAGGAGAAGCAACCACAGGAGAAGCAACCACAGGAGAAACAACCACAGGAGAAACAACCACAGGAGAAGCAACCACAAGAGAAGCAACCACGAGAGAAGCAACCACATGAGAAGCAGCAACAGGAGCCACAACAAAAACAGCCAGATCCTAATATCGAAGAGGAAACGATGAGAAAGTTGCAGGAGCATTTGCAAAAGCAACAGCAACGTTTGCAGAACCAACAGAATCAGCCGCTTGTGCGGATCAAAAAATCACCGATGCAATTGCAAAACACCAGCCTCATCTATCCACCCATAGCGCCAACAGCAGCGACCATAACACCAGCGCCATCACCCACAAATGCAGCGTCTCCAAAGTTGAAACTCTCCAACAACAATAACAATAATAATAATAGTAGCAGTACAACAATAGCATCCACAACAACGGCAACAACAACAATACAAACACCGCTAACGCCGCAATCCATAAGCAGCGTAGGTAGCAATAGCAACAACAGCAACAATAGTGGTAAGAACAGCAACAGCAACAAGCGCACAGTGCTCAACAACTGTGCAACACCGCAAACGTACAGCAAATCAGAGAGTAAAGCGAGTACGAGTGCGAGTAGCAGCAGGAGCAGTAATCGTAGCAAATCGAGATTTAAAACCACTGTGCAGCCATATTCGACACGTTCGTGGGAGGATCAAGAGTTCCACTGTGACAATGAATTCTTTCTGGAGGAAGCCGACGAGCTGCTTGTAGATAATCCCAGTCTCGAGATACCCAAATGGAGGGTGGTCAAAATACGTCGCAGTCCGGATAATCACAACATTGAGACACTAACCAACGTAGTCTTTGAGGATCGCCATGAGAAGTATGTGCGCGAGGAGAAGGAACGCAAGCGAAGGGATGAGCGTGCCACACGCGAACAAATACGGATCAATGAACTGCGTTCACGTCACAATCAGGATGAGGTGTTGGTCGCCCTAGATCCATTGCCCACATCTACATTCTATCCACTGCCCGAAGATATCGAGGGCATACAGTTTGTGACTGAGGTGCCGGTGCAGGCATTTGGTGAAAATATTGTAAATCTACCGACAGAAGATGATGACTTTACGTTACCCTGGCTGGATGCGGCGACGGCGACGACTGCGATTGCCAAGGCCAAAGCGGATGCACAACCGGTGGTCACGTTGGATAGCAAAAAGCTGCCTACCACCGGTGCCGAGGCCAAAATGCTGCAGAACAATTCCTCGTACGTGTTCCTCAAGATGCGCAAGAAACAGCGGCGACGTTAATGGGCCTTTTGGGCAAAAGCGAGAGCTCATCTTCTAGCTGCTCCAAATTTCAAGTCGCAAGCCAAAAATTCGCTTGCAAATGCCTTTGAAATTGACGTTGCATATTGCTCAGATACTATTATTAACAAAAGTTTTTTTTTCTTTTTTTTTTTTTAACTTTTTTTTGACTAACTTTAAATCGTATATATAAATAGTACTATATATAGTGTCACAACAGTCGTTAGTTTCTAGAGATCTATTTTTTTTTTTTCAAACTACGTAAATAATTATGTTACATATTTATATAGTATATATATATATATATTCAGTCGGATACATCTCAGCTTTATTCACGATTCAAAACAACAGGATGATAAGCAAATAACTGATACAATTTAGACTTTCTTAACTTTTTTTTTTTGCTAATTTTAAGTGCAAAGCTAAAACACTAAAATGTTTTTTTTTTTATTATAATTGTATTACAACTCTGCGTGTATTTATAATTTCGTTATATAGAACTAACTGATGCTTCAACCGATTGAGAACTGTTTTTAGCGAGTGTGTATGTGTGTGTGTTGTCTGTATGAAATTTGTGTAGGTGTGTGCGTGAAAGGAATTAGTTAACTCAGGTATTAAATATTGTGAATGTGCAAACAGTTTTCTTGTTGTTAAAGCAGATAATTGTCATAATTCTAGTTCTTATTATGCTACTGTGAGACAAGTCTGTGCAAGTCTGTGCGTGTTTACAAGTTTTACCTTAGTTTTAATTGCAGGGCGGGATAAGAAATCGTTGAAGCATCGGTTAAGGGAAAAATGATCTGATTAATGTCAACAATTATATACACTTATTATGATAATACAACTATTTTTTTTTTTTTTTTGTTATAAATGTAAATTTCTCAATTTGAAATCAACCACCAACAAAATAAATTAACTTGATTTTCGAGCTGTGTACAAAAATTCATAATAATTTTATTTATTTTACTTGATTATCACTGGCCATGTTAATCTGAGCAGATATAGTATATTATATCTATATAATCTATAGATATTTATGCAACGTCTCGGAGAAATTACAATGCGAATTTTTGGTATTGTTGGCTCTATTTGTAAATTTTAATTCTTTTTTTTTAGGAATCAAGAGCATTAACATTAAGTAGGCTAAGTAGAAGTGACTATATAGAATATATATGTATATGTGCCCATTATAATGAGCAATAGTTTATAGGACCTTTTTTGTAAGTTAAAAAAAAGTTTGTAAAAATTGCCAATATCGATTGTTTAGCATTCTTTTTTATATATGATAGTTACAGAAATTAATATGTAATATCATTGAAAGATTGTAATTTACTTAGCTGTTAATTAGTTCAATTTGCTGCAGCTCAGTAAAAATAATTCAAGTAATAACACCACAATTAGGAACAATCGTAAGCAAGAATTTTTTCCAAAAAAACACCCGTAAAAACAAAAAAAAAGATAATATTACTATTGAAACTGCATCCAATGTATTTGTACATTTAACTGTTTAACAAGTTTTATTGTAAAAATAAAGGTATATATATAATACAAATAACTATAATAATTAAAAATAAAATGCAAAAATTTTCAATACTATATCTTGGACTCGTTTGCAAATTCAGTGACTAACAGGCGATTTGGGTTTTTTAAGGTAAACTGTGAACCACTGTGCGTGTGATTGAAATACTAATTGACAAAAGCTGACTGGCATAATGCTGATTGCTGACAAAAGCTAGCTGATAGTCGTTGCTGATTGGACGGAGAATTAAGCTCTTGGCTTATTTATTGCTTTGAGTGAGATATTGATGGGCCGTTGTCTCCCACAGTTCATCAATTGAGTCGAGATTGTCGCGCCACAGTTGCTCCAATAAGACCCAGCCCTGGGCTTGGGTAACCAGAACATAATCGTTGCTAGGATGCAGAGTGTGCGTATAGGCACCCATAATCAAGCTCTGTGCGAGTCGAGCGGCAACACAATACTTGAGATAGCTACGTTCCTTGGGACTAATGGTTTGAATGCTTGTGTAGCCGGCTAGGAAAATACCACCGCTGGCCAATTCCTTGGCCTGCATCATCATATAGCACATGGCAATGCCAAGCTCAAAGATTAACGGAGAACGATTGGTGTCGCCAAAGTCGATGACGCCCGTGACGCGATACGAATCCGATTGTCCTTGTTTCTCGACCACTATATTCTGTTCATTGTAATCGCCGTGTATGATTTGCAGCTCCAGCGTGGGTAGTACACTCAACACCTGCGTTTCGAATGCCTCGATGATCTCCTCGCACATGGCCTTACGCTGATGATCCTGCAGAACGTAAAGAAAATCACGTAGTTGTGGCACCGATTGCAGCATCCACAGGGTTTTGTGTGTTTCATAGCCCTTATGTGTAAAGCTCTTCAGCGCACGATCCAATTTGGCCAAATACTCGCCCGTCTGATACAGTAGATTCTTGGTCGTTTCTACTTCGTGGAACATTTTGCCCGGCAGAAATTCCAGCAGACGAACCACATGGGCATTACCATTGAGTTGCTCCACCGAATAATAATTGCCACGTGCATTGGCGATGGGTCGTGGACAGCGCACATTCTGTTTGCCTGTTGTACAAAACAAATATAAATAAAGGCATTGTTTATAAATGCAAATGTTTACTCAAGTAGAGCAGCAGCTGATTCTGTGCATCCACAAAGTCCTCCTTTTTCGAGTCCAGCGCATTTAGAACTTTCAGCACGTAGCCTTGCGGGCAATGGGACACAATAAGTGGATTTTTAACATTACTGCAGCAAAAAAATTAATTAAAAATTTAAATTTCATCAAATAATGTAAGAGGCAGTTGAAAATAAAAACGTTCAAATTGATAAGTGTTGGAAAACCTCGCACATGGTTCGCAGTGAATGGCAAATTTCAGCAACACTTGGATTTACCTTTTTGGCGGGATTAATTGTTATCGATTTGTTTGCATTGGATATCAGACAGTTTGCGGGTTGTGTGTGGTTTGTTAAGACTGTTTCAACTCGGAGTAATTTTTTTCTGCTGCAGATTCCACCCTAGCGGTGTTTTTAATAGTGTGTGTTTGTTTTATTTTTTTTTGAGTTATGGGTATCACCGGTCTTATACCGTTTCTGGAGAAGGCCTCGGCCAAGGTACACCTGAAGGATTTGCGCGGCAGCACCGTCGCTGTCGACACCTACTGTTGGCTGCACAAAGGTGTCTTCGGTTGTGCCGAGAAACTTGCGCGCGGTGAAGACACCGACATATATGTGCAATATTGCCTAAAGTATGTGCAAATGCTAATCTCCTATGATATTAAGCCCATACTCGTCTTCGATGGTCAGCATCTGCCGGCGAAGGCGCTGACTGAGCAGCGGCGTCGTGAATCGCGGCAGCAGAGCAAGAAGCGAGCAGCGGAGCTACTGAGACTTGGACGTGTGGAGGAAGCGCGGTCTCAGATGCGTCGCTGTGTCGACGTCACCCACGAGATGGCCCTGCGACTCATACAGGAGTGTCGCCGGCAAAATGTCGACTGTATTGTGGCGCCCTATGAGGCAGATGCCCAGATGGCTTGGCTAAACAAGGCGGGAATTGCCCAGTATATTGTTACCGAGGATTCAGATCTGACATTGTTTGGGGCCCAAAAGATTATCTTCAAGCTGGATCTGAGCGGAGCTGGCCTTTTGGTGGACGCACAAAAACTACACCTGGCCATGGGATGTCGCGAGGATCGCTATAATTTTGACAAGTTTCGACGCATGTGCATCATGTCCGGTTGTGACTATCTGGACTCTCTGCCCGGCATTGGTCTCGCCAAGGCGTGCAAATTTATGCTCAAAACGGAGCAGGACGACATGCGGATAGCATTGAAGAAAATACCACAATATCTTAACATGCGCAATCTGGAGGTGAGTTTAATGGAAACAAGTTGATTCCAAGACTAATTCGTTTATTTTTTTACTCAGGTGGGCGACGACTACATTGAGAGTTTTATGAAGGCGGAGGCGACATTCAAGCACATGTACATTTACAATCCACTGGAGCGTCGCATGGAGCGACTGTGCGCTCTGGAGGATCACCAGACGGATGTCAGCTATTGCAGCAATGCAGGTACATTGCTGGACGATAGCGACAAGGCCTTTCATTTGGCCGTGGGCAATCTCAATCCGTTCACACTTAAGCGTCTGGATAACTGGCATCCCGATCAAGCACCAATAGCCACCAAGCAAAAGTCTAAGCGCGTCCAACACAAAAGTATTTGGCAAGCAAATTTCAATTCAAATGATTCGACACAGCCCAAAGCGAAGACAAAGCAGAGCAATTGTGCCATGTTCTTCAAGAAGGTGGACTTTGTTGGCCAAACAATTGAGGCCGAAATCGAAGCCAATCAGCGACAAGAGCTGGCCAAGCACACGGAAGCCGAATTGAACAGTTTCTACAGTCTGGGCGTGAAACGTAAACGGAGTCCAAGTCAACATAGCTGCGATTCCACGCCGCCCACGTCGCCGGCACAAAGTAGAGCTCGTCATAATCCCTTTGCCAAGGAACTGCAACGTTCTCCAGTGGTGTGCCAAAATGGTTCCCTGCTGCGCCTACTGAGTCCCAGCAAGGGCAGTCCCAGCGCCGCGAGGGAAGAGCTTAGCAGACCGGATACAACGCGAGTGAATGCGCTCAAACGTAGCATTTTTCCCAAGGAACAAGTCGAAGTGCGAAGTCGTCACTTCAACACTGAGCTGAAGCAAATAGAGTCTAAGATCTGTGAGCCGGAGCCAGCGATCTGCGAGCCGGAGCCAACGATCTGCGAGCCGGAGCCAGTACAACTGGAGGCCACTGCTAGTCCAAAGCTAGAAACGAACAACAATGACACTGAGCCCATCGTTTTACTCTCATCTTGTGAATCAGATGACTCCCGTTCAAACACACCAACACTGCCTAGTAGCCAGGAAGCTACTGCCCCAAGCATAAAGACTAGAGCGAAGCTACCACCAAGTGCTCGACGCATTGGTCTGTCCAAACCCAAAACTACCAAACGATCCATTCCCAAATCGGATGACAATCAAATGAAGCTGAGCATGTTTGGCTTCCAGAAGAGACCAGTTCTCAAGTAATTCACGATATTTATACTGTTTAAGTTTTGTTTTTAAGTTTGTTAAGTGCCCACCGTGTCTAGTAATAAATTAATTAAATTTAATATTGAATTATGACTGAGGCTGTGACCGTACTAAGCATAAATTATACACTGCCCCATTATTAGTGTTCAGAGAAAAACACAGCTCCCATAAATAAACTAAGATGAAACACATTTTGGATTATAACAACTGTAACAAATCATTTAAGTCTGAAATCATATTATACTATATACTCTGCCTAAAGGGTATAATGATTTGATCGCAAAGTGGGTTGATCAGTTAAGCAAATCAGTTTGGGTCATTACAGTTTATAGTAAAGCTTAAAGAACTGAGTTCAAATGCAATCAGTTTTATGTGTTGTGAGATGAGCAACAGTTCAGTCGACTCGACTGCGAAATACCCTATTTTGTAAGATACTGTCTAAAATCCAAATATACTTGATTTGGGCTAAATTAAGACAGAATAGTACTTAAAGTATAGTACTTAAAGTATCTGAGAGTGTTTTATAAAGAGTCGGACGCTATCTTTACTTAATATGATCGCCTAATCCTAAAGTACAGGGTCTCAGCATTGTAAGATTGTTCTATGTCTTCAAATTATGCTATTAATGTAATCTTTTAGAGACGTAATTGAGACACGCTCTCGGGAGGCCAACTTATTGGATGAGCCTTGAAAAGATGTAGCAATCATATTTCGTATCCAACTCCGTGATCGTCGAGTTAAGACAACGTCAAGCTCAATTGATCCCCCACGACTACTTTAATTAATATAGCTATAAATAGTCATTGTCTTTCTCGGTCTGTCTTTCTCTTCCCCTCTCTTTTCTTTTCTTTGGGCTGTGAGTGTAGTCGAGTGTGAAATTTCCCCCTTCCGCGTTTTGCGCGCACTCTGTAAACATTACACATTGTATACCCTATAGCAGGGGTCAAATAAGTTTGTTAAAAGTATTTCTCAGGTAGAAGAAAGTAGAACAGATTCAAGAAAGTGGTATATATATTCTTGATCTGTATCAGTCGATGTAGTAATATTCTGATCTAGATAGGTAGAGTTTAGAAGATTAAACTACATAGGTAAGCAAGCGCATAGCAGCCAGCCTGTGTCAGATACATAGCAGTCAGCTCTTGCTCGCAGACTAACAGCATGTCAACTCTCAACACTGTGTCCCGCACTATCCTTTCAAGTTTTAAGCACTTATCAAACTTGCCACAGGGTATTTTGCGATCAGTTGCACTCGACTTACCAATCTTCCTTTATCAAATAGTTGCGATCGTCGTAGGAAATCATTTCTTTAAGATCGCTAACTGTGATGCCATAAAGTCGTCGCACCAATGGCTCCACATCCTCGGGCTTCATCTTGGGCTTTATATCCGAGCCGGGCTGGAGTACCTTATCGACATCGCCATTGCCAGCGACGACGACGTGTTGGTCATTGACGTTGCCATTGGAGTTTTTTGGAGACGACGTTGCGGTGTCGTTAGCCTTGTTGTTTGTGCTCTTTTCGGCATCGTCGTAGTCGTGATTCAGTGTATATGATTTTTTGGTAATGCTCGTCAGCTCGACATTATTCCATTGCTCCATTTTGTGTTGCTGCCTTATCGGAATGCAAGAACATAAAACAACAGATCAGAATACACACTCGCTTTTGTGGATCAGACGCAAAAAGTGAAATGAATTAAATTTCAGACTTTTGCTTGTGCACGGCTACGACGTAAAGTTTCAATTGAAACGAGTTCGCCGCCTTCGTCGTCGTCGTCGTCGTCGTGGTCGTCATTGTTGCGTCGACGTCAACGTCAACGTCGACATCTTCTTCATATCTTTTAAGCAGTTTGTCTCGCTGTCAGTGTATGTGTATGTTTGTGTGTACGTCTGTGTGTACAGTGGCTCACAGCTTATTTAACATTGGCAATATTCAAAATTAGAAATCGGCATAACTTTTAAACGGAATTAGCTAACAACTTAATTGAAATGCAGACTTTTAACTAAATTCTTACTTTAATTCGTAAGTAAAAATAAATTTAATTTTAATTAAATAGACTAAGAGTTTATCTGTTTTCCCCTGCTTTCTCACTACTATTAACTTAAAGAGGCTGTGCCACTGTATCTGCATGTGTGTGTGCCAAGTGTTTGTGCATGTGTGTGTATGTATGCGCCGTTTGTTTCATTTGCCGAGCTAATTTAGCTATTTATTTAATTTTTTATAACCTTTCTGTTTACATTTTGATTGCGTCGCCACTGCGAGTTTATGTTTACTTCCCGCCCATTTGGACCCTATACTGCACTGTAATTTATATTATTTTTTTTTTATTTTTTTATTATCAGAATTGCCCAACAAAATCAAATAGACTTTAAGTCGTGATCACACACTCTATTTAAAAATAGGCCTGGTGTCAAGTGGACTCAAATCAATGCAAAGCATACAACACTACTACAGTGGGTCAGGTAATTGTTTGTACAAAATAAACAATGTAAACACAACATTCTTGTATGTTTACTTTTTGTCTTTGTCTGTTAAAACCAATATTTAAATAAGTAAAAAAAACATTGTGTGACAATAATTAATGCTCTAACTGTGTTATTATGATAAATGGAAAAGAAAAGAATTTTTGGTTCAAGTTTTATTATTTGCAGTGCTTTATCAATTTAAACTGCCAGTATAAATAAGAGATTTGCAATTGATAGACTAAACGAACTAAAGTGAGCGATATTATTAACTGCCACGAATCGAACAAACAATTGTGCAATAACATTTATTATATTGTTAAGCCGTCACTTGACTATGTTACCTATACTATAATAGCATTTGTTATACAATTATTTTGTGAAGTTTCACGTTGTTAGTTTTTAGAAATTTCCAATGAATGAGCGCCAATCAAGTTGATGACCTTGACTTTAATGCAGCTTTATTACTCATACGCCGCTTCGAACGGCGTTACGCTGCTGCATTGGCCACTGGGCAGGCGTACACACAAACAATGCCAAACAAAAACAACGACACACATCCACACACCTACACACACAATACCTAGCCACAGACAGCTAGTAGTAAATCAATGCGTAAATATGCACAGCCGATTGTTAATTATGCAAATTAGTTAGCAATGAAAACGAATTTTGAATAAATTCTCATAGTACACGTGTGGTTAGTTAGAAAAACGCACCTTGCTCGTACAACTGTTCAATTAAAACTAATTTTTGTAACTAATTTTCTGTGGATACTAATTCAGCGTTGAGCTGTGAAATGGCAAGTGCACAGTTTTGTTGTTTTTTATTTTTTTTTTTTAGTGCAATTAGCGGAGCATTAAAAAAATTTGAACAAAATTTGTTGCTCAGCGTAACAAAATCAATATTAAATTAAAAAAAAATAACAAAGAAATTGTTATCAAATAAAACGCGAAAGAATTCAAAAAATTTGTCTGTTCGCTACAGTGTGTGAATGGCAAAGTTGTTGCTTCTTTTTCTTCTTCTTCTGGCAATGGCCCACCAGCTGTTTCTATTTATTTTGCACATAACCTCAACAGCACTTTGATTTATATTTTCTTTTGTGTTTCAATTTGTCTATTATTTTATTTTTTTGCATTTTCGTTAGTTAAATGATTAGTTAATTAAGCAATGGATCAACTGTATGTGGAGATTGAGATCAGCACCGAAAATGCAAGGAGCGAAACAACCATATACACCAGCGTGCCTTCATTTCTAGCGCTTTATACATATCGTTATTTAAAGGAGCCTTCGAATATCAAAGTTAACTTCGTTGCCAGCAAAATAACAAGTGGTAAAATTGCTTTGCGTAGCTCTCAATTGCGTCGCGAACTCACGGAGCAGCATATCACATGTCGCGAAGCTGCCACGCTTCCGGCTCTCAGGGATCTACGTCTGCCCATCTATGAGCGCGATGGCAACATCTTTATAGCAGGCACCTGTGCGGTGTGTCGTGAACTAATTGCACGTCAGCCCAGTGCACAGCTACGCCAGCTGTTGGGCTTCAAGGGCAGCTGCCTCTTGGCGCCGGCAGAGGCCTCAATCTGGACTCGCTTCTGTGAAGTGGATGTGGTCAACTTGGTCAGTCAACTGCAGCAAGGCGAATTACAATTGCGGGAGGTACCCGTGGAGGTGGTTCGCTTTGAGCAGCATATGAATCAGCCCGTGCGTATGCATAACATTTACAAACTTGCCCGGGAGCAGGCCAATCAGACAACAAATGGTGTGCCTCTGAAGCGTAAGCAGCGAGTGCTTATCGAATGCAGCATACCTAAGGAGCAGCTGCTCATCGAGCATCGTTTTGCCGAGGGTATTAGCTTTACCATTGCCGATCTCATACTATATCCTCTGCTCCGACTAGTCTTCCAGCACTGTGCACAAATGCTGCCACATTTTCCACTCGCCAGCACTTGGTTTAGTGAGGTAAGTGATTCGCTTTATCTCGAGCTTTCTTTTATTATAAATATATTTTCTTCAGATTGATGCCTTCGATCCGAACTGTGCGCGTATCCTGCACGAGTTGTATGTGCCAATTTTGCTGGCACCAGCGGAGAACACGCAACTTCTGAGCATACCCGACTGTGAGGAGGCCAGTCTCTATAAGGCCGATCCCAAACGATATCGTCCACGAAATCGCATATATACTAGTCAGGCGGAAGTAGATACGGCCTTGGCCAAGCTTAGTCAGTTGGATTTGAAGTTTAGCGCCGAATCGGAACATTCATTTGGCGAACAGTCTATCAACTGGCATGACATTGAACCAACGCATGCCAAGAGCTCGGCACTACCGGAGGAGCGACTGGAGCGTAAGCGTCAGCAATTGGAGAATATGGCCAATGCAGTTGTATCCTTGGCCCGGCCAGGCGATCGAATTGTTGACTTTTGCAGCGGTACGGGACATTTGGCCATATTACTAGCACTTAAACTACCACAGTGCATGGTGATTGTGTTGGAGAACAAGGCATTTTCACTGCTGCACGCACAGAAACGTGCCGCCGAGCTTAAGCTGAGCAACTGCGTCTTTTATCAATGCAACATTGATTACTTTATGGGACGCTTTGACATTGGAGCCTCGCTGCACGCCTGTGGCACAGCCACTGATATCGTGCTACAACAGTGTCAGCGTGTGAACGCTTGCTTTGTGTGTTGTCCCTGCTGTTACGGATCGTTGCAGCCAATGCCACATATATCGTATCCGTTGAGTGAACGTTTCCGCCGCGTGCTCGATACCAAGGACTATTTGTATATTGCCCATACGGCGGATCAGGCACACGAACTGGGCACTACCAATTGCAAGCCAGAGACAACACTACAGGGTCTGCATTGCATGTGCGTTGTGGACACGGATCGCAAGCTGCAGGCGGAGGAGGCGGGCTATAAGGTGATATTGACGCGTCTAAAGCCAGAGCAGTGTACGCCAAAGAACCATTTGCTTGTTGGACGTTACATACATACGTAGCTGAGATTGCATTTATAATTTATAAATAAAATATGTGTAAGCACATGAACAAAAACAAAAAGTAAATGAGAAAAATCTCTGATGAATTTTTCGTATATATGTATGTATTTACCGTTGACCTTACGGCTTTTTATTTGAGTAACATGAAGTACTTGTAGAAAATGAAAATTTACTAATATCGAGCTCCAAGCCCTCTAGTTTAATAAGACGTTTTGCCGCCTCGTAGAGCCAGTACTAAATGTAACACTGAGCCGCCTTGCACTTTATAATCTGCTGCCGTTTTGTCATCGTTCCTGTACAAATGTAAATTCATTATAGTGATAAATATAAGCATTTTTTTTTTGCAAACTCACATTTGTTTGCCGGAGAAGATGAGACGTTGTTGTTGCGGTGGTATGCCTTCCTTTTCTTCAACGCGCTCCTTTATGCGATCGACCTTATCTGTGGGTTCAATGTCAATTTCAATTTCCTTGCCCGTTAATGTCTACAAAATTGGAAAATTTAAAATTAAATTAGCTAAATTATATTGCTTGAACTGTTTGTTGTTGCACATTGAAGCTGACGCATATATATGTATTTCATCCATGTCATTTCAAAAGTTGAAGAATGTGGCTCTTTCTTTTAAATATCACCTTACCTTTACTTTGATCAACATTGCGCTAGTATGTGTTTATCCTTTCCAAATACACAAGAATTTAATAATGTTTTACTTTTTAGCAAGCTTGTTCCAGTTGCGGCGTTTATGCGAATGTCATTCGACCTGTGCTGCCAACTTGGTTCAATCACGCGGTAAGTCTCATCGGATTGCCGATAACATTATGATAAATCGACTTTCGATAGATCACAATAATAACTTTGATAGGTAGGTTCTTATAAGAGTTTATGTTATTTTTCAAATGTAATTGAAATTATTCCACGTTTCAAAGATTAACCAAGCTTTTATTCATTTACAACTGAAATCTTTGATTTAATCAAGAACTTCACCTTTAAATCTTAAAAATTTCGGATATAATTTGTCCGTTATTCTAATTTTTTCAAAATACACAAAGTAAGACGACTTAGTTTTCTTTAAAGCATAGTTTTTATTAGTATTTGAATTTTTGTACATGTTATGGTTTTGTCTAGCTTTTATTTATTATCTAAACACCTAATCTAATCAAATGCTTATTGTTTATAACTGAGATCTTAAGCCTCATTTGGAGCTATCTCAAGCGACTTTGTTTTGCTTGTTCAGGTCATGCACAGCTTCGCTGATGAGTCGAATATCACGGGCATAGGTTCGGCAACATCCACCAATGATTTTGGCCCCCAGCTGCGCCCACTCCGGCACGTACTTGGCGAGCGGTACACAATGTTCTTTACCCTGCCAACCGTTGGTAACATCATAGACCTCACCGCTATTCGGGTAGACTACCAATGGGATCTGTTCATCAGTACTGCGAAGTCCATTTAAGCTTCTGAAGAGAGGTGTGACAAACGTGGGATTCACACAATTTACACCCACAGCCAGGCATTTATCCTGAGCTTTACGTTCTCGCAAGATATCCCAAATCGCAGTTGCTGCCTCCGCGAACTCTTCACCATGAGCCAGAGTACTCTCGTCCTTACATTGAAAAGCAATCCAGAATTTCACTTCCGGGTAGTCATCACACAGCATTTCGACTAAAGCCTCCGCTTCCATTTGACAGGGTATTGTCTCAATGGCCAGAGCATCTACGCCAGCATCCAGGCAGGCCTCAATGCGTACTCGATGCCAGTCCGTTATGGTCTTGGCGGGCACATAGTCCGCATAGCTGCCGGTGTACTCGGAACCATCGTGCAAGTGAGCACCAAAGGGTCCGATCGAGGCAATGATCAGCGGATATCCTGAAAGATAAAAGAAATCGATAACAATTAAATAACAGAAATCATTCACACAGATTGATAACATTCTCCTTGAAATCCTGTTTGTTATCGAAAGGAATACATCGGAATTTGAAAATCACCTTCATTAACTGCCAATTGGGATTCGTAACATTCTGTGAGATATTTCTCCTTGGCAACATGTGCCATTCGAACTGTTTTCTTTATCAGATCAATGCTCTGCTGCTCATCCAAATCCAGATACTCCACGTAACCCTCGACACTTGTCTGATACGTGTTTGTCAGAATCATATCAGCGCCGTCTGCACAAACGAGTATAAATTATAATTGATAAGTTCGACGGGTGACTATAAGTGATAATATAATGTAAACTTAATCAATTTACATACTTTGTAGGAAGTCCAGATGTGTGTTGATAACAGCTGTGGGATTTGTGGCATTGAAACGAGCACTCCACAACGGATCACCATCGACAGAATTTCCCACATGAACTGTCATCTGGGTGCCAAAACCACCATCCTTAACTAGCACACGAGTCAGGCCCATATTGAATTCTATAGATTAAATCAATTAATAATATATTAAGCATTAGTTACATCAAAGGTTTTAGTGCAGCAGCTGTGTAAAATTGCTTTCTATCAGCACAAAAACTAATCTTATTTAAACTATAACCCTATAACCTTGACTCTACTCTGGTACATTGAACTTTATATAAAAACTGTTCATAAAACTGATACAAAAGATCATGAACAGTTTTAGTAGCCCTCTGACTCACCTTGACAGCTTATTAATAGATTTAGTAGTTGATTAAATCTTGAGTTCTATTAGACGCGAGACGACTGTAAAATATGTTGCGGTTCTATTTAGTCTGGAACACAAAACTATTGAGATAGTACACTGATGTATATGGTTTGACGGTCCACAATCGTTTAAGTGTTTTACAATGCCGTCTAGAAGCTTTTATAGGTTCCCCCTCTATGTGCTTATCAGAGCACAAAAACAAAAGTGAATGAAAAAAATACAAACGCAAACAAAACAAACGGAGTCCCAACAGTGTTCGGTGCTTGGGTCCCGGGTCTGGATTTGTGATAAGCGGGTGTACAGCTGCCAGACCGTTGTCTGGGAATATTAAAGAGCTGATGAAATCCCATCAAAATGCGTGGATCTGTTGATAGGACAAAGACCATATCGCTGGGTGTCTAGAAATGCTTGATTCGATAACCTTTGAACCTCTTGAAGCGTCGAAACGTCGCTTTTCAAGCTCGGTTTTCGCGCTTTAATATGCCAAAATCTTGACCTAAATCAAGCCCAGTGACCTTCATCATTTATATAAACAAAAACATATATGCACCGCAATTTAATCTAGGTGTTCAGAGAAATGCGGAAATTTCAAAAGAATTTGCTTGAATTCTTATAAGTTTTAGTCATTTTTAAAAACTTTAGGTAATGTAGTTGTTTATTTTTTTTTTTTTGTTTAAAGTATATTCTTATATTTATCTCACTTAATACTGACGGGAGTTCACGTTTCAAATAAGAAAACAAATGTGACTTTTTTATGTAACACAGAACGTTCTTTTATGCCGTTACAACAATTTCAAATGTCATCGATGATTTAACAGTGTCGATATAAATCGCATTACCACATTTTATCGCTTGCCGCAAACAGAGGCTAACATTCCATTTTGAGTACAACAGATTCTCTTCAACAGACTGTAACATTCAGCTTCGTTAGCGCAATAGAGCAGCTGTGTGCGATTTTGCATATTTCGTATGCACAATTGTAACAGGATTTAAAAGTCTAATCGTTTAACAAAAATTAGTCAGAGTTGATTTAATTTATAAATTAATAAAATTCTAATATTTGTATGTGCAGGAGGCTGACGACTATACAAATTTGTTAACATATATATGTTAATTTAACATGGACATTACATATTAAATCCTCTTTTCTTTGCGCAAAAGTACAAATCGATGCGTCGTCGGAAAATATTGGTGGACTTAAATTTGGTTTAAAAAAATGTTATAAAGAACGGTGAGTGACTTGATTATTACACTTTTTATACTTGAGAAGGTTAAGCTTCATGTGGCAAAATAGTGTCTTATGTGTGAACATACATAACCATATGTAAATGTGCATTTGTGTTTGTGTTATGGTTGCGTGTGTGTTTGAGTTAATGCAAAAAACGGTTGCTGCTGCCACAAAGGGTGAAAAACAAGAAATAGTACATAATAATGGTTTAAGCCATTTCTTCTGCTATAAATATATAACTTACATATATGTCTATGCATATTAAATAGTGTTATCGACATGCTGCTAAAGAGAAATAGTAAAAGTCCATGAGAAACTCTTGAGATCAAGGTAATGACGCGTTGATCTATTTACTTGTGTCTTTTTGTTAGGAAACACTATCATTTTCATATTTTCACCTGAGTGGTGTTCGTGTATCTTTGTGTCTCTGCAAACATATGTATGTATATATGTGTGTACATTTGTTTGTGCGCTTCCCTCATTAGCGGCATTTTGGACGTCATTCAGCCAGAAACAAATAGACATACGCATACAAGCATACACATAGACACACACATACATGCATGCAAATGTATGCGTATGAATTATGTACATACATTATGTGGTTGTATGTGTGCATGTATGTTATGTATAATCTGTTAAACTGTTTATGACATTCTATTAGCTTAAAGTTGTGCTTAAACGAAAACATACATATCTTATATATAATTGGAATTATGTAACGTGTTTTGTTCTAGCAAAATCAAAGTAGACAATATACTAAGTAGCCTTAAAAGAAGCGCAAACTCGACGTTTGTTTTCAAAGTGCAGCTAAGCACCAGATAAGCTCCCTCTATCTCTTTCATTCCCGTTTGTTTTTTGTATCTTAGTTTGAAAACTGCTTTCATCTAGAATTTATATCTTCTGGTTTTGTGTTAATTAAATTACTGTTCTTTTTTTTGCATTTCTCATTCTTATCTACTTTAGCCTATTTGCTATTTATTTTATTTCACAACTCTATCTTATTAAAAGCTTTCACTTGTGAGTAGAATATATAATTGATAGATATTTGTTTTTATTGTGATCGAAAGCCGCAATATATATGTATATACGATAACACATTTGATACGAATGTGATTTATAGGTATTCATTATTAATTACACACAATTCCAATTTGATCGCCACGTTGTTGTCAGTGGGCTTAATGTATTATAAAAATATAGATATAGAAGACAACTATTAATTCAGCTTGAGAACTTTTTGTAGAGAAGAATGTAGTTTACCTAATAATAAAACATTAACACCTAATTATGCTGTTAAGTGTTAAAATCTTTGATTTTCTTAAATTCGCCGCTGTTAGTGATGGGAGAAATATCGATATTAAGCTGCAATAAATTTGCATTGCCAATTTGTTTTAAATCTAGCTTCAGCTTAGACTCACAACCAGTGTTGCCAACTTTTTAACTTTCAACCAACTTTTCTAAGATATTAACACTTATGGGAATTTAAAAAAAAAAGTAGGAAAAGCTTAAATATTGATATAAAAGCTGATTTGGCCAGATTTGGCGTGTAAAAGGCTATATTGCCAGCACTTTTTACTACTTTAACTTTATTATTATATTCGTTGTTTGCATTTCTATCAATTGTTATTGATTATTTCAAGAGCAAGCTATTTAAATGGCTTGCTGGATGAGCAGGAGGGAGGTGGGGGCTGTGATACAACTTCATTTTTTGGCTATGGCTCTAACTAATCGATAACTTTTCTTTGTTGTTCTTTTCATTTCATGACACCCCAGGTATACTATGCGTGTATACAATGAACATATACAGATTATGCCATATAAATTATTGAGATTGCATACGGAAAAATGGAAACAATATCCAAGATCTCCTTGATAGCTGCTGTACTCTTGGTACACAATGCAGTCAGCGTCATCTCGGCCAGAGATCAACGTGGCTGCCTTTTTGTCTACAGCGACAGAAGGAGCGCCACAACGAGCACACTACAAACACATCAAAGTAGAACCATAATGGGTTCTGATCCAGTACCGGCGACGACACCGACGACAACGACGCGCACATGGCAGGAACATGAATTCTCGCTGTTGGGCTATAAATTCCATTTACCCTTTGTGGGGCATGCAGTGGACATGGATGTGGATGATAGTGACAGTGTGGACGATAGCTGGTTGCTGGATAACACCGTTCAGCAGTATACCAGCCACAACCAGGACGTGGAACATGAGCTGCCCATTGGTAGTCTTGGGCAACTAATACCACCAGATTCAGCTAGTAGTATAGTAAAGCTCCGATGCCAGAATGCCACCATAGCAGAGATCAATGACCAGCTACTGGACAAGCGTGACCTTCACTATGAGCATTTATTGTTGCTCCATGTGCCTGATTCCAATTCAGATTCATTTCTGCAGCTGCAGCAATACGAGAGTATGCAACAGTTCAAGTGGATCGATAGCTCGCTCCAGGATGAGACTTTGCAACGTCTCCTTGGCAAGCAGACGCAACGTTTCGAGTCTGTGGAAACACTGGACTTTAGCGAGAATCAGCTCAGCTGCATCCACTGGGCACAGCCGCAGGCCGTGCGTCGCTTGAAAGTTCTCCGTCTGAGTGGCAATCGCTTGTCCCAGTGCAGACTGGTCGAGCTGCAGCATATGAATCATCTGATGGAGCTGCACTTGGATCGCACTGAGCTGCATGCATTGCCAGTCCATTTCCTGCATCAGTTGAGTGAACTGCGTTTACTCAATCTGAGCAGTAATAGTCTGACAGAGCTGCCGCGTGACATATTTGAGGGTGCACTGCAGCTGGAGTGGCTACAACTGGCCGGGAATCGTTTAAGCATCTTGCCATTTCAATTGTTTCAAACCGCACGGGATTTGCGCGTTTTAGATTTGAGCCGCAATCACTTGCTCTCGTTTCCCGACAATTTCTTTGCTCTAAACAGTCAGTTGCGAAATCTGCAGCTGCAGCAGAATCAATTGAAATCGATAGGCAAGCATAGCCTATATAATCTTCGAGAGCTGCGTCACTTGGACTTGTCACAGAACGAACTGGCCACCATCGATCGCAAGGCATTTGAATCCTTGGAGAATCTGCTGGTGCTCAATATATCCAGCAATAAGCTAACGCTGCTGTCCTCCATCATCTTCCAGCCACTGCATGCGCTCCGCCAATTGGATCTGAGTCGCAATCAGTTCAAGCAGCTGCCAGGTGGACTATTCCAGACCCAACGTAAGCTCATACTTCTGCGCATCGATGAGACACCGCTGGAACAGTTGCCCAATTGGATATCACGCAACGAGGATTATGTGGACTCCCAAGTGCTGCAACGTCTGCGCTATTTATCCATGCAGTTAAATCCACAGCTAACACAGCTGCCGGCCAGCATGTTTGCCAATGCACGGAATCTTCGAGAGCTACTGCTGGCGGACAACAGTTTGGTCAGATTGCCCACACAAATCGGCAGCTTGCAGCGTCTGCAGCGGCTCAGTGTGCGTGGCAATCGTTTGAGCTCCCTGCCTGAGAGTCTGAGGGATTTGAGGCAACTGCATTACCTGAATATACTGGGCAACGAGTACGAATGCGATTGCAGCATGTTTTGGCTCTCGAGTTGGTTGACCAACTCCTCGATCTCCTTGCGCCGCCAGCCACCGAATGTTAGTGTTAGCTTAGACACGTATGAGCACATAGAGCACCAAATTGATGTACTCAAATGCCAATATGGTTACCCGGGTGATATGCTGCGTGTGCTGAGTAATCTCAACTGTAGTGTGCCCGTTGTGGTGCAATCCTCGGAGCCAAAGATGTACAGATTACATGCCACCGCCAAGCTGGAGTGCCGTGTCTACGGCAGTCCCACACCGGACATTATTTGGGTAAAGTAACCACAAATCCATCAAATGGAACTGTAATTAAATATTTCTTTTCTTGTTTGCTGCAGGTTACGCCACGTAATAAGATACTACGTCATCATGCCGATCCGGACAAGCGGCCTATAATCATTAACAGCGATAATGAGCATCAGCCGAGTAAATTCGAGCTATTTGCGCTCACGGATGAAACAAATCCTCAAGCACTGAATGTAAACATCAGTCGTCAACGTAGCATTGTGGGACAACGTGTTGTGCTCATCGAAAATGGTTCGCTGCTGGTGCACAACATTTCGCGAGGCGACAGTGGTCTCTACACGTGCTATGCCTTCAATGTCATGGGCAATGCCTCCGCGGGAATTAGGTAAAGTCTGTAGTGCAATCAGCTGTAGTCTAGGATTAAATGCTTTTCTTCTATTTTCTTGTAGACTCTACATTGATCCCATTGTGTTTTATCGCGTGAAGATTGAGAGTTTGTTGGCGGGCACAGCACTTGCCACACTCTTTTTGTTGATCACACTGATTGTGCAGGGATTACGCAGTTGCTTGACCAAATTGGGGGTTTGTGAGCGTTTATCCTGCTGTGCGAATCGTAACAAAAAGTCTCCTAGGTCGCGACAAATATACGCCATGCTCGACAGCATTGAGAGCTACAAGAGCCAACAGCTGGAAAAATTGAGGGAGAATTATGCCCAGCAAGTTCATCGCATCAGAGAGAATTGTACACAGCAAGTGGAATGGATACAAAGTAGCTATACGACACAGGCCAAACATATAAAAGAGTTTCGAGATATGGGTTCAAATCATTTGACTGCACTCAAAGATCAATATTATGATCAAGTGAAGAAGGTGCGCGACTATTCCACCGGCCAATTGAGCTGGGTACGCGAGAACTATGTCTTCCAGCGCAATAAGATACGAAAGTTTAGTGCCCATCAAGTGTTACGACTACGTGAGGGTTACAAGTATCAGCAGCAGTCACTCAACAAAGTACTGGAAAATCTACCCAGTTTCTATTTTGAGAATTGTCGCGGTCGCTGCGAGGAGGATATAGTGGAGGGTCAGTATAGGATCTTTAACGGTCTGGTTTGCCTAGACTGTTTAACAGTTTAAAACCCCGTACTTAAAAGGAATACAGTACTAGGTGTGGCTGACCACAATGTATGTCCGTTTGTCGGATTCATTATTTTTTATATTCGTAACCAATTTAGTCCGGATCGAACTACTATATCCTATACCTCCCACAGGCCAAATCACTTGGCAATCAATGATTTCTATGGAAAATTGTTTGTTTGAGCTATCTCAATCAAACATATTAGTTGTCTATTATGAATTTATATAGCATGGACAAACTTATTTCGGATCAAGTAACTATATCTTATAGCTCCCATAGGACTAATCGTACCACTTGGTATACACTGTCTAAATATGAGTGAGTAATTAGTTGGAAAAACTATAGATCATATTAATTAGTCTCTATAATTCCTTAACAACAAGTACAGGGTCTTTAACAGTCGGTTCATCTCGACTGTAACATGTACAACCAGTGCTCATACCGTTTAATCTTTTCAGCAGATATAGACTGCTATTTCAAGGGCCAAATGGAGAAGGAGCTGCACATACAGAAGATCAAATCACGTCTGATGGCCGCCAATATATCGGCTAGCAAGGCTTCCGTTTACTATACGCCACCAGAGGATGATGATGATCTCTTTCACGCATCCCAAATGCATCTGCAAACCACGCCCATTCACATCAATTACATTGACGAGAATCTGGATCATCAGAAGTTGGAGTTGCATGACTTTAAAATGGATCCACAATTGCTGCTCTTTAACACATCTCGATTGTATGTGAATCCGGAGGGTGCAAGCAGTAGTCAGGCAGCTGCAGCAATGGCAGCCGCATCATCGATGGCCTGCAGCATTGAGGATAACAATCAGGATGTGCAGCTATTGACAGATCTCGATGCGGACAGCAACCATATGGAGATGAACGAACTGAAGGACTCGAATGATTTTAAGAATTCCAAATCGTGTCCAGCTATTTATAAGGTATCCAAGCAGCGAGATGGCACAACGCTGCATGAGCTCCTAACTACAGATGGTGATGGAGTGCCACATCATATGTTGCGTCTCAATCCGGTGGATGAATCATCGCTAACAACGATGCAGTTACCCAAGGAGAAGCTCAACATTGTGCTGGAAGACTGCAACAAACCGGATACGGATTCGGGCACTGAACAATCCTTATCCACATGCGATTCCAACAGCGACAAGGTCACAGACTGTCCAACTCACTACCAATTGGCCAATGCCACAAGTTCTGCAGGAACTTAACCTTTTTTTTCTGAAGTAAAGGGAGAAACAAAAAACAAATGACGCTAAAAATTATTAAAAGAAGAAAACGGAAACTCATCAAGTTAATGTTAATTGTAAAATGAAAAGGAAAGAAGAGAAAAGGCATCATACAATAATTATGTTTAGAATTAATTAGTGAAACTTAATGCTGAATATCAAATGAACTGCAGAAAAGAAGAGAAAAACAAAAAATAAGTCATACAATTTAAAATGTAGCAAGAAATGAAAAGAAAAAAAATGAATTTGAAAAAGAAAAGGAAATGGAAAAGTAATGGTATCATTAAAACTATGTCAATAATACTTGAAAAGCGAGGAAGCCCCCTATTTGTGATTTCATCTATGATACGAAGCGATTTATTTATATAGAGACCGCATCAAAGATCTAACATATACATATAGTCAGGCATATTTTAAAGCGACAAATATATAAATACAAATTTTATTCAAATTCTAAAAACCGCAAAAAAAAGTATAAAAATAAAAACAAATATATAAATGAAATGCCAAACTAAATTTAATTTATTTTAATTTAACTATTTGTTAACATGTTTAATAATCAGTTTTTTCTGAATACTTTCTAGACATTGGGACAATCGGGCTGTTTGAGCACCTCGATGGCACAGGGACTACCATCGATTTTGCATATCTCGGACTCGGTCTCTACCTCGGTTAAATCATAGTCATCGCATTCGCATGGGAAGCATTCCATTTCACCCTCGCCGAGCTCATCGTCTTCACCCTCCTCGCCCTCACCATAGAAGCTGATCTGTTCATGGCTAATCATACTTGGCTCGGTGGTTATCGAGCACACCGAGAGCTCGGAGTCGGAGATAGGTATTGGCACTGGTTCCTGTGGCAGCAGCGAGTAATCATAGACGGCAATTTCTTGGGCGTACCACAATGTTGGCTTCATTTCCGGTATCTGATCATCTTCGTCCTCCAGCTCAAAGTCTTCCTCCTCGCCCTCTTCGGATGCATTGCTGCCTTTGGAATTGAAGTCACCCGGCAAGAAGAATCCCAGCAGCATATAACGATTGTCAAAGCTAAAAACGGCCGGACCAGTTGGATACAGTACATCCCAAATGCCATGTAAGATGGTGCACTTGTCGTCGTTGCCAATATACAACTCAAATGGACCCAAGCGAACGTTGGAGTTCCAGGTGGACTTCAAGCGGACGGACATACAGCAGTTGTCCTTGTCTGTCTTGTAGCTATAGATGCCCACACCATGACGCTGTCCCTTGTACCAATCCCCGGAATAAGTATCACCATTGGCATAATTGTAGCGTCCCTTGCCATGCTTCAGATGCTTACGCCAGTTGCCCTCGTAGACGGAGCCATCGGGATAGATGAAGATGCCGCGACCACAGCGAACGCCACAGCGATACTGGCCATAATAACGTGCCCCATTGCGGAACACATAAAGACCAATGCCATGACGGCGACCCTTGCGATAGCTGCCATCATACTGATCCCCATTGGGCAATATTGCCCAGCCACGTCCATGACGTTGTCCAGCCGCATTGCGTCCTCCAATGTATTTCTACAGGGCACAGGATTAGGGGAGGGATTAGAATAGTGTTCATGAAACCTACGCCTATGTTTGGTCCCTCGTCCTCCTCTTCGGGAAAGGATATATCCGATTCATCGGACAGATCTGAAATGCTCATGTTGTATATATTAAATTTACTTCGGATAGACTTCTTTTTATTAGGAAATATATATATATAATTTCGTACTTAAATTAGTTTTGGGAACTGTGTTCTCGTATCGTATGGAAAACCAAAGGAAAAGCTTGCTAGGATTACAATTTGGGATCGATTACGTAGACTCCGTGGCATAGAAATAATTGGCCAACGGGTAGCGTATGAAGAGTGCTAGCATTGTGGACAGCACTTGGAAACCCATCAGCATCTGGGTAGCCACACGTTCGTGGACGGGTCCAAAGATAACCAGCACAAAGTTGATGAGGGTCAGATTGTTGGTCACAATTGTTCCATCTGCCTGCTCCTGCCAACTGACCAGTCGCAATGTGCGCAGCACTTTTACCATCAGGCGACCCAAGGTGTTGAGTTCTTCCACTCGAAATTCTGTAGTGCTGATATGCAACAAATCAGTTTTCTGATCGTATTTGGGCAGACGGTGTCGTGGACATGGCACAAAGTGAAACAATTGTGGCGTTGAGTAGAGAAAGTTGAGTATCTGCGGCAGGAAGAACAACAGTAGGGTCTTGCTAAAGTGACCCAGTATGCCGACCACGGCAAAGGTCATGCCGGCAAAATAACAATACGTATCGCCCACGAATACCTGCGATGGATATCTGCAAGTAAAGGAATTCAATTTTAAAAAAGCGTTATAGACTTTACTGTTTAATTATGGTCACACTGAGCGGCAATCAAATTTGCAATTCGAAGAAGGTTATTTTGCCGTCACATTTGTGACGTCGCAAGTGTTGTGCATAAATGTTAAGTGAACATTCTAATGACAGTGGTCGGCATAGCCTGTTGGCTATGCACAGCGCTTTGGACGACAACCTAACAACTTCATCTATGATCTTCTGGCAACGCTATAACTTTTCGGTGTCGAATTCGAACTTCGAACAGCTGAGAGAGTACAATGACAATCGAGAGGACGACAACGGCAAGCAGACAGCTGTGCGTGTGGTGGGCAGAAGCACAAATAAGTGAAATGTGGGTGTGTTAAGTGAGAAAAAAAAGAAACGCAAAAACCAAGAAATCAAGAAGCAGCAACATTTTTCAAACATGTGCTGTGTGTAGTCAATTAATAGAACAATGGCCAGGAGTACCGGTCTGAGCCAGATAATTGCAACTGGAAGCGGCCGTCTAACCGTAACCAAAAAGTTGGTCCTCTGGTCTGTGCTCGTAGTGCAGCTGGGATTTATTGGCTGCATTTGGTTGCTTCAAATGAATCGCACGCAACTGCTGCAACAATCCACGAGCAGCAGTTCAAACGATGTGGACTCTGGACGTGTGCATTTTGTGAAAAATGCAGCAAATACAAAGGTTAAAAATGATCCAGCAAAAACGCCGCATTGTATGCAACGGGAAAATATTAATCGATATCAAGTGGATTTCTATCAAATGAAAACCGATAAATACAATCGAAGTGCAGATTATGCGATGCCAGCCTATGTGGACTTGGAGCTGGCACCAGCTTTATGGTGCTACCGAGAGGGATCACTGAATGAGACCAGAGACAATCGGGATTACCTGATGGCTCAGGTGTCGCAGTGCACCTGTGATAGTGGCTGGCATGGACGAGATTGTGGCCAGCCGGAGATCATATGGCGTGCCCTGATGACCCACAGTCGCGCCAGCAAACGTGGCGGCTATGAGGCTCCTCTCAAGCTGCACGAAGCGAGCGCAACGACAATGAAGCGTCTTTACTACATGTTAAACCTAGGCGACTGGGAGCACGTTAATCTGGAGCTGCTGCACCTACAGCTGCTCACACTTATCGAAGTGGTGGATTTCTTTCTTATCTACTACCATGTCAGAGAGACCAAGGAGCTGCTGATAAGGCGTCAACTGGAACGCAAACTGAACTCAATGCTGAGCTCCAATTATGTGTTGTATGAATGCAAGGGACATGGCCAGGTTAACTGCAGCGGAGCAGTTGCCTATGGCCAGTTCCGGCATCAACTGTGGACGCACTGCAGTGTTCAAGTTCAGGCTACGGATTTGCTGCTGTCCGGTGATCGTGAAACGATCTTCTCACCCGCCGCCTTGAAGTTCCTCAAATATTATGCATCTGATGTTTTGCCTTTACGCTTTCGACTAAAGCACAATGTATACGGATTTTATTGGCAGCATCCGAAGCGCACACGCCTCAATGGCGTCATCAGTTCCTTGGTGCATCTGCACGCGGCTCAAATGGATCCGCAACGACTGGAGAAACAGGCGATTTACACACTTGGTGATCTCAATCATTATGGCGGCTGGAGCTGTGAGCTTTGTATGTCGCCAGAGCAAATAGTGCATCTGCTACAAACCTCGTCGCTCCAGGACACAAGGAGCATACCCGTACGAATGCCTAACAAGACACGGAGTGCTCGGATCGATGCTGGGTATGTGCAGAAACTAATCGGTGCGGGTGTCTACTTGGATGGGAGCACACAGCTGCTTCGATTGCGACAACAGAGTGAGAAGTATTTTGCTCCGGATCCGGCGATTCTACAGAGCAGTCAATTTGGGCAATTGCTTTATAATATGTACGATGTGGATGTGTTGGACGATGTCCAGGAGGATGAAGACTAGGAACTAATTGGTACTGAAGACTTGATAAATCTAATCTCTAAGCCTAATCATGATTACGTGCCTCTTCCCATCCCCACTTCCTTTAATCCCCAGAAACCAGTTAACCATCGCAATTTAACTTAATCTCAACACTAATTTGCTAAAAGCTAAAAACACACACACACACACTCACATATCGTGGACATTTTTATGAATTTCTCAGCATTGCAGACAAACAGACAGGGCGACAGACGATGATCTGTGATAATAAACTAAACTTAGATATGCATTTTCAAATGATTCTCAGATGTCAAGCAAGGAATTTGTTAATTTAGTTTAGTTAATTTAGTGTTATTCAAATACAATTCGAATATAAATGTATGTATGTCAAATTTAAATTCAATTTTGAGAATATTACTAAATATATAAATGTGTATGTAAAATGTGTATTATATTTCACTTACTTGTTGAATTTCCATAGTGCTAAAGAGGTAGCCAAAAAGGGCAGCATGAAATGCAGTGAGAATTGATGGGATTCCACCTGATGACCCAGCGATAACTCGATCAAGTTGAACAACAAAACGGAGGCGGCAATAATTAGAGATTGTCCCACCTCTAGTCCATTTATGCCGGCAAGTATATTGATGGCATTTGTGCAGAACACAGCCAAGCTCCCCATAAAAATGTAGTAGAGCACGCCTGTAAAGTAAAGTAGAGTACGTTACATCGGAAAGAGAAGTTAAACAAGAGAGCGTTTGCTCTCAGAACACGTCAGCCTATGCACTCTGCATAAAGCTCTGCCTCAGCGCTGCTGCAGCGTTAACGATCGTATGCGTCGGCTCTCGCTGCTTAGCAGCGACGACACCGAGATAACATTAGACAATTTAGTTGCGCTTCAGCCGTTCACAATGCAAGATGCTGCGCAACTTTTAATAAACTTCTGTTTGTATAAATCTCTAACTTTCCTCTATTCTTTCGTTCCCTTCCTTTGTGTTGTTGAGTGCACTGTGGTAAATTCACCAAAATCACCACAGTCGTTTAACTTACCAATGTTTACGGAGTAGCCAAAAAAGCCGCGAGCAAAATTTGGCATCATCACTGTGGTGGAATTGTAGTTCACATAGTAGACCATTAGAAGCGGCAAGGTGGCTATAGTGGGCAGCAGCAACTTGTGGCGCCACCGCAGATCCAACACATCGTCGGCAAAGCCAAGAAATATCATGCAGCATATCGATAACAGGGCGGCAATTAATTCCACGAACTGTAACAGTGATAACAAATAAATACAGAATTTGTCATACAAACAAAAAGCTGAGTCAGCGCTAACCTTATCGTGTGGAAAAGTTAATGGTTTTCCGCCGGTAACTGCATCCGTGGCGGCATTTTCATCAAAAGTGAATGGTATGGGTATAAACAGGAACATGGAAATGAGAAACACACATCCAATAATCACACCATAGGACTCCGGACTGAAAATAACAACTGATTAATTTGAAGTTCCAGAAAGAAATCAAAGCTGTGTACTCACACTTGTGGCTTGTCCTTCTTGCAGAGATCGCAGCCAAAAAGGTTAGCCTTTATGAACATTTCACGTAACCGGGGTATCATGCGCACCGTCATGAAGTACGCACCCGTAGAGATGCAAGCATTTATGGCAATTGCCGTCGTGGACATCTTGGACACTAATTAGATTAAAGTTCTAATCAAATGAAAATTAACTTCAACTTAATATAGTTGCATGCGTGCTGTAGCCAAGTATATTCCCAGCGTTTGTTATAATAAATATAGTTTTATATTTCACGCAGTCATTTTAATGCCATTATATTATAATTGCGGCGAGCTGCTTAAAGTACACGACAATTGTACGGATGAAGACAATAACAAACACAGCTGATTACTATTCACGGGTCTATCGGTGGGCTATCGCTCAATTTAAATGTTATCGATAAGCGATTGTTCGCTGCTGACGGTTAGTTTTGAGCAGCGTTAATATATAAAAGTTAAGTAAAGGCAACTGTGTACGAGAAATACTTATATATTTATTTAATATCATTGATTGCCAGCACTTGGTGACTGTTTACAAAGCCTGTTTCCCATATATATAGAGGTATACATTTAAATAAACATAACAAAATACTTTTAATGTCATTTCGAGTTTTGGTCCAGTTAATAGCCTTTGTGATTGGTTCCTTCTATCGTTCTCGGAAAAATGGGAAAGCTTTTTGTAGCTCCGCTTTTGACTTGCACGCCTCAACCTGAGGCAGGGTCTCGACAATATTTATTAAGTAGATTTGGAGCTGCTGTCGCCGTTCTTCCACAAAAACGAGATTCATATTTCCAAAATGCTTTTTCGGTGGAAATTCAATTGAGTTGACTGTGGGATGTGATCGGAGTAATGATTTGTGTAGCTTATTGAACTCGTTATAGCGTCGACTTATCGTCCAGTGCTCCAATCGCTGACGCATTGTTATATGAATCTCATAAACGTAGTGCGCACCCGTTCGATGCGCCTTAACAAGTTTCACCTGTGGAATGGTAATCAGAAAATTGGAGCAAAATGATGAAGCCGGATCGATGCCAGTTTCATTGAACTGTTTGGTAAGGCGACGAACTAATTGTCGATTTTGTAGTGTTAATTCGGCGACGCGAGTTTCCAGCAGTGCACACTTCTCGTTTAAACGCATTACTTGATCCTCCAGAGCCGTTGTCTGCTGACTATTAACCGTGCCATTAGCCGAGGAAGACGATTTACTCCACTGCGAGGAAGTATCACTGTGATCCTCAAACAGTTCCTGATCATTGGCATTAGCAACTGCCGATGTGTTCTGTTCGTGTTGCTCGTCAATTGGATACACATCTGGAAGTGGCGTTTTAAGAAATTCTAGTTCCGGTTCAATGGGATCACATGGCGTTGAATTAACGGGCTCACGTTCTACGTGCAGTAATTCTTGTTCAACTTCATCCTTTGATAAGATTTGATGCACTTCCAACATTTCCCGCGCATTTAAAGCACCCAAGAGATCCTCCGTTGATGTGGCGCACACAATGGGCCGCTCCACAGCCGCTGGAGTGCGTCTGGACTTGCGCACAGCCACTGGAACAGGCTGGGATGTAAGTATAATTGGTTCCTCTCTCACCACATTAAGGGACTGCCCATTTTGTCGTCTCGGCGCATTAAGTTCGGGATTTTCCACATTAAGAGCAAAGAGCACATCTTGAAGGCTATTTAGAATCTCGGGCAGTTTCTTTGCAGCCTCTTCGTTAAGCAACAAGGACCAAGGTGTGTAGTAGCGCTGCATTTGCCTCTCATCACTCAACCAGGTGAGCACATAACTGTGTAAACGCTTCTCATTGAGCATGGCGCGTATAAAAGCGCGTCCACGGCCTTGTTTTGTCCAGATTTGCTTCAATCCATCGTAGCGTTGTCGTTCATGTGACGTCAGGTGTGACTGGCAAAAATCCCAGAATGTTGTTTCGTTGCTGGCGCTAGCTCCCGCTCCGCCCCCATTTCCACCTAGCACAATTTCGTGCATATTCTGAAATAAGCTGGCGGCTGACAGTGACACATTCATCGTTTGACGCAATCCATAGCCAAATGTGTCTTCTAATGCCTCGCATAGCTCCTGCACCACTTCGTCTTTCTCCGTGGCCAATTCTCTATTACCACTATAATTTGCACTTGTCTGTTGCGCACTTTGTTGCAGTCGTCGAAAGATGTCCTCTCTTCGTTGGCCGAATGTGCTGCCGTTTAAGGCAGCTCGAATTGGCTCTGGCAATGCATTTTCGGGCATTTTCTATTATTTACACACAATGTTTATTATTGTTACTTGTTATTGTTTCTATTTATTTTCGTATTCATTTTTTTCTTCCTAATGATTGTGTTGGAAAGCGTCATTGTAAGACAGGGTTGTATTAGAGTATCGATATGTTTTGCAAGATTCTTACAACCTTACCTACGAAGCCGTTATTAATTATAACTATAAAATTATGATTTAATTAAAAGAGGTATTACTAATATTGGTTAAGCTATTTACAACTAACTTTTCGAAACATTTTCATTTATTACATGAGGCGAGCCATTTTACAACACTGCTTGGTCCACGCGATTTCACAGGCTGACAAAACTATCGGTAAATATCACTCGAACTGGATTTACGCATCACCAATCATCGCAATACTGGCATAAAATTTGCGCTTAAAAAGAATGCCAAAACTTGGCTAAATGTTTAAATAATATTAAAATTCTTAACAAAATCGAACGGCAAATGTGTGCACTATAAACGGCAACAAAAAACAACAATATAGTTATAGGACAATGTGAGAATTCGGATGCGACGAGGCGATTTGTGCGTTTTCTTTTGTGTTCGTTCGTCGTCTGCGCGCACGGTGCGCTTCATTGACTTTTTGAGCGAGTGTAAATTGTGTAAAAAATAGAACCAAAAGGTAACCAAAATATTTCGCTTAGTTCAAAAACAAAACATCGCATGCCGTGTTGCGAATTATTTAAATGAACTCGACAGACATCGGGAAAGTTTAACAATTCAGATAATAGTTGCGTTTCGTGTTCGATTTTGTGCAAAAAGGAAACAGAGATACAAACAGAAGCGGAACTGGGAACTAAGAAAACAGAAGCAAAAACAGAAACAGGCGCCTGTGTCGTCGCCGTCCGTCCATATGGTCTGCAAATGCAGGAGCCTGTTTATATGCCAATTTGACGGTCTGTCTGTCTGTCTATCGGCCGGTCGGTCTCTGTGCTTGTGACAAAATAAACAATTATTCAACAACTGATTGACTGCAACAATAACAATAAACACAATGAATCCGGCTGAGCTACGTATGATGTGGATGAGTAGCCAATTCAATTCCGAGCGTATTTCTCTTGAGGATGCTGCTACACTGCTTGGTCACTCCACAGTGGGTCTCTCTGTTATGGAGGATATGACACATCAGCCAACATTGGTAAGTCGTCACACCGACCCCTCTCCCGACTCCACGACCTGTACTTCTTGTAGCGTTTCCCCGTACTCCTGCTTGCCAATCTCTTGACTAAAAAAACCCAAATTCTGTAGGTTAATTTTGACTTGGGAATTGGCTATATATGTATTTATTACATATATTAAATATGCATTTTCCCTATGCTTAAAGGGTGTTTTTTTTATGTTTGCTAAGAAAAACTATTTGATTGATGGCCTTTGTGTGTAAGAGTATTCCTGTGGGAATTACTATAAATATTTATTTAGTAAGCAATAATACGTCGATATGCCTTTCATATAGAGAACGATATTAACTTGAAATAGTCTTGGATAATACACTAAAGAAAGTAAAAAAAACATGTTTTAAAAGTTATTTTATGGTTTTCAATGGTTTCAAGCACTTGGTTATAAAGCCGTATTAATTTAACTGGGTTTAAATATTAATAATTAATTAAATTAACAAATAAGCACCCTTTATGCATTTAGGTTTCTATTCTATATAATTATTGTATGTCTTATGCGTTTTCTGCTTTTGTTAAAAATTGGAATTTGTTTACTTATTTCTTCTACTTTCTTTTCTATGATTTATGTATTGGTTACGTTGTATTCGTATCCGTATCCATATCGACATATCAACTGTATCCAACTGCCAATTTCCAAAAAACCGAATTCAACACTTAATCCACAACAACAACAACAAATCAAACTCGAAACACATCATTATTCAACACCACACCACAACAACAATTAAAACTAAAGGATATGAATCCAATGATGAGCATTGTTGGGGGGGATTTTACGGGACAAGCTGCAGCAGCGGCTGCCGCATTGGGTGTGCAACCCGGCACACTGATTGCCACCAATACAAACAACCTTTATGGCTTCGCTCATATGGGTGGCTTGCAACAACAGCTGTTGCAGCAAACTGCTGCAGCAGCCGTTTTTCAAAATTATACCGAAGTCATGGATGGCGATGATGGGAATAACGTTGGTGTTGGCGGCGTTGCCTTGATGGGCGTCGGTTCCTCAGCGGTCGATGATGATCAGCAGCAGGTTTATGGCCAATTGGATGATGGCTATGATGATGGTGGCGCAAGTGGTGGCATGTCTGATCTGGAACCAAAACAGGAGATTATCAATATCGATGATTTTGTGATGATGAATGAGGAGAACAATTCATATGATGGTACAGATTTTATGACCTCATCGGATAAGGACATATCACAATCCTCCTCATCGTGTATGACAAATATGCCGACTCATGATCTGCTTGTGCCCCTCCCTGATGGTTCGCTGCACCACAAATTGCTAGGCACCACGCATACCATGATCAATGCCTCATCGATGGCAGCTACATCTCTGCCCGGATTAGGTGTTACCACCGGTGACAATGCCTTTACCAATATCCTAGTTGCCTGCGAGGATGCCACAGCTGCGGGGGGCAGTGCAAAGTTAATGACATCCAATTGTGGTAAAGGTGGCAACGCTAATAGTGGCAGCTCCAGTTCGGCAATGCGCAACCAGCGCAAGACACGCAAAATCGAGCCAGTGAACAGGCCAGGACTTGTGCTTAAAACACCAATTGCCTACAAAGGCAACATTGATCCTTCGGTAATTCCGATACAGAAAGATGGCATGGGTATGTTTATTTTATTCACTTTCCTTTGATTTAATACTTATCTTATTTACAAAATATGATTTCGATACGCATTAACTCTTATTGTCATTTAATTACTAACCTATGAATTTGGGTTTGGGATTGTGCGTAGCAGGTAGTAATAGTAAATTATTGCTAAATTATATATCAAATCCTAAATCTTCACTCCATTGAATATACAGAAATCACTTGTTTAAATAATACTAAGTGCCGCTCACTGACCATTCACAATCAGCTGATTGTTGGTTTTCACATTATGTGATATCGATAACAAAAATCTAGTATATTTTGATTACTTAATTGTGCAGCCCTGGCATCTTTTAGTGCTAACTGATCGCGTATTTTAAAAATATTTAATTTATGTGAAATGTTTTGAGATTATGTACTTGTATGGTCAGTGGATTGTGGCTTATATATTTATGGCTGTATAGTTTACTTATCGTGTCTTACTTGATGATTTTAACATTCTCTGCTCCATAGCCGTTTGTGAACGTTGTGGCGCCATTGGAGTGAAGCACACATTCTACACGAAATCCCGTAGATTCTGCAGCATGGCCTGTGCCCGTGGTGAGCTTTATTCGCTGGTTCTTAATAGCAAAATGGATGCACCACATTCGCCAGCACCTGCGCTTGAAATGACAGAAACAACGACGTCAACGGATGCTCTAGGAGGTATTGGCATAGAACAGGATGCACTGGATCTCGATCAGGAACAACAGACGCAACAGTCGGACATTGAGTTAACTTTGCAGGCAGCACATATCAAAAATGCCAATTATCGTTTTCGTATTACGGATCAATCAAAAATTACGCAACTTAATGGATTTGGTGAACCAATGTCGTTGGGTGGTGATGCTGCCGCCAACAATGTACAGATGGCAACCGATGAAACAATTGCAGCATTAAATGGTGGTGCTGTTGGAGATGCTGCTGCGCCGCCAGCTGAAGCTAGTGGTAGCAGCGATGGTCTCGTTTCCAGTGGCAACACTTTTTTGAATGCAGCTCCGACGCCCAAGGCAGTTAAATTATTTCGTGATGTCTTTCCACAAGATGATCTGCCTCAGATACCCAAATACGAACGTCTTCCGGCACCCTGTCCTCAGATGGAAAAAATTATTAGCATAAGGCGAAGAATGTATGATCCAACACACTCTTATGATTGGCTTCCTCGACTAGGGAAGGAAAATTTCTTCGCAGCGCCCGTTACGTGTTTTCCGCACGCTCCTGGCTACGAGGTGTGGGATAACCTAGGCGTGGGCATGAAGGTGGAGGTGGAGAACACAGATTGCGATAACATTGAGATCATACAGCCGGGACAGACACCTACATCGTTTTGGGTGGCGACCATACTGGAAATTAAGGGCTATAAGGCATTGATGAGCTACGAGGGCTTTGATACGGACTCTCATGACTTTTGGGTGAATCTCTGCAACGCTGAAGTTCATTCAGTTGGCTGGTGTGCCACACGTGGCAAGCCATTGATACCGCCACGAACCATAGAGCATAAGTATAAAGATTGGAAGGATTTTCTGGTTGGACGTTTATCGGGAGCTCGCACCTTGCCATCCAATTTCTATAACAAGATCAACGACAGCTTACAATCACGCTTTCGTCTCGGTCTGAATCTCGAGTGTGTCGACAAAGATCGCATTTCCCAGGTGCGGCTGGCCACCGTCACAAAGATTGTGGGTAAGCGTCTCTTTCTGCGCTACTTTGATTCGGACGATGGCTTCTGGTGTCATGAAGATTCGCCCATTATACATCCCGTTGGCTGGGCAACAACGGTTGGCCATAATCTTGCTGCACCCCAGGACTACTTGGAGCGAATGTTGGGTAAGGCTTTAATTTGAGTCTATACTTATTTAAACTATAACTAATCGCATTAATTTTTTAGCTGGTCGTGAGGCCATGATTGAGGTCCATGAGGATGATGCCACCATAGAGCTTTTCAAGATGAATTTCACCTTCGATGAGTACTACTTGGATGGCAAAACGAATGGCTTCATGGAGGGCATGAAGCTGGAAGCTGTCGATCCGTTGAATCTATCCTCAATTTGTCCTGCCACAGTGATGGCAGTACTTAAATTTGGCTATATGATGATACGCATCGATTCGTATCAACCGGATGCCTCAGGGTCAGATTGGTGAGCCGGATAGCTGCAGTAATTCTCTTATGAATCTAACTTAAACTTTGAAAATTTTCTGCTTTTAGGTTCTGTTATCATGAGAAATCGCCATGCATTTTCCCCGCTGGTTTCTGTGACTCCAACAACATTACTGTGACTCCTCCAAATGGTTACGATGCTCGCACCTTTACCTGGGAGGGTTATTTGCGCGACACGGGCGCTGTGGCAGCTGGACAACATTTGTTCCATCGAATGGTGCCCGATCATGGCTTCGAGACGGGCATGAGCCTGGAATGCGCTGATCTCATGGATCCACGACTCGTGTGTGTGGCAACTGTGGCCCGAGTCGTTGGACGTCTGCTCAAGGTACACTTTGATGGCTGGACCGATGAATATGATCAATGGCTAGATTGTGAATCAGCTGATATATATCCAGCCGGTTGGTGTGTGCTCGTTGGTCACAAACTGGAGGGACCACCACGTGTCTCACACCAGCAACTCGTCAAACCGGCGCCCAAGCCCAAAGTGCCTAGGAAGCGCAAGACCAAGAAGGCTGGTGGCAATGCAGCAACCAGCGCTGCCAGCAATAAACAATCACCACATGACCATAATATGCAAATAGGTAACAACATTAACATAGACATTTGTATGAGCTGCATTAATTTAAATGATTTTGATCCCAGAAACAGCTGTGAAACCGCGAACGATTGCATTGAAAACGACGCCGCATTTGCCGAAACTGAGCATAAAATTGGAACTAAAGCCGGAGCATCACAACGCCGCCTTCTATGAGAACAATCAGCCCGAGGATGAGGATGAGGAGGATGGCGTGGCCGATGATGACAACGATGGTGATGGCAGCACCAGTCATATGTCCGAACAATCAACCACACAATCCGAACAGCTAAGCTCAATGGCCATTACAGCGGGAACGGCAGCTGCAACTGGTGTAGGAGCTGGAGTCGGATCCGGAGCTGGCAACACGGTAACGCCAACAGCCGTGGGCAAAACAATGGTAAAGAAATCTTCTACTACTAAATCTCCTGCGCCACCAACTGTGGGTCGCAAAGCCACTAGTTATATTGCGGTGAGTACTTGTGGGAATAATAGTGCGTGTCCGTATTCGCTTGCATAAAAGGGTATTTCTCAAATCAAAAGGTTTCATTTTCCATACAAAACTGTAAAATACCCTACAAACATTTGTTGATTGAACGCAAATGAAACTTCTTTGTTAAAATACCCTGTAGTAAAGTAACTAAACAACCGAATGCCCAGCGCTTGACTGCCGCCTGCCCGCACGTTCGCCCTGTCGACCGCTAGCTCACCCGTCTGCCCATCCGCTCTGTTGGCTAACATTTGTACATATAATCAGCAAACAACAAATTTTAGATTCATCATCAGAAATTCTATTTGTATATAACTTTTGTTTACGCACTGTTATTTTTTGGTACTTTCAACAGTTTCATCAACATCCAAACTTACCCATCCAAAACATACCCAGATCCATAATTCTCTCCACACTAGCGTTGGAAAACTTTGATGTTTGCGATATTTTAAATAAATCTATGTTTTTGGTACTTAAAATAATGCAACAAATATCGAAGTTTTACCTAGTTACAACCCACATACATCCACATCATTTACTCATCCAGCTTTGCCCTTAAGCCACACTTTCGAGCTGCAACGCTTAACTAATCCTATGTTCCTCTCTCTTTAACAAATACAGAACTCATCCGTGACGAACAGCAAGTACATTCCACGTCTGGCCGACATCGACTCGACATCGAATGATGCGCAATCGGAGCTAATGCCGGATTCCTGGAATGTCTATGATGTCTCACAATTTTTGAGAGTCAACGATTGTACCGCTCACTGTGACACTTTTAGCAGGAATAAGATTGATGGCAAACGTCTAATGCAATTGACCAAGGATGATATAATGCCACTGTTGGGCATGAAAGTGGGACCTGCGCTTAAAATCTCTGATTTGATAGCGCAACTTAAGTGCAAGATTAATCCCAGCAAGGCCAGATCGCACAAGACCAACAAATCATCATTTTTATAGTGCGGAATTAAACAGAAAACGCGACTCAAACAGGAATCGATACAGAATGGGAATCAGAATCAGAAAGATTGTTTAATAGAGCCAAGCATAGTCGTATTTAAATATATTGTATTTTTTTTTTCTTTCAAAAAGAAAGAAATAACGAATGTTATCACCGATAGAGATGCACGCTTCTACACGTGCTCAATAGACTCTGTATACTATATATATATACTATATAATACAGTATTTTGTTAGCACTTGAATATCGAAACACATACACTCAAACACACACACATACACATACGTTGCCTATAATGGATTAAATATCCATATACAGTTTGTATAACTAACTCAAGTCTCACAGCGCGTTATATATCTAGATATATATATATATATATATATATATAACTATCGCCGTAGTCGTCTTTAGTATACACCTCATGTTATCAGTCAGAGTTTCTATTAATCGGGATAGTACATATTTTAGCATACACATTACAAAAAGAAAAGCACACATAAATATTTTTATAGTAGTAACAAATCCAAGAAAAAAAATACATAAAAAGTGAAAATATATATTTAAAAATCGTTTAGGTTTGCCAAGTGTTGTATATAGATTCGTATTCTTCAGTCGCCAGTAAAAATCAGGCAGCAACGTATCCAGTTAAAAGCCTGAGCAGCAGCCGCTCCTAGTCCATAAGCCAGCAAAATATAATCAACAGAACAGACCCACAACAAAATTACAGTGTACGTGTTGTATTTGGAATCCAGCATTCAAAAACATAAAAAATTATATATATATAAAGATATATAAGTGAAGGCAAACTTGGAATAAGTTTACAATTGTATCTAGAGATCTACTTTAAGCTATCAGTTAATATTCTCTAAAATATATATATACACAAGATATATATATATATATATATTTAAATATACTTAATAAAAAAGAATTCAAAATTGACACTATAAGAAATTTCAATTATGTGCTGTTTTATTTGTGGATTTAAGAAAAATAATCATTTTAAATGTTGTTTTAATCAAAACTTGTGCCAAATGTTTAAACAGAAACATTTTAAAATCTTAAATAATTTAAGATTTTGTAGATTATATTTTTGGAGTAAATTAAATTAGAAAAATATTTTAAATTTGCAACAAAATTTTAAAAAACTTTGTCCTAATTTGGGAGTTCTTAATCCACTTTTTAAAAATAATCTTTAATTATTAAAAATTTTATTTCAAACACTTTTAATTTTTGCCAACTGTTTTAAGCACTTCAGCCCTATTCAAGCCCACAACAACCCATGTGGATTCTATGTGGATGCTATTATAAGTCTCTACAAACCAAACTGCCAACTGTAGCTTAACCCAAGTAAGTTTTCGTTCTGAATATTAACCCAAGTATGAGATTGCTTTGTAGCTGCTCAACAACTTTCAATAGATTGGTTTATTATTACATAAGTATTATTATTATTATTAATCTTTTTTTTTTTTTTTGCTTGTGATAATACATTTTAATTACAACTAATGCTTAGTGTCTAATTTACGCTTAAGTTTGGTGGCTATTTATAATAACTTTATATAGTATATTTTTGATAATTATGCTAAATACTCGATTAAACAATTAATAGGTGATTAGAAATGTGAATGAATGTGAGTGTATGTGTGTGTAAATGTTTTAAATATGTATGTACATATATATGCGTATTTGTGTGTGTGTGTGTGTCTGTTTATGTAACCTCCATAACCGTTAAGAGACAAATTTAAATATTAAGGAAAACATAATATATAGAAAAAAAGAGAAATTAACATATACAAAAAAAGTTAGCTATATACAGGATATTTTATGTTTTTTTCGTCCAGCTCTTAGGATACTAATGCGCATTTACTTTAATACTTAATGTCTAGTTTTGTTTATTTATTTATTTTTTTTTTGTTTTTTAGTAAGTATATAATTATGTGTGTAGCGGGTATATATGTATATATATATATTTATAGAAAGTTGAGGCTATTTGCGCTAACGACATGTATAAACATGTTCTCGACACGTTTACTTTTGTTTAATTACTAGTACTTTTAAAGGCCTCAATAACAACCTAATATAATAATAAACTTAAAAACAAATACTAACATTTACATACAAAAAAATGATAGACAAAAAATAAATATGTATAGAAAAATTAATTTTCAATATAAATATGAATATGCGTGTGTGTGTGTGTGTCTGTGTCTGGGAGTGGGTGTGTGTGAAACAATATTTATGTAGATGAATACAAAATTTTGAAATGAAAAACTTGAAGAAAAAGGAAAATAAAAAAACGATCAATTGTCGCCCGTTTCTTTATGGAGTTTGAGCTTCTCTAAGTGTCCAATTGAACAAAAAATAAATATTAAAATTAATAGCCGACATGAAATCAACATTTACACAATTGTTAGAGCAGCAGCAACGGCAACAGCAGGCGCTGTTTTTGCTGCCGGAGTAGCAACAGTTGCTGATGCAGTTGGTGTTGTTGCTGCATTCACGCTGGATCGTCGCTTCTTAACGGGCGGCGTTCCTACTTCAGCTTCGGGTGCAGGAGCAACAACAATTTCGGATTTCTGTTCCACAATTTCTGCTGTGCTGCGTCTTTTGTTGCTGGGACTGATCATGTGGCTGCCACTTGTGATCTCCGTAACAATATGTGCCTCTAATGATGGCGGCAAGAGTGGCGACAATGGGACTGCATTTAAGTCGCAGGCTTCCTCATCGCTGGCCACCACATTGCCAAAGATATCACCACCACGACCGCCAACCAAATCATCATCGTCCTCGTCATCACTGAAATCATTGTTCCAAAAAACTTGGGCACCCGGAAAGACATAAGAGCTATTCTTGTTGTGACAATAGAAAGTTCCCGGTTGAAGGCGTTCCGCTGTAGTTTGACGCTTTCGTTGTGGCGGCGTCGGTGTCAAGCTGGGTGCTGCTGTCTTGGTTTCCTGCACAACATTCGGGGCCAAGCTGGTAACATAGCCATGGGCGTGGTTAACGGCGGCGGAGGAGGCGACTTCATTATTGCTGGCATTCGAAAATTCACCTGGTTCAATTCCGCTGTCCTTGGAGGAGTCAATAGAGAGATGACGATAGCCAGCCGAGGTTTTGGCACTAATTGACGATGATGCCGCTGTCGACGCTACCACTGCCGCAGGAGCTGCCAGCCGATCACAGTTCAGGGCCGTCTCGTTAAGTTCCACGAGTATATCACTCTTGATACGCTCGATGGCCGCACGATCATCCGCGTTGTTGGAACTCTGTGGTGGCTGGTGTTGTGTGGTAAGCTGCTGTGGCCGCTTGCTCTGCACCGCTGTAAAGGTGGAAGACTCAAAGCCACTGTCGGAGCATGTGCCTGCCGAGGAGCCAAGCATATAATCAGCCGATCCATTTGATTTCAATGATTGCGTATCTGTATCCAGCTGAGATTGTTGTTCACTTTCAGAACTGCAGTGTCGATGATGATGCAAGTGATGATGGAGATTATGATGATAGTACTCCGCTGATGGCAGCAATTCCATGGTCTCGCGAAGCACAATATCATCGCAGCACAGCTGCTTCCAATCATCGTTGTCATCGGATTGGGATGCCAAGCCCGAAAGACGATGACAGATTTGATTGATAATGACGTCGGAGTCACCCAATAGTTCCACATCAAACTTGAGATGATGCAATTGCTCACGATTTATTAAAATCTGCGGCACCGATGCCGGTATGCTGCTGGGAATGTGGGCAACTGGACGCACCTTAAGCGATGATCCAATCACAATCAACAGATCGCATTTGTCCTTGTCCGTTGCCATTACAGTGTGATACTCATCCGGGAGACCTGAAATTGTGCACAAAAGGGATATTTAGGAAATGCGTGGAAATAAACTAAATCTGTTAAAATACTTTATTTGTATATAACAGAACTTAAACGATATATCGATATTTTTACATCACTAGTTTGCCGTTCAAAGAAATTGCAGCTCTAGAAAATAATCGATAAATTAGGCACGTTTAACTAGTCGGCCGTCAGTGTATGCGCAACAGTTGTCAAGAACAAGTGTATAAAAAGTGTTTGCTTACCTTCGCCAAAGAAAACAATGTCGGGCTTCATGATGCCATTCTCGACGAGTTGCTTCAATTGATCCTCGGTGACCGCGACAGAGGCATCCACACTGTGCTCCACATTTGGCTGACACTGCGGACAGACGGGTATGCGCTGTGCAAAAATATCAGCACGCAGTGCATCCGCATTGCACTTGTACTTGCATTTGGTGCACGAGGCTGTGGAGAAGGATCCGTGGCACTCAATAACCCGCTGTATGCCGGCCACACGTTCCAGGGTGTCGATGTTCTGTGTATAATTGCGCAATAGTTTGCCCTTTGTCTCCAGCATCTTGATAAAACGGTGACACGGTGAGGGCTTAAATTCTCCGGGGTAAATCTCACGCGCGAATTTGTAGAACGGTCGTGGATCACGCTTGAAATAGTTAATGTCAAACATTGCCTGCGGATCGGGTAGGTCGGGAAAATCGTGTGCCAAACGAGCATAGATACCGTTCGTCGAACGAAAATCGGGTATGCCACACGACACAGATACTCCAGCTCCAGTGAGCACAATAATTCTCTTCGAGTTCTGCACCAAATCAATGACATCGTCAAAAGTGTTCACATTGCTCAATTTATTACGACGCTTTGGTTCGTTCAGCAAATGGGATAGATAATCCCAGAGCACGGATTCATCAATATCTGCCGGCAATCCGGAGGCAAAGTGCGGCATCATGCTGGCGATCACCTGACGCGGCATACTACCACGTCCTGTGTAGAATTCACGCTGCTGTTGCCAGCGCATCTTCCAATCGGTTTCGCTCACCGACGAGCAATCCGAGCTGGAAGAATCATCGTCATCATCGTCGCTGTTAGCCCAGCTACAAGTATACGTTAATTAAGTAAGTAAAAATTTTAATTTTTCATCAAATAAATAATGTGTATTTAGTAAATAAAAAAATTTACAAATTTTACAAATTAATTAAAACATTATAAAACTGATTAATTTTTTCAGTTATTTCCCAATTATCAACTTATGTGCTAAAATGTTAATTTCAAATATATTTATCTAAAAATATATTATTCTTAAAAATTATCTTAAATATAAAATTAAATTTAAAATTATATGTTTTAGTGTGTGTGTTTTCTCCAATTTGCCGTGATTAAAAATTTCTAATAATTTATACCTTGATTTATAATCTTCATTTTCGTCATCGTCGTCATCATCATCCTCATCTGCTTCGGCAAAGGATTTCTCAATTTGTTTTTGTTGTAAATCTTGCTTGTTTTGGTTTATCATATTTTTGGCATTTCGATTGGCGCCAATTTCTTGTTCTCCCATTTGAGGCAATGTTTTTGTTTTGATTTCACTATTTGCTTTTGGTTGCGGTTCGCTTGTTGCTGGCGTCGCAGCCGCTACTGCTGCTGCTGCTGATGTTGTTGCTGTTGGCTTCATGTTCATGTTTGTTGACAGAATTTCAGCGCCAAAATCAAAATTGGTTTGTGATCGTTCAAAAATAATTAAACCATCATCGTTATGCTGCACATTTACATCGCAGACATCAGCAAGCTCTTTGGCATTGATATGACCAAGTCGAATATCCATGTCCTCATACTTTTCCATAATTTTTCCAGGCGCAACACAATTTTCGACAGTATTTAGCGTCGTCTGCTTCTTGCCACACACTCTCTCACATACAGCACACCACCACAATCTAGTTGTTTCGATTTCTTCTTTTTGCTTTCTCGCTTTCCGTTTTCTCCGCTCTTTCGTTGATACACACACAAAATTTTTACGTCTCTACTTTGCTTCCATTTTACTTGCGTGAAAATTATTTTTTCTCGTCAATAAAGTCCACTTTTTTTAATTACGCACAATTAATTCGACTTTATACGAATTTTTTTATATTTAGAAAAATTTTTTACTCCATTTTATTAAATTTTTTTCGTAAAATTTGTACGTAATCTCTGGAAAATTTTCCGATGATATGACGTACAGACAGTCCGATGTGCCCGACGCAAACGTTGGAATAAATCGTTAAATTTCACCACGCCCAACGTGTGTTTAAAAATGGCTACGTGCCGTGATGACTCATGCGGGGTTTTATACAACATTTAGCCTGGTCACACTTTTATCAATGCTATTCACACAAAATAATTTAGTTTTTGTAGTCGCTACAAAAAAATGTTATAAGCCAGGCCATTGCGACAATAATTAATTAATTAATAATTTGCCGAATTTTTTGCAAAAGCTGGAGAATTTAAAAAGAAAAAATGCACGAATAAAGGAAACATCAATTGTATGCGGCTCGCCTAAGGCTTCCGAGCGAAGTACGTATAGTTATAAATAGCTTATACAACCAGCGAAAGCAGACATCAAATATATAAATGTTCTCTTAAGCGGCCACACAGCTTAGTGTTTGCAGTAAGTTTTTATTAAATTATAATAAACATTTAAATAAAAATTACAAGCTGAGATTTGGAAATTAAATTTGTTAAAAACAATTGCATACTTTTTAGCAAGCATATCAGCTGTTTTCACAGCTGATTTCGTTGCTGGAAAGTTGGAAAGTGGGACAAACGTCCAAACGATACAAACATTGAAGTGAAAAATAACAAATATAAATTATAGCATTATGAACTGAAAGTTTTTGTGTCAAAAGCGTAGAAATATTAACAAAATTATTACGGCTACCATGTGTGTTTGAATTAGGGTCTTTGCACGCGCATTCGCAATGGACAAGCTTAATTTATACGAAGTACTTGGCGTGACCAAAGATGCGACTCCGGAGCAAATAAAAAAGGTAAAATACATGTCTTTTTTTTGTATGTGCTAAGGTACTTATGCTTTTATTGTTTTTAACAGAATTATCGCAAATTGGCCAAAGAGTTTCATCCTGACAAGAACCCCGATTCGGGTGAGAAATTCAAAGAGATATCGTTTGCCTATGAGGTGCTTTCCGATCCAGAGAAACGTCGCATCTACGATCGTCATGGAATCAAAGGACTGCAGGAGGGCGCTGAAGGTTACAGCGATGCCTCTGAATTTTTTGCGCAGTGGTTTCCATTTGGTGCCGCCACTCCCGATCGTAGTCGCCGCGATGGCCGCATAATGGTTAAACTAGAGCTAACGCTGGAGGAGATCTATGTGGGTGGCAAGCAGAAATCTGTGGAATATAAACGTCAAAAGCTGTGTGACAAGTGCAACGGTGACGGTGGACCCCAGGAGGCGCGTCAGGAGTGTGAGGCCTGTGGCGGCGCTGGACGCACTGCAGCGTTCACTTTCATGGGTCTGAGTGCCTTTGATGCGGTAAGTTTAATATAAAACAAATGAATTAACGGATATTAACGTTTGACATGTGTTTTCAGGTGTGTCCCACCTGCGATGGACGTGGCTTCACCATCGCTGAAAAGCTGCGCTGCAAGGAGTGCACCGGCAGCGGCTTTGTGGAGCAGCAAATGACGCGAAATGTGGACGTGGAGCCAGGTGTGCCGCATATGCTTAAACTTCCCTTTGCCAATGAGGGACATCAGTTGCGCAGTGGGGAATTCGGTGATCTCTATGTGGTGATTGTGCAGGCCGAGCATACGGTCTTTCAGCGTCGTCATGCGAATCTCTATATGCGTGATCTGGAGATCAACATAACCGAAGCCTTGTGTGGATACACGCATTGCTTTAAGCATCTCGACGGACGTAACGTGTGCATGACGACCCAGCCTGGCGAAGTGTTGCGTCACAATCATATCAAGATGATGCGTAGTGGCGGCATGCCTGTCTTCAATAAGCCCACAGACCATGGTGATCTCTATGTGCAGTTTAAGGTGATCTTTCCGAGCAATGATTTTGCCACACAGCCACAGTTGGCTATGCTAGAGGATTTGTTGCCGCCACGTGAACGCATCGTTGTGCCCGCTGGTGCCGAAGAGGTGCAAATGACGGACTATAAGCCACAGGCTCGTCAGGGACGTGCTGATACCGAGGACGATGATGATTACAATGGGCAGTCGCCACACTTTGAAAGCGTACAATGCCAGACGGCTTAGTTGTTGTGGGCATGGACATATCCATGGTTAAAACAATTCCAATATTTGGCCCTTGATCTGTGTCAGCTAATCCCAACGCTTGGCGTGGACGAGCTGTGCTTTCTGGTGCCCCTAGTCGTCCTACTATGCATAGTATTATTTTTCATACAGGAATGTTTGCTGTGAAAAGCGCGTGATCAAAATTCTTACTCATAAATTAGTTTCTTTTGGGTCAGCATTCAAAATTAGCTTAGCTAAATTGCAATAAATGCATGTCATAAATGTTTTTTAGGCATCCCCCTAATCTTTACGCTTTACCTCTTGACCCCTCTACAAAATTATATGTTTATCTTTAAACTTAGCTGATTATAAACTAATCTATAAACCTAAACCAAATATTTATTTATATTTCTAAGAACCATGACAGACTTTAGAAGTCACCAAAGATTAGTTTATTTAAAAAAACTAACAATAATTAAAATAATATTGAAATGTGAAATAAATTTCACATAATTTGATATGCCTTATTGCTTTGTTGCCTTCTATTTATTTAGAAAACTGGCTTTTTTGAAATAACTTAATATCTGTAACGTAAACATTGTAGTCCATAATAATCCATTACAATGTCGAATACATATTTTCATTGATTATAAATAAATTATATGGAAACTTATCATAACTATAGAAAATTAAGTTAAAACAAATTACTTACAAATCACAAACTAACAGATATCTGGTATATATACTAAGTTTGAGTATTGAAAAATTACTTGTTTAAGAAGTTAAAATCGCTATTTGTTCAACTTACAGTTTTTGTTTGGTTCCGACGTCTATATCATAAAGCTGTTATGGGATGAATCAGTCTAAATTCAAGGATTTGTATTAAAACCTATCATCTCTTTGATATATTGCTACCAAACTCGGCAGTTATGTATCATATATAACTATGTATACTCTTACTGGGTTATTTTAAAATCGGTGGACTATATACGATTGGTCATAGGAACAATCAGTCGAAATTTAAGCAAGTTTTCAATGCTGAGTTAATATTTTGTACCAGAATGTCATAGTTTTTGCTTTCAATATATTTTTAAACATATATACCGATTTTTTCCAAGAATCAGGCAACTATATTCAGTAACTCCTTTATTATTAAATTGCTTTCTTACAGTTTATTGGTTTAAGATTAAAAGTGCTGCATAAATACATAAAAATTAAATTCAAATCGAGCTCCACCTCCCAGCGGCTACTCCTGTGCGATTCGCTGCCTCTTCTTGGACTTGTGCTTCTGCGTGTGGGATTCCTTAACTACTTCCGGATGATCCCGCTGCGACTTGGCAGCAACGCTTAAGTCCAGAGCTGAAATAGAGTCTGATGCTGATTCCTCCTCCTCCTCCGGCGGGGGCAGGGCGAGCAAATGCTGCTCAATGGCGCTGCCGCTGGATTGCATCTCGCCACAACGCATGGTCTTGGCATCCGCTGCTTGCTCGGCACTGACCTTCATCAGAGTAAGATACTGGTTATACTTGGCATAGTTCCGGCGTCCGGTCTCGTCGTTCATGAGCACCTGGGCCTGGACATGGGACTTGTCGCGCATGGTTTTGAGACGAATATGCTTGGTAATGTCCCAGCGCCAGTTGGAGCGATAGGAGCACAGGGAACACTCAAAGGGTTTGCGGTTCAGATGACCTACGATGTGGACATGGAAACGGGAGGCGGTGGCTGCCCAGAAAGTGCAATGTGGACATTTGAATACCTTCTTCAAGGCATCCGACTCTTCGGATTGCAGCTGTTCTGTAACCTAGAGAACGGAGAATGTTAGAACTGGAATAACTGAAGATTACCCCATTCAGAACCTACCTCTCCGTAACCAGGAGCAGTTTCCACACCACAGTAGCTCAAGTCGGTGCCACGATAATCCTCCTCGGCGGCAAGATCCACATCACAGGCCAGATTAGTAGTGTTTCTCAAGGCAGGTTCACAGTGCTGCAAATGCTGCACTAACTCCATGGCATTGGGCACCACCTGCTGACAGTGGGAGCAGCTAATGGGTGGAAGATCCGTTTCCGGACTGCCACACCTTTCCGTCTCGCTGGTTTCAAGCTGATCCCGCTGCTCCGACGGCTGCGTTGACTCCTGATCCTGCGGTGCCTGACCACGACGCGAGGCCACATGATGATTGAGCTCGTGTATGGTTAGGGATTGCTTGATGTTGGTGCTAAAGTCACAGACATTGCACTTGAAGTAACCATTGGCTCCATGGTTCTTGGTGTGCCTGTCCAGATTCCACTTGTAGGGCGAATGAAAATCACAGGATCCACACTTGATCAATGGCATGGAATGATACTTCACATGCTTCTTAAAGCGTGCTCGGATTGGTGTGCTATACGAGCACTTCTGGCACTGATACGTTGTCGCTGGTGCCGCTCCCGTGGTCAGGTCCAGTGCCTCCGGCGTCAGGCAATCCTCGGTCTGCCCCGGCAGCTCCTCAGAGTCCGAACTACTCGGCTCCGCATCACGTTCCAGCTCCGGTGTCTGGGAACTAGATCTACCCGGTGGCAGCATGCACAGCTGGAACTCAAAGGCCATGGAGAAGATGTTGCCGCTCCTTGCCACAAGCTGTTGCAGCTGCTGTAGCTGCTGCTGGCGATTGAAGGCCTCCACATTGTGCAGCAATTGCTGCTCCAGTAGATGCAGTTCACTCTTCAGCTGCTTGAGGGTGGGTCCACCTGTTGCTCCCACCGGTGGACACTCGATGCTCTCCTCCAGTCGCCGCTTGCGTGCCTCGCGATTGCTATGACGACGTCCAGCCAAACCGGAGTTGTCATCATCCGAGCAACCGTGCACCATTTTCATGTGCCGCACAAGCTTCTGGAAATGACGCGAGGCATATAAACAGAGCTTGCACTCGTTGATCACAATCTTCTCGCCGTGCACATCGCGCAGATGGGAAAGATGACTACGTGGATTCTGGGTGAAGAAGGCACAATTGTTGCAGCTGTAATTGCGCCGGATTTTGCACTGAGGCAGTTCCTCCTCGTTTCTGGCATCGAGTTGCTCTGGGAGTGCGGGCACACCGCCTGCTCCTCCACCACCGAGGGCACCTCCAGCTCCTCCTCCCTCTCCTAAAGCCATGCTGTGACTGCTGAGCATTTGTAGCTGCCGTTCCAACAGCTCCGTATCAACAAGTGGATGAGCTGCCACCGGCTTGGAGCGCTCCCCGCTGCTCTCCATGTGGGTTTGATAGACGGTGGCTCCACTCACCAGACTGCGCACCACCAAACGATCCCCAGCGCGTTCCACCATCGAAGGTAATTCCATTTTTTCAATTTATCCAATTTTTCTTTTCTTTTATTTTTATCAAATTTAATTTATTTTACGGTATTTTTTCTATATCTTTTTTGGTTTTTATTTTCGATGTCTCTCGGAGGCTGTGTTCACACTTTGAGAGCTCAGTGGGAAATGAGACCGTCAAACCGATGGTCGATAATACTGTATTACGCAAAGGCTACTTGGTCTATCAAATTTGAAAGCCCATCCAAGTTCCATCCCGAGTGCGATGGCAAAGTTTGTCAAAAGTCGGGGGACTTGAGTATAACCGAATTACCAGAAAAACTAGAGCTAAATCAAATCTGTAAAGAGAGATCGAGTTATGGGAATTATAAGTTATAGTCTTCAAATGGTCGATTTTAGAAATTATTTCAACTTTTTTGTATTTTACATAAAATTTGTGAAGAAATGATCATCGGAAAAGTTGGGGATTTCGGGGGTAGTTTTAAAGAGAATAATGTTACCGCCCAAGAAAGAAAATATTCTAAACTTTGGGTGGAAACTAGTGTTACATTTGAATAGTTTTGAAATATAAAATTACTCGAGAACATTCTTCTTCCATTGAAATATGGAGGAAAAGTTATATATTTGTGTAAGAAAAGAACTATAATAGTTTAAGGAGCTAATATTTAAAATATGTTTGAAATTAGCTCTCCAAGGAATTCCCTTATAAACATGACCGGGAGAGTAAAAGTTTTTAAGTTAAAATATAAGAAAATATTAATCTTAAAAAAAGGGAAATTGAAGTCATGAATTCAAAACAAAAAGTTTTGAACTTCAAAATTGGATAAACTGAAAATAAATAAATTTCAGATATAAGGTAACATATAGCTAAAGACAAATTAATGATTTTTATGGAAAATTTTATGAAGAATTTAAAAATTTCCTGTAAAAGTTTAAACAGAAAAATTCTGAATAAGAAAAATAGTGATATTACATAAAATATTAATAGAATGTTGGGAAATACCTTAAAGTATATAACACTACAAAAAATATGATTAATATATAGAAATGAATATAAGTAATTAGTAATGAAAAATCATAAAAAGTAGTTAAAAAGAAAAAAAAAGAAGTTACACAAATAAAATTTAATTTGAAGACAAAGTAAAGTCGGCCCAAAACAGAAGATGTGAGCAGAAAGCTATAGAAGTGAGATCACTTACGACACGTCCAAGCACGTCCGAACAACACTAACAACAACAGATACATTAAAAACTAAGGCAACTAAATGTATATATAGACTAGAGTATATAGCATAATCCTAGGAATGAGCTCCAAATCGATCCTGTAGATGAACTGGCAGTAGATGCAGCCACAATTGTGGATCCACATTCAATTCATGCGGACTGAAGTTGAAAAGCGGTGGAAGGGGTAAGCCATTGGGCATGCGGGATCCCAGGGTGTCCATGGTGCGAAGGACATCGAAGGTGACATGGGCACAGGCCTGCAACGGAGAGATACGTGCCTCGGGAGCATAAACCAGACAGGAATGGAGTAGATCCTGCATGTCGGGAGGTAACCAATAACCACAGAGGATTTCCCAATTGGTGGGTAGGCCAATCTCCACCTCCATAATCCCACAGGCTTCCATGATGTGGGTGGCATACTGCAGTCCAGCGGTGCCGAGTAGGCAAACAATGTGCAGCAACTGATCCGCATCGTGCTCATGGTTTGTGAACAGCGGTGATCCTTTCAGCATCTCAGCGAGTACACAGCCGGCACTCCACATGTCCACCGTGGTGCTGTAGTGTCCACAGTTGGCATAGAGTTCCGGTGCCCGATAGAGACGGGCTCCCACACAGACATTCTGCTCGGCGGTGCCAATGAACGAGGCGCTACCAAAGTCAGCTAGCTTAAGATTCATGCTCATCGGATCCAACAGCATGTTATCGGGCTTAACGTCCCGATGGCATATCCCACTAGAGTGCAGATAACCCAATCCCCGGAACAATTGGTAGGACAGTATGCGTACATAGATCAGAGGCAGACGACTCCTTCCGTGCTCGTACAGGTAGTTGAACAGCGTCGTCGGCATGTACTCCATGGCCATGAGCACGTGACGCTGTCGGGGAATCCCCAAATCCGCATAATAGTACATAAGGAGACGAACAATGTTGCAGTGCCCCTTGATATGGCACATGATGTCCACCTCTCGCTTCACATCGCACGACTCGTTGAGCACCTGTTTGAGGGCCACCAGGTGCTTCGTGTGATTCATTCGGGCCACATACACGAGTCCAAATGTCCCAAATCCGATGGGTTCATTGACCGTTATGGTCGTGCAGATCGGCTCACGGCATTGGGGTACATGGCACATGGCTATATAGATGGAGCCACGTGGTATGATCGAGTGCTGCAGTGGAATCACTGTGAACTCCTTACTTTGTTCTAAAGGATTCAAAGAATTGTTTTGTGTATTCGCATCACATGTGACTTTGGAGCTTTTGTGTGCAGATCTCAGGATTTTTCACTTACCCATCTCAATTCTCTCGTTTACTTCCCGGAAAATTCGTAACAGTTAGTTGCCGGCAACTTTGATTGAACGATTTTTAAGCTAACGTAACAAAAATAAAAAGATTCTGCCGCGCTGAACTTTCTGTAGCTTTCTACGGCGAGTCTGGTCACACTTTTGTGCTCAGTGTACCTGTCAAATCTGCTAAGTTTGCGATTTGCATGTTATATCGTATCAAATGCTTAGAATATGCAGCTATTATATATTAAATAACAATTTTGCAACATTTAATGTTTTGGTATAAGTTACAAAGTTTATTATTGTCTGTTTTACACGCTGTATTTGAAATAACAACTTGTTCAGCAGCAGTGTGGTGAACATCATAGTGTGGTGAGTTTCATTTTCAAATGCAAAGCTGCGTGGAGTGTTGGCTAGTCCAGTGATGCCAGACTGTGCAATTATGCAAATTACTAGAATCATAACGAAATGTGTATAGAATTTGTGGTTGAGATGTTCTTCTTTATGTTAACATTAAATTTGATTTAGTGCTTCGCAATCTACTGAAAGTTCTGCTCGCCTGGTATTGCAGTTGGTACATAAAATTACCCAACTCAATTCTTAGACGAAAAGAAATCCACAGTAAGACTCAACATATTCGATAATTCCGTTAAGTTCGAAAATTCAGTTTCTATACGTTGTGAAATATCCAAAACTAAGGAAATTACTAGCAGAAGTAACAGGCGAACAGAACTAGCAGCAAGCTGTAAAATTCCCATGAAAAATTATAAATGACCTTGAAGTATGCAGTACCACCGCACACACATACATACAACCAGCAAAACGATGCAGCCAAACTCTAAGAAATCAGCCAATTTCACGCTAAAATACCAGGCGAACATAATTAGCAGCAAGCGGCTAAAATTTTTATGAAAAATCATAAATCCCCTTGAAGTATGCAGTACCACCGCACACACATACATACAACCAGCAAAACGAGGCAGCCAAACTCTAAGAAATCAGCCAATTTCACGCTAAAATACCAGGCGAACATAATTAGCAGCAAGCGGCTAAAATTTTTATGAAAAATCATAAATCCCCTTGAAGTATGCAGTACCACCGCACACACATACATACAACCAGCAAAACGAGGCAGCCAAACTCTAAGAAATCAGCCAATTTCACGCTAAAATACCAGGCGAACATAATTAGCAGCAAGCGGCTAAAATTTTTATGAAAAATCATAAATCCCCTTGAAATATGCAGTAAAAAAATTCCTAATAAAATTTTCCATCCAAAAATCGCTTGAAATTTAGCCAAAAACACAAAATCCTTGATATTTCAGAAACTATCAGGACGATCGGAATGTCCTTTGGACCATCGATGGTCCTTGTCAAAAGCAACTGTTTGATATGAGTCACGACAGGATCCTTCAAAGGACCTTCGAGTTATCGATAAATTTCTGTTTTCGAAATTTACACTTTATTTTGGCTCCTGTAAGGACTTTCGTCCTTTTTCTTACATCAGCGTGTATGGTTTGACTAGGGCTATCTACGTACCAAAGGACATTCGTCTAGTCCTTGAAATGGCTGAGTTAAGGTGCCATTTTGGTATTTTGGCCATTTTTTCAAGGCCTTCCCCTATGAAATTTTTCGAAAAATTTTTTAGAGAAATCGATAATTTTTCGGATGCCAATCGATAGAACTGCTTTCTGGGAGTACGAAACGACGTGTCCTTTTGCCAGGATACAGTTGGAAGGACGAAAAAAGCGAAAAATAAAATGAAAAATATTAGTACTGCACCTTAAAGTAGGCAATAGTTGTTCGCTGATAATTCGCAGGCCATTTATATTGTGCAGCAGAAAAGTATGCACCAAATTTAATAAAAGAATTGCTTGCATTGGCAACAACAAAATTTTCCATCCAAAAATCGCTTGGAATTTTGCCGAAAACACAAAATCCTTGATAATTCGAAAACTATCAGGACGATCGGAATGTCCTTTGGACCATCGATGGTCCTTGTCAAAAGCAACCGTTTGATATGAGTCACGACAGGATCCTTCAAAGGACCTTCGAGTTATCGATAAATTTCTGTATTCGAAATTTACACTTTATTTCGGCTCCTGTAAGGACTTTCGTCCTTTTTCTTACATCAGCGTGTATGGTTTGACTAGGGCTATCTACGTACCAAAGGACATTCGTCTAGTCCTTGAAATGGCTGAGTAAAGGTGCCATTTTGGTATTTTGGCCATTTTTTCAAGGCCTTCCCCTATGAAATTTTTCGAAAAATTTTTTAGAGAAATCGATAATTTTTCGGATGCCAATCGATAGAACTGCTTTCTGGGAGTACGAAACGACGTGTCCTTTTGCCAGGATACAGTTGGAAGGACGAAAAAAACGAAAAACAAAATGAAAAAAATTAGGACTGCACCTTAAAGTAGGCAATAATTGTTTGCTAGTAAGAGGCGTGCAGTCGCAGGCCATTTATATTGTGCAGCCGAAAAGTATGCACTACATTTAATAAAATAAATAAAAGGGCGGCAGAGCAGCGGCCGAAAAAAGAGTTCACAGCTGCGAGCGGCAGAATTTTCTCTGAGCGAAGTTTAAGTAAAGTGTCTGTGTGTGTGAGCATGGCCTGCAGATCGCTGCGCTCACACATACATGCATGTGCATTGCGTCTTTCTCTTGTTTCTGTTCGCCTGTTATTTCAGCTCAAATTTCTTCTGTTTGCAAGCAGTGCAGGCTGCAGAAATCAGCCCCCCCCCCACCAAATGAAAAATACGTTAGATTTAAATTTAACATTGTTTTATTCTTAAAATCATACTGTTAAGTTTTAACATAGAGTCTTAGTTTACACAGTGTTGCCGTTTTGTCCCTTTTCCGGATAGATCTGTCCTATTTTTGACTGCGACAGCCGGTCAAATTTTGAAACGTCCTCTGTCCGGACAAAATGCCTTTTTTTTAGTTTGTCCTATTTCTATCCTTTTTTTAATTTTCTGAGTCTTTTTTTTTAGTTTGTCCTATTTCTATCCTTTTTTTAATTTTCTGAGTCTCATATATAATTTGTTATTTTTAACTGCATGTCATCGCTTTGATCATGATTTTTTGAACATTTTCAATGCAATGCAACCCTGTTTTATATGTGTTATCGAAATCTGACTTATCGAACATCGCTCACTCGAGTTATAATTGTTAAAAGTAAAGGATGCCGAAAGATACGTACAAACAAAAATTTAGAGATTCCTGGATGAAGGAATGCGACTTGAAGGATTGGGTTTGTCGGGATCCTAAAGATCCTGATAAAGCATTTTGTAAATATTCTAAATGCACGTTAAATGCTAAAATCGACCAGCTCCGCGCGCATGGGCATTCAAAAAAACATATGCAAAATGCAAAGCCCTTTCAACAAGTAAACAAAATTACAGTATTTGCCTTAAATTTGTTGTCGCTGCCATGGTCGAATGCGGAAGTGGAGCGCGTGTTCAGCCAAGTTAACTTGGTGAAAACAAAGTTAAGGAACAGGCTTCACATCGATACGCTAAATTCGATTTTGGCAGTTAGGTAAGTTGTTATTTTTAAAAAAATACTTACGTACAACATATTTCAAAAAAATTAAATTTCCTTCTTATTCAGATTTGGATTACGTCGAAACGGAACTTGCTGCCATAACTATGAAGTGCCTGAAACATTTTTGCGCCAAATCGGCACAAACATGAATGTTTTAGAATCTGAAAATTAAGCACTCGACGAAGTGTTAATAAATTTGCATGAAAATGTATAAATTTACTTAAACTTTTTGTATTATTGAAGAAAAATTTTTTAGTCCTATTTTTTTGTCAAATTGAAAAAATAGGACAGATTGACCCAGAAAATAGGACAAAAAACGGACAGAATTTTGTAATAAAATAGGACAAAAAACGGACAGATTTTATTACAAAATTCTGTCCGTTTTTTGTCCTATTTTCTGGGTCAATCTGTCCTATTTTTTCGCCAAGCCAGCGGCAGCACTGAAATTGACTGAAGTTACGTATTTGGGTTGAAAACAGTTTTTTTAAAGTTTATTTTATATATTAGTTTTCTTACTTATGCTAAACAAATTTTAGATAACATAATTTATTATTTATGTATAAGAATTTAGCAGCTGCGAAAGTGTAGCCTGAAAATATATAGAGATTATGTCATTTTGTGTGTTTAAGTGTTCAATAAATACTGTTTTGTGCTTCTATGATCTACTAAAAGTTCTGTTCGTCTGGATTGTCAGCTGGAATAATGAAATTACCAGTTGATTTTTCAGGTGAAAAGAAATATATAGTAGTTTCCACAAATTCATCGAGTTTTTTGTAAAAAAGTAAAAAATTTGATATTTTTATGAACTTTGATTTTCAATATTTTACGATTCAAGAGTCCGATTTTGGATTGTTATACCATTTTGGACTCGGGAGGACCAGGACTATCGATTGGCATCAAAAAATTGAAAATCGGGGAGATTGAAAAATTTGTCGGTTTTTGAAAAAATGTAAAGGGGTAACATCACAAAAATTGCCAAAATCGGGTCGATTTTAAAAATTTTAAATTTTGATTGCGATTGATTATTATAGTTGTACTGAGTCTGGAAAGGTATGAATTTTCAAAATATGACGTCATTTGGCTGAGATATGAGCAATCAAAGTTTGAAAAATACCAAAAAAAAAGTTTTATTTTTTAAAAAATTTTAAAGTTTCTATAATTGTACTGATTGTTCAATAAATACTGTTTTGTGCTTCTACGATCTACTGAAAGTTCTATTCGTCTGGAATGTCAGCTGGAATATTGAAATTACCAGTTGATTTTTCAGGTGAAAAGAAATATATAGCAGTTTCAACTAACTTATCGAGTTTTTTCTAAACATATTAAAACAAATTAATATTTTTATGAACTTTGATTTTGAATATTTTACGATTCATGAGTCCGATTTTGGATTGTTATACCATTTTGGACTCGGGAGGTCCAGGACTATCGATTGGCATCAAAAAATTGAAAATCTGGGAGATTGAAAAATTAGTCGATTTTTGAAAAAATGTAAAGGGGTAACATCACAAAAATTGCCAAAATGGGGTCGATTTTAAAAATTTTAAATTTTGATTGGGATTGAATTTTATAGTTGTACAGAGTCTGGAAAGGTATGAATTTTCAAAATATGACGTCATTTGGCTGAGATATGAGCAATCAAAGTTTGAAAAATACCCAAAAAAAAAGTTTTATTTTTAAAATTTTTTTAAAGTTTCTATAATTGTACTGATTGTTCAATAAATACTGTTTTGTGCTTCTATGATCTACTGAAAGTTCTGTTCGTCTGGATTGTCAGCTGGAATATTGAAATTACCAGTTGATTTTTCAGGTGAAAAGAAATATATAGTAGTTTCCACAAATTCATCGAGTTTTTTGTAAAAAAGTAAAAAAATTTGATATTTTTATGAACTTTAATTTTGTATATTTTACGATTCACGAGTCCGATTTTGGATTGTTATACCATTTTGGACTCGGGAGGACCAGGACTATTGATTGGCATCAAAAAATTGAAAATCGGGGAGATTGAAAAATTTGTCGGTTTTTGAAAAAATGTAAAGGGGTAACATCACAAAAATTGCCAAAATCGGGTCGATTTTAAAAATTTTAAATTTTGATTGCGATTGATTATTATAGTTGTACAGAGTCTGGAAAGGTATGAATTTTCAAAATATGACGTCATTTGGCTGAGATATGAGCAATCAAAGTTTGAAAAATACCAAAAAAAAAAGTTTTATTTTTAAAAAATTCTTTAAAGTTTCAGTAATTGTATTGGGTTATGATTGTGGCCATTTAGCGATCATTCTACAGTTTACAGGGTATGTGCTGTCATTATTATATCCGCTTGTCACGTGAAACTTTCAGCGACTAAAGTTTATGGGGTCGAGTCTGAATACTGAACAGCATAGACAGACGGAGAGACAGATAAGAAAAGAGAGATGTTATTGCGGAAATGTCGCTTAGCGAGCTTTCACTGTGGTTCAGAGTTGAAATTCGTGTAATTCCATTAACACAGACAACTTCCGTTGGACGAGAAAATGACAGGCTCGACTCTAATGGGCGACGCGTGTCTGCCATGGATTGAATGAATGTGCAGATGTGAATGCGAATGCGAGTGTGAATGTGAATGTGAATGTAAATGTGAATATATCTGTGGCTTAGCATTGTGGCACTTTCATGCAGAAAATATTTCAGTTAGCAGACTTTTCATACTGTTTGAGCCCAGAGTTCTTCGTCCTCAGTCCTCAGTTCTCACTCCTTGGTGTTCTGCCATTAAAGTTAAATACCCGAAATTCAAATGGTTGAATTTTTTACGATGTCATAAATTGCAGGCGGTGCAACAGGTTTTTCTGTACCACACTGCCACACACAGCCGGAAGCTGTGAAAAACTGCCAAAACGGAAATAACAGTCAGGCCAAAAATGTCAAATCACTAGAGCTACGTTGAGCTATTCAGGATTTCCGTTTATGTTCCAAATATATACATACCATAAAGCTAAAGTACATAAAAATATACATATTTCTCTTTGGGGCATTAAATGAAGCGAATTTTTTATGTTATGAGTTGAAAGAGTTTCTGGATTCAGAATTACAGAATTCATTTAAAACAATCAGCTTAATCTTAAAGTTAAAACTATTGAGTATCTATTTATTAAATTATTTAAACAAAAACTATCTTAAAAACTATTAAGCTCTTCTCAAGTCTTCGTCCAGAACGCACGACAATCTGTAAGTAAAAAGAGTTTAAAAAGTTTATTAAAAATCAATAAGAAAATCTTCAATTAATTTCTAACAAAATAAGCTTAAAAACCGTTAATTAACAGGGTATCTACATAACCAAATTTTATCATTTGTAACATAAACTGTTATAATAACAATTTTTCAACACATTACCTCCATGAGTTTTAATCTACCAACCAAACGCCAAAAGTAATTGCGTTTGTTTTTTGTTTTTGTAGGGTATAAGAAGAGTGTTACCTTGACGAAAACACCATCGTGGTTGAGCACCCTCAACCATGAAATTTACATTCTTCGAGCCTTTGATGTGAAAATCGTGCCAAGTTCTCGCAGCTCCAAAGCACTTGACGTCTCAAAGTCAATGGCAATGGGGCGATACGTGGGAAAAATCTTTCGATTGCATTCTAGTAGAAGTCTATATGTATCTGTGTGTGTGTGTGTGTGTGTGAGTGTGTGTGTAGCTGCTTTAAGTTAACCACTTTATACCTATATACTAGATTTATTTGTACTTAGTCGTAATTAACAGCATTGAATATGATTACAAACATCTTCGCAGTCGTCTCACCTCTGCAACAGCGTTGCAAATTTGTGCAAATTGAAAAATCAGCCAAGACAACATTGTTGTTGTTGTAGTTATTGTTGTTCTGTTGTCGGCAGTCACACCTTTGTGATGCACTGTCGTCGACGGCGACAGCGACAGTGACTGTGATCTTGACCTTGAACTTGGTATTAGATGTGCGCTCTCCAAACCGGTTTTTTACCTGGCTAAAGCATTCTGTGCTGTAAATTAATGGGATCCACAAGAAAAACGGTGACAAGCACGAAGCAAAACAACAACTAAAACAGTAACAACAACAACACTTCCAACTTTACTGTTGGTTGAGTAACAACTCGTTGGGCATTTTCTAAAAATTACCATTTTAAAATGAACAAAGGGCTCATAATTAAAATTAAATCACTTTCCTATGCTAAATTCAAGCCAATGAAAAGGCTGGAGAGAGGGGAGATGAAAGGGGAAGGTGGGGGAGGCAATGAGCATACTTGTTCTATGGTTACAATTCTAATTGCTAAGGCTGAAAGCGCGGCAATAAAAATAAAAACAGCAAAAACCCAGTAGTCGCCCCGCTCCACGCCCACTGCCTACCACTCACTTCCGCAGGCGACCACAGGGCAAATAAAATAAACCCACACACACACAAACACACACAGAGGGTGGCACAACATGTTGCGCCAGCAGCCGCAGCTAATCTGGGCGCCACTAAGTATGCTACAAAAAGAAGAGCAGAGCAGAGCGGGCAGAGAACGGGCAGCGAGCGAGCAGAGCGCAGGCAGCATAACATTTTATTAGCTGGGTGGTTTATTTTGGGGGGCGTAGTGGGAGGGGCAGTGGTTCAGTGGTTCGCTGGCTGTTAAATTTTTAAAACAACAGCAAACAAACGAAACAAAAACGACAAGAAAAGAGAGAAAGAGGGAAGAGAGAGAGAGAGAGAAAGAGACAGCATAATATGTTAGTCTTTAAAGCTAATTTGTTTGGTTAACCAGCATTAATATAAATATATATAAATTATATAACTTTAAACAGAACGTTTAAGGCTTAATTCATTTGGTTGTAATTTAAATTGAAAAGAAGAATCATTAATTAATGACATTAACATGATGTTTTAAATGGAATTTCTATATATGATTTGTGGTTAGTCTACAGTGGTGGTCAAAATAAAGATACTCTATGTTTATAAAAGGTACAGGGGTGGGTAAAAAAGCATTGCAGCTGATATTTGAAAGCACTACAGTGTTGTCTAAAATATAAGTAGCACTGGAGGATAGTGTTAAAACAAGAGACTAGAAGATCTTTTAGACTTTACAGTGTTGTCCAAAAAATTAGGTAGCAGTTGCGTACATATTGTAAACTAATCTATATTATTTATGAAATTAAAAATATTCAAAAACTTAATTGTTAATTACTTAAGAATGAGAACATTTTGTATTCGTATAATAGAAAAGAAATTAACACAGTGATCAATGCGCTCTAATTTATTTTTAATTAACTGTACAATTTCACATAAATTTATAGCAAAATTGTTTGGAAAAATTGCTGCTAATTTAACGAAAGTTAATTACAGAAAGTCTGATAATCTAGCACTCATTGTTTGTTCTGGAACTAATTCATTTTAATTATCTATTGTTTATCATTTTGATTTAACCGAATCTTTAGCAGCTGTCGGCGGTGTCTAAACTCCCTAGAACAACTGCAATTTTTCTTTCCCCAGAGAGACTGAATCTTAAATATTTTGAGAAATAACTAGCGAATTTATAGCGGTTTTGGATAATTGTTCAGGTGGGTCAAATTGCTGTTGATTTGATTATAATGAGTAATTTGATCCAATGAGACTAATTATTGCAGTAAAATTTCAGACTGCATTAGTTTATTAAGAGATCTAGTTTGCACAGTAGCCGCTCGTTAAGTGTAACATTTTAAGCGAGTTGTTATTTAGCGGTTTTTAAGAAAATTCAAGTTTTAAGTGTTCTTTATATTAATTGATTATTGTACATGTGTATGTGATACGTTCGATAAATATGTATTGCTTTTTACCTTATTTTCTGCTTGTTTGTGTATGTCTGCCACGCCCCCATTTTGGTCTGCAGGCGCTCGCACGCACAACAAGTTGACCGTCAAAAGAAGAATTACGTATACGCAACGCACAAACTGAGAAGCCCAACGAAGCTGCGTGCTCGCTGCAGGCGTATCCCCAGTAAACGACGTCAAATGCTCCACAGTAAGGTATTGGAAGCCGCAGCAGCAGGATAGACTAAATAATACCCTGTATTTTTAAACCTGCATTTGCTTAAGTTGTAAATGTACCTGAAAGTAGAAAAAATTTTAGTTTTAAAACCTTGAAACTAAGTTTGCTATAACAAGTTCTTTAGTTAAAAGAACCAGTTCCGTGAGTTGCATAGACAAAAGACTTATTATACTGCCTAAACTTAATTCTTTTTATATGGTTTTCTTTTATTGAAACTATTTGCATAAACTTTAGTTCTTTTTAGTATAGTTGCAGTGTAGTTTATGGAACCAGTTTTAAATCTTCATAGTTATAAGTTCAGAATAACTTGAATCACTTATTATTTCAAATTCTTTCAGCAGTTAAAATACAGCTTACATTTATATGCTCAGTACCCTTTTAGTACGACGAACGTATGAACCAGTTCATAATGAACTAGACAGTTCAGCAGCAAGACAAATGTGTTATACATTATTCTAGGTACTTTTATGCAGCACACAAGTGACTCCCAATTGCTGAACTAGTTCAGAAGAACTGAACTTGTATGAACCAGTTCAAAAGAACAAACTTTTTAGCTGATAAGCATTGCTTTTTTTTTTAAACACTTGTATATTGCTCTCCTCGTATAAAGCATACCCAAAATGTTAGCTCAAAAAGTACAGGGTATAGATAGCAAACCGGTTAAGTGGCGGCAAACTGAACAGCTGCACGTTTGGCTGCAACAAGCGTAGACTTGGCCATGCTGCATGTGGCCAAACTCAGTTCGGAGTCGCGTTCTGCGCTGTTGTTGCCAATGGCCAATTGCTTGTTGCCAATTGGCAGTTGGCTGTTAACTGTTGGCTGTTGGCAGTTGCGAGAGTTGCGAGTTTTTCAAGAACCAGGTCAAGGCTACGACAGATGGCCATGCGTAGATCATCATCGCGCTCTCTCGCTCGCTCTCGCTCTCTGTTTCTATCTCTCTTGCTCCCCCGCTCGTTGCAACATGTTGCAAGCAAGTTTGTTGTTCAGTTTGTGCCACTTAAGCCGTTAACAGTTTGCTAATTGTTTGGACATTGGACGACAAAACGTTATTGACTTTAAAGATTTGCAGCTCGAAGCCAGAGACCGACAAGCTCAATTATCACACCAACTAGCTGTGTCATTTGTTATACCCTGTAATTGGGCTATCATTTATGCATCACTTAAATATTCTACTTATATAAAATTTTAAATGGTTTTTTTGGAACTGCAACGCTCTGTTGACCCCATGAGACATCGCTCTAATTGGCTACTGTTTAAGCCAAGTTCAATAAACGCCTGGAAAACTTATGACCTGGCTCAGAGTGGCCAGCACACAGCACACAGTGTGGCTAAGTGACTGATATTTCCTGGTTTTAACTTAACACTCAGTTAATATGCATTTTAAATTAAGTGCTGTCGACACTTAAATTTTCTTAATGTCATAGCCTGGCTAAGTGCATTAGCCAACTTATTGTTATTATTATTATTATTACAATTACTCATAATACAGCGACTATGACTCGTCATAAAGTGTTTCATAAAGTGTCGGATAAAAAACAAAAAACATTTAAAAAAAATCTCGATTTTTAAGTTTGAAAAATTCTATCAGATTTAGTCGCTTATGTTCAAGGAGAAGTTCAATTAAGTTGACTTTAAGTTATGTATTGAATATTGGGATAATTTAATTTGATTAATTTTAGTAAATTTAATAATTTACTCAGAAATTTATAGATTTAAAATATTTAACAGAATTATTTTACTCCAAAAACTATTTAATTTCAAAGACAAGACCTTAAAAACTAGTTGATTAAATAAACTTATCAACTTAAAACATTCATTATATACGACTTCATACTTTAAACAAACCTTACATACCCTCTCTACTGGGTATTTGCTTTGTTATAGGTATGAATTTACCCCAAAGAATTCATGTGAAGCAATTTTTGTATCCAAATTGTTAACTTTTACGAAGGTTATGCGGAAAAGTCTACAAGCCCAATTTAGCTATAGCTATAGCTATGGCTATGGCTATGGCTATTGTAAAACCTCTGCTTCGAGATTGACATGTCAAACTGTCATACAAATATTTCAACTTTTCCATTTTCCTTTACTTTCTTTTTTGGGTGCCTTTCTGTTATTGGCTGTCAGAAAAACTCAGGGATGGAAAATCCTTTATGACATGTTGTGTCTAGCAGCGGATTAACCGTCGTTTTGGGCTCACATCTGCAGGGGACATGAATAAATTTAGTAGCTAAAAGGGACTAGGGAGTAGCCAAAGTAACTAACAAATCAATAACTAAGACTAGGAGTTAGTTAAGTTTAATTACGAAATGTTTTTTGCTTGTAAAAATTAAGAGCAACTTGTAGTTGATAAAAGTTGTAGCTTGAGTAAGGAAAAGAGAAGGAAAGGAAAGGAGGGAAGAAGAGAGATGGAGGGCAGATAGTCAGTAAGCTCGGTTGAAAGGTACAAAAAGTCCTCTTCTAACACCTTTTTACCCTCTTAATTCCATTGGCATTCTAAAAGCACATTGAACTTTTGCCTAATAAGCGCAATTGACATTACGAGTAGACAGATTTTAGCCAACAAACAAAGTTGGCATTCTATTTAGCACACTCTGCACTCTTTTTGCCCCGCCACTGTCTCCACTTTAGGCCCATAAGCTCCTTAGCAGTCATTGATGCGTGCCATGGACATGTGACACCCCCAAAAAAGCACCCATGGGGTTCAGGGTAGTCGGGGCTGTATGTTCACCCTACTCCAGTCCAAAAGTCTCTGCTCAATGGAGCATTAAACTGTGCGAATTTGGGCCAAGAAATCAATAAATTCGGAACTAGGTTCAAATTTTAAAGCCTCTTAAATGAGCAGCGAACATTTTTTAAAGGAAACTGAAACTGAAGCTGGGGAGTTGGCATTAAAATTTCATAAGCTGTTTACGACTGTAAAGCGGCTGTAAAGTTTGCTTTATGTGGCCAAGATAAAAGTTAAACACTCGAAGGGACAACATTATTGGACTCATCCACCTGTGTATTGGAATGGGATACAGAGTGGTATATAGAATGGAATACGGGAATGTGTATTCAGTCTCGATTCCTTCTGCTTTTCACGGTTAAATCGGCCATGCCACATTGTGCCTACTAATGAGTCCGTAGACATCTGTATCCGTTTCCGGGGCACTTATCAAATACGCAAACTACAGCAAGTTTCTACCCAAGCTCCAAGTCCAAATCCAAGTCCAATGTCAGCCCAGGGGGACTTTTTTGTTTACATTTTGAAAACTGAGTGGAAGATTTACAGGGTAGCTTAAAGGAGTAGCTGAGTTTTTAAAGAGCTCTTAAAATATATATTATAATTTTGATTACTTTAATATATGGAAATTTTGTTAAATAAGAGTTTTGTTAGACATCTTAGTTGGGCACTAAATTTCATAGCTAAAGCTCTAGCCATTTGATTACTAGAGTTAGGGTATTTAAGCTTCGTTGTTGGTAAAACCAAATATACTTGTTAGATTTTCCGTATGTGGCTTAACTGTCTGGTATATTTCCGCTTTCTTACACAGGTTTTCCCGTGTTAAAGGGTTGGGAATGGATTGGGAGGGATAAACAAGATAGAACCTGGTTAGCAACTGCATTAAACAGCAGCCAATTGGACAGACAAATTAATAACTAAAGCAGCAAAAACAGCTAATAACAAACTCATAACTTTAAATAAATTCTTTAAAAAACCAACAATATGTTGAACTAACATTGAAAGTCTTGATTAAAACACCGATTTCTGTGAATAAATTTATGTTTGTTCCACAATCAACACATATATATATATAAACAGTTATTTATGTGTTTCAGGCAAAAAGTTACAAAATTTTGCAATTAAATGAGTTTTGGTTGTCAAAAGGCAAAACCAAAGCCAAAACCAAAGGTAAAAACCAAACCAAAGGCATGTCAAGCGAAATCCATTAAAAATCGTCTTAAGTTAAGCTCAAAGACACAAAAAAAACTAATTTTTTTTATATATATATAAAGGTACACATATGTGGCATTAGTATGTGTGTGAGTGTGTGTGTCTATCCCTTGTGACCATGCCCCAAACATAGTTGAAGATTTCACATTAAGATAATTCCAAGGAAATATCAAAAATGCCTCATCGCTTTTTGGTGTCCCAATCTCCCCGGCGCCGTACACTCGTCGTACATCAATTGACAGTTTCGTTTCGTGTTATACAAAAAAAAAAAGAAATAAAATGAAATAAAATAAAAATAAAGGAGGAACAAAAGTAGGTGGAGGCGGTGGCGGTGGCGGTGGCAGTGGAAAAAAGCTGGGTAATTTGTGGTTGTTGGTGTTTTTATTAGCGCGAAGGTCTGCAAAATAAAAAAGGCTAAAAAAATTTGTGCTTTTTTGCGGGCAGGTAGAAATTTGTGTGACCATCAATGTTGACCATCAGCTTGACCATTCTTCAGAGCACACCCATAACTAAGAGATGAAATCATTTTATGAACTGGGAAGGGCTCAAAGCTGGATCACGTTTCCCAAACAAAACTGATTGGAGAGAAAAGAGAGTTTAAGGCTTCATTAACTAAATGCAGCATGTAGTGTATGAGTTAAATTCGTACTCACTGTTATGACCAATATCTGAGCATGAAGATCAAAGAAATCATCATTTGCTAAACGTTTTTGGGGTCACTAATTGTCTTTGTGTAAAAACTTGGCTATAAGCCGACGGGTAGACACGGTCTGTCTCTCTCTCTTATTTTGGGTGTGTCTATAGGAATTCTTTTAATATATATATATGTATATTGTTATTGTTATTGTTATTACAGCCAAGAGGTGTATTGTTTTTACCGTAAGCCACTTTTACTTTTCTTTTTCATCTTTTTTTTGGGTGTCTTGAGACGTTTTTATAGGCTTAAAGTGGAAGCTGATTGCAGTCTGATTGACAGCTGCGACGGCTACTTGAAGCGCAGTCGGTAAATCACTTGCTCGATTCTCAATACCCTGTTAAACAACGTTCCCCCCTTTCCCTGTCCCTCTCTCCTCGTTCACTGCCTGCTTTTCTCCTCCTTTTCTTGCCAAAAAAACTCATAAATATTTTGAGAACGCGTGCTCGGCCTACGGCATTGTTATACCCTGCACCCATTCAAATGATTGATGGCCTAAAAAGGGTATTATCGTTTAAGGAAAATACATGTAACAGCCAACAGAGGGCGCCACTGTGCCTATAAATCAGTAAGGAGAGCAGCTGTTTCATTGCCTTTAATTAAATTTACTTTTTTATTTAAATCAATGACTTAACTTGTCAGCTAAAAGTACTAGAATAATTAGCTTTTAAATTAAGCTCTTTAATTAAACTGTTTTCTAGGCTATTAACATACAGGGTAACTGTGCGTTGTGCATACTTTTCGTGCTGTTTTAAAGCTCGCTTTGGTTGTAACTCAGTGGATTTTGGATCTGTCAGATTTTTTTGTGTTCAACTGACAAACTGACACACTAACATACAAGTGTTTGTATATAAATATATATAGAAATATATACGTTGATTCGTAGTCTGTGCCTTTATCAGTTGGCCAATTTATCAGTCGGCCTAAAAAGCTAAAATATCTGGCAATATGTTTTATAGATATGCATCACTCGTTGGCTTCTTTAGGCCATATGTTGACTGCGATTTTGGCAGCATTTTTGTGTAAACTTTATTTTGGGGATAACATCAAAAATTGCACAAACTATAGATGATTTATGTAAGTAAATACCCTGTACTTAAATACACATTTTAAATAAGTAAAAAGTGGCTTAAAAACAAGTGCTTTTAAGATCATTTTATTAGCTTATTTAAGCAGTCTTTTGGCTCCATTAGGCTATATTTTTCTTAAAATTTGAATCTTTAATGCCACTGATATATATCGTAGTAAAATAGCTGCTACTCACAGCTATAGCACCATTCCATCATAATTCAGTTTATGTGTTATTTTGACACATTCCCCGGGAACATTTCAGTGTTTCTGTAACAGAAAAAATAGATCTGCTTCCGACACAAACAAATATTCAGCTTGTTTGTCTGTCTGTCAGTCAGTCGGAGATACAAAAACACTCGGCACATTCATTTGGAATTGTACGAGTACTGCTAACATTTCGGGCCATGCATATATCCATTTCTGATCCAAGTGTCCAGATATGCCAGCGAAATGTCAACAATGTCGCTGCGATGAGCGAGATACAAAGGGAGAGTCGTAGAGAGAGAGAAAGAGAGGGGCATAACGAGAGAGACAGGGGGAGAGGAAGAGGGTTAGGGGGAGAGGGGGAAAGGAAGAGGAAGAGAGTGAGGAAGTGGGCCGCTTTAAAGCTGGCCATTTTTGTTGGCGAACGTTACTCGCTTCCGGCCTCGAAATAGAGAAACGTTGCCAATGCGTCAGAAAACAAAGATATAAATTGTAAAACATCAACAAAAAATTGTTAACAAAAAAATGAAAAAGACATAAAACCAAACTCTTACGCTTCATTGCACAACTACGAGCAGTTTTTGGCAAATAAAACAAAAAAACTTTTTGAGTCACAACAAATTTTGTATTTGGCTTTTTTTTGGAAAATTGTCACACTTTGGAGTTATCTGCGCCAAAGTTAAAAAATCAACAATGAATCGACTTTGAGGTGTATGGCGATAAGAAGTTGGCGAAATTAATAGATACCCTAATGGGTTTAAAAGAATTTGTTAATATATCTTTAACGAAGGGGTTACCAAAACTAACAAGACCTTAACAAGAAAGTTATAAATGAAAACAGTTTTGTGTTCATTAAATATTTTTAAGATACATTTTTTATAATTTTGTAAATTTTCTTAAAATTTCTAAACAACAAATTTAAGAATTCAATTTCTTTACTTGATATTTTCTCTGATTTTATACCCTGCGTAGTATAGGGTATATTGCTTTTGTTGAAAGCATATAACAGGCAAAAGGAAGAGTTTTTCAAACTCATAAAATTTATATTGAAATTAAATTTTATTATTAAGTTTTAAGTATGATCGTGTAGATAGAGATGAAATCTCTTAGTGAATACTTTGATTATTAATTATTAATAATTATGTTAGTTAAGAAAATTTTAAAAATTATGATGAAAATGCCCTTTGTGTATTCTTTAATTTTGAGGTCTTAAACATCTGTTAAAAGGGACACACTTTAAATTAGTAATCAACATTGTTACACTTAGTGTCCGAATATTGCGTGAAAATCCCCATTGAAAGTTGAGTCAGTGCTAATAAAATTGTAAGCACGATTTGTGCGCATTGTGTGAGTGTTTTTGTATGTGTTTATTTTGATGCATAATACAGTTTTGTATTTTTGGAAAAAATAACTTTATTTTAGTTTTAATTGCGCGCAATAATTTTCTTTGATGGGACATCAACGTCATGGCGAATCACCCGATATGCGCCATCCATCATAATCATGCCAGCTCATCAGTCTCAATACCAGAATTCCAATTTCAATACCAAAACAGAAACAGAAACAGAAACAGAAACTGAATTCGAAACCAAAATCGAAATCTGAGGAAATCTCTGATCGTTGAGCGCGTGCGCACAATCATCGAACAACGTTGACAACTCTCGACAGTCACACAGTCTCACTCCCAGTCCCAGTCTCAGATACAGACCCAGACTGAGACTTAAAGTAAGATTCAGATTCAGTTAAAGTCAATTGTCATGCAGAAAGCGCAGCGTAAATAAAACGATTCTGAGATTCAGTTGGCCAAATGGCGTCTTGGGCCTTGTTTTGCATGCCAAGACGACAATGAGTGAGACAATGCAACACAGTCGCTGCTAGCAGTTAGCCAACTGGTGTCCAGTAATGGGCTTAGCCCAACTTCCCCCTTTCCATCAGATGCCCAAGTCACAATACCAATTTCAAGAACGACTCACAGGCCCACAAAAGCCAAACTGCTTGGCTTGGCTTATAAAAACGGCTAAAAAGAGAAGATAACAAATAAAAGGCTGCGCACTTGCATATTGATTAACTGAACAATTCTACCTCTCTTTCTTCTTCTTCTTCATCTCACTCTCTGGGAGCGTTGCAATAAACCAAAGAATGTGCGAAGACTGCATTTATCTACGTCAAAATAATTAAAAATTATATATTGAAGATTTTATGACTTTTCATTTATATTTGGAGGCACTTGTCCATCATTTTCGGAAGTAAATAAAAATATTTGTTAAGTAAATTCTGTAGAAAAACATTATTTTTTCAGATAAATTTATGTGGAATTTTGAATACTAAAGTTTAGACAAAGTTTATAGGGTTTCAGGGGGGTTTAAAAATCATTTGAATTAATGCTAATAAAGTTATTTAAATAATATAACATTGCTAACAAGTTTTGGGGTTAAAATTGTGTTTAAAAGTTTCAGTTTATGATAGTTAAATTAAATGTTTAAATAATGTATCGGCTAAAATGGCATAAAAATGTTAAGTTTTGTATTAAAAACAAATTATTGTTTAGTAAAAACTTTAAAATAAAATATATTGTCTTCAAACTAATTAAGTTTCTATGTTTACTCTTAAAATATCTGCCTACTTAAACGATCTTCAAGTCTTACTTAAGCCGGAAGATACTTTGAACCCATATAAAGCTTCACTCTCACTCTTCAAAACGAGTTTGTATTTCTCTTAACCTTTTAAGGGCCACTCTTAGCTACCACTCTTAGTTACCTCTCTTAGGTTTCACTTTTTCTTTCTAGCTCATCTCTCTCTCTCTCTCTCTTACTATTCGTTCGCTCTCTTAGGCACAGCTTCGTAGTACCACACGTAACATAACCAATTTAATTTGTTTGTTTTACTAATCAGGGGCACGTACGAGCACGTATTTGCGCCAAAGTGTCTTTAGCGTGGTCTTTAGCTGGTGTTCTGTTATAGCTATAGCTATGGCTATAGCAACAGCTTTAGCTATAGCTAACCTGCTGCTGCTGCTGATTTTCTTGTTGTTGTTTTTGGTATGCCTGACGTTTGGTTAAACAGCCCACGTTCAAACATGGCTCAGAGCGTGCTAATCAAGTAGCCCAAAACGACGACAAAAAAACCAAACAAAAAAATAAAAAAAAATCTAGAAAAAGGCGCAAAATTACGCGAACGAGTGAGCAAAGGCTGTTTTGTCGGTTGTTATAGCTGTTTTTTGTTTGGCTATCTATTTGGCTATTTGGTTATTTGGTTACTTGGTTGCCCATCCACATTTTGGTCTCTGGTTTTGATTTTTTTGATATTTGGCTTTGTCGCGACTCGGCCACGATTTTAGTTTCCTATAAAAAAGAGCTGAGTTTTTTTTTGGGCTGGGCCACTCGGGTTCGCTTTGACGGCTTCTAGGTGAAGGTCATCGTGTGACTGAAATGTTAATTTGTCTCTGAGTTTTATTGCCAACTATTTCTACAGATATGGCAGAACTATTTCGAGTTCTTTCTTGGACTTAGCTTTACATGGCTGAAAGTCTGACTTAATCAACTTTAAACTGAACAAATTTTAAATAAAATTGTTAACCTATTTGTGGTTTAAACTTGGTATTCATAGTTAAACAGTTGACATTGAAACAGCTCGCGTCATTAACAGTGGTAATAACAGACTATTATGTTGGGTTGAGAGCACAGTAATTGCTAGCGGCTCATGTTAATTGTTTAATGAAGTGCTAACAGCAGTGGAGTCGTTAACAGTATCATTAACAGAATTTACATTTTAAGTTGATACATAAAAATTAATAAATTTTAGCATATTACTATAGTAAGTCAGAGAGTGAGTATTTGATGCACTTACAGAATGTTAAGTTTAACATTTGCTCGTTAACAGTATTGTAATTTGAGGTTAATACAAATAGGGAAGTAATTTGTACAGTAATTTTAATAATTGAGGAAGTTTGTGTTAACAGCAGTCGTTACAGAATGTAAAGTTCAAACATAACAGACTGAAGCTAGCAATATGATCAGTTAAATAGCTAACAGCAGCCATAACAGACTATTAACAGTTGCTGTAAATGAAAACTGCTGCTTATAAATTAGAATCACTTGTAAATCTGATGCTTTAAGATATAATAATAAAAAGAAAGGAAAGTTGCTTGGTCAACGATCTGTGTAACTATAATTTTTGTGGCATGCCACGTTGTGTGGTAAGTAGGCAAAGGACATGAGCGACAGAGAGGTAGTAAGTGACTGAGATGGGCTGCAAATGGGATACATACTTTGAGGCATGACAGACTCATAAGCATAATGAACTCGAAGCACGGCTGTGCCACCGACTGGTGACTGCTGACTGGTGACTGGGAGACACCGGAGAGTCAGGAGAGACGGGCTGACTGGTGACTGAAACTGTATCTAATGGCTCACGTTGTGGCACGGTAGGAGTAAGAAGAAGCAGAAGAAGAAGAAGCAGCTTTCGATGCTGTTGCAGCCCAGTCGAGGGGAATTTTCCTTTTTTTTTTCCTCCATCTACTTCTTGTTATTTTGCTGATGCGGTACTTTTGAAAGCCATAAAAGGGCATTAGCCTCGGGAGCACATTGCTGCAGCTGCGACGATGGCAACGTCTGTGCGCGCTTTCGGAAAATTGAATAACCAGCCGGGGATAGAAACTGAGGATAGTGTAAAGGGGGAGTGGGCAAAAGGCTGGGAAAAGGGGGGAGGTAGGGAAGTTAGTAGAAGGCTCAATGTTGTAGTCAAGTCATTTAGGGGTTGCAAACAGTAGCAAACGGTTTTTAGCACAGTTTAATTTTTATGGCTTGTCAACGAGAGAGAGTGTTGGCTCAAAATGCGTTACGTTGATATCATAAAATAGCACTTACTTTATGGGATGCTACGACTTCAGCATTGGCATCGGCATCGGCTCATAAAACCAAAATCGATAAATTGCAGGTGAACAGTGCAAAGTCAATAACAATATTAATATACATATATCTTAAGGGACTTGAGGAACTGCTGTAATCAAATTAATCTCATAAAAGTTGCTATCCATTGTATTATATATATCCTATTATAATGGCAAATTGAATAACATGACGTATACTTAATATACAATACTTTATGCATCCACTGTGTGAACTTTATGAACTCTTGATGCCTCAACATTCATTGCCAATAAATTATGTATAGTTAAATAGCGAAATAAAATTACTCGTGCAATTAAATAGTTATAAAAACAATTTGATTCATTTTAATGGGAAAAACCTGTTTCAATTGAAGACCAAGTGATCAACAAGAAAAACCTCCATTTGCGGATGTATTTATAATCAATAGAACTTATGCAATTTTATTACATTTTAATTTGGTTTTATTTCAAAACTCAATTAAAAATACATTAAAAAATCAATTTTTTGTACTTTTGATTTGTCAGCTTAACTATCAATTTGTACCACTGTGCGGTATTGCATTCTGCAATTACGTCAATACATTAATTTCTAAGATTTTCTTATTGCTGATCTCTGAACCTGTCCAAGCAACTAAATCAAGCCAAAGCTAAGCATTAGATTAGTGATTAGAATTAATCGATTAATTGGTTGTTTAATTAAAATTTAAATTAGCTGGAAACGTTGGTGCTATCAAACAACTAATAACATGTTTTACATATATAACGAGGGTGGATTAAGTTATTTTATATGTTATTGATGGGATTAGTCTTAATGATCGAAATTTACTTTTGTATAACAATAAGTTTTGTATAAATTAAATAAAGTTTCTATAAATTACGGATTTTTATAGCCAATACTCAATAAAACAATTGGTTTTGAAATTGTATGGGTATTTAAATCTTTTGTGAGATTTTTATGCTACACCTTTAGTTTATTTTATAGTAAGACCTTCAGTTTTATCTTTGAAATGGTTTGATAACACCAAGGAAATCTTGTATGAAAGCTAACTGCAGTTGGTTGATTGTTAATCAGTTGTTTAAGATTTTACTACAGGGAATAAGTGCTTAAACTGTATTCTGAAGAAAGCTTCCTATGTGAGTTAGAATTTAGAAACATTCTCTATCAAAATATACTTATTTAGTATAGATTAACATTTTATTAAAATATATTCTTGCTTACCTTATTTTCTAGTCAACATTTAGTAACTATTTCTCTGGTCTCATATAATCTTAAGACTTTTTATGCTTTAGTTATTATATTTTATTCTATTAGAGAGCAAAATTGAAACAATTTTTCTTACAGTTTTCCCACTTATGTCTTTTTCTATATTACTTTTCCTCCCTAAGACACTGCTGCCCTTTACCCTGCTCTTACCACAAAAGAACTCATTGAGGATCACAGCTATTTAAATGCCATTTAAGCCACTTCTACAGCCAAGAAGCGGAAGTGAATTTGTTTATCAGTCAACCTTGAATGCTGCCCAATAGTGTGTGGTCAATATGTTTGTTCAATTATGAAAAAAACACAAAAGAAGTAGAGAGAGAGAGAGAGAAAAAACGAAAATAAACTGGTCATTTTAACAAGTCAGAGTAATTAACACACCAGAGAACTCACATTTTGGCCATGCTCTGGCGACATAAATCGCATAAATATGCTAATTTATGTTTTCTTGATGCCCAAAAAGATCGTCGCATTCTAAACTCAAGTTTCGTTTTGAATTCTTACTTCGTTCTTCGTTCTCTGCTCTTCCTTTAACTTCTTCTACTACTTCTTACTTAATTTAATATACAGTAAATTAACATAATTTTTTTGATTTTTATTGTCAGTTCTGTGAACCAAAGCGGAATTTGATAGTACTATATCTTTGGACGTGTATAAAAGTAAAAGTATTCTTTTTTTGGGTAGAGAACAAGTTGACTGACGTATGAAAGCTATAGATAAACATTAAAAAATTATACTTTATTAACATAACTTGGTCGTAACTAAAAATATCTGTTTTACTATCACTTTGAAGCAAACTACGAGCGTTAGATGGCGCCACTGCTGCTTTCGCTGCTTTAAACTGTAAATTCTTAGCCACAACAAGGCTAAGTCTTTAAGCCAGCTCGTTTAATTCATTCCAAGAACTGCAATAATCTTGTGCGGAATTTCTAGCTGCACTTGGTAGTGATTCAGAGTTTGAAATCTATCTCACGACCAAAAGCTTCCCACATCAGTTTCAGGCAATGATTCAGTTTTCACACCGAGCAATCAGTTAACAACGATTTTATTTTTATTTTTTATTTCCTATGCAAAATTACATTGCAACATATAATTATTACTGAGTTGAAACAAACAACAAAAGTAATTTGCAGTTCGAGAACTGTTTGTTCAATTGTCGAGTACAATGTGAAAAGTTGAAACATTTGTCATTCCTATCTGGCCATTAAGTCAAGAAATATAACAACAACAACAACAATCGTTAACATAGCTACTTACTCTGTTTTCCATTTAAACATTAAAGTATCACTTAGATATTTTCTCATTAAATTTCGTTTCAATTATGTGATGAAAGATGAATTTTCCTTTGTTTTAAATGTTTATTGCTTTTTATTACTGATTTGTGGGCGTTGTTATGACTTTGTTTAAAGCTTTAACTGAATTATTACTGTGCACATTAATTAATATGCAATTTTAATACACAGAAAAAGAATTTCAAAAATTTAAATAATTATTAAAACATTTTAAAGCTTCCTCAATGAGACTGTTGAGTTGTAAAACATTTAAATCTATTTAAGACAATTTTTTTAAAATTAATTATGTATTAAATTAATAGTTATTATAGGCAAAAAAAACTTTAAATTGTAAAAGCTATTTTATTTTACGCGTCCAAGACTTTACTTGTAATAAACTCAATTGATTTCCAAATAAACTTAATCAAGAAAAATTTGAAAAACATCAAAACTTCAAACCTCTGAGTTTAAACTAACTAAGTAAGTATTAAAAGTTTTAAAATATGTTTTAAGATTTCTGTACTGTAATTTCAAATCATTGTAGACCTTTTCTCACAGTGTACTTCCCTTCTATCTGCTCAATGGAAGTGTATTTTCAAACAAAGCAACTAATAATCGATTGATATTTAAGAGGCTTTTGTTTCCCACTGATTTATCAGTTTCATTCTGTTAAATCTCTTAAGTAGAAAAGTAAATTCAATTTCAATTTACGACAATTTCAAGAAGAAGACAAAACAAATGTCTTCGTTCGACTGAAAGTTCATCTTTTGTTGATTAAGCTTAAGAACAAGCAATTAAACGAAGATAATAAATAAATTTAATCAGTTGACAAAGTTTTGCTCTTTCAGTAACTAATACTAATGCTAAGACTACAACTAAAATCTGCTGTTAATTCTGACAAGGCAGCTTTAACTTTCGCTTTAATTTTTTGTTGGATTTTATTTGATAATTCTTTTTTTTTTTTTGGTTTTTACTTTTGTTTTGTCTGCCTTCCGTTGCGGCTTCTGCTGCTTCTGCTGCTGCTGATACTATCCAGAGCTCAGCCTTGGACTTATCTTGGATTCTTATGCCTTTGAGTTGACTTTAAGATTTCATTGGTCTGACTTTCAGTCTCTTTGTCTGTCTCTCTGTCTGTTTGTCCCTCTGTCGCTTTGGGTTCATACTTATTTTTGTCAATTCCAGCCAGCTTTTTTATGAGCTCTCTGTCGTCTGCTTATCTCGCATGACATGCCCCACACCGACCCTCCCTGTGCCCCTTTGCCTACACCTCCTCCAACTGAATGCTTCATCGTTCATCTGCTTCCCCAAATGGCACTCAAGACATCAGTTAAGAGAGACAGAGACCAAAAACCATTGAGTAGACCCTTTAAGAAACTTCAATTGTCTGCTTGAAATTAGCTTAACAATTGCACTGCTGTTGGCCAATTAGCTACCACATTTTTGGCTACCAAAAATATACTCAAAAAAAGAACAATGATTTTTTTTTCCCTCCAGCAGAAAAAAACTGATATTCGAAAGCTGAAACCAAACGCCGAAAGCCAAAAGAGCCAAAAAAAGCCAAAAGCTGCATTTACCTGTTTGTCTTCTTTTGCATTTGGCGTTTCCCGCTGCCGATTAACAGCCAAATGTGTTGGCTATTGTTTGTTATTGTTGTTGTTGTTGTTACTGCTGTTGTTGTTGTTGTTGTTGTGTTTAACAAATGCAAAAATAATTATAATTAATGCAGAGTTTTTGGCCTTGAACTTGCATAACCTGCAAGCGGCTAAAACAAACGTAATTGCTCCGCCGAAGTCGTTCTTTGTTGTTGTTGTTCTGTATTATAGCCAGACCAAATACAACGAACAACAAAAACAAATAAAAAATTTAAAAAGCGTCATCGTTTTTCGTTTCGTTTGTGGGTGAAGCCCAAAAGCTGCAAATATTATTAAAAAAAAAAAAAAAAACATTTAATTGGTTTCGTTATGAATATTTAACATTCAAATACTTGTATTCGTATTCGTATTCGTATTCGTAGTTAACATATTCAATTTTTTTCAGCTTCGCTGCGCAGCATTTATTTCACTGCAATTGCACAGAAAATTCTATTCAATTGGTATCATCAATTACAGTTGAATAGAAATACTTCTCTCACTCTCACTCACACACTCTCTCCCTACCTATCCCTCTCTCTCTTTCTCTCTCCTCTCACTCTTCAGATTCAAGGTAATAGTCACACCAAATTTGCTTCTTATTCATGCACTCATCTCTGCCCAAAATTAGCTGTCTAATGAGTGTAGTTGAAGTGAATGATTCATTCTTACTCTTTCTGATGGTAGAACACTTTAAGCCAGTGTCATTTTGTGGGTGCTAATTAATAAGTTTGTCTCACTGGAGAATAACCTTTGCAAGGTTTTCCAAAATTGGCGCGTGTGTTAAAAACCATAAAACCTTTAATAAGAGTTGATTGAGCGGATCGAACGTGAAGTGAGGAATTTAAACAAGTTTTTAATTTTAGCAGTCAGAAGGAGTAAACGTTATAGATAAGAGTGTAGAAAAGAGCATAAAAAGCACACTAAGAGTAGTAGATTAATTTTTGGAAACTCAAAAATGTCTTAAGATTACATAGATACATTTGATGACAAGACTTATGGACTGTTTGTAGAGATTTTTAAGCCTTGAAAGATCGAATTTTTTGTACAAAAGAGTTGGGCTATCAGAGAACTCAACAAAACTCAACAGCGTAAATAAAATTCTTACTAAATTATAAAATTCTTACTTATGTTTTTTCGGTATAAGTTGTTTTTTATAGCATTAAATTGAAAAACTCATACTGAATTATGTGATTGAGGCATAAAATGAAAGTAAAAACTGTTCCTTAACTAACCTCTTCAACGTTGGCCTAAAGCAAACTGCTTAACAACAAATTTTGGACTAAAATTTCATATAAATTTTAAGCTAACATTCTTAGAGTGAATAACAAAAGTGTTCCTTATACTAAACACTGATATTCTCCAGCTTTTCTATAGTACAATACTTAAAGATTTGCGTGGGCGTGTCGCCAATCCATAGTCTAATTCACTAGCACTAGCTTCTACAGTGCCTGTCATTCAGGTGTTCATGCCGACAGACTTTGTGAAGTTGTGGGCGTGCCTGAAAGGTATTTAAAAATCTCAAATTTTTCAAGTAAAGTTAAGTAAACTTTATCTTTGTAGTTTGCTTAATCGGAGCAATTGTATTTTTTTTGTCGAGTGTAATTACGCTTTCCCACCTGCTGCTGCATCAGCATATTGTACAATAAATTGTGCATGTTTTGTGTCATATAATTAGCTTAACAAATTTTTGGCCATTCTAATTTATTAGCCACTTGAAAGTTTCTGGCGAATTATGTGATTCACACAATTCCCGTGGAGGGCTGAAAGGGGATTTCGGGGCGTGGTCAATCGACCCAACAGTAAAGTCGCTTTGTCATCATTTGCCACAATCAAAAGATCTCACTCTAATTGCGTCTAATGAATGTCAACACTAATTGCCACTTGAAAGTCGGCTAAATCGTTGCTTAAACTCTCTTAACAAAAACAACAAATTAACAAAAAATTTAAATGAAAATTATATCAAAATAAAATCAAAAAGAAAAACTGACTAACAAAAGGCTTAACTTACGAGCCCAATTAAACACTTGTTGTCTCATTAATTAGGCGTCATATGAAAATTATTTTCTGGCACTTTTCCACTTTTAACTGGCTTATTAACAATTTCAAAGTTTTTCACTAATTTACACAAATTTAATTAACTTATTAGGTTAAAGCCTAAAGCCTAAAGCCTAAAGCCTCAAAAAAACTTATTCATTAATCATTGTCTGACCAAATGTCGTTAAGAAGTGGAGGAAAAACGCCTGAGGAAATGAACGACAACTTGTAGATTTGGCTAATTGAATGATTACTTTATTTTGGTTCAATTTTCTGTTCAATATTTATTGACAACTTGTTTAGCTTTGGCATGGGATGAAGGAACAATTGTTTCAAATGTTCAAATCGCATTTTAATATAAAGAAAAGTTTTGAGTTTGGGGTTTGGGGTTGGGGTTGGGATTGGGGTTGGGGGTTGGGGTTTCTATGGAAGTATTGTTTCATTGTCTCTTTCAAACTGTCTTACTTTGTGTCTTTGGTAGTTTATTTTAAATGGATTGAGCTGCTAATTGTTATAACAATTACTTGTAGTTTAAAAGGGTTTACTTTAATTTTGTTAGTTATTATAAGCTTAGAGTTTTATTACTTAAAATATGATTTACTAGAAAGTTTGTTTAAGAATTGATGAGAAATACTCTGTCTTTCTCCTACTTTTAATCTCCTCCTCTGTAACACATTTTTCCTCTTTGGCATCATCTTCTACTCTCCTTACTGACACGCCATTCTGATCTCCCAAGCTCGGCAAATCCCCGAATCTCTTATTCTAATCTCCCAAGCTCTATGGCAAGAAAATGAGAATTCATTTGCTAAAAAGAAAAGTTAAAAGATATGTGTTGGATATATCTTTTATTAGTCAGATGACGGGATGCAGCTTTGGCTTGACTTCCGATGTGGAGTCATAAATAGCTAGAGAACTGTGTCATACCAAAGTTTAGTGCAAATTGCGATTGTTTTGCCATTGCGACTTGGACTTCGACTGAGACTGAGACGACGACAGGTTGAGGTCGCAATTCTTTATTTGTATGGCAAAGTAATTGTCATTGAGGTTTGATGATGTCATGTCAAAGCCACAGTATAAGCCTCAACCCCAGAATCAAGTCTCTCTCTTGAGAGTCTCTCTCTCGGGTCTCTGCTCCTCTGGTCTCTGGTCTCGGATCACAGTCATTTTGCTGTTGATGGATTTGTTCGCTGTCTGGAATTGGCTTCAAGTGAATTTGGTTGTACTCTTGTTGTTGGCTGTTGACCAATTTTAGCCAAATTCAATTAGTCTTAACTGATGATGATGTTTAACAATCATTTCAGACTTTTCTCTGCCTTTTTGTGCATCAATTTGTTAGCTTTAAATAGATTCAAAAGGAGCTGGTTTTTATTACTTTCTGATATCATTTTGAGGGGGTCGGAAGTGGAAGTCAAGGTCAATGCCAGCATCCCAAGCCAAGCCAAGCCAAGCCTCGGATATCTCTGGGCCATAAAAGCATTTCAATATTTCAATCGCTGCGCAATTCAAAGAAAGCCGTGCACATAAATTCATATATTAAGCTATATAGTATATATAATTTTATATATCTTATATGCATTTGAGTAAAATGATTTCATTGGCTTCTCCTTCTTTTTCTCCGCCACAAACTTTGGCTTTAATTAACACTCGAATTCAGCATTTTGTACCTGCGACTCCAAAAAAAAACTTTCAGCCTTTAAATTTTGTATATTCTGTATATATCAGATATATATACATATATTTATACTTATTATTGTTGTACATTCCAGTTTACATACACTGCTGATTAACCGGCTAATTCTTCTTTAAACAAACCGAGCAAAAAGCCAAACAAAAAGAATCAGCCGAACAACTGAAATCCCACTTCCCAACTGAAAGATCACTTCCAGAAATCTTCATACGTATGTTAAAAAAAAAAAAAAAAAAAAAAAATAATACAAAAGTTCTTGTGCTGGCGACCTTGGAATTTAATTTTTCAACTTTTTTGTGGATTTCATTTAATTTTATTTCTTTTTTATCGTCTTTACGGTCCTCCAGTCCGGTCTTCATCGTTTTTGGTTGCTTTTTTTTCATCAATTCGTAATGCGATTTTTTGTATTCCTTCCAAAGTATCATAAAATGCTGTTTAAATTTGAGTTTTTGACTTTCTTTAAAAATAATTCAGCACGTTATCAGTTTGTCGCTGCTGGTCTTCAATTTGAATCTTTAAGTTTGTATTCTAAGAATTATATTTGAAATTTTTCCAGAAGAAATCTGCGCAATTTGAGTATTTGGAGCGCTGTAAAATTGCCACCGCGGCGCAACAACAGCAATTGCTTTGATTAAGCTATTGCGCAAGTAGGCGCACACACACACAGATACACACACAAACACACACACACAGGCACACACACAGATACACACAGTCAGACAGTCATTTGTAGATAGACCATTGGCCTCTTTGACTCTTTTTAGACCGCGTACTTAGAAAAAAGTACAAAGGTGTATGAGGTTTGTTAGAAAATCTGCGTGTTAGAGGCAGAAGAAGGCGTGGCAGACCCTTGGAAGTATATATATACTTAATTAGCATTAACAGTGGAGAAGTTATATGTACATTCCCTAAGGGCTCATATGAGTTATTTGTTATAATTGTGCTCAAAGCTAAGTACTGGGTCTTTTACAGTTGGCTTTCCTACAAGCTTTTCTTGTGAACCGCGTGGCCTGCATTCAATGCCTCACGGCGTAAACTGCATCTGCAGAGCTCATTCGAAATGGAAAACAGAACCAGAACAGCGAACAGTGAACAGCGAACAGTGAACAGAGAACAGAATAGAACAAAATAGAACAGAGAGGAATACTTACATAAAATACACACAAGAGTACACGAAATCAATGGACAGAGACCGCCTCACAATGCCCACAAAAATTGTTGTGTGTGTGTGCTTATGTGTGTCGCTCTAATGGAAAGATACAGAACTTGCATCTGAATTTGCAAGAATCCATTGCGAATGAATCGAGTGGCTCCCCAGACTCGTGTACCAATTACTTAATTTACCAAGATCTGAGCAGAAACTGACTGTGAGACTGAAAAGATGCATCTACAATGCGTTCAAGATACAAATTGTATCTGCAAAAATTGCATAAGTATCTTTTCGCATAACTGGGTCAATTGGGGCGGCTGTAAAAGAGCCAAAGTTGTTCTAGCTTTTAAAAGGCTATTTATAGTAGCAGTTTTTTTTTTGTTTAACTGTGTCATCGATCCATAAAGGTTTATTGGCTTTGTGTTAATAAACCATAAAGAATTTGTCAACGTTAAGTTGAGTTGCTAATTAGCAGCGGAACGTTTAACAATCCTCTCTGTCTTGCTCCCTCTCCCTCTCTCTCGCACACCCTTTCTCTCACCCAGTCACTGCTGTAGGCGTTGCATCCTAAAGATACTCTGAGTCAGTCCCTAATGAGCGTTCTGTGTGGTAAATAATTCACCCAAAATTCCTCCAAGTGGCTTTTATTATAATGATGTATTTCCCATGACTGAAGGGGATTGTGGTGGATTGGGGGAGGGTGGTTGAATCGTTGTCAAAGGTGAGCTTTTTATGCATGAGTAATAATATACACGAAATATGGCTGTGAATGGTTTTTTTTCGTTTTTAGCTTCTTTTTTTTGTAGATGTTGTTGTTGTTGTTTTCTTCTTTTTAAAGCTTTTATGCAAATGGTAACCTTGAACTTGGCAATTGAACCTCACCGAAATGAGCAAAGTTCTTTGATGTACTTATGAGTAAACACGACTGCAAAAGGCCATCATTACTTAAACTGTTGTTGCGCTTAAGAACAACATGCAAATAACTTAACTTAATTGAATTAACACGAGAGTCAAGTTACAACTAAAAAAAAGTAATAATGAATGGATGGTAGGCTTAAAAACAAGCCAAGTTTCTACATAGCCGATAGTACCGATAAACACTTGACATAATAGTTAAACCAAGCAATGAAACTATTGAAGTAGATATTCTAACTCCATTTGACATTTAAATATTTTTATTTTAAGAAGACTTTATGAATTTATTGGAAGATTTATGTATAATTGATAGTTTTGCATTAAAAATAATGGAAATAAGTTTTCATTGTTCAAAGAGTTAAAGAGAGAAGAGCTTAATATTATTGTGTGCCGTAAAAGCAGTCTTGATAGTTTATAGATTAAAGGCAATGAGGTGAATAAAGAGCTAACAATAGTATTAAAATGACATTGGACTCTTTAAAGTACGAAAGCTTCCTTTGAAAAGAGTTATCAATTGTAAGCAGGAAAGAGACGACATAAAGACAAAAGTAGACACAACAAATACTTTTAGTTTAAGAAGAAAATTTGAACAAGCTTTGGGTAAAAAGTTCAAAAAATTCTTTTATATTTGTTATTGACTAAATTCTCTATTATTGACTAAATTTCTAATACCCTAGAAACTTGTACATGTACAGTGTACACATTAGTACGAAAAGGAAGTTTAAACATAGTTATTAAATCAATTTGTTGTAAGTTCAACACCAGTTACAATAAATTAAATACTTTTTAAAGCATTGTCAATACTTTTATCTCATTAATTCCTACTGAATACTGAGCTTAATCATCTTAAAATAAATAAACTTCAGTGTCGTAATGAAAGTTGAGGGACTCTTCTTATTGGGGAAGTTGCAAAAGTGACGCAAACGAAACTGAGTCCAATGCAAAAATGCAATAATTGCATATTGACCCATTTTACACATTCGCAAACAAACACACACACACACACACACATACACACTTGCATACATAATACAATGAGGCTTACGATGCGGCAAACGAGGGGGCGTGGCTGCGGTTTAAGACTGCCGTCGATGTTTGCCGATTGAGTTACGCATGCGTGCACGTTGCCTTCATTTAATTAGGCGGCGACACCTGTGCGAGGCGTAGCAGGGGAGAGGGGAGAAGCACCTGGGGATGCAGACGGAGACTGAGCTGAAGAGGAAGCTGCAGATGGAGACGGAGTCCAAGTTGAAGTTGAGGTCGCCATCAATCAGTGTGCGAGTCGTCGTCAAGTGAGGCGTGAAAACGGTGGAAGAAATAACAACAGAAAATCAGAAAGGAAAGTGAAGTGCAAGCGACCGTAAGATACCCTGTACATATGTACAAATATGCTGTTTGTGCTTTGTGTGCTTAGTCTGTTTGTTATACCCTTCAGCATAGGGTATAATAATGCAAAATGAAAATGAAAATGAAAAAATTGCAGGAGTAAGTGCAGCGGGCGGGCACTGCAAAATGAGGCGTGGCACGGTGCTTAAGCTCATTTGACAATGGAGTGCCTCAGTTGATGATGACGATAATAATGATGATAATTATGATGATGATGATGATGATGATGAAGGCAATGCTGACTGCTCTGGGCGCGTTTATTATTTGCTTGGCCCACTTTGCTTACAGCGGCGATAATTGACGCCACGGTGGCTGCAACTGCAGCAGCAGCAGCAACAACAACAACAACAACAACAAATTTCAACTGCACTTTAAGATACGAAGTGTCGCCAAAGTTTTTATATATTTTTTTTTGTTATGAACACTCTCACTGTGGTGCCCAGATCGGTGACGACCCAAACGACTAGACCAGACCAGACCAGACCAGACCCGGCCAAACCAGGCCAATAATGCATTTGGCTAAATTGCATTTTAGTGTGCGACGGCAGCAGTTGTGCAATAAAACTTAAGCATATGCACTTACGCACAATGAGGCGGTAATGGGGCGTATGCGTTATGCGATAATCGTTGGGTCAACAGCGAAACTTGAAGGTTTCCATTTGAATAGGAGCTATGCAAATAAAGTGCACTGTGTGTTAAATAGCTAAAAACTTTAATAAAATTAAATGTGCTGCCATTAAAAAGTAGGGTATAAAAAAAGTAGTGAAAAGAGTAGTAGTAAATAGTACTTTTAAAAGAGTTTACTGTAAAAAGGGAGTGAAAGGGTGGATTAAAAATAGTAAGTCCTCTTTCTTTTCATCTGCCATTTCAACAACTACTGTTTATTTAGACCCCAAACTATTTATTATATTTATAGCACCTATAAATACCTTTAAATGAATGAAATCTCTTTCCAATAATTTATTTTCTACTGCCTCAAATCGTTATTTATACACATTGCGAATTGATAATTGAACAGGAAATGTTTTTGTTCTCATTGTTTTGGCTGCTGCATGGCTTAAATTTGAGAATGGCCTGTTTTATGGTCCGTTAAACGTGTGGCCAATGGCTAAATGCGAATTTCCTGCACATTGTTCACAATTTGGTCTGTTGTATTTATTTGTGGGCCAAGTTAAAATTAAGTAGCACAAAGCTAATAGACTATAAAATTTATACTAAAATATTTAAGGGTAAAATTCAACTAAATTAAACAATAATTCCCTTTATTAGCCAACATTTAATGCACAAATCGATAGCATTTCTAGTGCTAACTTACAGAGTATTTAGCTGCCCATCAACTCAGGCTTTAACTATAGTAATTGTTTTCAGTGTCTTTATTGTTTTTTCTTCTATTGTTTGAGTCGTTTTCTAATTGTTCTCATCTTTCCATTGATTTCGCTTTAATCTTTGCAGTAATTATGGGTTTTTCCACACAAAAACACAGAGAGAAATCCCAGAACTTTAATATACAAATCCGTTTAAAGCTAAGTTTCTGTGGGAGTGGAAATAAAAGTCACGTTCAGCTCGTTTACTCTCGGTTCACGTGCTGTGTGTGTCTAGTTCAAGTTGCCTAATCTGCTGCTTGTTATCAGCAAAATACGAGTCTATTTGGCAATCAAATAAGTCGATATCATATATCAGCTTTTGGGTAATCTGCATCGATTTCGCAGACTAAAAGACTGAGACTTCAATTGACAAAACAAAAGGATTTGCTGAGGGTCCTTTTGTTGCTGTCCTTAAACCATTTGGTTAAATGGTGTAGAGGAAACAGCTTTAAATGCTGACCTCACACCGAACCCAACTCTGATTGTGATTACGCTAAGAGCAGACCATAAAACGCATATTCTGTGACATAATAAATAAATTTAATCAATTGGCGACGCTTCCGTAGTTCCATTTTGGATTCACTTCAATGACGATTTGAATTTTTGTCTCTGTTGTATTTTGGGTGCCTTCGATTTTGTTGGTGTCTTTTTTTTTTGGTGTCTTTAAGATGTTGTCGTTCTTGCTGTCGTTGCTTTTATATTTATTTTTATGGCTGAGTTACTGATTGTTGCTGGCTCTTGTCTCATGTCTTTTGGTTCTCGATGCTCGATTCTCGCTGCTCGATGGTCCGCTTGTTGTCACCAGTTAATATTTTCAGTGTTTAGCGTTCATTTCTTTCAATTTTGTGCCTTTTTATGTGTGTCTCGCTGTCATTTGCTTATCGCAGTCTGTTTTTTGTCTGTCATTTATTGAGTTCTCCGCTTCGTTGCGGAGTCAGAATCAATTTCTGTTCTTGTACGTGGCGTATACGCAATCTGTTACTTCTAAAAATTGTGTATACGCCACATTATGCACTTAAATTGTTTAAAACAAAACTTGTTTCTTAAATTTTATGCTAGTAATATAGTTCTTTGCACTCATTCCATTGACCCAATTCGAATAGAGAATATTTCTTTTATTTCTTTATAATTTTTTTTAAACTTTTGCTTTTACTTTTCTGTTGTCTGCTTAGAACGAGTCTTTTTATGGTATCCACTAGTATGTACAACTTATGCTAATTGAGTAGAGCTGAATACTAAATTAATGCGACATTAAAAATGGGGAGGAAATAAAATTAAATGCTGCCAACACCGCAGAGTGAACGAGCCGAACGAGACGAATGAGACAAATTAACATATTTATGCGATTTATGCGAGCGCCTCTTCATTTTAATATCAAATCCGATGAATTCAATGATTGCGTTGCTTTTCCTGCAATTCAATGTGCTAATTTTTTTGCTCACCTGCCGCTATCAAAGTGGTTACAATGTGGTTAACCCAACAAAAAAAAAAAAAAAAAAAACTCGGTTTGTTCACTCGTTTCTTGATTTCAAGGACTGTTTGTAAATGAAATTTGTTGAATTTGCTTCCGCTTTTTGTATTTTATTGTAATTTTATTGCTTAGCTATAGAGTTCTGTATCTCTGTCTGTCTGTCTGTCTGTCTGTCTGTATTCGTTTAGATAAACCAGTTATTTACTTGGACAGCTATGTATGTTTGTTTGTGAAAATGTCTTGGTATGTATTCATAAATTACATTGAACATTCCATGATCACTTGACCTGCGTGCTAATGATGATGATAAGCGATTTGATGCTATGGAAAAAATAACTGATTATCATATAAAATTCTTGAAACCAGCTAATTTTCTAAATTTAACAGCAGTTTTCATGCCCAAAGTGTGCAAGAATATTTTATTTATGTCTCTAAATAGGTTAAAAATCAATAGCATATACCATGTAATATTAGAATCTCTAGTTTTTCGGCCTCCCATTTCATTTTAGTTAGACACTCTTCCAAAAGTCCCCACAAATAATTGATTTCACTCCATAAAACCTCCTATAAGATACCCTGTAATCACTCAGCACACCGACCACTTGATCGTACAGAGCTATAAGGCCATAACTCAAGCATAATCAGACTAAAATTAAGTATTGCACTGCGTTCAACGAACGTGGCGAAAAAAATAATAAAAAAAATTAATTATAAAACGCGTGTGAAACCGTGGGAGAAAGAGAAAGGGGGAGTAGAAAGGGGAGAAGAAAGAAATGAAGGATAACTGAAAGAACAATACGCAAATTAATCACCACCCACAGATGTCGGCATCCCTGCCAGCTTTTCCACAAAAATGCGACATTTAAAGCATTTTGCATAAAGCATTTGCAAGGCACATAAATTTTATTGCGTATACGTAGTGTAGGCTAGCCAAAACAAAGTGCGGGAAGGGGAAAGGAGGGGAATGAAGCAGGCAACTGCCACTGGCTCGCATGATTTTTAATATTTATTTGCCCGGCCAAAATGATGACGTTCTGGCGGCCACTTTTCCGCCTAAAATTTCAACTACCCCTCACCCCAAAATCAGAACGAAGAAAAGAGACAACTTGCTGGGTGTCGTTTTCAGTTTTTCAGTTGTTCATGGCGCTGGCACAATGACAAATTACAAGTTGAAAGTTGAGTGAACTTTGTCACAATACTGTCCACTTTTTGTTCCTTTATTTTTTGGCAACAGTCCCCGCTTACGAATCATATCTGTTGATGATGTCTTCTATCTGTTGTCTTCTGTCTGCTGTCAGCTGCCTTTAACAATTTGAGACGCTGTCCAATCTCTGGCTGCATTGGCGGTTTGGCCTATGAAATTGATGAGGCTTTTGTTGTTTGGCAAATGAGGCGCAGATAAGCGTCAACTTTGACGCCCTCTCGTTGAGCATTTGGTTTTGGTTTTGGTTTGGTTTATATTTTATATATATTTTAATATATTTTTCGTGGTCTGCTGCTTTGCTTATCAACAAAAGTTATGGCTCTTCGTTTGTCTTCAGCTTTTGCTTGACCCCTGAACCCAATGAACTCACACTACTGATTTCTTAAGTGGCACACATTTAAGTTTTTGTAATTATACAATTTGTTCAGCATTAAGTTGAACATCTTTAGCCTGATTTGATTGTTAATCAAAGCAAATCCTCAATGCAAGCATCTGCATTTCAATTGCATTTCTACTTTCCACTTTCCACAGTTTTTTCCCTGTAGGGCACACATTAGACTTTCAGATGAACTTAGCCCCAAAGGGGGTTTCCCGGCAGCCAGACTGAATCTGCTCTGAATCCTCAGTGAAAACACAGACGTTGCTCCATTTTTTTTTCCAGAGCTTAACTTTCCTTTTATTTTCAGTTCTTTTCTGTATTATTAAGTTAAACGAACTCTTGGCTTTGTTTTCTATGTAGCACACTTCCTATACCTGTGTGTGTGTGAGTGTGTGTAGCTTTTGCCTTTTTCAGCTAATCCGCATACAATTTTTCTAGCATCATTCATTTCAACCAAATCTAGCAAAATTCTAGTTTCATTTCAGTTTTTGTTGTTATTTTTATACATATTCTTTGCTTTTTTATGTGACGATAGATAATGTTTATTGAAATGGCAAAAGGAAGACCTTGATCTTTAGATTATCACATCAAATAAATGGTATTTGTTGTTGTTATTGTCTCTTAGCATCTACTATGGACATCTTCTTGGTTTGTTTCCAACGACAACGAAAACGAAATTGAATTTGAAATTGAAATTCTACAACGAAACGGAAACTTGTGAAACCAGTTAAACCGCCATCTCCAAGTTTCGAGTCCAAAAGAACTTCTTTGAACTAATTGAGAGTTGTCATGCGCAGACAAATATATATATATAAATACGATTTCAGACATCAATATATCATCTGGTATTTGGAATGCAATTCCATTGACGACTAACGAAATCTTTATGGAAATTTTTTTAAGTAACTATAGTATTCTATTTACGAGGGCCACTTAACTTTGTTTTAGTCACTAGTTACGTGATTACATAAAAAAAATCAAACAATGAATTGGTCTTCAAATTAGTAAAATGCGTCATGCAAGTGAAGTGAGGAATCAACTACTTTAGATACCCTGTATAAGTACTGAAACTGAGAAAGTTTTTAGAATTAATATTTTCTAATTTATAGTTAAAGTATGTACAACTTCTGCTACCCTGTAAAAACTTTTAAACGACATCTTCTGTAGCAAATCTTACAGCGTATCTCAGAGTTCATCATTTGCTAGTTGTGGGCATAAAAAACGTGCTCGCCATTTAATTGTAACAAAACGCATTAGCAGCAACAACAATAAACAACAAACAGTTTAAAGTCAGAAACAAAGAACAACAAATAAATAAATACGATAATTGTCTAAAATAGTCAACAATTACGTGTGTGCTACAGTTGTTACTCATTTTGATGGATTTCGCTTGGGAAACTGCAGTGCGAACAAGTGCTTAGACAAAGTTGAAATAAACAAGGTCAAGATCTAGATCTAAAAGTGTCGAAAAGGGTATTTTTTTGTAGTACAGCTGTTGTGGCTCACAAGACTCACACAGTTATTTCTTTACAGTATGAATTTTTACAAAAAAGTATTCACAAAAAGTTCTCTCTGCTAATTTAAGACTCGTTTTCCATTTTAAATATGGCATACAGTGCGCAAACCGTTATTTCCTCAAGGCAAACAATATTTGCTCACAAGACTCACACAGTTATTTCTTTACAATATACCCTTTTTACTAATTTTAGTCCTTTAAAAGTACTTATTTCGTCTTTCCTTCCATCTGAAGTTGGGTATACAAAGCTGTTTTACTGTACTACTTCATTTGCTCACAAGGCTCACACAGTTACTTCTCTATAGTTTCCCTCATTCTCTTTATTATAGGTCAACTTCTTGTCTAAAAGTCCTCGATCTCAATAGACGACTTGCGTTCCAACTGAATTGCTGTACACAATGTTCAATAAACTTAGTTTAGTAGCAGCGATTAGCATTAAGTGCTTGCCACAATTGAAATTGAATTGCTGGTGAAGTAGGGTTCATATTGTTGGCCAAAATCGTCTTGACAAAGACAATTATTAGATGGCTATGACTGTTATCCCTTACAGCTGCGACACACCCACTCAATGAGGGATAATTGTGCGTTACGCATACGCCTGCGTGAGTTTGATTTTATTGCCTTTGCCTTTGCCATTGCCTTGGGGCCCTTAAGAAAAAGCCAAATTGTGTGTGGCCAAAGTCAAGTTTTTGGCCGCACAAGGAAGCCAACAAGAAGCAACAAGAAGAAGAGAAAGAAGACGAAAAGAAATAGAAGAAAACAGAAAGATAATTTTGGGTTGAGGGAAAGTTTTCGGCTCAAACTCAAAGCCACATTCACAAATTGATTTGGTGCCATGTGGGCGGGCATTCAAAGTGAAGGCCACAGGCATCATTCATTAAAGCGTCCTTGTCACTGCTACAGAATACTACCATATGTGTTCCTCAGACCTATCAACATAGAACTCAAACACATTGTAATCATTTGGCTGAAACTGCCAACTGCCAATTGCCAATTGTAATTGATTTCGTTGCTCACGAATGTTAATTAAGTTTTCCCCCAGTTTGCCATTATACGATTTCCTCAATTTATGTTATAATAATTACACAATTAATTTAATACATCCTTCAGTTATCGACATGGAATCAAATGAATCAATATATGTATGTTATATGATCCTTAGTCTCCTGGACGATTGAAAGGCGCTTGGAATTCTCTTGGCCGCCTCTCGATTTCAAATTTTAGTTGATACCATTCAAAACAAAATGCTTCAGACTTGAGCCAATCGAGTGTTTCGATGGGAAACTCAATGGATGAGAGAAAACCTAATGCTTCCTTTATGGTCGAGGTCATGGGCGTCCGTGTACGTGTCAAAATGCGCAGTTTTACTAAGGAAAGGTGAAAGTTGGTTAGAGAAGATAAAAGGAGTTAGTTAAGTTAGTTGTTTTAATCGGGAAAAAAGTGGGAATTTTGGTTTATAAGCTCATGAGAAGTCAAGTTAAACATTTAAGTTAGTTTACACTGCAATAAAATCTATAGTTTTGGGTACAGAGAATTGATGTACAGCTAAGCAAAGTTTAAACTTTTCCTGACCAAAATTGGTATCTGAAAACTTGTTTTTCTTTTAAGCTTAAAATGGGTAATTTGGAGTCCTAATAAAGTACTATTTGCTTAGTTCTTTCACGACTTGAACTAATTTAAATAAGCTCTAAGAACACTATAAATGTTTCTCTTTTTAAAAGTACATTAAATAACTTCCAATATAAGAGAATTTTAAATTCTACTCACTTTTATGTGTTTTCAGCTTCGGATCGAAATTGCAGGCATAAGTAATGGTAAGTGAATCATAGTTAGTATACAGAATATTGGTCTCAAAATAAGCTGCAAAAACAAGTCATTAGTTTAATAACTTAATTCTTCAAAAATCTCTAAGTACTTACGACTGTCCTTGACATTGTAGGAGGCACAACGTCGCTGATAGCCACGAAAGGGCAAAGGAGTCGTTGCATAGGCATACCAAAAGCCAAAGAGCTAAAACAACATTTAAATAAATTAGTTATACTTTAAATTAAATACTAAAATTATTTATCTAACCTTTTCCTTCTTCACATTCTTCATTATAGGCACTTTGGGACACTCTTCAACACTCAGTCTGCTGCCAAGATAATTCTCAGCTGCAACTGGCAAAACATAACGCAAGAAAAGCAGAAAATAACTGCAAGAAAAGTTAAATAAACTTATTAATTTAAAGGCAAATAAATTAATTAAAAATACTGATTTACAGACTGTAGTGAAACATGTTGCTCTCCGGATTATTTGCAACTAAAGTTAAAGTTGAAACTTAGTTTAAGGCACTGCTAATGAAATTAGCTACCTTTAATTACAGTCAAGTCTCGCTATAGCGCACATCTTAGTCTATTAAGATAATTTCTATTGCAATTACTTGTAGTGAAGATTCAATGTCATTTGTTGTGCTTCAATGTGATTGATTTGTCACGGTCATGGTCAAGGTTTTACCTCATTTCCTGCTTTATTTCATACTTAATTCATTTGTTTAAAGTTTAAAGTTGTGAAAAGTTTAGTTTAGTTTAAAGTGGATAGTAAACTTTGTAGCTCTTGTAGAGTCAATAATTTAATTGCAAATGCAAATTTAATTAATGTTCTATATACAAGCTCAAATGACAGCTTTACACATTACGCATACGCAATGTGGGCCAAGCGAGCAGTTAATATTAAGCTAAAATGTGACTCAACATTCGCAAGTGTTTGCTGTAATACAAAAAATATATATAAATATATATATATATATATATATATATATATATATATATATATATATTATTTTATTTAGTTTATTGGCATTTTCGATTTTTTTTTTTTTTTTGGCAATTTTGCACAATAATTATGCACGTAAGCTTTTCAAGTACGGACGTAACGACACAACAGTTGTCTCACTCCAGTCTCACTCCTCTCTTTCCCCATTCCCCCTTATTATCTATACAACAGTTGAAAATCACAGCAGCTCGACATCTGATGATTTATTCAATTTGTGCTATGAAGCGTTAACTTTTTGTTTGCCTGTTGCCATTTGCTCTAACTTGTTGTTATTGTTGTTGTAGTCACTGTTGTTGTTGTTGTTGTTGCTGTTGTTTCTGTTGCTGCTGCTGATTTTGCCGTCCTATGACAGCGGAAGTTCGTTGTGTGAATCTATCGCATCGGGTCGTAACCTCCCATTTAGCCTCTGGCCCTCTGGCCTCCATTTTCATTTCACTTTAAATGGCTTTTCCACATGCTGTTGACGTCGACAGTTTGCTGCATATCATTGAGAAGCTGAGCAGCATTTTACCATACAAGCGTTTTGCCCCTCGTTTTCCCCAAAGAGCTTTTCACAATGCGTTCGATTTCAAGAAAATCTGCGTACGCGGAAAATCTGGCAGCGATATAATGGAGTTGACAGTTTTTTATGTATCGATTTGGGTTAAGTCACTAGAGGGAAACTCGATTGAGATGATAGAATTGAGAATGCCAATATGCAGAGTGTATCTTAGAGTCAAATAAATTTGATTATAGCAACAATATGCATGGAAAATGCAGTCTAAGGGGTATCTGTGGGGCAAGTATACTCTAAAAACTACAAAGAAACTGTTTAGAGGGTATCTATGAGGCGAGTAAACTCGATTTCATTCCATTCAATTAATACGCCTCAAAAATATTTGCATTAACTCAACTCAAATTAGTCTAGCAGTTAAAAAGTTCTACTTTTTACAGGGTATCTACAACTTCTCTACCTTTTATACTAAAGTTCGACAATTTTGAAGTTTTTATTCTAAAAGTTTAACGAGCTGAAGATTCAAATCTCAGTTTGTTGCATTTACTTTGACACTTTTAGTAAATTTATTATTTGTTGTTAAACAATTATTTGTTGCAAACAACAAATTACAGTTGTTTTTACTGCTGCTGATGCTGTCAGATAAAAAGACACAAATTACGGCACTTTTTGGCTGCATTTTCTTTTAGCTCGTTGTTTTTTGTGTTTCCCTTTTTTCCGTTCGTTGGAAAAGTTGTGCAACAAAATTAACTAATTATAGTTGAATTTTCTTTATTTTCTTTGCGCTGTGTAGCAAACTTTTGACTACTGTAATCAATGAGTGTTTAATAGTTTACACCCACCACCACTACCTGATTGCTGTTGGAGATCGTGTAATGTTTGAGTTTATATACTCCATATATCATTTATGTGCTGCTCTCGGCACGTTCCATGCCGAAGGGCAAACGTGCCGGAACAGGTGTGAAAATTATGTTTTCACCTGGGAAATAGGGAAAGAGGTGAAACAGTCGAAAGCGGAACTTAAATACTTGGACCTGAAGAGAGTAGTTAATATTTAGATAGCTTATACAATATTTTTAAAACATTTTTATGAAATATTAAACCATAAATTATAGTATAATTTATAGAAAATAAACACATAGCAAAATTATATATTTAAATAAAATATTTATAAAATTTTTAAATAGTTTTGTGTACTTAGTTTTAAGAAAGAAAACCATGAAGAGTTTTTCTTAAGCTTAAAACAATTTCTAAGAAAATAAATAGCTACGGAAATACTGAGAAATTGATAGCATAAATAAGTAAGTCAAGCGAAGGAGTAGAAAAAGGAACTAAATCACGGGAAATGTAGACATTTAGATACCTTACATTATAAATAAATAATATAAATTTTATTTACCATATATTTAGAGGTAAATAAATAAGATAACATTTAATGTAGGCAAATATGTTTAAAGTAACTCATTTCTATAAAATATTAAACGATTTTTAATGGTTTAAATTAAATTACAGGGAATTTTAGATATTAAACATATAGAAACCTATAAATAATAAACTGATTGAATAGTATAGTGGCCATAAATATTGGATTTATGTAAAAGAATATAAGTTTTATTAAGAAAATCTTAAAGAAACTAGCTCAAGGTCAAGTGAAACCAAAAACTGATAGCACAAATAAATAAAGCATAAACGTTGTAAAAGTCAGTGTAAGTTAATCCCTCGATTAAAGGTATTTTTCTGGCTAGAAAGTGGAATTCCTAGAAATATATATTTAACTGGCAGCTACTTTGCAACAAAACCAGCAACAACAACAACAACAACAACAACAAATTGGTCAAATTTCAGCGACTTAAAGTGGCAGACAATGTGTTGGCCGTATAAATTTCATTAATGCCAGTTAAATTAATTACTGTCAACACATGCGAGGCGATGGCAGTAATAACAAGAACAAGAACAACAACAACAACAACAACAACAACAACAACAACAACAACAACAACAACAACAACAACAACAACAACAACAACAACAACAACAACAACAACAACAACAACAACTTCCCAGACGCTAAAAACTAAAGCAGGCCAAAAGCAGAAGACGTGTAGAAGGCGTGGCACTGGCCAAGAGTAGAAGTAAAGGTAAAGAGGGGTTTTACTTTACAGTGAGCAACACTACAGTGAACACTGTACACCGTCGAGCGTGTAGCGAGCATAAACACAAAGTCATAAAGTTTTTACACAAAAGCATTTAATTTTATTGCATTTTTGGGCAGCAGGCAGTTGGTAGAGGCGTCGAAGAGAGAGACAGAGGGAGAGAGAGAGGGAAGAGGAGTAAAGGAGATGGAAAGAATTGTTACTGGGTCCCCTTGCTAAATGGGCATGGTCTACTGGACAGATGGGGGCCAACTTAATTTGGTGCAAATCAAGCAAAACTGCAACAGCCGCCGACGACGAGGTCGAAACTAGTTCACACAACTTTACACAATTCGAGGCAAGTTTTGATAATGCTGCTCAGTGCTATGTAAACTGACTCACACACACCAAATGACTGACTGACTGAATGACTGACTGAGTGGCTGACAGACTGACTGATGTTCTCACATAGCTCATGTGCGCGTCTCGCTGACGTCAGCGTCTAAACTAAAACATTAAGTTACGACGTGCATTCGTCAGCTGCAAGCACACAAATCTCTTCTGTTCTACAAGAAAATACAAAAAGGAAAAACTATTATTCTTGAAATGGAAAACCAACAAATGTGAAAATGAGAAAAATCATTGAATATTTCTTTTTGGCAGCAGCTTGCAATTTCAAAATTATGCGTAATAGAAAATGATGAAATGCGTATACGTAATATGCAGGCAGAATCCAACAAGTGGAACGACAAAAGGCACAAAAATTGCAAGGAAAAATAAATTTATAAAAATATTGTCAGTCTGGGAAGGAAAGAGAAGGGTTAAAAGAGATTTTAAGTTATGTAGCATATTTTACTTTATCAATTCCTGATCATACCCGCTACTGGTGTACAGGGTGTGGGCAGCTGACCAGCTGTCGCATCCTAAACATCACATTCTTATGGTTAGTCCCCAAGGCAAGGAATGCAGTAATAAAAAAAATACGTAGCACGAGCTGCTCAGCTACGGAATGTCGCACACAAAGTAGACAACCATATGCTGGGTCACCTAACCCAAGTCGAACACCAACCCCAACTCTGACTCAACCCCCCCATTACTCACCCCCAATCTATTTTTACTACACACTACACACTGCGCACTGCTCACCCTCCGTCAAGTTCTTGTTGTTTCAAGAGCAAACCTAAACATACCAATTTTACTTTAGTCCATAGAAAGATCCTGGGCAACGATAGAGTGGAGAAGTCGGTGTGGAAATAAGGGCCGAGAAGCATTATAGTAGGTAGGACATGGCCCATGGCATATGTCTGGCATGCTCATTAGGGGGCACAGCGTGGCGTGGCTAATGTGGCAACAAGCAGTAGCAGCGGTAGGAAAAGAAGCAGCAGCAGTGCTGCTAACACTGAGGACTTGTGGACTGCGGACTGTGAACTGTGTTCTGTGCACTGTGGATTGGGAGATGGGCGATGGGAGATGCCCCTCGGGGTCGGCTGATTTTCATTTGACTTTGCAGGCGCTTCTTTTATTCTTATTTTTATTCCTATTTTCCTCCGAGTATTTTTCTTTTTTTTTTTCAGTCGCACACTTTCCACTTTTATGCTCATTTTCTTTCTTTCTCTTTCTCTGTGTGTTTGTTCCTTTATTTTTTTTTGTCACTTTTATTGTTTTGTTTTCACTGCGGTGGCCGTCAACAAAAATGTTGTTTTTGTTTCTTATTTGGGGTAATTCAATTTTCTGCCACAATTTTCATTTTGGGCAAATTTGAAATGACTGAATGCTGGCTTGACTGCATTGGCTGAGACCAAAGACTGAGACGGAGACGGAGACTAGAGACTCCTCTCTGAAATTGAAGCTGCTGGAATTCCCATTTCATGCACAATTTGTTTGGCTTTTATTTTTATTTTGCCGCATTGTTAAATTTAGACAGAGCATTGGCTTCATTTTGGCTCCAAAAAAGACAAAAGGAACATTTAATCTAACTGCCAGATGAGTCAATTTGCCGTTACCAAAAACTAAGGGTAGCTTAGGGTTGCCATCACCAACCACACATCAGCTCAGCTTAGCTCTGCAACTTGCGCCGCTGATAAATAACAGCAGAACAAATTTAGTTTTAAGCTTAAGAGCGTAAAGCAAAAGCAATAAAAAAGAAGAGAGAGAGAGCGACTGAATTGCTCTTTGCTTACCCGCTCTCTGCACTCTGCTCTCTGTTTTCTGCGCTCTGCTGCGTGTAACAGCGCAGCGTCACTGTTAACAGCGTCTCTGTTAACAGCAGCTGTTAGAGTCTGCTGCGCGCTCGTTAAGCTGCTGTTATCGCTCACAACTCGCCGCCAAATTGTGTAGAAAATTTTAATTTTTCCCAGAGTAACATTTGCCACATTGGCTTGGCAATTTTGTTGTTTTTGCTGTTTTTGTTGCTTTGTTTTTTGCTTGTTTCTTTTTGTTTCCTTTTTTGTTTTTTGGACCTGAACGTGCTTGTTAACAAGTGCGTGTGAATTGCTCTTTTAACCTGAATAATTTTCATTTCTATATAAGTATTTTTGTATATAAATTTTTTGACTTGCAATTTCTGCAGTCAACTCTGTTGACTCAACTGAAAGGCAGTGACAATCATGGCTAACCAAAAGCCTGAAAATTGCATTAAGAACTTATTGTTGAGTATAGGAAAAACTGTCCATATGGTAGTCTGTCCAACTTTATTTAGTATTTGGGAGTAGTAGCTCTAATTTATTGTAAATTTATTTAAATATTCACTTTGCATTTCCACCAATTTAAACTTGTATAATAAACGATTTGCAAATTTCATTTTTCACTGCACACTGTTTGCAAATTTTAACAATCATTATTTTTGCAATTTTGTTGCAACCCTCTCGATATGCAAAAAACGGAAGAAAAATGGCTAACTGAACTGCAGAGAAAGCGAGCTTGATAAATGGCATATTCAGTTGGTTTTTGCAGTGGAAAAATTTACTTTTTATAGGTCTTTGAAATACGAGTTAAAAGTAGGAAAACTTACACAATTCGTTGCACAAATTTAAATTAAATAAAAAATAAAATATTTAAGGTAACTTACAGGGTAACTTACAGTCTAACCACAGCTGCAGCTGACAGTTAACTTTTTAAGCAAATATGCATATGAATGTTCTATTGAATTTCTGCTTTTTCCTCACTAACTCATCCTCTCTTGACCACTCCCTCTCTCCTCTCTCTCTCTCTGCCTCTATTCCCAACTTGTAAACAAATAGCCACCGCAATTTTAGTTGCTTCTTTTTTTTTTGGCAGCCATTCAGAATGCACATTGCTAAATGGGTAAACAATTATTTGATATTTGTAGTCGACAAAGAGTGCCATACACTGCGTATACGTAACGGATGTGCCAAAGGCTGTAAAGCAATAACAATCACAATCACAACAACAACAACTACTGTCCGAAAAATCAAAAGGAAACTTTACATTTATAGTCAAATTGAGCACACGGCAAAGAAATAACCTTTTATGTCCTTTTTCCATTTCAATTCCAGTATAAATTGAAGCTTTTATCGTCTCTCCTCTCCTCTCCCCTCATCTACTCTCCTCTCGTTGTCAAAACCTTTGTTTGTTTTGCTTTCTGGCCATGCAGCACACACATACAAATGTGATTTGGGATTTACTGTATGTGTGATAATATTGGCCACGTCGACAAAGCAATTGAATATTTGATTTATTGTGCTCCATCTTAACCGACTGAGAATTGTTTGAGAATAAAGTGAAACAAGCCATGAAAGGTAAGACAAAAGCGGAAAAAAGAGTTGAAACTGTAGTAAAAGCTGATATTTATTTGTATTTAAGTAAATAGAAATAAATGTATTTTACTTTTATTTGATTTTATACTTTAGTTTAGAACGGGGGTGAGCTACTTCAAACTGGCTTAAAGATCGGTTGATTGATTGGTATAAGGAACATAAAAGATGAAACATTTTGTAACAAAAACAATAATTAATAGACAGAAGTTTATAGGAATAAGCACTAATATTTTGTTGCTTAATACAGGTCTTTTTTCAATCAAATTAAATGAACATTTAGCGTAAACTTCTGATAGCTTCAATTTGTAGTCAAAACTTTTAACTCCAATAGGCTTATCAATGGCTTATCATTGGCTTATCAATGGCTTATCAGTTCTTCATAGTTATTATAATTATTTAAAGTAATTGTATGATTAATTTAGTCCACCAGTGAACAATTTCCTTCCCATATTTCTTAACTATGTGCAGCACTTGAATTGGTAATTTGAGAAAAACATGCAAAAAGAAAGCAACTAAAGAGAGTAAGAAGTGTGTTGAGTGTGTGTATGTATGTGTGTGTGTGTGTGTGTGTGTGTGTGTGTGTGTATGTTACGAGTATGTGTGTGTATGTGTGTGTGTTGTTAATGACAAGTGTTTTCATGTTTCTACGTTTGTAAGCGCCGCGTAATGACAGGGATGTCGATGAGTATAATGACAACATCAATGCTACTGATGATGATGCCATACTTGCTCGCTCAAAAGGCTAAGAGGACAAAGTCAGGGAACTATAAAGAGAGAAAATAGTAAGCAAGAGAGCAGTGGATGGAATAGGGGGAGGGAGAGGGGGAGGGCGGGATTGGGGTGTGGTGCCGGGCTACATGAATAGAGAAGCACTTGGATAGCTTGTCACGGGCGTCAGCTTAAAGTGCTTGTTAGGCGCTTTTCTTCTACATGTTGTTGTTGTTGTTGTTGTTGTTACTCTAGTTGTTGTTGTTGTTACTATAATTGTTGTTGTTGTTGCCTACTTTGCCATTCGTTTGCACCATTGATGATGCTGTCAACGCGAAATTGAGCTTTCAGCATAAACACGTTGTCAAATGACACGCGTGAGTACTCACGCACGAACGAACACGATAGCTAGCACCGCTACAGCTCCTCATCCCCTCTTCCCCTCTTTTCCTTCTCTTCTGCTTCTCTTCTCCTTCTCTTCTCCTCTTTCTCCTGCTTCATCAGCTGCTCTCTACCAATCACGATGTGTTCATTTTACAGTTTGATTCAGCTTGAATCAATTCATTCCTTCTTGCTATGTCTATGTGTGTGTGTGTGTGTGTGTGTGTGTGTGCTTTTCTTTGCTCTCTTTCCATTTATTGTTGATTCTTTGTTTGTTATTTATGTAGAGTATTTATTACAGCGCTGCTCATATTTCAGCCCGTAGAGGGCGCCACCTTAATCGTTATCGTTCCGCCGTGTCCAGCCCTCTATTAGCCCTAGCTGCCTTCCCCCTCGCATCTCTAAGCCACCCACTCAGCGTTGCCAGATGGTTCCCTTAGGTGATTTTCGGAAGATTATTGTGACGTGACATCAGCTGAGACTTTAAAACTAATTTCTTTTGTTATTCAAAGTAGAAATCATATTTAATTCCGAGAGTATTCAGTTAAAGTAAGATTAAATAAGTAATAAAACTAATATATTTCTTTAAGCCTTCTCCTTTTTTTACAATCTTCTATAAAACTTCAAAATCCTTCCAAATACTCCCAACAAGAAGTAAGCAAATAAATCAACTTGATAGCGATACTTAATTTATAACTTAAATTATTTCTTTGACTGCCTGCACTGGTGACAAATGTAGATTTGGCATCTTGGGTGGCCAACAAGTCGGGGCAGAGACAGAGACAGAGACAGAGATAGAGGCCGAGACAGAGGCTAAAATGTTAATCAAAAGCACTTAAGATTCGCACTACTGAAAGCTCAAGTAGCGCAAAATTCATTTGAAATGCAAATGAGAGAAATTTTCTAATTGAAAACTTTAGCACATCGCTTCTCTTGTCCAACAACTTCCGAGTAGAAGACTTTCAGCCTTTCCCGCTAAATTTTTCAGCTATTTTACTTGCCTTCTTCCTTGTTTTGGAGCTTAAAGTGTTAACTCGCAGCTGCCAATGCGAAGAAATTAATCCAACTAACGGCAAGGGAAATGCAAGTCGCGCTTTCAATTAGCACAGAGAACAACAACAACCACAGCAACAGCAACAACAACAACGAAGACGAGAAGAAAATGAAATGAAGTAACTGTAGCTTTTAAGTTTTGTTAAATGAAAGTTAAATTCACATTGACAAGCAGAGAAGAACGTGCGGAAACGCTAATTGAAATCTGTCTGTGACTTATGCCCAAAACTAAACAGCTAGAGAGGAGAAGGAGAGGGAGGGAGGAGAGTGGAATGGTAGTGGGAGTGGGACAGTCTCAAGGCGTCTGAAAGTCCGAGGTTAAAAGTCGGACAGCCTGCTGCGAGTATCAAGATAAGTCAACTTGCTATTCAGATGTAGAACCAGGTCAAGGTTGTCAGCGTCATCAAAGCCGTTAGCGTCATCAGCAGCGACATCTGGCCAAATCGAATTGTTGCCACAATGCCACAAATGCTGTGCAACGAGTTTAAGTTTTGCTATTAATTCTTAAACTTCAACTTAAACACAAAGTAACTTAAAAATTGAATTGAATGCGAAAGTGTTTTGTGAGTTAGGAAAAATGTTTGTAGATGAAGTAAAATTGGGGAAGGAGGTGGAAAAGTGCTTAACAACGAGTAGTTTCAATTCATTAGGATTACATCCAATAAAAAATTATATAAAATTTGATAAGAAAGAGCTTTTAGGCGTGTTTAAGAAGTATAGTTCTGAAATACTTTTCCAACAAAAGAAAATACTTTTCCCATCAAAGATCTCCCTTAAGTTTCTCTATAAACTAAACCAAATTCTACTATTGAAAACTACACTTCTGTTCCCAAGTTTACTCATGCTTTAGGGAGCTTTCAATTGTGTCTAATGATTGTTGGCTGACAGCTAAATCATCCCGTTGAATTTGTTTCCATGGTGAACTGGAAATCGAAATCCTCAATGCATCTTTAGTTGGCATCATCAAGTGCAACAGCATTTTCTTGCAATGTCACAGCATTAGTTTTTCTCGAACCGACGACGACGACAGACGGAGGCCAACCAGTGTAAAGCTGCCAGTTAACGCTGCGTATGAGTAATGTAATTGATGCTGGCAATTAACCAGTTAACACAGCCAGTAAAGCTGCTGATATCGCATCAAATCTGGAAGGTAGCGACACTCTGAGGTGTTGACAGGCTCAAGTTCAAGTTTTGCTTTTTTCCAGTCCCATAAATAATGAGTCCTCATCGAAAAACATCTTGTACTCGATGTAACAAGTAATAAGTATAAATTTGATTATTTTTAATCAACATCTTGCATTGTTTATGTTCTGCTTTTGGCATTTACTTGTCGCGGATTAATCTTTGAATTTCGATGACCCGTGTTATTGCACTTGTCTCTGCGAAGTTCTCAATCCCAAAAGGTTCAAAGGCTTAACAATTGCACTGTGACTCGTTTGTCGGCTAAGTGCTTCAGTTTTTAAGGGTTTAGTCTGCTCTGTTTCGGACTGCAACACTTTAGACACTTTTATGACGAATTAACATGGAACAGTTGATGCTTTAGCCAGGTGATTGGCACACAGGTAGAGATCACAGTGCGTTGATGCCAAAAATGGGGAGTACAATTAATGTTACTGTGGTTACTTAAAGCAGCAGTTCAGGAACGCAGCTTAATTACCAGATTTAAACAGATGGATAATTAAAGAAATCTTATTCAAATCTGTATGCAATTTCTATTTCCCTAACATTGTCTAACTCATCTACAACTACACTAAAACACCGCTGTCCATTCTCAACTCTATGTCAAGTTCAATATTAATAGCTTAGTCAAGAAAAAAAGAGAGAGAGGAAGAAAAAAACAATTAGATCGGACAAATTATAGATGAGTTAGCTTAGTGTGTGTTTTTACACTCATCAGCAAGTGCTTTTGGTATCATTATCATTAGCAGCATCTGAGCATTGGTTGTAAACAGACAAATAAAACCAGTAAATTAATAATAAAAAAAAAAACAAAAAAAAAAAAAAAATACTAAATAAATACTGAAAAAAGTCAAACGATGTACAGCTGCTGGTTGTTGTTGACTTTGACCTTGACGTGCAGTGTTCAGTCTGTTCAGTTTTTGCCGTATATTTTCTAGATTCACAATGACATTGATGGAAAACCACAAAAGAAAAAAAAAAAAAAAAAAAATAAAAAAAAAAAAATAAAAACTAAAACAGAAACTCGTCCACTTCCTATAGAGAATAGCTATGAACTTCTAATAGACTTGGATCATGCACTCATAATCGAATACACAAATCATATTCGTATTCGTATTCGTATTCATATTCGTTTTTCGCTTTGAGTGTTTTTGCTGTAGATGACAGGTTAAGCATACGCACCGTGGTGCAGAGTTAAATTGCATTTCCTTATGGGGGCGACCTACAAAACGCAAAAGCTTGCACTAAGTAAGTGCCATATTTTTACTAATCTCGTTGCTGGAGCAACAACAACAAGAACAACAACAAGAACAACAACAAGAAGAACAGCAACAACAACAACTACGAATATAAATGCAAAAAAACAAGAACATCAACTAAGCAGCGCATGGCGCAAAAACAATTTCAAGGCCATTGACACAGTTCAAGCGAGAAGAGCGACAAAGCAAACAAGTGAGCGAGAGGTGGTGGCGGCGGAGGGGTGGAGAGGGGGGTAGTTTGAGGGGCGAGGGGAGGAGGAGGGGCCTTCTATATTCGAGTGCATATTGAAGGAGCTTGGCTGCTGCGATAAACCATGCAGCTGCCTGCCCCCTCTCCCTCCCTCTCCCCCTCCCGCTCTCTGTCTCAGATTGCTTTCCCCCCTTCGCTCTCGCTCTTCCTCTCCCGCTCGCTCTGCTTGGGCCAGCCTCTTTCTTAGTAAGTTTGTAACAAGTGTACGAAGTGCAAATGTTTAGGTTTTCCATAACGACACAGTCAATATATACATTCTTATGCACACACAAACACACACACACATATGTACATACATGTATGTACAGTCGCAATCTTAGCAGACGCAGTTAAACTATTAAAGATTTCAGTTTTTAGTGTTTAGCACAAGAGCGAATGAGATGCAAACACTTTTGTTGTCAAAGTCAAGCAATCTGTAGTGCATATATACCCTGTAATTAACAAATAGGAAGAGCAGTTGGTAGTTAGCAGAACTTAAAGGGAAAACTCTTATCATTTATAACAAAAATAATTTTATAAAAGCAGGAAAAGCTTTAAGTGGATAAACTAGTGTACTACCGACTAGTTGTTAACAGTGAAAACTAAAAAATAGTATATATATTAAAGAAAAAGATGGAAATTCTATACCTATACATAGTATAGTTATACCCTGTAAACATAAGTTAAAGGAACACAGTCATAAACAGCTGTCGGTTGCCCAAATTACCTATTATACCCTAAAACTTATAGTAGAAGAACCCAACCCAACCCAACCCCCAGGGTATACCCCTGTCCAGCACACTCTTGGCGCCATTCCACTCTAGTTTTTGAAACAATTTACATAACTTAACTAACTTTGCAATCAAATGTGCATACACAAAAGTTTAAAACAGTCTGCTCAGTAAATAATTTATTAATTAATCAATTTGGTTTTTGGTTTTATTGTTTCTTGTTTTTCGTTATTGTTTTTTGAGGTGCAAAGTTGATTGAACTTGTTTAAACACGAAACTCATTTAATATGTGCTCACTTATGGATGGATATACACACTGGCAGGCCAAGAGGAGACTCTGAAACCAGACCAGATCTCACAACGGACCACAGAGTATTCTGATGTGTGTGTGTGTGTGTGTGTGTGTGTGAGAGTGTTGTGCCAACGACACAAATATAAACAATTTAACTGAAATAAATTGGTTAACAGGTAAAGTAAACAAATTAAGCGAAGAGTTCGATAAATGTTTAATAAATAATTTAATATGTATGGCGTTTTGTTCTTGTTTTCGCTTGATACCCTGCAAATGGTACAGAGACAGTTGGGTGTCCAGAGGCAGCAGGGGGGAAGGTTGGGGGATATTTTCAAGAAATCATTATTATGAATGTTAATTAGAGACAGGATAGCCTGTTATAAAGAAACAAACGTCTAACTAGCAGATACCCTGTAGGAAAGTACATTAAACTTGAAGCTTAAATCTAGTATTTAGACCCTGTACTCTTTTTAATAACATTTTATAAATTATTAATAGAATTTTTTAGCTCATTTCTCTATAAGTTTTTTAACTAAAACAAATTCAGTCTGCTGTTTTGGAGTGTGTGTATTTTTCTGCAAATGTTTTGAGCTCGAGTTAAAAGCGAAACTTTAATACGTAAATAAAATAAAATTACATATTTTACGAGTCTTGTGTGGTATATTCAACCCGAGCATCGAGTATTGAGTATTGAGTCGAGGAGTCGAGAAGGGGCATTTAAAATACCAGTTGTTCTTCTTTATTGTTGTTTTGTTGTTGCTGTGTGTGTTTATCAAAGCCATTCTTTTAAATTTTCGACAATCTTTATTAACACGCCAAAAATTCGTCTGAAAATCGTCGGGTTTTTAGCTTCATTTTACAGGTAAATCTGCTTGAGATTTTAGCATCACTTTTGCGTCATGCAGCTGAGGGATGCAAGATCTCTTCCCCCCTCGCCCCCTCTCCAGCCCCTTTTCAGCCACACCCCCTCTCTCTCTCTCTCTCTCTGCTGGGGATCTACCGCGCCTTCGTTCATTTCATTTGCAATTTATTGAAACGAAGTTGACCTTGAATTTGGTTAAAGTCTCTTAACTTTATTTCAACTTTCGGCTCGTCGTCGTCGTCGTCGTCGTCGTTGTCTGCTGATGATGATTCTTGCTGTTACTGTTGATTACTTTAACGATGATGTCCATAAAATGTATTTCAAGCTCGCACTTTTCTGTATTTTTTTCGGTTTTTGGCAAGTTTGTTGGCAGCAGGTTTGACATGGCCAAAACACACGCAAGGCAACAACAAACCAAGCGAGACAAATTAACCTTTAACTCTCGCTTTTCGTCCCGCCCTCTCTCTCTCTCTCTCTCTTTCTCTCTCTCTCTCTCTCTCTCTCTGTCTCCCCTAATCTCTATGTTTTGCCCACTCTAGCTTCCTCCTTAATCTTTGTCAGTGACTGCAACAAGTGTTGTCCAATTAATTGGCCTAATTCTATGGTAGGTTTAATAACATTTGAGCTGGGCGTGGCTGTGCTTTCAGCACCGCTAGACTATGCCCACAGTTTGTATCTTTAAGATACATTTTGTGTGCTTGCATATCTTGCAATAAATGTGAGTACATATAATTCATTTAAGTTTGTTTAGATATTTATGTTAATTTTTAGTAAGAAATTTTAATTTTTAAAATTTGTTTAAACGTAAACAATATTAAAAATATATATTTAATTAAAATCAAAAATGTTTGCGGCTTTTAAAAAATATTTTTTATATTGTTCGATCCAAAATATATTCAAATTTAAGTCTATAAAATTGATAAAAATGATTTAGCATAATAAAATGCTTATAAATTATTAACATTATTAATAATTTATACAAAAAGAGCTGACACTACCGTTACCAACTGCCTCAAAGCGTTAAGCATACTCGATGACTGCCTCTATAGGGTATTTAATCTTCCGCACACCGAGCATAACTTAATTAATTCATCTGCTTGCTCCATTTCACTCACTCACACACAACATTTGCCCTCTCGCTTGCACTTGTGACACTTGTGTGTGAGTGTGTGTGTGTTTTAATTAATCAGCTGGCGCCCACATACAATGATGACGTTTATACTATTGTATTGTATTATTTATATTTTTATTTATATTTATTTATTAATAATATTTCGTTTTCTCACTTTTCTCTATGCACTATGATTCGCATTCATTCGTCTGTCTGTCTCTCTGTCTCTGTCTCTCTGTCTGTCGCTTTTCGGCGTATTTTTGTTATTTCCGTACAGTGAACTTGCCGCAAACTCATTTGATTATCACACACACAAATACTCACACACACACACACACACACACACATACACTCTATACAAATGTAGTCCAAAAATATGATAAATATAGTATATTATTTATTCATTGCTTACGGCTACAGTTGTGTATAGATTTTGTCTATTTGTTGGCGCTTGTTTTAAATGTTTGCTCATTTCACTCGCGTTTAGCTCTATTTATCTGCTTAGGAGGTCATTGTCATGGAATTTGTTTATTTTGAAATTTCACTTACCCCACCCCCTCTTACTCCCCTTCCCCTCCTCACTTTTGGCTTTACTATTTCAAACACTTTTATTTTAATTCTCAAACGATTCGCTTTGCTCAGCACAAATTTGTGTCACATTTCATTTTATTTTGCTTTATATTTTAAATGAACTGTTTATTATTAACAATAAATGGAGCTGTGTTAAATTTAATTATATTTATTTAAGCATATTCTTTATCAAAAGTATTTCCCTAGGGAAAAGTAGCTAGAAAATTAAATTGCTATAAAAAGAAATTGAAATTCTAATCAAAAAATATAAAATAATTGGATAATTAGCTATGGGAATAGTAGGCAGGAGTATGAATATTATTATTATAAACAAATTCTAGTTTATTTTATAGTTTAAAATTATTTAAAAATGTAATCTCTTTTCTTTTCTACCATTTAAAAATTAAATCTCTTTTCTTTTCTAACAGAAGTATCTGAAAGATAACCATTAAAGTATCTAGAACACTTTTCACTTCAAATTACATTTTAAATCTACTTCAAATTTAATGCCTTTACTTTTGTTAACATTTGTTTTTATCAGAAACACTTTTCTCACTCACTTTTCTTTTCGTTTTTCCCACTTTTCCACCTTGAAGCTGTCATTAACTTAGGTTCACTCAACTTGTCCAGTTCGTCACAAAGAATAATCGTAAAAAAATAAAACAAAATTGCGGAAATCAAATCTTGACGACATAAAATACATTTTCTAAGTGACAAAAGGAGAAAATGTGAAATGTCGCGATGTTGCTGAACTGCATTTTCCGTCAATGTCAAACGAATTTTCCCTCAAAAGGCTGATGGACACACAATCCTATCATTATCATCATTATCATCATTTTGTGTATCATTATTGACAATAATTTATATAAAATTATTCGTTTCACTGCACGCTCAAGTGCAATGTTAATAAACAATGGGATTGGTTAATAAAGTATAGCTACAAGTATCTGACAGATACAAGCTCGTGGTCGTATATAAGCATTATGTTGTCTCTGTGTCTCTCTCTGTCTATATATAAATATATTTTCCTTAGAGTTTTCCATCTTTTCCCTCAATCTGTTGTCAACAGCGTATCCCATCATCAGCATTATCATCAGTATCAGCAATAATACGCCAATGATTAATTTTCGCATTGTTCTTAAAGTCGCATCTGTTGCGCCAACGACCGCACAGACGGTCAAAAGAGACGCCGAGTGACAGACAGACAGACAGACAGCCAGTCAGTCAGTCAGCCGGTTAACCATCTGGAAAAATGACCAAGCAACCACCCACCCAAAATGTCGCAATAAGCCTCAATTAAATAAAAATTGCACACCGACACAACGACAGCATCAAAATGTAATTTGTATTCAATTTATTGTAGGCCACGATGAGTTGCCTTCACACGAACATATATCATACTATATAGTATACTATTTGCAGTCAGACTGATCAAAAAAAAAGTGCAGTACTTTGTAGGGAAATGTATTTAAAATTGGAGAATAAAACAATTTTCTGCTGTTTTAAGTTAAAACAAACCCTTTCAAGTCTGTAGTAAATAAACTAATATAGAAATTATACTATAAATTTGAGCATTCTGTTTCTCAAATTCTACTATTTTAAAAATTCTTATAAATTCTGACTTTAGACAGCAGTGTTTTTTGAGAAGAAATATTCAAAAAAAGGAAAGAGCAAATAGAGAGCTGTATTTTATAAACTAGTTGTAAAAGTAATTTTACCAAACATATAAGCAGTTTTCAAACGATTTGTCCTAAGGGAGCTATAGGCTATAGTTGTCCAATCCGGATCAAACTTGGTGAAGACGGTTATAATGATACAATTCACATAATTTGTTAGTTTGGTTGCAATGGCTCCACTAAAACTTCATGTCTCCATACAAATCACCAATTTTCGACCGATTTGTCCTATTTTAGCTATAGGCTATAGTTGTTCGATCCGAACCCAACTAGGTAATGATAGTTATAACAATCCCATACACATAATGTATAAATTTGATCCCGATAACTCCAATCGTTTATATATAGACGGCCATTCATTCTATTTATTAGCTCTAGCTCTTGTAGTTTAGATGATCCAGGTGTACATACAGACGGACGGACAGACAGACAGACGTACGGACATTGCTATATCGACTCGGCTGTTGATGCTGATCAAGAATATATATACTTTATGGCGTCGCCCACGGCACCTTCTGCCAATTAGGCATATTTCGCTTCTCACAAACCTTATATACCCTACTCTTTCTTAGAGTACGGTGTTTAAACACACTAAAAAATTGTTATTAATTTACCCTTCTACTCAACTAATTTTCAAAATATTGTGGTCTTAGATCTTTCAGTTAACATAAAATACCAATAAACTCTCAGGTTAAAATCTAAACTACAAAATTCCTCAAGTTTAAAGTTATTTCACAGACTATTTGGAGCTACTTAAGCTAATTTGTTTTACAATTATTTGACTGAAACTTCTGCGTTGACATGGAAATGGGAAAGTGGAGAAAATGGGGGAAATGGGAAAAATGTGTGTGCTCCAAAAAAGTGTTTCATTTTGTTGTTTAAAGGTCATTTTCCGGGCGAAGGAATGAAAATTGACACACAATTTTGTGGCATGGAAACCGTATCCAATACTTGACATTGGTTACCCCAATCCATCAAGGGAGGAGGAGGAGGAGTGCAGAACATTGTCATAATCAACATCATTATGATCTTCATCATCATTATGAGGCAGAAGAAGTAGAAGAACAAGCAAATCGAGTTGAGTCAAGTTTATCTACTTGTATTTGTCTGGGTCTTTGGAAAAGGGCAACCCACACATGGATTTACATATTTGTATACACTTCAACACACACGCACACACACACACAGACATTGGGGAAACCTAAGCCTAAGCAGATCCTGAGCAAACTGTTTACTTTGGCTAAACGCACATAACCAGCCAAATATTTGGCATTTGCCTCTTTGATATGACTCAGCAGTAGAAGAAGATGATACTTTGGCCAGACCATAAAGTATCTTTAAATTCAATTTTGATGACTCGACTCAAGAGAGCTCTGTGTATGTGTGTGTGTCGGAGTGTGTGTGAGTGTGTTGAGTGTGCACTTGACTAACTGCTTGTGTTATTGCATTTTAGCCCAGTCCCTAAGCCAAAGCTACGGCCTAAAGACAACAACAATACCAAAACCGGTTTTAAGCTACAAATACAAGCGACTGTGTGTGTGTGTGTGTGTGTGTGTGTGTAAGTGTGTGTGCTGGATTGTGGTTGCATCTAATATCAAGTTCAAGGTCGCTGGAAACGTGTATAGCTTGCATCGTTCGCTACTCTAATAAAAAATCAAATAAATTTAACGACCACTTGTGCTCTCCCTCTCTCACTCACTCGCTCTCTTTCTCTCCTCTCCCTTTCCCTCCCTTCCTGCCTCTCTCTCTGTAATTACTGGTTATAAAATGTAGCTGACAGTTGAATTTAATGAGCTGCCCTGCTATGGCATAGATTCTCACGAAAGCACACCCACACACACTCAAACACACACACAAACAGACAATGGCTTGGCACAACAACAAAAATTGAGTATACGCCCCATAGTTGCATCAAGAAACAGGTGACTAATGCCACGCTGCTGTAAATTGTTTGCTGGTAATTGGAAGCTGCATATTCTATGGCACTTTTCGGTGCCAGTTTGTGCCTTTTTCCACAAAAAAATAGTGACTCAGTTGAAATGCAGCAAAAAAAACGTATAAAGTTAAGAACTGTTGGGTGAACACGCCAGATAAATGCCCTGTAACAGTTGAGGGGGGGTGATTAACTTACAGTTTACTTTAAGTCATGAAATAGTTAGCTTGTTATGCATATACTATTCGTGGCATAGCTAGCTGCTATGTAACTACTAGTATGTTTTTTGTTTGTGAACTGATATTCAAGAAACTGACAGCAGCGTTTAACTTAAAGTTTACTTATATCTGTTCAGTTTTAAGATTAAATATTCAGAAATATTTGCTTAAATTAAGTTTAAAATATTTGTTATTATTTTATGGCCAGTGGAGGCATGGCATATACTAACTAGAAAGGAAATTTCAATACCTGTTCATTAAATATAACAAATTTGGGCTTCTAACTCCCCTCATTTGTCTTGTCTTTAACATTTCTGCGTCCCTACCGATCAAGAACATATAATTAGTTTAAAGCGATAAAGTTTTCTTCTTCTGCCTTCAAGTACCTCCAACAACTACCTCCAATACAGGGTATAAGCAAGAAACAAACGAGAGTAAATGAACACCAAACGTTTTCTTGCTACTCGCATTACTCATACGCACCATATTGCGATGTCTCTTGAGCTTTGCTTCTAGTGCACAAGTTACAGCAAATAATGAAATTTAAACCCAAAATAAAAGCATGTACAACATTTACACACACTCTCTCACACACACACATAGTCTATTTAAATGCAAGCCACAACATATGTTGGCAGGAAAATGCATTTAAAACAAATTTTCCACAGCCAGAAAATATTGTAAATGTTTTACACGATTTTCATGACCATTTTTGGCATTAGTTTTTGTGTTTCCCCCCTCTTCACTTTAGTCCGAGTGTAAAATGTAACTGAATTCCCACATTAAACAAGAGTTTTCTGTATTTTTTGTCTCTGACTTTCAATATTTGCATTCGAGTTCGCAGCGTTTGGAAAATTGTTGTGAGAGTAAAAAAAATCCCAGGAAAATAATTATTCTACATTTAATTGTTGTCGATGAAATAGCAATTTAAAGAGAAAATTCACTTACTTGAGCCACTGAGTGATTGCATTTATTTATTTAAATAATTGAGTGAGCGATAGAGCAGGAAAGTCATCGACTTGCAGATATGCTGTAATGAGATCAAATTTAAACGCGAATTTAAAGATTTATTCTGTATCACGAAAAAAGAGTTTAAATTAATACCTTATAAATAACAACTATATACATATATTTAATAAATATCTGTGTGTTTTTCACTGCCCTTATAAGCAGTGTGGGAAAGCCCCTTAGTTTTCTGAAAATCCCCAGAACAATTCTTTGCAAAAATTTGCATAAAATTTATTTTTAGCCAATTTTAAATGCAATTTAAGTTAATGCACAACTGAAAGTTGCGGTTAATGCTGCACATAAAGAAGCCGACGCATATGCACACACACACTTACACACATATATTTCTGCTCCAATAAAAGCGGGAAAAGCGAGGAAAAACTAGGAAAAAGCGGGAAAAGCAACCAAAACGAGCGTCGAGTAAAAGCCAATTGCATTATTATAGCCGCCCATTTCCCTTTGAATGTGCATTTGGTTATGTTAATGTGATAAAGTGGGGGAGTATAGACCAAGTGATACCCTGTAAATGTATTTGTGTATTCGTATGGGTTAAAAGTTCTTTATGATCACTTTTTTGTGCTGCTTTAATTTCCTTTCTGCTTGAAGTATCACAACACCTTTGTTTCATTTTATAGGGTATATGTCCTTTTGTTGCTTTCGCTGCTGAAATGTTGCATACTCTTTCCGTTCTCATTGTTGATTCATTTTCCTTTTCCTTTTTTTGTTTTTTTTTTGCTGCTTTCTGTTGCAGTTGCAAAAGTTTACAATAGCAAATGTTGTTGTTAGTTTGCTTTCTGGTTTGGTTGTTGTTTTCAGTTCGCTTACAAAGCGAATATTTTCACCAAACTAGAGGAGAGACAGAGACAGGGAGAGACAGGGAGAGAGAGATAGAGTGAGCTGTTTGCTGGTATGGGTGACCATGAAATATTCACACAACGAACGCTTCCACTCAGCCGATTCCGGTCTCTTTGTGGACTTGGTTGCGACGCAGATTGACGCTTCATTACAGAGCAACGTTATGCAATCCGGGCCCAGAGCAGCAACAGCAAAAGCAACACACACACATAACATCTCTCTCATTCACTCACACACTCTGTATGGGTGTGTGTGTGTGTGTGTAGAACAGAGAGATAATTTGACGATGAGGCTTTGCTAACATGTGCCCGCTCCCTGGTTTTGGCTAGCTCCCTGGTTCTCTGGCTCACGCTGTCCACATTGATGGCTGCTTTTCATGCAGTTAGTGCATGCTGAGATCATCATCAAGCAGCTAACGAAAAAAAACCCACAGAGACAACGTTCTGTATTCGCCCCGTGGAACGGTCTCTCTCTCTCTCTCTCTCTCTCTCTCCATGTCTGTCACACTGTCTCTCTCTCTCTGTCTGTCTGTTTGTCTATTTGTTTGGTTGTTACTGCTGCTGCCCGTTGGCTGCGAAGCGTAAATTGCAATTATTTCACATGACATGACTTTGGCAGCACACACACAAACACACACACACTCACACACAGGTGCCAAGCTAACTCCCACTTCCACTCACCCCACACCTCACACTGCCCCCCCCCCGCCATGCCCACTCGCTGTCTAATCCCCAAAACCTTGTTCAGAAGTGCAAAAAAGTTAGACCTTGAGATTTGGCGCGACTAATGCGTGGCAATTATTGAAGCAGCAGAACATGAAAACTGCACAGCAACCAAACAACAACAAAATTTGAATATAAATTCAACTTTTTCGAAATTCATCTTAGATCACATTGCGTATACGCAACGAGAGATATAGAACTCGTCTCGATAACCAGAAAACCACATGTTCTTCAGTTGATTTCAGTTGATTCTTAAAATTTTGTTGGCGCTGAGAGCGTGAAAATTTGCATAAATAAATATATATTAGCTCTCGGTTTGCACTTGTTTGCCAGAAATGGTTTTGCTGTCCGTCCGTCTGTCTGTCCCTGGTGTCTGTGGTGCCAAGAAATGTTTTCCAGCTTGTCGCAAACGAGATCCAAACAGAAGAAATCGAAGAAGAACAACAAGTGACGCTGCTGATTCGACTCACTTTATGTTTAGCCTTGATCGTGTTTTATTTTAGCTTCTTTTTAGCATTTCGGCAGTTAAACGATACAAAATAAATAATAAAATACGAAACCAGCAAAAGAATTTCTTGTTTTATATATACATATATATATCAAGTGTATATATAATTTGTTGTTTGTTGTTTGTTGGTCTTTTGGCATTGTAGAGTCCGTAAATGGTTGGACTGACAGCAGAACCACTTGAAGTCTGTGTGTTTGTTGGAGTCTGCGATCAATTCATGTCCATATCCAAAACTTAAGATTGAGTAATTGTGAGTGCGTGGAAAACTTGACAAATCTTGGCTCAAAATATGCTTTAAAGCCACACAAACAGCAATCAATCTAACTATGCCATCATGTCACCCCATAGAACTGGTCTCTCAACAGACCAAATGTGTGAACCAATTGGGATTCTTCAAGTTTTAATGAAAAAAGATATATATATATATATATTTGAAAAATTACTTAGAGCTTTTTTTGGTTGAGCTGCTTAGATTAAGCTGACAGAAATTTAAGCAAATATCAGATACAATTTATGTAAACTAATTAAGCGGTCTTTAAGCGTGTTAATTTGTCGCTATTTGATCAATCATGTCTTTAAGTGAAGATCAAAATGTTGCATGGATTATTGAAGTAGAGTGTACTTATAAATGTATATTTATATAAAGCAGGTGATATATGTCAGGTAGATCAAGTTTAATTCAAATTTTAGCTACGCCCCCGCTAATTGTGAAATAAGTTTTCACCACAACTTGGAAACGACTGAATCTATCGAAACCAAATTCAGACATTATGTGTATGGTACCATTAGAAGTATCGTCACCAAGTTTAATCCGAATCGTACAACAATAGCTTATAGCTCTCTTAGCACCAATCTGTGCAAAATAGGTGATTTGTATAAAGACATGTAGTGTAAGTTGAGCGATTGCAGCCAAACTCTCACATTATATGCATATCATGACTATAACTAGTCTCAATAACTTTGGTTCGGATCAGACACCTATATCCTATAGCTCCCATTGGACAATACACTTAAAAATTGCTTATTGTATGGCAAAATGCGCACTAGAAAGAGTACAGGATCTTTTACCGTCAGTTTGCTCGACTGTAGCCTTTCTTACTTATTTTTAAGGCTAAATCAGCTTGATTTTGGCTAAACTTTTTCTTGCAGCTGCTTAACTCTTTTTCTTGGCTGTACTTCTTTTGCGGCTTAATTTATTTGTACACTTAATTTATTGCATTCAATTTAATGTAGAGCCGAAACCAATTTTATGGCTACATATTTTAGAGAGAAAGAGAGAGAGGGAAAGGAGAAGGGTGGAAGAGAGAGAGCGTAAAAGAGTGTGTGTAAAAGTAAGTACAAAAAAAAATTGGTTTAATTTTCATTTCAATTTCATTTTGCCAGTTGGTTGACAGCTGGCCAGGCTGTTGAGTTCTCGTGTTTATCAACTGTATCTGTATCTGTAGCTGTATCTGTAAATGTATCTGTAGCTGTATCTGAACATGTGGCTGTATCTTAAGCTGTAGCTGTAGCTCTTGTATATGTTTGTATATCGCATTTCGTTTACCAGTTTTGGGTTTTTCAAGTACAAACCACGATACGAATTTGGTCATTTAAAATTGCGGCGTTGTCTTGGCCAACTCGCTGATGGATGGATGGATGGATGAATGGTTGGTTGGCTGCTTGGTTGGTTGGATGGATAGATGGACGGACAGATAGATTTTGTTTGGGCCGACTGTCTGTCCGTCTGTCTGTCTGCTTACAATTGTTGTCATTGTCAACATGTTTTACTCTTCTTGACGGGGCGTTACCAGCATTAACAACAACCACAGCTTTGTCTTCGACAAATCCACTGCAAATGACCCATTTAACGGGCCAGTGCACAAGAGCGACGCCTTGGCTCTTGGTAAGCTGTTTAGGCCAGGTCCAAAACCATTTTGAGAACGTGGGAGATTTACTACCTCAAGTACAAACGAATGATTTGAGCGTGTTTCTTTGCTCTTGAAAAACTGCAGCAACGATTGATTAAAACCTGGCCAATCTAAATGGCTAACCAATTGGCCAACAGTTAGTTCACTTTGTCGCCTTTTTCCTCGCTTCGCTTGTGGCAACAAGATTTCTATTATTATATTAATTATATACAATCTGTGGCCAAGAGATTTATATGCAAATTTCAATTGATGTGTGAACTGCAACTGCAGCTATCTCGCTCTATCACTAGCTCTCCCTCCCTCTCCCTCTCTCCCCCTCTAACACAGTAAGTACTGCAATTAAGCACGTTTTGATGTGAGCCGACTAAAGCTTGTACTAACTTAATACAAGCAATTACAATTGGCAAATGGCGCCACACAGTGTTTTGGCCCCAAAGTTTTCTTTGGGATCAGTTCAGTTCACTTCTTGTTGCCAATTTTCCACTTGGCTTACAGTCAAGCAACAATTTATGAGCTCGCCCCATTGCATATGATTTAATGTTTGCTTATTACTCACTGCAAGAAAGTCAATTTGTTTTGTCGTCTATTTAGTATATAGTATATACTAAATCTTATTCTTGTTCTTCTTCGTCCATTTGCTGTAATTTATGTCAATCATTTGTTGCTACTGCTGTTTTAGTATTTGCATAAATTCATTTAAATCTCCGCTGACCATTTGCTTACCCAGAAAACCGAGCACAATAACATCAGCGAACTGTCTGAATTCCATTTGGATAATCTTTGTTTCTTTTGTATCTACTATAACTTGTATCTTGTATCTTGTATCTTATATCTGGTGTCAACTCGCTGTCTCTAGTGTTGCAGTCACAAGTGTGAACATCTGTCTACACACAGTTTTACTTACACAAACGCACACACCTTTACTAGAGAACAGCTCCCTTAGGCGGACAGCTCCCTTAGCCGGACGAATTTTATAGTCCCAAGAGCAAGATTTTCATACAAAATCCGTTTCCTTTGGCGGACAAAAATACTGAAACCTTGGCTGTCCGGCCAAGGGAGCTTTCACACATTTATCTGTGCAGAATTTGCTGATTACTTGAAATATTTATTATTTTTTTAAGCTTCTAACAACTGACTCTGTTTATTGAAATGAAAAGTGTTAAAAAATTCTATAAAATTCTTCTTAATATTCAATTTATAAGTCTAAAATCGAGATCCAGAACGAAAAATATTATTGTTTACCGATTTATTTAGAGCTATTATTGCTTGATTACTATGTTAATGAATTAAAATAATGTTGATTAAATTTTAATGACTAGGCTGTTTATTAAAACTGTTTTTTGAATTATTTATATGTTTTTCCACAACAATAAGCAAATTGTCATTTAATTAAAAAGTTTTCCCAACTGAAGTGAGCTTCAAAACTGGTTCGAAAACACTAATCGTGAGTGGTGATGTTTAAATTAGAAATAAAATTTATTGGAATTGGAATTTTTATAGTTGTAGTTTAACAAGGAATTTATCCTTAAAGTATTAGCTACCAAAATGTATCTCAATAAAGTATCTCTCTCCCGTTTAAATGTGTAAGTTCTTGACAAACACCCACGCGATTAGCAGCTCATTAATCATCTGTCAATTATGTAGACCACAATAAACTACAAAAGACTGACGCAATCAATGGACCTGACTATCAAAGCAACTTCATCATCATCAACATCATTAACGACTTCGGACATCAGACTGAGACTGAGACATGAGACATCAAACGATGTTGGCATCAATTATGCAAAACAGCTAAAAAGTGTGAAAATGTTTTCAAAGCTCTCTCAACGGATCAGATCACGGCTAAACACTTTTGTATCTATTAACTTTGGTTAACTCGTTTACTAACTGACTGACTGACTGACTGAATGATATCTTTTAGTATTTGTAGCGAATGCTTTAAAGCAAATACAATTTGCACGATTTACTTAACTTTATTTTTTTCAATTTGTAATTTAAGTGAACTCAGTTTGTCAGCCCATCTATGTAGATGCTAACTACGAGTTGTAGCTGTAGCTGTAGCTGTATCTATGCGGCTCTATCTGTATCTGTATCTGTATCTGTATCTGTATCTGTATCTGTCTATGTCTCTGTATCCGTTGGCATTGAATCTATGCCAGGCCATGTCATGGAGCTTTGGTGACTCAATATGCCTACTATTAATGTGAATTGCTGTTGTTGTTGTTGCTGTTGTTGTTGTTGTTGTATTTGCATTGGTAATTTGTGTATGCACTTGAAATCAACTTGCACGGCAATTACTTGCATTGCAGCGCAGTATTTAGACCCCGTACTCTAAAAAAGAGTATGGGGGTCTATTAGGTTTGTCTGAAGCGAAATGTGCGTAACAGGCAGAAGGAGGCTTTTCCGACCCCATAAAGTATATATATTCTTGATCAGCATCAACAGCCGAGACGATATAGAAATGTCCGTCTGTCTGTCTGTCCGTCTGTCTGTCCATCTGTAAAAAACTATTTTCACATCACCATAACTTGAAAACGACAAGAGATAGAGAGACCAAATTCACACATTATGTGTATGGTCCCATTATAACTGTCGTCACCAACTTTAATCCGGATCGAACAACTATAACCTTTAGCTCCCATAGGAGAAATCGTTCGAAAATTGGTGATTTGTATGGAGACATGAAGTTTTAGTTGAGCGATTGCAACCAAACTAACACACTATGTGTATGGTACCATTATAACTAACCTCACCAAGTTTGGTCCAGATCAGACCACTATAGCCTATAGCTCCCATAGGAGAAATCGTTCGAAAATTGGTGATTTTTATGGAAAAACGTGCACTAGAAGGAGTACGGGGTCTTTTACAGTCGGCTCGCTCGACTGTAGCCTTTCTTACTTGTTTTTACAACAGATACTAACGCTGAACTTGAAATGTCAGTTTGGTTGGCAGTTAGGACAAAGCTTTAAACTGCTAATTTGTATGTCAATCCTTCTGCTAGTCTACCCTACTCCACCCCTTCTCCGCCCACTTTTCGCAAACTTTTGTCGAGTTTTGAATTTTGAGTTGAGTTTTCTGTGTTTTTTTTTCGTTTTGTTTCGTTTTTTTTCGCATGCAAACAAAAATGTGACATGCAACTGTCATGCGGTTGCCAATTGCAGTCGCTGCTAACCAACCTTGTGTGGCATCATTATTATTATTATTATTACTACTACTACTTGTTATTGTTGTTGCTATTTTTATACCAATTGAATTTCCCATAGTATAAAATATCAAACAGAAATTGCGCATACGCCGCCATGGCTTAGAACAAAAAGAATGTTTTGAACGACTTTAGCTTTTTTTTTAGCTTTTTGGGGATTTGATTTTGACTGGTTTTTGTGATGCTTGTTGTGGAAATGAAAGGGACAAGCAAGAAACCACAACGGCTGCTTCCTGGTTGACCTTGTGTGGTTATTAAAATTTCCATCGAAGATTGTGTGGAGCGAAATGAAGTCTTGAGTCCAGTTTGAAGCCAATTCCTTTGCACTTGTTGACCTTCGAGGCGTTGCCTCTTAATCATGCATATGAGCCGAAGGACAAGAAAGACAGACAGATGGACAGACTGGAAGGCTGGTGGACAGACAGTGAGAAGCAGGCGGCATAAAATTAAACACTTGAATCATAGCCAACCGTGGCGACAATAATGAACAATGATGAACTCGATTAAAGAAGCCAAGTAGCCAAGTAGCCAAGTATCCAAGTAGCCGAGTAGCCAATGCCAAAACCAGTTGACTGCCAACAGCCAAAACCAGAGCACTTCAGTTAGTTAAGGTTTTTTGCTGCTGCTCTTGCTGTTGTTGTTGTTGCTGCCCCAATGATGGCTTCAACTCTGGCTCTGTGGTGTTGCCAAAAGTCGCTTAACCTCTTTGCTCTCTGCTGCTGCAACATTAACGGGCGACATTCTCGTTTTGCCACTTTGGGATTAAGCTTGAAATATGCATTCATAACAGCAACACAAAAAAAAAGATACAAATTTCAGTCAACAACGCTAACTGTATACACTAGCTATAGCTACAGTTGTAGATGAAGATACTTGCCACTGATTGTGCGGTTTGTTGACCAAATATTTATACAGTCGAAAGTTTAACAAATTTTGGCTAACTTCATAGTTGAAACAACTTTTTGGAAGAAAAGTTAAATTGAACTAGGGAAGTTTCGGGGAGTTTTTGTTGAAAGGGCTATGTCAGCGACTAGTGACAAAAGTGGTGGGATTATTAGTGGTTTATAGAGCATAAAAAAACACCAGAGAAGAAAAATATAGTTTGCTAGTGCAGCTATGGGAAGTTTTGTACATTTACTAGTGACTAAAGTGCAAGGCTAGTAGAGTAAAACTAAAGTTGTAGACTAGTACCTCAAGTAAACTAGGAAAACGTTTTTACTGGTGGCTTCAAAGGTAGTATAAAAGTGATTTTAAATAAAAGTAAGTCTCTAGTGACAAAAGTGCACTTTTCACCGTAATTTAGTAAACTTTTAATGACTTAAATATGAAAGGTTTGGCAAATATGGGTTATGAACATAGATTAAGTATGTTAGTGAGCTAAGTAGTGCTGGACTAGTGACTAAAATTGTATTGGTTTAAAAGAGTAAGCTTACTAGTGACGAAAGAGCGTAAGAAAAAGCTATAGAAGTGGAAACATAGCCCAAATATGATCAATATAATGTAACATATAGTGAACAAGGGTTCTAAACTGCTAGTGACGAAAGTTTACGAAAGTTCACTACTTAATAAATTCTTCTTCCTCAATATTCTACAAAAGATATGTCCACAATGACCCTCCAAACCGGTACAACTTTCAATTTCCAGGGCATCATAATTACCCGAAGATTCTCTGATACTCAAAGTCAGGCCAAAGCATTCGTTGTTGGGGTTTTTGTCAACTGGATTTTTGCATATTCTACTTTCAGCATAAACAGCTTGACCAAGGCCAACAACAGCTGGTGGCCAAGACATGACAAGCCAAGCCAAGCCAACCCAACCCAAGCCAAGCCAATTCAAGCCAATTCCAGCCAAGTGAAGTCAAGCCTTTTAGCCAGTTTAAAAACTCATCTCATGTGATGGCATTATATTTCATTGACTCGATTGCCGATTCTGGCAATTCTGTTTATTCTGGACTCTTGATTGTCATTTGCTGCATCCGTTTTTGTTGGCCAATACAATAACTTTCTTTATGGCCATGTGACACACATGTTCATTATGATTACTATGTCTATATCTTTATCTATAGTTCTCTGACAAATCAATAGATTCTTAAGCTGTGTGCAACTTAATACACATTTGTTTAGTTTCAATTTGTTGTTGCCAGTGGCAACTTTTATGATTTCATCTTCATTTTCCTTTATTTATTACCATATTCTTCTCGGTTTACTTCCTTGTTCGGTTACTTGGCAACGCTAGTGACTTATGGACAGCATATGGATTTTTTTTTGCCATTAAGTGCTCTAACAATTGCTGTCCATTCAGCTGAATGACCAAAGTTGTCTCCTCGTTTCCCATTCAATTCGATTGGATTCGATTTTATTCGATTGGATTTGACTTGGATTCGATTGGATTCGACTTGGTGGTTGTCACTCGAAGTCATTTGTTCGATTAATTAGTAATTATTAGTTTGCTGCTAATGCGATTCACTTGATTTGTAAGTTAATAAAGCAATTAGAGGACAATAATGTTTGCCTTTGTTGGGTTATCGAGAACTTTATCGATTCAAACGTGTCAATCGATTCGCAATGCCATCAAATCGTGATATAACTTGGGTAATTATTGAAGGTAACTAAGTTGTGTGTCATTAAATACCCTGTAAATAAAAGTTTGTAGAAGTTAAAAAAGCTTACCTATCAAATATATATTGATAGTCCCAAAAAATTAAATAATCGATACTATCGATACCTTTTATGCCTTCAAAAACTATTTATAAAGTCTAGCATTTAATCTGTTTACAGGGTATTCATAAAAAGCAAGTAAATGATTTCTAAAAAAGTAATTTTTCCCTCTTCACAGCTAGTGACGAAAGCTCTTGTAAAGCATCATACACTTTCAAACTGTTTTTGTGTGCTGGGTATATAAATTCGATAATAAATGAAGTTCTAAGTATTCACAGCTCATTTCATTTCACTTATATTAAGCTAAGCTCCCCCTCGAAGCCTCTCCCCCTTCCTCTGCTTCCCACTGCCAATTCAATAGCTTAAAAAAGTTCCCCATTCTCCAAATAACTTGAGTGAACTGCGACGCAACTCATCAGCATCCGCAGAGGCAGCAGCAGCAGCGGCAGCGGCAGCGTCAGCATCAACGAACTGCATTGTTGCGAACTTTGTTAAATAACCGAATTTCGCATAACTCAAAACTGAAATCCACTTAGAAGTCCATACAGAGAAAGAGAGCGACAGAGATAGGGAGAGGGGGAAACGAAAAAAACTGAGACTTAGCCCATAGAAAGAGCATTGTGTTGAGGGGTTTGGATTCGGGGCTGATGGGCTCAAATAAGCACGGAGACGGAGACGGAGACTGCGACCACTAAAAAAGTCACATGATTTAGCTGCGGTCAAATGGGCAAAAGTGCGGTGACGGGGGCAACAAAAGTTTCCGCACAACAAGAACAATAACAGCGGCAGCAACAAAAACAATAAGAAAAACAATAACAAATAGCAATAGCAACAAAAAAGTTATTGCAAAACACAAAAACGAAACAGAAACAGAAAACTGAAATAAATGCTCGTACATTAGAAGCTGTTGTACATTTATAGATGACGACGAGCTGCGGGGCGACTATGGAAAATAAATCTTTACTGCGCCATAAGACGACGGCGAGACGCGACGACCAGCGCAGCGCAGCGACGCGCCGCGACGTCGCTGTAATGGAGAAGCAGCAGCCGCCGTCTCAGGCGACGTCGCAGTCGCCATCGCCTTTGCCTTTGCTGCCTTTTGCCGCCTTAGCCGCGGCTCAGCTGAACGTCGCGACGTTGCTGCTCTTCATGCGTTCGCTCTCACTCTCTTCGTTCTTTGCTTCTTTCCGCTCTTTGCTTTGTGTGCATGTGTGCCTGTGTGTGTGTGTGCGTGTTCAGTTGAGCTTCTAATGAAGATGATAATAATGAAATGTGCTTGTTGCTGCTGCTGCTGCTGCTGCTACCCCACCTCCTTCCACTGCATCTCTCTCTGTTCCCTCTCCCTGTTCTAAGCACAAAACGAAATACACTCGTTACCCACAATCCACTGCCTTCGGCTACAGAGTCGGAGAGTCGGTCATATACAAGCCACAGTCCACAGTTCGCAATCCACAAGCCGTTCATTTTACAAATTACTTTAGCTGCACTTGTCGGTCATCTTGCCAGCAAATGTCGTTACTATTTAATACCCTACAAAATGCTGATAATTAAGCAAGCTAATTTAAGTGACTCTTAAGTTAAGCTTACTTAACTGCTCCTGATACCTGCTGAGCACAAGTTAACTATTTATAATTTTAACACTCTTTATGTTAAGTATTTCTTTGAAAACATTTTAAACTAATAATTTTAATTATAGAGAGCTTCACTTTGCTTGTTTTTAGCTATCACTTAATTAAATTTACATAAACTTCCTATTAATTTATTTTGCTATTGCAAATATGACGCGATAAATTGTCAAGTCAAAGCTATAGAAAACTTGATGTTGATTTACTTGACTAGTAAACAATGTGGCCATGGAGGATGCATGCATGTGAGCATGGAGGTATGCAGTAATTTTAATGAGCATCTTTAGCCAATTGTAATGTTAATTTAAATTCTTGGAAATGTGCATTAACTTGTATCTTGTTAATACTTGTTTATGCCGTAGCTTCTTTATTTATCTATCAATCAATCATTATGAAATCAAGGGAATATCATTATAATCTCTATAAAGTAGGGTTCGGGGGAGGCAGAGTAATACCTTCAGAACGGGTCTAGACTAGACTGAAGAGGAAATAATAAACAGATACAGAAAACTTGGTACTACCTCAATATCTTAATGAAAGAGCGAGAGAAGAAGAGTCTTTAAAGGGCTTAAGCTAAGGGTGAAAGAAGAGACTGAGAGAGATAGAGAGAGAGAAAGTGAGTTACAGGAAGTGGAGATATAGGGACTTAAGACACATATAATTATATATCATCTTGATATTGAAAACTTTTACAAACAAAATTTGAAATTTGATACTTTTCCTCCACAACAAACTACAGGGTATTATTAGCATACACTAAGTTATTCCTTAGTAAATTTTCCCAAACTTAATGACAATTGAAAACTTAATTAATGATCCATTAAAACTCAGACTAAAGAGTATATGTTGCTTCGTGGATTATAAAAATAGAAATAGTTCAAGTAATTTAATTAAATTTCTTCTTTTTGTTTTTGTTTTCTTTGTTGCTGTTGTTGTTGTTGCTGTTGTTTTTGTTGCTGTTTTGCTAATATTTGCTGATCGATGCTTACATTGAAATACTCGCAAATATTTTTGTTTATTTCTTTATTTTTAACATCTTGTGGATGTTGTTGTTGTTGTTGTTGCTATTGTTGTTGTTATAATTATTGTTGCTAGACGAACGCTCGTCTCTGTCGATTTGTTTCGTTTCGCTCGTTTCGGTTCTAAGTTTGCGTGTTGTTATTCCAGGGTGATTTTGCATTTGCTATTCTCAATTGTTGTTGTTGTTGTTGTTGTTCAGCCCAACAGCATTTCAAGGTCTTTGTACTATTTGCTTTTGCCAAGTTTTGCACTCGTCAATGTGCAAGCTATCGTCGTTGTCGTTGTTGTTGCTGTTGTGGTTGCTGCTGATGTTAGACTCGTTCGTTTTCTGCATCATCTCTCACAGCAAATGAGAAGTTTTTGCGAAAATTTCTTCGCCCATTGCTCGTGTTGCAGTTTTTGCTCTTTTCCACTTGACTGACAATTTGATTGGCAGTTTTTGTAGTAGTTGTTGCTGTTGCTGTTGTTGTTATTGTTGTTGCTGCTGCTGTTGCTTTTACAGCCCCGCAATTATATTTAATTTTATTATCGAAGATTGCAGCTAGATTTTCGCCTCAAGGTCAGGCGTGTAAATCTTTACCAGACAGCGCTGAGAATAGTCCGGGTCCGATCACGTAAGCAAAACTTTTTTCCTCTTTATTGTTGTTATTATTGCTGTTATTGTTGCTGGTGCTGCTGTTGTTGCTTTTCCAGCTAGTGAAAATTGCCGTCGTCTTCAACCTTCTCGATGTTTTTCGATGCTTCATTGTCGTGGCTTTTAATGGGCCTAACAGTTGTTGTTGTTGTTGTTGCTGTTTTTATTGTTTTTGTTGCTGTCGAAATTGTTGCAACAATTTCAAGTGCATTTTGTTAATTTTGCTGGTATTGCTGGCATTTGGCTGCTACTATTTGCAGCTGCCTTGCGATTTACAAAGCATTTCCTATTTGGAACTTTTCTTATTATTACATTTTGTCATTACTTGATCTGCTGATCAGCTTTTGTTATTGTTTTTCTTGCTTTTTGCAGTTGATTGTCATTTCCTTTGCTAAGTCATAAATATGTATGTATTTATGGCGGAAGAGCAGGCGCGTGTCTGAAGGTTACCCAATCTCCAGTGGATTGCACGGCGTATGCGCAATCTTTAGCCACCAATCAATGCGTATACGCAATATGTGTTTTCCTTATGCTATTTCACTTGGTCAACTCTCAAGTAGTTATGGTAGAGTGTCGTCAGTCAATCGAACATTACGTATACGTAGTGTGAACTCAACTACAGTAGTCACTCGCTAAATAATTCACATGTCAAAGATTTCACTTCATTTATTATGAAAAGTGTAACAATCTATTGATATTTCCATGAAATTGTTGCTTTATTTGTGACATAACCGATGGGAAATACTGTGTTAGCAGAAGGTCAGTCGTTTACTTCTGTTCGTTTTGAGTTAAATTAATGCTTTTGATCTTATAAGAAGTGTTCTCGTATCTCAAAGTACCATGTGAGTATAATAGATTGTCTGATTACATCTCTCGAAGTCATCAAAGCAGCCAGAAACGCCCACAGAACACGCTACTCTCCTAACTATCTGTAATTGTTATACATATATGTGTATATGTATATATATACTTTTCGTTGTCCGAGTAAATTGCACGGCCAGGGCGGCAGGCGTGTTACCAGGGCCCCATCATCATCTTCAACATTTTGCTCCCCAACTTGCTTGTAATACACACTTGAACACACACACACACACGCACAGTCGTGTACAGATAGAATTGTCAAGGTTACGCATACGCCACGTATGCAACGCAAAGCACAATGTCTAAACAAATAGAAGACGCGCAAGGCGAACGCAATGCTAACATAGACGGACATGGAGACTTGTGCAGTGCCCCGCCCCCTATCCCTCCCCTCTGACGACACAACGGTCCACTAAAGCATAAAGAGTCTATAGTTTTCTAGTGTCGTGGAACACAAATTGAGAGTTAAGTGTGAGAGAGAGAGAGAGGGAGAGAGAACAGAGAGAGCGACAGCTTTACGATGCCATACAAGTGTCAAAAGTCTCATAAGCCATGGTCAAAATATTGATCGTTAGCTTGTCTTAAATGCTGCTTTTCTGCCCCTCTCTTTCACACTCTCACTTGCCTTTCTCTTTCACACACTTGTGCTTCTCTTAAACGCCGTTGATATCTTTCTCATAAATGCAGCCGCAAACAATTAGAAGACAGGGAGACGGAGAGAGACGGAGAGACAGAGAGACAGACAATTCATGCAAATTTGCAGTCACATAAAGATAATGCTTATTAAAGCCACTGGCTTTATTTGTCTGCTTAATGCTAGTCACTATCTGCAGCAGTAAAGGTTAACTTACAACAAATGTAGAAACGTTTAATGGTCCACAAATTCAGTGGATTGCTTAAACTAATTTATAAATCTATCTATAAATAATTAAAAACATTTCTTTCCCTTTACAAAATTCCCCTCAAAAGCCTCGTTTTAATCCTGCAAAGGTAACTATCTAATACCGACTTTATTTACCTTCTTTTTTACCTTTACTCTCAGTGTTATCTTTACCTTCTTTTAACTTTAGTTTAAGTGTTAATCTGCATCTATTATGCAATAGTTTCCTGCTCTTACTGCAGTGCAAACAGCAGCTTAATTTAATGCGCTTTAATTAAGATTTTAGTAGTTGCACAAATATTGTTAATTATCGTGTTAGATTTGCACTTCAAGTACTTTATGACCCCATTTCATCCCCTCCAGAGAGTTGCCTAGTTGCCAAGTTTTGTATGCAACACGAGAAAGATACGACTTTGGACCGTTTTATGGCCCTGGAAAATGTTGGCAAAAGTGCTACCAAAAAAAAAAAATATTTCATTTGGCAAAACTTATGGCAGCTTTCGCACAGCTGGAAAAGCTACGTAAAAGTCGCTGAGAACAATGATAAATGTAGTTTTTCTTATCTCTTGAAAGGCAGTGGAAATAAGAGTGATAAATTTGTAGATGGGTTTTCCATTTGGCCACGTTAGTAGCAGTTAATTGCAGCTAGTTGTGGGCAGCATTGGAAAAGTGTGGAATTTTAATTAAGCAGCTGACTAAACCATGAATTTGTTAACAATCAAAGTGCAGCGCGTGCGAACAATCAATCAGCAGAGAGGAGGAACGAGGGTAGAGGGTGAAGGGAGGAGAGCGGAGAGAGGGGGACAAAAGAGGAGTTTGGGGAAGGTGGCAGTGGGAGGTAGGGCTTACCAGCTCGTTACTGTACAAGAATTTCAAATTGTTATGCAAATTTCACCTGTTTCCCGCAGAGAGAAGAAGACTGAGCGAGCAGGAGAGGGAGTAAGGGAGGGAGAGAGAGAGAGGCGAGAACAAAAGCGCCAGCAAACGCCATAATTCAAGTGGCCGCAGCGATTTCATGCCTGATTTCAATTATCAATACATGCCAATCGAGCTAAGTGGGGAGAGGGAAGAGCGGAGAGGAGAGAGATGAGAAGAGGGCAAAACCAGACGTCCAACAATCGAACAATGGGCACAAATCATTTCATATGCCAAGCGTGTGGTCTGCACTCTTTCCATGCCCCGCCTACCTTCACTCACTCCACACCCCTTCCCCTTCCCTCTACTGTGTTGACAGTAGCCGGAAAGCCGTTGAAGTCAGCCAAAAAATGCAATATTTTATTTGAGAGCAGACTTCGCTCCTTTTTTTGGCAATTCAATCCGTTTGTTTTGTCAACTGTCAGCGCTGATGAATTTAATAATTTAAAACACTAAAAAGCGCAAAAACGCAGCGTAACGCAGACCACATCATCACCAACATCATCATCGTTATCATCTTCATAATGATCTTCGCTATCGATGTTCGACATGACACAAAAGCTGCAGTTTGCCGATGGGCTTTGCATAAAAAATGAGAATGTATCGCAAAATCATTTGCAAACGATTTGATGTAAACAAAAAAGAAGAAGAAGAAGAAGAGCAGTAGGAGTTGGTGGCAGAGGGCGGTATACACTTGTCATGGGGCGTGGCACAGCAAATGCATTGAATTTTAAGCATTTTTAAATGATTTCAATCAAATTTGTTTTGCCAAAATACAAAAAAAATGAAGAAAAAACAATAAATTTGACAGGCGCCAATTGATTTACAGCAAATCAACAACAAAATGTTACTTAATTTGATAGAAATTGTAGATACATTTTAAGATAGTGTTTGAAATTTATGGCCATAAATACGATTTGGAGTTAAAAGTTTTATTTAAACTGAATTTTAATTAAAATCTTTGACTTTCCTTCAATCGATATTGAAATCCCTTTAGTAAATGGATTACATTTGGTAGTAAATGACTTTTAATGTCATTAGGTTAAGCCTCTTGGTCTATATCATAAATCTGTGTGCAAACTGTCTATAAAGGTATTATCAAAAGCGATTTAAAAGCTAAATAAATTCCACAACAAAATGAATTTAAGGTAGCTGCTCTCAAATATTTGCCAAACCATATTTCAATCTAAACCCAAAACCAAAGTCTAAAACTGAACCGAAACGAGCTGAACCGAGCCCAACTGAACTGAACTGAACTGTATTGAATTGAACTGAAAGCACATTCATCAATTTTGTAAGCCAATGAAAGAAAAGTGAAGCAGGAGATAAGAAGGAAGTGAAGGTGGAGGTGCAGGTGGAGGTGGAGGTGGCACAGCAACAAAAGGTTGTCGTAAAACGTAAATTTTTGAAGTGAGGCACGTAAAGAAAACGTAAAATATTTGAAGCTCATGAGCAGAATGCGATGGTGTGAGGTTTTCCTGGTTTTTTCTTCTTTTTCTTTGTATTTTATTGAAAATTCTCACATATTTATTAAGCTTATTGCCATTTCTTACGTAACGTTGTAGTGCGTGTGTGTGTGTGAGTGTGTGTGTATTTAGGGGGTCGGGAAGTTGGCATTAGTGCGACACCACAACAACAATAAGAAGAGCTACATTTTATGAGACAGCGCCAAGTAATTCTTATGATTATCATAATTTATATGGCCTTCGAGTGCGACAGTCGGCAGCTTTTGGTATTCATACATTTTACATACATACATATATATTTAGTCCCCCTCACAAAAAAAAGAAGACACGAAACGAAACGAAACGAAATGAAACCAAGCAAGTTCCAGTTCCAGAACCAGAACCATAACACAAACAAAGAAACAGACAACACAAATTGAGAACAAATCTTCTTTCGCGCTGCTGCCGCTGCTGCCGCTGCTGCCGCTGCTGCTGCTGCTGCTGTTACTGCCGTTATACCCCTTGGCAAATTAGTGAAAGAAGGTAGTTTAATCTTAGCAGTTTTGAGAAGTATATTATTACTGCAGAAAATTATATTTCTTATTTGTATAAGCAATATAAACTCATAGAAATAAAGTTATTGTTTCATACAATATTTCAATGATTTGAATACTTGAAAAAATGAAATATTTTCGCTGCTAAATTTCAGATTAATCAGTTTTCTGCTACTTACAAAAACTGAAAGAATTACAGTTTAATTCTTTAACAACAATATTAGTAAATCATTCATTTACAATGAAATTTAAACCATAAATTTCTTGATAAATTTCCTTCACTGAGTTTCCTTAGCAAGCAGTGCACTGCTTACTGCACAACTGCCCATCAACCAACCCTGCGTATGCTTGATTTATTTATCATCAACATCTAGGGTATCTACAGACAGTGTACTCTCATTTCTATTGCTGTGGTTATTGCTGTTGTTACTGCTGTTGCTACTGCTACTGCTGCTGCTACTGCTGGTGACGTCTTCCGTGCCGCTTCGTGCTTTTCTAATGCACACACAGAGAGCAGCCGTAGAGCCATCTAACTAATGCTAAATACTTTGACCTTGGAACCGCTCGCGTCTCAGGGTCTTGAAAATTATATAGATATACATATACCATATACATATATATATATATATGGGGCTAGCACCTAGCTGAAAAAGAGCAAAGAGTGGGGACAGCAACAACAAAAAAACAATTTCCACTCAATGAATAGAAAAATTGCGCACAATTGTTTGGCATTTTATATTTCGTTTTTCTTTTTTTCTAGCCTTTTTTTTTAGCTTGGTTTGGTCTTTGTCATGTTTGTGGTCGTTGATGATGTTAACTAAATAATTAGCCGACATAATTTGCTGGCTAAGAGCGGTCCCTAAGTTAGTTTAGGTACAAGTAATTGCGGCACGGGACAGGGGACAGCGGACATGAGGCACGGGGCATGAGGTATGGAGGCACGAGGCAAATGTCGCTCTTCAGACCCTCCAGAGTCAAAAGTCGGGCCAAAAGTGTCAAATTAAATGCGCATTTGAGCGTCATTTGAAAGACGAACAAGCAACAAAGTAGCAACAAAATGCGGCAGCAATTCAAAGCTCTTTTTGTTGTTGTTGTTGTATTCTTTTTTATTATTGTATATTAAACAATTAAATGACCAGCAACATTTAATTGCATAATTAATAAACATTAAAAGCACTTAGGTATGGCAACAATGTTTTTAATACTATACAATTTGCAGTTGTCGTTTTTATTATTAATTTTTTTTTTTTTTGTTCGCTTCGTTTCGTTTTGTTTCTTCTGCCTCTTTGGCTACTGAGTCTTCATGACAAAAGACACGAACCACACACACGCACACGCATACACACATACACTCACATACTCATAGTCTATATAAATTTGGATAAGTACATAAGTAATACTACGTAATGAGAGATTACAACACACGCAAAATCCAAAAGAGACTGAATGGAATACGTTGAAGAACTGACACCTGTGGCATTTGGCATTCCTCAGTTCTAGACTAGATCAACGAGTTGGCTTATGGGTATGGAGGACTGACAGATACCCTGTAGCAAGAGGTAGGGGTTGACTGCAGCTCTTTGACTACTAAAGAAACTTAATTGGCTAATAAGTATGGTGGGCTGGCAGATACCCTGTAGCAAGAGGAAGGACTTTTCTATTCTAAATAAAAAACTTTTAGAAATTAAACAACTGCATTTTTTGGAATTTAATTACTTTCAAAAATTTATATTACTCTGGTTTAACATGTTGAGCTTAATTTAAGCACAGTTTTTAAGCTTTTAATTGTAATTAGTTCATTTTAAATTATTTAATTCAAGTAATGGTTGCTCTTGGTCTAAAATTGTATGCTCAATTTGATTTAGTTTTTACTTTTAAGACAATGAATTTCATAAATACATTTATGATAAGCTTAAAAATGTTTACAATTTACTTTTTTTAACTTTAAAACATGATAATTTTATCTTATTTAATTAATAAATTTTTGTATTTAATTTTTTTTATTTTTAAACTTTGAATTTTGTGTATTCAGACTAAAGCTTAGAACGTATTTTCTCCTTATATGTTTATAAAATAGTATACTCGACCATCAAATGCCCAGCAGAGAGTTTAGAGCACTTTAACTCCAAGCTTACAATTCTAAAAGTCTAAACACCCCTTTGTTGCACTGTCAACAGGGTATCGGAAACATAAAACTAAATGATTTGTCAGTTGCTAACAAACTTGGCATTGCCAAACAGTAAGTAGCTTTTAAATCTCAAAATCTGTACGAAATATACAAAAAAATAAATACAAACACACACACACATACACACAGAGAAAACAGCACCAAAAATTATCATTACAAAGCAAACAGAATAAACATAGAACGAAGGAGAAGAAAAGAAGAGAAAAAAGAAAAATGTAGTGAGCAGAGCAACGCGACCTTCACCTACAACAGAACAGATCGGACCAGAAGGTGTCTCAGTAGTGGTAGAGGGGAACAGTAGGGAGAGGGGAACAGTAGGGAGAGGGGAACAGTAGGGAGAGGGGTATACAGGGGGCCTATAGTGTACGGTGTCTACTTGGTCATTCCGGGCAGCGCCTACGCAATTAGCAATGCCCTGAGGCTATAAAAATAGCAACAATTGTCGAGCTGACGGGCAGCCAAAGGTCTCAGTCCACAGTCATCTGTCTAGAAAGTGAATGTTTTTATTATTGCTATTATCTTTACCTATTTCTTCTCTCTCTCACTACCTATCTCTCTCTAACTCTCCCTCTATTTCTCCCCTTCTCTCTCTCTCTCTCTCTCTACTCTATTCCATGTCCGAAATCGAAATCAGTTTCGCTTAAATGAAATCAAAAGTTGTCGTTTTCCTCTAGTCCAAATCGTCCCTCATCAAATGTTTTTTTTTTCTCTTTTAGTATTTTTTTTGTATTTTGTTTTTTGTTTTTGTATTTGTATTTTTTTGACAATTTGTTTATGTTGTTGCTTCGTATTCTATACGCTGTTTACGTTTGTCTTTTTCGCACGTAAAACGTGTGACTTGAACTTTGAATTAATTCGTTCAATAATTTACATTTCCCTCCCTCCCCTCGACCCCTACTATAACCTCGCATTTCCCCCTCTTAGAATTTCTTGGTCTTTTGGTGTGTGTTTCTTGTTGTTGTTTTCTTCAGTTTTTCTGGTTTTCTTGGTGTTATTTATTCATTTGTGAGCGAGTCTATGTCTCCGTCTCCCTCTCCCTCTCTAGTCACTGCAGGTTCTTGTTTACTTTGGATTTGGTTTTGGCTTTGGCTTTTGCATTGGATATTTTGAATTCCAAGAAGCGTTTCATATTATACTGGTAAGTTTTGTAGGTGACCAAGAGAACCCAGTGACGTCGTAATACCGCTGCTTATCCATAGTATAGCCACAACAATAATAATAAGAAATCGTGGTAAACAACAATTCTAGGAAATAGCAATGAAACCGAATGTGTGTAGTTCCCGGTTATGTGCGCAGAATTGATTATTATTATTCGTATTATATTCGGGTTTTTTTACGTGCTCTTCGCTCTCTTAGTCCCAGTTCCAGTCCCAGTCCCACTCTCCCACTCCCCCTCTCTCCCTCTCTTTTTCTGTCTGTGTGTTTACTGTTAACTATGAGGGTCCAAATCAATTTACAAATCTTAATTTGCTACGTTTATTCAGAAATTAGACGTGGGCTTAGCTAAGTAGCTTAATTACAAAATAATAAAATTTCAGTTAAAAAACGTTTCTCACTAAAACTAAAAATGTGAATTTGTTAAGAATTAAGCAGGTTTTCAATATAAATTACTTAGTTTAACACAAAGTAGTCAAGAATTAAGAAAAATGTTATTAAACTTTGTAGTTGAAAAAACAAAATAATTTAAATTTATTTTTAAAAAAAAATTAGTATTTTTTAGAAATTAAAATATATTTTTAAATTATAAAAACACTGCGTATCAAAATGTATTTTTGAGTGCACAAACTCTTGTAATGCCTTCCCTTTTTGCCTAATCTTACAGGGTATTACAACGTATCAATAACAACAACTTGCTCTTAACTAAATATACACTCAAAATCATAACAGATTAAAGCTATAAATAAATCTACTGATAAGCCAATAATTTGTTTTCGAAAATAAACTAAAATTTTTTGTGCTTTGCTTTCTTTGTTTTTCGAAAATTTGTTTTCAAAACTATTGAGAGCTTCGACAGAATCATGGTATAAGTCATCTTTGGGTTATGTGTTGCTCTCTTATCAAGCACAGCAACAGCTACAACAACAACAACAACAACAAGTTGTACTTGTACTGAAATAAGAGCTCAATTCGTATTCTTAAACACATTTATGGTGTTGGATATTTATGAATCACTTCCCGTTGAATATGCTCGAAAAACAATTGTGCTCAGATACAAACTATTCGCTGTTGAGTTTTGCACACTTAGATAGCAACTAAATGTTGCTTAATGTACATGTATGTGTATTTATATGCACTTTATTCATGACATTCCATATGCAATTCAAGTAAGAAAGAGGCGGAGACAGATGGCAGTAGGAGTAGGGGGATAGAGGGGAGGTAGGGACGGTAGGGAGAGCAAGAAAGATACACATTTGTAGGCATTGTCTTCTTCATTAACAATATTGCAGGCTGGCTCTTTGTGTACACATTGACACAGGTGAAACTAATTAGGCCACAAAACCGAGCTCATTTATGTTTTATTTGTTAACCAACAAGGCAACAAAAAACAACAAAATAAAAGAATAACAACAATTAAGCAAAAGAATAGCCTGTTCTGTTCGGCTGGATGAACTCATTTTTGCAAACAACCTAGCTTGAGGCCTATTCGTGAAATTTTGCCAGAGAATCAGCTGCGTTTCTGCTTCTTTTTATTTAAACAAATTCCCCCCCCAAAAAAAAGTAAAGAAAGTCATTGAACTTTGTTTAGTACATGCATGTTACAGTTTTAAATGTTTTTTGGTTTTCTGTTTTTTTGGGAATTTTAGCAACGAAACAAAAATTGACCCAAATTTAGTTGAGTGAGCAAAGGGACGCGGCTAACTGAGCGTATGCGTAATAGCATTTTAGTTTCGCTAGTTTTCGCTTTCATGCGCGCAAATCAGCTTAACAACAGCAACAACAACAACAACTACAGTCGGGTGTCAAAAAACACAACCCAACCCAAGCGAACCGATCCCCCAAAGTGGCAAAACCAAACCCAAACCCAAACCCGAGTCAAGCTAAGTCGAGTCGACTCTCATTGAGTTTGAGGAAAAACGTGCCTATGCAAAATGAGTTTCAATTGCAAAGAGCGCGTGAAAAATTCATTAAAAAGCCGTCGGGCGTCAAAAACTGCCCCCTTTTAAATGTTTCTCTTCAAATTTCGCTTTGCTTTTTACTAAAAACAGAAAAAACACTATATATATACTATATATACTGTATATATGAATACTCATAATTGCATCGCATTTTACTTTGTTTCTTGGAATGCACACACACTTACACCCACACACACCCTTGGCAATAACAATTTTGGCGCTGAATGTTGCTTATTAAAATTGAAGCGAAATTTAATAAGCAACGTTTTATGCACACAAACGGTACTTTGTTGGCCATTTTGAAAGAGAGTTTTTTTTTCTCAGCCACAAAATGGCCGAGACTTTTTCACTCGCTTGTTGTTTTTATATTTCCTTTTCGTTTGGATTATGAAACTCTAAATGGAAAACCCTTAGACAAGAGACTGTTGTTGCCCCGCTCACGCTCCCCCTCTCCCCGCCACACTCAGATCACAAGACACTTGCGAACGTCGCAAAAATGCAGCCAAAGTCACGTTTATTTAGACCCTGCTTGGCATTGCCTTAGCCAAATGTTGACTATAAAATTGTATGTAAAATATACAAAAAGAAAAGAAAAAAAAAAAAAAAAAAAAACAAACTATAATGTTTAAATGGCATTTGTAAATATTCAAAACTTTTATTGTTATTATTTTGCATGCAGCGCACATAATGTTCACATTAAATTGTAAAATTTTAAATTTAGTTGTCGTTTTGTTCAACTTTAACGATCATCTTTTAAAAAAGACCTTAAAGTTATCGCCAGTCAATAGATTTTAAATATGTTATGCAAGACATTATCTTTAAGTTAAAGTGGCTTTTATTTATATACATTTTTGGGCTATAAAAGTACAGCAAAAAGTTAAAAATTTATAAACTATTTGCTTATAAAAGATACCCCCAAAAATGCAGTTAAAAAAAGTATTTTAATAAGTGGAATTTTTATAATTTGAGTTAAGAACATTAAATCTAAATATATATAAAATATTTAGCATATTTAAAATATAGTAAATAAAAGGATTCTTTTTACCATATAAGTTATAAGACTTTCAAAAGTTATGCAAATTTATTTAAAGCCAAAAACTAAAAATTTCAAATGCTCAAAGTTTCATTCCTTAAAACACAAAAACCTTTTCAGCTATAAATTTTCTGAAAATTATATTTTTCTGTATATTAAAATTCACACACAAGCTGGCAAAAAACTCATACATTTTTGTAAGCCAAGTTAAGAATAAATTTGGAAACCTTTTTGCCACTTTAAGGTAAAAGTAGGTGTCATAGCATTTTTGGCTCATAATTTCGTCTAGTCTCAGGCGAACCTTAAAGCATATTGCACATTTGAAGAGCTTTTCACGTTGGTTTACCCATTTCCCATTTCCCCATTTTCCAGCCACAAATTTGTTTGCATAAAGTGTAACAAAATTTACATTTCAATTATGCTTGCCAAAATACTTATGTATGTATATATACAACTTAGAGCCAAAGACAAACAGATACAGTTGGTGAAGGTAGTAGGTATAGGTGTGTGTGTAGGTGTGTGTGAATCATAGGTGATGTATCCACCTGGGAGTTGCCAAAATAAAAGTGGAAAAACCTCTAGACAAAAAAGGCTAAAGAGCAGCCATGTGCCTATAACGATGAGTCTTAGTAGCTTGGGAAAATGGCTGAGCCAGCTGGCTGGCAGAAGCAAAGGAAATGGGGATTAAAAATGGCAGTGGAAGGGGTAGAGAAGGGATAGAGTGAGAGAGGGGTAACTTAGAGCGAGATAGATACAGTCTGGCTGTGTTAGCATTTTCATAACCTTGTCAGCTTGATATGCGCATAAATTTGAAGCACTGCACATTGTTTATTTAAATGCCACCCGCTGCCAGTTGGCAGACTCCAAATCGTATCTCAGCTGTCCTTGCTACATAGTCCTTACTGTAACTATATCTCCCTTTAGTCCTTGTGCTGTCAGAGTCTTGAATAAATACATTGTGAAATTTATCAAGCAAGTCGGCAATAAATTTCCAGTAGGCTTATAAAAGGGGTGTATCTTCAAAAACAGTCTCAATACACTCCTAAGCCAAAAAGCAAACACAAACACAAACTAAACTATGGTTGACCGTATGCAAAGTTGTCAGTTATTTTGGCATAAAGAAAAGCCGTTTTCTCTAGAGAAGAGTTCTGGGACATAAATCAGGCAGAAAATGAATATAAAACTGCTAATTTAATATAATTTTGATATAGTTAATAAACTATTGATCATTGAACACTCAAAATTAAAGCTTTTGGAGTCTAAACAAATTTTCAAACTACAATTTATTTAGCAATGTATCTAATTTATAATATTAAATGGAATAAATTTATAGATTTTTGCTGTAAAATTTATTTTGTGTATGAAAATTGAAGTATCTTTTACAGTAAAAATATAAAAAAAAATAATAAACTTAGTAAAGACAAATTTTTCTATGACTTTTTGCTATGATTTATGCTTTCAAATGATTGAAATCAAACAGTTTTATTGAAAAATCATACCACAAAGATAAAAAAAACCTTTTGAAAGTAATACTATAAATTACAGCCACAAAATGCCACATCATAAACATAAAAGACCCTGTATTATTTACAGAATGTGATACAGGAATGTTATAGAAATGCACAACATTAGTGATACAATGTTAACAGTGGGGAATTTTCAGTTATTTAAAGGTAAAAGGTAATTAGCTTAGAATTTATGGTTACAAGACAAGTTTCAATGCAATAATAACAAGACATAATTGTTTTAATACTTATAGTATTGAAAAGGCAGCTGTCTTAAGACAACCTGAACAAGAACTGTGCAAAAGTTGCCTCAATTATATATATATTTATCAAAAGAAATTCGCACTTAGTTAGTTAGTTGGCTGTTGGCAATGTTGTCTACTTTTGTATTCTTTGAGGTTGAGTTTTGACCTCTGAAGAGCTCTCGCAGCATAAATTACAAAGAAACTCAACTGAACTGAGTAGAGTTGAGCTGAACGGAAAGTGAATGCCAGCCAAAGAACTCGGGCAACAACAACAGCAATCACAACAACAACAACAACCATGAGAAATAGCAAAAATGAATCTAAATTTATGCTAAGCAAATGCAGGCGGCACAAAAGTTGCCGCCAAGGCGTCGCAGCGGCAATAGATACAGATACTTTACACACACAGATACAGATACAGATACTTTCCAAGAACTCGCCGCAGATTAAAGTGACAACAAAGAAAATTGAAATTGAAAGCAAAAGTCAAAAGTTTAAAGACATGCCTTTCATTCCTGTTTGTTACGTGTTAAAGTATCTTAAAGATACATCTGCCCATCTGTCCCACTGTCCCACTCTCCGACTGTCTGGGTCGCAGCACGCGCCCAATGATTTTATCAATGTCAACTGCAGCGATAGTCCACAATAATCAGCTTGTAATTGTATAAGAAACACCCCAAAAACTACAACAAAAAACAGGGCGTTTACAGCACGTAACATACGAAACGCACTCAATAGATACCCAGTAAATAATATAAAAAAAAAAAAATACAAGCACTTTAAGCACTTGCGATTTCACCCAAAAGACTATTCAGTTGTCCTCAAAAACGTACACAGGATGCGATGAGCAAACTTGTCATCGTCATCAATGATAATATCTGATAATAAACACAATCATTACGATGTTCACAATGATCATCATGATGATGATGATGTAAAGAAGCGTGACACTTGGGCAAATATTTAACTGTATCTCAAGATTGGGAGTCAACTCTACGGATGCGTGCAATCCGTTATATATTGCGGCCCTTGGGCCAAAAGAATTTGCGCAACTTTCTACAGCTAAAGCTAAAGCTAAAAGCGACGACGATTTTCACTTTTCATTTATGAGTTATTGTAGCTGCTACTGTATGTGAGTGTGCGTGTGTGTATCTGTGACATCATCTGAAGGGGGGTCCAGTAGCTGACTTCTGGACTCTGCTGGCTGGGCAAGTCAAGTGTCAGAAAAAGTGAAAACTGCGTGTGTTTATTGTGTCTACCGACGACGTCGACGTCGCTGCTTTTGTTTATTTTTCTTTTTTGGCGATCCAATTTCAAGTACCCTGTACGCTGTTTATTTATTATTGTAGCCCGACTCGACTCAACGCGACTCAACACGACGCGGCGCTGCTGCAACTGCAGCTGTTGGCATAACAAAGCCCAAAAAAAAAATTTAAAAAAAAACTTCAACCAATTGTTAACAACTGGGCGCGTCTCAGGCCACATCAACAGAAAGTTAGCCAAGTTACAGACTGGGCCTAAAAAAATGTATACATTTATAAAGAAAATGAAGTCATCAACTTGCAGTTAGCCAAACACTTTTTGTGGCAAACTAACAAACTTCATTAACAGTTAAAACTTCATTATTACCTACAACAACACCATCATCACCATCATCATCATCATCATCATGATTGTGATTGAAAGCTTGACCTTGTCGGCTGCAAAAGTTTGCAATCAAGTTGTGCGACAAATATTTAATGATATCATTAAATATAATTAATTTTATTACGCCACAAAAAAGAACAACAACAAAAAGAACAAACAAATTATAATTCTGTGAATTTAAATGAATTGTATTCATGTATTCGCGTTTTTAAACCAAATGATGCATTAGAATAATAAATTACAAAATGAGAGGAAAAAAAAACACGTTAAAAAATTGCATTACAATTTCATTAGAAAATGGATTTTTAAACATGTTTATTCACGTTGGTAACTAGTCAAATGACAGTACTGTTACAAAAGTATTTCTATAGCAAAACTAAGCGAATTGGTTAGTAAAAATGGCAGGAATTTAAATACTCTCGTTTGAGGTACTCAAATAAAGCGTAAAATAAATTTTAAAAATTCCCAAAAATTGTTTTTTTTATTAACTTTAGATACCGTTTCTACTTTTGCTCATGATTTATTCAACAGTCCACTCAAATCGATACCCTAAAAATCAATTCACCAAATTCTCATAATTTAATCGTTCAATTTGAGCGGCTTTTCCATAGGGAGCAAAATGAATCCATCAATTAACTTTGGCTGGAAGCCATAATCTGTGCTGTGTGGGTCAAAGGAAAAGTTTCCCGTTTAACAAACACAACAACAAAGTCGTGCCAAATAAATAAATATAACACCATTATACAGAACTCATATAAAGGAATTAAAAACGTAGTCCCAAAATTCCTACCCTTTCCATCCAATTTCCACGCTGGACATGAGAAAATGTCGCAATTTTTCGCTCGGCAAAGCAGCGAAGTCAGCGTCAAATAATAAACACATAAAAGTAAATAAAAATACTAATAAAAAAAAAAGAAAAAAAGGAGAAAAAAGAGAAAAGAAAATATAGAGAATAAAAAACAACACGATGGAAAACCCTCAACAAAAAATTGGCCATAGCAAATAAAATGGAATTTTGTGCCAAAACAGCAATAAAGTCGAAAAGCAGTTTATCAAATTTCCACGCACACAAGGGGGAATTCCCCAAAACAAAAAAAAAAAAAAATACCCCAAATAGAACAACAACCACAACAAGGGGAAGGGGAAGTGGAAGGGGAAGAACTAGAATATGCGGTAGATTTTGTTGGGACGTGTGTCGCCAAAAGCCTGGACAAACAAAGTTGGCATAGGGTCCAGGGAGAGTACAGGACAGCACAGGACATGCTGCTGCCTCAATCTGTGGCACTTCCTTACCACTAGGGTAAGGAAAGTGAGGAGTAAGGAGGGCAGCTGAAAGGCACTGACAATAGCGTAATGAAAAAAGCGTTAAATGTCTTAATTTTTCTTTTGGCCCGAAGGCTTTTGGTCGTCTTTTTGTGCTTAGTGAAAATAAAACGCATGACAGGCAATTTTCACAAAGTTTTTTTAAGAACTGTTAACGAGATGTTGGTAAAGTGGGCGTGGGGGGAGTGGGGCAGGACTGTAGTAAGGGTAGGGAATTGGTAAAGTGTTCATGTTTTTCTTTTTACTTTGCTTTGTGGAGGGAGGAACTTTGCCCAGGGGCTGACCGGAGCAAACCCAGGGCAGTCGGGCCAATAAAGCCAAGTCCAATGAGGCGCACAAATGAACAAAGTGGTCAAAAAGCCAAGGCACAAACACACACAAACACACACACACACACATACAGCACTTTGTGGTCTGTTGAATGCTGACCAATCCGCTACGGTCGAATGATGTTGACATTTGTGTCAGCCAAAAGTATTTGGCACTCGAATTTCTGTGGCTGCGGCAACGGCGGCAATGGCAACGGCGGCGTCGGCGGCTTCTCTCATTTTTTTTTTTTGTGGTTGCTACCAGAAAATGCCACATAAGAGTTGAATTCTCAAACATTTCACATTGTAAATATGCGGAATGCATGTAATTCGAGGTGCAACAAACGCGACAAATCCAAAACAGAAAAACAATTTGGATAGAATTCAGTCGGTCGGTTGATTTTGAAACGACTCAACTGTCGACTGTCAAAGGTTCAGTTAGATTAAGTCTGGGCTTATTGTGGGTATTTAACCTTTTAGCGGTAAAGAGTTAAGGGAGACATAACAAAATGATATAAAAGGCAGATAACTTGATGTTGAAGACCAAGTTTCTAGTCTATAAAACTGAATACCAAATTCAATCTAAGATCAAATATTAAGTTTAAAGCTTAAACTAACTAAAAATGTATTTTCAGTCCCTTTAAATCGTGTTAGACAGGCTACAGTCGAGCGAGTGGACAGTACTCTGTTGAGTACAGGGACTTAATATCGTATTAAAGTGTCACTTTATCCCAAAAAAGTCTAATCCATAAATTTTTATCAAAGTTTCCACTGTTAAACCAGCTAAAAAGTTCATGCTACTTTTTAGTATAACTCCCACTTTGTTCCCCTACTAACAAATACCAGCTACTATCTAATTTCCCAAATGCAATCGGCTTGTAATTAACGCATTTAATTTGAAAACGCTGCATAAGCGATGCCCCTCCCACACACACACTCCCTTCTTCTCTCTTCCTCTCCCACTCCTCTATCTTTCCCTATCGCACTCCCTTGAAACACACTCGCCAAATTATATAACAGAGGCAGCTGCTGTTGCATCTTCTACTGCTGCTGCATCTAATTATGCGAATGCATTTAAGCGCACAGTTTTTATTTTCTTCATTTTTTTTTGCACCAAAATTAGGTCAGATTTAACATATTCATTAGAATTTGGTGGTATGCAGGGGGTGGAGTGGGGAGCAGAGAGTGCTGCAGAAATATGGGGCCAAGGGGCAGCAGCAAAAACTCAAAGGAAGCTGGCACAGTGAACACAACAGCAACTGAACTCATGCCGCAACTTGTGAAGCGCTTTTAATGGTGATTACAAGTGCCGCATATATACACACGCACACACATGCTTACACACACACACACACGCACACACAATGTCAGAAAATTATTAGAAAATTGCATTCGACGACGACGACGACGGAGACGGCCTCGTTTTGGTTGCTTCGCAGTTGCCCTCGCCACGATAAGCACTGCAAATGGAGGCCAGGCAAATGGGATGATGGCACCACCGCAGCAAAAAACAAGTCAGAACACAGCTGGCATGTAGACGACTTGAAGACACCCATTAAATATTTCAATTTTACTATAAACAATTTAAACTATAGACTTTAAAGACATTTTACATACAGATCTTTTTGGAATTTGCTTTAAAAAGTCAAAACTTTTAGATAAAATTAAAATTTTTAAATATGAACCAAGCTTAAGAACGATAGTTCTCTATAATTGTGTCCTTTGCTGTCAAATAATCGTTTAGTTCAAAAAGTTATGTCTACTTCTAGGCCTTAAATTTTAAAACAGACATAACATTTGTTCTACACGTCTAATCCTAATGAGATTCACTTCTATATAGTCTTCATCTATTTAATAAATATGTAAAAAAGTCAGACTTGAGCTAATCCAAAGTCAGAGAAGACTGCAAGGAATGTTATAGCTGAATTAGCTTTTCGAGTCCCGTAAAGCTTTCATTAGTTAAACTTTCCTTATCGATTTAGCTATTGATCATTTCATTATTCTATTCTATCTTCTATCTTCTATCTTCTATCCACAAAACAAGCAACCCATTAGCTTCAAATGAAACGGGTATTACTCAGTCAGAGCATTAGCTGTGGTGGTGGTTGTGGATCGGTTATGAGTACAATGTGGTGCCAGGGCAGTGGCAATCGCTGGGCAGGCAGAAAAGCGCAGCAGGCGTAACAATTTGAAAGAATTTTTCAAATACTGATAACAGAGCACAGAGCGAAGGCGTCAAATGTCTCAATAGACAACGCTGACACTCGAGCACGCAAGCGACTCAAAGAGTGTATGAGTATGGGTGTGTGTGTGTATGTAGGTGTATGTATGTATGTGTGCTTAGCATGTACTTATGTAGTACATTCAATGAAGCATGGCAAAGAGCGAGCAATCCATCGAGTTGTTGTCGCTTCTGTTGCTGTTGTTGTCGCTTCTGTTGCTGTTGTTGTTGCTGCTGCTGCTACTGTTCCGATGATGAGTACTTCAATTACACAAGCACGCAAGCAGCGTCGTTGCTGCCATCGTTTAATGGAATTAGTACAATGACAATTGGCCAAAGCCACAAAGACGACGTCCAAGCAATAGAAATAAATTGAATAAATGCGCTGCACAGCAGCAAAACCAAAAGGAGAAGAAGAAGAAGAAAATGGATGTATCAAGAAGTAGAAGATGCTTATGAAGAAGAAGAAGAAGAAGCAGCAGCAGCAGAGAAACGAGGTCACCGACAAGCTGATAATTTTGGGCAGATAGCAAGAAACAAGAGAAGCGAACAGCATTAAACTGGAGATCATCAGACATCAGACATCAGACTTTAGACATCAGACATCCGACATCGGGCATAACACAGAGAGAGAATAGTTTCAATTCATATATAACAACAGGAGCTATATACAACATGTCGTATACGCAATGCCATGCCCAAAAACCATTCTCGTACAACAAAAGGCCCGTGTCGATGACAATTAGCGATTGGGGCGTCCACATGAGTTGACCCAACCATGTGGGGCACACCTTTCCCACTACTTATCGAACAGCAATGGGTTGGTTGGTTGGTTGGTGAAAAAATATGTAGAGCATGGAGCGTTGCCATAAATTAAATTTAACACCAGATCGGTTGCCAACGATAGCTGTTTTGAGCTCTGAGCTCTGAGCACAGTTTCCTTCTGCTTCTTTCCATGGCATTTCTAATGGCAAGTGAAGCTCACAAGCAAAACAACAACAAAAAAAACCAACATTAAAATCTAAAATAAAAACAACAATCAACAATGCACAACTAAACGCTTCACTGCATCCACATACCTTTCCTATACCCTCACCGCTTCCTTTCATCCATCTGACTACTTATCTAGCCAATACTCAATGCTCACTACTCAATACTCGATACCCATCCCAATTGCAATCGAACCAATCGAGAGTTGACAGTTTAAATTAATTGCTGGTCTGGTCAGAGAAACGAGAACGAGAACGTGTTTAAAGCTTTTCCCAATAACAGTGCAGCTGAAGAAAATACTAGGAAAATTCACAGATCTGAGGACTGTGTGGCATCGAAATTTGACAAAATGGGTTCGATTTTGAGAATTTTAGATTTTGATTGCGATTGATTCTGCTAGTTTTCCAGAGTATAAAAAGGTATGACTTTTTAAGATATCGCTTCATTTGGCTGAGTTATGATCAGTCAAAGTTGGGAAAATTGTGAATTTTAAATATCGAACTGTGGACCACATATCTGAGGACTCTGGCTTCCAAATTTGACAAAATGGGTTCGATTTTGAGAATTTTAGATTATTATTGCGATTAATTCTCCTCGTTGTCCAGAGTATAAAAAGATATGACTTTTTAAGATATCGCTTCATTTGGCTGAGTTATGATCAGTCAAAGTTGGGAAAATTATGAAAAATAAATATTGAGCTGTGGACTACATATCTGAGGACTCTGGCATCCAAATTTGACAAAATGGGTTAGATTTTGAGAATTTTAGATTATGATTGCGATTAATTCTCCTGGTTGTCCAGAGTATAAAAAGATATGATTTTTTAAGATATCGTTTGATTTGGCTGAGTTATGATCAGTCAAAGTTGGGAAAATTATGAAAAATAAATATTGAGCTGTGGACTACATATCTGAGGACTCTGGCATCCAAATTTGACAAAATGGGTTAGACTTTGAGAATTTTAGATTATGATTGCGATTAATTCTCCTGGTTGTCCAGAGTATAAAAAGATATGACTTTTTAAGATATCGTTTCATTTGGCTGAGTTATGATCAGTCAAAGTTGGGAAAATTATGAAAAATAAATATTGAGCTGTGGACTACATATCTGAGGACTCTGGCATCCAAATTTGACAAAATGGGTTAGATTTTGAGAATTTTAGATTATGATTGCGATTAATTCTCCTGGTTGTCCAGAGTATAAAAAGATATGACTTTTTAAGATATCGTTTCATTTGGCTGAGTTATGATCAGTCAAAGTTGGGAAAATTGTGAATTTTAAATATTGAGCTGTGGACCACATATCTGAGGACTCTGGCATCCAAATTTGACAAAATGGGTTCGATTTTGAGAATTTTAGATTATGATCGCGATTAATTCTGCTAGTTGTCCAGAGTATAAAAAGATATGAATTTTTAAGATATCGCTTCATTTGGCTGAGTTATGATCAATCAAAGTTGAATATAAGCTAATAAAGGATCAGTCTATAATTATATTCAAGATACCATCAGGAAGTCACTAATATAATCTTAATATAAATACATATACAGCAAACGGTAGTTAAACAACTTGTTAGACCATCTGTCACTCCGACAAACAATTATTCAGTCAATCAGTCAGTCAGTCAGTTGGACGGCGAGTGGCGCCGTCCGTCCAAGGAAAGACCATTAAAAGTGCCCCACAAGTACCGTATTGTTTTGTGTGAAACGCGTTAAAAATAACAAGCAAAAAGACTAAAATATAAAAGGAAATAAGCAAAGTTAAATACACTAACAATTTAATAAGTTAAACTAGTTAAAAATTAAAGCAAGATATATAATTAAAGCTAAGCAAAAGATGAAAAATGTTTTTGAAAACATTTGAAATCGGAACGAAAACAATCTAAACGCCAGTCGACAGACTCTGAGTTAGGGTAACTGAGCATTTGACTATGTCGTAAAAATATATATAAATATATATGTATATATATAAAATCAGTGGAGCTCACTCCGTCATAGATAGCATCGTAATGTATCGCTTTACGCTTTGAATGACGCGTATCATTGGCAATTAAATTAAACATACAGACACACATACTCACTCAACCACTCACACAGCAATAAATATAAACAAATAAATAAACACAGTAGCACACACACTCAAACAATCACACACACACACACACACAGTGAGATACATTTTACAATGTCAAACACTCAGTACGAGTATCTACAACTACAACTTGTTTTTGTATCTGTATCTGTATCTGTGTAAATGTATCTGCAACTGTTTGTGTGTATCTGCGTGTAAGTTGTCGAGTGATTTTTCGCCAGTGACATTTTAATTGCTGTTATGTTTTATTGATATTCAAAAACTACAATTGCTAATTGTTTTATTGTTCATTTTAAAATGCCATTTATTTGCCTTCTGAGTGGCAGTTTAATAACCAATTTTAAATACTAACATCACACAATTAGCTCGATTATGGCCAGTTTATTAGTTGCCAATCTATTGCAAATGTAATGGCACACACAAAGAATCGAATATATTAATTTATTTAGTTGAATTTAAATTACTTAAGACGAGCGGAGATACCCTGTACTATAAGAGCTGCAAGAGAAGTTTTCATAGCCCCAATTGAAGCAATAATGAATAGACTTTTTGACTGACAAATGATATAATAAAATCAAAAAATACATGTTGAACTTACCCTTCTTTTTGAGCACCTTTTCAGATCTTTTATTTAGCTGAAATGGAAATAAAATAAAAATTAAATTATTAATATATTTGTAGTCAAAACTTAAAATAAAATAATTTTGAAGATTTTAGTCAGTTAAAAAACAAATAATAATAGTAAATTTATTAAACTAATCAACAATTTTATTAAGAAATATGTAGTATATAATTTGAGAATATTTAATCTTAATTATTAATAACTTCATACTATGAAAAAAGCTGGTAAATGCCTTAAAAAATCATTTTTAAATATTAAAACTAAAATTGGGTACTCCAAAATATTTGTTTTATAAGCTTTAAATGCTTAAAGCTTTCCATCAAAGACTTTCTTTCTAGTTATCTCTAACTGTAATCAGTTTACTTAAGTTAATTAAATTACGCATAGCCCAAAGTTAGCTAACTGTCTTGATTTTAATCAATGAGCTAGTTAACAATATCAAACAGCAAAAACAAAAAGTTAAAAAAAAAAGAATTCTCAATTACGTAATTTTCATTGAATTAAAATTGACTGGTAAACACTTGAGCGACTTGACGGACTGTCATCAGCTGTGACTGCAATGGTGACAGCGACGGTGACTGTGACTGCGACTGCGACTCTGTCTTATGTAGCTCCAGTTCCCCAATCGTCATTGTTCTCATTGCTGTTGTTGTTGTTGGCCCATGAGAGCTGTGACTTCGTTGCCGGAACGTGCACAACAGCCACATAAAAAGACAAGAGCCGAGAGCAGGAAACCAGAGGTAGAAGAGCGGCAAAGAGAACTACACAGAAGAAAAAAAAACAAATATAAAAAAAAAGATGGACGATGCGCGTCATCAGCTCAATGGTTATGGCATTTCCGCACCTGACGTCCCCCCAAATGGCCGCCAGCGAAGCCAACAACAAAATGGCCGGTCCATCTGTCCAATAGTCTCAACTGTCTGTCCGACTCTTCTGCGTCTGAAGTGCGTGCTTGAGTTTGCTTCTGCCTTTCCCTCTGTTTCTTCTTCCTCTTCCTCTTCTCTTTCCTTTTGCCTTCTTCTTCTTCTTCTACTTCAGCTGCGTCTTTTGCCAACGCCATTCTTGTCTTTGGCTTCTTTTGCTGCCGATTTGATTTGGTTTCTTGCATTTGCCTTACGTTCTTTCAGTTTCTGCTTGTATTGCAATACACACGCACACACACACAAGTACACACAGATACACACACATGACCACATACAATCGTAATTTCTATGACACTTGTCCATGCCGCCACTTGTCTTCCACTTTATGTGGTCGTCATCGTCGCTGCCGCTGCTGCCTTCGTTGTCTGGTAACTAACCAAACACCTCAAACACCGCCCCCTTTTTGCGTTACGCCCCCTTTCGCACAAACAGCCAGAAAACAGCTTGTGTGGCTTTAACGAAGTCTTAACACACTTGCTGAATTCTACGAGCTGCTTAACCAAAAGTAGGTGGAGAAATGGTTGCTTTACCCCACTGTAAAATGTGTCAACGATTTAGTTAGTGGCTCTAATTTGAGACTATAACATTCCAAAATCATTTGCTATTTTTACATTATCAGCTACTGATTTTATTTATAGTAATATATAGTAATTTAACTGCGCATTTGTTAGCTGAGATTTTAAAATATTAGAAATTTATAATACTAAAATCTATTAATTATAGAAATTATAGATTATAATCAGTAATGTTTGGGCAATTTACTGATTGGAATTTAAAGGGGGAATAAAAGTTGAGAAGATTTTGAGTTAAGTTTCAAAAACTTGATGGGAAAAAGAGCAAATTTAAGGGTATAAATTTGTTTAGAGCAGTGTAAAGTTAAGAGATGCTGTTTGAAAATGTTGTGGAGAACGATAAAAAAATCTTTAGATGGAAAATTTTACATTAAAGTTAAATCTGATTCTAAAAACTTTACTGAAAAATAAAAAAAATGTTTGTAAAAATATCTTTTGTATGTGGATTTCATTCAAATAAATCTGTTAAATAGTAGTAGATACTAAACGTTGTAAAAAGTGTCAGCTTAAAGTCACAGCAAATCTAGTTAAAGCTTTAGAGACTTCTATAAAACATACCCAAGCCAAACTATCTAAAATTATAGGGTATACATATTTGTGTGCGCGTTAGTGTATGCAATAAACCCAGAGACAGACACTTCAATTGATTATTGCTGGCTCTCTGTTGTTGTTGTTGTTGTTGTTCTTATTGTTGTTGTTTCTTTTGCACAAATGATTTACATTTTGTTGTTGCTTGTTATTTCTTTGGCTCTGCTTCTGCTGCTGCTTCTTGTGCTTCTTCTACTACTTCTACTACTTTTTACTGTACTTCTTTGCCTCTGACTCTTTCGCACTTTGGCACTTTGGCACTTTGGTGCTTTGGTGCTTTAGTGAGCGAAACTTGTCTTTTGTTGTCATTTGCACTTTTGATTTCATTTGAAGTTTTTGCTTCCACTGTCTTCACTTTTGTTTGACTTGTTGCTAAATATATATTTAAGATATACCATGAACATATATACATATATTCTTCTTATTTCTTCTACTGTGTTTGGGAATATAAATTAAGTTGCATTCTTTTCAAGCTGTTCGTTTTGTGCTGTCCAAAAAGTAGAGGGGAGAGTGAAGGGGATTTAGCAGCAGTTATTTTGCTAATCATCTTTTGCCTTTTGTATCTTTTTGTGTGTGTGTGAGAAATACAATTCTCAGCCCACACAAAGAAGATGCTGATGATGAGATCGTTCTTTTCCCCCTTGTCTACACTTCACTTCACCGTAAGCTTCTCAGGTCTGTCGTCTATTCAAAGCACGTCAAAACCGCACACAGATTAATTACGGCAAACATCAGCTTTGGGTCGAACTTGGAGGGAGGTCGTCATCTAAGTCGCCATGAAGTGCATTTCATTTATTTTATAAATTATCGCCACGAATTGTTCATGTGTAACGACAGAGACACAATCTCGCTCTCTCTCTCTCTCTGGTTACCCCTCTTGTGACAAGCCTGCACAGGCACACCTCTAGCCTTAGTCCAGGTCCACGTCCACGTCCATGTCTAAAGCAGCAGCACCAAGCCGCCCACATTTGAGTACGCCATCTTTTTGCTTCCGCCGTTTGCCTCGTGCATCTTAATTACTTTTGTTTTTCCATCCCCCCCTCCCCTCCCGCCAACACCCCGACGCTCTGTGAAAAATTTCCACAGCAGCGCAACGAAATTCAATGAAAAATACTTATTCAAATAGCAGCAGCAGCAGCGGCAGCAGCGGCAAAAGAAGCCTGTAAACGAGCTAACACACAACTACTATGACAATCTTACAGATACATTTGTATTGGGAATTTTTTTTTATTATTATTTATTTATTTTTTTTTTTTTTGTCGAACGCTTCGCTGCTTTGCACTTGAGATTCTTATCGCTGGCACCGCCGCTGCTGCTGCTGCTGTTGCTGCTGGCCCAAGTTGATTTTGATCTTTACAATGCATTATGCAAACATTGAGAGTGTGATAGCGAAGAGAGTGAGTAGGAAAGAGAGTGAGCGAGACAAAACACGCGTTTAGACATCTCTCTCTGCTTCTCTCGCTGACTGTGTAAATATAGTTTCGATTCCATAGTATGGCAATTTGTTGTGGTCTTTATTTGATGATTTCTTTTCAAGAACATTATTTCCTACAGCGTTTGACTACACTCAGCGAAAATAGGTTATCTTTTATTTAATTAAAATAATTTTTAACACCAAATTGTATGCAGAAACACGTTGCATAAATTAAATTTGGGTTACATCTTCAAAAATATACATATTTTAAATTCCAAATAAATGTTTAATTTTATTAAATACTTAATTATTTTTTACGTGAAAATGCTTTTGTTTAAACTGCACAAATAAACTTTTAATATTAATGTATACTTTTTAAAATGCATTTGAATAAATATTCAAAATTGTTAAAAATTGGTTTTTGTTTATACATTAATTTAAATAAAATATTTGCTATAAAACGTAAACAAATATTCAACAATTAAATTGCATTTGACTGGTAATAATTTAATTTGCAAATGTACAAATTTATAAAAACACATTTCAACACAATAAAATGGAGTAAATAAGAAATTGTTTAATAAATTCGACAAATAAGTCATAAAAAAGTAAAGGACAAAAATGAATTTATCTTGAACCCTGTAATGCTCTTTCTCAGTGTAAGCGTGAGGGAGGGAAAAAAATCGTCCACAAATGTGTTGAGATTTGGTCACATAAATCGTAAATGAAGCGACGATAGAACGCACAACTACAACAACAACAACAACAACAACTGAAACTACACACAATCCGGCGGAGTCTGAAGTGCATAGTGCTTATGTCTCATTAGAGATACTTTAGCATCCGACTTGAAGTCGAAGTCGAAATCGTAGTCGAAGTCTCCCCGACTCAGTCTCAGTTTGAGTTTGAGTTTGAGTCCGAGACCAAGTTGTGGCCTGACCTCGCTCTGACTTGGCTTTATAAAAGACACAGATTAGTAATGCCTTCAAGAGTCCACAAAACTGAAATCTCTCTTGTGTAAGTGTGTGTGTGTGTATAATGTGTGTGTAAGTAGCATCACAAAGTGTCAGCTTTGAGGCAGATTTAAGAAAGCATCTCAGCGCTGAGAGCAGAAAAGCAAGAAAATGAAAATGGAAAAAAAAGCAGCGTTAAATTAGTGGCAATTGTGCGCGACATGAAGTAGCCGCCAGCAGCTACTAAGGAGAGTACTTCCACACATACACACACACACACACACACACTCATACGCACACATATGACTGTGTGTGTGTTTAGTATATGTACTTGTTACTATTTATTTAGCTGCTGTACATGTGTATCTACAGCTGTGAGTGTGTTGTTGTGCCAAAGTAGCCCCAATGCGACTCAGCGCTACGTACGTTACGTTACGTTAAGTTGGCAGAAATTGTGTAAATGTAACGTGAAAGTGGCCAAAAGCAAAGGCATTGTAAATGGCCAACGATTTGCGAGTGCTGGCCAAAAGGAGCATTTACAGCATTTGAGATGTGACATTTGTGCTTGGCTATCACATAAGTAGTTCAAGCGACATTAGAGACCCATTCTCTTACACCACTCCCTCTCTCTCTCTCTCTCTCTCTCTAGTCAAAGTGGTTCTTAGAATCATGGTCTGAGTTGTAGGCAAGATCATTACTATATACATATGTATTATTTAACTGCTGACTAAGCCTGCTCATAAGTTAAGTAGAACTTAGTCTGATACTATCGACTGTCTTTAAATCGTGAAATGTCTGACAAAATCTTCAAAGTTTTTAAAGCATAAACGAGCTAACTACTTGAACAATCTTTCAAGTATAGGATATTAAACAGATTTCCTTTCTATATTCAAAATTCTAGACAGTCTAGCTAAAAAGTAAGTCCCAAAGTCCTTCAATACCTAAAGGAAATCGACCTAGCTTTCGATCGCTTTGGCACACTCACCTAACTACCAACTACGAGTAACCAACTATTTAAACACTTAACAATTATTTTATATGAAGACTTACTATATCTTTAAGCACATCTACTAATCATGCCCATTAAAAGAATTATTCAGCGTCTACAAGTTGTGAGACTGTTATCATTATATCAGAGAGGTACACGTGGATGACTTTTGTTACTTTAGGCCAATTTCAAACAAAACAGAAGATACAACCCTTCAGTTTTCAGTTAAAAGAACAAAAAAAATTTAAGTATCTGCTATCTACATTAAATTTTATTTATTTTCTTTTTTTGCTTTTTGGATTAGATTTGCAGACGACACCAATGGGCTATGATAAGTTTAGTTAGTCTGGATTGGGTTAGTTGGCACTTGAAAGAGCTTCTTATCGCGTACCAAACAGCAGTGGAGAATAACCAAAAGATACAAGATACACAATGCAAATATTGTATCTACAACTGTAGACTACGAAACCAAAACCAGAGTAGAAGCAGAGTAATGGACAGAGCATCTAAAAATGTGTATAAATATTTTTCTTGAATTCTTTTTTTCAGTTTCTTCTATTTTTTTTTTATTTTTTTTTTGATATTTTTGCATGCCTCCCTCATGGTTGGCGTTGGCTTTGTGGCCGTTGCTCATCTGCTGACCCAAAAAGCCAAAGCAGACAAATTAAACAAACGTTGGACGGACATTAAACGAGTCAGCCACAGCGCCTTGAAGTGCTCCACGCCCCCTCCCTACCCCTCTACACCTCCTTACTAGCCATCCCTATAGTAAACTTCTATTTCTGTGGCTAGCCACTGTCGTCACCACCATCATCATCATCTTCATCATCATCATGATCATTGTCTGCATAAATTTGTGTAAAAATCTTGAGCAGCAAATGGCAGCCAAGTTGCGTCTGATTGCTCTGCTGCTGACTGTTTGTGCTGCCTGTTGCCTCGAAATGCATTCAATCTGCTCTTCTTCTTCTTCTTGTTGCTGTTGTTATTTGTGCAACACACAGACCCACTCACCGACTCTTTGATGCCAACCAAATAAAGTGCAAAAATAAAAACCAATAAAAAAATATGAGAGATATAAGAAATATGCAGGCCAACTAATAAACTTGATGCACTCTCAAAATGAATACACAATTGAATATGATTATGGCAAGAAAAAAACCTAAAAGCGACTAGAGACCAGTGGACAGAGATCTGAGATCTGCGATCTGTGATCTGCGTGCCACGTAGTTGTTGCAAGTTCTAAGTTCCAAAGAAAATTCTATGTTTAGCAGCAGATACAATTTTTTGGAGTAGGTTAATTTTTGTGTGCTTAAATTCGCTTTAAAAAACTTAACCTACTTATAAATTTATCTCTTGATTTGGCTTTAAACGGTATGTAAGAACTTCAAAGTATCTTTTGCAGCGAAAAGATACATTTTTCCACAAATTTTGGGCGCTTATGTGCTAAAAATTGCAATGACTTGTAGTTAACATTATAGATAGCTAAAAGTTCGATGATTAACTTTCCCCCATTGAGTTCTATAACTTTTATGGTGCCATTCAAAATCGTGTGAGTATTATATCTTATTAAATTAGCCACAATTTGGAACTTAAATACAGCAACTAAGCCGCTCTTAAGTGCAGCAATTAAACGTAACAAAGTATCCTCAGTCCCCCCCCCCACAGTTCCCTCACTACAGTATTCCCTCTAGATAGTAGACTGCTTTAAGTGTCTTTCTAAGTTTCCCATAGTATTGTTATTTGTTGCTTTTGTTGAAGGTAAAAAGCTTGAACGTGTCGTCGACAGCGACGTGAGCGTCGACTGCAGCGTCGCGTCGCGCGTCGTCTGGCAATTAGTCTGCGCGCATGCGTCGCTGGCTTCATTGTCAACGTCGTCGTCGTCGTCGTCGCTGCTTTCCCATATTCAAAGTATCGGGTGTAGTAAAAAGTTAATTAAATTCAATTAAAATGCGTTGCGGGTCTTCGACAAAATGTTATTCGAATTTCAAGGTTAATTTGACAGACGCTTTGACGCTTTGAAGAAGTGACAACTGACTTCAAAAACTGACAAAAAACAAAACTTTCAAAGGGGACAGGGGTCAATAGAGGGGCAGAAGAAGGGGGCCTAGCATACTGTACACTAAGGGAATTGCCTCAAATTGAGTAAAGTTCATTTGTTCCGCAACATTGATGATTTATCTATGCGATATGCTGGTCTTTAAGTCACAAGGTGAAGTACAAATCAGACAACGAGACCTTTTTATAGACAGCACACACACACACACACACACACACACACACACACACTGAATGCTAATGCCATACCAAAAACTGTGGCAGTTAGAATGGTCTGTAGAGGCAGGCGCGGAAGTGGGGCAAATAAATTCTCTTCAGAAATTAATTTGTTGCCTAAAAATAATAAAAATAGCGAAATGTAATAAAAATTATGTTTGCTTGCCACAAAATGTCCAGACAGCTGTTAACTCAAACCCTTAAATGGCCAACATCCTTAACGTGGACCTCACGCGGCGTCAGCTGCCACTAAATGAGGGAATGACTGAGTGAGCAAAGGAATGAAAGAATGAATGAGTGAATGAATGAATGAGTGAGTGAGTGAGTGAAAGCAAAGAGTGTGGCTTGAAGCCACTAACAAAGCATTTAATGCTTTTATTTGCGGGTGGCAGGCCTGAAAATGGCCGCATAGACCAAAGTGTTGCCATGGCCCACAGCCCCAACCCCAACCCTACCACGCCCACTTGCCCATAACACCACATTCTATGTGCAACATGTTGTTTCTATTGCTTTTGTTATGCTTCTTCGTTGTTGTTGTTGTTTGTTTTTCGGTTAAGCCTGAAAGTGTTTTCAATTGTAATTAATTTAATAAAAATTTATTTGATTTAATGCCTTTAAATAAACTGTTTTTGTTGGAGCTTTAAGTTTATGTATTTAATTACTGTTTTGTGTAGTAAGGAGTAAAGTGGAGTGTTGTCTTCTGTTACTAATTGGCAACTACAGTGACTAAAGTAGCATTTTTAAGGGCTATGAAAAGGAGGCTGTAAGAAAAGACTAGAAAAGTATTTTCTATAAAATATTACAGTCAACTTTTGGACTGGTGACTAAAGTAGATTCGTTTAACTACGCTTAAGTTAATAAACTAACTAATAAACTAATCAACTAGTGACTAAACTGGTGTGTTTATTTAACAAATAGTGTCTATCAAAATATTTTTTATTAATGTTACTTTCAAAAGATTTTACTGACAAACATTTAAGTATTTTATAGTATTTATGACTCGTTAAATAACTCATAAATATATTTTTTATGGGCTCCTTAAATAATTTTTTATCATAGACCAAGTGATCAAAGATTATTTAGTCCTAGATTAAAGAAACGTCTAACTAAAACTGTAAAACATTTTTCTATATTCCAAAAACTTAGACTTCAAAAGTAAAACACGTGACTAAATTTATACCTCTACTATAACCTTTGTATATATACCAAAAGCTAGTGACTAAAGTGGCTTAGTCTTTCATAGATTCATTGAAACACAGCTCTTTTAATCAGTTACTTTAACAAATGATTAAAAATCACATTTAAACGTTAAAAAACTAATGATTTTTGTACACAGAAAGTCTTCGATTTGCCCCACTTCTCCCCTCCTTGCTTCTATAATCCGATCTCATGAGACAAGACAAATGACAACAGTTTGCCGGTACAGTAATCAACGGATATATTCGACAATATTTTGGCTAATTGCTTCCTAAATCGCTTTATAAACCTACGGACAATTAGCCTAATCATGTCATCAATAACTCGACTGTGTTCTTAGATTTTCCATAACCATTTTCCAACACTTTTCCCCACATTTCCATTGCCACTTTTCACCCCTTCGAACTGACAATCAATTTGATTTATGATGCACCCAAAAACTCAACTCGGAGTCAATATTTTTGTGTCCATTGCAGTGATTATTCAATTTCAATGTGTTTGCAGTGCCACAGAGCAGAGATACCTCGAATGCACCACTAACAAGTAGAGAGAGGGGTCTGGGGGTAGGGCTCTGGTTTGGGGGCAGAGTTCGGGTGACCTTTTGTGGGCAGTGCAAACAGTTTGAGTCGGATAACGGCAGCCATGTGAAAGACAAACCAAATCCAAATGAATTAAGTTATGGTTATTGACATTTAATGCACACACTCTCCTCTCTTTCTACCCCTCCCTCCACCACTTCAAATTGTTCGCTTCGTTGACAGATGAGTGTTGTGCCCCAATGTGGCAGGAGTGCAGAAACTCAGCTAAGCATTAAATATGAGCATTGACACCCAACACTTCATTCACTCCACCCAACTGTGAGCACGGCTTTGGTGAGTACGTGTATGACTGAGTACTCCAAGACTGATTTCGAGTCCAATTTGTACTCAGAGTTTTATCTGCACCTCTTTGCTTGTTGTTACTGAAATTCAAGTCCATCCTAAAGCATTCTTTCACGAGTCTCGAAACTAATCGAAATCGTCATTTATTTGATATCATATCCAAAACAAAGAAGCTTCTGATTTCGCATTTTTAAGTCCAAACAAAAGTGCAAATCAAAACCAAATTCTGTTCTCATTCTATGCTTTACGAATTTCTACTGTCGATAGGAAAACTTTGATGACACATTTTGAGGAGCAAACACCTCAATTGTTTAATTTTACTAAGCTATAAATTTTATTTTCTGGGTTTAAAGGACAAGAAGTTCTTAGTCAAAGACTGGTTAGAAAAAGTGCTAATAAAAATTGTAATATAAATTATGATTCGTTTTACAGTAAACTGTAGTATAACTTTTCATTAAAAGTTATTATTAAAAGGTTTTTTTTATAAATTTAATAGACGTAAGAAGAAGTTGTTTAGAGTTTTGGCTTAAAAAGTTTTTACTAAATTTTATTTAATTTAAAAATACTTTCCTTTCTAATCACTTCCATTTCTAAGCTTTTCTCAAAGTTTACACAGAAACTTAAAGCTTTTTGTAGCTTCAATTGAACTACACTTAGCTTGTTCCTAGTGACAGTAACTAACTAGAGCATATATTACTCTAATCCATTGGGATGAAAGCAAAATACTGATGTACTAAGCTCATGTTGTATCTCATTGAACTCCCAGTGGCAGGCAGAGCAATAAAAGCGAAACCATCAAGGAAAATGAAATACCACAGGTGACTGACGCATGCCACAAGCACATGTACACACACACATACACACACACACACATAGACACTCTCACACACTCATCTATCGACACCCACATAGTTTTTTTCCACTCATTTTATTATTTTCTTTTATTTTTTTTTCCAGTCATAATTTACATATTTTTTGCCTTGCGACCCGAAAAGTGGCCAAAAGATAAAAAAAGGAGAACAACAAAAAGCAAACAGAACTTTTTACTCCTCATTCTCATCTAATTTTTTCCTGCTTCGCTTTGGGATGCACCTTTTTTCGGGGGATCGTTGAAATTGAAAACGGCGTTGATTATAATGTCAATACTCGTAAAACATAAAAAACACAAGAACTCGCGACACACACAGTCAAATAAATATATATATATATCTGCTTTATAGAGCTGACTATAGTCCCTCTTTGCCCACCTCCCCCACCAATCACACCCCCTTACTTCCATTGCTATTCTACGCCTCTGAATCGCTCTCTTGGGGCTCTTGGGTGCGGTCAAAACTTGGCTTATTTTGTTTTGCCTTCTTGCTGCCAAAATTGTTTTCTTTTTATTATTGTTTTCGGGTTTCTTGGCGTTGAGATACAGCTACAGATACAGATACAGATACAAATGTATGTTTCATGTTATTCATTGGCACTTTCATGGACATTACTAATGTTTTAGCTGCTTTGCTTGATATTATTTAAATACCCTAACAATGGGCATAATGCTGCTAATCAGCTGGAATGCAACAGGTGTAGAATAAAGGTATTTAAATTGAGAATAGATTGAGATATTAAACAAGTGTCCTGGTTAAACGGTCTGTGTTTATAGTTAAAGTGTTTAGTATTTAAAATAATAACTTTAGTATTTTCAGTATTTTTGCTCAGTTAGAAATAGAAGCACAAACGCCTGCGGCTACATTTTCTGTAAAATTTTGTTAAGGTATTAATTTTAATTTTTTTAATAAAATAAATTAAGAACAAGTTAATTTTTTGGAATTTCAGTTACAGCAATCTCTTCTCAGACTTAAGTAACAAAAATAATTCCTAATTAAAGTTCAGACTTCAAGAAACAAGAGCACTTAAGAAATAACATAGTTTAGCTCCTCATTAGCTTTCCTAGAATCGATTCCATAGCAAGTTTTTCAAAAGATTTTCTTAAATTTAAATTCCTTGAAACAATTTTGTTGTTTTTGTACTATTCTCAGTCTAAAGATTTTCTCTTTAAGCTTCGTATTTTATTCCTATCTAAAATTCTAAAACTTTCCTTTGAATTACATTTCCGTCACATTTTTAGAGCATTTAAGGTTCGTTGTCTATGACATAAAGCTGCTTGTTGTTGGCACTACCTGTTGTTATTATGATTGTGACCATGTTGTCCTGCGGCTGTCTGTCGCCGTCTCTATCTCCGTGTCTCCAAGTCTCCATGTCTCAATGTCTCCGTGTCTCCGTGTCGCTGTTTGTCTGTTTACCTGCTTTGTGTGTTGTGGCAAGAACCAAAGTCAAAAACTTAATGCGCTTTGGCATGCTTTTAGGCAATAATTCATGGATTAACGCCATTTGGCTTAAGCTGATTTCTTGGGCTGCTTTTAGCGCATTTGAAGGTGGCCATTTCATCTTCCTCTTCATCTTCTTCTTCTTCTTATTTTTTTGGGGACCTCACCTTTTGGGGTGCCCTCTCTCTATGTGTGTGTTTGTTTGTAGCATCCTCTTTTTTGACATTCTTTGGACGTGACTAATCAAGTTGGAAGTATGCGGATCTCTTGCCATCTTGTTCTCTAATGATCTGCTGTGCTCGTCTGCGATTTGTTTGCCGATTTGTTGACCACAACAAATTGCATTCTGAGGCGCCCATAAATAACATTTTTTGGCCAATTTCAAAAGGTGTCTGGTGTCCTTGGTACCTGTCTGGAAGTTGGTACACCTCTATACCTCTACACCTTCCCACCTTTCCACCCTTCTCAGCCCTTCCTCAATCCCCCAGTGAGCACGTGCTAAGTGGCAAGCTATGTGCAGTTGCTTGAAGCTCATTAATCAATATGACAACTGAGAGGGAAACCCAGAAGGGCAGCAGCTATATAGAAAGATATCTGATTTATGCATTAGAACTTAATTTCTCATTTTACAATTTCAACATTTTGCCCCCGAAAAATGTGTTTTAGACGACTTTTATCCCCTTTGCGCTTCAACAATTCATAAGTTTCGCGTTGAAACGGGTCTGGGAAAACTTACAGACAGTTTTCTAGGGGAAACCCAATCAACTCGGTACAAATTTTACCCCAGTCCAACCATTTTTAGCTTTTGTTTCTGCCATGCTAAATTCTTTGGGAGAAACAGAGAGAGAAAGAGAGAGGGAGGGAGGGAGAGTGAGAGAGAATGGAGCGTAGCAACTACTACTATTTGTGGGTGACTGACGGCTCCCAAGTGGCATTGGCAAAGTATGCGTCGTCGACGGCTTTCGCAAGCGCAAAATTTTCCCGTCCATTGTTTCTTGTCCTTGCTGTCGCCATTTTCTATTTGGCTAAAAGTTTATTCGCATTTTGAGAACATTTAATAAGCGCTTATTGTACTTAAGTTTGCATTGTTGCTTGTCACAGGCTTCAACGTTAATAATGACGTGATTCTTTCTGTTGTTGTTGTTGTTAGCACTCTGTTGTCAGGACTCTGACTTTAATGAGCAAAATCGCTTGCGGCCATTTTGTTGGCTGTCAAATTTCTGTTTAAGTTATTAACAAAGCACAAAGCTAATTCAAACTGCCAGCGAATATCGTATATTTTAATCAATATTCATTTCATTTAATTAAATACGACATTAAAATCGATGCTAAACTTAATCAAATACTTTGTTAAAAGCATCATGGACCAGTGCAGCAACAGAACAGTGCGCTGTTAATGCATAACAGACAGCCAAAATAAGCTGAACATTTACACAAACACACACACAGACACACATACTCGCAATCGCACTCATTTGTAGTATGTGGGGCTTGGCTTGGCTTTGGGCATAACCGACACCGCCGCTGCCACCGTCTCTCCCCCTGCTTCTGCTATCGCTGCTGCTGCTGTTTGGCTCGTGCGCTCCGCACACTGTTAGCAGTTAGTTAGTCACTGCTTAAGTAATCGTGGCGCTCTTCGCCCTCGCACGAAGCTGTCGGTCGCTCACGAATCGTATTACAGTTGATGGCGTCGTCTGACTTCGGCTTCGGCTGCTGCTGCTGTTGCTGTCGCCTCTGTTGCTGGTCGGTTCGGCTCACTGGCCAGTGCTTCAGTTCTTCAGTAGCCAACAACGCAGCACGCGGATGCTACGCTTCGGGTTGTTGTTATTTTTTTTGTTTTTGTATATTTCGCTGTTTCTTTCTTGTGGTGGCCTGCCTGCCTGCGTTTACAAAGGCAGCAAGCAGCAAGCAGAGCGCTCTCTTTACTTTTTGGCTCTTAAACTTTGAATTGTACTCTCTAGCGCTCTCGACTCTGACAACGATTGAGTCTGCTGCGACTGCTGTCGCTGCTTCTGCTGCTGCTGTGCTGCTGCTGGCGTTGCTGTTGTTGTGTGTTCTTGAGTTGGCGTTGTCGTTGGCTGCTGTTATTGTTGTTGTGGTTGGTCTCTGTTTTCTGTTTCGGTTTCGGTTTCGTTTGTCTGCTGCTGCTGCTGCTTGGTTTGATTTTTGTGCGCTCCGCAGCGCCGTCGTCGCTCTGCAGCTGCGTTCGTGCGCTTTTTGAAAATAGTTACAAGATGTTCATCGAAGTGAGTAGAACGCCGGAGCGGTAAATTGGACAAAAAGACCAACCGAAATACAAAACAACAAGAAATACACAAAACATAAAGTTAAATACAAAACAGACGTCGTTTTCTTCAACTGTAACTTTAACATTAACATTAACTGTAACTGCAAAAGCAACTGCAACTGCAATTGAAATTGAAACTGAAATTTCAATTCAATATTGTAATTAAAAATAATTTAAAAAACTACAAGTGCAAAACAGCAAAGTGTGTGAACGCTGATAAAGCTGATAAAAGTCACATGTGTGTGTGCGTGTGTTTTTTATAATTTTCAATTAAAAAATTTGCAAGTTCAAATAACAGATAAAATACTAAGATACAAAATATTCCGAAACAGTGGCGCGAAGTTTTTCAAAAAATTCACCAAACATCAGAGCTTTTCAAATCCATGCTGAAGTAAAAGTGCAATCCATGCGGAGCTGCTGTTGTTATTTTTAAATCGCTGACCGCAGAAAATTTAATGCTAAAAATAAAACGGACCAAAACAAAATACAGCAGCAACAGTAACAACAACAACAAAAAATACTAAAACAACAACAGCAACAGAAAATACTACACACAAAATAGAAATAAAAATAATAACGAAACACGCGTCGAGTTTTTCTTGCCTTTTGGGCGATCTATAAAAATACCCACAAATGCAAAGGGTAAAAACTCGAAAGTGACAAACAACAGCAACAACAACTACAACAACAACAACTATTTCGGAAACTAAAAAAACAACAAAAAAAAAAGAAAAGTGCGTGCAGCGGCATTTTCCACATGTGAGTGAAAATTTTCGTTTCATTGGCCGACGCTAAAAATAAAGTAGCAAATATTTTCTTATTTGCTACAACTTTTACAGACTTTATGCAAACAAAAAATAAGAAAATAACAATAATAAAGGGAATACGAAAACAGAATCATAAAAAATGTGTCAAAGTGAAGTGCGAATTGGATAAATCAAAAAAAAAAAAATAAAATTGAAAAAATTCCAACACTCACAAATACACACATACGCTCATGTATGCTTCCGAACATAAACAAATAAATTATTAATAAACTTTTTGGTCGAATTCTGTTGCATTTCTCTACGCTATTTTTGGGCTTTTCCTAGTGAATTTTCCCTACGCGCAGCATTTTCGCCGTAAATGCAGTTCTTGGATACACACACTCAATCACACACCCACACAACATACATACAAGTTACTGCTCTCGAGTGTTAAGTTTTTCCAATTGAGAGACAAAAGTTTTTCACATGTTTTCCCTGTGCTGCATAATTTTGGAATAATTTCTTTGGATACGTCAGTCTTTAGTTGCCCTTGGGAATAACTTGTGAAAAGGTTCGTAATTTACAACTAGAGTGTTAACAACAAGTGTTTGCAGAACTACTTAATAACACTATTTACCCGTTTTAAGTATTTGTTATTGCGTATACGCCAAGGTGGCAAACTGAAGCGATAAAAGACAGTAATTTATGGAGGAAAACTTAAAGTTTTTCCACTACATTTAGTATGTTTTTAACTAAAAGAGTGTTTAAAAAATTAAATAAATTATTAGTAAGCCAATTAAAGTATTTTGCTAAAAAGCTAATTTGCTTTTAGCCCAAAATTCAAGTGTATTTAGAACTTGTCTGTAAAACGAGTCACGAGACTTTGGTTTAAAATTGCCTTTCCAGCTAAAAGAATGAAATGCACAACAATAGAGAGAGAGGGAGAGGAAGAGAGATAGAGACACCTGTGTCTGTAACAAAGAAAGCTACAAAATATATATATATATATATTTATATACTACATAAAATGCTGCTTAGCCGAAGTGCTTTGGCATATCTCATTACAAGCCCAAGGATCATCGTAATCATCATCATCATCATCAAAATAGGAACTAAGACTTTTGTCTTCGTTGCACTGACACAAAGAAAACAACAGAAATAATGAAAAGAATTGTGCAAAAATAAAAAAAGAACCGAACAGCAAAAAAAAAGAACTTTTCTCATTATCAACGCAAGTGTTTTAAACTTTATGGACTTGAGAGGGAGAAGAGAGGAGAGAAGAGGAAGAACAATGTATTGTAGAACTCAAGTGGACACTGGACAGACAGACAGACAGCCTGTTAGTCAGTCAGGGCTATGGATATGGTCAGTCAGTCCGTCAGTTAGTCAGTTAGTCACTTAGACATTCGGTTTGTTCTTGAGACAAGACTTCAGTCAAGCGTCAAGAAAATTGTTGCTGTTGGCCATAAAAAGCGCTGACAATTTTTACATCTGTCATAAATTTGCGAAACTCGTAAATCTATTTTTTGCATTTTATTTGTTTATTTAAAATTCCTGAGCACAACAAAAAAAGACAATAACAAGTAGGAGATACTTCACCGCCAAGTGGGCGCTGAACGGTACTGATTGATGTGACAATTCCTTAATTAATTTCGGAAGAGATCTCATTTAATTATCCGATCTGCAGCTCTCCCACCGCGATGCGGGTAATACATCAAAAAGTTAATTGCGAGTTTATTCACATTCGACTCTAGAGTTCAAATACCTTAATTTTGAGAGGGGTGGGGGGGGGGGGGACTTTCTATTACATACACTCGTAGTGTTTTCCCACGCTCTCTTATCAAATCAACTAACGAAATTTGGTCTCATTTACTTGTTTTTTGGCAATTATTTAGAATACACTGCAAACAGGTTACTGATAAGTTAAGTACACTGTGCGCGAAACTGTGTGAGTTCAATGACACACGCTTTATCATTGATGTTGAAACATTTTTTGGCCCAACATTCCGCAGTCTGTTACTGCTACCGACTGAACATTGATAAGCCTAGTGATCTCAGATACTTTGCCTCTACTTCTAAATCAGGTTAAATCTACAAGATACTTTTATCAAGTACACTCTTAATAAAAGCCTTTTGATCATTACTTTGACTGCAATTCGGCAGCAGCGCTTTAACAGGGGCTTAACAGGCAGCGTAGACTGCGCTATGTTAAGCTTAACATTGTTCGTGCTGCTGCTGTAGCTTTACATAACCATTGACTGCACGCTGTTAGATAACATTTGAATGTTAACTACTAAGCTGTTAATGTGTATTAAATCAAGTGTTTAAAATATTTGATAGACAAATTAATTCCAGTTGAAATATTGTGCATTTTATGAGCTTTTCCCTCTGTGTATCTGCGTATGTTTGTATCTTTTTGTTGTTGCTTATTAGCATAACGAAATATAATTATCTGAAATATGCAGAAATACAGAGAAATATTGCAGTTTTGTTTGCTGGGTCTCCCACACAGGCACTGCCTCACTTCATATCTTCCCACCCACCCAATTAAGCTGCCGCCTTCTTGTTCTATTTTGTATATTCTTTTTGAATTTTCTTTCTTTTTTTTTTGGGCAGACTGCAGTAAATAAGCAAAAACACAAAAATTGTGCGCCATATTTTGCAGGCAACGCACATAAATAAGCTTTAGTCCAAAGCCAAGTTGGCCGAGGTTGAGGAGATGGATACAATGCTGTGATGTTGGGAAAGCAGCCACCAAAATGTAGCTGGCAAATGGCCAAAAAGGCATGGCCAAATGTGCCGCCTGCTGTTGTTGTTGTTGTTGTTGCTGTTGTTGCTGTTGTTGCCATCTTTGAATTTGTTTTCATTCTTGGCTAGTGTTGAGGCCAATTTTGCAGCCTCTGTACTTGAAGCTGGCATCCTCGAGGCTCCTCGAGCGCACTAATAAATAATTTTAATTGTATTCATTTTCAGTTCAGCCACTGCTCCACTTTATTTGCAACAAAAGGCGGCCAAGAATATGTAATAATATACATATATATACGTGTGTATGTACGGGTGTACGGGTGTGTGTGTGTGTGCACATCAAAGATACCACAGCAATTTCAACAAATTTTTCATTGTTTTCTGCTCGAAATTGAAGAACGTGTTCAACGATCAATTTTAGGTTTCATACCTCGGACTTGGCCTGGCCCACTTGTTGTTGTTGCTTTTGTTGTTAGCCTGGCTGCTTATCGTGGCTCTGACGCCTTCAGACTTTGCCAGTTTCAGTTACAGACATACATATACCTTCGTTTTTAGTTATGGTCATGTTTACAGTGCCTTGGCTTGGGCAAACTTTGGCACTGATAAGCAGCGACACACCGTCATTCAGTCATTTAGTCAGTCACTCAGTCCCTCAGTCTGTGCTTCGTCTCTTTGTCCATCAGTTTTGAGTCATCGAACACGTCTTGTCATTTTATGCTTTTTCGCAGTCACAGATACGAACGGTGTTGGTGACCAAATTGTGACCATATTGCGCATACGCTCCGTTAAATGTTTGCAATATTTTTTCTTTCTTTTTTCTACTTTTCTTGGTTTTCTTGCCGTCTTGGTCACGTCTTCGTTTGTGCACTTTGTGCCAGTGTTTGCCTCATTTGCCGCTGCAGTCAACCGTTGGCCTGACATTCTGCACACTACACTGGGACGTGCAAATCGGGGACTAAAATTCCCAAATCGAAATACGTAATGTTCTTAAACAAAAGCTAATCAGAACAAAGAAATGCATTCAATTCTCACATTTCAGCTTGTATTACAAGCATTTCTATCAATCGTTCGTATGTGCTCTGTTGGCCTTAAATTTCAATCAGTCAAATTGGATTATTTGACTCAAGTTAACAACGAAAAAGTATAGCAAAAAGTAAAGAAATTCTTTAAACAAATATACCTTTTCTCAAGTTCTTATTATGATTTCATCTAAGTATATAAAATTAACCATATAATTGGTTACTTATTCCAGCGAAATGTCTTTGTGTGATTAATCTTTCACGCGAATTCTGCAACAAAGCAGAAAAATAAGTGTTTGGGGGTGGAGAATTTATAGTATGGATGCCAAAATGATTAATTCCATTTCAATGACTTATGGCAAATTAAACAAATTTATGAAATAACCGACACTACTTATATGGCAGATATAGTGTGCATGTCTAGACTTGCATAGTCATCTCTTTAATGACGATTGCAGCTCAATACAAAATGTCAAGTTTTAGATAATAAAGACATTATAATTTAGAATGAACTTTTTGGTTTAATAATTTATGTTATTATTCTATTAATAATTTTAACGATTTGCTGTCAAAATGATTTTAAGAACATGGAATTAGGTTTAAATATTTTAATTTAATTAATTATATAAATTTTCTTTGTTTTTATTAATATTTTATAAGACAATGCAGCAAAACCCTTTTATATATGCATTGCACCACTGTGCGCTGCGGCGACAAACGACTTAAGTATTGAAAGCGCTTTGCGCTCTCTCCTTTCGCCTGCTCTCCCAGTTGCCAATGGGCAGCGGCGCCAGCAGCGACGTCGGCAGAGACATCGACGTTGTCGTCATTTATTGTTGCTTGTTATTGCTGCTCTTGTTGTTGTTGTTGTTTTTGTGGCTGTTGCAGTGAGCTCAATGCGCTCGATATCTGCTGCCAATACAAGCACACAAGCACACTCACACATACGCAGATGGACACACCCACACACACACACTCGTACACACAGACAATGTTTATAGGTGCGTTGTATTTATGCGCCTCAATTCTGGGCCAAGGTAGTTTTTATCTTTCTACTCTTTTTACTGTAGTTGTTGTTGCTGCTGTTGTCTGGCAGCTTTTTGCTTGCTTATTTGTTGTTGTTGTTGTTACTGTAATTGCAATCCTTGAAAATTTGTTGCACACACACAGACACACGCAATTATAAACACAAATAAAGCAATCGGAACAATTTTGACCGCTATTTACATTGTCGCGTCTTTGACGCTTGTAATACTGCACCGAAAATTCTTTTTCCACCCCTCGCTGCCCTCTGCTCTCCTTCTCCCACTCATAAATCACACTCTTTACTCGGCTCGTTTTAAATATTTATTTATTTCCTTTTCTTTTGCATCGTTTCTCTCATTTATTTTTGCGCTTTATGTACAATATTTATTTAATATTCGTTTTATTTATTATTGTTGCTTTTATCTGAACAAACGTTGTGCCGCTGCACGTTTTGTTTCTGCCTCTTCTTCATCTCTATTAGTCACTTTTCTTGTGCTTTTCTCATTATATTTATTGTTGTTTTTTTAGCTTTTCGTTTACTCAAACACACACACACACACACATACACAGTCGGAGATGGGAAAAGCAATAAGAAAACAAATAGAAAATGTACACAAGTTGAAGGTATAGTGTGGCATATACACATACCTACAGTAAATATTGCCTAAGGCGCACGGTGGCAGTCTAAACGTTTCTAAAGTTTCACATAAAACCTTTTAGTAAACTTAAGTAAAAATCATAAATAAGTAGACAGTTAAAAGTACAGTAGTAACTGCTTAAAGTGTACAAGCACTGAGGAAACTCCTTTTATTATTAGTTTTAGCAAATAATATTTAAGTTTAATTACAAGAATTTCTAACTCAACTTCAGTAAGTACAGTAAGCACTGCTTAAAACGACACCTGTGTTTCGCTGTAACTGTGGCTAAGTTAAAAGCATTTTCTTTAGTTGAATCTTATGCATTTTGGGGATACAAATTTTTACTTTTTAGCCGCTAAGACATAAGGAAAACTCTTAACTCCTTTTTCTTCTATAACTTTTGGTTACTTTCTGTTTATTTAGCCAACTGTAAACTCAAATCAATCTTAACTCAATTAAAATACTTTACTAATATTATAAATATTTAATATTGTTGCTCTAATAAAATTGCGTATCTTTTCAAGTTTTGATTTCTAATTGAATATTTGCAAATTGAAATTTGTTCATTTAAATTTTTCATGTCATGTTCTTAAGCTGCCTTTCTCTTCCTCTCTCTCTTTCTCCCTACCTTCTCTCTTTCCCTCTCTTTTTATTTGATGACGCCCTGCTGCGAATTTCCATTACAACAATTGGCACTTGCAACAATTGGTTGCCAAGTCAAATGAATACAATTGCCATGTTGGCTCCACCCCCCCACCCCTTAGCCACCCCCCTTAGGGCATTCTTCTTCTTCTTCATCTGCTGGTTGTCTCTTCTTTCTTCACAGCCCTCAGCTCATTCAAGGAGACACAATGCCAGCCGACTGTCAATGCCATTGATTTGAGTGTGCGACTTATGTTTGCCAGCTGAACGCCTTTCAGTTTGAATCCCTTAACCCCCCCCTGGACCTCCCACTGCCACTCCCCCTCCTCCTCCTTCACCCCCTTCCCACTGCCTGCCACAATTTGTTGCCTTTGCTGCATGTGTTTCCATTTAGCTTGTGCAATCAATGACTTTGCCTCGACTGGCAGCTTTTCGCCTCTGCCACAATGTTGCCTTTGTCTCTGCCACACACACACCCTCTCTCTCTCTCTCTCTCTCTGTCTCTCTCTCTGACTGCATCCTGGTTCTTTGTCAAACTAAAAGTGCAAATGTAGCGCAAGAAAAATTCACACAGCTCTAACTTTGTTGCAAGTTTGTTTTGCTTAAATTTGGTATATGTTGCATGTACATATGTGGCACGCCCCTGACTCCTCCCCCACTGCCACTCCCACTCCCATTCCCTTTACAACCTTTTTAAGTTTATCTCGCCTTTAGGGCGTGGCAGCAAGTCACTTAGACATGCTTTCTTTACCAGCTTCTTAGACATTTCTTTGCTCCACGCTTAAAGCCGTGTGCCTTGAATTTGTAGCGGTATTTGTGGCATGCAACTAGCCATATATTCATCAGTTAACAGTGCTTTGTTGCAGAGAGCACATTCAGTGTCCATTTAGTTAGGTTATGCAACAGAAATGTGAATGTATCTGCGAATGCGAATGAATCTTTTATGCCCATCTTCACACGCACACACAAGACATAATCTAATGCTATCTCTAGTTGCTTCTCCTTTATATAAAGCTATGCCTATCTCCCACTCTCTCTTTCACTCTAACTATCTATGTCTCTCTGCTGTCTCTGGCTCGTATCTTAGTGCTGTTTGGCAGTCAGTTTGCAGATCTCCCTTGAGGCCTTGTTTAGATTTATTGCTTTTTGCGTTCTATTCTCAGTGCTCTTTTCACTTGATAATTGATGAATGTTGTGAGAGTCCTACTGCAAGCAAAGACACACAAAGACACACCCAAACACACACACAAACACACACTCACAAAGAACTGCTTTCCCTTTTCTCCCAAGCTCCCTTTCCTTTCCTTCTCTTCCCCATAACTTTCCATTTATTTGCCTAAACTTAGCCAATCTAAATAGTTTCTCACTTAAATTTATCAGAAACTTTATGTATTATTTAAATAATATATATATGTTATCTATTTTATTTAAAAATATTTAATGCTTCACATATTTTCTATTAACACAATTTAGCTTTTAACTAAAAATTACTTTTAAGCCTGAAATAAACACAGACATTTCCATCAATGATTCAATTAAGTCAAGTGCAGCTCAAACGCACACCCACTACACACACACATACTACTTTACACACTCATACACCTCTCTACACACACACACAAAGTCTAGTCAGGCCACAGGCTATTACCTCAGATCAATTGCGAACGGGCTTAAACTGTCATCAAAGACATTTTGCAGGTGTGAAAGCGTGAATAAGAATTGCGAAAAGCAGGTAAATGGAGCTTTTCACTCTGCAAGTAATAGGTGGGTGGGTTGTGGCAAGAGAGGGCGTGGCATGGAACACTGTGCTAAGAGCATCATATAAAGCCCGACAAGGATACGTGCCAAAATGCTAGCAAAGTAGGCAACTTAAACTCAAATCCTATCGCAAATGAACGGCTTCAAAACAACAGGCAAAAAGAGGCAGAAAACTAATGAACAGAGCACAGTGACAGTGATAGACACAAAGATACCCTGTAGCAGTCAAACTTCATAAAGAAAGTTTATAAAATAAATAAAAAATTAAATTAAAATTTTTATGTAACAAGTTTGTCACAAAAACTCATCACACCCCACAGCCCAAACTGTTTTGCAGGGTATGCAGACTCAACAATTGAGAGACGATGCCTGGCGACAGTTTAATGATGGCGGCAAACAAAAACCCAAAAGGCAAAAGCAACCAAACAAGACTCAAATTCACAGGCAGCTGTTTATTGTTTATGCGTGTCTGTGCATGGCTCTGCTTGCTCCAATGCATGTACAGTAAATATACGTATGTGTGTGCGTGTGTGTTTTGGTGTGTGAATGATTGCCGGCGCCTGTTGATGACAAGTGTTGCGTGTTTTGAATATAGGACTATAGATGGTACTTATACTTACTTACACAGACACTTACACACTACAGGGCACACACTCATACACACACACACTCACATGTGTACAGCATACCCATATGCTCTGACAATGGTTTGTTTCGAGCACGCCCTTCTAATGACAACACAAGGGAATTTCTCAAGCTGTGGCTTGATTATAATACGATGCTCGTAATTCTTTGGCTGTTATTTGTCACTCTCAAGTGTCTTTCTCAACAGGCAAATACTTGTACTTGTGCCACAGACATGTACAAACATGTTGCGTGGCTTTTTAAAGAGCAACAGCTAAAAACACAGTCATTTGTCAGACCAAAAGTTAAGAGTAAACGATAGTTTTCTAAACTATCGTTGGTAGAATTTTGGCTTTAAATTAGCTAAATTAGCTTTAAGTCATTTAAAAATGCAGCTAGATTATTTTAGTTAGTTTAAACGATAAAATTAATAGCTAAATTTATGATTTTTATGACCTTTTACTAAAATTGTAACGCTAAACTTATCTTTCTTGAACGATAGTTGCACTTAACTATCGTTAATAGTTAGCAGTTCTTTCTTCTGCCACCTCTAGCTACACATTTCCCCATCTCATGGTCATTTCGTAACTTTCCATTCAATTTTAGCGCACTTTCTGTAAAAATGCAGCGTTATTTTCACAGAATTAACTCAAGTTCAAAGTTTCCTGCATTGCTGAGTTGTTGTTGTTTTGTAACTTGCACCTGCCACATTTTAGCCCTTTTTGCACTTTTTATTAACTTATTTTCTGCTGTTAGACGCGTCTTGTGATTTTCCGCAGTTTACCAGCTTTTCACAGTTTTATTTTACAGATTTACAAGGGGAAATTGGCAGACGTTTCACATATGCCGTCGATCTCATCAATCATCTAACAAGCTGCCACGCCCATGGCGCCCCCTTAAGCGTAACAAAGTGTCGAACAGCAAATATGCGTAAAGGGCACTGGGGTGTGAGTTGATGGTGGGGGGGGGGCAAAAAGAGACCAGGTTAAGGTTATGGCTGCCATATGTTCACTGTGCGCCTAAAAGGCTGCAACAATTTTGTTGATTAGTCCGGTGTCTGCGGGAATTTGCCAGAGTTGCCACACACACACAACGCCCTTTGGCCCCAGTCAACCACTCTCTCTCTCTTTCTGCTTTACTTTCTCCCTCTTTGCATAAAAACTAAACGGAAAACACACCAACACACACATACACAAACACAAGCAAACGTCGTTTACACAGTTTTTCCTTGTTGGAAAAACACTCAGTTTTTTTCTACTCTTCTTCCTCTTCTTCTTCTTCTCCACTTTTTGCTGCAAAAGAAGCCGAAAAGAATAACTTTTTTTATTCGCATTTCTTTTTTTTGTTTTTGTATAAAACTGTCGACGTTTTTAGCTAGAAATACTCGGAATTCAATAGAGCTTACTGGAATAAAACCATTTTTATATACGAAGCGCAACTTTTGCATTTTATAACTTTGTTAAAAGTATGCTTTAGTTAATGCCAAGAAATTCTGAAAGCAGACAAAAACTTGAAAGGAAACTGTTGTGAAAACTACTTAAACAGAAAATTCCATGTCGAAATGTGTTGTACATAAATAAAACACATTTTACTAAACTGAAAACTCTAACTAAATTTGAATTTGTTTAACTTTTTAAATACAAAATTAATTTGTCAATCAATAGACAACAGTTAATTAGCGTATTTATTATGTTAAATAGTTGATTTATATTAAAGTCAACTAAGTCTATTAAATTGGGAAATAATTGAAATTATTACTCATTCAATTCGATTGTGTAGCACTGGAAATCCTGTTGTGAATATTCCCATTAATTACATGCATAGCATATTTAATTTTAATTAATTTTTTATAAATTACTTTTGCCTATTTTCTTGTACAATCGCGTAATCATCTTTGGGGCGCTTCCGTTTCGTTTATTTCTCTCGTTTTCTACTTTGGCCAAAAGCAGCTTTAAGGCCATTCGAATGACTCATGAATATACACAAACACACACACATACACACACACAATCACAGTCGTGTGAGGGATGCTGTCTACATCCTGGCAATGCTCAGACTTCGTCCCTGACATGCCTGTATCCTGGTTGGCCACCTTTTGGCACAGGTGCACACTGATATATGGCATGGGCCAAAGTCATTTTAGGCTTAGGTCGTCTGATATATGTGGCCACGTGGCATGTTTCTGCCCCGCCCCCCTGTTCCCTACCCCTCAACCACTCTTCTTTCTACCTTTTTTCGGGCCAGGCTTTTACGTTTTCTTTTTTTGGCAGTTGAGTTTCTAATCAAGGTGATTTTATGTTCGCCAAAGCGCGCATTTAATGCCAAAATTACATTTTTAGTTATCGTTTGCGGTCGTTGAATGCGGCTTTCTCTGCTGGCAAACGCGTCGTATGCGTGATAAATGTGCACTTGACTAATGTACACACATATATGTACAACACATGTATACACACTAATATATATATACATATTTGTGTTCTGTACGATTTTCAGACACATTTAACTGCTTGTGCCCTTTTGCTAATTAGGACACAGTGCGGGGAGTTTCTGCATCCTGCGGCGACAGAACAACAACAGCAACAAAAGCCAATTGTTTGCCAAGACAGAACCATTATCATTAACAGAAAGAGACAACAGTAGACATAGAAAGGAAGGAAGAGAGAGACAACTGAGACAATAGACGGCACTTGGAGCCGCATTTGTTGCCTTGACTTCTTGTTGTGGCTGCTATCTGCTATTAGCTGTTCTAGCTGGTTTTTAGCCAAGTTCCGTTTGTGGCTATTGCCAATTGCTTTTTGGTCATGAGGGTTGCGCATATGCAGCATTTCGGCTCTTTACGAGCTTATTATTATTGTTATTTGGCTGAAGGAACAAATTTGGCGCTCGAAAGTATGCTATGGAAAAATAAGTGTCGCTTTACAAGTGTAAAATGTACAAGTGTGTGCGTGTGTGTGTGTGTGTGTGTGTTTGTGATAGACAACTCAATGCTACGCCCAATACATACGTCCGTCTATTCAACCAACCATTCATCAATCAATCAATGCGTTGAATGCGCTGCTGGATTTTGGGTCAAAAGAGTTCGAAATTCCAACGAGGCTGCAATAACCGTCTCTCGGCTGTGTGTGTGTGTAGAGTGCTTAATGCAGCAATAAGCGAGAGTACTGCACAGACAGCTGAGTAGAGATATGAAGAGAGAGAGGGAGACAGCGGTAGATTATAGAACACAGTAAACACCGTGTACATCTGTGGCATTGGCATTAAGTGCTTGTCAATTTGCTTTGATTTGACACTCGTTCGATTATCGAAATGATGTGCAATTGCGCAACTAATGATGGAACTTTAGATACCCTATAGTTAACAGAAAGCTGAATGTGGAGCTGAGAGTTAAGTTTGTGTATCAAAGGGTTTTACTTAAGATATGACTAAGTAAACCATGTACTTTTTAGGCAAATACCCTGTAAATTATAACACACTTCGGTTTTTAGGATTTAAATGCAGTAGCAAACTATGTTCTGCTCTCTTAATTCCGGTAAAAGTAGTAAACAAATACTTTGACTCCCTAGAAAACAAATCCTTCTTAGACTCCATAAATTTCTACAACATAAATCCCATAGATTAATCTAATTCTTTTGTCTACTTTCAATAAAGCATAAATGTAGCCAACTTTTGCCATAACACTAAAATTGCTTTGACTTCATATTTTGACAAGAGAAAACTAATCAAATTGGAAATTTATACGCAAATTTATGTTAATCCATCTTGTTTTTCGTCTGCTTTTGTATCTTTATAGCTGACATGTTCAAGGCCAATGAATGCCGCAGTTTATCTATTGGTAAGTTGTACTTAATAAAAACATTATGAATAAACAAGCCAGAAAACTCATTAAAAGTAAATGTGCGCAGACAATTTAAACTTTGTCAGCCAAAGAGATGCGGCAACTTCTTAAACTGCTCTCCCAACATACCCAAAAAATTATAAAGAAAGCTTACAAAATTGTCAGACAGCGTCGACTTCTAAATAGCTAATCAAAAATACATATTGACACCACAATAAGCTCGAGAGTTTCTCGGGTTTCCCTTTATTTTTTCCTTTTTGGTGTCTGGAAAACTCAAATAACAATTTTCCAAGTGAGAAAAATAATGGAAAATTCATATGTGAGAGAGAGAGAGAGATTTCCAAAAGGGTCTGTCTGTCTGTCAGTGTGGCAGTTTGTGTTTGCAGACTTCATAAAGTTAAATAGATACGGAAATGCTTAAATTAATCATACGCCATGTTGTGCGCAGAATTATTTGTTTGACAAACTTCTCGCCTACATGGAAATTTCATTAATTTTCAAGTTGAATTTGCGGCCTAAAGGGCTTCAAGTGTTATATGAACTCCTGCTCCTCCTCCTGTTCTTCCCGTTCCTCCTGTTGTTGTTGATATCGCTCCTAAACTGTCATTAGTTGAAATCACATGTCGTTGACAGTGAAAAGTGACCCAAAACTCAAACAAGAGCTTTACATGCTATATATAAATATAAATACCTATGCAGCTATATCGGTTTACGTGTGTGTGTGTAGTGTAGTGTGTGTGTGTATGCTTTGTTCCAAGTGTGAACTATGTCCATTGTTGTCATTCTTGTTGTTGTTGTTGTTATACTGGGGGCTTAAATGTTTGTCTACGTGTCAGGCACTGTCACTGCCAGCATCGTATCTTGTCTATGCGCCCAACTCATAGCTTTCAGCTGCCAGCCACGCCTACTGCCTGCCTCACGCCCACATCAGCTTTCGCATATGTTGAGTTCTGTTTTATGACAGTTCATTGATATTCATTTGCCTGCGTGTGTGTGTGTATGTGTGTGTGTGTTTCTGTTGATTTACCCATTCTATACAAAGTTTGCCCTCAGTTGACTGGCGCTTAAATTGCCTCCTTTTGAATGGTTTACCCGAGAGCCAGCAGCAACAACAACAACAACAACAGGAACAACAATGGAATTGATTCAACCCGGAAATTCAATTAAAAACGCAAATGGCGAACGACAGTGCCACAAATCGGCTTACGTATCCTGTGTGTCCAGGCTGCAAAGTCAATCAAACTGAAGTTTGATTTCCTCTGCTCCACGCTATTTCCAACTCTTATGCCATACTTTACTATATATCTATATAGGTATATGTCTCCCTGTCTATATATATGCTAGCACACTCCAAGCTGCCTTTCAGATTCGTTATATATTCATGTCTGGTCACCTTTTTTCCATCTGTTTTCTGCTCTTCTTTCCACGACAAGTTCTTCTGTCTTCCGTTTTTTTTTTACTTTTTCCTTTTTATTGGCAGCAAAACGGCTAAAAAAGTCTTTGGTCTAAACTACTCCGGCAAACGCAAATAACATTTTATAGCTGCCTGTGGTCTCTTGATGGCAAAAACTCTTTCTTGGCCAACTCGAACTGGTAGTCGAACTCAACTCGTTTCCGCACATTTCCAAGTTGGCTTTAAAGCTCAAGTGTCAGTCAAAGTTTTGTAAACTTTAAGCCAAAGCGCACAGAAAATCTCATCAATATTTCAATGCTCACCGGAGAGATGGCAGAAACAACAACAACAACAACAAGTAGCTACAAAATTAGCCAAGTTTTGTTGGCCAAATATCAAGCGAAGCGTAAATTTCATCCTCGTACATTGATATACATCTCTATCTCTACAGAGGTCTCTTCCCCTACCCCTACCCCTCCCCCACCCCCTCCCTCACTGACTGGCATAGACACTTAATCCGCACGTTTACACCTCAAAGCACACACACAAAAGTGAGTTCAGAGTTGGCAATAAATTCGTGTATCTACTTAATAATTAACTCGCAAAACTTTTCGCCGCCACAATAAAAGATCCATTGAATAATATGACCCGCCTTTGGCTGTGCTTTGTTGCCCCATTAAGTGGCAGGAAAGTGGGGCAGTTGTAGTTTACGGTTAGTAAACAAACTATCGATAACGATTGGAGAACAATCGATTTGAGTTTGTAAAGAGTTTTCCTTTGGTTAAAGTTCTATGCCAAACTTTGCAAGTGTGGACATTGAAAAAAGTGTTATCGTTCGTTGGCTATCGTTATCGATAAAAACTGCATCGTTGACTGGTAATCCCATTTCAAGTGGGATAAGTAATATATTATTTATCATATTAATCTTGGAAATTTATTCACTAATTTTACAGAGATTAAAAAACTTCCCATCACAAATTGTTATCGATAACATATCGATTAAATATATACAAGTTATTGATCCAAACTCTATTTACGGTGATAGCCAATCGATAATAGCTACAAATTTTCACAAAGTGTCGTTATCTTAAATAGTTATCGATATTTTCAGACATGTTTATGCATGTCAAAAGCTTCAAATTGCTGTAATTCCATTCGCAGTCACTTTGACTGCTATTTTTTCGGTACATTTCATAGTTTTTATGACACTGTGCGAAAAGCAATAATGAGAAGCAAAGCCAGATGAACAGACGGGTAGAGAAACAGAGAGAGAGAGAGAGAGAGGGAGGGAGACTGAGAAGAAGAGATTTGGGGAGAGACAGAAAACTGCGATTACAAGCAAAGTTCGGCGTTACTTTAATTGCACTTGAACCCCCCAGCAAAGTTGAAGACCTTCTAGGCGACCCCACCTCTGGAATCCCCTCCGTAGAGCTATGTATCTTCTTCCCCTAACCAACTTAATCCTCCCCCTAAATGTTCATTGCAACCCTCGGTGAGCAGTTCAAGTTAATTTGCTTGGCGTCGGCTTGACGATGTTCCAGTTGCTCATTAATTACAGCTTAGTCGACGGCCCCTAATGATTTACCTGCAAATGCTGATGTTCTTACCAGTTCATGTTCTACTAGTTGTTGTTGTTCTTGTTGTGGTTGTTGTTCCCGCTCTCCTTGTTGTTGTTGTTGTTGGTGAATAATGATGCAAGTTTTGCGTTTTATTATTTCTTGATTTCTTTACCTTTCAGCGGATTCGAGTTGATTCTGTCTGCCTTTTGTTGAGTCTTGTTATCCTTGCGTTTCTCGTAAATGCCTTGAAATCAAATACAAGCAACAACTTTTTACCATTTTCACCATTCTCCTTTTCTTCTCCTCCACTCCTCCACTCCACTCCTTCTTCTTCTTATCCTTGTTTTATTAACATTTCTTCTTATTTTGCGCTTGATTATTTTAAGCTCACGCTATCTGACCGTTGAATTTTCCTTTCTTTTCTTCTATCTTTTCTGTATTTTCTTCGCCTTTTGCTCGCTTTTACTTTTTTGACATTTCGCCTTGCCACGCCCCCCACTTGGCGCATTTAATTAAGCAAATAGCAGCAACTGAGCTCAGTATTTTCATCGTTTCTCTCTCTTTTTCTCTCTGGTGCTTTCATGGTTTTTTTCTTGGTGTTTTTTTTGTTATTTTTTATTATTATGTAAAGCACTCGTTGCCCTTTTGCTGCTTATTCTTTGCGGTCTCGCACTTGTTGCCCATTTTGTGGCATACTTTTGTGGCGATTTCTGCTGTCTCTTTGGCAAATTAAGGGCCAAAAATAACAAGCTTGCCAACGAAATTGTTAACAAAAAATTAATGTCAGTCCCAAAGGCTTTAGTATCAAGTATTTTAGATATTTACTTTATCTGCTGACTTTGCTAGGTACATTAAGTTATCGATTATATAGTCGAACTACCCACTTTCGGTAAAAACTTAGCCCGAATTTAAATAACTTATGAAAAACTCAATAAATAGTATTAAATAAATACATTTGTTAACACATCCCAGTTTGATAACCATTCTGTATCGATAAAAATATCGATACTTTATCTTCTGTTTCTTCCCCTTTCAACTTTCAACTGTTTTCTTAGATTATTAATTTTGATGACTTCTCAAGTTCTTTATATCTGTCACATGAAGAACACACTGTGCACGTCCTTGTAGCCTTATTTAATCCAGCCCAAAGGACACTCTTTCACTCTACGCTTCTCACTCTCCTTTCTCTCTCTCTCTCTCTCTCTCTCTGTTTCTCCATCTCCTTCGAAGCTATTCAGTGACAACGTTGCACATTGATTTCTTTCTTTTGGCTGTTACTACCTTGGGTAACTTGTCTGTCGCTTTCAACTGCACTCACTGCCAATTTGCAACTAAATTGCAAAGCTGTCATTCGTGCAACCAGCAAGCACCAGGCAGGAGTGGAGATAGAGATGGAGCTGAAGGCAGCGGGCAGCATGCAACGGGCAGCTGGCAGTAACCCGCAACATCAGCAGTGGCAACAAATAAACCGAGTCACATTGCCAGCAACAATTTAATACGAAATATGCTACGGCGCGACGTGACAACTGGGAATTGAGAATCCTTGTTGAGAACTTGCCACAAAAATGAATTCAACGATTTCATCGTTTCAATGTTTTCAATGTGGCAGGCATTTCAGCTTAACCAAATATTATGCCCCGTTGCACAGTCAACCAACCACAGGCCGTGCCCCAGTTGAAAGTAAACGAGGCAGGCGGTAAGCAGCAGGGAGGGGCAGTAAGCGGCAGGCAGCAGCCCGCAAACCTAATTGAATTTTAATAAAATTTTAAAGCAATTAACTTGCGAGCGACGCGCTCTCTTGTCTTGGCCGCTCGACTGAAGAGAGTTTTGCATTAATTTGCAACAATTAATAATGCATTACGCCAGCGACAGCGACAGTGTCTGAGATGGAGACGGAGATGTAGATGTAGACAAAGACAGGAATAGGGGCCCGTGTGTCGAGAGTAAAGTGTGCGAAAATGTCAAGACTGCAAGTTGCAAGCGAGACGGCAAAGCAACAAGGTCAACAATGCACACGGCCAAAGACAACTTAATGAACCTCGACCTTCTCCAGGCGGCCAATAGTAACTACAACAATAACAACAACAACAAGTTAAGCTGACGTCAGCCAGGTCTACGTTTTGCCAAACAAGCCACGTTCAATGCCGCGTGTCTCCAGGCCAGTTGACCATCGCTGTTGCCACATTAAGACATCAATAATAAAATAGTTAATAATGCGTGTGCGTGCAATGTAAATATGAGCATAAAAAATGACAACGGCGTCGACGTCGATGACGACTGCGCTGTGCTAATTGCCAATTCACCAAAGCGACCAAGTCCAAGTCCAACTACAAGTGCAAGTGCGAGCGAGATCGTTGTCAATTTTGCGCATGCGCAACCAAACATACAAAACACTTGTTCTCTCGCTCTCCCACTCTTTGCCTGCAATGCTCTCACTTCTACCGATCTGTCACACAAACACACACTCACACACTCAGGCACTCTCGAGCTCTCTCTTTTGCTTGCTCTGCTCGTGTCCAGCTGAGCGACGCCGGCAGCCGAAAAACCCGTTTGGCAGCCTCTCTTAAAATGTTGCACAAGTGACAACGACGACGGCAGCTGCTGCAATTTCAAGAACCAGGTCAAGGTTATTTGCTGCAGCAGCGCCGATCAGCAGTCAGCGACAGCGTCAACGACGACGTCAACGTCAGCGTTAGCATCGTTTTTCGCCTTGTTCGCGTTTACATTGAAAGTCAAGTTCGTGCACATGTTTGATTGGCATTGGACACGCGGACGCAGGCAACTGGAAGGGGGAGTGTGGGGTTTGGCTGCTGGAATGCCAACATGTTTGATATCAAACATGTTCGAACTACACTTGACATTTGATTTAACTGCAATTTGCAACTATTTCCGTTCATTTAATAGATATCACTTAATTTAATTTAAACATTAAACAGTTTATGTATTAATAAATTAAATTATAAAACACTTCTCCTGAGTTGAATTCTGGTCACATTTCAATTAAAAGCTGCACAAAATTCACAATTTATATTCAGGTGAGCCAACACTTGAGCTAAAGTCCTGAGCCAACACAGCACTCAGCATTCAGAATTATAAAGCTGCTTTTGAGCTTTTCCCCCAAGTGCAATTCACTCTGCTACAGAAGTTTCACAAACTTTACTTGCTCTAGAATAAATGGATATATATAGTATATTTATATATATTTCTATATATATGCGGTTTATAAAGTATTTGTTGCTCTCTGCGCCTGCAATGCACATCAATTTTCATTTACTTATGAAAATTAATAGCATTTTCACAGCCAAAGCCAAAGCAAACGAAATGAAATAAAAAGAGCTAGAGCGATAAATGAGTTTTGAGGCAAAAGTCTCAGGCCATTAATCAAGTGTTGAACATTTTGCCACAAAAATTAAATTAAAAGTCTGTCCGGAGTGCTTGAGCTGCAACTGATGGCCAACAGAGGGCGTCAGTGTGCAACGTGCACTTGACTCAACTAAAATTATTAAATTAGAAAATGTAAGAAACTGAAAATTCTTCTTCTAAAATTTCTTTAGTTGTGAAATACAAAAAAAAAAAAAAAACATTTTAAACTGTAACTAAGATTTAACGCTGCAAATAAAGCAGCTGTCATTTAAAGCGCTTTTCAAAGTCAGCAGAACACAACATGTGGTCGTGTACACAGTGCACACTGTACAGTCTACAGACATATGTGGAAATATATACAGACTCATGTGTTGATTTAGATGCACAGACTTAGATTTGTGGCGACGACGACCCTGAAAATGCAATGATTGAAAGAGGCAGCGATAAATGACTAAAAGAGTGCAAAGGAGAGTGTGAGAGGGGGCGAGGGAGGGGGAGGGAGAAGGGGTTGGCGGCAAAGCTAGTTAGTGATAGTGTGAAAGATAGACAGCATTGAGCTGATAGCCTCGAATTGCTTTGTAAAGTCTCCTGCTCTTTTCCTCTCTCTGTTTTTCCTCTCTTTCCTCTTCCCCTCCCTCCTCGTTTCTCTGTCTTTGGTTTGTTCTGCTTCTAATGTTGTGGCCAGCAGCAAATATAAAGAGCCAAGTGCAACCACATTTTCATAGCAATGCCAAACAACGACTCAAATGACTCAGTCTCTCTCTCTCTCTCTTCCCCTGTCTCCCTCCCTCTCTCTCTCTCTCTCTCAAGTCTGATAATACTACATTTTGCAAGACTAACTATGACTCAAATGTGTTGCAACCTACCTCTCTTTCGCACCCTTCCCCTCTCTTTCTACCCCTCACCACATCTCGCTCTCCCTTCCTCTCTCTCGCTCTCTGTCTCACTTGCAGCTATAATCAATTGTAGCCTCAGCACGCAATAGAAAACCAAAACGTTTGCATCGCTGCTGATCTTGAACCAATTGCAATACGCTAAACGTGCCCAGGGCCACAGCAGCCAGTCGATTGATGCAAAAGATACATTAAATATCAGTGTATATATATATATATATACAAAAAAAAAACAGTGCAGGTGCACAAACTAGAACCACTTGGCTTTAAGCTTTACAGAATTCAAAGTACAAAAACTGCAAATTTCTACACTAAATTATAAAGTATTCTGTATCTAATTGTGTGGCCTGCGGTGTCTGGCATGCATTATGTATAGTTGTTTGCTGGTCGTGTGACTTTTTAACGGCCATGCCATGGTAGTTTTGCAGTGACTGTTGCATGCATAATGCCAATGCGAATACGAGTGCGTATGCGTAATGCGTATACGTAATGCGTATACGTAATGCACGTTATGCACTTGAACTTGCTATTTGCCATTTGCCTTTGCTGTTGTTGTTGTTGTTGCCTTTTGCCATTGCAGCTGCAGCTGTGGCAACGCTGCGTATGCGCAATTAACGCATTGACTTTGCCTTATTTGCACATTGCGCATACGCAACGTTGTTGTTGACCTTAAATGAAAAAAAAAAACACACAACTTAACGCTGCATCGCCTAATTAGAGACTCTGTTCACTGTGACTGCAACTGGCGATTTGTCAAGTGCAGTTGACTGTTTGATTATCAATTAGTTAACTGCGACGGCAACGGCCATAGCGACTTCTTAGCAGACACGCTTTCCAGCCCATGGCACTTCTCTACCCCCCTCTACCCCCTCCTCTACTCATACCCTCCATCAGCTGCTTTAAATGAAGCCAATGTCACAGCAAAACTTAGTCGACATTTGCATCTGTCGCGCATTTAAGCAGAAATGTTCTCATTCTCACTTCATAGTTCTCTTATTTATGCCTGTCTCCCTCTCTCTCCTGCTCTCTCTTTCACACACACACTAGCCCTGTCTCCCTCTGCTGCTTTGTGCATTCAATGTTTATCATTCCCAAGCGACATTTTGCGTGATGTGCATTTTTATTATAGATTTTCTGTGCAGTTTTTCTTTGATTTACTGTGCATTTGTTGCTTAGTTTTGAAATTTATGCTGTTCTATATTCAGTTTAAATAGTTAAAAGTTAGTTAAAAAGGAAAATCTTTTCATTGATTTCAAATAAATATGTGTAGTTTCGGCTTAAAACTTTTCATTTCAAATGAATTTTTAATGGCAGCTCAAAAATTTGCATATTTTCTTATAGTTCTAGTAAAGGAAAAATGCACTAATAAAATAAAAAATATAAATATTGTTTAATTTTAGTTACAGCTTAATTAAAGCATTCAATTGTTCACTTTAAACACTTGTAATTTGATAAATTATTCTTTCAAGTGTTGTTTAATTGCCTTAAGACTGCAATTGCTAATATATAGCCATAAAAAGTAGTCAATAAATGACTTAAAAGTAAGACATCACTTTGTATAATAAATTCTACTCAATTTAGAGGCTATAGCAGATTAAATTCCCACTTTTTTAATAATTAACATTAAATAAAATCCACAAACTCGGCTTAATTTCAAAGCTACTTTAATTGCTTTTCTTCCCCTTAATTTATTTAGTTTTCATTTAATTTTAAAAACTGCTAAATTCTTGCTTCTTATATCCTTTCCTCTCCTTTCTTTTCCTTTCCCTTCCTTTAGAAAACTATATTATTTATCTACTCTTTGTGGGTACAAACCCATTTGCCATGCTATTCTTGCTTTCTTCAACTTTCAATTCAATCAATTTTCAATTCGTTTCTGTTCCATCGACTTGTATTTTATCGCAATGCTCATACATCAATCATTATGTTATTTGGTCATGCCAAGACATATCTTAAACTAAACACAATGATGTGTCGGAGTGTGTGTGTTTGTGAGTGTGTGTGTGTGTTTGTTTGAGACAAGGATTCTCTTCACACTGCTTCAATGTCTGTCTTGTGGTGACGACAACTGTCGACGATTGTCGAGGCACGTTCGTCTGGGTGTTGCACGTTTTTGGCATTGCCAACGGGGCAAGTGGGCATGAAAGGGGGCTAAGGGGTGCCAAGGGAGGGCCAAGGGGGTTTGGGGGAAGCAAGTGAGGCCTTCGGCTGGCTGCCAAAGTTGTCGGCACATTAATCATAATTTAATGATTAGCGCAAGTTTTGTTTATTAAATATTTTGCCAGTCGAATCGAGTCGAGTCAAGTCGAATCGTGTATAATCGTGTCGAGTGTGTGTGTTTGAGTTTTTTGTATATATTTTTTGGTTATTTAATTTATTGTTATTTACGAGCTCTGCGATGCCACACTTCGATTGTCGCTTCAACATCGTAAATTGCAATTATTCTTTTACTTGATTTGCCTTTTTTTGGGTTTTATTTAGCCAATTTGCAACCATTTTTGGCAGTGCTTTGAGCCATATCTCAATTTATGGCTTGCAAGCAAAAAATCAGCGAGATCAAACTGCATAAATAAGAAAGAACTGCTTGGAATACTGCGTTTATATATCTATCTATATATATATATATCTATATATATATTTAGTTGTGTGTGTGCTGTGACACATATTTTGGGTTGTTGGCACGTGTGTCCTTTGAGCTGCCTTTGATGGTTTGCTCTGTCACGTAGTCAAAGTAAAAGTCTCAGCCTGCTTCCTGTCACATTTTCTTGCTTTTCCTTCTATTTTCCATTTCCATTTGGCTTTTGATATAGTCGACATTTGGGGTTATGCGCGGTGCTGTCACTGCTGCTGGTGCTCAGCTGTGAAATTGGGCCAAAAGCAATGTTTTGTGGGCGTGGCAAGAACTCAAACAACAGCTGCTTTAAGTCATTGTACTCAAAAACAGACACAGTTGGCAGTGGCTGAGCCTTTAAATGGATAAATTTTGGTGAATTTTGATTGGAAACTTTGGAATTTTAAATCAAAATTTGTTAGAGGAAGAATCTGTGAAAACATTCAAATTTTCTTAACAAATTTTATGTGAAAACTCAATGGTTTAAGCTGCACGCTGAACAGCGAAGTTATGATAAAGTAGATAAGAACTATTTTATACATTTTCAACCTTTTTTTCCACTTTTTTCCCAACCTTTAGCTTGTTCTACTCTATCTAGCTTTAAAGCAGCTACATTTACGTTCTAGCAATTAATTTGTGTCTGCTGCGGGATTAATAAAAGCTAGAAAAGCACTTGAGTTTGCCGCTGCTTTACATGCTTCACATGTGAAAACGATACTCGACTTTTGCATAATTAAATTGGCCGCAACCTCATTTAAGTTGTTGCTCTCGTACTTGTTCTTGTTTTTTATTTATCAGTTTTTTACGAGTGCAAGAACGAAGTCAATGTCGAGGCAGCGCCATACAAAGACAGCTTATTAAATATTAAAGCAGCCAAGAGACTGGAGACCGCTAAATCCTGTGGCTGTCAAGGCGCACAACGGCAAACTCTTAACTCAAAAAGCGCTTGCCACATATCCTGTCATAGCTACCTATGTGTGTGTTACAGTGTGTGTGTGTGTGAGGGTGTGTGAGGGTGTGTGAGGGTGTGTGTTTGGTGGCAACACCGATGCTGCCACCTGCAGTTGAATTCAATTTCATTGCTGATGCTTTGCTTTATTCCATTTGCGGCGCGCACAAAAGCTAAAGCAAAGTTGGTAAATAAGTAAGTAGAGAGGGAAAGAGAGACAGATAGAAAAAGAGTGAAAGGGATAGAGGGTGAACTAGTGAGAAAAACAACTACTAAAAGTATTATTATTGTTGCTTGCACCACCTGCAGGTGGTTTACTTTACTTTGTCACGGATATGTTTTCTTTAGACTTTCCATGTCAGCAGCGCAGCACGACATAAGTTCCTTTCAGTGTATGTGTACGCCTGTGTGTGTGTTACATGCCGGAAGTTAAATAGGAAATTTTATATGCTTTTATAACTGTGAACGTGCGCACAAGGACACCTGCACCACCAAAATCTCAAAACTTCTAGTTCTACTGCAACTATGTGTGTATCTTTCTGCCTCTCTCTCTCTCCCTCTCTCTCTCGCTCCCTGTATACTGGTAACCTGGCAACAACCTGTACACTGCTTTGATGAAGTGCCGTTCATGGCTTTTTTGTGGCTTTCAATGCGTCTTTCAGCTGCATTTATTGTAGCCAATAAACAGAGTCAGAGGCAAATGAATCAATGCTGTCAACGCCATTGACAATATTTGCCTAGAAGTATGCTACGGAAAACAGTAAATAATAGCACAGAAATTCTTTGAGGGAAAATTTAATTCTAATAAATAAACGGAGACTACAAATTAATAGAAATAAATATAAATAATTTAAATACCCATTAAAACAATTGGTGCTAGAATAACAGCTATTAAGTGTGATAAACTGCTAAGATTTTAGTTTAAGAAATGACATAAAATATATAAATTTCTATGTCATAAGTTTATAAATCAAAAGGAAAATTTTGAAATGGAAACTACTCTAAAAAAAGAGAGTTTTATATATGTTGAGCATTAAAATTATGTTGTCATTTAAATGACAAATGGATTTATGTAATTTTTATAAAATATACAGATGTAAAAACTACTTAAACAATTATTTACTTAGTTATTTATTGATAATCAGTGGTATTATGCAATTTTACTAAAACACAATATTAGTTTTCGCTTCTTATACCCCATTTTTTGTTGCTCCTTTTTTGTGCAGTATGTTACTTTTAAAGAGTTATAGTTTTGATGTCATTATTAATTCAATTTAAAGTATTTAAACAAACAGTTGCTCCTTCCAAAGTATTGTTTAATATTTAATTACATAAAGTTATTATAAATTTTCTTATACAAAAAGGTACAGATACGTTTATCTGTCAAGTATTAGCAGTAATTACACTCCTCTCACTACCTTTAAACATTTGCTAATGCTGTTTAAGCTTTAGAGCAATTAGAGGCTGCTTTGAGAACGTAAACGGAATATCCTGAATCCTGAATAAGAATCTGTAATCTGTGTTAAAGCAATAACATAACCTGTGGCAAATGCCACAACCAATTTAAGTGTGAATTTGTGCAGCTTCATTACGTTGCATCCTGTGGCCGAAGAACACTTACACACACACACACACACACACCCACTCACACACACACACTCAGGGATACTTGGACATGCTTAGGGAATTGGCTCAGTTTCTGTTTGCTGTGAATAGATCTGAGCTTAGCTTCATGTACTTGCCTCACATGTTGCACTCGAGCAACTTTGCTGTGGCCAAATCGAGCGGCTTCATTTGCCAGGCAGGCAATGGGCGCAGGGCTCTAGAGAGGGTGGGGAAGGGCTGCATAGGGAGTGGGGGGGGGAGAGTACAACAGCAGCTCCAGCAGTTGCCCAAGCGAAGCAACAAGCAAACAAACAAGTTGAGCTTTGGCTGTGGTTGAGTGTTCACATAGACACACGCACACACAGGCCTCTCACTCTCTCTCTCTCTCTCTTTTCCACTCTCCCACTCTCTAGTCTTTGGCAAAAGTATAGCATAGTTTTCAGCGCCGTCAACTGTGTGGGCAAGTGTTTGATTAGAAAACTTTCATGTCGGGTTACACGTCACAAGTTGCCACAAAGATTTGGCTAAAAACTTAGCTCGTGTCCATGATCCAATATTTGTCCAGAACACAGAGATAACTGTCTAAACGTGGCCTTAAAGCCGTCTAATTTAAATTCAAGGCAACTAACAACCAGAATCAATTTAAAAACTTCATAATTTCAAGTATTTTTCTATTGGACTCGTATAAATATATCATCGAGTTAAGCGGACACACTCAAGTTATAAACATAAAAATTTTATTTTTATCGAAAAAAGGGATAAGAAAGGGAAGAAAGGGATGCAAACACACACACACACACAATCCCCTTCCTTTGTGTATAGGCAACAGCTTTGCTTCGTTTGACAGTCGCAAAATGTCAAGTGTTTATGTGTATGCGTGTGTGTGTGTGTGTTAGCCAGCTTCCTGGCCATGTGCTGGACCATGTCCTTGCCCGCACGTTTAGCCAGGCCAGAGACTAAAAACATATAAAAATGCATGACCACAACACATTTTTCAACCGACCATTCAACAAACCCTTCCATCAATCCATGCCTCGTCCCTCACACACACACGCATACAAGCACACACACAGTTGTCCATCCAGACAGACTCTTATTTCACGGCTTTGCTTCCAAAGTGTTAAAATGTTGATTGTCCTTTTTTGCCTTGCTTTGTGTGTATATGTATGTGCGTGTGTAAGTGTGCTAAGTGTTTGTGCTTTGCGACGCCTCAGTCTCGGATATACGGGTATCTCTAACAACCTGCCATTGCCCCAACCCCTTTTATATGCCCTTAACTTCTTCTCTTACTCCTTTTTGACCCTGTAAGTTAGTCTCGTGCGTGTTGCAAATAAATTTTTAAGTAGCATTTGTGTTGATTGCGTTGAAAGAGGACACGAATCCAACTTTATGCTCGCTGCTTTGCCACACTTTTCAGTCATTCGGCATTGCGGTTTCCACAGTTTTTTTTTTCATCCTCATTTTTTTATTTTTTTGGTAAAACCGACAGCCCTTAGCTTCGCCTAGAAGCTTGTTAAGGGTGCTTGAAATCAACATTTATCAAGTGGATCTCTTTTTGATGCTTGGTTAGCAAATTAAGTACGGTAAACGCCCGAGGAATGTCAAATTAAAATGTGCTTTCAATTGCAAAAATATTGACAGATTTGTACCAAAGCGTACGTAATTTGAATTCGCTGCTAAAAATCAGTCAACTTAATAATTACTCATATAAATAATGCAAGAAAAACATAAAAAATTAAATACTCGCAACGAATTGTCATAATTAACATCTTAACATGACTCGATTATTAAGTTGTTGAGCTAACAGCGCTAGTTAACAGTCATACAAGCACCAGTGCTAACAGACACTTAACAGCCACTGCAGAAATTTAAGAGAGTTATGCAGCTTAACAGGCGTCCTCTGCAATTTACCAGCAGCCACTGCTGCTGCTGCTACTGCTGCTGAGGACAACTAACAGCGGCAGCAAAATCACCATGGCGGCCACTTCTTTTTGGCTGCTGCTCTCAGTTGTTGTTGGACCACAAGAGTGTTTCGTTGTGTGACGGCAGAAAGTAAATTTGACAAAAATTATCAAGCAAACGAAAGAGCAAAGAGAGAGAGCGTGTGCGTCGAAGAGAACGCTAGAACAGGCAAGCGCTAGACATTACTATCAATGTTGTTGCTCGTGTTGTTGTTGTTCTTCTCCTTGTTGTTGCTGTTGTTGCTTAAAACAAAGCAAGGAAATCTTGTGCATGTTAAAATCGGCGACAGTCACCATGGGTGAGCTTGTAAATGTCTCCATGTGTGTGTGTGAGTGCGAGTGAGTGAACTGCCGAAGGCATTGTTCGTTGCGTATGTTAGTGTGAGTGCAGACAATATAAAGCAGCGTATTAGCAGCACAGTCAGCGTCGCTGTCGCCGACGCTGCATTTACTGTTGTTGTGCCTACTGTTAATTTGCATGCGGGCGGACTTTTTTTTGTTGTGGACGTTGACTGCGCTGCATCTTGTGGCGAACAGCAAGAACAATTGCTGATGCTGCCACCGGACATTTGTAGTTGTCGGTATTGTTGTTGCTGTTGTGAGTGGTGTTGTTAGCGGTGGCTTGTTGGTTTTTTATTATGAATTGCCCGTTAGCCAAAATGCTTTTTTAACAGCTCTCGCAGATAAGCGAACTATCCTGAAGCAAACTTTTAACATATGCTGACGAGTTCTTATACCTCTGCGCCCATATATAGGTATATATGTGTTTGTGTTAATTAAGTGTGCGATTGTGTGCGTGTATGTAAATGCACTTTTGCCGTGTAAGCTGTAAGCCAACATGGCGTATGAATAATGACGCTACTTTATGTACATAACAACATAAGCATTAACAGCAGACGAAGAGAAGTTGAAGTTCAAGCTGAAGACGTCGAAGGAAGTGAGAAGGAAAATAGAGAAAGAAAGAGAACGAAAAAGAGAGGGGAGTAGCTGGCCAGCATATGCTAGCATATGTTAATATGGCCAAAAGCACGACGGGCGTAAAAGCATAAAGCAAACAAAAACTTTTAGCACTCAACTCGCTTTTTGGTTCCTGTAATTGCACTTTTCACAAAAACAAAAAAAAGTGAAAAAAAAACATGTTTGGCAAAACTTCAACTTAAAAGCGAACTTTGAAATGGCCAGAACGCTACTCTCCATTAAAGTTTAATCAGAAACGGAAATTAAACGCACAACTTCCGTTCAACTTTTGTTCGACCAAAACTGCGACCAGGAAAATAACAGAAGCAACAGCAACACCAACAATAACAACAACAGCAATAAGAACAAGTGAAGCTCTTAAGCAAAGAACGTGATGACGATGTCATTACGAGGGTAAAAGTTCAAGCCAAATGCCAAAGTGTCCAAGCGCGGCGTAAAAATTTCAATTTCTAAACATGTCTCGCTAAATGAAAGCGTCACTGGGAGGCAAATGAGGAGGAAAAGACACATTCAAAAAAGCCAAAATCAAAGCTGGCAAAACATTTACAAAAAACTGCCAAACAGAAAAATAGAAAACAAATGTTTCCCTCAGTGGAAATCTCAGTTTTCATTTCGAAAGCAACCTAATACAACAACTTAGTCTGTTGTGTGTGTATGCCTGAGTGTGGGGGAGTGTGTATATCAGACTATCTGAATGTCTACGTGACAAATCTTTATTTCATTTAAAAATTGCCAAATAAACTTTGACTTTTGTTGCGATTTATTTGAAAGCAATAGAAGTGTGTGCATTTCCCCGCAATATTGTCGCTTTCCTACACAAACTTTTTCCACGAGTGTGACAAGGAAAAGGGAAAGAATAAAGCACGTTACTTTTTGTTCGAAAACTTTCGACTGTCGAACAATTTTCAACTCTCAACATCGGGCAATAATAATGTGGCAAGTTTTGAGCACAAAATGAGTTTATTAATCAAATAGTAATATCAATTTATTTGACAAAAAACTAAAACATTTAAAATTGACGACATTTCAAGGTAGTTTTCATTGTGTGAATTTTTAAAGTCTCCTAAAAGTAGACTACAAAAGCTTAACTGCAAAAGTTAAAATAAAAATTGATTTTTCTTGACTATGAAAGAACATTCATTCATCATTCGCATCCGTAAACAAAAATAAATGAAAGAAAAATCAAACAAATGATTTCCATTTTGCCAGCTGTAAATGCGAGTCATTGCAATTAGGTGCACATCCCTTTTGGGTTTACCAATCGCTATTAAAATGGAAGCAGAAAGAGAAAGAAAATTCAAAAAAACTTGCAACAAGCAACAAATTGATGATAAATAAACATTTTCTACCAGCATTTTTTGGAGTGAAAGGGCATACAAAATGAACAAGACGGAGAAAAGGCAGAGAGTGGGGTTGTGAAAGGTATAGAATTCCCGTATTTACTTGGGAGTTTCCCTTCGTGTTGCAGCTGCAATTGCAATTGCAGTAACGTTTCACAGTTGGCATTGCAGTTAATTTGTAGCTACACATTTTTAATTTCTTACCAGCACACAGGATGTGAGTGCTTCCGTCCAATACTACCCTAACAGCCACTCCTTCTTCCGTCCACAAAATGACCAAGAAAAAAGTTTTCCCAAAAAGGAAATGAAACAGGACGCAATGCAGCAGTATTTCTATGTGTGTGTGTGTGTGCGTGTGTGTGTCTCTAACTGAAATAACTTTGCTTTGTTTCAAGACTTTTACTAATTTGGTAAACAAAAATGTTTTGAAATAAAATTTAAAAATTTGCATTATTAGCACAAAAATTTCAAGTAATTTTTTAAATTTTTTTGGGACGACAAAAGTCAGAAGAAATAAATCCTCACAGCCACGCCCATCAATCAACAAAGGGACGTCTGCTGGCCAGGCCTCATTATCAGGCAGCAGGCAACAGTCAACACCAACAAAATAAAGCAAAAAAAAAAGGAAAAAGGGAAAAGGATGAACAAAAAATTAAGTAACACGAAGTGAAACAGGACACAGAGCTCAGGAAGACGTGCTAAGCCCACGGCAAGATTAATTAAGTCCGTGCAACAGCAGCAGCGGCAGCGAATAAGACGCAGACAGCGCGACAGACACAAACAAAGGCAACTTGAGTCAGTGTGGCATGTGGCATGGCTGTTGTTACCACTGTTGTTGGAGTCTCGTCTTGTTTCGTGTCGTGTTAATGTTTCCAGTCTCACACTTTTAATCGTTGCATACTTTTAAGCGTCGCGTGAAAAATTAAAATTTCAAAGCACCACAAAAACTCCGTGTGTGTGTGTGTGTGTGTTTGCTCGTGCAACAAAAGCAACAACTCTAAGAAAAACAAACGTAAACAAAAGCAAATAAGCAGGAAGCGTCGAGAACGTTGCCTACTTCGTAATAAGCATATTTTAAATGCTTCCAAAGCTCGGCGTCAACAATGCTAAAGGATTTGCTGCTGCCTTCCCAAACCACGCCCACTTGCCCTACTACCCCTTCTATTGTATTTATTTTTTTTTTTCACAATGCTAGAAGTGCTAAACAGCAACTGTAAGTGCGATAATGTGAGCTTGGTGTTAAAAAAAAAATAAAGAAAATTTCTTCTTGTTTTCTTTATCAAGCATCGTTAAAATAATAAACGCAATTCAATGAACAGATTGATGAGCAAAACAATGTGCTACTTGAGTGCTAAATAAATTATTATAAATTTAAATTGTATCAACAGTTAGTGCGAAAGAGTTCGTTAAACTAATAACACTTGACATTTAATTTCAAACCCTTGAATATTTAAACAAGAGCAAAACAATGTTTTAAACAATTTAATGAGTCAATTATTAAAAGTTTTTAATTGTGTAAATAGCAGAAAAGCACACGGAAAAGTAGACAACATTTGAAATATGAAACAATGTAAATAAAACTGAGTAAAAAAGGTGTAAAGATTTAAATATTTTAAAGTTTAAATATGTCTTAATAAAACCCATTTTATAGTTAATGAGCTAACAATGAGACAAGTAATGAGCCAATAATGCTGCACAGCAATTGCAATTTTACTTGAATGATTTTTGGCTCAAACAATATGCAAATAAGGCCAAATGAACGTGATTTTGATTAGACAATTTCAGTGATTTTATTAGCATGCTCAAAGCGTATGAGTTAATGAGCTTATCCTGGCTGGAAAATGGTTTTTCTTTTAAGAACTCTTCAACGATGGGTTTCTACCATATATGAGTGTGTGTGTATTTTCATTTACGAACTTTTCTTGCTGCTCGCTTTAAGCTGTTTTCGCTTTAAGCCAGTAACATAATTGCGGCTTTGTCGAGCGCTTAAGACTGCGTTCAGGGAGTTCAAATTAGACGCACATTTGATTTAATTTTGGCGCTCTGCTGTGTGTGTCTGTGTGTGTGTGTGTGTGTGTGGGTGAAAACCGCTTAAAAGACAACATTCTGCGGAGTAGCAGAAATAAAAGTTTGGGGCACACACACACTCAAAGGATTAAAGGCACTCTACATGCGAGACATTTTAACTGCTTTAACTTCTTATTTTCCCTTTTTTGGGCTTCTCCGCAAAAAGTTGTGCACTCAAGCAAAATGGCCATACGTTGACCTTCGGCAGCAAATTCTTCTCATTTGTTTTTTTTTTTTTTTGGTCATACCCACTTCCTTTATGCGTTCAGCTTTCCTTTTCCGGTTTTTGCGAATATTTATTTATGTAAAGGCGGCTGCTTTGGCATTTTGGGTCTTTCCGGCGGCGCTCAAGCAGCTCCAATTAGCCCCAAAATGGATTTGTATAACACATTTGGGACAGCAACAACAACAACAGCAACGAGAGACAACTACAATAGCTAACATACACCCTAGAGATTTGTGGCGACTTCAGTTACTCAGTTGTTCCACAAGAACTCTACAAATTTTCCAGTTTCTGATTCGGTTTCGTTTTTCTGCCCGAATCATTGTCAGCTACGACATTAAAAAGGACACAAACATTTCATTTTAATATCCTTTTTCGGTCTTTGGCGCGAATCCGACACATAACAGAAGTAACAACAACAAATATAACAACCAGAACAACAACAACGTCCCTCCGTTTATTCGTTGCGCCGGAACATTAAGCGTTGAAATATTTATGAGCTTGCCACACACACGCACACACACATTCTCTCATATATTCTCTCTTTGTAAAGCACACGCGTTTCCCTAATGAGTCTGCATTGTGCCAAAATCTGCATTTAAGGCAGCTTTAAGTATTAATGCGACATTTTTATGCGTTCTCAGAGAGACTCACACACACACACGCACACTCATACGCACATACGTCATATTTTTTGTTCGCTAGTAAAAAAGAAAAACATTTTAAAAGATTTTTCATACATGAAACGCATCAAAGTGCAATAAAACACTGAGTGGTTTCGTTATGATTTCTTCTCCAGATTTAAAGATTTTTTTAAGAGAACTTTTACATAAAATATGCCTTATAAATTGGTTTGAATTTATGAGTAAGGAAATTTAGGGCTAGGCAAATATTTGCCTAAAATAGTTGATAACATTTGCTTCTCAACCTTATACCAAAATGTTTATAAATAAAATCAATAAAAATGAAAATAAATTTAAATGATTTCGGCTAGTTTATTGTTTGGAAGAGAATTTCCAGCAAATATATCTTGAATATTCAATGTGCAAGTTTAAGGACAATTTAATAAATATGACTTTTTGTCTAAGGAACTAGACAAGTTCATTTAACTCAGTTCAATAAACTTCAAATGTATACGAACCAGAAATTCGCAGGCATTCCTCATTTAAGTGGCTTTAAAAATTGTTAACTCAGATTTCTATAAGATATTTAAATACTTTGGCTAGATCGCTATTAAAACTCTTTTATCATAACGAAAGTATATTAAAGCATTTAAGCTCAAAGCCCTTAAAAAGAATTTTAAATACAAAATCGAGTAAAATAAAATGTTTTAACGATATATCCCTTACGTATACGTAATATTTGAAATGAATTTTATGTTGGTTAACCTATAAATTTGTTTAAAAGATAAGAGCTTGTTTAAAAACTGTCCTAAAAGCGTCTCACTTTGTAAAAATCAAATTAAATTATATATTAGTTTCCTAAAATACATTCCCAACTCGATTCCAGCTAATTTTCTTCCTTTTCTTATCTCCTCTTTACAGTTAAATATTAGTTAGTAACAACTACAAGCCACACCAAGTGAAAGGGAAGCTCACACCGCAGTGTGGCAACATGGATCTGCCCTCGATGGTGCAACGTTCTGGCGATACATTGATAGTGCGCAGCGTTGTCAGTGGCAATCAGCTGTACATGGAGCAAGGACACAACAACAACAACAACAACAACAGTAGTAGTAGTAACAACAGTAACAACAACAACACAACGCCACCGTTAAGCAATGTGGCAGGCACATCACCAACAGCAGCAAGAAGCAGCGCACTTGAGCAGCAATTGGAGCGTTTTCGCCTGCAGCAGTTGCTGCAACAGCAACAACAACAACAACAAGCGGTAGTAGCAGCAGCAGCTGTGGTAAACAGTGTGCAACAACAACAACAACAACAACAGCAGCAGCAACAACAACAGCAACAACAACAACATGTTGTGCTCTCTTTAGATGCCAAGGAAGAGGGTTTGCCACAGTGCAAAATTAAGCGCAATTACAGCTGCAACCACTGTGCGTACTTCACGCAGAATCCACGCTATCATCTCACGCATCTGAGGGATGTGCACGGCGAGAAGATTGTGATTAATAAGTGCAAGTTATGCTTGTATGCATCCCGCCACTTCCAGAAGCTTGTGCGGCACATGAAAATGGTGCATGGCTGCACGGATGGCATACCTAGTGGGCATGGTCAGGCACGTGGCAAACGCGGCATGAGTCGTGAGGCACGCAAACGCCGTCTAGAGGAGAGTGTCGGTGTTATGGGTGGACAATCGTTGGTGCATTCGGTGCCCGATATGCCCACACTGGAGCAGGTGAAGCGTGAACTGCAGCTGCAGGAACAGAAACTCCAACGCGACATCGAAGCCTACAAGCAGCGGCAACGCGAGGAGCTGCAGCAGCGCGAACAGCGTGAACAACAACTGGAGCTCGTGTCCAACTATGAAAGACAATTTCAGGCTACGTTACGGGATTTGGATGCACGTGAGAGCTACGAACGTCAGTCATCGCCAGCGGAGCCACCGACCCCATCGCCCAGTGGCTCAGCAACTCCACCACCACTGGCCTTGTCCTCGGGCGGGGAAGAGCCACAGAATCGTCTGCTCAAGTGCAGTGCCTGTGAGTTCACCACACTCTATCGCACCCAGTTGCGATCACATGAGCTTGCCGAGCACGGCAAGACAAAGTTCTTCCGCTGCGACAAGTGCAGCTATGTGACCCACATTAAGGCCAGGTTTAGTAAACACGTTAAGTACCATTCAATGCCCATGATCAAGTGCGTCACTTGTGATTTCCGTACACCCTACAAATGGAATCTCGACCGGCATATGAAGAATCATGGCGGTGCTGGTGCTTTCAAGTGTGCAGCCTGTGATTTCACCGCTGACATCAAGCAATCGTTGACCGTCCATGAGATGAATCATCATGTACCACCGGTTGGTAATGCCGGCTCCATTTGGCCAAGAAGACAGAACAAAGTGGGTGCGAGTGAAATGTGCGATGATTTCTTGAGTGATTCAGCGGAACTAGAGGATCAGTATAACAACAACAATTTGGATGATGATCTGGAGGATGGCGATGGTGGTGCATTGAGCGGGGAGGAGCATTATGGGAAGCGTAGTAAATACGAGGAGGATGAAGAGCCTACGGATCTGTCCCAAAAGGGTGGCTGCTCCTCGGACACATCCAGCGTGGGCACAGCTACGCCAAGGGCCAAGCGACCAATGCCGAACCTTATACCGATTACCAAGAGTCCCAAGGAGTAAGTAGTCGGGGAGAACTCAAATTTGTATGAAATAAGTAATACTAAGGGATAGTTTAAAGGGTTGAAGATAGGATTAAGATGCTCCAAACTATACTTAGGAGTAATAGGTCAAGGATAACCTTTTTTCTCCTATCAGTAGCTAACCATACAAATCTCTTCCCATTTCCAGTGTGCTGAATCTCTCGAAGGATACAAATGCCTCTCGAAGTTCCCTTACCGACATAGCCTCCATTTTCCTAAATGCCAAGGACATCTCTGAGATGCTAGAAAAGTCGGATGTGCCACAATTGTCCCCCGCCACGACGGTAACATCTCAGGCCTCTTCACGCAGTCTGCTGGCCAAAAAGGGCGGCTCCTTTTTCGACAAGCTCAAGACGGGAGCACAGCATGATAATCTGATCTGTCAGTGTGGACATGTGGCCAAATATCTATCGGAATCGATAATACACGCCAAGAGTTGTCAATCCTCCGCTGTGGTGATTGAAGACGATGATGCGGCGTTGCACGAAGATGATGCCGATGATCGTTTGGAGATCGATGAAGATGATGAGGATCATCAATCACATTCGGCGCTAAATTTAAGCGTCTCTGGCTCCACACGCTGTCAGCACTGTCGACATCGCTGCAAATCCTCCACAGATCTGTTGCATCATCTGGCCCAATGTGCGGAGGCCATACGCTGTGCCAACGAGATGTACGACTCGAATTCTGGAGAGAGCGGAGAACGGCGCCCAGATGCTCAGTCCTTGCAACACCAGGCGGCTGTACAACAACAACGCGTCTGCATTTGGAACAAAGCTGCTAAGGAAATTGCAGCTGCTGTGGTGCAACAGGATAAGTCAAATCTATTGAACAAATCTTCAGGCAATCAGGTGGTCAGCAACGAGGAGAATAGCTATTATGGTGTTGAGACAGCTCCCGGTTATGGTGAGGTAAGTAAATCAGTCAAAACATGATTCCAAATCATCCCACACACTCAAAAACACACACACACACACACGTCCATACCTCACAGAATGAAAACTACGCACGACAAATGCGTCAAAATGAAATTTGACTCTCTCATGCACTACAGGTAACCAAAAAGATGACGCCCGAGGAGGAGGCAGCCAATTCATCACTGAAGAAGGTCTACAAGTGTCCACATTGCAGCTTCTGGGCATCGACAGCATCCCGCTTCCATGTTCATATCGTGGGACATTTGAATAAGAAACCCTTCGAGTGCTCTCTATGCTCCTATCGCTCCAACTGGCGTTGGGATATTACCAAGCACATAAGGCTAAAGACCATCCGAGATCCATCGCATAAGACGGCCAAAGTACTGATGAACGATGAGACCGGTAGACGTAATTATACCAAGTACAACAAGTACATCACTTTGATGAAAGTCACCGAAGAGGATGGTGATCCTAAGCTAATGAAATCGGGTGAAATGACACCCAACCAGGTGGCATCACTGGCCTTCCTAAAGGATTACCAAAAGGTTGGTGTCGGTGCTGGCCATGATATTACACTTGAGCCCGTTTCTCCCAACAAATCCAATACCCTGGACGATTCACAACTGGCGGATAATCTTATCAGATTGCCATTGCTGGCAACCATGATGAATGCCGCTATGGCCAAGCAACAACATCAGCAGCAACAGCAACTGGAACAGCAGCAACAGGATCAACATCATTCAACAATGATCACACCATCGGTGACCATTTCACCAGTGAAGAGAACACACCAATCGGTGCCTGGCAAACCCAGCGATGATCTCATCACTGAGGTGCATCAGGAGGGCAGCGAAAAGAAGACAATCTACAGGTGTCGCAAGTGTAATTTCAGGTAAGATGATCGCTAAAGAGTAGTAGAGGATAAGCTCAAGGGACTATTTGAGAATTTTAAATAACGGGGTCAAAACGCTAACGGATTGAGTTTTATGAGCAACTAACAAGTAAATACCAAACAAAAACTCTCCTTTACTCAACAACTTCTCCTCCCGCAGACACCAAAATCGTGATGCAGTCTTGGCCCATGTAAAGATTCACTATCAGGAATCCAACTTCCCTAAGGGCACAACTTCTGGCAGCAGCACAACGCCATTGCAGGTATCAGTTAGCTCGAATCAACAGCTCTATATGAACAAAGTATTTGCGGCCATGTGTCTGACGCAACAGTCACCGACATCGGGCGGTACGGGAGCTGGCAATGGTCAGCAGCAAGCACATTCCCTGATACCGGCTGGTCTGCTGCAACGGGCCATACAAGAGGCCCAACACTCGCCGACACCGAATGCAAGTGCTTTGAGCGGTCTGGCCTTGGCGCTGGCCGGTGGCAAGTGTCCAACGACAGCGATGGCAACGACCAAATCCAATGCCGCCTCCATATTAGAGCATGGTGAGCAGAAAGCGAGTCAAAATGAGGCAAGTGCCGACAGTCTGACGTCGCCCACAATCACCACAAGTGCAACTAGCACAGCAAGATCATTGCAAGATCTATTAACATCACCACGAACACGGCAAACACAGCATTTTGGTGATGGAACAACAGCAGCGACAACTTTATCTAATACTAATGTTAATACAAATGTGGTTATGGGCAGCGGTGCCGGATACAAGAAGAGTTTATCAACAAGTGGCGGCTACGTTACGTCATCAAATAAAGCACTCAACTCCACCAATACCAACTCCTCCAACACCAATACCACATCGCCTATGCCAGTAACTACCACTCCTACTCCTATTTCTACTTTTCCAACTGGTGCTAAGTCTTTGGTTCATACATTGGGTACCACAGCTGTTAGCAGTAACAGTAACTCTAACAGTAACTGTAACAGTAACAGTAATAGTAACAATAACAGTAACAGCACATGCAACAACCTCACCGACACTCATTCCCATAATCAATTCATCGCCGGTGATGGTATCTATTTGGCATCTGGTTTAAACCATGCCCTACATCCTACTAATCTTAAAACAACGCCCGATTCCTCCTCGTCTTTATCATCATCTTCGTTATCGTCGGCGGCATCGACAATGGCATCGGCTTCTGCGTCGGTATCGGCATCTTCCTCATCAGCATCGCAGGCATCTGCCGCATCCTCGCCGCACTCGTCGCCGCCATCGTCATCGTCGTATTTGCCACACGCGATGCCCGGTGGCAATCAGCAAACGACACGTTTCCATACAAATAGTCCAGGTAGTCCAAGTCTATTAACGATGAACGATCAGGATCGACGTGATCCGTCGCCATATCGTTGTGGCCACTGCCATCAGGTGTCAAATTGGAAGCATGTGATCCAGGTATTTGTTATTAATTGCATTTAACACTTTGTGTTTTGTCCCCCAAAACAAATGACAAAAAAAAAAGTGAAAAACAAAACCCTGAAAACCAAAATACCGCAAAGTTCTTAGGAGTTCCGTCCGTTTTCCTACCTTAACCAAGAAGACTTCTATCAGTCGGTGGAAAAGTCTATAGTTAGGTTAGAAATCAGCCTAGGCATCGGAAAGGTGTAAGGCTTGATCCCTCACCTCTTTAAAGTAGCCCTTTAGTCAGTTAAAGCTATCCCCAGGTTAGATCACAAATGTTCCTAAGCATCGGAAAACTATTAGATCCTATAACCCAAACAGGGAATTCTCGCTTTTTCCTTAAAAATCCTTCTCAAAGTTTCTAATGCTAGAGAAAAAGTAGATTCTTTTATGCAAAAGTCTGTCAAATTTGTTCTTCCGAGCGTAGGATTTTATCCTACGTCCTTCCCTTTGATTTCCCCCCTCTCTACTTGACAAATGCTTCGCTTCATTATAGTTGTGATTCTTCTTAGATATCGCCTTTAGTACAAAGTCTACGCCCCTGCAAGTCCTTTGTCTTTTCACACATCCATCATCCTTGTCTGTAGTCCCCTAAGTAACGCTGGTAAATATGCAAACAACAATTTTTATTTATACCAACAACAAATCAACAAAAAATACCTAACGCTAAATGTTACATGTGGTGGTGTCTGGTCTTGCTTATTTTAATCGATAACGATTACGATTACGTTTACGTTTACGATTACGATTATTATTATTTTAATGCTGTTTATTTATAAGAAATTCATTTTTGGTGAAAGTTTTGCTTGCCCTTGAAACTAATTGTAAGAAAATCAAACAACATTTACCGATTCGATGCTAACCCCCAAAAAGCCCTGTATAAGGGCATATACATATATATGTATATGTATAGTTCATATACATACATGTATGATCATAATGGTGCGGGTTTTATTTAAATGGGTTTTCTTAAGTCGCTCCTACACATAAAACACACACACACATTCACACGCACACACATACAAATACATTTAAACAGTTTGTAACAGAAAAAGACAGCATGCTAATTTGTATACCTTTCTCTCTCTCCTTCTCTCTCTCTCTCTTTTGCCCTACAGCGGCACTGTCGCTTAAAGCATTCCGGGGATATTCGGATCGAGACCCTTGAGCGTAGCGGCAACAGCAACGCTGCCACGCCCATTTACCGTCCACAGGGCGCTGCCGCCAGCAATGAGTCCCAAAATCCACAACTCAACAACAACAACAATAACTTTAGCAACAACAACAACAACAGCAAGTCGAACAACAACAACAGCAATTTGCTGAGCAGCAAACAATTGGAGCAACTGCTTCATTCGCCACTCTCCGCAGCAGTAAATGCAGCAAGTACACCACAGGATCTACAGGCAGCAGCTGCCTACTGGGCTGCAGCCTGTAAGGCCGTGAGTGCCGTGGCCAGTGGCAGTGCAGAGGAGCTGCTGCAGCTTCAGCAGAACGATCAAATTGAAATCACACGTTTGCCAGCGACAGCAACAGCAGCAACAGTTGCTGCCGGCAGCAGTGCACAGGACTTGCCCAACAGCAACAGCAGCAGCAACACGAAGAGCAAGCAACAGAAGTGTCCTGTCTGTCCCTACATCTCGGAGAGCAAATCCCAGATGAACTACCATGTGTCCCTGCACAAACCCACACAGTACGAGTGTCGTCTCTGCAGCTTTGTCTGCGCCAAGAAGCAGCACCTGAGCAGTCATATGCGCAGCGTGCACCAGCAACAGCAGCAGCAGCAATCAGTTGGTGCTGCAGCAGCAACAGCTGCAGGCAACTCCCAACTGGGCCTGGACTTCTCGGTGGCACTGCAGCTGGCGGCGGCTAAGCAAATTCAGCAGACAACACCACTGGCCATCGATCTGAGCCAGCTGCAGCTGGAGGAGCAGGCACAGCAGCAACAGCAGCAGCAACAATTGCCACCGGAATACCAATACAAGCTCATCAGCTACTGTCCACGTTGTCCCGCTCGCTTTGCCCAGAAGCACAACGATGAACGCAATGCTAAGCTGGAGCTGGAGCAGCATCTAGCGGAACACACGCCAAGCGACTCCCAACTGGACACCGATGAGCTGCATATTTGTGGCTACTGCGAGTATCGAGCAGGAGCCGAGACTTTGCTGCAACTCCATCGAGCAGTGCACATGTCGCACTACCAGGAGAAGTGCCAGCAGCTATACAGGAACTGCAAGGAGGATGTCATGTACCCAGCACCCAAGTTGCTACAAATAGCCGGACCCGAAACCATTTGGGTGGTGGACAATGAGCTGGGAGCGCAGTTGTTGCGCCAGCAGAGCACGCAGAGCAACTACGATGGACAGAATTCGTTGCTCAAGAAGCAACTGGAGTCGGGTGGAGCCATTGTGCGTGAGCAGACGCCACCGCAGGCCCAGGAAGCCGAAGAGGATGAGGAGCGACACAGCAGCTCCACGCCCTCGACCAGTGCATCGGTGGCGACCAGTGATCTGGCCAGCGATGCCGGCTCCATGGACATGCCGCAATCAGCAGCGGCACCGCAGCGCTGCCAGCACTGTCCATATGAGACGGAGCAGCACACCGAGTTGCAGGAGCATTTGCAGAAACATGCCTGCATTAATCCTCCAGCCGAGGAGGCATTACAGTGTGCCCACTGCGACTACAACGCGGCGGAGGAGACGGAGCTCGAGGAGCACACGGCGGTGCATTTCAATGCGAGTGAGAAACTCAAATCTGTTGAGTTCTTTACGTGTTACGACAAGTTGGAAATCAGTGTGGAACAGGAAGCGGAAGGGGATGCGGAGCCCGAAGCGGAAACTGAGGCGGAAACAGAGCACGGGAAACAAGCTGAACACAATAACAACCAAGATAATGTCATCAATGCCAATGTGCAGCCAGAACTACAAACTGCCCTCGAGCAGGATCAAATGGAGTCGGATTCGAAACCACAGCCCCAATCACAACCCGATCCTCTAAAGAAACCGAGCACCAAGCTCATTCTCTACAAAACCGACGGCGAGCTAAGCGTCAAACCTGCGCTAAGTGAGGAGCGTGCGGAGAACATTAGCGATCGCCTGCGACGCCGCAGTTTGCGTGGCAATACTGCTGCCACGCCCACAACGGCAACCACAACGCCCACTCCGGAGGAGGCGGATAAAATGATACTGGTCAATGCCAAGACGGGCAAAGTCATATACAGAAAGTAGATGGAGGAACTTTCAATTGTAACTATTGTATTGATTGCATAGGAATTTACTATAGTTAATTAAATACTTTAATTAAATTTATTAAATCATTTTAATTTTAATTATTATTTTAATTTTAATTATTATTTTTTTGGTATTGTTAATTTGTTTTGTTTGTTGCTTTTCAATTGGGTTTTTTTGTTGTTTAAGCACCAGTTATTATTTAATTGTTACTAACTAATACACACACACACACACACACACACATACACACAGATAGTTGGAACATGTTCCTGCACTTTCCCAGCGAGCCGAGAGCGAAAAAGTTTCGAAGACGTTAAAAATTATATAGAAAACGATCCGCAAACGCATCGAAATCGGTCGAAATCGAAAGCTTTACTTCAAACTCGACTTAATTACTCGTTTTCTATTCGTTTTCGGATTTTTTTTTGAACTTTCGCTACGCTGGGCTCAAAACTAACTTTAAGCTTTAAGTTAAACCTAAGTTTGTCTTAAAACCAGTTGAGATCTTTAAAGAAGCAGCAGTAGCACTAACTAACCAGTCTATATCTGCTCAGATATCAATTACTATAACTTGTTATCCTTAAAAAAAAAGTTAATAATCAATTTTTTTTTGGAGCGGTGCAAAATATGTTTAATTTTAATTTATAAACCTTTAATAAGAATCAAAAATTTATATATAACTCAAAATCGGCCTAAGCTAATGTTAATCTGACCACAACAAAGAAAAAACGTTTCATAGAAATACAAAAAAAATTCCAAATTATGTCTTGCAAAAAACAATTAGTTTTTGAATGGGAACTGTGATTATTATAAAACAAACAAAAAAAAAAAAAACAAATTTAAAAAAATTCAAGAAATATTAAATATATAGAAATACTATTAAAATAAACAATTAACGAAGGCAACAAATTGGTAAATCAAAACAAAAACTACAAATAATTTGCAATATTTGCAATAAAATATATAGATATATATACATATATATGATTTTTGTACAACAAAAAGAAATAAAAATAAACAATAGCTGCACATTGTTCAGTAAGTAATTAAGTAATTAAAATGTAGTTAATAGTTAATTAATGAATTAAACATTAAATGGCTTTTGTTTTACAATTTGTTTTTTTTTTTTGTTTATTTCGTTACTTAATTCGTTTGTAGCACAGTGTAGAAACTACACTGAAAATAATTATCGTAAACTCTAAGAAAAAAGAACACATGTGGAATAGCGGGGCCATAATTAAATAGTTTAAACAAAAGAGGAAACAAACCTAAACGATAACTAAAAAATAAAATATTTAAACCAATTGCAGCAACAAAATGTAAAATTGTATACAGAAATTTAATTGAATTATTACTAAACAAACAAACAAAAACAAAAAAAAATTAAATTATATTCAACCGCAACCGCCTTTGATATACATATACATATACAAATACAAATACATATGCATATGTGTGTATGCTGCATACATACATACATACATATATCTATCTATATACATATATATATATATTTAAACAGAATATATTTAAATAGTCTTTAACAATAGTGTAAATAACATAGTTTTGTTTACTACGCACACACACACATACACACACACACTTACGGCATAAATTTAAACAAAGAAAATGTACAAAACCAACAAAAACAATTGTTAATAAAAAAAAAGTATCATATAAAAATAAAAAAAAATTATAAAAATAAATACAGAACAATTTTGCATTTACACTTTTACAGCTGCTTTCCTTTGACCTCTGACCTTTAACCTTATCACACAAAAGAAAACTATGTAATTCAATTGCATTTGACTAAATAAACAAATCAAAACTAAACTGTTTGGCTCAGTAAAAATATTATTATTTTTTAAATAATTGTGTATGGTCAAAAGAAAATTGCAAATCTCAAAAAAACTGTAATAAATTGTGAGAAATGTTTTTGGATGTATTCAAATTGAACTTATTTTCAATTAAAAAATTTAAAATTATTACCCAAAGTGTTTTTCTTAAGGGACTTATAGACATTAAAAAATATACAAATAAAATACAATATAATAAATCAGTAAAAAAAAATATCATCAGAAAAAATTTCATTTTTCCTATTTCCGAACATAACTTGTCCCCAAAACCCAAAAATGTTGTAAAAATATTTAGTTTTTAATTAAAAACTCTTCTTGATTTTCCTAAATCACCAAAGTCACAAACAAGAAAGAAAAGTACATTCGGGCACGCCCGACAGTATAATACTCTCTGCATTTTATTTCCGATTATATGGTTATGTTAAGAAAATCTGTATTGGTATATTTGTCAATATTTAACAAAATTTCAAAGGTCAAGTCTCACCATACAATTTGACAATATGGGATTGATTTTGAGAATTTTAGATTTTAATTGCGATTAATTCTCCTGGATGTCCAGATTATAAAAAGGTATGACTTTTTAAGATATCGCTTTATTTGGCTGAGTTATGATCAGTCACAGTTGGGAAAATTATGAAAAATAAATATTGAGCTGTGGACAACATATCTGAGGACTCTGGCATCCAAATTTCACAAAATGGGTTCGATTCTGAGAATTTTAGATTATGATTGCGATTAATTCTCCTGGATGTCCAGAGTATAAAAAGGTATGACTTTTTAAGATATCGCTTTATTTGGCTGAGTTATGATCAGTCAAAGTTGGGAAAATTATGAAAAATAAATATTGAGCTGTGGACAACATATCTGAGGACTCTGGCATCCAAATTTCACAAAATGGGTTCGTTTCTGAGAATTTTATATTATGATTGCGATTAATTCTCCTGGTTGTCCAGATTATAAAAAGGTATGACTTTTTAAGATATCGCTTTATTTGGCTGAGTTATGATCAGTCAAAGTTGGGAAAATTGTAAATTTTAAATATCGATCTGTGGACCACATATCTGAGGACTCTGGCATCCAAATTTCACAAAATGGGATTGATTTTGAGAATTTTAGATTTTAATTGCGATTAATTCTCCTAGTTGTCCAGAGTATAAAAAGTTACGACTTTTTAAGATATCGCTTCATTTGGCTGAGTTATGATCAGTCATATATGTATGTATATATGTATGTATACATATATGTAATACATACTTACACCAGAGCAGTGGTCGGCATGGCCAGCGTCCGCCGGCAGCACTGCCGCTACACAAGCAGCGTAAACGTTCATTCAAATGTTTCTGTCTCGCTTGCACACATGCATTAACATTGCGTTCAATTATAAACTTTGTTACTTTTCACAAACCCAACATACTCTTGCAGAGAGTATAAAAAATTATTTGTCCCCAAAACCCAAAACTTTTGAAAAAAAATTTAATTTTAAATTAAAAATTCTCTTCTTAATTTTCCCAATTTTCCAAATTCCAATCGTAATTTTCCAATACCCCATAAAAAAATTATGGATTTCAAAAACTCAACAAACTTAATTCGAAGGCAGGGGATTTAATTAAGTTAGATTCAAAAAATGTAATAGAAGGCCTTGAAATAACTGATTTCTATATAGTTCAGTTATATTCATAAAATTTTCATTCCTGTTTTGGCCTTTGTAGTGTGCACAGCTAAACATTTGCTGCCTTTTGGAACTAACGGTACTCAAATTCCACGTCGGTAGTAAATGTAATATAAGATAATAATAAAATTTCTACTCACCAGCAATAGTTCCTGTGCAGTACAAGTGCACACACTGGAGTTACAAAGTTGTGGATGTAGATAATAACTTTCAGTTGCATATCTTTGGGCCGATTTCACCTGTTTCCGTAAGCTTCCGAAATGTGCTGGCATCCAGGTGGCTGTTGCGGCTTGCCCGCGTCTATACAGTGCACAAATTTCTGTTACAATTATTGGACAGGGTGTGCAACGGGTGTGTGCTGCCGTACAAGCTGCTGCCCCAGCTGCCCCCCTTATCGTGGTTGTTGTGGTGGCCCGCGCTGTGGTTCATGCTGAGAAATGCTCGGCCCGCTTAGAAGGAAATTTAGGTTTGACGCGCCGCGAATTCAATTCACTTATTTAATATGTAACTAATGTGTAATATCCAATAAAATCCATAGTTTTTGTACATTTACTTAAATTTTCACACGCGCTAAAAGTTTACGAAAACTAATCGATTACTGCGAAGCACGTTGGCAGTACCATTAATTAATCGAAATGCTTTATTGAAATCAAAGCAGCTCTGAACAGACCAATTGGAATCGCAGCCAACCAATGTAATGCTATGGTTACCCCATTATTGTTAGCGGGCATCGAATAATGAAAAGGGGAACAATAAGCAATACCGTTCAGTGGGAAAACATTTTGAAATTAGTTTTAATATTTATGGAAAAGTAAAATAAAATGGCCAGATAAAATGGCCGGATATGATTTCATGCAAAGTTTAGTAATGGAAAAACAAGCCAAAAACTTTGACAATTTCAATTTGTTTTTGACTATTTTAATAAGTGAGAAATTTGCGGGTCGATTGTACTTTCAATTGAATCGATTTATAGGACTATCGATGTGAATAAGTTGTCATATCGCAACCTGACTATCGATACTCAATATCATCACAATACGATTCCCATCCACTTAACTGATTTGTTATTTTGCAGTAAAAAAAATTTTATTGTTAGTTAGCGCCGCACCTGCCACACATGGATACCAAGTCCAATGATGATTCTGGTGGCAGCGACTCACTCGATAAATCAATGCAGCGCAAGTGTGTAATGGTCGAGACAGCGTCGAGCGCTGCGTCGGAGCCCACAGCGGAGACTGACAACTGCAGCAGGGATTCCGCTGCATTGCGTGAGACACCGACGCCGCCGCCAGGTCAACCAAAGACTGATGTGGATGAAAGTTCAATGGCGTGTAAACCAACAATTAATAGTAACAGCAATAACAACAATAACACAACTGCAGCTGCGAGCGCGGCATTTGAAACAAAAGTGAAACTCATTTCCCAGAACCTTAAGGAAACAAAATTGGCAGAAGCGGAGGTAAACACATCAAACGACGATGAGGATACCGCCCCAGAGGATCTAAATTCCACAGATGACTGCGATAATCATGTAAAAAAGGTGCATTTTCATCCAGACGTCAAGGCGAACGATGGCGGTAAGAATCGTATGAAAAAGAAAGCTAAATCGTCACAAAATCATGATGGGAATGAGGAGGATGCTGCGAATCAAGGCTGTGATGGTATGGATTTGGATGAAGATGATAACAACGACGACAACGAAGACGATGAGGTTGCAGAGGAGGTCGAGGACGAGGTATTTAATCTGGCCAAGACAATTGCCGAAGCGGAGGACTACTTAAAGCAGCATCCGCTGACATTTGTGCGGCGGGTCGAGGAAAATGGCGAGATATTGCAAGATGGTTTGCTAAACATTGAAGATACGCCACACATGGTGGACGAGGAAGTCGAAGAAGATGTCGTTGACGACCTCGACGACGAAAACAGCAAAGGAGATTTCTATAGAAAATGTAAACCAGAAAATGGCATCGAACGTGTCTTGGGCAAAGAAACCAAGGCGGGCAAAGTGAGTGTACCATAATAAATATATATGATCAACAAAGATTAAAATTATGATAAATATTTTACAGGTGGAATTCCTGTTACGCTACGAGAATCAAGGAGGACTGTTCTGGGAGTCGGAGGAGTATATTCGACGCATGTGCCCAACGCTTTTAAAGGCCTACGAGAAGAACCGGGAGAGGCGTCAACAGCGTCTAGTGAGTAATTTCTCTATTCCACAATTTAACATTTCGTTTGTATTCTATTAAATTGCATATTTTATTGCAGATGCATCATGTTGCTAAACGCCAGAGCCTGCGTCAGAGATATACGGATTTCTAGTAATGTACACAGCTAGCTTTTAGGTCTTGTATTAGGTTCCCGCAAGTAATTGTAACATTTTTGTAATATGAAGTAAATGATTTTCCTTTGTTGAACAAAACTAACAAACATCGTTTATAGCTCAGCACTTATCGATACAGGCCCCTATCGCTATCGATACCCAATGTCGCTTGTATACGCATAAGCAATTTATTAGCAGTATTTATTATTTTACTTGAGTATTAAATAGATATATAACTAAATTGTTTATTTTGTTATGCCTTCATTTCTGCAATTACTTTATTAGTTGGCACTTTGCCATTCAGCCGTTAACGTAACACAAATCGTCTCAATATCGATGACTGAAAGTAATGCCATCGATAGGCTGTCCAATCGATACAACATCAACAATCCTAGTTCTAGTTTGACGGGACGCACTGTCTTAAAATTGAAAGTAGAAATAATTAATAACTGTGTGCAAACGTGTGCAAACAATACAACCCACACACAGCTCAAAGGCGCGAGTGTAAAGTTCGATAAATAGATAAATCAAATTAAATAATTATTGGCCAACTGTGAGCCACCGAAAAGTGTGCCGTCAGAACAAAAGAGAAATTTTTGTGCGTGTCACTGTCCGTCATCCTCAACCCTTTTTGTAGGGTCCATCGCAGCCCTGCGATCACCAACGAAATAAACGGTAAACGTTGTCAAATAGCCCCCTACACCCTTACCCTTCCCCCAAAAGCATACTTAGTGTAAAATGCAATAGACTTTACCCGCATAACACACAAAAAAAAATTCATGAATATCTCTCATTGCGACGGCAGGTGAAAGTCCCAATTTTAAGGTGAGCATCGTATAGCAAACAAAAACACCACTCGATGTGCGTATTTTCACCCTATATCTAGACTAATTATATACGTACACACATTGTTTGTTGTTTTTTTTTGCGATTTTCTTGAGGAAAATGCGCAGATAGCATTCGTATTGTATTTTCAACAGAGTGTGCCAAGGGGTTAAAAACATACATTTTTTTTAATAAAATGTAGCAATTGTTTTGCGATTTATTTATTTAATTTTCGCCAAAACTTTTTAACAAACAAGCATTTAATAAATAAACAAATTGTTCTACTAAGTTGACATTTTTCTTAAACATTTTACAATAATGTTTGTTTTAAGTCGGTTGGGCACTGCAAGAATTGATATATATAATCTTTTATCGATGTATTATCGATAGCAGCTCTTGTCACTTGTTTTGATATCGTTCACTGCACTCTACCTGCAGTCTCCCTGCCCCGCTCTAACCGCCTGCCATGTCAATCAGATAAATTCTGTCTGAGGCTCTAAAAATAGTCAACTTTGCTGCTGCTGCTGCACTTTGAGAATAGTTGTCTTCGTGTGTGTGAGTGTGATGGTTTTATCTTTGTCATAGGTCAGAAATTGACAAGTGCGTAGTTAATCATAAGATCAGCAGCACAAAGAAAACGCAGATGCTGCGTAGCAAACAAATCATTGTCTTTTCATGAACTTGACGTTGACCGCTGGACTTTTGTTTATTTGTTAAATGCGCGTGGCAATTCAGCTGTTGCCTCGCTTGCTCACTCTCTGCAAAAACTGATTTCCTTCTCTTTTGCTCTCTATTTTTTGTTCTTCACTTTTTTCATTGTTTGGTTCGTTAACCTGGGAGCAGCAGTAAAAGGAACTACGCAACAAACACACATTTAAGAGCACGCAAATTAGTAAGAGTAACTAAGAGCGAGAGAGAGTGAGACATGCCGGAAGAGGAGCCATCACAAAAGCCAATGGATGAACAAGAAGACCAGCAGCAGCAAGAAGAAGAAGAAGAAGACGAACAACAACAGCAACAGTCACAGGCTAGTGCCAACGTCAACGATGTGACCGTGGAACCATCAGCAGAAGATTCACAGCAGCAGCTGCTGCCACCGCAACTGCAGACATTGCCAACAGAGGAACAGATCGTAACGGAGCTGTCGGCAGAGGAGGTAAGCATAACCACAAATATAAATTCTTTGTTTTTTCAACAGCTGTTTTTTTTTCCTTATCTCATTTCTGTAGATTCGCGCCCGTCGTTTGCGCACCTTGGCGGCCAGAAGCAGTGTCCTCAACCCAGTTGCCACACCTCCGTTGGTTGCCGCCGAGAAACCACCGCGTGTGGTGCCAAATGAGTCCCGTTTGGTGCGTGATGTTTTCGCCAGTTCAAGCAGCGTGGAGAACAACAATCTAGGTGATAAATCGGCCATGACATGGTCTGATTTAAGCAGCAAAGCTGACACGGATGTCGACATGAAATCGGTGGCATCAACACCCATACAGGATGTGGAAATGGTATCCGCCCATGCCCACTGCTTGCCCAATTCCGTCTCGAACAGTGCTAAACCGAAATCTCTACCTTTGGTCAACCCTGAGCCATTAACGACACTCAAGAGTGAGGATGAGCGTTTGGAGCAGATGCTGTCACGTATTCTGAATGCGACTTGGAATGAGTTTGGCAGTGGTTCCATCATATGTGCACAGACTGCCAGCTTTCTGGAGCAGTATCCAGCTCTACGCTTTGAATTTGAGTCAATAATATCGAATGTGCTGCTCGAGGCCGCTTTTAAGTTCTACAACGATGAAATGGAGGACGGCATGAAGGTAGCTAACATGTCCAGTATACCTGGTTTGGGCGACACCAACGGTGCCGACGATAAGGAGTTCTCGTCGGCCAAGAAGATCAAAAGCGATGACACCGAAGTTCAGGAAATCTTAGCCAATGCGGTAGCTGTTAGTGGCACCTCTGAGGAGGATCCACGTGCCAGTGCAAGTGCCACGCCCAGTCAAAGTGAAACGACGCCCCTTGGGGATGCCTGTGTGACCTGTGCAGTTCCATCCCTGCTAAACATTATGACAACATCCAAGCATAATGTCGTACTCTATCTGCTCCGTTGTCATCAGAACTATCAGGTCGAATGGGAGCGGTTCAAATTGCATGCGGACCAGGCACAGATGACCCGGACACGGGAGACTTTAACCGCCGCCTTTGAGGGCATCATGCGTATAGCAATCCTGGTGCTAACCGATAAAATACATGAGAATCTTAACATGGCTATGGATCAGTCCACATTGCTGGAACTCATGTATATGGATCGTGTTAGTGAGAGTTTTCTCTGCGATCTGGTGGCCGAAACTCAAAAACAGCCGGAAACATTTGATACCATATTTGGTCAAGTGCTGCGTGGTTTATTCAGTGGTATGCAACGTAACATTTGCAACTCAAAGATAAACATACAACAAATCGAATGGTTGTCCAAATTGGTGGTCATCAAGGTGGGCAATGTGCGTCCCATTGCTGATTTGGTATCACGTCAACCCAATTACATACCGCACATGTGCACCAAGATACCCGGTCGTGAGATTGTCAAGTGCAGCTATCTGGGACCGTTTCTATCGGTCTCTCTCTTTGCTGAGGAGAATGTCAAGTTTGCGGAATACACCACAAAGAATAAGCTGGAGGATGCAGCCACCTCACGTCTACGTTGGGTGAGTACACTTATACTTTTAGTATGCTCTTACACTCTCGCAGTGTATATGTACGCATTTAAGGAGCGGAGATCTTTGTTCTGCCTCTAAGCTGCTCTTAAATGCATAGAGAGCTTAGTTCTGCCAGAGCACTGCTCTCGCACGTATAGCTGTAAACGCCACACAGTCTATGCAGAGAGCGTAAGGCTTAGCTATGCCTCTCGCATGCATAGAGAGCTTACACGTATAGGAAACGTCATAGCCTATGCATAGAGCTTAGCTCTGCCTCTGAGCTGTACTCACAAGTATAGTGAACGCCACACAGCCTATCTAGAGAGCACAAGACTTAGCTATGCAGAGAGCAGAACACGTAGCTCTGCCTCTGCGCTGCTCTCACGTGCATGGCACAGCGTATGCAGTGAGCATAGGACTTAGCTCTGCTGCAGCCCTTGCTTTACACATACAGCATTAACTATCGTGTATGTGTGTGTGGCTTAGGCATACAAACGTCTTTGCCTCTCTAAGCAAATCAGTTGCTGTTTAGCCGTTGACTAGACAATATTTCGCTGCGCAAATTTCAACAATAACATTTTAAAAAATCCATTGAGTGTATATTTTTATTACCAATACTTTGTTTTATTGGAAATCCATTTATAGCAGCTCTTTCCGACTACCAGTTTTTCTCTTTAAGTTCTATTCAATGTTAATTAATTTTTTTTTCTTTACAGGAACTACACTCGATGCGCACTCACATGCACACAGTTTTCCACTCGCTTTGTGTTAACGCCAGCAGTCGTCCCAAGACTTTGGAATATGTGGCCAAAATCCTGCGTCACAATGATCGACGTGTTCAGTTTGCCAGCGATGAAAAGTTGCTAGCTCGCGATGGTTTTGTCATCAATTTGATGAGTGTGTTGCAACAGTTGTCGGTTAAGATAAAACTCGATCGTGTCGATCCAAATTTTCATTATTATAACAATTCGTTGGTCAACATTGAGCAAGATACCAAGATACGTTATAGCGAGGAGGAATACAAAAGTTTTGTGGCCCGTGACTTTCCGTCACCGGTGGAAAATGTAAATTTCCAGACACAATGCTGGTTCCTAACACTACAGGCTCATCATTTGGGCTATTTGCCGGCCATTCAACGTTATCGCCAAAAGGTGCGAGCCATCAAGGAGCTGCAGAAGCTCATAGATGAACTGGATCGCACTAAGCCACATTGGGTGAACTCCCGTTATGCCAATCGGAACAATCAGTTCAAGGAGCGTTGGGAGAAGCAGCTACGTAAACTAAATCGGTAAGATTTTGACTTAAATGGCCAAAATATATAGTAGTCTAAAGTTTAAATGTTCTCTTTAAAAGCTCCAAAACCTGCAGCGAGATAACACTGCTCGATCCGGCGCTATTGCAACGTTGCACTGAATTCTATTCAACTGTGTGTGAATTTATGCTCTATCAATTTGAGGGACGTCCCATTGAGGGGCCTTTCATTTCAAAGCTGCCGGTGCAGCAGCTAAAACCGACTGATGCATTTTCTGCACTGCCCGAATGGTATATCGATGATATTGCCGAGTTCATATTGTTTGCTATGCAGCATGCCAATGTGGACATAAGACAGGGCATCGATCATTCAATCATCACATGGCTATTGACCTGCGTCTGTGCCTCGCATCTCATCAAGAACCCATATGTGACTGCCAAACTGGTTGAGGTCATGTTTGTGTTCTCCCTGAAGCCAGCTAATTCGGTAAATACAGCGGTAGGTGATAAGATGCTTAAATGGCATGTATATCTTACCACATTAACACGATCTGCTAGAGGAATATGATTGTTAATTTGTTTATAGTTCACTTTATTGAAAGAAAAGTCATGATTTAGCATGTAACTTATGTTCAGTTTGAAGCTCAAGTTAAATTATTAATTGTTTACTTGTTTAACCATTATTTTATTTAATGAAACTATGTTTATTGGCAAGTTTAAACGATTTGCTGCATTTCTATGTAAAACTTTTATAAATATTTGTAATATTTATACATTTTTGTGCATTACTTTTATAGATGTGGAACCATGAGCTGGCACAGAATGCGCTCGTCAGCGCCTTGATGCGTTTTTATGTGGACGTGGAGACCACTGGCCAAAGCACTGAGTTTTATGATAAGTTTACCATAAGGTAAGCACTTAAAATCCATCCCAAATGTATTTAACTTATTAAAAACCTATGACTCTTGCTTGCAGATACCATATTAGCCATCTGTTCAAATCCATGTGGGAGAATCCCATACATCGTCAGGCCGTCATCTGTGAGTCGCGTCAAGGAAACCAGTTTGTTAAATTTGTCAATATGTTGATGAATGATACAACATTTTTGCTTGACGAATGCCTGGAGAATCTCAAGCGGATTCATTTAACACAACAATTAATGTCCGATATACAAAACTGGAGCGGCATGAGTGCCGAGCAGCAGCAGAGTCGTCTCACCCAATTGGCGACAGATGAGCGGCAGTGCCGCTCCTATTTAACCTTGGCACGCGAAACTGTTGATCTATTTCACTATCTTACGGTGAGTAGAAATAATTGGCTATATGTTTAGTTGTTAATTTAATTGTATTTTGTTTTTAGAGCGACATCAAAGAGCCATTTATGCGAGCTGAGCTTGTGGATCGTCTTAGTTCGATGCTGAATTTTAATCTTAAGCAATTAGCTGGACCCAAGTGCAACGATTTGAAAGTGAAGAATCCAACCAAATATGGCTGGGAGCCGCGCAGCTTATTGGCCCAGATCTTTGATATATATCTCCATTTGGACTGTGATAGATTCGCTCAGGCATTGGCCGCCGATGAGCGTTCATTTGATCTGCAAATCTGCAATGAAGCCGCATCGCGTATCAAAAGATTAGCTCTGCGCTCGGGTGTCGAGGTGGAACGCTTCAAGGCGCTCACACAGCGTGCCCATGAGATTTATGGTGAGTTTCATTGGAAATCTTGCTATTCTTTGCGTTTTCTATAACTCTTGTTGATTTCTCCGTCCACAGTTTCCAATCAACAGACTGAGGATGAATGCGCAGATGCGCCCGATGAGTTCAAGGATCCGCTAATGGATACACTAATGTCCGATCCCGTAGTACTGCCCTCGGGCACCGTAATGGATCGTGCCATAATCACACGACATCTGCTCAACAGCTGCACAGATCCCTTCAATCGTCAGCATCTCACCGAGGATATGCTAGTAACCAATTTGGAGCTGAAGCAACGCATCGATGCCTGGCGCAAGGAGCAACGGGGCAAACGGAATAACAATAGCTAAAGACTACAAGGCTATAGCAGGATTTGGGAGCCAAGGGATTCAACATAAATAGAAGAAAAAGGAAAAACAAAAAGAAAACCCATAAATAGTTTAATGTGCAGTTTTAGTGTCTACCGATATCTCTAACATACAACAAATTATTAACATTTATATATATATAAAATAACTCTATATGTATGTGTATGCAGCACTAGAATTTAGTTATTATTTTCTTTGGTTTCCTGCTCCGCAATTTAAAACTTTGTATTGCAATAATTTATATAGAAATATTAAAGATTATGTTGCTTTAAAAACGCGATTTGAGAAAAGATTTTCTTGTGCTCCGTGCAGCACAAACAGCGGCAGCTATGAGCCTGAAATTTAACCCAAAACTTTTTGTTTATAAAAATTAAAATTTTTGTTTTTTTTTGGGAATTTACAATAATGTTTAATAAAGCGTATTTCTAATATATTATATAATATATATATATATATAAATTATACATTTAATAGTTGTAATTGTAACTGCAATTCATTCATCTTATGGATCAGTCTGGTGTCTGGTGTTGGGATTAGTTTTGGTCCTGCTCCAGCGTTTCTTTCTTTTTACCAGAAGGGACACCAACCGATGTAGCACTGACAGAGGTTCTCGTTGTTGGTCGCCTGCTGGATGAGCAGCTCCACCTGCTGCTGTTCGGTGACACCGTCTTTAGTTTGGAAATCGGTGCCGGTTAGCTTACGATCCACACGTTGGATGACCATGCTCGCCTTGGTGCTGGTCACATCCGCGTAATTAAGTCCCGCCGTGTGCATCTGTTGGATTTCATAGGTTTTGGACTTGGCCATTGGGTTGGGATTACCTTGGAGCAATGATTCCTGCTCGGGGGAATTGCTTAAGCTGCCACCATTGGCACCAGCTGCCGTTGTAGCCGCTGTGGAAGCTGTCGTGGAGTTGACGTCGTTACCCTTCTTGTCCACATCGAGCAATCGCCAATTGAGCAGCGGATCATAGACAAAGGCTTCGAGCACTGCCATCAATGAATCCTTATTCCTGCGCAGCACCAACATGACACTTTCACAGGTGCGACGATAGGTTCCTTCGATGCCCGTGACCTCCATGGCCTTGATAAGCATACGCGTGAGACGGAATGGGATTTTCTCCGGGAACTTTTCACGCGTCATGGCCACCTCGAAGCAATCACCGAAATCAATGTGCAAAATCTTGCCACTCATGCGATCGAGCATAAGATTTGAGGGATGACGATCACCCAGACCGAGTATATAGCCCACCATGGACATGACCGCCAGGGAGCGTGTATAGTTGTTCCTCCGCTCGAACCACAGCTCCGACGATGGTGACTTCAGCCACAGCAGCTTGGCCAGATCGTCGCCTTGGGTTTGACCCAGAGCATATTCAAACACCTCAACCTTTTGCATCAACGTCAGATGATCGTAATCCGGTGCGTAGTTCAACATGGTGCGATGCTCCTGATTCAATGGCACCTTCTTCTTGTCCCTATAATCACGGATCAGCGTGTGGAGTGTATCACAGTGTGGCACCCAGCCAATGAGTCCAGAGTTTGTGCTCAGTGGAATCACCGCATAGCGTTGTATGGCCAAATTCCGGCGGAACGTGTCGGGATCATCGAGTAGCAGTGTATTGACCAGCGAGAAGAGCTGCATCACACGCTCATCCTGACGCAAATCCTCGTGACCCTTCAGCAGATACATGTAGTCCTTGCCATTGGAGCCGCGTATGCAGAGCTTTCGAGGACGCTGCTTCGATGTGATCACCTGAAGGTTGTTCTTGATGTGACTGATGCGTATAAGTTCCTGGCCGGGATTATACGAGCCGGGTACAGCTAACTCCAAATCCTTGCAGGTCATCAGCTTGGGCGACACATAAGGCAGCTCCAGTGATGTCAGTTGGGGCAACTGACGTGAGATCTTCTGAAAGACATGATAATAAATGTCCCAGGCACGATCTAAGTCCATGAGCACCGCTGAGTTCTTGTAGCGTTGCGTCCACTCATGAGCCTCGGTCAACTCCCGACCGTAGGCCTGCGAGAAGGAGGTCTCCTTAAGCGTCTGTGGACCCCGATCCAGCATGGCATGGAGTGGTTCCAAGATGTCAAACATGCCGCGAACATTGCGATCTCCAAAGTAGAGACGGGATGCCTCCTCCAGTCCCTCGTGCCACTGCTCGTGCCAGAGTATGGCCACTCGGATGAGCTCCTCGCTGCACATGACCGCCTGTTCCACCAGTGTCGGCGAGTGTTTCCTCATCGAATCCAGGATCTTGAAGGCTGCATTTTTCCTGGCCAAGGAGGCGGATTTGGAGGCAACAGTCAATGGGTAGACCAAGGCCTGTGGATGATTCTTGCCAATGTCCATGAGCAGCTGATGGATCAGTTGTCCCACCAGCTTGCGATGTGTGTCGATGCGTGCTATGAGCTGTGGTATTACCTGTAGCCAGGTGTTAATCTCAATTAGCTTCATGCCCGAGAGCACAGCCTCGTATACCTCTCCGTGGTGACCATAGTCAAACCAGAGCGTCAGCAGACGCAGTGTATCCTGCAGAGAATTGCCCCGTATCAGACTAATGGAACGGAAGAATCCTTGAACCGCTGGCACGGCATAATTGATCACATGCTCGCTGTCCTGACCACCTCCTGGCACCACTGAAGTAGGCGCCTGTTGCATCTGTTTGAAGTTCATGTACGCCCACAGATGCCACGCCTTGTACCAGTTGGGATCATAGCTGGTGGCCTTCTCGAACGACTCGAGGGCACCTTGAATCGCCTCCGGATCCCGTTTGTGCTCGTGCAGCTTGTTCTGCCAGGTTGCCAGACGTAAGTAACAACGAGCCATCAGTCGCTGATCCTGTTGCTTTTGTGCCTCCGGGGGCAGACAGTTGAGCTGTGCCGTGTAGGTGTTGGCGAAGTGCCTCAGCTGATCATAGGCCAGCTGGAGCTGATTGGAGGCAGCCAAATATTTGGTATAGGCGTAAGTAACCTGGGGTTGATTACAGGGCAGAGGCTCGTGCGGTGCCACCTTCGGATCCTTGCCCAGTAGCATGACCAGTGTCTTGTGGGACAAGTTGAGGGAACCGCTCTTGCGGCACAAACTCGCATACTTGAGCCAGGTGTGTATATCCTCATGTGGACGCACCACCAGCGAATGCACCTGAATAATCCTTCTCCAATCCTCAACCAGACGCTGTCCACCCTGCAGACGCTTCCACCACATGGCCTTGAGGGGCTCCCGCCGCTCCGGTATCAGCTTGTACTGGATCACCTCCTCCAGCTCAGCTAGCATCTGGACACAGACCATGGCGCCATAGGCACGCTCATAGGATTCACCCGCCATGGAGGTCAGTTCGGTGTCCAGCAAATCTCGAGTCTTATCAATCAGCGCCTGGGCAATTTCAAAGCTATCGTGATGCACGGCGAGCACAGCACGATAGTAGCTACCGTCTTGGGTGTCCACTGGGATGCAACGCACATATTCCTGCATGCCCTGCCAATCCTGGAGGCCCCAAGCAGCCACAGCAGCTAAAGGACTTGCCCTCGACTTGGCCTCGTTACTAAAGTTGGGCCACTCCTGTTTGCACTCCGTGCTTAGCTCGGACCAATCCCCGAGAGCCTCCAGGCAGCGCATGTGACCCAGACGTGCCTCTAGATCTGAGTTGTCTACGCTCAGATTGTACTGATAATGACGCAGTGCCTGATCCCAGTTGTGCAGCTTCTCATACCAACGACCCTGTACATTCAACTCATTGGCGGTGTTCCTGTACGTGGTGAGTAATCCCTCCGCAGCCTCCCGTTGCTGCAACTTGTTGTTGATGAGGATCAAGGACTCAAAGACATGTGCATCCTGGCGGAGTACGAATTCCTCCTCTTTGTAGCGCAGCGCCTTGGCATAGGCACGACAGGCCATGGCTCGGGTGCCCAACAATTGTGTCTCAATAGGTATGGGATCACGATCACAGTGCTCCATGAATTCGGCCAGGTTAAGTATTGTCTGTGTGATCTCGGGCATGTCAGTGATCTGTAAGGCTTGGATCAAGGATTGCGTCAACTCATGCTTATGTTCCGGTGACAACTCCGTCCAGCAGCTAATGAAGGCGGCATTGAAGAGATCCCGCAGTAGTGTATCATAATCCTGGGCCAGCACACAGCAGGCACGCAGGGCATGCGATGGTGACTCCTTGAGCAGACCAATCGATAAGCGTTTCAGCCACTCCACCCAGTCGTCCTTGGATACCAGTCGCGTCACCTGCCAGGCTGTTCTCAGTGCCGTTGTAGACACCTTCAAGTTGTTGCTATTGTTGCTATCGATGACAAAGGGTTCATTGAACTGCCGCTGGTTAAAGTCCCCGCCGAAGCCCAGTCCAAATCCTATGCCACAAACATCCGGCAAGGTGCTATTGGATTGGATGCGTGTGAGCAGCTTCTCGTAGTCAATGTCCAGTATGCGATGCTTCTGGATGACCCGCGTCACCATGGGCACAAAGACTAGGTAACGTTTGCCCAGCTGTTTGACCAGGGAACGCAGCGTGATCATCGCTTGATCCCTCAGTTCTGGTTCCGTGTCCAGTACTCGCACCAGGGGATGAATGATGCGGGAGGAGAAGTCACTAAAGTCCAGTTGGCAGGCCAGATTATTGATGGTCTCCAGTGCTACCAGTGAAACCTGTTGCGGCACAAAAGGTGAGTCGAAGAGCTTCACAATCGGTGGCACAATCAGGGGCAGGTAATAACCCAAAGTGCTGCCAAATTTCTGGAGCGCCTGAAGCAAACGACGCGTGACCAATCGATCCTTGGAGTTATCATGCTGGAGCACACGTAGAATCTGTGGTATGAGTTGGGCCAAGTAATCCCGGAACTCACAGCCCAACGCCACCGCAATCTGTTCAATCAGATTGATGAGCGTGGAGTGGAGCGGAGAATTGATTGTCCAGAATTCCTTGATCAGCTTGAAGATATCGTCCATATAGCTAATGATGTGTAGCTTCACAAAGGCCACCAAAATGGCCAATTGTTGGAAGAGGAATTCCCTTAAATTGTTGTCCGCTGTGCGCACATTGTCCAGTAGATTGGGCAGGACCTGGGCCAGGTAAGGCACACACTTGATGCCCAGCGTGTGGAAGATGAAGGTCACCGCCTGCACGACACTCGTATGCCGACGACTCAGCGTCGGATCACGGAGTATACGCATCAGAGCAGCGATGGCCACGGCCGGATAGTATTCATCGAGGGCGTTTCCCATGTTCACCAGCAACTCGGCGGTGGAAATGTCCTGGGATTCATCGGATTTGCCATCGGAGTAGGCAATGAGCACGTTGTCCTTCTGGCTATCGATTAAGCCCTTGTTCATCTTGTGCTTGTACGGATCCATGGCTCCTAGCAATCCCAACACACGTATCGTTTCACGGCGGATCGAGCGACGCTGCTCCGTCTTCAGAAAATTGATGAGTATATCGATCAACACCGGATATTTGTGATACGGACTAACCACACGACCGGTGGCGCTAATCAGCTGTCCCAGTGTCCACAGTGCCACACCCCGTTTATCAGGGCTGCCTGCATCGCCCAGCATTTCGAGGAGTATGGAGAGCAGCTCATCTGCCCAGAGTTCCATCTCATTGGAGCCACCATTGACCTCTGCCAGATCGCCAATGGTGCGTAATATATTCAGCACTACTCCGGGATTTGACTCCGGCTCGTGGAGCATCGGTACCAGAGCTTTAAGTATTGGATTCATGTAAGAGGAGATCAGACGCGGTGTACTCATTACAAGATGATCCAACATGCGTGCACTCTGCTCTTTGTTCCGGCTCATGCCAGAGTACTTCAGATCCGTCAGCAGCTCAATCATGGTGGACCGCAGCTTAGGCATTACATACGCTGGATTCATGGAGGACAGTCGTCCAATGGTAACCATGGCCAGTTCTCGTATTTCAAAGATCTCGTCATGCAGCGTGATAAACAAAGCATTCAAGGACTCCGGCTGGGCCAACTTGCCGTCAAAGGTCTCGTCCAGGGAACGGAGTATGCGTATTCTTACATTGCAGTCAAGATCCGTAATGGCCACGGCCAAGAGACGTTCGATCACATGGGACACGGTGTCACTGAGTGTCCTGGAGTTCTCCATACTGTCCGCCGAGAGCACGGCCAGCTTCAGCAGCCGCGTACAACTCCTCACCGCCTCCAGACGAATCTCCTGCTGCTCATGGAGGATGAACACATCCGCGCAGCTAAAAAGGCATTGAATAAGTTAACATTTCTCGGCAGGGTTGGCATTAGAAGCCTTAGACTCACCGCTGCACAAAGTCCAGCATATTCTGATCCTCAAAGTTGAAGGTGCCCAGTGTCCGCAGTGCCAGGACAATGGTAGCACTATCCGCCGTCTGAAGCATGAGGGAAGTATCAATGTTGATCTGTGGCATTGTGGCATACGGCATGGACGACGGCTTGTTCATTAACACCTGGAAGAGCACACCGATCAGGCCATCCGTTATGGCCGATTTCAATTCCGGCACATTCTCTGCCAGCTCACGCAGGCAAACAGTCAGCGCTGGACTCAAGCCCGTGTGGAACATCTGTTCGAGTATATCTTTGACATCCGCTTCGATCTGTGACTGCACTGCATGGGCGAGCAGTGTAATGCAGGCAAAGACCGCTGCATCCACTGGTGGCTTCCGTTTACTGGACAAATCCTTTGCTGGCAGGGATTGCTTAATGCTAACCATAAGATTCTTCAAATGCGGCTCAATGTCACTCTGCACGGCGACGGCAATGAAACCAAAGGTTACATAGGCCACATTGCGATCCTTCTCCTTGCCACGCAGAATGCCCATCAAGTGATCCACGCAAATTTTCAAATATTTGCTCACGAAGACCTCGCGATTGAAGGCCGCCAAACGGGGAAGAATGTGGAGCAGGGATTGCTGCACATACACCGATTTTGAGGCACGCTGCTCCAGCACATTGTCACAAATGGTTATGAAGTGCTCCTTGAGTATCTCATGGGCATACGCCGACTCCAAAACAATTTGCTACAAAGATTAACCAAATAAGCTTTATTTCTATAGAGGATTCTTATTACTCACATTGTTGAGCTTATTGCTGGTCAGACCGCTGTGGGATTCTCCCTCCAGATGCATCTGTGTACTGCCCGCCTTGTCCACAAAGGGCACCTTGAGGCGCGGCACAATGGTGGCCAACTGATTGCTTACACTGGACGAGCTGCTGTTCGTCTCCAGGAACTTATTGTTGTGCGGTATGGGAAAGAGCTGCTTCAGTGCCGTATAGCGTCGCTCCCAGCTGGCATTGGCGCAGCGAAAGAGCTCGTTGAAGACAATGAGTCCCCCGTGGATGCGATCATCACGAGTCATGCCCTTTTGTTCCTTTCCCGCAGCTATGTCCATGTGGAAACTGTTGCTCGCCTCATCGTAACAGATTTTATACCACTGTGGCTCTCTTGATTGTTTTGTATTCTCACGCTGTGCGGTCACAATTAGAGCAGCACGCAGTGCCTCGCCAGCGGACTCACGTATCGCCGGCTTTGGATCGAAAATGGCATTGAAAATGTGCTCGAAAAACGTTAGGATTTGTTGGTAAAAGTACGTGGGCAGAGCTATGGCCAATTCCCTCAGTATGAAGACCGCAGCGTGACGGCGATACTACAAGAAGAACTCATTAATACTGTTTTATATATAGTAGGAGTGGGTATACTTCTTGTCTGTCGCCGCTGAGCATCTCGAAGGCCTTCTTGATGTCGAAGTCAAAGGATTCTGCGCCCTTGGAGCCAGGCATATTGGCCAGTTTGACCAGCGAACGTGCAGCGATTTCCATTACACTCACATCATTGATGAGTAACAGATCACGCAGTCGATTCAAATACGGAGAGATGCCCTTGCGTGTGATGGGACCATCGCCGCTTATCAGGCACTCTAGAAAATCACATAATTATAGTATTTATTTATATAGATTAGAAGTTTGCTCACTCATCGCCAGTGCGCCGCCTTTTTTCTCATTTATGTCCGTGGCATTGACCATGTTAAAGATGTGATGATCGAATTCCTCAAAGAATTGCACCAATTCTTCTTGTGACATTTCCCGCAGCTCCGTCTTAACATATAGGAATAAATCCTGCGCTGCCTTGTTTTGTACATTGCGATTGCGGGATTTAAGTCCGTTAACGAACTGTTGCACAATTGAGGATGTCGACATGTTGTTGTTGTTGCTGTTGCACTTCCAGTTGGTAAGTGCGCGGGGCGTTTGGGTGATTTTTTCTGTGCCTGACCTGAAAACTCAAGCAGGTGCACCCCGCGTCCAATTGTTAGACTTTGAGGTTATAATTCGTTTGCCCCGGGTTTCTGGTTACGATTTGGGCACTTAATGCAATAATCCGCTGCTAGCGTTTATTAATTTCACATGTTTGGATTGCGCTGTTGCGTTTCAATGGCAAAACAATTGGATTTAATGCTATTTTGCTCACTAAATGTATTTTCTGTCCCCTGTTTTGCTCCGAGTTTGTTTTGCAGCGGATAAGGTAGTAGAGATGTGAAAAAACATTTACTTAACACCGTAGATAGCGATAGCTTGTTAATCGATTCATCGCTGTCAAAATCGATAGCATTTAAGTTATGCTGCGAATAGACTCGCGAGTTTTCTGTATTGCTGCTCAAGGCCCAACGTTCAACTCATGATGAAATAAGTAACAATATAATATAAAATATAATAAGTAATAAGTACTTATTTCATCATGGGCCAGCTAAAATAAACTGATTTGGAAAACAAGTTGCTCTAAGCTATAACATATATGTTTAAATTAATTTCTGCTGACTGTTTTCGAAGAAAATCAATTTTTCCCATAATGAAGTATTAACATTTTGTCAATACCAAACAGAGCAATAAAATTGACAACTGGCCACTAATATTAAAATGATTTAAAACGAGAAATATATTGATTAGGGTCAAAATTTCTTCTAGTTAATAGAAATATTTTTAATTGTTAATATGTGAACATTGAACGCCTTTTTTTAATGCATGATAATTCCCATATATTAACAGTCCCTGTTAAAGCCAGAACTGTTAACAGCATTTCGATTGTCCTGCCTGAAAATAATCGATAAGTATGTCATTCAATGTATTGGAAAATTGTATGGAGCTGCCAATCTACGAAAATGAAAACTCAGTCTGCTGAGAATTTTCATAAGAGCTAAAACAAATGTGAGTAACAGCAATTTTCCAACTAGAAAAACTATAATACTTTCATTGAAAAAACAAGAAATACAATGCTTCAAGTGCTGCAAACTGTTTAAAACTATTAAGTTGTGTGCGTTGTGAGACGGCAATATTTAAAAGTAACGCAATTTAACTGTCGTTCGTCGGCAGCAAGTGTGGAAAAATCTCATGTGTGTGAAAAATCGATCGTTGTGTTGAAAGGGGGTATGAAGCTTTCACTGGGGGCTGCTTCTTGCTCGCTCGCTTGCTTTCCTGCTGCCAGGCAGCTGCTCATTGCAGCGCCATCTACATAGTTTTCTTCGTTTTTTTTCTCATTGCTTTTGCTCTTGTTTTTTTGCTGTTATTTTTTTGTTTGCTGCAACAAAAAGAAGCGTGCGAATTGAGTGTTTATTTGAAGAAAAGGACAGAATGATTCATTTTACAAAAACATTTGTAATTATCTGATCAGTTAACTTAATTTTTTAAATAGACTTTTGTACATTTTGTAAATTATTCAATAAATCAATTTCAAAACGTCGGCTCAATAACAGACAGAAGCAGAGAAAACTGTTACATACAAATCCATATATATGTTTGTGTATGCATGTGTGTGTGTTATCGATTCATGTTCTGTTATCATTTATCGTTGCAGTAATCGATTTTGAAACGTTTGCAGTTGTATCGAACGCACCTCAAACATGTCGAACCTGAGGAAAATGAAAGACGAGGAACGCGAGTCCGAATACGGACGCGTCTATGCCGTCTCTGGGCCAGGTAAGACGTCACCTTTGACCTTCTCGCTGACCTCGCTTGAATAACCTTGCCCATTCCGCCCATCTTTCACCTAGTCGTCACCGCCGAGTGTATGTCCGGCTCTGCTATGTACGAGCTGGTTCGTGTGGGCTACTATGAGCTCGTGGGAGAGATCATTCGTCTGGAGGGCGACATGGCCACCATTCAGGTGTACGAGGAAACCTCCGGCGTCACAGTCGGTGATCCCGTGCTGCGTACGGGCAAACCTCTTTCAGTCGAACTGGGACCTGGTATTATGGGCAGCATCTTCGATGGTATCCAGCGTCCATTGCGCGACATTGGCATCATGACCAGCTCCATATATATACCAAAGGGTGTGAACACACCTGCTCTGGCTCGCGATACCATGTGGGATTTCAATCCCTTGAATGTTCGCGTTGGTTCTCACATCACAGGTGGTGATCTCTACGGCGTAGTCCACGAGAATACACTGGTCAAGCAGCGCATGATAGTGCATCCCAGGGCCAAGGGTACGGTGAGGTATATTGCACCCGCTGGCAACTATAATCTTGAGGATGTTGTGCTGGAAACTGAATTCGATGGCGAGATTACGAAACATACCATGCTCCAGGTGTGGCCAGTGCGTCAGCCACGTCCTTGCACAGAAAAGCTGCCGGCAAATCATCCACTTTTCACAGGACAACGTGTCTTGGACTCGCTCTTCCCCTGTGTCCAGGGCGGCACCACTGCCATTCCCGGTGCCTTCGGTTGTGGCAAAACTGTCATCTCCCAGGTGAGTCAAAAGCTTAAATAGTTAACTACGTGGTTACTCATTCCACGTATATATCCAGGCTCTTTCCAAGTACTCCAACTCGGATGTCATCATCTACGTTGGTTGTGGCGAGCGTGGCAACGAAATGTCCGAGGTGTTGCGTGATTTCCCTGAGCTCACCTGTGAAATCGATGGTGTCGTCGAGTCCATCATGAAGCGCACTGCTCTGGTGGCCAACACCTCCAACATGCCGGTGGCTGCTCGAGAGGCTTCCATCTACACGGGCATCACGTTGTCCGAGTACTTCCGTGACATGGGCTACAATGTGGCCATGATGGCTGATTCTACCTCCCGTTGGGCCGAGGCCTTGCGTGAAATCTCTGGACGTCTGGCTGAGATGCCTGCGGATTCTGGCTACCCAGCCTATCTGGGTGCTCGTCTGGCTACCTTCTATGAGCGCGCAGGACGCGTCAAATGCTTGGGTAATCCTGAGCGTGAGGGATCCGTTTCCATTGTGGGTGCTGTGTCGCCTCCTGGTGGTGATTTCTCCGATCCCGTTACCTCAGCCACTCTGGGTATTGTCCAGGTGTTCTGGGGTCTAGACAAGAAGCTCGCCCAGCGCAAACATTTCCCCTCAATCAACTGGCTCATCTCCTATTCCAAATATATGCGTGCTCTGGATGAATATTATGACAAGAACTTCCCGGAATTCGTGCCGCTGCGTACCAAGGTCAAGGAGATTCTACAGGAGGAGGAGGATCTGTCTGAGATTGTGCAACTGGTGGGCAAGGCATCGCTGGCCGAGACCGACAAAGTGACTCTGGAGGTGGCCAAGCTGCTCAAGGATGATTTCTTGCAACAGAATTCATATTCTCCATATGATCGTGTGTGTCCATTCTACAAAACCGTCGGCATGCTGAGGAATATTCTGGCCTTCTATGAGACGGCTCGACATGCGGTAGAGTCCACAGCTCAGTCGGACAATAAAATCACATGGAACACCATCAGGGAGTCCATGGGTGGCATTATGTATCAGCTCTCCTCCATGAAGTTCAAGGTGAGTTTTGAGAAACCTTCGATAGGTTAACTTTTAATACTAAACTCTCTTCCTTCCCGGGTCTGCATAGGATCCCGTTAAAGATGGCGAGCAGAAGATTAAGGCGGACTACGATCAGCTGTACGAGGATCTGCAGCAGGCCTTCCGAAATCTGGAGGATTAAGCAGCTAAATACCAAACAAAAAAAAATACCAAAAAAAAGCAAAATACCAAAACCAAAGCGAAATAAGCAACCAAAGTTAGGTTATTATTCGAATTCCCCCATCAAGCTAGTCATATATACATAATGCATAATAAGATATTTGAAGGATAAAAACAAAACAAAAAAAAAAAAACAATTTTATTTTTAAGCTAAACAGTTTAGAACAGATTTGCGTCAGGCTGGACTTTTGGGCAGTAAAGTTAATCCCAAAAAAAATCAAAAAACGAAATGAGATTTTTAGAACAAGTTGAACAATAATTAGCCAATAACGCAAGTGGATGTTGTCCAGTCTTATAAATAACACAAAAATACAGAAACACACAAACACATATATACACTATCTATATGTTTGTTATATATGTATACGTATATAATTATTGTAATTCACCAGCTACTATTTTTATTATTGTTAGTAAAAATGAAAAAATTCGAAAATCGAAATCGTAAAGTTATCTAATAATTGTGTTCTCTACGTAAATTATAACTGTAACTACACACAACTACTAACAATTTATTTAATGTTTTTTGCCAACGTGTTAAATAAAATATGAAATTATAATATTATTATATATTATAGACCTTTACCTAAAAAAAAAAAAAAAAAAACAAAACAAAAAACGCAATAACTATGTAGTCCAAAAATGCATATATTTAAACCTTATAAATAATTACTTTTGTGCGTGTTACAAATGAAACTATACAAATATAAAAAAATGTATTATGAATGTTAACATTAGCAAATATGAAGTTTTCTTTTCACTTATATTTATAAATTATAACTTTTTTAAAGGCGCGCCTTTTGCTCAAACGGTGCTTGGGTTGGCCTTTAACAGTGCTGTTACCTAACAGTTGGTTAACAGTGTGCGCCAGCTGAACGTGTCGGCGTTACCAGTGAATGTCAAGCATCCGCTGTCAGTGACGTGTTGCACTTATATTTCTAAATAAATTGTGTTAAATATATTGTGTTTATTTTGAAAACATGTCGCAATTTGGTGGACCCAACGATTTCTACGCCTCCGGGCCAACAGATACCAGTTATAATTTCGACATGCCAGAGTTTGGCCAAGAACTGTAAGTTTGGCAAATTCCGCAAATTCACAGTGCCCAATTTGTTTACGGTGTGTTCTTTTCTGTAGCAATTTCCAGAGTTTCGACAACACACAAGCGTCAGTGCCACCGAATTTCGATGCCCCTTACAGTAATCCGAGCAACCAAGGACTTGGCGGCTTCTACGATCCAACGGCTTACACAGATAATACCTATACACAGGACAAATCATTTAATCAAGCTGGCGGTGCCGGTGGCGCTGCCACTGGCAACGAGTTTGAAGATGAGCCGCCGCTGCTGGAAGGTAAGCTTACACAGACATACGTATGTATGTATGTATATGTAGGCAGACTTTACTAATTTGTTTTCCTTTGGTTTTTAGAACTGGGCATCAATCCGAATCATATCTTTCAAAAGGTAAGCAACCTTCTATAATTCAACTCGAGTTCTCTCTTAGACCCTTGAGTCACACAATTTATGAAGTGGAATTCTCTTAGCGGTCGCCCCAAGATTGCCTCCATTTTGTTTGCATTCGCAATTACTCCATCTGCTACTGCCTCCAACTCTCTCTCTCACTCTCTTGTGCATTCTCTTTATTTTTTGCCTCTGCCTTGACGCACCTCGCTTTTGTTTCGAGTTTTCTAATTTGTGCAGTGTGGCAGCAGTAGCAGCAGCCGCAGCGGCAGCGCCATCAGCCAGTTTGGCAGAGGGAGAGTTAGGGCGTTGAGAGAGCAGTGAGGGACAGTGGGCACCGTAGGCTGAGAGCATTACCAACCGACTTTGCGTTGCTTTTTAATTGAAATTTAAATGTTTTTGCATTTCGCTTTTGTATTTATTTATTGCATGCTGCTTTTGCTCGTCGCCATTTGCCACTTTCGTTGTTGTTGTTTTCAGCTCGTTTGCATTGTTGCACTTGTTGTTTTGTCGTTAATGAAGACATATTTTTTCTTTGCTCTGTTTCCATTTTATTGTTTTTGCTTTTTATTTTTAAATAAATAAAACAACTTTTGTGTTTTTAATTAAACTTTTTCTTTCGTATTGCTGCAACTTTTCTCGCATTTTTGTACATTTTGTAAAATTTGCGTAATTTTTTTTGTTGTTTTCTCTCGCTTTTCCGCTCTTCCTCTTTTTCTCTATTTTTTTTTTTTTGCCGTTGTAATAGTTGTTCTTGTTGTGGAATTTATTACGTTTGTGTTAATTGAAAAATGAAAATGTTAATGAGTTTCAGTGCCATCATAAAAATTAAATGAAATACTAATTAAATTGTACTGCAGAATGGTCAACACACAACAAAAAATAATGATAAAAATAAAACATGGCTTCGCAATAAATTACAAATAAAGCAGTGTGACCAAATCGAATTAAAGTCCCCCCTCCCCCGCTCACCCTCCTTTGCCTTACAGGCAGGATTAAAATCAATTAAAAACACTTTGTTCTAAAAATTATAATTATTAAATTTAGAGAATTTACCTAACAGTTAAGCAATTTGCGAAAATGGCTAGTAATGTTGAAAAAAAAGTTGCTAATTATTTAACTGTAATAGCTTAATTTGATGTAACAACATTTAGTCGATGACTAATGAATTCACAAAAAAATATTAATTGGTTTATAGAATCGAATTTAAATATTTTATTTTTGTGTTAATATGTAAATGATTACTTTATAATAAGCAGCGCATCTAAAAATAGCTAGAATTCTAGCAGATAATATTTTATCTTAAAATTCTCTGGCTTTCTCCTGAAAAAAAAAGGCCAAAACTAGCTAACAGATTAATTAATGTATTTTAAAATATTTATTAAAGATTTAAATTTTTTAAGTAATGTTTTACGTAAATCACAAATCATAAATTCAATTTTTTATGCATTATCTTGTATTATTATATATAAATAATAGATTTTTATATGTATTAGGTATCGTTTCCACTTTCCCTCCGACCGCTAAAAATTACTTTTCTTAAGGGAACTTTCCATATATTAGTTTTAGTTGTAATTGTTGTAAATAACATTTTTGGCTGATCAAGAATATATATACTTTATGGGGTCGGAAAAGTCTGCTTCATTTCGCTTCAGACAAACTTAATAGACCCCTCTACTCTTTTTTAGAGTACGGCGTCTTAAGTCTTGACAGTTTGAAGAACCCAAACCTTTTGTTAAAAAGGATTTTATTTTTGGCTTGAGATCAATTTTAAGAGCCCATGGGGTCACATGTGTTACCAGTAATCGAGGATTGTTTCTGGTTGTTTCATTTATTTCTGGCTTTTCTTGGTTTGCTCTAAATTCTCGTGTGTCAAACATGTTGACAGCTACGTTGGTTGCTCCTGTTTCTGTTCCTGTTCCTATTTCAGTTACTTTACTCCACTGCCCCCCCCCCCCATCTCTATCTATACGATTTCCCGCTGTTTTCTGCTGCCCATTGGTCAGCAATATCATTTATCATCAATTTCCATTTTTCAAATTTTACTGCGAGTGAAAACACACAAACCGACAAACAAACACATACAAATACAAATATACAGTGGGTGTGGGAAAAATAGCAACAGCAGAAATGTACAGCAAAAAAAAAAAAAGAAAAGGAAAATAGGAAATTCTGGCTCAGTTTTATGACCGAACCGAGCGAACAAATGAATTGTGTTTGTGTTTTGCCGCAGGTTGTGAATGATGATGGGTTGTCCATCCAAATCCAGGCTATAGTAGCATTCCCTTATACCCAATAGTGTTGTCGCTTTGACTAATTTATAGCTATGTTATGATTTCAAAAGCTACAAAGTGTTTCTATTGGCTTAAGGATGTATATATAGCTTTTTTTTGCCTACATAAACTGCTTCTTTAATTACATAAGTCAAAATATATATAAAGATTTTAAATTTAGTTATTAGTTTATAGCTTTTTTTGGTCTAGGTAATATCTTTACTCTAACATTGATTTATTAAACTAGCTGTTTCAGCTTTTGAAACGCTGACAACTCCAGTTCTTTAGTCCACTCTTCTCCTCTCCTCTGCTCTCCGCTCGTCCCCTCTCCTCTCCTTTCCCCTCTCACTTGTTATAATTTTAATCTCATAGATGTTTTTCTTGCTCTTTTCAGACTTTAGCCGTGCTTAATCCCTTGCGCGGCACAGAGCAACAAATACTCCAGGATACGGACATGGCTGGACCATTGGTCTTTTGTCTCACACTCGGTGGCATCCTGCTGTTGGTATGTTCAAACACACACACACACACAAACACACACACACACACAAACACACACACACACACACACACACACACACACACACACAACAACCTTCTCCTAATTGCATAATCTTTCTGTTTTTGATTTAACTCGGATTATATAAGAACATCTTTTGATTCTTTGCATGTTTTTCTGTTTTTCAGAGTGGTAAAGTTACGTTCTCGTACATCTATGGCATCGGTGTGATGGGCTGCATATTCTTCTACTGTCTGCTCTCCTTGATGGTCACTCGCTCTCAAGTGACCTTTGGCGCTGTGGCCTCCGTTCTGGGCTATTGTCTGCTGCCCATGGTCGTGCTTTCTGGCATCAACATTTTAATCACTATTCAGTAAGTAATTGTTGACTCAATCCGCTGGCTTTTGTAGCAAAAACTTCAAGTACAGTGGGCACTAGAGCTGGGAAAAATTATTCATAAAACAAACTTTGATTCATTTAAACAAATTTACTTTAAATTTAATAGTGTTTTATTGATTAATTATTAATTATATTAGTTGAAGTTTCTTTTAAGACTTTTGTTCGATGTTTGTCGATTGTTTTGTATAAAACTCAATCTCTCGATTTTTATATCGATGTTTTTCCCAGCTCTAGTAAACAGTCCTGTCATCACTTGCATCATCTTCAATCCTTTCCTCCCCTTCGTCCTTTTGTCCTTCCGATTTGTATTTATGTTTTTAATTGAAAAGTTGCCAATGCATTGTGTAAAGCCGTAATTACAAACTTTGCCTAAGTCTGTCCAGCTGCGACTGCAGCACGTTCAACTACTTAACTCTCTACTCTTTCATCATATTTCTCTCTCTCCCTCTCTCTCTCCCTCTCTCTCTCCCTCTCTCTCTCCCCCCCTCTCTCTCTCTCTCTCTGACTGTCTTTCACTTCTTATCTCTGCTGTTTGGTGTCTGAACTTGGTTATTTCCAGTTTGATTGCGTACCCAACTATAACAATTGTTTGCAAATTGAATCCAAGTGTCTCGCATTGATTTGAATCTTGTAAGGATTTCATTTGCTACTATTTGTGTGGGAAACGACGACAGCTAGAAAATTTGTTACAGCTTTTCGCTAGATTAGCAGGTCAAGTAGTTTCCCTTTGCTTTCGAAAGACATTTATAAAATTTGTGAGAGCTTTGATTTTATAGATTTAACTTGATACAAATAGCTTATAATATAGGTAGTTCTGGATTGATTTTATTATTCCTACAAGTATAGAATTGATTGTAGAAACAGTCGATTTAAGAAGTTTGTTTGTTTCAAGCTTCAATTAAATCTAGCGCCGAAAAGTATGCTACGACTTTTTTCTTTGAACAAATTTTAATTCCGAATTCAATGATGATTTTTGATACGAACTTTTATAAATATTTTCAACAATTAAATTACGTTTAGAGGATGCCAAACTGTTGTAAATACTTCAACAGATGGATCATGGTTTCACCATTAATTGATTATGTTTTTATTAAAATTTCGTTGGAAACTAACTTGCTAAACTTCACGTTTAGTTTAGTCACTATTCGCTGGCTTATCTGCCATGTCTGAAGTACACACACTACACACACACTCATGTAGCACACATACATATCTATATGTGTGTAGAGTTTTAATTTTGTTGCAACGATGCATAAAAAATAGGCAACTTAATTTGCGCTTTTAGTGTACTCTGGGGCAACAATTTCGAGCGGTGCTCCAAGGGTCCGGCTCCGGTTCGAGTCTACCAGCAACAGCACCACCACCATCACCACTACCAACAACAACAACAAAAATACTGTCCAAACGTTGCGCCGTTTAATTTTCGCGCCACTTTGCGAAACAGCGAGAGGAATAAAAGGGAGAGATAGAGAGGGAGGGAGGGGAAAAGAGACAGAGAGAGAGAGAGCGTAGTGGTGCCCACATACATATATGGGATACCCACAGTTGGCCACGTATTTTCCTTTTCAAATATGTGCTCAGCACTTGCTGTGTGTGTGTGTGAGCGTGTGTTTGTGTGTGTGTGCAGTTTGCGTAGTTTGCTAGCTACGTTTTATTTTCTTTCTCTCTCTGCTGCTTCTTCTTTTTGGTGAGCATCACGCAAATGTTGCGTGCACTTATGCCAAAAAAAGAAGCGAAAGAAGAGAAGATAGTAAAAGGGTCGACTATGGAATACCTGGTACATAGTTTAGAAATTACTGCGTACTAAAATTAGTGCTTGATTAAAGCTTTAAGCAGCTATAACTTTGTTGATTGATTAAACAAAATGGTTAATTTTGTTAAAACAGAAAATAGAAAATTATTAAAAAATTATGAGATTGCAGCACGTTTCTCTACTTTTTCTTAGCTAAGATATAAAAATAGTTTGATTACGCTTTTGTAAACCAATTTTAAAGCCTTTAGCTCTTCCAGTCTATAAACTGAATGGTTTTATTGAAACATAACTGATCTGACTGGAATTCTAGGGGCACTAATTGTAGAATTTTTTCAACAGACATTAAGTGTTGGCTGTTTTTAGAGTTGCCCCTACCCTACCCTTACTGCCTGACTAACGGGTAGCTAAAAGAAAAGAGAAAACGTTACAAAAAGGCACCCAGAAAATTCTCTCCTCACGTGCAGAACTCTATCAAGGCTTTTGGCCAGAACTCTGGCACGTCATAATTTCAACTGGTGCTGGCACGAAAAACAACTATTGCCGTAGCTTACTCGACACCAGCATCGTTTTGTCTGACCACCCACTGCACCACTCCACCACAGTCGAGCATACCCTATCTGATTGTATGTGTATGTGTGTGTGTGTATTTTTTTGCAGCTGCTGTTGAAGCTGCCCAATTGCCATTTGGTTGCCTTGTTTGCTTGCATTTTTTATTTGTTGGTTTTAAACGCCTGCACTTTGTGCCTCTTTCTCTATGTGTGCGTGTGCATGTGTGTGTGTCTGTCTATATATATCTATGTTTCACGATGTTCATATAGTCGTAGTTCAGAGCAGTAGTTGGGCAAGTTTACAGTAAATATTTTTGCGATTTTTTTTTAGACAGACTTTTTAATTGAGTTTGTTTGGTGATGCAAAAGTGCACAAAAATTATACAGACAGCAGTCGTAAAAGTGTGTATGGGTGTGTCTGTGTGTGTGTGTGTGCGCGTGTGGGTGTAGAAAGGCGTGGCAGTTTGCCCACTGTATTGAATTGATTGGTTTTAGGCAACATTGGGTTAGTCGGTTTAAGCCAAGCCAGAAATCACTTGACACAATCAACAGCAATAGAAGCTGAAGGGGGGGGAGAACTGTGGGAGGTTTCACTGTAGGGTCAAGCTAGGGAGACAGAGAGCTAGAGCGAGAGAGGTCTAATAGGTCCTACATAGGTCGGCAGTTTCTAAACGAAAGCGAATTGGGCAACAGTTTTGGGACCAGGTGACAGCTGATCCGTTTTGACCACAAAAAAGCTGTACCAAAAAAAGTCAATCCATTAAACTTGGCAACCGCATTGTGAGTGTGTGCGTGGGTGTTTGCTTATGTGTGTGTGGGAGCTTGATTCTGATTTTATTGCTGTGATTGTTGTTAGACGACTTGGAATGTATTAAAAAAAATTATTTATAGCCTGTGTGCTCAATATACGCATTGTATTTCCCTTCAAATGAAACCTTTCATGTATCAACATGTCTCTGCATGTCTCTACATGTCTCTACATCAATCTTAATTACACTTGATTAAAATTGTGTGTAATTTATTATGGTGTAACCATTTCTACCTGAGGCGGGAAACGTTTTAAAATGCAATTACGTCGTAGTTTAATTAAATTTAATTTAAAATTTGGATTTATTTAAAGCATTAGTTTAGTATATTGACTGAATATCAAGGTCTTGAGATTTAAAATGTTGAAGAAATATAACAAATTCATTATTCAACAACTGAAAATATAAGACTTCAGATTTTATTCTCTAAATTTAATTTCTCAATTTTTTAAGCATTTTGTAAGTATTCCTAAATTGAGCCAAATTCAAATAAAAAGATAAAACAATAAAGCTTTCGATTTGATATATATATATATACATACAAATTTCGTTTTAATGTATTATTTGTATTTAGTGCCTGGAATATTAGATAAAATTCTATGCTTGTGTGTGTGTGTGTGTTCAAGCAGCCGTTAAATTTGATTTAGTGCTTCGCGATCTACTGAAAGTTCTGTTCGTCTGGTTTTACAGCTGGTATATAAAAATATCCAGCTTAATTCTCAGACGAATAGAAAAACACAGTAAGATGCAACATATTCGAAATAGCCGTTAAGTTTGAAAGTGAGACTTAACACACTGAAAATAAAGATATTAAAATGACCTTGAACTATGCAGTTCCAGTGAACACACATTCAACCAGCAAAATGCAGCAGCCGAACTGCTAAAAATCGTCAATTTTGACACCAGAACACCAGGCAAACATAATCAGATAGCAAGCGACAGAATTTTATTGGCGCGCAATTCAAATAAAGTCAGCGCGAGGTAAACAAAGCGTCGCACAAAGCAACAGACGAAAAAAGAGTGTAGAACGGAGAGTGGCAGAACTTGCTCTGCACGCAACTAAAATGGTGTGCGTGAGCGTGGCCTGCAGATCGTGGCGCTCACACACCAACCAGCAAAGAGCAAAGGGCAGCAGAGCAGCAGCGCAGCAGAGCAGCAGCCGTAAGAGTGCACTGCTGCGAGCGGCTGTGGCGCTCACGCATATACACACCTCTTATAGGGCAGCCTAAAATAGAGTGCACTGCTGCGAGCGGCAGAATTTGCTCTAAGCGCAATTTGCTGTTTATTGCGTAGCTCACGCATACATGCATATTTTGGTACATCTATTTTTTGGCATTGCGACCTTCACTTATTTCTGTTCGCCTGTTGCTTCGGCTGAAATTTCTTCTGTTTAAAGTTGGCAAATAGCGATCGCAGCATTATTTTTTCTTCTTCTTCCGCCCCCCAAATGAAAAATACGTTAGATTTAAATTTTAAATTCATTTTATTCTTAAAATCATAACGTTAATCGTAACAGTTTTTTTTTTTTCTTATAACTTTTTACATATTAAATAAGCAGAATTTTTTATAATACTTTACATTACCAAAATATTTTTTATTTAACTTTAGGTTTACAAATTTATTATAAATTTAGTTAACAATTTTAATTTAATTATTATTAATATAAAATTGTAAGACAGCGCCAAGGTTAACCTGAAAGTAAATAGAGAATATATTTTATTAGTTTGTGTATTTAAATAGTTTTTATTTTCTATTTATTGCTAGAAATATATAATAAATATTAATTTTAAATCTTTCAACTATTCCCAAATTAAAACTTTTTCTCAATGCCCAAATTAAACAAATATTATTTTAAATAAGTTAACTCTAAATAAATTGAAATCTATATTTATTCTATATATATAACAGTTCTGTATAATTTAAGCTAAACATGTTTGCAGTTAAAGTTCTTTTATTTATTTATCTTTCAGTTAGTTTTGTGTAGCATTAACTGTACTTGAAAACCATGGAAATAAAACCAGTTTTTCGTAACCGATTAAGTGATTAGATTAGTTCTGTTATTGAAACTCCCTCTTTCCCTCCCCTTGCCCTTCCCCTTCCTCACACAGTGCACTTGGTATATTCTTAAGCTCTGAGTAAAGCTCAGTTGTGTAAGCTTTCCAGTTAACGTTGCTTCTGCCATGAATTATATTTCAATTTCCATTCTCTCTCTCTCTTAGTGGATTGTGAAGCACTTGATGCTTTGTGTGTGTTTGTGTGTGCGTGTGTGTGGACATTGCCTGCTGTCTTTGTTTGCACTGTTCATTCATTCACAAAATACACACACAATCGTATGCACAAACACACACACACACATGTGCCATATTTTTTATGGCAAACACTCAGTCAGCTGTATACTCTTTCCGCATCTCATGCATATGCATTGTTTATTGATTTTGCATATGTGCGTGTGCGTAAGTGTGTGCCTGCGTACGTGTGTGTTTGTGTGTGAGTGAGCTTCGTTGCTTTACTTTGCACTTCTCTTAGCTCAACTGAACTCTTCTGCTTCCCATGCTGCTCTTATCTTAGCTCTCATCTCATCTATTGCTCTTTGTTTGACTCTTTCTAATTTTGCCATCGTTGTATTTTTTTTTTCATTCTTTCTTTCCCTTTTCTTTCATTTCTTTTGCACTTTCCAGGGGCACACTCGGCCTAATTGTGAGCGGCATCGCAATACTCTGGTGCGCCATATCGGCATCGAAACTATTCGCCACGGCATTCTCCATGGACCATCAACAGCTGCTGATTGCCTATCCATGTGCGGTGCTCTATGGAGGATTTGCCTTGATTACCATTTACTAGGCAATCCGCTTCGAGGCAAACCACGTTGGCAACTGTCTCTGTCTCTGTCTCTGTTACTGTGTCTGTATCTCTGTCCCACTCACTCTATGCAATATTGCGGCATGATTTTAATTGTTCTGCACATACACACACAGAGAAAGACAGCACACACAGACAGCAGACAGACACACACACATCGCCACAGACATGATAATATTTTAAGAAAATAATCGCCGATTGCAAATTTGTTTTTCATATAGTTTTCAGCTTTTGGCGTCATGTAATAAATTTGATTGAAAATAATAAAAAAAAAAAAATGTTAAATTGAAATTGCGTTTTTCACTTGGCAGCTATACAAATATCGACATATATAGGTACATATATGTAAACATATATACATATATTTATTTATCTGCATATGAAGTTCATTGCATTACGTATGTATAAACACGTATTGCAATTTCAAGCGACGTTTTCCGATTTAAGTGTTTACATTTCATACTCTACCCAAAGATATTAAAATGTTGTCACGTAGTATGTGACGTAGGACGGACTGATGACTGGTAGCCTGATGGAGTTATATGAAAACTATAACAGTTTTATGCTACTAGTACTTTATAGCTTATATCTAAAACCAAAAGTTCGTAAGTAATTATTATTTCCTAAACTTCCTCATTATTTTTTACAAAATGCTTGAAGTTTTTAGAGTATATCCAAAAGTAAAAGCGAATTTAAAATTAAAATTTAAATTAAAATGCAGAACAAATACATAGATTAAACCGATTAAACTAACTGACAATATCAATGCAAATAGCTTTACTTTTCACCAATTTTTTAGACGTTTAATTATCAAACGGGGATTCCATTTAAAGGGTTTGATAAAGTTCTAAAACTGGTAAGTTTTTTAAAAAATATTTTGAGAGGTAAGTATAGAAGAATTGGAAGAAAAAGAATTTATAATGCAGAAAGGATTATAGACGTAGTATAAAAACCTAGTTAACATGGCATTTCTGTTAAAAATCGGTAGACCCAGCGATTATTTTGCTAAAATAGCAGCCTACATTTCGATAATTTTCTTTATAGTACTCTGACACCACGTTGACCTAGTATACCCTGTAATAAATTTTGACCAGAAATATGCATTGAATGTTCTGAATACGTCTCATTTTGACTTTACTTTTTCTACAAGTTGTAGCCTTTTAAAATACAGCGGACAAACAGCCCTTAGAATTATAATTACAGGGTGTCAGAGGTGCGTTTAGTTTAAACAAATTCGTATCACTTTATCGTACCCATATAAAATTTTTTTTGGGGTTGTGAAGTATGCAAAGTGTTAATTGAATTTTTAAATGCTGAAAATAAAAAAGCAAACAATTTGCTCAACAAATTTATAAAAGCACGACTAGTCGCTACCCTAAAGGCTATGAAAAAACTCCGTGCAATCAAAATATATAAAATTAAAAAGAGTTTGCCAAATAAAAAATAGTATAAAAGAAAATTTTTAGCAATGGCAAACTCTGCCCTTTTGGTATTCTAGGGTATTTTAGACTAAAAAGGGTTCTGTCTGCGTGCCTACTTACCATATGCAAATAATTCCGGGTTAGTCTTCACATTCCACAGTCGTGTCCTTGTCCTTGACGATGTCGTCGTCACATTTTCATATTACATAATTAGCGGCATTTTTTTTGGGTTTGTTTCGACCTCCCGTTGCTCCCATTTCCTCCCTCTGCATCCCCTTTGCCTGCCTGCTGCTGCTGGTCTGCTTGAATAAATTGCAAAATGCGTAGCATACTTTTGTGCTTTGCGCTTTTTGATTTCCGTTCTCGGGCGCTTCCCGCTGCTTTCCTCTTACACTCCTTGATCCATTCTTCCTGCATCTTTGCTTCACTCTCTTCCTTCTTTCTCCCTCTTCTTCTCCTTGCTCTGTTGTCCGCTGTTCGCTTATGCAAATTGTTGTAATTACTACAATTCGGTTGAAGCATTTTTATGGTCGCTTGAGAGCAAAAATTGTATATTTGCTTTAAAAGCAACAAAGCTGTGCGTCACGAAAGATACCCTGTAGAAGAAAAAAGTGGTAGAAAAATATCAATAATTTAGACTGGGAAAGTTATTAATGAACTAACTAGGCTTTTTATTATAAGCGTATTTTAAATATCAATCATGGAACAAGAAATGAATTTTTCTGCCAGCTTCTACCCTACAACTTTTTCAAGACTACTATTATACCCTTTCTTAGCTTATTTAAAATGAGTAACAAAAAATACTATAAAAGAAAGAAATACATGCGGAAATATTTGTGTGCTAATTGCGCGAATTCTGTACTTTTTTTTTTGCGAAGAAACATAAAGGGCTGAGAGCGCAGAAAGCAAGGGTGGAGAGAGAGAGGAGTGAGGAGAATGCGGAAGGAGCGTCATCAAAGGCGGCAGCTCGCCATTAGCAGCATTAATAAACACTCGTTAGCAGTGTGCACGAGCAAAGAATGAGAGATGGAGAGAGAGAGAGAGAGAGAAAGGGCAAGAGGGACTGTGGACAGAAAGAGAAAGAGAGGGAGAGGGAGGGAGAGCGGAGGAGAGAGTGCTCGAATGTGTTGCTGATAATTAGAATTAGCGCACAATTAAGGCGGTGAGCATGTATACGGCTTGGGATTTCTTTGAATAATGGAACGCCGGAATAAGCTTATTACCCGCGCTCAATTTTGAATTAATAAGCAGCTTGGACTTGGCGCTAAATCCTACAAAAAAAAAATATTAAAAAATACAAAAAAAAATATAAAATATAAAAATATATATAAAATTGTATACGTTTAGTTACTATTTTTATATATATTTTTATTCGTTTTTGAGAGCCAACACAAGCAACACCTGCGGACGAAAGCAGCTTAACAAAAGAGATGGCAATATTATAGCCATTCTGCTTCACGTTCTGTATTTTTAGGGGCGTGGCTACAACAAGAGTTATTACATTTTTAGCTTTCAGTCTCTTTCGCTCCCATTCTCTCCCCCTCTCTCTCCCACTCTCACCCTTCTCTGTCGACTGTTTTGCTGCATTTTAATATAAATATGCAATTTAAGTGAAGCAGCGACAAAGCGAGCAGTGGAGGGGTGCAGAAAGGGGGTGGGTGCGTAGCGGGTGGTAGGAGTAGTGGCTTAGTTAAGCAGCTGCATCTGAGCCAAAAGTGAAGGCGTTAATTACGCAACTGCCGTCTTTATGTAATAGAAAACCTGACGCCATTATGGTTTACTGACATAGGCGGGTAGCACAAAGGGATTGGGTGGTAGAGGGGAGTGTTCGCTGTGTAATAGAAAAAAATGCAAACGTGCAATTGCCACATTTTTAATTAGCGCGCTTAAAAGCGCATTAAGTAGTCGAAGAGAGAAAAACCCATTGAAAAACTGTCTGACAAGCGGGCGTAACAGTCATGTGTGTAGTTGTGTGTATAAGTGTGTGTGTGTGTGTGTGTGTGTGTTTGTGAAGAGGTGTTTTATAACAAGCTCTAACCAAGATGCATTGAAAGTAAAATTCAGTGACTACTTGAAGTTTACCTTGAAAGCGTTGCAACGAAAGTTTCGAGCACTAAAGCTTTAGTATAGCTATATGTCAGTTCAATGTCAAGTTGATCAAGTTAGCATATAGAGTTATATAACACACGTGTACTGTTGAATAACAGTTAAGCAAACATTTCAAGAGCTATTTTTAGGTCAAACTATATGAAACTTTTGAATTATATAACTTTTTTTTTAGCATTGAACTAAATGAATACAATTTTTAAATATTATAATTATGTAATTATTAAACTATACATTTATTTCTAAGTTAAATTTTAATATGAAAAACATTTTTAGTCTCTAAATATTTTAGAGCTATAAAATTAGTTTAGCTTAGAAGCTGCTAAATAGGGCTCCAAAGTTATCGATAGTACATGCGATAGTAAAGATATGACGATAGTCGCTCGTCATGTGTCTAAAATGTATCCCATTTACTAAGCATACCCCCCCCTGTCTCTAAAACTTTTATTAACAAGTTCTAGCAACCGATATGTTATCGATAACAACGATTGCTTAAAAACTTTTAGTTGAACCCCGTCTTTAACAGTCTCTACTGCTCATAGCCAATACCTTGCCTTAAAAGCTTACTCATGTCCTTAAAGCAGTTTCTTACAAAAGAACCGACGCCGTTGATGATGAATTCCACTCGCTTGATCCCAAAAACACAGGGTATAACAGTTATGACGAGCGGAAAAGTCGACAGACCGCGACTGCGGTTGCCACATGAAAAGCTTGCAACGTATTAAGTGGGTGGCAGCAGTATGATAGAGAAGCTAAGGGCCGAAAGGGGGCGTGGTACAGGAGGAGTAGAAGGGGGATTGAAGACCACGTAGGTGCTTAACGTATAGATTGAAATAAGCTGTCTGCCAGCGTTGACTTTTCAAAAGCCCCAGACCAAATTGCTGGCTAGCCTCATCTGCATTCATCAAGCTCCCCACTCCATCCCTCACGCCCTTCGACCACGCCCCCTCGGCTATGCGCCTCAATTGCGCCACACATAACCGCGCTTGCTAAAAGCCGAATGTAACATTTATGGCCATGGCTTTAAAGTGACCAGCAGAGGGGGGAAGGGAGGAAGATACGCGAGCCAGAGGGAGACATAGCGAAAGAGATACGAATAGAGATGCACTGAGAGAAAAGGGGAAGAAATCTAAGCAGTGGTAGCAAGTAATCCAAAGGAGTTTAATTTTATGGGTTGATCAAATTTGCAGAAAGATTTTTTTGTTTTGAAGACATTAATCTTAATCTTAGCAATATTTTTAACAGTGTAGAAAGAGAGAGAAAGAGCTAGCAAGGGAGAGACTGAAAGAGATAGAGGGAGACAGGGAGCAAGGTAGCAAAGCGCGTTGATTGCTTCCGGGGAAAAAGGGAGTAAAAGCCGCAGAAATGAGCTGATATAGGAGGAATAGGGGCAGCCAGGGGTGTAGGGGTCAAGCGGTGAGAGAGGAGAGAGGAGATGTCTTCCACTTGAGGCCATTTAGTGTTGGCGCTAGCTTGGTCAGCTGCGAAGGGCCCTCGATATATGCAAAACCAATTAGCCTGCAATACGTAAGCAGCAGCAATAACAAAACAAAGCACTTGAGTTAAGGACAAGGGGGGGAGGGAGAGGGGAGGGCCATACAGGTAAGGCAGGTGGACAAGACGAAGCTAAGCATGTTTATTGTTTTTCGCTTTTCATGCACTTCAATGAGCTCATTGGCCAGGACTAACTAGACTAGTGTGTGTATATCAGGATGAGGCACATCTTTGCCAGAGATGTGGAGTCACTAACTCTTAGAGAAAGGGGGAGTGGCAAGTCAAAGTCGATTTCAACTGAACTGTAGATAATCCCCTGACAACAGCAGTTAACAGGCAACGATTACTTGGCAACAAGTCAATTACGAGCTGAGCAATGGACCAGAGGCGGGGCTAAGAGGGCTGCTTTGGGGGGAAGGGAAAGGGGCCACAGCATGCTAGTCGACTTCCACAGCATCTGGTTGCAGCGATAAGCTAAATCTAACACTAACACTTTGAACTCGGCCTGGCCAAAATACACAATAAATTCCATCAGCTTGGCCAACTGCACTGCGAGAAATCCCCTTAATGCGGCAACTAATTGAGCGGGCCCTAAAGGCGGATGCGAATGCGAATGCGGATGTCGATGCGAATGCGAATACGAATACGAATACGAATGCGGGTTGCGAATACCAAGGCGACCTGGTCTTAGCCCTTATCGCCAGCTGGCAATCGTCTTGTAATCTGCTGCCTTTCGCATACCCTAACCGAGGGGGTATATCAGCTAAGCTGGTAGCTATCATCACAGTCTATAAAGGGTGGAATTTGTGGATATATGAAATTGCTGATAAAGCCCAAAGATATAGTTTAGATAGAGCATTCAGCCTTCGTTTAACTCTACTTACAGCCGTTAACTTGTTGAAATTACTTTTAGCGATTTTTACAACATTTTTATTGCCTGTCGAATGGGCTAGTTGTGAGAGTTGGTCAAGAGTCGTGTGTGTATGTGTGTGTGTGTGTGTGTGTGTGTACTCAGTGTGGATTTCAGATTTTCTTCAACTACTTTTTTCTACTTTTTTGGTCAAGATTTTGGCTGGCTTTGCGATTTCAGTTATGCGGTCTTTCGAATTCAATTAAAAAGACAACATAACATTTCTCTTGTTAGTTGGCCAACAAACTTTTAGGCCAATCCAAATGCTGAAGCCACCAAGATAAGAATAAGGGTAAAAATTCGTTTTTCTTTCGACTTTTTTTGTGTTCAAGTTTTTTGCAGCACGTGCTATAAATTTGGCTGCGAATCATTCAGGCGGCAAGTGACAAAACAGACAGTGGTAAAAACAATGCGGCAGAATACTAAGAGTATAAGAGAATCAGTTAAGAGAGAGGTGAAGAAAGTGGTAGAAAAGGGGGTGGGGCAGGCGTGTTCTCTCTAGCTCATACGGTTGGCTGCATTTGCATATTTTGTAGCGAATTGTTGCTCTACTGCTTGCTAATAGGAAAATGCGACACAGACAACGAGCAGACAGAGCAAGCAGCAGGAGGTAGAGGCAGAGACAGAGATAAAGAGAGAGTGAGAGAGAGAAAGATAGCTGTAGTGTGCGTGTTGGCACGTGTTGTTTTTGCATGTCTAATACGCTTTGAACTCGCTGCCTTTGCTGCAAGCAAATATGTATGTCAAATGCTTAATCAGCCGCACATACACACGTACACACACACACACAAGCACACAGTTATATACACACACAACTACAAGTCTGGCAGGCAAACAAAGCAAACGAGTAAACGAACGATGCATAAATATTTCAATAGCATACTTTTCGGCTACGTGCACAGTGAGGCAAAACTCCCTTTGTACCTTCCTCTTTACACACACATTTGCATACAAAGCTACGTGTGTGTATGCGTGTGTGTGTGTGTGTGTGTGCAACGGACACTCTGCTGCATTTTATTTAACATTAATAATTGAAATAGTTTTTGCTACTGCTGAAAAGCGTCACGATTTCCAAAGTCTGTATTACTGCTCTTTTGGCATGTCGAAAAGTCGGATTTGTTAAATCAGTGGAATCAGTTGAAGTCGTCTGCCGATTGGAATTCATTCCTCTATATAATGGCTGCATATGTTGCTTGAATTCGTTGCTAAATCGTGTAGTTCTTTGTTGAAGCTGTTAACGCTTAGTTGTGCATACCAAAGGAAACTCTTGGGTTTCAGTTAAGTTTTCACTGTACTCAAAAAAGATCTGAGGTGTATTTAAAGCATGAAAAAGTATAATGAAAGCAAATTCGAGCCTATTTTATATAAATGTATATATATTCTTGATTAACATCATCGCACCACAGCTCAGCTAACAAATTAAGTTAGTTCTATTTTGACACTCTTCTCTCCAACTTTGTATGATCACAACTCAGCCAAATGACATGATATCTTGAAAAGTCATACCTTTTTGGACTCTGGGCAATTACTACTATCGATCGTCGTCAAAATTTAGAACTCTTAGAATCGACCCCATTTTGGCAAATTTTATGATGTTACCCCTTTAAGTTTTTTGAAAAATCACCAAATTTTTAAAAACTTAAAATCTTCAATATTTTACTGAAAAACGATAGTTCTGCAGCTCACCAGCTCGAAAAGGTATACCAATTGAAAATTGGTCGTCACAGTCCGAAGTTATTTCAAGTCAAAGTTTGCTATGACCCTACTGATACTAGGTTTGAGAACGAGATACTTTCTTAAGAATTATTTGAAAATAAACTCTGTTCAAAAAAGTATTATATATATTAGGCTTAAATAAAGTTATACCTTTTTGCAGTCTAGACAAAATTTAAAATCAATTAAATTAAAATGTCAAATAAAACTTATTAGAGCCAAGTTTAGGTTCGATAAGACCTGGCTCAGATATGTCACTGCTGCAATCTATCGTAATTCAATACTTTCTGTTTTTAAAATAGCTTTTCAGCTTAATTGGTTTGTGAAATAAACTTCTTAATAATTTTATGCCTTTTTGCAAAGTTATAAATAATTCCAGACTTTTAAAAAGTGTTCAAGAGTGAAATTTAAGAAGATTTGCAGTATACAGTGCTGGGCAAACAAGTAGAAACAGTCGAAACGATTTAGGTTTTTAACCTTTTTAATTTATTTTAAACTTTAGAACGCCATAAAATCTATTAGATAATTTAATTATTTGTTAGAAACCACAACTACTCATTCACTAATGGCTTAGTCTCAACTGACAAGTCTTTCAAAAAGACTTTCTCCTTAATTTGAGCTCTGCACAGTGTCCAGAATTCATTGTCCGGCACTGTATAGATTTATATATAAATACATCTGCTTTAATCTTTTAATACAATAATGTAACTCAACTCAACGTGTGTAATTTTAGGTTGAGTCAAATAACTTTTAGCTGCTTTCAAAGTATTTCAAACTCATTTAGCTGTTTTTACTCTCTGCTTCTTCTACTTCTTCTTCTTCTTCTTGGTCTACTTGCTATTGTAGTTGTTGTTGTTGTTGTTGGCTTGGCTTTTGCTGTAATTTCGTTGTCATTAAGTTGGCATTATAACAAAATGCCTTTTCAATCACTTTTGACTAAATGCAGTCGCTGCCAAGCTAGATGAGATGAAGTCCCAGAATTGCTGGGTTCCTTGGCCCACAACTCAACATACCCCTACCCCACTCCTCTCTCATCTCCCTCGTGTCCTACTGTCGCATCAAGGACGCGCTTCAATGAGTTTCACCAACAATTTTTCGACAGGGATAAGTAAACACAACAATGAACGAAACCGAGACGAAAAGAAACTGAAGAGGCAACCGCAAAGTAACAAAGCATAAAAAGAACTCCAGAAAACTCAACGAACGGGAGGTGAAAAGTGGGCGGGGCAGGGCAGGGCAGTAAATTTGGAGCGTTTCGTCAATGTCACTGCGGCGAGCTCACAGGAGCCAGGATCGACCGAGTGCTGCGAACTGAGCACTGAGCACTGAGAACTGCCTTCTGCCGTCAGTCCTCGGTCCTCGGTCGTCGTCCGTCTGTCGTCTGTCGTCTGCCTTCTGCCCACGCATATCCTTTTGTATTTAAAATGTTTGCCTCGCCTGATGAACAGAATACGCGAAACTTTTCTCTGTTTTCATTCAGTTTTCCTTCTCTTTTCATTTTTTTTTTTTGAATTTCGGTTTTCTTTTTTCTTCTTGCTGTTGTGCCCTGCTCTGCTCAACAATTTCATTATCTGCGTAGCAGGAAAGTCTATGAGAAGCGAGTGTATAAAGCTGCAGCTTCCCTTGTACCGGCCTAGGCTGGTTGTGGCATGACGGCAGGAGCCCTACAAGCCGCAAAAGCAGTGGCAAAGGCAATGACAACGGCAGTGGCAACAGCCAGTGGGTTGCCAAAGGGGGGCCAAGGGGGCAAGTAGGCCCTAAAGCTAACAACTTTGAATGATCAGCACTCTACCAAGTAAGACGATATCTTGAAAAGTCGTGCCAATCGATCGTAATCTTTCTGAACCAAAGCTTGCAATCCCTTGAAATACTTTCTAAGCTACGCCCCTGGCCACTGAGGCAGCCGCAACAACAGCGAGCTAATTTTTATGGCTAAACTTTGTGAATGGAAAGTGTATTAGAAAAGTGTGGGCGTGTGTATGTATATAAGTGTGTGAATGTGTGTATAATGATAAATATGTATATGTATACATATATGTATGTATATGCATAACATTAAGAGTATCAACAATATGTGCATAGTATAAACCATAACAGTTTTCAGAAGAGTTTTTTAAACACATTCCCCTAAGAGTAAATAACATATTTCCCCCCTTAAATACTAAGTCAAAATTTAATTACTTATATTTTTAATAAATCTTATATATAATGAGCAAACAAAGACCATGAAATTATAAATTAAAAATGTTGTAATGTCTTAAACTAAATATTGCAGCACACAAATGTGGCGATAATTTGTAGAAAGGGGTAAAGTGGTGTCCTGGAAGCACTTGAAACAGGATACACGCGCTGCAACAACAACAGCAGCATGGAGGGAGCGGCTAAGGAAAAGGACAACAACCGCTGGAGGCGCATTTGCATAGGCTTAATTTAAATTCCCTTAATCAGAAGCATATCAAACAACAACAACGGGAACAGCAGCTAAAAGCGGCAACTCTCGAACTGTGGCCAAAAAGGACAATGAGTGACAGGACCCTTTTGCTTTTGCATACAAAACTAAGCAGATTCCAGTATAAGGAAACAGGCCCAAAACCAAAAGAGAATAAAAAAAAAGAAAACGAAATAAAATCGAGAAAAAAATATTAAGAAAAGGTTCGCTTAACTTTGCCAAATAACTGCAGGCGTTATAAATCTGCGCAAAGGACATATCGTCAACAAGCAGCAGCAACAATAACAACAGAGTCACACAAAGAGAGAGAGGACTGTATAAGAAAGGGATAGAGAGCTAGAGAGAGAGAGAGACAGTGTTGGAAGTCTTCTTGCAGTCTTCTTCCCAAAAAATAACAGAATCAAAAGGTTTTTTTTCACTGCGTATAAGTTGCAAATTAAGTTGCCCCCGAAAAAAAAAAAATGGCAGCTAAAGACGCTAACGCTCTTGTCCTTGACGTCTGCTTATGATAACCATTTTGGCCTTGCGGCCACACAAACAACAACAAACAGAATACATGGGAAATACACAGTCTTCCCCTTTCACCCCTCCACTCCCCCCCCATAAAGACATTTGTATTTGTGATTTAAACAGTTTGATTCAAAGTTATGCAATGCTTTGTTGGCAGCTTTTTGCATTGTTGTTTTGTACACTGCCAGAAATAACTCTAGTTAATTAAACAGTCTTCAAATTTGCTCAAATATGGCTAGAATTTTGTTCATTTAACAGCTCTACCATACAAAGCAAACAAATTTATTGAGCAACTTTTAAGGGTTTCAGTTAATTACACACTTTTATACTTAAATCTTTTATATTAAGTCAATAAATTAAGTCAAAATATAAATTAAATTAATTTGAACGTGTTTTCATCATAGAAGTGTTTAAAATTAATAATTTACTTCGACTTTTCTTACTTCAGTTCTGACTTTTCCCACAGTCAGCATCAAACTCAGACTCGTTCCCTCTCTGTCGCTCCCACTCTACCTCTGTCTCATTTTTTTCCTCATATCTACTCGGAGTTGGCTTTATCTAATAGTCAAAATAAAGCGGCCGTTATCCTTGCGCCCCAAAAAATATCCTTTAATTGAGTGCACACTTATGCCAAACAGCGTCCATGGCAGACGTCACACACAGACACACACCCACACCCACACACACACACTGCCACACATACTCATACCCTCGTTCACACTCAGTGACTGCAAGGCTTGCTGCTTGCTACTAGCTGGCTTCCATAGCGCGGTATCCAGGACTCCTTTTGGCTTGATGCTCTTACGCTGCCTTTTTATGCGCTTTTAGCGCCATTATCCTTTTACGATTATCGCCGCTAAAGCGAATTGACTGTTTGACGTTCAATTGAAAATTTTGCATTAAAGCTCAATGGCTTAACCCCTTCAAATTATGCAATAACGCTCCTTATTCCCCTACTCACACTCACACTCTCCACTACCACTCCCATCCTACCACCGCCACGCCCACTCCTCCAGTCCACACACACACACAGATTCCGTTGGCAAAACTTCGTCTTAAAGCCAAAAGCTGCCAACTGGCAGCGAAAAAAAAAAGCTAGACTGCTCTGCTGGAGTGCAGTGCTGCCATTTTAGCTTTCTTATAGCTAAACTTAGCTATTTTGTACTGGAAAAAGCTAGAAAACAAGCTTTTCGGGGTTTAAAAACTTAAAGAAACTTAAATCTGTTAAATTAAAATAATTTAAAATCTTTCTTTAAAACAAACTAATAAAATGTTAATTATTAAAAAAAAAAAAAATAATTATTTTTGTTATTAAATTAATTAAAACACATTTTAACTTTAATTTGAAAGTTATTTTTGATAGTGTTGAATAGAAATTAAATATTTTAAAAAGTGTTGTAATATTGTTTAATGTTTTAAATTAATTATAGGCTACTAGAATTATGGCAGCACTGATACACATTTTGGAAGCTTAAGTGGGCGTGGTTCTCTGATGGCTTGGTAGGTCGCAGTGCCACTGACAACCGAAACGGCAAACGGCATCGAACGGCGGCCAATTAGTGCACATTGCTCATACGCCACGTTTGTCATGCCAGTCGGTAGCTCTTACTCCCTCTCACTCACTCTCTCTCCCTCACGCTCTCTCTCTCTAGCGGAAACGGAAGTTGTAAGGGGATTTTCAATTTGCAATTGAACTGATTTTTGGCTTGATTCCTCGTCTCCCTATATATTTCTCTCCTCTCTCCCTTTTTTTTTTGGCTTTTTTTTGCTGCGCTCATTTTATGGCTGAGTTGGTTGCTTGGCTGCGGTGCCGATGCCAATGCCGATGCCGAGCGCTGAGTGCGGAAATGTAATCATCGCAATGCCTTTGCTCTGCCCCAGCTCCCTGCGCTGCCACGCCCATGCCCACACACCCGCACAGACACACAGAGCTTATCGGCAAAGTCAAACGTACAAATACAAATGCAGTGCAACAAATATGTACACACACCCACATACGTGTGTATACTTACATTTAATTTCCACTAATTGAATCGAAATCGATCTCTGCATTTTTGTTGCCTCCAGGATTGACGTTGGCTTTTGCAAATTTTTGGTGTGTGGCCGGGAGTGTAGGGCGGTGGTGGGAGTGGGCATGGCATTGCTGCTTTTACTCTTTGAGCGCATTAATAAACTTTTCATATAAATCAACGAATTTTGTCGACATTTGCCTGGCGTTGCGAAAATTATCGAACGAATTTGCGTGAAACATTGGCAAAAACCCGAAAAAACACACGCAAGGGATTAACTACCTCTGACTTTTATGCAAACGGAAGGATGCGGTTTAAGTTGCAACTGCAACAACAAATTAGTAAAATGGGATGTTACCACGCCCCTTTCCCCCTTGGGTACTAATGAGCGGGCGCGTCAACTTGCCACTTGCCATTTGCTACTTGCTGCTTGCCACTCGAAGCTGTGGCGTCAGTTGGCCCACAAAAGTATGCAACGCTTAAATCTTAATTAAATTAAATATCAGAACTGAAATGTCTGGAAAAAATCTTAAACTCAGTCTAAGTAGCCTTTAATTAAAAAGTTCTTGAAGAAGTTTCTGCGTTATGAGAAGAAAAATTATGGATAGAAATTTTTTTAAGATTTTTACTATAAATTCGAAATTCGATGACACTTTAAATAAATATATATTAAAGGGTTTCTAGGCAAAAAAAATTTTGAAAAATGTTTTAGAATCATTGCTCAAAATTATAATCAAAAACTGCAACTCAAAAATCCAAAACAAAGAATTGTTGTAGAATAAAAAAAGTATGAAATAACAATAAGAAATTTAGTTAAGTATTTACCAAATTGTCCTCAAATATTTTTAAGAACTAATATGAAGATATGAAGACTTTTGAATGTGTATAACAAATTTCACAGCAATTTCATACTTGGAAACGTTCTACTATTTGATATTATACTCCATTGAAAACTCATTTAAACTAAACAAAATTCTTCATAGTGAATAAAACCAACAAATGCCCAGAATCCAAAGTACCCAAACAAATCCTAACTAACTAACTAACTAACTCAAAAATCTATGAAATAGCCAACTAAAATTAACTAAAAACAATTAAGACAACGTTTTAGCTTTTTTGATAAAAGTTACAATAAATTTGGCTCAAACAATATTTACGAGAATAAAGTTTTAAAATAAAAGCTTCTTTGGACTCACCTAGACATAGGCAGCCACATTCTCCTCCAGGTTTAGTAGCGTTTTAACGACCTCATCGTGGATCTTCTTCAACTGCTCCTCCACAACATCTTTGCCGTCCTTAGGATCAAGAAATTTCATAGTTCCCAGATCGTAGAGGATTTTGGTGCCACGTTCTCTGATGAGACCCCAAGAGACATGAGCCTCCTGTCCGGCTGTATTCTCCACGGCCTGAATGGCGCTCTTATAGAAGGCCATCATGTTCTTGAGCATTCCAACTGTCTTATAGAAGGGACAGAAGGCATCGTAGGTGCTGTACGAGTTCTGCTGCAGGAAATCATCCTTCAGCATGCGAGCCACTTCCAGTGTTATCTTATCGGACTCGTTTAGAGATGTTTTGCCCACCAATTGCACGATTTCGGCCAAATCTTCCTCCTCCTGCAGCACCTGCTTGGCGAGTGCTCGCAGCTCGATAAACTCTGGACTCTCAATCTCGTAGTAACTGTCGAGAGCTCTCATGTACTTGGAGTAAGACTGCAACCAGTTCACGGATGGGAAATGCTTACGCTGTGCCAACTTCTTGTCCAGGCCCCAGAACACCTGGACAATACTCAAAGTGGCCGACGTCACTGGATCGGAAAAATCACCACCTGGCGGTGATACAGCGCCTACAATGGAAACAGATCCCTCTCGTTCCGGACTGCCCAGGCACTTGGTGTGCCCCGCACGCTCGTAGAAAGAAGCGAGACGAGCACCCAGATAGGCGGGGTAGCCGGCATCGGCAGGCATCTCAGCCAGACGTCCGGAGATTTCACGTAAGGCCTCAGCCCAACGGGAGGTGGAATCAGCCATCATGGAGACGTTGTAACCCATATCACGGAAGTACTCGGACAGAGTGATACCAGTGTAGATGGAAGCCTCTCGAGCAGCGACAGGCATGTTGGAAGTGTTGGCCACAAGAGCAGTACGCTTCATGATGGACTCGTGCACTCCGTTGATTTCCACCGTGAGTTCGGGAAAATCCCGTAATACCTCAGACATTTCATTGCCACGCTCACCGCAACCGACGTAGATGATGACATCCGAGTTGGAGTACTTGGACAGCGACTGTGAGGAAGAAGCAGAAATATATTTTTAGTATAAACTGCTAGAAAATATTGATTACTTAATCAGAAACAAAATTCTTAAAGTAAACCCTTAAATAAAGACCAAAATTAGACCTTTTTCGAGCTCATTGTTACCTGTGAAATGACGGTCTTGCCACAACCAAAGGCACCTGGAATGGCCGTCGTACCGCCTTGAACGCAGGGAAAGAAGGCGTCGAGCACACGCTGTCCAGTGAGCAGAGGATTAACACCTGGTAGTTTCTCGACAACGGGTCGACTTTGACGCACTGGCCACACCTGCAGCATGGAGTGTCTACTGATTTTGTCTTCAAATTCCGTTTCAATGACCACTTCCTCTACTGTATAGTTGCCCGGTGGGGCAATCCAGGTGATTCTACCCTGAGCACGAGGTGGCAGCATCAAACGATGCTCCACCATACTGTTCTCCTGGACCAGACCATAGATGTCACCGCCTGTGATGAGATCATCGACGCGAAAATTCGATGGTGAAAAGTTGTAATTAATATCTCTTGGCAGACTCTTCACATTGACGCCTTTGGGCACATAGATGGAGTTGGTTTGTTCGTTGATAGAACGCAAAGGTCTCTGGATGCCATCGAAGATGCTGCCCATGATACCCGGTCCCAGTTCGACGGATAGAGGCTTCCCGGTCTGATAGACGGGATCGCCAACGCTGACACCGGAGGTTTCCTCGTACACTTGAATGGTGGCCATATCGCCTTCTAGTCGTATGATCTCTCCCACCAAATGAAAGTGTCCCACTCGTACCAGTTCGTACATAGCAGCTCCGGCCATTTTCTCCGCATTGACCACCGGTCCAGAGACACCAAAGACACGTCCTCTCTGGTATATATCAAATTCGGGACGCTTCACGTTGTCCTCCAAAGCTAACGAGCGTGCACTCAACTCTTTCTGTACGGCATCATCGTGTATGGTCACCGGGTATTTTATGAGTGAATCCAAATGAGTTGAGTTTTTTACTGTCTCAGGTATTGAGTCCCGATAGGCCTCTGGTAGTGCTGGTATTGCTGGTGGTGGTACCGCTGGTATATCCATATCTGAAATTGATACATCGCTGATGAACGAAGTATTCGTAGCGCCATCAAATTTCAATGGATGAATTTGCTTTGAGCACCTTTTGTATATATCTGACTTCTCCATTGGGCACCTTTCTCTAGCTTCTCTCCTTGGCTCCATGCATGATGGTGCTCCCATTGATGCGCTTCTTCTGCTCTTCTTCTCCTTCTCCCTCTCCTTTTTGTCTTTCTTCTCCAGTTTCTCCAACTTTTCTGCCAGCGCCTGCATATTTTGTGCTGCCTGACACTGATCTGGATTCTTTGGGCATTGACATTTTCTAGATTCCATTTTTGTCTTAAATTTAGTTAAACCACAACAAACAATTTGGTGCTTTTCAAGAACTTTCTGTTGTTTTCTTGTATGTAAATCGAATAATTATTGTTAAAGTTGTCAGTTATTGAAAATATCATTTGATCTGTGTTGGAAACTTTCAGAGGAAAGTGATCAAGGAATCGGATATTAATGGAATAATTTGATAAGTGCAAGTTTTAAGCTCCAGGTGGATAGTAAATAGATAGTATTGAATTCTGCTCTAGTCAAAAGTTTTTACAAAATTTTAAAAAAGTTTTCTAAAATCCATTTCCACTTTCTATATTAAAGCAAACCAGCAGAATTTCAAACGAAATTAGTATGGAAAATCTGCTGATTTTCTTATTAACACTCTTTAGTAATATTTCCAAAACTCAAGTATGCTTTATCCTAAAGACTTTAGCACTAGTTTTACTTTCGAATCATTAACTCTAATGAGTATAACTAACTAAAAATCAATAAAGTATACAATAAACTTTATAATAGTTCGTAATACTCAATTGAACTTTGTTTAAACAACTGTAGAACGTTTAACAAAAATATTTCTTAAAACTTTCTTTAAGTTTAGTAGATTTTTAAATGCCGATAGTTTTCTTTCACCTATCGTATAGATGAAATACTTCAGACACGGTGAAAAATCTTTGGTAAAAGCGGTTTAGAAGACAGAAAATACATGAAAATTACAGTGGAAAATACTTAAAATTATATAAATGATTGAAGATTGAAAAGTCATTTGACTTTCAATTGCATTAAATGTATTTGTTGTTTGCACTTTATTCGTACATTTAATATTTCATACTTTAAATATTTACATAAGTTTAACAAACAAACAAACAAAGAGAAAACATGACTTTTTCACAAATAAACAAAAGAATTTCCATTCATTAAACAATAATACTATGCATGCATTTTGTGGCGTGTAAACGTGTGTGTGTGGGTGTGGGTGTGTGTGTGTGTGTGTGTGTGTGTATGTATGGGAAGTACATAGAAGGACGTTAGTAACGTTGTTGTTGCTGTTGTTGTTGTGGATGGCCGTGGGGCAAAATAAAAAAAAAAGAAAGACAGAGACAGAGATAGAGAAAGAGAGAGAGAGAGAGAGAGAGTAAAATTTGTGTAACAACCGCAGGCCGGAATGTTTTCATCTCTCAGGCTATTAGAAGAGGAATGTTTACAATAGTATTTCATAACTTGTTTTTTTTTTTTCATTTTTTATATCTTTTTTGTGCTGGTTTTTTGTTTGTTATTTTGGAATCTTTTGTTGTGTTGCACGGAATTGTTTTGACGGAACTGTACGCAATATGAACGAACGCTTTTGTTGCCATTTTTAAAAGTTAACTACATAACAATATAAGATTAGGGTGTAAAAGTACGGCCAGTGTGCTCTAATCCTCCAGATTTCTAAAGGCCTGCTGCAAATCCTCATGCAGCTGCTCAAAGTCAGCCTTAATCTTGGCCTCACCATCCTTGACGGGATCCTAAAAAAGTAACATTTAAACATTTAAAGTTTGTTTTAAACAAAATGTAAAGAAAAATTGAAATTTACCTTGAATTTCATGGAGGACAACTGGTACATAATGTTGCCCATAGCCTCACGGATGACATTCCAGGTGATCTTGTTCTCGGACTGAGCTGTCGACTCCACAGAGTGACGGGCCAGATCGTAGAAGTCAATGATGTTCTTCAACATACCGACGGTCTTGTAGAAGGGGCAGAAACGATCGTATGACGAGTAGGAGTTCTGTTGCAGGAAATCATCCTTAAGCAGCTTGGCCACCTCAAGGGTGATCTTGTCGGTCTCGGCCAGGGAGGCCTTGCCGACCAGTTGCACGATTTCGGAAAGATCCTCCTCCTCTTGCAGAATCTCCTTGACCTTGGTACGCAGTGGCACAAACTCTTGGAAGTTCTTGTCATAGAAATCATCCAGGGCACGCATGTACTTCGAGTACGAGATGAGCCAGTTGATGGAGGGGAAATGTTTGCGCTGGGCCAGTTTCTTGTCGAGACCCCAGAACACCTGGACAATACCCAGAGTGGCGGAGGTAACGGGATCGGAGAAATCACCACCAGGAGGTGACACAGCACCCACAATGGACACGGAACCCTCACGCTCGGGATTACCCAAACACTTAACACGACCGGCACGCTCGTAGAAGGAGGCGAGACGAGCACCCAGATAGGCTGGGTAGCCAGAATCGGCAGGCATTTCAGCCAGACGACCAGAAATTTCACGCAAGGCTTCGGCCCAACGGGAGGTGGAATCAGCCATCATGGAGACGTTGTAACCCATATCACGGAAGTACTCAGACAGGGTGATACCAGTGTAGATGGAAGCCTCACGAGCAGCGACAGGCATGTTGGAGGTGTTGGCCACAAGAGCGGTACGCTTCATGATAGACTCAGTGACGCCATCGATTTCAACAGACAACTCGGGGAAATCACGCAATACCTCAGACATTTCATTACCACGCTCACCGCAACCGACGTAGATGATGACATCAGAGTTGGAGTACTTGGACAGAGCCTAAAAGATTTGCTTGATATAAGTAATCATTCAGTTAAGAGCCCTAATTCTTAACTCACCTGGGAGATGACAGTCTTGCCGCAACCGAAAGCACCGGGAATGGCTGTGGTACCACCCTGGACACAGGGGAAGAGCGAGTCCAAGACACGCTGTCCAGTCAACAGGGGATGATTGGCGGGCAGCTTCTCGGTGACGGGACGGGGCTGACGCACGGGCCACACTTGCAACATAGTGTGCTTGGTGATCTCACCATCGAATTCGGTTTCGAGGACAACATCATCGACTTTGTAGTTACCCGAGGGGGCAATATAACGTACGGTACCCTTGGCACGTGGGTTGACAATCATCTTGTGCTTGACCAGAGTGTTCTCATGGACCAGACCATAGAGATCACCACCGGTGATGTGAGAGCCGACCTTAACGTTCAGTGGATTGAATTCCCAGTTGGCAACACGGGACAAGCATGGCACATTGACACCCTTAGGGATATAGATTGACTCGGTCAACTCGTTAATGTCCTTCAATGGACGCTGGATACCGTCAAAAATGCTGCCCATGATACCGGGTCCCAGCTCGACGGAAAGAGGTTTGCCTGTACGCAGCACGGGATCACCGACTGTGACACCCGAGGTTTCCTCGTACACCTGAATGGTGGCCATGTCACCCTCCAGACGAATGATCTCTCCCACGAGCTCATAGTAGCCCACACGCACCAGCTCGTACATAGCAGAGCCGGACATGCACTCGGCGGTCACGACTGATCAGAATCAGGGATACAGTGTTGGTTAAGTGGAAAGGTTTAGTAGATTGGATGGGTGTTACTTACCAGGTCCAGAGACAGCGAAGACGCGGCCATATTTGGACTCACGCTCCTCGTCATCGAAACGCTTCAAGTTGGACATTTTGTTTTATATTTCGACTCTACAACTGTATCGAAAGAAAAGCTATGAAAATTTTGATTGAATTCATTACTATTCTACTTCGCACTAGGTATGTGCATGTATTGGAAAAATTTCTTATCACAGTCAGCTGACAGAGCCAACTGGAGCGCACGCTGGCCAAAAAGACCCACAGAGGTTAAGAAAATAACTTTTTTTTTGTAATATTTCTTTTTAGCACACACATTTCTTTTATTTACTTAATTTAGCTAATTTTGTATTGAAATTAAATTTTTTTCTTTACTTCTATTGTTAACTATTTACCTTAACAGCAAAATTGTGCTCGTTGAATGAATAAAAGTTAATAAGCAGAGCTTTTATTTCACGTGACAGAGCTTTGGCTAAGTTCGAAAAGCGATAACTTTCAATTAATGGAGAGCTGTAACAACTACAACTAAACTTCGAATAAACTCACTCAAATTCGAATTAAACACGAATTGAATATTAATTGCTAAAATATTTATATTTAAAATTTATTTCTTACGTTTTGACTAAACTCACTGAGACACGAATTGAAAGAAATGAAAAGAAACGAAACGAAACGCAAATGAAAAAAAATGCGGGCGATTCCAGTTTTGTTATCTAGCAGGGAGAGTAAGAGTTACAGAGAGTGAGAGCGGGAGCGTGAGAGCACGTCAGAGCTGCGCTCAGCAAAACACTGTGGGCGCTCGCTCACTGGCTCTCCCGCTCTCGCATTCGAATTCGAAAATTTGACAATTGGATTTTGACGTTGATCACAAGACTACTGTCATGCTGTCAGCTGACAAATAAAAAAAAAATGCAAACCAAATTGAGCCACAAGCTACCAATTGCGCTACCACACTCAATCCACCATATTGAATTTTGCATTCTGCTTTCTAGCAACTCCCTTCCATTAAAAATACCCAAAGGTATTTGGGTATTGAGTGCAAGATCACAAGACCCTTTCGGGCACGTAGTGTGTGCGAGTGAGTGCGGACGCGAGGGGAAGGTCAGCTGACTCTGCAACTATTTTTTCCACAACAAATCGTTTTTTTTTTCATTTCTTTTTCTTTCGGCATTTTTATCTGTTTTTCTGCGCACTTTGTTTTCGGTGTTGTACAGTTGTTATGTATTTTGCTTTTGCTTTCCTCTTTTAGTCTGCGGTGTTGCATTTATTATCTAATACGCATGCAAAATGCAAGCTTTTTTTTCACCTCCTACCATCACCTCCATATTTTTTTTTTATCACTTTCTTTTGGCCAAGCTACGCCTAATCAAGTCGTAAGCGCCTGTGTTTTTTTTTTTTATCGTATTATTAAAAATTAAAACTGCTTCTAAATTACTTTTTTTTCGGTGTGAACTTATGTGTGTGTGTGTGATTGTGTGTGTGTTTTAGTTTTTTTACTTGTTTGCTTTTGGGCTTACGTTTCTATCTTGACGTTCCACTTGCGAACGTTGCTGCTTTACTCCGACAGAACTAAAACCGACTGAGCAGCAGCGCCAGTAAAATTGTCGCTCGAACTTCGAAAAGTTCCAATGCTGCCGTTTAGTGGAAGTCGTCGATCCAACGACGATCTCAAGTACACGAGCAAAAGCTCTTTTTATGCGTAAAGCTTTCTGGCTTGCTTTGCATGCGAGTTGTGAGCTGCTGCTATCGGACACAAAGCTTTCACAACCAAGAGAGTTGCCAGACACAAATGAGAGCGGGAGCGAGAGTGAGAGAGATAACTGGCGCCATCTAACGTGGAGTATCACACACTAACAGGGTATTTGCTCGCACAGACGATGAGTTTTGTTCTTTTCACTTAACCAATTTCTGGTTTGCATTTTCTTTTAGCGTTTTTTGCGCAGGGAAAAAAAAACTTTGATTAAAAATCACATTGTAAAAAGATATGCACATTGATAAACATTGTTCTCATTGTTGTTACTTTTTTGTTATTGTTTTTATTTTCGCTTCGTTTTGTTTTGTTTTGTGTGCAACCAATCAGCAGTTTCCAATTGGAAATCGGCAGCGGGCAAAGAAAAACCTGAACTCTAATTGGAAACAGAGCGAGCCGTGGCCAAAAGATTGATTTTGCTAAAAAACAAAAAAAGTAGCTGAAAAATAAAAAAAAATCTGATTGCAGTCAGCAAAAGGCAAAAGTGGCAAGTGGCAAGTACAACAGTAAACCATTGCTTACAAAGTAGTCAAACAGTCGATTCCCAGCTGGCCAAGAGACAGAGCGAGACAGGGAGATATTGAGCTGAAGATAGTGGATGATTGAGTGAGAGGGAAATAGATGATGATGGAGATGCTCTTGCATAACTTATAAATCGATGACGTTGGCATGCAGCGGCATTTGCATAATAAGGCAAGCTGAAAAGTTTGCTGCACTCGGTTGAATACCCCTTGATTCCACCCTCGAAGCCCACTCGATTCCCCTCCATTCCCCTCGATTACCCCCTTAAACCAAGTGCGCTGCGCCAATGAACGCCAAACACTTGTCCACATCTTTGCTCAGCATTCTTCGCCAGCTCATCCACAGTCATAGCCTCATAGTCCTCATCCACATCCGCATGCTTATCCTCACACACATCCGCATCCGCGCATCCTTCCATTGGCTGAGTGTTTGATTCTGTGTCAAAATGGCGCAGCAGCAGCTCGGTGATATAAGAAGAAGGAGAAGAAATCCTCAAGTGGCAACTGTAGAATGAAAAGTCGAGAACGCTCTGCAACTGACAGTTTTAGCCAAACTGACAGCTCAAATCTGGCTAAAATAACAGGTAACTCAACCAGGACATTTTCAGCTAACGGACAATACCGTACTTTAAAGTAGAAAGAATTTTAAAATATTGAAAAAGAATTTGAACAGACAGGAAAGTACACAAGGTAAAGAAGTCTATAGAACTTTCAGCCAAGAAATGAAAAATTTTTAGCTTTTAATTTTTAATGAATTTTCTATGTAAAATATAAATTTCTTTAAATATTTTAAAATATCCACAAAAACTACAGTTGGTTTCTTCCTTCTCTTTCCTTTAAGCATTCAGTAATGTGTTCCCCTTCCCTTCCCTTCCCTTTGCTTCCCTTCCCTTCCCTCAGCAAAAGTAAGAAGCGTTTCGAATACATTTAGTCATAACTTCATTTGTCTATTCATTCATTCATTTGGTTTACACTGTTTCTTCTCGCGTGCTTCCCGCTTCAATAAATTCATTTGTTCCCCAGAGAATGGGGCGTGAGATACAAGAAAGAGGGTAGGAGGGGCGGTGGGACGGCGGGTGTGGCAGGGTAACGGGATGCACACTGACGTGGGCTAATCTTGTTGCGCATTGCCATAATTTTCAATTTACATGCGGCCAACGAAAACCCAAAGCGATGGAAATGGCGTTGGAAATGGAGAGTAGAAAGTGGAGAGTGGAGACTGGAGAATGGAGCTGGGAGCCCCGAGGCTGGAGCCTTTAGTAAGGCAACACTCTGTTTGCCCTTGCAACGTTATATTGGTCACAATAAATTAAGTGCAATGGGCGAGTAAATGTGTGTGTGTGTGTGTGTGTTGTCCATTGGCATCCATTCGCTTGATTATAGCCATGGCCCTTCCTTCCCTTCCTTCCCCTATCTCCATCCCCCCGCTGCATTAGCTTGTTATTGCTGGCCCATTGGGGCTGTTCTGCTGCTGCTGCTGCCTCTGTTGCAGCTACGTAAGTGCAACATTTACATTTGCGCCATCATTTGGCTTTGTGCTCTGTGCCACATTGGCTGCCTAATCATTGACACATTCATTGATGCATTGCATATTTACGAGTTCAGGCTAATTGGTTAAAGCCAACCAAGTTGGCCAAGTTGCTTGTTTTCAACGCTTTCTCACCGCTCGACGCCGTACTACATTTTCAAGCTTAATGCTTTTAATCATTGATTGTCACTCTTAATTAAATAATACAGTTTTTCTGTACTCTACTGGAGCAAGAATGTTGAATAATAGTATGAAAATGGAAAATACAGCATATGACATGGCTTAAGCTTTTGGCCAAAACACCGCAAACAACAGGGAAAAACAGCAACAAAAACAACATCATCATCATTGTCGTCATCAGTGGCTGCAGCAACTTCTATCCTCAAAAACAATAAACTTTTCAAGCACACACACACAGGCACACACGCACACACACTCACAGAGGATTAAACTAATTTGCAAGAACATTGAAAATCCTTTAAAACTGCTGCAGTGGTGTCAAGTCGCAGCAAGGAGACGAAGCAGCAGTAGGGGCAGGAACAGCAGCTGCAGGGGGCAAAAGACTTGCCAGAGACGAAGGTCATGTTGCAGCCAGCTAGCAGCAAGTGTTCCAAACTGACTCATAGTCAGGCATGTGCAACACATGTCAAGTGAACCAGTTCACAAAATTACAAAAAATAACAAAAACAAAACAAAAGCAACATTTTTAAATGCTAGCAGACAATACAAAATATGTTTTGCTTGTGTTTTCTGGGGGTTAACATGGAGTTAAAAAGCTTACTAATGCTGTTTTTAGGTAATCCGCAATGTATGAAGTTCATTTTTTTTGTTGCTTGGGTTAAATATGAGACCAAGTCTGAGTTGTCTGTTTGTTTAAAGATTGTTTTAGTTGCTAGGTGTATATATGCTGCTTTTGCGTACTATTAACTTTAAAGTTATATGACAATTACTGATTCAATTTAAATCTATTTAAATTTTGTTCCCAAACTGTTTTAAATTTAATTGTTTTTATGCTTTGATTTAAAAGCTTTCTTTTTTTTCCGCCAGCCGAAAAGTATGCTGTACTTTAATTATTTTACGATTTTGTTCAACAGCAAGCAGTTTAGAATGCATCGCAAGCAGTGCTTTTTAGTTTATTTAACAACTGCCCAAAACTATGCAGCACATTTAATTTTCGAATAGTTTTTAAAACCGCTCAAAAGTATGCTGCGATTTTTCGCAATTGTTTTGAAAAATCCATACATTGTTGAGTTTTAAGCATTTTTGAACTAGTTCTTAATTTTGCTGCGAGCCATAAACAAGCGCATCTCATCGAATAATAACTTACAAGTGTGTTTGCATGTGTGTAGCTTGTGTATGTGGTTGCTCTTGCTGCTTCTGCTGTACTGCACATTTCAACTTAACTGAATTATTAGCCGAGTTATGTGAATTATGATCTCTTAGTGCTGATACCAGGGCCATTGCCTGCTGCTACCTGCTACCTGCTGCTATGTGCACTTAGCCATCACCTTCTATGTTCCCTTTACTTCTCAGTTTTCCTCCAAGAGTGCCAAGCACTTTCGTTAATGCATTTGCCCACTGGCCATGTGGGATTATTTGTTGTTGTTGTTGTTGTTACTCTTGTTGTTATTGTTGGCAAGGCAATTTCCACAACAATAACAACAACAACAACAAGTACAAGCACTGCATAAGAATTTTGAATTGTGAAAGGGCATGAACTGTTGACTGCTCACCTGGTTTTCCACAGACTAAGATAGAAAACCTGCAACACACACCTACACACGCACACACACACACTGCGTTGCATGTTCAACAAATAAAGTCTAAGTTAAGGCAAGTTTCTGTAGAATCTTGTGGATCTGTGCCTTTATCTTTTGTTATATTCATGATGTTGTTATTGCTTTTGTTTTTGTGTCATTGCGGCTACCACAAATCCCAGCAGATTGCAACGTAATAGAAAACTAAGGCACTGGAGAAAGGAGAGCGGCTGGGGGAGAAAGGGGGTAAGAGCGGGAAAATCACAGGAGAAATGGAGGAAAAACCTTGTCGTCGATTGAGGCGCTGTCTTCGTCGGACTGTGTCGCATGGACATGGATACCAGGATGATTTATGATGCAGCTAGAAAGGATTAGCATATGAAGCCAAACAAAGATGTTTGTCCTTTCCACACACACAGCGAGTCTGGTAGAAAATCGAACCGGAAATGGCTTAAGCAAACACAGACACACATACGCATGCACAACACACACACACACACACACACACACACACAAATAATACGGCCAAAGTGTGCGTTAAGCGATTTACGGACTGGCCAAGGACACAGCAAAGGATAACAGAGCAACAGGAGGAGTGAGAGAGGGAAAGACGAAGCAAAACTAGCTGCAGCATGCGTAATTAACCTTTGACACGGCCCACTCTGAGTAAGTGTGTGTGTGTGTGTGTGGTTCTGCCTGGTGTGTGTGTGTGTGTGTGCGTGTATAGCGCATATTCAAACACACATATTCATATTTCATTTGTCTGTCCAGCCCCTTTGGCAATTAGAACAATGCAGGTGGCAACGTCGACAACGACTGCGACTGCGACGTTGACTGCGACTGCGAAGTCGACCGTTGACGTCAGCGTTAGTGTCTGGCAATTGAGCTTTTGAACTTTACATTTAAGCTTTAATTCTGTAATTGCTGAAAACGCTTAATATCCCAATAAAGTTATGACTCTGCAAGTGACGCAGGGACTTGTAGTATAGTCAGGGCTTAACGGCATTTTGTAAAGAAACTTCTTAGTTAACAACTGAGATGATTATTTCTATTCCCTTTCTCCTTTCCTACTTTCCTCTTATTTCTAATTATCTCCTTTCCTTTCCTTTCCTTTCCTTTCCTTTCCTTTCCTTTCCTTTCCTTTCCTTTCTTTTTCTCTCCTTTCCTTTCGCCGCTTATTTCTGGGTGTGTTTTGTATGTTTTATTATAATAAAAGAAGAAAATTATAAGTAATAAGAAATAAAAGATTGTTCATCACACTGTTTTTGTATCTCCCTTGATCACTCCCCTCCCTTCCTATTCCTAGTGATGTCCGTGATCGTGTTCGCTGCTCTTCTTATGCGACTTGTGCCACTTCTTCTTATGCTCTCCACCTCCCTTCTTGCCTTTCTCCTTCTTGTGTCCCCACTTCTTGGCCTCTTCGTGCTTCTTCTTGTGCCCCTTTCCACCCTTCTTCTTGTGACCCTTTTTGCTGTGACCCTTCTTGCCGTAGTGCTCTTCGTGGCCGCCCTTCTTGTGTTCGCCCTTCTTGAAGCTGCTGCCCTTCTTGTGCTTCTTGCCCTCCTCGAATTCACCGTGTTTCTCCTCGCCCCCCTCCGCATGATCCTCATCGTAGTATTTCTTCTCTTTCTTGTCCTCGTTCAGTTTGTGCACATTATGCTTGCCCTTGATAGAGTGACCCTTCTTGTAGTTGCCATGATCCTCGAATTCGCTGCCGTTTTCCCCTTTCTCGCCCTTCTTCTTCTTCTTGTGATGGCCCTCTGAGTGTTTGTGTTTCTTCTCGTGTCCCTCCTCCTCGCCGTGTTCGCCCTTTTTGCCCTCCTTGTCGTGATGCCCTTTCTCGCCCTTTTCGTGCTTTTCCTCATGCTCGTGGCCCTTTTTGCTCTTTTCGCCGTATTTCTTGTAGTGCTCACTTTCCTTCTCCTCTCCAGACTCCTCCTCGCCTTCCTCCCCGTGCGACTCCTCGTGCTTTTTTGAGGCCGCCGTCTCCAGGTCTTCCAAATGGGCGTGAAAGTCTCCCACATCGGAGCCTTCCAGGGCTGCCCCAATAACCATGGCGTTGTCTTGGCCATAGGGCAGGGTTGCCATGGCCATGACGGCTACCAGTGTTGCCACCAGCGTTGCCAGCCACAACAGTTGCCAGGGTATCCTCATCGCCATTGTCCCTCGCTCGTTATCCTTTAAAAGCGTTATCCTTTGAGCAACTTCTGCAGCTGCTGCTGTTAGTGTTGCTGCCACGCCCAATTGTCACTGTCGTCTGGTAGACTACTCCCAAGCTACCTACGCCTTTTATACGGCCACCCCTGAGGCCACGCCTCACTGGAGCCCAGTTATTGCCGCTCTGTGGTTCTGCGGCTCTGCGGCTGATTTGGCAACACATTTCTTTGCGCAGCTCAACGCCTAAGTGCATAATGCTGTACCCAAAAAGAAAAACTTGAGCAAAAACGACAAGCCAAAAAAAAAAAAGATGGCCAACTTCTTGTGGTTTTCCATGCTTTTCCATGGGTTTTCCCACTCGTGTTGCCACTTTTTGTTGCACACTAACAAGCGACTTGTGTTATGTATGCGGCGCATGGCAAAAACCAAATCAAATAATCATTATGATTGTCATCATAATCACAATCATAATTATCATCATTGATTAAGCAGAGCGTGAACTCTGCAACCAACTAATAAATACAACTTAGTTATACTAATTAGTTGGTTGTGTAATTTATTAATTAATGTTACAGAAATGCATTTCAATTTGAAGCAATTCATTAAAATAATTCAGTAAATTGTGAATTAAATAGTATTTAGTTGTTTGAACTACAAGTAACTTGAATAAACAGTGGAATTGTGAGGAGTCTGAATTACATCATTAGTGATAACTGCTATCAATTACTCTTATTTTTTATCAGAAATTATTTTAAACTACAAATTTATGACAGTTTATTAAAAATTATGTGTTTTTCTGTATTGTATGCAGATTAAAATCTATTTTATTGAAGCCAAAGTAATTTGAAACTTTGGTTAAAAAGTGTATTATTAATTTGCACTGAGTTTAAAGTTTAATTTTATACTAATTTTAGTAGAAATATATTTAAATAATAGCTTATAAGGTCTGCAGTGCTTTTAAATTGGCATTTTATTTATTTTTCAAATTCTATTCCAACTAACTTTATGCCAAATATTTCAGAATTATGCCTTTAAACTGTCTAATTTAATTTAAAATATTTTCGAAGTCTAGACTTTCTACTTTATGTAAAAATCTTACAATCATTATACTTTTCCATTAAGATTTTATCTTCAATTTGTTCTTATACCTTAATTTACTATTCCCCTGTTCCCCTTAGCCCCTTTCCCAGTCCCTTCCACTGTACAATACACTTACAAATTCGCTCTTAAAAAAGTGCTTAAGCTAAAGATTAGTGAAATTGGTAAAAATCTTGTTGAGTTGTTGAAGCTTATCTGGTACACACTTGAAGCTGTCTATAAATACACTCTTTTATTGATTGATATGCCAGAAATACTAAAAATATAGCAAAACTGGCAGAGAACAAAGTGCTAAAGCCTTAAAAATAGTTGAAGCGATCCATCAAAGCGTATTAAAGATTTGCGACACAACTTTTCATCGCCCAGAAAGCAACAAATTTTAGCTGCCAAAAAATAAAGAAAAATAAAATTCGGAAAAGGAAAAAAAAAAGTTTTTGCTGCCTTTGCCCGTTGTTAATCTTTCACATTTCGTTGGCTGTCGTCTCGATGGTTTTTGGTATTTATTTGTTGGCACATCTGTAGAGCTCTCTCTCCCTCTCCCCCCTCTCTCTCTCACTCATCCCCTCTCGTTCTGCACCTCTGGGGAGTTATAAATACCCGCTTAAAGTTTGCGGAGAAAAGCAGCTTTTTGGTAGCGGTAGAAAATGCATTTTAAATGTCGTGGCAAAAGGTGTAAATAACACGTTAATGTGTAAAATGCATACGCCGTGTGGTACAGTAAGGAAATGCGTTGTGCTCGTAGCCTTAATTTATGTGTCGCGGCCAGAAAGCGGGTCAAAACGATTCAGACCAAAGCATTTCTTACCAATTCATTTCATTCGAGGGCAATTCAATGCGATTCGATGCGATTCGGCTAAAGTTTGACAGCCACTTGGCACCTTGGAACTTTTGGCCCTCCCCTCTCTGACCCCTTTACCGCATGGCACCTTGGCACATACACACACACCCAGACAACACCAACTTATACACACACACAGAAAAGTTCAGTAGTTGGCCAAAAGTCACTTGGCATGCATATAAATTGTCAGCCATTAAATTTGCATTGACATTTTGGCCATGCAGCTACGTTTGCCCAAGTTCTGGCCCCTTCCACGCCTCCACGCCTCCTCTACCATCACTACACCCACCACTCAGCACTTTTGGAGGCCCCTTCAACCCCCTTCTACCCCCTCGTTGAACTTTTGGGTTTAGTTTTTAGCCTGGTGATTTATTTGTGCGCTCTTTGATTGCATTGAGAGCATCGACTTGTTTGCCATGTTTTGCTGCTTGTTTTTATTGAATTTGTTGAATTAATTTGCCAGCAGCAGCGGCAGCAGGAACATAATAATCATCTTCATCAACAACTACATCATCATCGTCATCATCTTCTTGTGCCGATGAAGCAAAAATAACAAAAAGCAGCATGACAAAAAACAAGAAAAAAACTGGAATACAAAAATGAATAAATAAAAAAAAAAAAAAAAAAAAAGAATTGGCTAACGTTGATTAAACCAGCGTCGGCATTGACAGACAGACTGGCTATATCCACGATCCCAAGAGTCGAACATGGCCCAGAATTACCCATACCAGCCAAGCCTCCTCTGCCCCCTTTCAGCCACTCCTATCAACCCCTGAGTCTCTTCTTTCCACCCCTCCTACCCGTCCAGCAGCTGGACATCTTTTGAGCTCCTCTGCTGCTTTCTGACTGTCTGGCGCTGTTGGCCAGCAATTAGCCTAATACCAAGGCCGTGCTCTGTTGGCTTTTAGCCTTATTGAGTCGATGCCACAACCATTGCCATGGCCATTGGCTTTGACTTCGCGGCTGCTCTGCCACTAACTGACTGACTGACTGACTGACTGACTCGCTTTTATAGTCAAAAAAGACGCCTGTTTCCAGTTTTAGGGGCTCATCAATGCAAACGACGTGAGAAGTGGAGAAATGTGGCAGTGGGAAATGTGGAAAGGGAAAACTTTGCTGACTCCTTCGACAACTTTTTTGTTGCGTACTTATGTAATAACTACAAAAGACAAGACATAAATTTGGGGTACATGATGGAGTCGTACTGTACTAAACCTAATTAAGTTTCCCTTTATATTCATCACGATCGAAGCAGCGGAAGAGGATGCTCTTGAGTTAGCCAACTGTAAAACACTCTGTACTTATTTTACTGGCATATAATCGAATGGTATAAATAAAGATTTTCATACAAAATATTGATTTGTGGAGCTTCTTCCTCGATCTATTCTAAGTAAGAAGGCTATATAATAAAGTAATTCTATTTAAACAAAGTTTGCTAAAAATATTTAGAATAAATGTTTAAATTGAATTGAGACCAGAGCATTCCCACACTATAGCCTAATCTGATTCCAGTTTTTACAGGGTATCGATTTATCTCAATTAATTTCTCTTCCTTCTGCCTATTACGAACATCTATTTTCTCACAACTCCTCCCAATTTAAGCACAGCTTCTTAAAACTTAAACGTATACTCTTGATTTGTTGGAAATTTGTAGAACAAGTGAAAAACATGAACGTCTTCAAATGGTACATATTTGTAGCTCTAGGAAAAAGCAAAACTTTAAGACTTTTGTAGCTCAAAGTAAGTATGACAACAATTTTAAGCGGCTTCTTTGAGACCTTTTGAAATATTTGCCTTGACTGTTTAAGGCTGCTCAAAGGGGACTCGATGCACATTGTGGCAGTTAAAAGACATTTTGCGTTGAATGGAACTTAAGTTGCAAGCCACCATTACCGTTAAGTATTACTTACGTGCAGCACTAACACCTGCAACGGTAACTGCAACTGCAACTGCAACTTCGAACTGTAACAGTAAATGTAACTGTAACTGTAACTGCAGCTTGTGTCGAGCTTAAGTTGTTTCATAAAGCTGGTCAACAGCAGTAGGAGCAGCATCAGCAGCCATGGAACACCCTGGGTTCCAGTTATGCCCTTCACTTGGCTTATTTATGGCCATGTTTTGACGTGCTTAAACATGTATGTACGCAGTTGCGCTGGAAAAAAAAGCAACTGAAATCTGTTTGAACCTTGATCGCACTTGCGATGCAGCAGCATCGTCTGCAGCCCAAATCCCTCAAAAACTAAGCTCCGAGTTGCAGCTGAGCACGTGCAGCTGACGAAATCAAATGGTTGTGCACCTAGTCGATGCTGCTAGGGGTGCAGATTAGGGATGGCAAAAGTGTCAATAGAAATATCGTTATGATAAGTCAAAGTTGGGAAAATTGTAAATTTGTGGAAGACATATCTGAGGACTCTGGCATTCAATTTTCGATTATAATACCTTCCTGAGCTCGGGAGGAGCAGTACTATCGATTGGCACCAAAATATTCAATAATGAAATTTTGTCAATTTTTGACGAAATTTCAAAGGTCAAGTCTCATCATAGAATTTGACAAAATGGGTTCGATTTTGAGAATTTTAGATTTTGATTGCGATCGATTCTGCTAATTGTCCAGAATATAAAAAGGTATGACTTTTTAAGATATCGCTTCATTTGGCTGAGTTATGATCAGTCAAAGTTGGAAAAATTGTCAATTTTCAATATTGAACTGTGGACGACATATATTCACTAGGAACCTGCGTGCCAAAGTTGGTAATCCTCAGTGCCATAGTTTCTGGGCTCTTGGGCTAGAGAAATAAAGTGAGAATACTTTTCAATACATTGCCTCAGTATTTTCAATATACTATCGATATCAGCATCTCAAATGCCATCTCTAAGCCAACTGCAGTTGCAGCTGCAGCAAATGCAGCGTGACATTCGCTGGTTTGGCTTTTCACTCAACCCCCAGAGAAATCAAAAGGAATAGAGACAGGGAGAGGATGAAAGAAAGATAGAGATAGAGAGAGTGGGAAAGAGGAAAGCAGAGATCGGTTAGCGAACTGAGACGGCGGGAATAGTGTGGCAGAACATGCCGCTAAAGTGTGGTATATGTGGCATGTGGCCGTGTGGCAAGTGGCAAGTGGAATGGTGGCATCTTACGTCGCTCAACGCAGCGTTTCAGAATTCAATAAAAAACCTTTTGTTTTTCCATCGCGTACATTGAAAACTATGAGCCAAGGTTTTTTAAGGATGATGGGAGCTCATGACTTACTGTCAGTCCAGCACCTACGCCCACCTACTCCCCTCTCTCTCACTCTCTCTGACTTTCTCTCTCCCACCGTCAACTGCTTGCGGTAAATTTACACGTACGCTGCATTTTTACGCTGTGCATTTTTAGCAACAATTTCTTTTGCCTTTGCCAATGACAACCGCAACACTGTGTGTGCTTGTGTGGGTGTGTGCTTGTGTGTGTTTGGTGGGTGAAAGGGTGAGTCGCGCACGTTTGCGTTGTCTATACAATTTTAAATGATTTGCTGTGTGTGTGTGTTTGTGTTTGTGTGCGAACAGCTTTTTATTAAAACCCGTAGCCGAAATCCCGCTGAGATTTTGAACTGCTTTAAAATTACAATCGCCATGGCAGCTATGATGTTTTCTCTTTTGGTCGCGCTGAAAAGTATGCAACAATAAAATGAACGAACAAACGAAGTTGGCAGCGCAGCAGCAGCGGCAGCAGAAGCAGCGGCAGCAAAGAGTTTATTTTCAGAATAAAGCTAATTAATTCAGCATGCGCCATGTGAGCCACAACCTGCCATACTTATAAGAGATTTGTGCGGAAAACAACAGCAAACACAACAGAACAGAACAGAAAAAAATGGTAAAATAAAAAATGAACTTCGGTATTAAATTTCAGCATTGTGTTCGGAAATATTTACAAAAATAAATGAGAATATCAGAGCCAAAGTGAATGAGTGCTTAACTAGCAAATACCCTGCAATACAATGACTGTGGCTTTTTCAATTAAACACACACTCAGATGCGTGTAATTAGCATAATTATGCCAGAGGGCCTCATTTGCTAAAGCTGAGCATAAACTCAGGTGAAATGTGAATGCCTCTCACTTGTGAAAAACAGCTAAAAGTGTAATAAATGTGTAGGCAGCTTAATTAGGCAAATTCTGTACTCGAAGGATGTTCCAATTTCAACTTTCGCATCGATTTCACAGCCAATAAGCATGTACGCTTATTTGAGTCGGGTGGAAAAGAATTACAATTCTTTGATTACTTCAAGTTTAAACGAAAATTTAATCTGAGTAGCGTTACAAAATTCAATTAAACTCTTGAATAAACTGTGAGTTGCGATGATGCTGGACAGTAAATAACATGGTTGAAAGTTGCAAATAAAGCAAACTTATGAGTTCAAAGTAAATGCAATTGACCCACATGCACTGACAAGCGAAACTAAATTATGCTCATTCACACACACACACACACAGAGAGAGGAGACTTGTACAGTTACTCACACACACACACATATACACTCGTTGTGAGTTAGCGGATTCTATCACTTTGTATTTGTTCAATGGCTTTTGGCTACCTTTATACTTTATGTGTATTGATTTGAAATGAATCTCCATGTAAGCTGAACACTAGCTACCGCCTGTTCCTCCTCCTTCTCCTCTGCACCCCCATTCCACCACACTCTTCACTAGAATTTCCATTTTCATTTTTGTTCTTTCTTTTAGCTCATAACACTACAAATTGCAATGTTTGTTTTGCATTCTTTGCTGGCATTCTATTTGGTTTTAGCATATAACTTACTGTCATATTTTCATCTAGTCGGTCGCAGTTTCAGCTGGGCGTGGCTCCTAGCTCCTAGCTCCTCCCTCATACTCTCTCCTATCTCCTCCCTCCCATCAACTATGCTTCAGCTTTTGTTATTATTGTGCATGCTTCCATTCAATGCTTTTTTCGTATTACTTGTAAAAGTTCTCTCTGGTTTTTCTTTTTCTTTTCTTTTTCCCATTTTTTTCTATATTTTTGTTCTTACTCGCTTGGATGTTGGTTTCTTTTGGGGTACTTTTGCTTCTGGATTTTGTTAACTTTGTTATTTTTGCTTTACAGTTACTCTGTGTGTATGTGTTGTGTGTGTGTGTGTGTGTATGTTGTGTCGTTTCTGCTGCCGCTCTCGACGCTATTCAATTTTCAATAAAATATGTAAATTTATACCGCATTTCGTTATGCTGGCTGGTATGACTGCCTTCTGTCTCTTATCTTGGCCCGTTTCTCATCGGCAACAATTTGATAGCTACAAGTTATGGCCAGACCAGACCAAGAATAACCACTCCTCCCTCCCCCACTCTCTTTATCTATCTGTAGCTCTGTCTATCTCTCTGTTTGTGGCACTAAGCAGCAAAGTATGTTATTAATTTGTAATTTGTTTACGGTTATTTGTGCACAAATCAAAGGGCAAAGATTGAAACTTTGACTATGCTGTCTTGACTGAAGTGCACACTGAACTGATGGCCAAAAACGAACACAAAAAAAAAAAAGAGAGAAGAACTTTATGCTGATGGCCCTCTCACAGTTTCGATTTAGTTTAGTGCGTTGCCAAACACTTCAATTCCCCAAATGACAACTTGAGCGAACATTGTGAAAAGTAAGAGATTTGTTTGAATACAGTTTAACAGATTTTATCGGCTGGAGTTTGGCTATTATATCGAATAGCTTCACTCTGTGAGGTAAACAAGGTTTCAAGTGTATTGGATGGCATTAAATTAAACGTCTACATAGATTAACTTTTGAAATTTAGTTCAAATAAATAATAACTTAAACAAATATTTCTCTAAATAAATGAATTAAATTATTTCCCTAACTATTGTGAACCACTGTACCACAAATAAATACGAATTTTCTGTGTTTTGTGTGTGTTTTTAAGCTAATTCGCGGTATGCGCTATAACATAATCAATCAATCATTAAACTTCAATAGTCCTGGCCTAAAGTCAAACAATCAAATCAAATATAATCAAATCAAATAACAATGACAATAGAGAAACTCTGGGTGATGAGAAGGGCGGGGGAAAAAGGAATTCAGTGAGAAGAGAGATAGAAAAATTGTGAATCCATTCAGTTGTTTGTTAGACCATTTTGTTGGTATTGTTATTCTTTTTTTTTTCTCTTTGACATATATTTGAGTTTTGCATTTTTCAAACAACGCATTCACAGCATTCAGTTATTCATTCATTCAGTCATTCATTGTCATTCGCTCAGTGTGTATTTATTCATGCATTTGTTTGCTTTTTGACGCATGTTCCCGAAAAATTATGTGCAAACAAACTGGAATTAAAACAAGAAGAAATGAAAACAAGTAAAATTAGACTACCTAACAGGGTACGACTAACAGATACCCCTTGCTTTGGATATAATAAAATGTTATTGCCATAAATAACTAAAAATAGCTGCTCTTAGGGGAATTTATGTAGTTTGAATTCAGTTTTCTTCCTTTAACTATGACATATTCTATCATATACCCATCATACCCTTTTTGGGTCACTTTTAATAGGCTCACTGTATAAAAATGTATATGTGCACACACTTATATATGAATAAAACAAAATAAAAATGTCAAATAAGCGCAAAGTCAAACAAAAGGCGGTGCCATGCGAAGGAACAACAAATAAAAACAACAACAACAATAGCAACAGCTACAAAAACAATAAGCACATGCAAAAGCAATTTAATTGCGTAGCCAACAACAAAAGGAATTTTCTTTTTGTTTGCTATTCTCATTGTTAGCACTCTTGTTGTTTTTGTTGTTGTCAATGTTAATTTTGTTGGCAGAGAACAAGTTCATAAATAAGTATGCACATAATTTTTTTTTTTTTTTTCGTCTTTTATTTTACGCTTTGTATCTGCTAGACACATTGAGCAAAACGCTCAGTGGCAGCCAAAAAGGCAACAGCAAAGTGGCAGGAGCAGAGACGGAACGGGACAGGGGCGGGGACATTGGCTGGGGGGCAGCCCGAACAACAAAACTCTCAAGTCGCTTTCGACTTACTAAAACAAAAGTTAATTAGAATGCCTCATCATAATGCGAGGCCAACGGAAAGCACAACTCGCAAAATAAAAAAAAAACAACAACAACAACAACAAAAGTTGCAGGCAGTAAATTAGATTAGCAACAACAAAAACAATAAAAAACATTAACAACAAAGAGAATGACGCGAACAACGACGTTGACAAACAAATAAACAAACAAACAAACGCAACAAGCAATTAAAAATGTAAAATTCTCTTTTCAGTTTCCCAAAATTTCGTAGCCGCATTTCATTAGCTTTTGAAGTTAAATTAAGCGTTGCATACTTTTAAGTGCTGCGCTTTTAAAGCAGCACATTCAAGCAGTTGCAAGCAGTTCAAGACTGTACATGTGTGTGTGATAAGTGCTTTCTGGTGAGCCAAATAAGCTGTCGATTGGAAATTTGATTGGAATTGTCTTAAAGGCAGTTTAATAATTATGTGCAATAAATAATTAATTATTAGTACGTTTGTACTGTGTATTAACTAAGCTAGAGTAGGCGTAGGTCTAGAGGGAATAAGGAATAAGACTAATTAATTAATTAGACGACTGCACATAGATTCACTAAATACTTCAAAGCTTAGCTTTGATCGAACAAGAAATAATCCAAATTGTCATCTAATTTTATTTTTAAATATAGAAATGCGTGAGAACTGAGTGGAATGAAGTGAGTTTATTTAGTTTAGATTGCTTTCGATTTGGTTAATTATTTGATGCAACAGCAACTGTGCTACATCGATTTTCGTTATTGTTTGGCTGACGGTAAACTTTTAACTAACCATAATTTATGATACTCGGGCAGTTTGTAGAACTTTTTGTGGTTTGCCCAAGCACTTTTGGGACCCACAGTTTGTTTACTTTTACCGTTTGCTGCTGCTACTGTTACTTCTGCTGCTTCATCTTTTCTAGTTGTTGGCATCGTCGTGTCCATGTCTTAAGCTATTTTTAAATGTGCTTTTGGGGTAAAAGTTTTGGCGGCTTGGCGTTTTGACAAATTTTTGGCCAACATCATTTGGCCAAAACTGAAATGCTAAGCTGAACTGAACTGAATGTTGTTGCAGTTTTGCCTGTCGAGCATCGTTTGACGAGGCCCCTAATGATAGCCCAAAAACTTGCAAGTGGCAATGAGTTTTTAATGAAGCTGCTTTTGAATACTGAATAAACTGAACACTGAATACATTGAGATACACAGAATACCCGAGTGCAAATAAGATTTCTGGCCAGAGACTTTAAGTAAATAGAGTAGCCTTAAACTAGACTTTGGTTCTGGCTTTTTTGGTCATATTTTCAACACGGTTGCAAAATAAATAACAGGACAAACTTTTCAATAAATAAAATTAAAAACTTTTCTTCTTTCTCTTTTCGGACGCAACGGTCAAAAGTTGGTCACCAAGAGGCAGAGACGCCTCCGTCAGAGTTGAGCAAACAAACCGTGGAGAAGACACAACAAATACCAACGAAAAGTGGAGATGAGAGCACCGAAGGAGGCAAACAATCACCAATTGACCGTAAAAATGTATATATATATATATATAAATGTATATATGTGTTGCTGTTAAGCGGAATGCCTATAAAGAAGCTACCAATGAAGTCCAGAGCAGTCGAGACCATTGAGATAGTGCTCGAGAAGCTGCAACTGAAGCGCTTGAGGTTTGAAAACAATCACCTTGACAGGGTTCCTTATTTTTTTGTATTTTATTTTTATTTCATTTTATTTTGGTCAAGGAATTTCATTTGCCATTCGGCCAAAAAAGTTTTCTGCCTTCCCAAGCCAATCAGTTGGACAACAACTGAGTCAACTGAGTCAACTGCGGATCGCCAAACGCGTCGCGGGGGCAGCTAAATCAACTGAAAGTTTGGTGCGAAGAAAAACAAAATCAGTTTCGGTAAATGGATGAAAGCTGATGGGGTGTAGGGTGTGCCAGGCACAGAGGACAAGGGGACAAGTGGGGAAAATAAACTGGAGGATGCTGTGTGAAGTGCGCAAAATGAATTGGTCAAGTGGAAAAAATTGGCAGTGGCGAAAAACGCGTAGCAGCCACTGGGAGCGTAGGGCAATGCAGTGGCAAAAGTATTGAAATACATTTAATGAAAAAGTTCGACAAGGTCGCGGGGGAGACGAAACACGATGAAAATGCTCAATCTGAAACGTGGACGAAGCAATTGAGCAAACATAGCAAAGTTGATGTGATTTTTGTGTAAGCAACAGCAACAACGATAACAACAACAACAACAACAGCAACAACAACAACGATAACAACAAGTGGAGCACTGCTAAACACTGATTGCGTTTTAATGCCAGTTATGGATGAATTGATGTGAACAAACTCGAGCAGCATTTCATGTGCTCTGAGTAAAGCATCTTGCTGTCTTCCTTTTTCTAGTACATAAATACATGTAACTTATGTACTCACTAAATATATATACTAAATATTTATACAGACGAATGTAGAATAGAACATACTGAAGTATTAATCAGTCGGGGGCGTATTTAGGTAGGAAATAAGCTTGACTTACCATAAACAATGTAGAGAGTAGATAGTAGCAAATGAAATTCCAGATTCCACAGTGTATTTAACTAAAAGAGTAAAAGAATGAATAAATACAAAAATAATTAATAAATGAATATACAAACTTATAAATAATTAAATCTGTTTATGTTTAATATTTTATTTAGGTCAATCAATTACTTGGAAGCTTGTTCTATTTGCCCTTTTGTGGACTACACTTTCGTTACTAGCGTGGACTGCTGTCCAGTGTGTTAAGGGGAAATAAGAGGGATTTTCATGAAAACATATGTTTTCATTAAGTTGATGATGAATGAACACATGGATTATCCTCAGCAGAGCAGCAAATATTCAAGAAACTTTAAAAGAATTTTGCTGCTCGACTAAAAGATATCCTTTCATTCAATTTAGGATAATTTATTGTTTAAGTTTAAGAAGTAGAATCGTTAAGAGTATGGGTTAAACCCATTCCAGCTTTTTTTACAAACCTTCATTCATTCAAATGACTAATAAATCTACCTACATTAAGCCAAATTTCTGTACTGCATATATTTACTATCTATATATTCTTCAGACAATACCCAATAATTTCACTTATAATTTCCTGTTGTCACTATGGATTACAAAACGTTCAGTGTTCACTTTCGGCTGCTGCTGCTGCTGATGAAGAGCTCGATCTTTGGTATTGGTTTTGGCCAAGTTACTGCAGCTGTTAACTGTTAGCTGCTAACTGCTTTGAGGTGCATCCCTTGGGCCGACCTTCAGTTGTTGAGTTCGCCGTTTAAGCTTTGCAATGTTGATAACAAATGGAGCAGCTTCGTTTGCTAGTGCAACGCAGAGATATTCTCATTTTTAACTGCTTGGCATTTGCAAACTGCAGCGTCATTTAAACTTTTCTCATTTGCTGGCAGCGCAGCAGCGAGCGATGGGTAAAAACTTTGCCCTACATTGACAGCGGTCTGCGGAAGTGAACAAGAAGGCAGAAGATGTCTGGGGTAGGGCTGTATGTAGGGAGGAGTAAGGTAGGTAAGATCTATATAAGATGCTGGGCCAATGGGGCGGCTACTCGATGTAGCTCGTCATTGTTTGGCCAAACATTTTTAATATGCGACTAATTTGCAGGCAAAAGTCGACGCATTGCGGCAAGCTTCGTCTCTGACTCAGGTGCAGCAGCAACTTGCCACAGCAAGTGGCATCGGGGGGCAGTTGGAAGGGTGGTGAAGGTAGCTGGTTAGGGATAGCATTGAATTTGAGTTGTGTCCCGTGACAGAGGCTATTGTTTAAATTCAATTCCCGTCTTTGTCGTCTCAACTACTTTGAAAAGTTTGCTACACAGCTTCTTTGCTGCCTTTGGTTGCCTGTTTGACTTTCAGTCTCGAATGATTTACCTTACAAGATAAACAGACGAAGACGGCGACGCAGCAGTGCAAAGCGGAGTGTGGAAAGCTGCAGAGTAATAGGGAACTAGAGATGGGCAGAAATCGATATAAAAAAAAGGGACAAATAGTTACAGAATTTGTAACTGATTTTTAAGCCGATGTATCGATGAATTAAACTGAACAGTTATTATAAACTAGTAACTTTTTAACTTTTTAAATATAGGCCATAGAGAAAGCGTTAAGAAGATTCCAGCAATTAAAAAAAAAAAACTTAAGCCGAAAATAATTTTTTAAAGAATTCTAATCAATAAAAAACAAAATGTTAAAATAAAATAATTTTTTTGTTTTTCTATCATCGATATATTATCGATACTATAACCACTTTGTAACCCATCCCTAGGCAGCAAAGCAGCAATGAGACTTTGGGCATTGTCTGAACAGCACAAGTTTGACTTTTGTCTTTCGAGTGACTGTGTCTGTGTGTGTGTTTCCCTCTATGCATGTGTGTGTGTGTGTGTGTGTGTTAGACAGAGCTTTTGGATAATGCGCTTGAAATTGTTGCTAAGAGTTCTCGCTGGCGCTATCTCATTCTCTCTGCTCTCTGCTCTCACTCTCCCTCTCCCTCTCCACGCTACTCTGCCGACGCATTGGCAATGCAATTTAAACTCTTTGATAACTCCAAAAAGTGCATTTGGCTGACGAAGCGTCGGCGCCTTCACTGTTATCAGTGCTGGCAGCGGACAAGGGTAAGACAAAGCGGTTAGTGGATGGGTGGAATTGGGGCGCAGAGGGTGTGGGGCTTGCACCGAAGACACATGAAAACACAATAGCAAAAGTTTGATATGAAACTGCAGCGCAGTCCGCGTCGCGTATTGCAAAACTTTTCAATTGTAATCTTTGCGTCTGCTTCTTTCTCATCTTCTTTCTACTCTTTTTTATCCTATTTGTTTTCTTATATATACTTTTTGAGCTTTTTTGTTTTCGTTTTGGTTTTTGGGTTTGGGTTTTCTATTTTTTATTTTGCTACTTTTAGTCTTTCTGATTGCGTTGAATTTTGAACGATGCCTCTGGTCGATAAATTGCCAAACATTTGCATTCGACTCTCAAAATCCGCTGGAAAATTCAATGAGCTTTGAGTAAAAAACTTGAATTCAATTCGCCGGTAAGTTGAAATGTATTCTGGATATAATACGATTTAAAAGCCGAAACAACCAAAAATTTTTGGAGGCACTTTGATCAAAGGGACTTTCCATATAGTTGTTGTAGTTGTAATTGTTGTAAATAACATTTTTGGCTGATTAACTTAACAGAGCTCTGCTAAGTCACAGCTGAAAACGCGGTCTTCGTTTTGTTCAACTATAACTTGTTCTAAAATAAAGTTCTCATTTGAAATTTATGACTCATCGTATCAAAATCAAAGATCTGCTGACGACTTATGCTTCATACTCTAAAAATATGTACACAAGTGTGTATTTTCTCAGTTTTGTTAGTCATCGCGCATTTGGCAACACTGTCAGACGTAAACCTGCTAGCTGTCAACACAACTAGCAGCTCTCTGCCTCCCTCCCTCTCTTTTGCTCTCACTCTCTTTATCTGTCTTTCTTTCACGCTCTTGAAACTTTGCTGTCTTATTCGTAAAGTGACCATGGAATTCCGTTAAGTTAAAGCCAGAAACCAAGCCAATTGGAGAAGCATTGACAATGTCGCAGTTTCAAAATATGTCACGTGCTTGAATGTCCGTCGTTCCTTTTGCCAATAACTGAAGGGACACATGTTCCAGTTGCCACTTTCTGACACTCTGAAGCTTCCTTTGCCCCCGTGTAGCCCCGGCTGAGTGCCATTCTGTCAGCAGCTTCCGCTTGATGCCCTTTTTCTATACAAAGAAACAAATAAAAAAAAACTTGTCACTTTTTACGCGCAGCTGCAGTTTATTTTAAGATTGGCCGCGCACTTTGTCGCCTTGTTTTGGCTTACTTTCCGCTTCCCAACTTGTTCTTCTTCTTCTTCTTGTTGTTGTGTTGTGTCCTTTGGCTGGCCAAAAAAGTTTTCGTTACCGCCTGTTTACCTTCTGGCCCCCCGTTTTGCTCTTAACACTTGTCGCTACTTTTTAGCTATTTTGATTTTTAAGAAACAAAAACTGAAAACTTTTTCGTTGCTGATTTCTTTTGCAATTTTCAACGGCGCAAGGCCTCAACTTGACCCGAAGGATCAGCAGGAGTAGCAACAGCAGCCGGGGAGGTGAGGAAGAGGGATGGTAGCGGGAATGTCTCCATCATGTGCGAAATAAGTTTCACACTTAACGACATAACAAGTTTTTGAGAGCGTTTCCGACATCCTTGTCCAGGGTTGTCAACGTTATTAAGCAGGTCATTGCATCAAGTGTCCAGGGCTGCACTTGCAGTTGTCAACAGTTCAGCTTATAGTTTTAAATATCTGCAGTTTTGAGTCGAAATTATTTTGAATGCACTTAAAGTTCTTGTCTTAAATTGTGCTTATAATTTTCTTTCTTTCTTCCCAGTTTTGACTTGCTTTTTTAGACAAGAGCTTAAAGTTAGTTAGGCCAAATAGTTTACGACTTTTTTTTAAATATTTTGTGAACTAAATATCCAAATACTTTTGGCTGTGCAACCCTGGTCATAGCTTAAAGTGTTATGGTTCACATTGTGGTCGCTGGCTGTCCTAATGAATATGACGATCATTTTGTGTGTTGCTTGCAGTCTAAAGGGCTGCACAGGGAGGGGCGGGAGAAGGCGGGGATGACAGTGTCATTGCAGACAGTCGGGGCAAGCGCCACGGTCATCAGCGGGGCACAATATGTAATTTAATTTCATGCATTGCCTGGCTAATGCGCTTTCGCGCTTAAAAGTATGCTATAAGTAAGGAAAGTGCGCAAATGTGCTTAACAAAAAATAAAAGTTTCTTCTTTTTTGTCAAAAAAGGGGCGGATGGCAGAAGAGAGGGGCGTGGAGTGGAGTGGAGTGGGGGGAGGGGTTGCTGCTAGTGTCGTGAGGCAGCGGCCTGGAAACAATGCGCGACATTCAGGCGACATTGTTGCCAAAGCTTTTTACAACTCACATGAGTCTCCTTGCTCTGCCCTGCCCTACCACCCAACTTCCTCTGTCCCTCTCTCTCTCTCCACAGTCTAATATGTTGTCTTCTCAGTCTTCTGTCTTTACTCTCTTCTCGCATTGTCATTTGTTTGCGCCGCAGCAGTTGTAGCATATTATCTAAATGTGTTGCATGCGTGTAAGTGTATGAGTGTCTGCGTGTGTGTGTTTTGGGTGTGTGTGTGTTTGTTTTAGCATTCTATGATTTGTTGTTGTAATGTGCTTTAATGTGAAAAGTTTTTAATGCTTAAGCTGCGCATCGCCGACGTCGCTGCTTCACTCGCGCTTAAACCCAAAGAATGAGAACTAAAGCGACAGTGAGAGAGGGGGAGAGAGGGAGGGACAGCTGAAGACGCTACTCATAGCGCCACTCACACACACATACACACACACACACGCACTCATTTTCTTTGGCTTAGTTCTGTGTGCTTGCTGCGTTAGTTGGCAACTTTTATTTGTGGTTTTTTTATGTAAATGCGCCCAAGTGATAAGGCAACTTTTCGGCTACTGCACTGCGGGCCGTGGGCGGGGCAGAGGTTAAGAAGGAGGCGGAGGGTCGGCAACTGACAACTGGCAACTGGCAACTGGGGTGGCCAAGGGAGTCCAAGGGGGGTCGCAGAGGACCGAAGTAGGAGGCAGGCAGCGACTGTTGCTGTCATGTATCTAAAAGCAGCAACATGAACATGTTGCCAAATGCCATTTAAGCTGTTGTTATTGTAGTCAGTAGTCAGTAGTAGTTGTTGTTGTTGCTGCTTGGAAATTAAATTTCAGTGACTTTGTTGTTTATTTGCAGCAAGGGAACTCGGCAATGAGATCTCAACGAAAGGGTATTATGACTTTCAAATTGGCTCAGTATGGGCTTGGTCAACAACTTGCCACCAAATGGAGGCAAATTCCACATGACTTTTGGTCTATGACTCTTAATTAGACTTAGTAGTACTGAGATTATACAGTTTTGGAATTTCTTTAAATAAATGTAGCTAACTTGGTGGGAAACGAGCTAAAAAACTTAGCTTAGGAACGTTTTTCCAGCTAGTTAACATTTAATTTAATTTGTATATTAAGTAGTTTATCTAAATTAAGCTAATTATATGTTTAAACATATAATTTAAAGTTTATTTTAGCTAATAAATCAAGTCTTTGTCTTTTTCTTTGTAAGTTTAACTCGTTGGCTTTTAATTTCAACTTTAAGGCCAATTATTTCTTGCTACTTGAGCCAAATTCTTAATACAACAATTAATTTGTCTAATTAATAAGCTATTTATGGCTTTGGCAGACTTAATTTATTACAACCACAAAGAAATGAAAATCAACAACTTAAGTGAAAATCCTTAAAGCTTTAAAATCTTCTAAGCTCCCTTTATAGAATAACAGTGAATGCTTAATAACAAATGAATTTTCCGACAAATTATCTAAATGCTTTCATAATTAATTGAACTGCCAAAGAGCTTCGAAGTCAAAAGAGTAAAATGACGAAAATTGCAGGTGAAATAAAATTAAATGAAATATTTTGTACTACAAAAGTGAGTAACACAAAGTGACAGCACAAAGAAAATTGCAGATGAATGGGCCTGTGGAAATTATGTGAAAATAAAAAGTTTGTTATGCGTTCTTTTAGTTTTAATATTTAAATATTTTAATTTAAAATATGTGGAATTGTTATCGTAGTTTTAACTGCGATACAGGGAACAACATCGATTCTAAGACTCGAAAAAAGTGATAAAAAAAGTAATTAAAATAATTTTTAATATTTATGTTATTGCTTTAAACAAATTACTTTGACTCAGCTTCGTAGCTCTTTTTATTTATGCCCCACAATAATCAGTTTGTGGAAAATAAATCAAAAAGATATTTTAAATTTATATTTTTAAATTAAATAAACAAATTCAATTATTTCTTAGTTAATAAATAGAGTATTTCAAGTTCTTTGCAGCATTTTCCGTATTTTCTTAGAGTTTTTCCTTCAGTTTCTCGCTCTGTCAGACACTCACTATGGCAGTCTCTGTGTGTATGCGTGTGTGTGTGTGTGTAAATTAGAGAAATTTACGTTTATTATTATTTTTAGTGTTAGTCGCTCGTCATAGTCGTAGTTGTCTGTACTCCTTCTCTACCCCCCTCTCTCTCCCTCTCTCCCTCTCTTACTTAACTTTTAGTCCATTGTGTCGTGGGCTCATCCAGAACTCATCTACCCGGACATCTGTGTGATATTTATGTATGTTTTGCAGCAAGAGTTTTTCTTTCTTCCTATCTCCCTCCCCCCTGCTCTCTCTCTATCTCTCTCTTGCGCTCTTGTCGCCTTTTGTGTATGCCATTCATGTGTGGACAGAGATAACATGGCAAACGATGCGTTGTGGGACTCCCACGCCCCTTGAGCTACAAAAAAGGGGCGGAAAGCAGCTTTGAATATGAAATGCGAGTGCAACTTTGGACTCTGCGTGATAATTATGGGCGCTGCAGGCGATAATTGCCCACTAAATGTGCTATAATCAAGCACATGTGTGAGTCTTTTTCTCTGTGTCGGTATGAGTGTGTGTGTGTTTCTGTGTGTTGCTGTGTGTGTGTGTGTAAGAGGATACCACAAAAACCAAAAACAGAGTTGAAAAAGTTTTAGCCAGGCCTAGGAAAATGCTGATGCGACTGCTCCTGATGCTCCCTGGTCAGGAATTATTCATGCTGTTTGGAGAACCTCGAGCACTTGAGTCGAACTTTTGTGCCATGTTTAATTGCTATCACCCACAAGACTATACAGAGCGGAAGCAGCAAGTAGAACGAAGTACAAAGGACCAAGTCAGAGGAACAACAGCAAAAAGCGTCAATAACAATATAAAAGATATTAAAAAATTTGTGTGCCGTTTCGGGCAACAGTTGAGTAACGACTCCCATTCGTCCAACAAGAGTTTCATCCTCATCCTTCGACTCATCGTGGGATGAATCTCTGGGAAAAAGTTTACTCATTTTTATTTAAGCCTTAAGTTGGTGGTTTTTATGCTTCCTTATTGTTGTGCCGGCAGCTTTGTCATTTTTAAAGGCAACATTATTGGCTTTCGCCAGATAAGTCCTGGCCGTAAACTATTTTTCTTGCATTTACGTGACGAGTGGGCCAACTGCTGCCTGCTGCCTCAATGCCTCACTGCCTGGCTCACTTCTCGTCAAATGCGAAAAATATTATGCCTTATCCTTTTTAATAGTCAATCGTTTTGCCATTTTCCCTTGTGTTGCCGCAAAAAAAGGGCAAAAACAAAAAAGTATTTTATATTTCTGTGTGTATTTATAAAATAAAAGTAAAAATAAAAATACAAAAAGAGGAATTAATTTAATTTTAATGCTCGTTGCGTTTGTTGGGGATTTGTGAAGGGTTGCGAGATTGCCAATCCGCTCGACACTTGGGATTGGGCCTTATCAGCGATGCAGCTATCCTAAGCCAGCAAACGGGTATATCAGCGAACAGAGACCCAGAGAGAGCAAAGGAGAGGGAGTGAGAGCGAGTGAGACAGTTAGAAACGTAGGTGTTGTCAGGTGTGTCGCCTGTTTTTACCTTTTTTGCGTTATTTATTGCAGTTTAAGTGAGTTGTCAGAGAAAAGCAGAGAAAAGAGAGAGAGAGTGTTGCCAACAGTTGCCACTGTGGCCAGTGGCAATGGGAAAAAGAGTAGGACAGGGACAGCGACAGCGACAGCAACAGCAAACACAACGCACACTTGACATGCGGGCTGGTCTGGCTTACAGCTAGTTCAGACTTACACACATATCTGGTAGATAATGTGTTTTTAATTGAAACTTAAGGCTCTGGCTGAAACTGCAGCGACTAAAGGGAAAAGACCGGAAAACGGTTGGCGCTTTATCAGAATTAATTAAATATCTTTCAGGCACTTATATATATATATAGTGTAAGCTTTAGCTAATGCTATCTAGGAATAATATGAACAGGAACTGAAATTAAGGTAGCAATGGGAATAAAAATATGAATAGGAACAGAGAATAAAAAGAGTAGAGGGAACTAATAAATATTTGAATTGAACGAATGGAAACAGAAGGAAACATTAGAATGTTTAGGTATACAATAAGAAATACAATACGATTCTTTAAAGTAATTATTCGTTAAACCAATCTCTATTGTCAACATTAAAGTAGTTAGTAAGTTAAGAACACTGTAATATATCATTCTGTTAAAGCATCTCTAATAACACTTTGTGCACAACTCAAACGTTTGCCATAAAAGATTTTGGTACTCGCGTTAATCATAAACCCAGTGAAATGAAATTCTTAAAACTTTTTTTTTGTAAGTTACTCGCAGTTGGCAGTTGTATCTAGTATCTTGTATCTCATAGCGCGTGTTTTGTCTACCTACTGTCTGCCTATTCATCTATCTAGTTATTCATCTTACAACATCTTTTGGGAACTGCTTAGCTGTTCAGCTCAGCTCAACTGAGCTCCTGTTGCTGTTGTTACTGCTGCTATTGTTGTTGTTGTTGTCGTTCTTGTTTTTTGGTTCTGGTTTCCTCGGCCTTTTGTGTCAGGTACTTGGCTGGTAGCCTTGGACCAACACTTTTCACGTTGCGCGAAATTTATCATGATTCCATTACATAATTAAATCCGTTTTAATAGAAACTTTCCACATCTTTGCTGTTGTTGTTGTTGTTGTTGTTTCTGCTGCTGCTACTGCTTTTGAGATGTATTTGGTAAAGTTTCCCAGGGCGAAATTGAAAAACAAAACAGCAAAGGCAGCAGCAAAGTTGTCGACTGTCTGCGTTGGCGTCGCCGTTGCCGTTGACGCCGACTGCGACGTCGACGCAAGCGTTAGCGTCGCAAATGAAATTAAGAAAGTAACCAAAGAAGAGAGCTCGCCAAAGTTGTTGCCTCCTCTACTATACCACTCCCGCCACGCCCCCCTTCTACCCAACACACACACACACACAGACACCTATACGAACGAACTTGGTGAAATGCTTTGCTTTATCTGCTGCTGCCATCTCTTTTCTGTATCCATGTGCACTGCTCTCTATCTCACTCTCTTCCTCCCTCTCCCTCTTCCTCTCCCTATCTCTCGTCTTCTCTGCCATCTCAATCGCCATCTTCATTCCCGTTAGCCGCTTGTCGCTCTGCTTTTTGTCTTGATAAATTACCCCGTCCTTGGCAGCGACGCTGGCGACTGGGGCGACACACAGTAAAGTGATATTTTTATTTGAAAGTCTTCTTCACTTTCCCACCAAAAAAAGTATTTTCACCCTCCTCCTCCCACCCCTTCTGCAGTCGACATTTTTAAATCTTGCCAAATTGTTAACGATGTGAAAGTTGCCACTGAAGCGGTAGGCGGCACACAGAGGCAGGCGACAGACTAGAGACGATAGACGAGGGGGACACTGGCATTGGGGGTATTCCTCGGCAGACGACAAAGTTTAGTAAATGAAAATAATTTTCAGTTGGAAAATTATTTAAAGTAGTTCATTAAGTGGCTGCATTTTTAGACAATTTTAACTATTTGTTAACTATTTCATTTCGCTTTTCTGTGGTTAACATTCTGATTCCCTCCCGTTATGTGTGTTAATGAAAATGAATTATTATATAATATACTCTAAGGTTAGCATATATTTTTAGCTTTATTATATCGATAAACTATGCACTAAGTTTGCAGCATAAAAACTTGTTAATGACTCTTTTTATTACTCTGTTTTAGCTTCTCTCCTTATAAACTTCAAGTTGTGATTTACCTGTGCAGCACTTGATTGAATGAATTAACATTCATCATACCAATTTTGGCAATAAAATTGTTGCACAGCTGACAAGGCTTGTAAAAATAATAGTTACTTTTATACGATACATTTATGCTTCACCTTGTCTATTATTAGTTTATAAACATTATAAGTTACATTGCATAAATTGTGCTTGTGGCAAAGTAACGACATTGGAATTTTGTAGGATTTATTGAGTCGCCTTTTGCCCTCTTGCTAATTGTTGCAAGCATTGCACAACTTAATGATACTCTTTTGTTTTGAAAACTAAAACATGTAAGCATTTTCCTATTGTTATTCATATTCTTTATTGTTCAAATATTCTCAAGTGTTTTTTTGTTTGTTTACTGGTAATCAACAAATCCCCAATGTGTTGCATATTTTTGGGCGTAGATAAATGTTAGTTGCCCCAAAAGCTTTTACACACATACACACACACTGACTCTCTTTTGTTGGCCAGGTTCAGTTCGGTTTTAGCCATTGTCATTATGGCTTGCAGAAGCTGCAGCTGCAGCTACAGCTGTAGTAGTTGTTGCTGTAGCTCGAATTTTGCCCAGCTGAGCTGAGCTCTACTCTCGCACATTGCATAAATTTGGGCGCTTAATAACATTTTAATTGTTGTTGTGGGCTTTGACCGTTGCAGCGCATTCGAGTGCTTACCAAAAAAAGTTCATTCGCTTCTCTCTCCACTGTTATCCAATAGCTGCGCATTATTATTATCATAATGAGCGTGCGGTCGTCGAGTTGTTGTAACTCTTTTCCACCCACTACCCTACCCTATCCTCACCCCTCCCCCTCCCTGGGTGTGTGTTTGTGTGTATTTGTTGAAAGGAATGTTGCATAATGTGGCTGCGTTGGCAGCCCGCAAAAGCATTCAAAATTATGCATGCTGCGGTATTTTTTTCTCTCATTTTTTTCGTTTTTTGTATTCACCATTGTTTTCGGTTGGTTGTTGACTTTTTTCTCCTTTCGCCTGTTTTCTTTTTTTATCGTTAAAAAAATTCAAGTTGGCTTGGCGGGTCTATTTAGATTTAAAATAGGGCCACGCCTCGGTGAGTTTATTACCGTAAGCGAGTTTAAAGCGGTTACGCCAAAGCCTCAGAAGAGGGTACTGAAGGATGGGCGGTAGGCAGGGGTGTGGCAGCATCTCCTGCCACTTGGCTTATCAACTTGCTATTAAATCTTCTCCCAAAACCAAAAAAAAATAAAGTAGAAACTTTGGCCTATTTCTGTTCTGTTCTGCTTCGCTCAGCTCAGCTCAGCTGCCTATTGTCCGCCCCCTGCCACGCCTCGCTGATAAGCAAAAATTTTCTGTGCAAATTTATTTGATGTGTTTTATTGTGCTGTTAAATTTCGCGTGGCGCACAAAATGCCACAAACTGGCAAACAGAAGGACACACAGCAGCAGTACCTTACACCTACATTCTCATCCCCTTCCCTACGCCCACACCCCAACACCCCCACACTGCAATCCATTTCCTTCCCTTTACACCTCTGCTATTGTCATAGTCTTCAGCTCAGTTGGCTCCATCAGCCTGGCCGTTTATCATTTGCAGAGCTCTTGGTTCCCATTTTTCTCAGTTCTCAGTTAACAGTTCTCAGTTCTCTAGAAATCGTTTTGTTTATTTTCTATTTTTAGCTATTTGTTGTTGTTGTTGTTGTTTTTGTTCACGACAACTGTCAGCTAAGTTCATTAAATGGCCAAGATGAAAGCAGGTAAGTCTTAAGATTTGCATACAGCAACTGAATACAAATAATGTCTCAGTGTTTATAAACAGATTGTTAACATTTAAAGTAATCTCATAATTTTATACCTCATTTCCGGTAAAACAACACAATTTAATACTCTAAACAGCGGACTTCAGACTTTAGACAATAGATTTTCAGAGAGAGAGTTATACGACTGTTTATATTTATATGCTCTAGAAATAGGGACAAACATTCTTTATTATTAATTATAATGAGAAACGATGTTAAATAAATTGCCTTCAGATGCTGTACAAACAAGATAAAACTTAAACCTTCGTAAAAATTATAAAACTGACTTTAATACTGAGCTATTGCGTTTAAAACTCCCTCAAATTAACAAATAAGTTCTTTTTGGACTTCCTCTGCAGTTAATAAACTGCTAAATATAGCTATAAATAAGCTTATATGGCAGCACTGCTGACTTAGTCTACAATTGTAAGTTTTAAAATCGATTGCAGTTTTATAGTCATTTGAAATAATTGCCAGTAAATATATTAAAGCACATTGAACACCTATAAATACCCTTACACACACACCTACACACACACACGCACACACACTCATATGCACATTCACATTTCGACCATAAACAAGGCATTATCAACAGGCGGACAAAAGGCAGAAATGCAGCTGCCTTTGTGGATTATCGTTTATTGCATTATTTTTATGCGATGAACGCGCGTCGATTAGAAACTAAAAATGTATTTTCCTATTTCGTATTTCGTATATTTGGCATTTCTGGTGTGTTCTCTGCTCTGGTCTTCTCTGCTAGCTGCCATTTTCCCATTGCCATTTTCTACAATTTTCCTCGCCCCGCAAACAACAAGCCAAGCGAAATGCAATAAAAATGTTGAGCAGCAATGAAGGTACAGAAGGGAAAGGGGAAGAGTAGGGAAAGCGAGCAAATGGCAATCGCATTTTCTGCATTGCTTTGCCAAGGCACATTGCAACATGAGCAGCAGCAACAGCAGCAGCAGCAGCAATCGGTAGCAACTATCAGCAGTTAACAACAATATTGGCACCTTAGTTGGTTACTCGACTGTCTGCCTTTACTTTCCTTTGCTTTCCCTTCCTTTCCTTTACCTTCCTATCCTACCCTTTCATTGCCTTGGCTCGCCTGGTTGGCTAACTGTGAAATTGTGGCCATAAAACGTGCGCATTGCAAGTGGCAAAAAAGCTGCCACAAAGTATGGCAAGCAGCAGCAAACACACACTTTAGTTGCAGCAAACTCTGTTACTGCCAATTGCTCAAACAATACAACAGACTAAAATCTTGTACACCACACGGCGTATACGTGTTAATTTAAGCCAACTACGATTAGACAGACAACAGACAACAGACAGCTGCACAGATGGACGGTCTGTTCAGTCAGTCAGTCCGTTCAGCCAGTATAGTCACTCACTCACTCACTTACACAGTTAGTCCACTGTTTTCGGCCAACAAACTCGACTTTCGGCCTTACCAAATTGCCCGTCTTCAGCGTCTATAAATTTTCGAGCTGTCAGTGCAATTGCGGGATTTGCGGGTTGAGTTTTGTGTTCAAATTCTGTGTATTTCAGTTTTCAGGCTAAGTGCATTTTGCTTAGCCGTTTTCAATTTGACCATAGCTCTTGTGTGAGTGTTTTCCCTTTTTTTTGTTGGGGGGTCAAAACACTGTGTTTTGCGGAGCAAAACGTATAAGTAATGATGTGACGATTTGGCAGCCAACGAGCCAGCGACAAGCGAAACTGGCCACTAAACACAGTTCACAGTTCAGACTCGGAGATAGAATTCTCTATACTATTCTCCCTATTTCCCTCTCTCTCTCTTTCTCTGTGCTTTAACTCACTCTGCTCTTTCATCAAAGTCGGCTGCAACGGACAAAACACATTTAGTTTATGTGGGCGTTTTGCTGGCAAAGGAAGACATCGAGTTCATTGCACCGCATCGAGTTGCCAGTTTCGAGTGCAGAGCGTCGAGTGTCAGATTGTGTTGCATAGTTCAAGGCTCTCTTTGTTTGTTTTTAAACATGTTTATTTGTCCAAAGCACCTTAGCTAAGACATATAGTTGGCAAAGAGCAGAGATGAAACAAAGCTGGTATTTATATTATGTAATTGATTTAATGATTAATTTAAGTAACATTTAAGTAAACACCCAATCAAATCCGATATTATAGCTAGCTGACCTTGACTTTATAATAAAGCCTACTAAGACATATAACTATAAGTGTAGTCATTAATTATCTATTTAAAATTTCTCAGAATTAAGCGTTTTATCATCAGCTGTGCTGGAATTTCATTAAATTTAATACACATAAATTTAACTTTAAATCAAAAGAAAAGTCATCAAACCCTGTACTACGTCGAATTGGCGAAAGGTTAAAAGTTAAAGGGTTTTTATAGCAGCATTAAGTTTATTAAAGTCTTTATGCGTTCAGAGAAAGGTTTCTGAAGGTAATTTTAAGCTTTATGAAGAGCTTGAATTTATATTTTATAATTTTATCATTAAAATACATATTTTATTATTAAACATTAACCAATAATGCCTCTCAGCAGAGTATACAATATTTGTTCAACGTTTGTTTTGTCTATTTTGCTTATTTGTTGCTGCTGTGAAAGGAAATTTCCTTTGGCATGCACTTTGGGCATACATTTCGAATTGGGATGTTTAGCCAGGGGTGTACTGGGAGGAGAGAGGTAGAGAAAGGGCCAGTTTATTCGGTATTTTTGGCCAGCTACTAGTTTAGTCTTGTTGGCCCGGCTGATAAATTGTTTCCGCAGAGCGTTGCACGTAATTGCTGGCGGATCGATGAAAAGAAGCTTAAAGGTTTTATTTTCCTCTTTTTTTTTTGCCAGCTAAAATAGGAATGCCATGGGACAAGGAGAGCCGTGGCAAAGAGGGGAACGGGGGAGGGGGCGAACTTGTGCTGGTGCTGGCTGTTTGTGACAAGGCCAACTAATTTGTACACTTCATTTGGACAGACAAAAAGCAAACGACAGTTGCCAAAATAAGACAATTCGCAGAACGCAGAGTCAACTCATTGCCGATGGCAGCAACGCTAATGTTGCTGCTGTGGATGTTGCTGCTGCTGTTGATGTTGCTGCTATTTGCCGTTGGCTGTGTGAAATGTAATGCAATTTCATGTCAAAAACTAACAGAGCGACAGGCAGAGCACGAAACTTTAAAGTGATATTTTTGTGTCGGTTTGTGTTGTGCACCTGTCGAGCAAATGTTGCTGTTGTTACTGTTGTTGGTGTCTTGGTTTTTGCTGTCACTGCAGTAGTAGCAACAACAACAGCGAACACAAATGCCAGTCATGCGTTGCAAGAAAACAAACTTCTGCCATCCCTGCCACTTTGCCACTTGCCACACTCCATTGTGCTATAGCTACTTTCTCTTCTTCTTCGTCCTCTTCTTCTTCTTCTAGCCTGGTGCTGCTTTTGATTCTTCATTCTTAACCGCAGCAACATGACGCTTACTTCCGCTTTTAAGTGTTAAGCAAAACACACACAGACACACAAAACGAATCACACACCAGACACACTCTTAGTTATTGTCGCTGTCCTTTGACATGCATGTCTCGGTCTTTAGTCGTTTAGGCCAACGCTTGCTAGTCCCGTATTCCCCTCCGTCTCTGCTCTCCCACCCCTCCCTACATCCACCCCTGAACTGTCTGCAGTTTTGTCAATGCCTGCCTGACAGTCTGCCTCTCTGTCTGTCTGCTCGCCTTGAAAGCAAGCACTGAAGTTATGACAAGACAAGAAGCATACACTGACAGAAAAATATTTAATTGTTTTAAATCAAAAACAATTGTGGTCTAAATAATGAATCAAGTGTCTAAATTAAGTTACTTAATTAATTTAAACCTTAAAAACTTTAATCCTAGTGAACAGATATTTCTATGCTATTTTCTAATGGTTTTAGTACTATGAAATTGACTTAATGGTTCGATTATTTGGTTAGTGCACAATAATACTAACCAAAGATACCAAAAGCAGAGATTGTTAAATAGAATGGCAGTTATTTTTCTTTCTTTGAAACATTTTCTTAAAACTCTAAGTGTCTTTATGCTGTTATAAAAGGAAAAAAAGTCGAAGAATAAAAAAATATTTTCTTGTATAAATTCTTAATCTTCCTTTAACACCTAAAAGGTTGGAAAATCAAAATTTTTAAGGAATTATTATATGAACTTTAGCTTATTTAATCACATTTTAGTCTTAAAATAAACTGTCTTTTTTATTATTTTAGATCAGAAATTTTAGCTTCATGAACTAAATTTTAAACTTGGAACACATTTTCTTAGAGTGTAGTCTTGCCACGCCCTCAGACTTACCGCCTTATGCAGTTGGCACTTGGCGAACGCTTCTTTTCTTCGAGCTAGTTTGAGGAGCAGGTGAGAGGAACAGCCATAGGTGTAAAAGCAGAAGCAGCAACAGGAAGAGGAACTGGAAGAGGAACAGGACAGGAGCTCTGGCAAAACTAAAAGTGCAAAAGGAAGCGTTAAAGGTGATTCACTTGTTTGTTGCTTGTTTGTTTGCAATTTGTTGTCATAATTTGTTGTTGTTGCTGTTTCTGCTTCTCGTATTTGGTTGTCGGATTGGGCTTACGTTGCAAATTGTTATGGCAACACTGTATCGTCGTGTCTCTGCCAGGAGTTTAAGAGATATAAAGAGAGATAGTACGAAGTGGAAGGGGGAGGGGAGTAAAGAAAGAGAGGGAGGGGCATAGAGTTGGCAACCTGCAAACGACAGGCGACTAAGATACTGGGTAACATTGCACTTGTTCTTTGTGGAATTACTCGCATGTTCGCTTTGTTGTTGTATTTATTTGTATTCACAAATGCTTGTAAGTAAAAGCACTTAAATTTTGTTATTAAATTATGTAAAAAGAATTATACTAAGCAAGTATTAGGACTCAAAAGACCTAAATTTATTCAAATATTTCGTATACTTCACTTCGTATATGTGATAAAGTTTGGTAGTTGAAGATGTATCTGATGTATAACTCTTTTTGAATATCATTTAAACTTATCTTATTTAAACAAGAAATAAAAGTACAGTCGAGCACTCCCGTCAGTATAATACTCTCTGCATTTTATTTCCGACCATATGGTTATATTATGAAAATTACTTTAAGATATCGCTTCATTTGGCTGAGTTATGATAAGTCAAAGTTGGGAAAATTGTAAATTTTTGGACGACATATCTGAGGACTCTGGCATCCAATTTTCGATTGTTATACCTTCCTGAGCTCGGGAGGATCAGTACTATCGATTGGCATCAAAATATTCAATAGTGAAATTTTGTCAGGTTTTGACGAAATTTCAAAGGTCAAGTCTCATCATAGAATTTGAGAAAATGGGTTCAATTTTGAGAATTTTAGATTTTGATTGCGATTGATTCTGCTAGTTGTCCAGAGTATAAAAAGGTATGACTTTTTAAGATATCTCTTCATTTGGCTGAGTTATGATCAGTCAAAGTTGGGAAAATAGTAAACTTTAAATATTGACCTGTGGACCATATATCGGAGGACTCTGGTATCCAAATTTGACAAAATGGGTTCGATTTTGAGAATTTTAGATTTTGATTGCGATTGATTCTACTAGTTGCCCAGAGTATGAAAAGGTATGACTTTTTAAGATATCTCTTCATTTGGCTGAGTTGTGATCAGTCAAAGTTGGAAAAATAGTCAATTTTAAATATTGACCTGTGAACCATATATCTGAGGACTCTGGCTTCCAAATTTGACAAAATGGGTTCGATTTTGAGAATTTTAGATTTTGATTGCGATTGATTCTGCTAGTTGTCCAGAGTATAAAAAGGTATGACTTTTTAAGATATCTCTTCATTTGGCTGAGTTATGATCAGTCAAAGTTGGGAAAAATAGTAAATTTTAAATATTGACCTGTGAACCATATATCTGAGGACTCTGGCTTCCAAATTTGACAAAATGGGTTCGATTTTGAGAATTTTAGATTTTGATTGCGATTGATTCTGCTAGTTGTCCAGAGTATAAAAAGGTATGACTTTTTTAAGATATCTCTTCATTTGGCTGAGTTATGATCAGTCAAAGTTGGGAAAATAGTAAATTTTAAATATTGACCTGTGAACCATATATCTGAGGACTCTGGCTTCCAAATTTGACAAAATGGGTTCAATTTTGAGAATTTTAGATTTTGATTGCGATTGATTCTGCTAGTTGTCCAGAGTATAAAAAGGTATGACTTTTTAAGATATCTCTTCATTTGGCTGAGTTATGATCAGTCAAAGTTGGGAAAATAGTAAACTTTAAATATTGACCTGTGGACCATATATCGGAGGACTCTGGTATCCAAATTTGACAAAATGGGTTCGATTTTGAGAATTTTAGATTTTGATTGCGATTGATTCTACTAGTTGCCCAGAGTATGAAAAGGTATGACTTTTTAAGATATCTCTTCATTTGGCTGAGTTGTGATCAGTCAAAGTTGGAAAAATAGTCAATTTTAAATATTGACCTGTGAACCATATATCTGAGGACTCTGGCTTCCAAATTTGACAAAATGGGTTCGATTTTGAGAATTTTAGATTTTGATTGCGATTGATTCTGCTAGTTGTCCAGAGTATAAAAAGGTATGACTTTTTAAGATATCTCTTCATTTGGCTGAGTTATGATCAGTCAAAGTTGGGAAAATAGTAAATTTTAAATATTGACCTGTGAACCATATATCTGAGGACTCTGGCTTCCAAATTTGACAAAATGGGTTCGATTTTGAGAATTTTAGATTTTGATTGCGATTGATTCTGCTAGTTGTCCAGAGTATAAAAAGGTATGACTTTTTAAGATATCTCTTCATTTGGCTGAGTTATGATCAGTCAAAGTTGGGAAAATAGTAAATTTTAAATATTGACCTGTGAACCATATATCTGAGGACTCTGGCTTCCAAATTTGACAAAATGGGTTCGATTTTGAGAATTTTAGATTTTGATTGCGATTGATTCTGCTAGTTGTCCAGAGTATAAAAAGGTATGACTTTTTAAGATATCTCTTCATTTGGCTGAGTTATGATCAGTCAAAGTTGGGAAAATAGTAAATTTTAAATATTGACCTGTGAACCATATATCTGAGGACTCTGGTATCCAAATTTGACAAAATGGGTTCGATTTTGAGAATTTTAGATTTTGATTGCGATTGATTCTGCTAGTTGTCCAGAGTATAAAAAGATATGACTTTTTAAGATATCTCTTCATTTGGCTGAGTTGTGATCAGTCAAAGTTGGAAAAATAGTAAATTTTAAATATTGACCTGTGAACCATATATCTGAGGACTCTGGCTTCCAAATTTGACAAAATGGGTTCGATTTTGAGAATTTTAGATTTTGATTGCGATTGATTCTGCTAGTTGTCCAGAGTATAAAAAGGTATGACTTTTTAAGATATCTCTTCATTTGGCTGAGTTGTGATCAGTCAAAGTTGGGAAAATAGTAAATTTTAAATATTGACCTGTGGACCATGTAACTGAGGACTCTGGTATCCCAATTTGACAAAATGGGTTCGATTTTGAGAATTTTAGATTTTGATTGCGATTGATTCTACTAGTTGTCCAGAGTATGAAAAGGTATGACTTTTTAAGATATCTCTTCATTTGGCTGAGTTGTGATCAGTCAAAGTTGGAAAAATAGTCAATTTTAAATATTGACCTGTGAACCATATATCTGAGGACTCTGGCTTCCAAATTTGACAAAATGGGTTCGATTTTGAGAATTTTAGATTTTGATTGCGATTGATTCTGCTAGTTGTTTAGAGTATAAAAAGGTATGACTTTTTAAGATATCTCTTCATTTGGCTGAGTTATGATCAGTCAAAGTTGGGAAAATAGTAAATTTTAAATATTGACCTGTGAACCATATATCTGAGGACTCTGGCTTCCAAATTTGACAAAATGGGTTCGATTTTGAGAATTTTAGATTTTGATTGCGATTGATTCTGCTAGTTGTCCAGAGTATAAAAAGATATGACTTTTTAAGATATCTCTTCATTTGGCTGAGTTATGATCAGTCAAAGTTGGGAAAATTATGAATTTTAAATTATGAGCTGTGACCCCAAATATTGCATTTATGCCTTTACTAGGAACCTGCGTGCCAAAATTGGTATTCCTAAGTGCCATAGTTTCTAAGATATATCCAAAAACATGTGGTCGAATGGGGCGTGGCATTGACTGACTAAATATCAAGCCGATACTGACTAAATTCAAACTTGTAGTTCTTAGCGTCGCTAAGATCTGTTTGTTCTTAAGGACAGGGGGTCTGCCACGCCTCCTTCTGTCTGTTACATACTTTTCACAAACCCAATATACTCTTGCAGAGAGTATAAAAACTACTCAAACTGTTGCCAAAAATATGTCCAGTTGATTATGCATACAAATATTCCTTTCTTAAAGATATTTTCAACCACATTTTCTACAAATTTCGAAAGCTAAAACCAACCACATTCATTACTTTAAACACTGACTGAACTTGGAGTCTCTTAATGACCTTAATAATGTCACTCGTCTGTGCAGATATCATTTGCAAAACTCTAAAAACAACAACGTATACGTGATATTTTCATTTGCATTCACAAAAGAGAGACAAATAGTCTGTAAGAAGATTGCATTCTACTCATATACATATATATTTATATACCCAAATCTGTAGATATATGTAAATGTTTATGTGTTTAGGTGTGTGTGTGTGTGTGTGTTGTGCTCGTTTAATACCCCGTTCTGTTGGTCATATCAATTTTGTTTGGCTCGCTCTTGGCTCGCATTATCGTTAAAATTGTATTGGATTGGGCCAACATGCTTTGCTGACTGCGGACTGGACCATTGTGGCCCAGAGTCCAGCTTCAATTCCAAGTATCCACATTCACATTCAACTTGTGTAACTATGTGTGTGTAATTGTGTATGTGTGAGTGTGTATGTTTATAGATTTTCCGTTATAGCCACACGAACTTCTTCTTAAAATGCGATTTTCAAGATTTTTTTTGTTCGTACTCGATTTGCTGTTGTTGTTTGGCTCGTTTTGGCCACCGCCATTTCAGCCTTCTTCTTGTTGACGCTGATTTTAAGCTGCCACTCTCACTACCTCTTTTTCGTTACTCTGTCTCTCTCTCTCTCTCTCTCTCTCTCTCTCTCTCTCTCTCACTCTGTCTATGCCTTTCTCTTTTACTTTGCTTTGGCTTGCATGTGTCAAAAGGTATTTTTATGTTCAGTTTCGTGTTTTTCAACATTTTCTCAGCATTTTATTTTTCTTGCTTTGGGTTTTCTATGCGATTTCAAGGGGCAACTCGTTACTAAGGGTTAGGAGGAGGCAGGTGGAGGGGCTTGGAGGTTGGGGTCGACTAGAGTCGAGTCGAGTTGAGTTCAGTTCAGTTGAGTCCCGTCTTGTGTGCAGGTAATGTGGCACTTGGCTAAAATGGTGTGTGAAATTTTATGCGAAATGGCTTAAGATGTTGTAGTTGTTGTTGTTGTTGTTGTTGCTGCTATTGCCACAGTTGTTATAGTTCTCGTTTTTGTTCGGGTTGTTGTTGTTGTTGCTGTTGTTATTGTCGTGCTTGTTGTGCTGATATTTCTGGAACGGAACACAATCATTCTGCTATGTTGCACATAAAAAGTTACGTTGAGTGGCACTATACTGTATGTTTGCGTGTGTTTGTGTATATGTGTGTGGCTAGATTCAAAGAGCTGCAATGGATCGGATTGTTAGTGGTTTGGGCCAAAAAGGGGTATCAGCAAAATGATGTTGTGTACAACGAGGGCAGTTTCTGTTGCTGCTGATGCTTCTGTTACTGCTGCTGTTGCTGATGATGACATTTTTCGTTTTGGTCTTTTCGATTGCCATTGGACAACAGCAAGGGGGAGAAAGGGGGAGAGAGAGGGAGAAAAATAAAAGAGCCAAATGTGCAAAAAAGGATTAGTTAGTTTTCTTTGGCTTGGGCCCAAGTCACTCAATGTTGTTAGTTGCTATATGGGCAAAATTCGATTTCGCTTTTTCTTTGCGTCACATGCGTTTTTTTTCCATTAGGCGTATTGTTGTCAGACTTAACTGAGCACCTAAAAGTACAGGTCTAAGATCTTAAAGGGATTATGCAAAAGAAATACTCAAAATTCAAAGTTTCTTTGCTTTTTTCTTTAAATCAAAAAAACTATGATAATGCCAGTTTTTTGTTGGCCTGAAAACAGTTTAGAAAACTTGTATTATTTCCTACATTTACAAAAAAAAATTGATTAACTAAATAATTTTAAACCAGAATTCTTATAATTTCGATATTCAAGATGGAGAAAATTCCACAGCTGTCATTTGAAATAATGTATATTATTTATAAGCAATTGTTCTTAAAACGAACTCGTTAAAATGATTAATACTTTAAAAACATTTCTTATTGTTTTTAATAAAGTTTTTAATACTCATTTTAATCAAACCAAAATTCCAAACGGCTCAAAGGCAAAACTTTAATTTCCTCTACTGATAACAGAACTTCGATTTTTAAATGTACAGAAAAGCTTGCACTTAACCTAACTTACATGAAGTACATAGTTCAAATAGGTGTCAAAACACATGGATACTCCATGTGGCACAGCAGACAGGTGTAAATATTCAATTAGCAGTACACAAATACACAGCAAAGGCAAATAACTAACATTGGCGAAAAAATGGAGAAAAATGTTAAATTTACAACTGTGTTGGTCATTCACACACTAAATTTCACTATCAAAGCGAGAACAGGGGAGTGTGTTAGAGAAAGAGAGAGGGAGACAGAGAGAGATGGAAATGCGGTGTGGAAAATGATTTTTATTTAATTTTCTCACCTGTTTTCAGGGCAAATAAGTTTCGTATTTTAATTCTCATTTGAATTTCACATGCATTTCAATTTATTTTACCATCTTTTTTTAGCCGAAAACACGTTTCGAGTATCTTTCGGCTTTTTGTAAATTCCCTTTTTTTCGTATTTTCGAATTTTTTCATTTCGTTTTCATTTTTTTTTTGTGTTATTTTCCATGAGATGTTTTACATGTCAAAGAATTTTCGCACCAATGTGTAACTGTAGGCGTTGCGGTGACGCGGTGAGGGGTAGAGCAATGCTTCCCCTCCTCTGCTCCCCACCCACTCTCTCTCTCTCACCAGTGTCTGTCTATTTTTCAGCGGGTGTTATATATATGTGTGTAAATTTTTTTCATATTTCAATTGTAAATTGCAATGGTAAGGTTAACAATTACTGTAACAATGTCTGAATGCCTGAATGGCATCATCATTTTTACATTGCTGATGATCATTATTATGAAAATTATTTTAATTATTATCGTGCAGGCTTGTCTGTCATCGTCGTCGTCATCATATTTTGCAAATTGCTCGTAAAAATGGCTTTTAATTGCACGTGTAAAAAGGGTTCGCTTTAAATATGCCAGCACTCAGTCAGGTGTTAACAGCTAACAGCATTCACTTACCTACCCCTACTGCCCCCTGCCCCTGTTGTTATCCCCTCTTCATTTATATCGTCATCTTTTGACTCTCAACTGTTGAAATTTAAATGCTGACGAGATTAATTCAATTAACCTGCGCCAGACCAAAAGGTGAAAGTGAAACGAAATCTGAGTGAAAATTTCATGGGTGAAAATCATTTTAGAGTTTCAACCGCCACACAAGCCCCGCCCACATTCTAAGTCACCGTCTCAGTCTCCGACTCCGTCTGAGTCTTTTGAATTTTTCGGGTCCTTCTGGGGTGGCTGCCGTTTTTGCTACTGATTTTGCTGCTGCTTTTGACACTTTTAATTGGTAGGCGTAGCAAATCATTAATTATATTTCGAGACCAAAATGCATGTCACTCAGAGCGCTGTGAATAGCGGATGTTTTTGGTTTGGGCCGCAGCTTACATTAGCAGCTAAAAGCAATAGACCTTGGTCTCTACAACCAAAAAACAGCCAACTTTATAACTAACTTTAAAGCCAGCTAATTTGCGTTATCTAAAATTCTGTTTGAAAAATCAACAGAAATTTAAATTTGTATTTCAATCTTCGTCCCTGGAATGAAGAATAAAATGCGGAGAGTTAAGAATTTAAGCAGGTTTCCCTTGCCAACAATGAGATTCGGATTAAACCCACCAAAGACTTTTTTAAAAACTATTTAACCCCATTTAACCCCATTTTCGTAGTCTTGTTTATACTGAATAAGAAAAATCCCAGCAGGCATACATATTTTCCACTCCCAGAAAAGGAAACTTTCTTTAATAAATGAATTATTTAAGACTCACAGCTTTTTGCGGTGAATCAAGTTGGTCATTAACCATTCTCTAGTCCCAAAACTGCAGCTCAGTTCATTAACAATGCTGTTGCAAGTTGCAGCAAGTGTACATTTGGCAGCAGACGACTACCCAAAAAGGCCAAACCCGTTGATAATATTGGCCAAAGAATCACTTGGCCCGAGTTCTGTTGAATGAAATTGCAGCCCAGTAGTCTGATTAGTAGTTGGAGTTAGAGTCTGATTCTTGGTCTGTTTATGTCCTAATCTGCTACAATGAACCGTTGTTGTTGTTGTTGCTGCTGTTGTTACTGTCGGTTCAATCGTCTGCCATTTGCTGTGTTGTGTTTTGCGGTTTTATTGGTTTGCATTTGCACATTCCATTTGCAAAATGATTGGAATTTATGCTCACAGATTAGATTCCCTTTTAGAGCCCGAGGGAGACTGTTCCTCCAAACGTTTCTGATAACTTTCGCCCACTTTCACTGGCTGTTGGCGTTGGCGTTGGCCCTGCGGTTATTGCTCCAACTCGGCACACTTACACCACCACCATGTCATCCCCCTCCTCTCTCCACCCGATCACTACTTTGCAACCCCATCCCTTGAACGTGCCACATACACGTACCAGTCACTGGATTCCTGTTTTGCTGCTGCCTCTGCTATTATTGTTTCATGTCCCTGGACATTTTGCTTTGTGCGGTGTGTGTTGGTATGTGTTTTTTGCTATATTCCCCTCCTCTACCCACTCTTCCTCTCCTCTTCTCGCCTACCCTACTGCCACTTGGCCTGTAGCCTTGGCCAGCGTTTCGGCGCTGTGGCTTGCCTTCCGAAAATGTTGCATTTTTGATTCGACATTCGGTCAGTTTTTGCGTGACGTGCAACCGCTTTGAGCCTTACACCAAATACCATATGCTGAACCGAATCCGAATCAGTATCCGAATCAGATGCGGCCACAGAGTCATACGCCAAAAGGATTGCACGACAGCCCAGTCCCAATTCCAATCCCACTTCCAGTGCCAGACCCAGAGCCAGACAGGCCTGACCAGGCCTACACGGAGTAGGCCAGGACAAGCCAGCTAGCTGGCTGGTTAGCTTGGCGAAAAGCTCTGTCGTGCCACAAAATGCTGCCATGTCAAAGTCGCGTCACCAATGCGAGTAAACGCCCTGCGATGCACAAATTAAATAATGACAGTTGCAGTGCAGAAAAAAACACACACTGCTATGGACTTTATTTCACTTAAAGCCAAAAGCAATTCCAACGCCAACACCAACGCCAACGCCAACAACGACACCAGCAACTACAACAACGTCAGCAGCAATGTTAACGTCAACGAAACTGTAACCATTGTAGTGGCAGGCACACACACACACACACTCACACACACATACACATATATGCACTCATAAACACCCACATGCATGCATATGCAAGTAAACACACACACACACACACAGACTGTGGACAGTTTTTATAGTTTATGCCATGAAACTATGCTTGTTAACACTTCTTTGTGAAATCTAGTTTTGTTTAAAATTGAAATCTTATTTAATTAATTAATTAAACTTACATTCTTTAATCTATTAAACTATTCACAATTAATCAAATAATCAAGTTCCTTATACTTAAGTAATCTTTATTTGAAAATCTTTTATAAAACTTTCCTAAAATAAAATTCTGTTAAGTTGTCGAGTGAAAATTTGTTGTTCAATCAAGAAGACTATTATTTTAGTTAGTTAAACTTGGCAACAATAAAGTCCTGTTCATCCATTTTTTAATTCTTCATTTGATTTATTTTTCCAACTCTTTTTAAATAAAGATTAACACAACACTTTAAATATGAATTCAATCTGTATAAATCAAGTGGAATATCTTTCGCATAAACCAAGCTTTACACAAAGCAGAAAATAAACTGAAATTCACACACACACAAACTCACACCCGTACACATACACACACATACACACAAACACATGGCTCTCTCGTATAAGGTTACATATTTTTTAAGCCAATTTTACAGGCCACTGCCTAACAAGGACATTAATTGGTAGCTGCTGCAGCTAGCTCCGACTGTTCTGTTCACTAAAGCCTCGACTATAGCCTGTGCCTCTGCCTCTGTCGCTGCTGCTGTCGCTGCCAGTGACGCTCTGCCACGCCCAGTTAAAGTGAAGGTCCAGTGTCGCCCACTTCGCGCGACACGGCCGAAAAGTGTAGTTAACTGTGTGTGTTGCCCATTTTCCCATTCTTTTCACTTCCAATTCCCTCCCTCCCTCTCTCTCTCCCTCTCTTTTCATTTCTCTCTTTCGCTCTGTGTATATGTGACTGTGTGTGTGTGTTTTTTTCTGCCAACTCGCTCCTTTTTCATGGTTTTTATTCACTTCAATATTTACTTAACCCTTTTTTGTGCGCTGTCGCTGCGAGTTTTAGCAGCAAAGTTGCCGTTGCCAAAGGCAGCAGCAGCAACAGCAACAACAGCAATAACAACAGCCATGGCTGCAACAATTTCAGTGTTGTTTTTGCTCTTATGATTAAACATGCCTTTCGCTTTTGTTTAAGCTCGGCCAACTTGCCTTAAATATTGTATGAGCGTATGCGAAAGGCAGCTCTGAGTACGATCTGTATTGAGATTGTAGAAGGGGAGGGAGGTGTGGTAAAATAGGTGTGAGGGGTGGAGGGGGGTCACTTTTGTACCTGCGGCCTGTTAATTAGTTGGGGCTGCTGACTCTTGACGCTGCTCGACATATTTCGTTTTAGGGTTCAAGTTGTTCAAGTTCCAGGATCGGACTCGAGTCAAGTTCTCTCAGCGACTCTGCGACTGTTGCTGGCATGTAAAAGTGTGATTATAGTCGCATAATTATCACGCTGACATGCCCATACACACACACACACACACACACACACACACCCATACACACACAATCGTACGTTTGCTAATACAAAGGCTAAAAGGTAGAGAAAGTGAGAAAAAAAGAGTGGAAAGAGTGCTCAGAGAAAATGCCAAAAATGTAATTACCCAGCAAACAAACCGCAATTTCTCGGTACACACACACACACACACATGACTATATATGTATGTGTAGTCAACATTTGTATGTATATACAGGTAGCAACTAAATGGAAGTGAAAGTGGACACGCAACAAGCAAAACTGGGAAACGAGCCAAATGCCAGCACCTGGCTTAGCCTGTTCTGGCCAACAGCGCTACACCTGTCTCCACCTGTGCCAGCTGTGGCTGTAGCCACCCCATTGTGAGGGTTGAAAGTGCGGGGTGTACGTAAGTGTGTGCTGGGGTTTGCCATTGAAGGGTTTGCGTGTTTGACATGCGGCTTGGTTAAAGTTGGGTCCTTGTCGTTAGGTCGGCAGTTTGAAGGCGATATCGTTAATGTTGCCGTTGATTGTGCCCAGCACTCACACACAACCACACTCACACTTACACACACACACATACTGTGGCTAAGAGCCCGGTAACTGTTCTCGGTTTAGTTTGTGTTTTTTTTTTTATTTTTTTGGGCCGTAAGCTTTGTAATTTATTTGGCAATTGGCAAACGTTTGGCGCCTCTCACACAGCAATACAAATGCAATTTTTAGTCACCTGCTAAGCGTATTTTGGCTGGACTCTCATAACAACAACATGGCTAACAACATAATTCCAGCATAAACCAAAAACAACAACAGCAACACCTTCATATAATAACAAAAACAGCCGCTTTTGACCAACACTGACAATGGCAGATAGTTGAGGCTAAAATGCAGTGAGTCGAGGAATATGCAAATTGGGGTCTTATAATTATCTGGGGCTACTTGCCACGCTTAACGCACAGTAATTAATGATTAACTGCACTTTAATCAACTAATTTATAGAGCAAATGCATAGAATTGAGGTAGAAGGTAGAATTATTGAACACAAACTTCAAGTAGAGCTTTGTTTTATAAACATTAAAGATAGGATAAAAGGTATTGATTGAAATGTATGTAGAGAAATAGATTCAGATATTAATTAGGATAAACTATAGAAGAAAATAAATATCTCACTACGGTAGTTATAGAAATCTTTAACTAAGCAACTGGGATTGTAAAATGGTTAATTAGTACATAAAATAACTAGATTTATTACCAGTTGCCTTGCAATTATTTCACACTAATTTAACTTGATATTACTTTAAGTAACTAATTACTCACGACGTGAGCTAACTTAGTTAAAGTATAAACTACTAAATTAAAAGTTATTATAATTTTCGTAGCCCAACCAACTTCAACTTTCAAACTATTCACTCCCTAACGCAGTTCGCTAACAATATCTAAATCCAATTTCGTGTCATTAACTTGGCTTTATTGGTATTCCTTTGTCGTTTAAGCCACTTTAACTAGTGTATTTTTGGCTCAGTTTTGACCAACATGCGCTGCAATATTATGCGAAAATGTTCGCGCGCTGTCAACTCCCATTGCATGCAGTTATTTTGGTTGTCTCGGTTGGTTTTATTGGCTGCATCAGTTGAGTTGGCCTCCAACAGCAGTTGGCAACAGCTGCTATTTATGTAGTTAACGAGAACGAGAACGAAAGTGAGGCATGAAGAGTCCACACTAGTGCCCATAGTCCATAGTCCACAGTCCCATAGTCCATGTCAGCGTCACAGGCCCATAACCCGAGACTGCAACTGCCCCGAAGCGATGTCATTACCAGTGAAATTGGCGGTCCATTGCACGGCCTGCGCCACATGGAGGCTCCGCTTTTCTGCTCACAACTGCTGTCAACAGCAACAGCAACTACAATGGCAATAAGAGCGAGTTCTCGACTATTTAATTCCTGTTACTCACAATCAACAGGAGTTTTGTGACTTCATATAAGCGTTTTACTGTAAGGGCTCATTTTGAGCAACTTGCTTTGTCAACAGCCATTAACAGACATAACTTCTGCTATACATAGCCGATCTCAACAAGTATTCTGATGGTTAGACATAAGTAATAAAGCACTTATGTCTAACCTATAGAATAGTATTTAATGAACAACAAAAGGGTTCGCTTTACGATTGTCTAAGTTTTAGGGAGATAAATCTAAAACAATTTTAAAGTCATGTTGATGAAACCCCTTTCTAAACCTCAAGTCACTAGTTCTTATAGTACATATGACGCACTTACTGATCTGTGTGCTAAATTTTCTAGCAACAGCTACGTACTTCTTGCTGTTTAAGTATATACAAATTCTAAAAGAATCCCTGACTTTTCTCCTTACAACAACAACAAGCTACCCTTCTTCACAGCTATTAACAGGTATTACAACTGCAGCTTCGGCCATATTCCGATTGTTAACAATTCTGCGGTGCATGGCCGTTGACGTTTATGATGTGTTGCTGGCAACTGAGTATGTTGTTCATGTTGTTGTTGTTGTTGTTGCTGCTGCTGTTGTTGTTGCTGGTGTTGGTGTTGTTGACTCGTTGACTGGGTTGTTGCGTGTGCTATCATTAAGTGTCGAAAATTTCATCAAACACTTCAAAGCGTATCACGTGCGGCTGCTGCTAGCAGGCACTGTTTCTCAGTCCGCTTGTTCACACTTCGTTCTTCTGCTTTCTGCTGTCCCTTTTTGCATCAGGTTTGGCCATCGCTATCGCCACGCCCCGTTTCAGTTTATGATTCTATTATTTTCACAGCAAATAAAAGAGAAACTGCGTATCATGGCCAAGTGCTAAATGGGCGTCAGGGAAAATTGCAAAATGTTCTTTGCTTTTTTGTTGTTTTTTTTTTTTTTTTGGCCAGAGCAGCCAAATTTAAACGTGCAAGGTGCTAGGGGCAATAGAAGGAGGAGGGGGACTCGAGTGGGCAGAGGGGCACGGTTTGGCGTGGCAGCTGAGCACGTAAAAAGCGTTGAACCGGAACGTTGTGGGCAACATCTGCAAGGAAGTGTGGGCATTGTGATGTGTGTGTGTGTGTATGTGCGTGTATGTGTATGTGTGTGCGTAAGGCCAAGGAAAACGAATTTTCAAGCGCACGGAAAACTTTGCGCCATGAATCAAAGTTTAGTGTAGCATACTTTTTAGGTGCGATTTATATATTTCAAAATAAAATAAATGAAGGGCGTTCTTATTTCTCCTCCACCATCACTTATACCCCTCTCCCCCACCCCACCACTTCTCCTCTCGGCACCTGCTGCCAGCAAAGCCCAAAAGACAAAGCAGCCATGTGGTTAGAGGGGAGTAAGAGAAGGGAAGAGGAGCGGAGAGGAGAGAAGAGGAGCGGAGCGGAGCGAAGACGTTTGGCTGTTTGATTTAACTTTGGGTGATTTTTTTGTCGGTTGTTTCGGGTGCAAATTCAAATTCTCAATCTCTCCCTCTTGCTCTGTTTTATTTCAGCGCACAGGAAATGCAAAAATTTACACTTGGTTAGCTGATTGATGAATGCATAAATGAAGCGTACACATGCGTTTTAAGTGTGAGAGGCAGAGAAGGGGGAAGGAGAGAGAGAGTAGAGCAGAATATGCTTCCAAAATTGTTGCTGCAAGTTACGCAATTTGGCAAACTGTCGAAGCCACAACAACATCAACAACAACAACAGGTAGCAGGTAGCAAAGTCGATTTTGAGTTGATTCTGTTGTCGTTTCCTTCCATTGCTTTTCAGAGCCTCTTATTCCCCTTACTTTTCTTTTAGTCCCCATCTCCATCTTTCTAATTTTATTTCTTCCTTTTCTTATTACCCTACCCTTTTCTGTACATTTACAGTCTTACATCGTGTCTCTTACCCACTCTGTTTCTCCTTCTTCCATTCCTCTTTTACTCATTCACATTAGCTCATAAACTGATTCGATCGAAGCTTGCTTACGTCACAATCCATTGGTTTTCTTATTGTTATGCTCGGAATATGCAAATGTGATTTTTAACTTGAAAACGTCGCTCACATTTGATTTGATTGTGCTAATATGATGGCTACGAGGGCTAGGGTTAGGTTGGGGGCGTAGCACTGGTGTGGGAGGGGATTATTCGCTTTAGCCGATTTAACAAATTAACGTTATTTATTTGACAGTGATTTGGGACCAACCAATGTGGCGTATGAGTAATGTGTTAGCTTGTGCTCTGCCCAAAATCATGAGCGGATGAAGCGGGCAACGGGCAGAGGGCAGCATTGAAGTGGGGAGGGGATGGAGAGAGGCTTAATTAGGTACTGTGTATGTCTCTATCTGCCATGATTTGTAAACATAATTTGGTTAGCGAGCCATGAACATAAAGTCAAATTTATTGCGACTGAGATTTGTTCCCACTTTTCCCCGCCAGAATAACGACATTGAAATGCTGAGTAATCTGCGCGGGTTATGTTTCTCTCTCTTTCTTACACTTTCTATCTCTGTCACTCTTTAGCGTCTGTGTCCTGTGGCGAGTGTCCTGCCGGGCAAAGCAAATATGCCAAAAATGAACCAAAATTACTTTTAATATGCGAGGCAGCCTTTCTATGTGTATGTGTGTGTGTGTGTGTGTGTGTGTGTGTGTGTGTGCTTGGCTGCTACTGACATTCAAAGATAAGTGAGATGTATGGAAAGTTGGCTTCATGGCCGATGGCTTTGTCAAGGGAACGCGATATAGAATAACAGGACAGGACAGAATAGGACACGATACGACACGATAGAGTAGGATAGGATAGAAATACAGACAGAAATTCTCATGTACATGTGTATCTATGCATGTAGTTCGTTAGGCGGCGCCAGACGACAAGACATAATTTCGTAATTAATTTGCCAAAACACGAATGTAATTTAATAAAATTGCGCATACGCCACGTTGGCCATGGCAAGCAAAGTTACCCGTTCATTGTGGCACACAACAGCAGTAGCTGTAGTAGCAGCGGCAGCAGCATCTTCATTTCCTGGGAAAACATTTAAGTAATTTATGCAGGGCCTTAGACAATTTGCGGCGTTAGCGACGACGACGACGACGACGACGACAACGACGATAAAGAGGAGGACATTTGTAGGGAGTGTACACCGTATACTCGATTCCAACACTTATATTTGTCCTTGGCTCTCCATGGAGTGTTGTCTCCGTGTATATACTATAATATGTAAGTACGCAAGCAACGATTATTTATGGTCTATTTTTGAGCATGCCACTAATTATGCTAACATAGCATTTGAGCCAACATTCAACATTTCGCTGGCAACTTGGCAACGCTTCCAATTACTTGACGGAAATAAATCAGAAGGCGCCAAATGGCGTGGGATACAAATCCATTGCTAAATCAACCAAACGGCGTAATTTCCCTTCGAATCGCAGTCACACCACAAGTATCGATTACAATTCAACCATCGAAATGCCTTCAAACTATGAACTCAAACGTCTTTTTGATGGGGTTTAAAATTTAAGTGGAAAGCACACAAAACACAGCTCATTGGTTCGCCTAATACTCAAATTGTCATAAGCTTTATTTATTTCATGTTGTTTTCCTGGGAAATGTGTCTATTTTGAGGTAACTGAAGGTGTTATAATTTTCCTTTTGAATACATTTTCCTGTACTATTTATAGCTAAGACTTTCTTTTGTTACTATTTCGTCGGTAACACTCTTAGGAAGTATATTTAAAAATAGAAAACAAATTTATTTTTAATAGTCGTTTAATTTTTTTGTAGCTTAACTTTTAGAAGTCATAAGTCAACGCTTTTGTGGGGAAAATTTCATGATAAACTTTAACAGAAATTTTAATTAATGTCTGTTAAAAAAAGTAAAAAAGGGTAATGGTTAAAAAAAAGGTTAATTTTGATTTATTAGTCCATATATTTGAACTGCATATAAAAAACTAACCTATTAACAGCTTAAATATTTAGGGCATGTGGGAAGGACGTTTTATCAGTAAATTCACTACTTTATTAATTAAAGTTTATACAAACTAGTTGAAAGGGCTAATCTGTCTATACATAACCTATTTAAAAATAATAAATAAATTTAAAAATGAAGAAAGATCTTAGTTTAAGATAACATTAAAAGTTTCTAAAAACCTTTAATGTTTAAAAAGATATATACAGTAATTAGTTCCAACTCAACAGCAAAGATTTATTTTTCCTTTGTAATAGTTGCATCACAAACTATATATAAAACTCCCTTCATAAGTCGAGCAACTTCCCAATCTTTGTTAACTTTTCTTTTTTTTTGCTTTATGACTTGTCATGGCTTGTTAGCGTAACGTCGTAATGTTTGCCCGCTGGCGATTAAATCAATTGCCTCAATTTGATAATATTTCAGCAGGGAATGATTATGACTGGGTTCTTGGGTAGCCCGAATCCCAATTGGGATATACTTTCTCCACCTCTCTTTATTTTTCCCTCTCTCTCTCTCGCTTCTTTCGCTTTGGCGGTTTGCCGTTTTGTTGACATTTCCGTTACCGCTTCCGCGTAAAAAGTTTGCTTGTTTTTCTTGGCCACTGGCTCCACTCTGATTCATGCCTTAATCTCCGCTCGTTGTTAGAATGGTGTGCTTTTTTCGTTCGTTTTAGCGTTTTTTTCTTGTACCATCTACTGCCATCTATTGCCACTTTACCATGGCCCATATGGCGTTGTCTTGTTATGTCCTTGGCAGCCACGTAAAAAGGATTTGGGGCAACGCATTTCGCATTTCGCATTTCCCATCTTCCATTTTCCCATTTCGCATGCCTAAATGCCAAAAGACGTCGCATAAACATGGCCGCATGCCACGCCCCCTCCCCCTTTGAAGCCCCTGCCATACACCTTACAGCACCCCATAACGTCTTTGAATTACATTCCAACTACAACGACAACAACAGGAAAAAAGACCGCGTAGGACACCAAAAAAAAAGAAAAATATATAAATATATATAAAACTGTTTTTTTTTTCGAATTTTTTTCGTATTTTGTTTGCCGCTTTGCCGGTTTTCTTGTGGTTTTTCTTTTTCGCCTTCGGGTTGTGTGCGCATTTGGCGGTTTTTATGAAAAATTACCATGTTTTCTTCGCACTCATTCGCAAGCTACAGAGTCCCGCCCTTCCCCCTACACCACGCTTTCGCCTGCTCCATCACTTGCTTTGGCATTTCTCCTTTTTCTTCATTTTCATTTTCAGTATTTTCTTTTTCTTCTCCTTTTGCAGCCTGGCAATTTCGGTATTTGACTTTTTTACGTCAGGCACTTGAGACGGATGAGGTGGGATTTTTCGGGGGCGTGGGCTGGGAGGGTGAGGAGATGCAGGGTGCAGGGTATGTGTATGGCAGTCAACCAGTGCGCCACACACTTCCTCTAATGATGCCACTTATGTCGTGACGAAATTATTTATATATATGTGTACATTTTTACAAATACCCTGTAAGAGTGCAACCCAATAGGGTGTGCTCAGTTAATTTTTGTGTTCCAAAAAGACAGTTTAGTTTAGTCGTTCCTATTTCTATAAGTAATTGGTTTTTAGTTTCTCACTTAGGGTATGCAGTAGTCCACTCATCTCATCAGTCTAGTATACCCTACTGTCTATATTTTATGCAGAGCTAGGATAAAAGGACGCTTACTTGGCATAATTTAAAAGTAATTAGTATGAGAATCACAACTACTAAGAATAAGGCAATTAAGGAGTATTTTTTAGTCGAGTACACCCCATTTTGTACATGTTTTTCTATATGTTCGCTTTTGTTGCGTTTCTGTTTTCTGTGTGAATTTCAGCCGCTTTAGCTGCCCAAATTTTTGGCTTATTTTTTTTTAGGAATATTTTCATTTCTCTTATTTTCCTGCGCTTTTCTTAGCTTTTCTCGTTGTGTGTGTGTGTGTGTGTTGTTTTTTTCTTGCGTGCAAAAATTTTTGGAACTGTTAATTGGCAGCACATAATTTACGTGCTTATGCCAATTTTCATTTCCTTTTGCAATTTCAAGCTATTTTCGTTGATTCTTGTGGCTAAAAAAAATTAGTGCCAGACTTGTGCTGATTTCCATAAGCGTAACGCTCGAAGAGAAGCGAGAAGTAGAGCATGCAAAGTTGTAAATGCAATTACCTAGAAATATCGTATATACATCTATATATTCGTATATAGGTGGCATATATGTAGAATGAAGTGAAGTGAAGTTGGCTGCAACACTTCAATGAGCCAAGGGGCACTTACGGATTTGATTAACTGCTTCCGTGCGTCATCAAATTCAGCACTTTTTTGTTGTTGTAGTTGTAGTTGTAGTTGTTGTTGTTCTCTGAGCCCGTAGCAAAAATGGGTTGAAGAGATCTGCAAGTGAGTCAGGTGCAGGTCCGAGACTGGCTGCAGGACTACTCAATAAAACTCATTAGTGGTGTTTTGTCCAGGGCGTTGTCGTGCTCCTTGTTCCATAGAGTAGAGTCCTTGCTGATGCTATAGCTGCTGCTGCCTGGCAATTATCACCAGCATGCTCCCTATTGACTTTGGCAATTGATTGCAGCCGTTGTTGTCGCCGCGAGCTGCGTCTCCAAACGAGTCCAAGTTCTGCTCCTGCTGGTGCCGTTGCTACTGCTACTGCTGCTGCTGCTGCCAGCGACAGCATCAAAAGTGCCGATAAAAATTTATAGCAAACTGATTTGAAAGTCAATTATCCTCCCATGCCAGGGACAACACAGGAGAGCAGCCAACAGTCAACTATTTGGTCCAGACAACGACGCTGACGACGCTGACAACGGCGTGCAAATGGGTTTTCTATGCAAAACTACGACAACTCACTCCCCCAAGAGTTTTGGGGGTGTAGGATAGGGGAATTCAGGGAGCAAACAAGGTGGAAAGTACGTAGGTAGAGCACCTCTTGGCAGACATTGCCTACCTTTTTTATGTTTTGGGTACTTACGTTTAGTTTTTGCCATCGGCTTGCCAGTTGAGTCAACACAAAAACTGTGCTCAGTTTCCTCAGCCTTTTCCCCTCCCACTGACCCACCCATCACCCCTCCCTAAAACCCTAGAGGTAGTGCTGCTAATGAAGACGGTTCCTCATTTGTCCCTCGTTTCTTGCAGCCATTAAAGATGCTCTTTTATTGTACTCATACAGCTTCTTCATTCTATGAACTCAATTGGCTAACTGCTTATATAGTTTTTCGATTCGTGTGCTCTTTCATCGTATCATTATCTAGAATTGAGTTCCCATCTCTATATATATATACACTATATACTATCTGTGCATCTGTGTGCAGTTAATGAGTTTAATGGTGAGCACAGAATTTGAATTGCTAATGCAATGGGAAACGGAAATGGAAATACGAATGGAAAAGCAATATAAATACGTTCCACCAGCTACAACCGTCTAAAGTACAGTACTGTTTCAGCAGTGGGAAGGCTTATGACTGTTGTCATGTTTGTGTTTTTACCCATTTAAAGAGGAAATTAGGTGTTCATCGGAATAGCGTTCACTAATTGCTAACAGTCAGACTACGTCTGTGTCTGATGCTACACATTTGTCGGGAATTTATGTTTTAGCTCATCATCAGCTCTGTGTCTAGTTCAATATAAACATTTCGATCAGACTAGTAATACATCTGGGGAGTGAGCGAAGGGAAAATGGTGAGAAAGGGAGAAAGTAAAGCAATAATTATGAGAGCAGAACTACTTTAAACAGGACTTGTACCCAAAGATAATTTATAGAACACAAGAGCAAATAGTTCTGATCACTCAAAAGATTCCTAATTTATAGGGTGTTTCCTTTGAGATAATTATAAACAAAACAACTTTAAATAATTTAGATTCAGCAGAAAACTAAAAGATAAAACTAATGCAGTTTTAAAGATAATAAGAGTATTCCCTACAATAATTATACACATAACCGTTACACCTTCTTCCACCGATACTACTACAATTATTTGGTTGACGCAAAACTAAAATCCCGTAACTCGTTGACCCCGGATGAGACCCTGATGTTATCTAAAGCGTGAACAGCCCATTTGGACAGTGTCCTGCATGAACTCAACGATGGCTTTGTACTAACTATTGTTGGTTCCAATCTCTTGCCCTTATGTCACCGCACACACACACACACACATTCGTGTTGTTGTTGTTGCTGTTAGCCATGGCTAATGGTTAGCAGAGTGGCCAAGCATTACAGGTAATTTTGCGATACGCATCTCACAATTGTTGTCAAATAGCGAATGGGGAATGTTAGAGACGTGAATTGGGAGCATGAGTGTCTGGGGAGACTGGGGGAGCAAATAATTTAAATTAAATTTGAAGTAATGTTATTGTTGGCATTACAGTAACTGTTATTGTTATTGTTATCATTTTTTTGGTCGTTGTGTGTAAATAACAAACAACCAAAGCCACAAGGATAACAACTTTGGTTTATTGTTTTTCCATTTGCTGTTATTGGCCAGGCTAAATCTGCAGGCCTTCTGCTTGCGTGGGATATACACTCCCCATACTTCAACTAAGCTATCTTATTTCCACTCTCTCTCTCCCTCCCACTCCCCCTTGCTGTTGATGATAATTTATGCGCTTGATTTATGATCTGTTGCATAGTTTTAGGCGCATTCATCAAACGAATGAAGCAAATTTTAAACGTTTACATTGTTGCTACCACTACCGCTGCTGCTACTGGTGTTCTTGCGGTCTTTGGGGCATCATAAAATTAAATTAAACACACAAATTATTTTCATTTTAATTTTCATTAAATTTTTATGGGCTTCCACATTGTTATATTATTATTGTTGCTGTTGTTCTTGTTGTTGCTGTTGTTGTTGTTGTTGTTATCTCTGTGGGCTTGTTCAGTAATTTTTTTGTTCTGGTGTCGCCGCAATTACGACAAACAAATAAAGGCAACAACAACAACAACAACAAGCACAGCAAGAGGGCAAAAGCAGCAGCAATAATAATGTCACAGGTAAAATGGCTGCGCGACAACAAAATTTATGGGTCCATTGCTTGGAACACGGGAAACAAAACCAAAAAAAAAACAAAGAATGAATGAAAAAATAAAGCAGAGCGAAAAACTGCGCAAATATTTAACGATTTGTGTAATTTTCTTGTTGTTACAAATAGCCAACATATGTTTTAACTACAGCAACAACAACAACAATACACTCAGTGCCAATTGTGTATGCACTATAACAATAACAATTTAATGGGCTTAAACGAGTTAAGCCTTCAGCAGCCACATGCAAAGCCAAATGATGTGGTCCCAAATCTCGAGTTGCAGTTGCTGCTGTAACTGCTGCTGTTGCTGTTACTGCTGCTACTACTGCTGTTGCTGTAATTCAATGTTTTATATATGCAATTATTTCTGCTTAATTAAACCAATATCAGACAGAGCAACCTGCATGTGTTCATTTGCAACAAACATATGTTGGCCATAATCGGCTCGATACGATCGGTTGAATACGAACTCAACCATATTCAGTTTGTCCTTTATTGTTTATTGGATTGTTTGTGTCTTGTATCTGCTGTTGTTATTTAACATTATTGCTGCCTAATTAATAGTCTAGTAACAAAGGATTTCAACCTGTTCTGTCCAATTTACTACCAACAATTGCCCCCACACAAAAACTTATTTAAAGAACTTGGGTTTATTATATATTTTAAATGAATTTTGAACTTACCATTAAGAACTGGAACTGGAACTAGAACTTTGATAAGGTGCTGCATATGCTGAAATAAAAGTAAAATAATACATTTTAATTTGTGTAAATAAGAAAATGTATTAAAAAGTTGGTAGAGCAAAAAATAATTTATTAAGTTTAAAGAATTCCAGTTTAAATTGAATAACAGTTTAAAAGACAATATCATTTTATCTTTACTCTAACCGTAGCTTTAAACTCTTCTTAATTTTTAATTATTTATCTACCTAACTCTTTACTGCTTTTCACATAATATTTCTCACTTTAACTCACTTCTAACTCACTTTTTCCAACGTTTACTATTGCCTCATATCTCTTGCTATTTCTAACTACTTCTCTCTTTATTTCTTTTTTTACTGCTCACATACAAACAGGAAAAAGACAAGTTTAAAGCTGCGACCTTATTTGCCAAAGACAATTAAGAGTTAATTTTATCGCCTTTTTTTCGGCTGATCCACAGAGCACACAGCAGTTGGAGTGTAGACAGAAGAGGTATATTTCATTCTCACTCTCCCTCTCTTTCTCTCTCTCTGTCTCTCTTACTCACTGCTGCTCTTTCTTTGTCGGACTGCACTCGAAAATAGCGCCAAATTGCGGAATGGCTTTCATAAAGGATGCTGCCATACAAAAACACTAAAAATATGCGAGTGGCAACAAAAACTAACACACATATAAACTTTTATGTGCATATATATAGACAACGTATAGGACTGCATTCACTGCATGTGTGTGTGTGTGTGTGTGTTAGCCATGAAGTGGCAGAAAATTTGCACTGGCACTTAAGTTATACAACATTCAAAGATGTTCTTTGTCCGCGACAGACAACGGCCATAAATTTTGCGACCTACTGCCAACTATAGAAATGCCATAGGCTTTTCCAGAACATATGAGAAGATGGGGGAGGGGAGTGGAAGGGGAAGGGGAATACTGACTCTACGGCGGATGGCAACGTCTTCAGCAATATTTTTGGCACATGCTCAACTAATAATTTGCCGTGTGCCAGCCCAAGAAAGACCATAGAGTGGAAACATGGACAGGGAAATGGGAAAGCGGAAGGAAAAAGAAAGGGGGAAATAGAAGTAGCACTGGCAGTGGCAGTGGCAGAATCAGAGCAAAGCAATTCAACTATCACTAGCGACTTTTTATGCCCTCTTCTTGGCAATGTGAATAGGGTGAAATGAGCATATTAACTTGCTATAAATCTGTGACTCCTTAAGAGTCAAGTGACAATTCAGAAATCACCAAATAATCATAAAAAACTTAATACTTTTTATACAATTGAGACTCGGATGGAATGTTTAAATAGAATAAATGGTTATCAAAAAGAAATATGGAGTTTAATGAGTACAGGTGTGAATTTTGAAAAGAAAAGAGGTTGAAAATTCAATGGAATACATATTGTAAAACTAAGGAAACTATAGAAAAAGCATGAAAAGCTATTAATGAAAACATACACTGCACTTAAGGGCACAAACAACCAAAATCTGTTAACAGCAGAATATTCTGATGTAAAAATAAAAACTAAAAACAGAAAATAAACCAAAAAGAAGGGAGATTCACACATCCTCTTGAATTGTTTAACTTGTTGTGGAAAGAAAACAACAAATGTAGTTAAGAAAAGTGTTTTTAAAAAACAAAATTTTCAAAATTGTTGTTTTCAAGCGCTTTGGCAAAGTAAAAAGATAAGAAACGAAATATGAAATATATTTTCATGGCACGATGATATGGCTCATCCCATAGCTTTAGCTGTGAGGGATCATGTAGCTAAATTCTCGGAAATTACGTGCTCATAGATGGTTGTATGAAATTCAAGCTAAAAAGATTCTTTTAATCCTATTAATGCCCAATATCATATCAAGACCAAAACATCTCTAAATGGACACTGATTGAGTTAGTCCTTAACTCATTAGAGGTTCTTCCCAATTCCCCACCATCACCGCCAAAATGAACCATAACTCACAGCCACTTCTGTTATTGCCTTGTGAAATGTATATTCTGTAATATTGTGCCACATTGTTTCTTGTTTTTTGTGTGGCACGTACATTTTGTTGGTTGCTTGTTGCCAGCCATTTATGGAAAATATCTCATGGCAGCTGCTTGGCATCGCCCAAAAGTAATACAACGAATGCATATTTAGAGCAAAAGACTCTGGAGGAATACCCCTGTTCAAGCAGAGATACAGGCGGGAATTTCAGCTGTGTGTAAATGTACAAAGGCTAAACGACAGTGCTAAGATCCACCTCCAGTTGCAATTGTTGTTTGCGAATCAAATTCAATGAAAATCGCGAGTTGGGGAAAAAATGGCAAAATGAAAAGCAATGGAAAAACGGAGCGAAGAACGCCGAAAAATGAGAAACGTTGAGGAGGAAAAAAACGCAATGGCCGCCAAGATTTATGGGCAGTTTTGCACGTTCTTCATGTGTGAAAATCATTTGGCGGCGCACTAAGAGAAAGGGAGAGAGAGAGAGAGAGCAGTAAGAGGGAGGGAGAGAGAGGAGTGGCACTGCCTTAGGCAGCCACAGCGTAGAGTTTATTTGAAAATAATGCTGCATTATTTATGGCTGAGGCGGCGGCTCGACTCGACTCTACTTTCGACCATGGCCAACAACAAAAGGAAAATCTGTTGTGGATGCAACACTGAAGCAGTCAAAGATGCAGGCAGCTTTTAACGTGCAACATAACAACAAGTCCAGGCGTGTATGTGTGTGTGTGTGTGTGCGGCTGTTGCGGCATTGGCAACGGCGGGTAACGGGATTTTCAATTTTTGTTTCGAGCATTTTCACATTTTCACAGTTTTGCGGTGCCGGCAGCCGCACGAAAACAATCAACTGCAAACTGAGGCCGACTACACAGAGAGGTCCTTCGACAAGGTCCATGGACAGGCAGCTGCAGGCGGCAGCAGCGGTAGCGTAGACACTGAACACCATGAGACGTAGGATGCAATAAATGCATGCTCGCACCGATGGCAATGTTTGCATTGCCAACGCCTCGATTGTTGCATGCAAATGCGGCATGTGGCGCACTTGACGCTGGCAACATTGTGTGGCAACAAGTCAGCGTATATGGCTAAGCCTTATTGGCAGACGAGTGTCCTGCATAATACACTGCCCGAAAATACACTGAGGGAAAGGGCACAGCATCTGAGGTAAAGAAAGCTCGCCTCAGAAATTTACTCTATATTTTAAGACCACTTTAAGTTAAGAATTTTATACTCAAATTAATATAATCTAATTTTTATCCAATAACGTTCCATTTAAAAATTGAATTTACAAAATATTTCCCTTGATAATTTCTTGCAGTGTAGTGTACTTTAGATTGCAATTGAATGCAATGTTCGATGGCATTTAATGGCCAAAGACTGAGACTGTGACTGAGCTTCAGTTCGAGCAAATAGCAGTCTCCTTAAATCGAAACAGAAAACAAATCCCACACGGCGTATGAGTAACAACAAGAGAGGCCAAAGGTCACACAGCTGACGCTCTTCCTACGGTAGGCGGTAGTCGGTAGGCGTGCAGGCTTATTAATGCGTCCCGCCTTAAAAGGAGGGCGGAAACGTATGTGTTGCTATGTGGCATGCCCCACAATCCAAGCTCGACAGCTGGCTGTTAGAATTGTAGCCACTGTGATTTCATTTCCGCCAGTTGTTTTTATTGGTATGCATATACGTATGCGTATGCGTGTGTGTATGTGCGTGTGTGTGTGCTCAGGACTTAACTTGAATCGTATAGAATAGAACAGAATAGAAGACAACAAAACTGAACAGCAGGTGTTTATGTTTGTGCTTTTAATTAAAAGCAATTTACAATTTTCTTTCATTTGCTTCAGCCATAGAAATGGCAGTACACACGATTGCCACACACGCACACACACACACACACCTACAGAAACACTTAAACACTCACACACACTTGAATATACACAATCCTTAAGGCCTGGGCGCGTATCTGATGAATGCGTTGCAATTAGTGGCCTCAGATTGCACATTTAGCATGCGAATTTGAGGCCGTAACTATTTCCAAATACGAATAGATATATATTGGCAATTGCTCTTCTGCCCTCCCCCCCCCCCTTCCTTCTCTGCCCTTTCATACAATTTCTTCCCATTTGAGGCTTCAGCCAGATGAGCTGCCATTTAGAGTAATTGCCAGCGATAAAAAGATGATTCAAAGAACTCCGAGAACGACTCTTTGGGATCTAACTGGGTCTATCAATGGGAAATCTGTGCTTAAAATCAAGTTCACTGGATATTTCACTAGAGCACTCGTGGAATAAATTAATTGGTTATTATGGCCATCCAATTGGCTTGAAAATCTAGAGTTTTTACCAAAGAGCTGTGGAAATTCTTGGCTAAATATTTCTCTCTGTGTTTTCCAATCCAAGCAACTAATTTTCGAATACCAGATTTGTTCAGAAAAGAAAATGAAGCACTGCTTTTCATGTTATGATTCTTACTGTGCTGTCAATATTTTTGGAAAATGAATGCAGCTATTTGAAATGCACACCTGCTGGTCTAAACAACTTGGTAATCACTCAGCCAATCAGTTATTTTGTCAGTTAGCTCAAAAGTGCAAAATGGAGATTATGGCAGCTTCAGGAATCTCTCTAATTATGGCCTGTTGGAAAGTATCTCCCAATTTCTCTCTCTCTCTGTCTATGTGTCTCTACCTATCCTCTCAGTTTGGCTGTCTCTTTTTATTTGGTTTTGCAGTTTTCAGATCGAATGGCTTGACTAAGTCTCTAGCTGTGATTTTATGTGCTGTTTTTGGTTTCGGTATCCGCAAATTTATTTGCCTGCAGTGCAGAGAGAAGCAAAAGTTTTTCTTCTTTTATTCGGGGTTTTCATTGGCATTCTCTCTCTCCTTTTCTCTCTCTCTCTTTCTCTCTATTCCAATCTGTGGCAGTTTCAAAGCTCACACCTGACACCTGACTGCCTTCTTTTCTCCTGTTTTCTTTCTCCGCTCTCCCTAGAGAGATGGAAACTGTTTGGCCTTGCCACCCATTTAGCTCGTTTGGCGCGTTCGTTTGCCTTTTGCCACACTCAGAAAGCACACACACACACATCAACACACGCACACACACACACACACACACCAGCATTTATGCGACGTGCAACAAATTTTAATGCGTTTCTCGCCAAAATGTTAAAAAATGTGTGGCACAAGTTGGAATGCCAGCAACTACAACACAAACTGAGTGTGTGCGAGTGTGTGTGGTATTTGTGTGTGTGTGTGTGTGTGGGTATTTGTGCCAGCTTGAATTCAGTCTGGGCTAGAACTGAGCTACAGCTATTGCTTATGCTGATGCTTTGGCATTGGCAACTGTTACCCCGAAAACTCGTACACAACAAAAGCATCACGTATTTGTCCAAATCGCACATTTTACATGTGTGAGGGACAGCTGTGTATAGGTGTGTGTGTATATGTGTATAAGCGTCTGTACGATCGTGTCAAAATATGTAAGTATTTATTGCTCATACGGCCCGTAGTCGTTACATCAGTTGGCAGCTGCCGCAGGCGAAAGTGAACAATTTTTCTGATTAGAATTGTCAACGGCGTTGCACATTAACAGCCACTTGATGGCGTTATTTCTTCTTCTTCCTCTTTAGTTATGGCCACAATTGGTGGTCAGCTTGGTTGTTGCAACATGTTGCTGCCACGTATTTGATTGCAGTTTCGATTCGTTACGCAAGACGCGCACAGTCGTCAGTTTATGTAATATGAATAAGCTGCCATGCTGCAAAAACAAAACAAACAATGCCAGGAGACAAATGCATGACACACACACTGTACACACACACATACTGCACACACACACTCAGTAGCGAAAGGACTACAACTCCACGAGTCGACTGCAATTGCATAACAAACAGTTGGCTGTTGTAACGACAAATATGCGACGCATGCAAATGACTGACTTACGGTCAGAAAGAGATGGCAACTAGCGGCTAGAGTGAGACAGCGCTAACATAGAGTCTGTGTTGACTACTGTCTGCACACTGGTCGAAAATAACTCAACAAAAACTATTAATAAAAAACGCTTAAATATTTCATGTAAATCAATTTACAAATTAACCACAAAACAGTAGAGTCAAAAAAAGTTGTGATCTGAAATTTCCCATTGTTTCTAAGCATGTGTATTATTTATGGTTTATGTTTGTTACAATAAAAGAACTGCAAATATTATTTCAAGTTTTTATAGAAAAGTTTTTCACTCATAGGAAATGTATGAACATTTTTTAGTTTCCAATTAAGTTATGGAAAATAAGAGTACATTTCTGTAAATCTGCATGAATTAAACAAGCTACAGTAAAGCTTGTTTTGCTTAAGTATTTTGTGCAAAATCGACAGAGAAATTGAATAGTAATTGAAGTTAATTTATGTTGTCTGAAGTGTGTCTTGTATAAGCAACATTTTTCAGGTCTTTTTTAATATCCTAAAAAGTATGCAATAGTTTTTGTGATTTAAAACTTTTTAAACGGCAAATGTTGAATTAACAAACTAGTTTATTGCTAGAGTTTTATTTAATTTAACGCTTATACGTTTTAATTGCTAAGCTATGTTTAAACATGCTTTCCGGCAAAACGTGAGTTTGGAATAGTTTTAAGTAATTTTTTTTCTGCTTCTATTGTTTTTTGGCAGTAGTTTTTCCCTTGTGCAACAGTTAAATTAAATTAAATATATATAGAGATTGTTATTTAGCGTCCACTGTGCCACAGTAGATGTTGCAGGTTGCAAGCAGCATCGCATGCTCATCTCCGTTGCCATCGCCATCGCCATTGCCGTCGGCGCCACATTCCGATAAAATGCAAATCCGGGATTACTTTGTCGTTTTGCAACGAAAGCTGCCCCCAGCCGTAGGGCCCTAGGAGCAGAACACAGTAGAGCAGCATAGAGCAGAGCAGAGCAGTAGCTACCTTCCCCTTGCCGAATCCTCCCAAGCGTCGTTGTTGCCACCCAAGTGGGGCATGCCACTCCTCATGCACGGCATCGCATTCGTATGCAATTCGTTTTGCCACAATTGATCCTTTTCATGTCGCTAGGATATAAGTACATATGCGAAATTGCATATCTTTGTCGCTGCCTCGTTGCATGGTTGCATCGCTGGTTGCTGGTTGTTGGTTGCCTTGTTGCCAGCGCTGCTCCTTTAGTCAGTGTTGCTCCCCTCGTGTTTTTCTTCTTTTTCTTCTACTTTTTTTTTCGGTGGTGGTGGTTGCAACTCGCTGGGGAGATCGCGTGCTGGAGTTGGTTTGTAGGTTTGCTTGCTTCGTTTGCATTGTTTGGCCCAAATATTAAAATGCTTGACTTACAAATTTAATGGCGCAATAATGGTGCGCACGCCGCATATCCGGCGCGACAACCCTACAACCCACCAACCCGTGGGGCAATGCCACAAACTGGCATTGCCCCCTGCCTTGGAGCCTTGCAACCTCCCTAGGCACGTATGTGCATAAGGCGACATGCAAAGACACGAAAACACATGCACATGCATATGGGAGCTAGAGAGCTTCGGTTGATTTTAAATTTAATAAAGTGCCATGCAACGACTTTCAGTGAACCTTAACCTCTAACCTCTGGTAAAACCCAAGAGTTGAACACATTTAGGGCACAATAATTTAACATATTTTCATCATAAAAGCACAACTCATTTATTTGTCCTGCTCTGTAGCTGTGTGTTTGTGCTTAAACAGTGAAAACCCCACACCGCTGCCCCCTTTATCACAGCATCATATTAATGCTGCCATTGCCCTTGGCCATAAATTTTCCAGCTACAAGTTGTGTGTGTGGGTTTTAGCCTGGCAAAAAGCGAGGCAATTATTGTCATTAGTCTGCCATTATGTGCTGGCCATCAACTTCAGATGCTGTCAATGGTATCCTAGCCCTAGTCCACAAAACTGTCGACTGAATGGAACACAGAGAACTCTGTTTCTATAGCCATTGATTGTGTGCAGTTCGTTTCAAGCCAAATTATTGTTAGATTTTCGGTTCACACAATGCGCTGAAAGCAGCAAGCGGCAAGTAGCAGGCTGAAAGACTGACCACAGTTCCCTGTAAGTGAGCTGCATTTGCCCAAATCGGACAATAGTTATTGTAAGTGGTCTGAAATTGCGCTAAAACGAGACACCCACAACATGGCTCAAAAGCGTATCACGTCTATGCCTTTGGCTCTTATTGAAGTGTCCAGGCAACGCTTTGGCAACAAAAGAATGGAATGGTTCTTTTGCGTCTATCAAGTCTGTGGTTGTGAGCGATTCTACGCTCTTATGAAACGTATTTAGCATTGGAGTAAGAAGACTTTGTTTTGAGACATTTGAAACTATAGTTACCAAATCAAGGGCTGTAAACCTCTTTTATGTCACTAGAGCGACAGTGAGCTCTTTGAGTCAATTTAAGCGCTTCACTTTTTACTGCAAAAATTAGTTAAATTCTGTATTTAATTCTCTAGTTTCCAACTAAACTCTTAAAACTGTTTATAGCCACGTTAAAGAAACACAATAGGTGAAATTTTCATAGTTAATTCACGCACTTAATGCTCGAAATGGCTTTAAAATTATGTTTAGCTCGTGTGACTTAATTTCTTATCAGGTTATCAATCTGTCATAAAAGTCAGCACATGTCTATGAGAAATAAACTAATAACTGTCAGTGCAGAGCAGAACAGACCAAGTTAATGCTAAGCACTACAAAAGATTAAGGACTGAATTAAGTGCACATATTTTAGAAAATTCTTTTTGTGAATTTATCTCGAATTTTTGGTTATTTATTTGGGAACCTAATTGAAAATCCATAGATTGCCAAGTGCTCATAATGGGTACGATTATTCTATATAATTTCTGCTGAGGATTTATGATTAAACAAAACTCCATTGACGAGAGCGAATTCATTTTCATTTTCATTTAGATTTTCATTTCCATTCAATCCATTTCCACCTTTGTTGAGAAATCGAATTCCATTCACAATCAGAAAGCGTAATGAGAGAAATATGATTAATGTTCAGCATATATAGAAGAAGCTGATTATAATGTGAATATATATAGTTATAGTAGGAGTGGGGTGTGGTGTGGAAAGGGGGGAATTACCCGCCACTAAATCCTGCTTAAATGCTATGCTAACTGACATCGCTTAATGCCAGCTGCAAATAATTGCGCTTTAATTCGGCTCATTGCCATTTTTACAATCAATTATGCGATTCGAGACGAGACGAGTTGAGTTGAGTTGAGTTCGCTCTGAAGACAAAGGGAGAAGAGAGTGCGTGTCAGACGAGGGGAGAACGAGGAGTTGACAAACATTTATATGAATTAGCATATGTCAATATTTGTTAAATTGAATTAACGCCAAGTATGACTGTCGACTGAGTGCGAGTGTGTATCTACATGTGTGATTGTGTGTGTGTCTGTGTTTGTTTGTGTATCTGTGAGATACAGTAGCTACTAGTAGCTACTTTCTGGAATGGGGGACTCCACCCCATTTGTTATCATTAATTAAACGACAAGGCATTGAAATTTATTACACGCGTAGTCGACTATGGAGCTCGCCCATTTGCCACACACACACACACAGTTTACGCACGCACACATGAGTGTATGTGGTGTGTGTGTGTGTGTAGACAATGCCTGCCAGAAGTTGTGCCTTGAAACTTTGAGACATAAATTGAGGCAATTGTTAAAACTAAAACCCGCAACGAATGAAAATTTGCGTACTTTTGCCTCTTGGCGAGTGCACGAGTTGAGTTGAGAATTGTTGTAGAAAAAGTCGAGAGTGCGTGTGTATCTCCATCTCTATCTCTCTTTCACTATCTTTCTCACTCTTTTCTCTTTCATTTTTCCTTCCACTACCCCTCACTCTCCTCTCTCTTTATGCCTGTTAGTTTCATGTATGCTGGTGTGCGTACTCATGCGTGATTCCCACAATCAAAAACTTAACTGTCTTACCATAATTGCGTGCACTTGTCTGTGAGTATGTTGGTGTATTTAATGAAATTTTATTCGAGCATTCCAACTATGCCTGGTTCTTCTTCTTCTTTCAACTCTCCCCTTCCCGCAACCCACACCCCGAAAACTCTTCTTCCATCCCACCATACTTTTGGTTTCTTGTTCTATCATCAAACGTTGGTACACATATAAAAATTTATTATTTAAATATTTAAGTTTAAAGCTTAAGTTTTTAAGTTTGAACATAAAATATATGAAATACTATCATTTCCTCTGGGGAACTATATAACTAACAAATTAAAATAGTAATTTATCAATACATATATGAACAACAAATGTACTTTTCCAATTGCTTTAAAGTATTTGTAATAAAACTATAATACATGCACTCAATACATATTATATTAACTTGCTTTATAGTTGTTTATTAAATAAAGATTTCAGCTAATAAATCCCTGACTCTATTTGTTTTTCTAGCAGTGTATAATCCCTGTCAGCCGCTACTTTCATTTTCTGCGGTTACCTCCAACCCCTCTTCCCTTCACCAACTACCCGCACCGCTTTCAGGAGCAACTTTTGTGTACACGCCACACACATTTCCATACGTTGCCACTGAACTGGCATTGCCCTCTCTACAACCAGACACACCCACACCTCCAACCTCCCACGCCCTTCGCCCACTACCTGCTGCCACACCCACTGCTAGTTGTGGACTTTTGTCGTGTGTCGTCCTCTTGTTGGTCTAGGACACAGGTCTCTACTGAGGTGTGTGCGGTGCGGCTCGAGTTTGCTGTCTAGAGTTAGGGTTAGAGCGAGAGGGTAAGAGGGCAAAATGTTGGGCTAAGGGGTAAGGGTAAGGGTAAGGGTTATGCTTACGTTTACGTTTACGGTTATGCGGCGCGTTCTGGCGCAACTTTTGCAGCTCAATTAATAAAGCAAGTCGAGAGGAAGCTGCTAATTGTGTGTGCCATCGCAACTTTGAGAAAAACTTGCCCATTCCCCAAAAATCTCAGCGGTGTCAACAGGCAACAACTTTACACGATTTGTTGTATGTATTCCCAAGAAGAAGAAGAACAGTTGGTGGAGAAGAAGAAGAAGAAACAGCATAGGCTGTGGGTGTTTGTAGTTCTTGGCCTGATTTCAAGCTGTTTACTCACTTTCGCTTGACAGACAGAGAGAGTGAGAGGGAAAGAGGGAGGAAGAGCGAATGCTACGATTTACTTTTGTCGATTTGCGGGTCACGTTGACTCGATTTTCGGTACAGTTTATCGCGTTTACTGTCAAATAATGAAATTGTCTGCTGATTTATTTGTTGACAGCGCAGATGTTGCTTTTATTTTCAATTTTGATGCCGACAGTGTCCAGAGAAGAGAGCAGAGCAGAGCTGAGCTGAGCTGATCAGAGCCCCTTCATCTTTTAGGCCACACTCATCCATCTGGCCGCAACAATGCGATAACAACAAATCAATTCAACGCAAGCTGCCTCAACTAATAAAACTCTCAGCCAACTCCCAGCCAGACAAGACCTAGACCAGACCATAGATTCACTACCACTAAAATAAAAAAGGAGAAGAATTATATATATATATATATATATACAGCTGTGTTCAAATTAATAGCAGCGCTCTTTTTGCTGACAAATATGACTGAATTTTACGGATGTTCATTCTAAAAAATCGAACACTAGTGAATATTTTTATTAGATTAGAGTGTAAGGAAGAGGAAAATTAAAAAATCCCGTTGGAATTGCTTTGTTTTACCGTTTTTTGATAATTTTGCGTAAAATTACAGAAATTTTGCTGTTCAAAATAATAGCAGCGCTTCATTTCAATGTAAGAAAATATTCAAGTTAAAGTTGTTCATTTGTTGAAATTAAGTTGAATTAGTGAGTTTACTATTATTTACATGGAAATACATAATAATAGTGAAAAAATTTCTACTATAGTGGGTAGAAGCAGCCATTGCTCAAAGGAAAAGCGCGAATAGATATTAATCCTTAGAAAACAAGGAAAAGCATACAGGGAAATCGGAAGATTGGTTGGATGTTCTGCTAAAATGGTCTCTTATGCCATTAACTATCGCCACAAATGCGTAACCCGCGGCAGGAAAAGAAATATTACACAAATTGATGACGGACGCATTGTGCGCTCCAGCAAGGATAATCCATTCGCGTCTGCAGAATCATTAAAAGCAGACCTAAACTTGTCAATGAGTAGTGTAACTATTCGGCGAAGATTTCTGGAGCACAAATTCAATGCCCGAAGTCCATGAAATCCCTATCTACTTACTTCTAAACACATAGAAGCTCGAATACGTGCACCTGAAATGGCCCTTGATAAAGTGGGGCAAGGTTCTCTGGACTGGCGAGATTAAAATTGTGTTTTTTGGTGGAACTGGATCTAGACAATATGCCCGTCGTCTGCCAAACACTGAATATCAGCCTAACCACACTCTAAAGTCAGTTTAACATGGTGGATTAAAAAATCTTAATATGGGCCTGCTTTTCATATAGCGGCGTAGGCCCACTCCATATGATTAATGTGATCATGGATCAAAATGTATGCGTGGAAATCCTAAAAAATGTGATGCTACTATTATCCTCTTGGAAAATGCCAATAAAATGGACTTTTCAACAGGACAATGATCATAAGCATAACCGCAAACTTGCCAAACAGTGGTTTGTAACGGAAAAGATCGACGTAATGCCATCTCCAGCTCAGTCCCCAGATCTGAACCCAATTGAAAACTTATGGGGGGATGTCAAACGAAGTGTGTCGAAGGTAAAACCGTCGACTAGAGCACTTCTTTGGCCAGTTGTTCAGGATGTATGGGCTCAGAATCCTCTGAAGCGTTGCCAGGACCTAATTGACTCCATGCCGTGGAGATGTGAAGCTGTTTTTGGTTATAAGGGGTTCAGAACTAAATATTAGTTCATTAGTAACATAGTTAATTCAGTATATGAAGCTATAAACTAAAATTTGTTAACATAATTAAAATTTTTGATTTTTGCTGCTATTATTTTGAACAGGACAATTTCTCCATTACTAACATTTTTTAAATAAATTTAAAAATGATAGAAGTTTTTTGATGAAGAAACACGCTAAATTGTTTGAAATGAAATATATATACTAAATAAAATAAAAAATTATTGATCTGTGGTCATTATGACATTATTTATCAATCATAAAATCAGAGCTTATATGCGCTGCTATTATTTTGAACACAACTGTATATATATGTATATAGTAGTCATCTAGTTCGTGCTGTATCTGCAGTTGTATCTGTGTGTTAAAATTATTGCCATTGAAAACAAATAAAGTTGTTGACGATTTCAAATAAAATCTTTAGCCCAGCCTGTGGGCGTGGTTAGCCCTTCTCCCTCCTCCCTTTCCCCCAAAAAAAAGTTGTTCAAGCATTTTATAGTCAACATTGCGATTTGATTAGATTTCGATTTATGTGTCTTTGTTGTAGCTCTTATTTTATTGTTATTGTTCTTATTGTTGTTGTTATTGTTTTTGTTTTTGCTCTCTTTGTTTTTGCAAAATTATGCGAATTGATTTCAATTAATATGCTTCTCTACACTCTGCACTAATAAACTGACACCTCGAACGAACTTCTTTTCACTCTCGTTCGCTTTGTTCTCCGTCATTTCAATTATGCCGGAGGTTAATCAATTTGAATGCACACCAACCACCTCCATCTTCCACCCGTCTTTGCCGGAATGGTATGCAAAAAATTTGCCACTACCTTGCAATAGGGTATGCTAGACTAAGTAGTGTCCTTGAAGTTTTGAGCTGTTTGAATGTATTATTATAAATTCTAAAAAATATTAATTATTAATCAGCTCTTGCCTCAAGAGTAGACGAAGTTCGATCTTATAAAATCTTAATCGTTTCCCTTAAGAGAGGCATCGAAAGAGTTGATAACTGAAAATTAATACGGTATTTATGCACATATCAAATATATATATATTTATATATATGTATATGCACACACAAATACACTTGCGTCTATAAAGTTTCGCATAAATGTTATTAAAACCTGAAGATTTCTTCACGTAGATAATTTCGCATACAAATTTGCATTTAAATGCGTATTAAATCGCACAGAAAATGCAATAAGTGGAATTTGCAGAGGCAGAGAGAGAGAGAGAGAGCGAGAGAGAAAGAGAGGAGGGATAGCGAAGTGAGAGGGTGTGGGAGATAGTGTGGTAGACTGGAAGAGACTGAGATCTGGCATATGCAGACACGTATACTTATATAAATATATACATATATATTCTTGTACATATATATGTATTAATTTATGTCTGTGTCTGTGTGTGTTTGCGTGTGTCTGTCTGGCTGGGGCAAAAGATTAAACGCATGCTTTGCTCTGCATAATTGTTGCATAATGAAGTGAAGGATATGAAGGATATGCTGCCATGCACACACGCCTCACTGCTTATTTATATGGGTTTATGGAGAGAACCGGAGACCAGGAAACCAGGAAACCAGGCAACCAGTAGACCAGGGTCCGCAACAGCTCAGTGCAACCCTGGTCCGGTCCTCTGCTGACTCTGCCACTGCTGATGCTGCCACTGCTGCTGTAAACAAAAATCTCCAGCGACGTTAATTAAATTGCATTGCATATACAATTTTGGTTGCATTTTAATTGAATCGGATTTAAGAATAATGCCCAAAGTCAGCAATAACTTCCGGAGCAGCTTGTTCTTGCCACATGTGTGCCAGGCACAATAGATGAGTCTATATCTGTGTGTGTGTGAGCGTTTGTGTGTGTTTCCCTAGGGGCAAGAGAAACTAAACTCACGCATAATGCAGTCAAAGCTATGTTGAGCAGCGTCCGGACGAGCATTAAGTTCATGAGCAAAGTTCCACTTCCTCAGTTTGAGATTCAGTCTCTCTAGCTCCACTCGTTTTCGCTTTAGGGAAACGACAATGGTAGTGGCATCTGCTGTGCTCCTTCTACTCCTTTTTTCCTACTGCCTGCCCAAAGTTAAGTCCAGCAAAGTTTTTGGCTTGCGAGCGAGAGAGTTTACCGCTGGGATCGCAGAGGCTAAAGCTTGAGTTCTAAAAACCAATAATAATTTCCGCATTCTTCCTGCTTTTTTCCCATTCTCCGCTGCAAATGCAACGGGGGAATTGAGCCAAGATTTAGTTAGCCATAGTTGAAATCGCAGTGAGAGACAAACAAATTGAATTGGCCTTGCTGCTTTGGACTTGGATCGGGTATCTTGGTAACTTGTTTGACTATTGGCTTTGGCTCAACACACTTGGCTAATGCGGTTATGTAAGCAGCCGCAGGCCGATTTGATTGCAAATGTAAACAGTATTGACATAATGCTACTTACAAGCAGACAGAGTGGGACAGAGAGGGAAACAGAGTGGGAGTGGAAGAGAGACAGAAAGAGAGAGAGAGAGAGAGAGAGAGTGAGAGAGGGGCATTTGTTGAGAGTTTAATGTTTAATTTAAAAGAATTCCAACTATTGTATTTATTTAACATTCATGATGTTTTTAATTTTATTATCGGCAAACACAAGCACACACACACTCAAACACACACACACACATACACTTCCCTAGTGAAAAGAGCGACGAGCTTAAATCGCAGTCAATTGACTGCCTTGCGGGTTCAGCAAAATTTGCATTTCAGCTTGTAAACAAATCGAAAAGCAATTAAATTATTTAAATAAAAACAACTGGCCGCCCGGTCATTCACACAATCAGCATGAGAAAGGGAGACAAAGAGAGGGAGAGAGACACCGAGAGAGTGAGAGAAAGGGAGGGAGAGAGTGAGGGAAACTGTGACTGGGGTCTCAACATAATGAGAATTCTGAATTAATAATTGCGCATACGACGCGTGTACCAAATTGCAACAGGAGATCAACTAGCGATGGACTTTCTTCTGCCGCGTGATAATGAGCACTAAATGCGGCAGTTTTCGTGTCATAACGAGAACCACCAATTACTACAAATTATAAATAATTGCACAACAATTAGCACCACTTTAAGACTGCATTTTTTATGCAAACAATTTGTAATTACAAAACTATTAAAAATTTACCTCACAAATTGGCATAAATAAAGACAATAAAATTCAATTGCTTTTACTTTCATTGCAATGCATTGTTCAAATATCAAAGCTTTAAAGATGTCTATTGTTCTCTTTAAGCTATATGTATTTCATATATATTTCATATTTGATTTTGTAGCTAAGTTACCAACACTTGACTTTGTATTGATTGACCACTTAGTCAGTTGATTAATTCATGATAAAATTAATGATGAAATAAATCAAATATTTAATGCATTAAATATTAAAACTAAAAGTTAAACGCAGCTATTACAAACTATGATTGTATTTCGTGCTACATAAATGTATTATGCATAATTAGTCCATATCTAATTCAGAAGCAGCAGCAGCGGAGAAAGAGAGAGAGAGAGAGGAAGGGAGGTGGGGGGGGACACGACATAGTAATGGCAGCTAGTCCTATATATTATATATGCAAATGCGTTTGGAACACAACTCGCCGCCCAGAGCTCTGCTGTCAATATTACTCATACGCCCAGTTGGGCAATCAATGTCGTTGCCATCAAGTCAGTAAGCAGCGCACGCACACACAGTCATACACACACAGCTACACACACAGCTATACACACACAAACAAACAGTTGCACACACGTGCGGATAGAGACATACATAATCCTTATCAATTGTATTACTTCCGGTCAATACTAAACACTGACATATCCTATTAATTTCATAAGCAATTGAGTGCAAAACTGTAAAGCACAGAGGCGAGTGTAGACGCACAGGATGCAGGATACGCTCAGCTCGGAACAATTGCCATGGCTGCTCGCTTGCTCGGCTTCCAGGCAGCCAAGCAGCCAGGCTGCCGTGTGTACGTGACTCTTTTTTGATACGATTGAGCGCACTCACAGGACATTGGCAAAAGGACGCGACTGTTCGTTTCTCTTCTGTTGAAAATGAAAGCTAAATACTAAACGAAAATACTTTGCAGAGCGAAACCAATCCAGCAAAATCGAAAATGCCACATTGTTCACGTGCCGGTGCCCCCGTGCCCCCCCCTCCAAGTTGCCACCCCTTTCTCTAAACCCCTCCTCAAACGCCTTCTCGACTGCTTCTGATTGTACATTTGGCGAGATTACTGCAAACTCTCATTATTACAAACGGAAGCCCGGAAATGAAGTGGCTCACAGGATGCCAAGGATTTTGTTGTCTCTCTCTCTTTTTACATCTCTTTCGCTCTCACTCCCCTTCCCTTTTTTCATATCAATAACTAAGCAAATTGTTTGGCCAACGCGCGTTCAGACACATACTTTAAATTCCACAGCTCGCTTTTTCGCACTGCTCCTAATGTTGTTTTAGGAGAACTTTTTTAATCTGTCCCGGCGTCGCTGCCGCCCATTCCCGACGCTCCTGCTGATTCTGCTACTGCTGCTGACAGAACCAATTAAGCGCAACCAAATACACCCAGAAACAAGGTTGAAATTCCAACAATTTCGTTGCGCATCGCTTGGCCAAGCATTTCATTTTGCTACCAAACTGATATTGGCCAATGCCAAAGGGAGAAGGTCAAAAGGAGGTTCACCTCCAGCCCCTTCCTACCCCCCACCCTATACCAAAAAAAGTCCGCAATCAGCAGTGGCCAATGTATATATATATGTATGTACGTGTATATGTGTGCCTGTGAGTGTGTGTTTGTGTGTGGGCTAGCCAGTTTTGGCCATGCTGTAAAACGTCAAAAGCGTTAAACGTAATTGAGCTGCGCGCTCAAATACAAATAAATAAATACCGTCGTCGTCATCGTCTGTTCGCTGTTTTTTTCCACTTTTTTTTTTAGGGGTGAGGAGTGAGAAGGGGCGGGGGATGTTACAGGGTTATTCGCTGCTGTTGCTGCCACATTGTCTGCTGTGCTGAAAGTTAAAATGTTATTTGAAATGTTGCAACGGCAGCAACAACGCTGTAACAATAACGGCAACAGCAGCAGCAACAGCAGCAGCAGCTGGAACAAAAATTGGTATTTAATTTTCAAGCGAACTTGCAGTCCGCGGGGATGCGAATCAACCAACGCATCACAATACGCAACGCAACTTGCCACTTGCCACACACCACCTGCCATACACCAATTGCCACTTGCCACTCGGCAGTCGGTAGTCGGCACTCCATAGCTGCTGGCCAGCAATTTGCCACATTCCACAAAAGCTGCTGAAATATTTTTTGAGTGTTGACCAAGGCCAACAATAAATGAGAAGTGCGTGGCAAGGCAAGCGTCTCTTGCCACGCCCCCACTGACATCTCTTTTGACACACACTTACACTCACACACACCACACTCACGTTGTAGACTTAATGTATTTTTCGTTTATTTTCAGTGTTCGGTTATTTTTTTGGCCACACAAAAGGTATTTAGTTAAAGTATTTATTTGGCAGCCTCCCACACACACACACACACCCTCCGCAGTATCCACTGTGCTCATCATTTATGCAAATAACTCATACATTTTCGATTAGACAGCACTTAATCAAGCTACTAACTGGGCTAACAGAACAACTCCATTCAAAACGCAATGCAATTTTGTTGTCTCTCACTCTTTACTGTGTTCTCTTCATAAATTTTGTGGCTTGCAATAAGATTAAAGTCAAGTTACAGATACAACAAGCATAGTTACTGTACATATAAGTATGTATTTGTGTGCGTGTATGTATGTGTTTGTTGCTAACGGTTGCCTGATGGGCGTATTTAAGTGGAAAATAATGCATAAATTACCCCCCAAGATACTTGAGTGTCTGTAAGTCTTCTCGAGTTTAGCATAACTTATCGCATATCCTATTTAGATGACAACACACACACGCACACTCACACACACACATGCAGTTGCTTATTTAATTAAATATAAATCGCTGAGCTGGTACACATAAATTTAAACAAAAGGAGGCGAAAGAAAATGTATAAAAATTGCTAGTAGAATAATATTTACTCTAAGATTTGTTTAACTAAGATTTAGAAAGTCTTCCAATCCATTTTAATTAACAATTCTTAAAAATCTTCTAGGCACTTAAAATTCCAAATTATTTGTGTTGTTTAATAAAAATACTAACTCAAATATTCAATATTATTTTTTCCATAATACACTTGTTACATAATGCTTCTAAAATTCGGTTGACTCTGCTCCCAGTGATTGGCGAACAAAAGAAGCTGCGTTGTTCTCTAAGCAATTCGAATTCATTGCGCTGCAAATAAATAAAAGAGGCGACTCCTGCCACAAACACCCAGCCTACACACACACACACACACACTCACACTACACACACTACACACACTCACACTCACACACACATATAATTTCAATGCACAGACAATGGAGCAATTAATCATTGAGTTAAAGCAACTGCAAATCAGATTGTTTGCTTGCATTGCGATTACGTGGCGTATGCGCAATGTCAAATAAATTATCCATACAGTGAATACTGCTGTGAGTCGCTCATTGATTCTCAAGTTACCTGTGAATCCAAATCATCAGCGTTTAGCCTTTAAGACTATTCATAGTTTGTAATTTAACGATTGTTTTAAATCTGCGCAGCTCTTTAACAACGTGTAGCTGTAGTTGTGTGTGTGTTGGTGTGTGTGCGCTATTTGTTTATTCATTATTTATGCTGCATAATCAATCAATATGCTGCTTGATTTTATTATTTCTTTATTTTCATTTGTTCACCATGATTGCTGACGTCTCGTTCTCATTTTTGGTTCCCTTGAATGCTGCCATCCGTCGATTTCTCTCCTCGCTATCTCTTTCTATCTTTCGCTAACGGCTGCTATCTCTTTCTGGCACATGCTTGGCCTTCGCTGCTCGCGCTGTAATTCGCGTTAGTCGCTCCAGCAATTTATATCAATACAGATCCAATCGCGTGTCCTTCATTCGGGCGCACTTTCTAAGTGTACGTGTGAATGTGGGAGAATGTATCTTTGTATCTGTGTATAAGTGTGTATCGGTGTGTGTGTGTGTGTGTGTGTGTGTGTGTGTGCTGATTTGATGTTTTCCTCTGTTTTATTTTTCGATTTTTTTGTCTTTGATTGAGCTTGTTATGTGCCAAATCTCCCTCCATTCCCCATTGTATTTGTCTATCTAACTGCAACCGTCGCTGTCGCTGTCGCTGTCGCCATTCGTCATGGTCGCACCACGCCCCCTTCGTCCCTTGCTGTGAGTCAAATGATTCTCTCTATATACTATATATAGATATATGAATTGACGTTCTGTTTCAACTTGAAGCATTTGACTAACGCGTTATTTAATGCTGTTGACAAGTCTTTAAAGGCAGTTCCCTTTGCTTTCTACTAAAAGTACTCCCCCCCGTCCCGCTCCTTCTATATTCTGACCTCAACTCCTCGCTGCCTTAACCTTCGTCTGTCAATATTTGTTATTGATTTAGCCATAATAACATTCCCAGTGCGTCGATAAATTTAAATTATCGCATTTTACCTTCCGGCAAACACAATTTACGTGTAAACATGCTTTGAGGGCACACTTTTTGTAAATCCCATACACAGAGGACTAGGACGACGCCTTTGGGCGTGTCATGTCAGCAGTCAACAATAGTAAGTGCACATTAGTGAAATAATTATAACAGTTACTTTAATGCCTTATGCCAAGCACAAAAGTTTGATAAGTGTTGGAAAACGTCAAGCTAAGAGTTGATTTGACTAGAAGTGTGTCAACTGCATGTGCAGGGCTGGCAAATCATTTTAAGGGAAGTCGACACTTAAGTGAGTCTGAATGTTTGTGATTGCACTAGAAGTGAAGCTCCGTTTGAAAAGACTTTTAGCCTGTTGTAACTTAAAAACATTTTCCACAGTGTAGCTCCACTTTACCTAATAGTTTAAAATGTAACTAATTTTCTTTGGTAATGAATTTATTCAGTTTTCCTTTTACCAACTGAGTTTCAATTTCATTTAATTCAATTAGCATTGGAATTCAACTGTCGAAAGCTAAACTGATTACATTTGACATGTAGAGATGATTTGTCCAGGAGCGAGTGATATTTTAGTGAGCTTAATTGCTATTTTAATTAATATACTAAGACGCGGTATTTTATTTAAGGTTGTGCTAAGACGTCTGCGTCTTTCAAGTGCTGCCGTGATGCAACCCTGTTATGAAAAGGCATTAAGGTCGAACATCGGGACATGTTGTAGGTACTCGGAAATCAAGTGTGTGAGGAGACGTGTGTGTGTGTGTGTTTGTAAGCAGTTGTTTGTGTGTGTGTTTGTGTGTGATGTGATGCGATGTGATGGGACGTTGTCGTGGTAACTTTTAATCGGCTCTGCGTCGCGCATTTACTCATCAGAGTTGGGATTCGAAGTGGGAACTGAAGCTGAAACCGACATCGAGGCATTTTCGCAAAATCCTCACAAAATGTCGTTTTGCGTTCTCGTTTCGCGTTGTGCGTTGTCATCAGGCAACGTCAAACTGAAATTTACATTTGCATACGCTCATCAGTCAGGAGTCGAGCACAGATCTTCTTCTACTTCCTCTTCTTCTTCCTGCACTTTTGATACACCCTTCTCTTCTCTTCCCTTTTTGTTCCCGTTCCCGTTGCACATTCGTCTTGTAAACATGAAGTTAAGCGCCATTAATTTACCTACCCATTGCCTGCCACATCCTTCGACACACTTTGAGCCACCTTCCTGACGGCGGAGCTCTCCCATCGCAGCACTCAGTACGTTTGCATTGCGTTAAAATCACTTTGGTCGTTGTATTAGAGAGAGACAGAGAGGGAGAGAGAAAAGTGGGGAAAGAGAGAGAGGACTGCGACTGCCTCTTCCTGTGTTTACCCAACACGTTCGTTGCAAATTTTTTACCCACCTCTGCCACTCGTAATTCCCCTCCCCCCTCGGATATTTTGAAAACTTTTCCTCCTTTTGATTTCTGGCTTTATACGCAGCTCGCGAAAAAGTGCTTAAGTGAATTTTTAGCACCACATTTTTGTATACGCTGAGTCTCTAAGTAAGGACCTGGCCACGCCCATTACGCCCACTACACCCAAGGTGGTGTGCGTGATTTACGCAATGCTGAGCAACTTTTAATTTAATTCACTTTGATGCGATTATTTCTCGCTTTGCGCTATAATTGCAATACGTTGCGTATGCGTGATATTTCCTACAGAAATCGTAATATATCGATGCTTATTAGCAAAAGGATTTCCCCAAAAAGGAACACGAAATGAACATCATGACGATGATGATGATGATGACGATTATGGGCCACAACTAAAGGACGCACCTGTGTGTATCTATTTGCCTGTGTGTGAGTGTGTGTGTGTCTGTGTGTGTGTTGTCGTCTCAAGAGGCTGCCCAATGTTGATCCCTATTAGTAGCACAAACAAGTTGTTCGGCTAGCCGGCTCAATCCTTAGCGCAATCCAAAGGATATGTGCAGATGTTATCTGCCTAGCATACACACGGACAGACACACATAGAGAAGAAGAGGGCTTTGAGGGGAACAGTGTGTGCGGAATGTATGCAACCAGTGCGAGACAGCGTGTCCTGCTCCATTGTCCATTCGGCTTAACCGCAAATCCTTTTTAACATATAAAAAGTAACGTTTTGCGGGCATTGTCCTGCATGTCCTTACCTCAACTACGATTGTAGCTGCCTTTTCCTCCCTCTGCCTCCGCTCTCCCCCTTTCACTGCCTCTGTCTGTCTGCTTGGGTTTATGAGTGTGTGTGTGTGTGTTTGTGTGTGTATTCCCATTGTTGTTGTCAACACCATTTTATACTCGCCATTGCGTAGGATGTCCTGCCTGGACTTGTCCTGTGCGTTGCGTTCAATTGAATTTGCGATATGTGAATATTTAAGCACTGTACAGGGACACTGTCTACTCTGCCTCCTTGTGAGACAGAGACGGACAGGGGCATAGACAGAGACAGAAAAACAGACAGAGGCAACGTGTGCGATTGAATTTTTATTGCATGATAAAAGCAAACACCTGAATGTCCAGCAGGTGAGTTAAGCAGCGACAGGAGACGCCACCAAATAGAAGACAAGCTTTACTCTCTACCTTCCTGTCTCTCTCTCTCTCTCTTCCCGGTCAACAAAACATTGTAAACATTGCAAAATATTTGCCTCAAAGATTTTCCAGCTAACAACTGGAAAACAGTTTTATTGATTCCCTTCGCCATGAAACTTTACATATTCCTGGCTGAATGCCGGACAACATTTTGGCCAAAAGACACACGTAACAAGACTTTGGAGAAGAGACAAGCAGACACAACATAGAACACAATGTTCATGAGACGAGAAGAGATTTACAACAGACAGGAAACAGTAGAGAGCCTTATAGAATGGGAGAGAGATACAGAAAGAAAGAGAGAGAGAGTTACAGTCTGATGTAAGCATTTTTAATCTGCTTTTAAGTGTATTCATGTAGTTACATATCTCAAGCTCAAGTCTCTGCTCTGACTTGAATTTATTGTGAGGAATTTAAAATATTAGATGCAAAGCGACACATGACTGGATTTATGTGGGTTAGCAGATGCAATATACTTCGGAATTGGAACATAAATACAACTATTTCAGTTACGAGTGCTCGAAGAATCAAATTTATTATAAACCATTAAAGTTCGAGATATATTCCAATCAATTGAGGATTAAAAAAGTTTAAAAGCCAAAGTCAAGTACTTTAATTTAATTGAGTTCAAAAAAGGGATTTAATTTTAATTAAAAATGCAATAAAAATTTAAAAGTGTTTTGACTTCAGTTTGTAGTAAATTTTCAACGCCTTTTTAAATGCTGTATAAAATATATACCTATAAATCTATTGATTTGTAATCATAACATATTTGTAAAAAATTCCATTTGAAATAAATTTTAACTCCTCCATAAAAATTTAAAGACTTCATCTAAAAAAATTGTAATACTGAGTATTCACTAGTCGACTACTTAAGCACAATTGAGATCATTTGGTGCTTGTTATTTATTGTAGTGCTCCTCTCGGTTTTTTGATGCTCGATGACGACAACAACAGCAGCAAAGCCAAGTCAATTTTGCCAAAAACTTTTTAGAAAATTGAACAAAATTTACAGCGCAAATGCTTAAAATTGAGAAATTGGAATGGGTGAAAAGTGATGAGAGATGTGGGAGAAAGGGCTGAGATGTGAGAGAAAAAGGGACAAGAGATGGTAAATTGTATATGGCTGGGTATGGAAAGAGGGTATTAGAGAGCCTGGCAGACAACCCGCATGGCTAAAAAGGACATTTGCCCAGATGCTTTACGCTGCGCCTGTTTATGTTTACGTTTATGTTTCTGCGTATATGGGTGTGCGTGTGTGTGCGTGTCTTTGAGGTTTTACTGTCTGTGATTTGATGTTTACAATAGCAAAGGATGCGGCAGTCGAAGGACATCGGTTTTTAGAGTGCACCAAGAGCATCAGCGAAGGAATCGAAGGCAACGAGGCAAGCAAGCAAGTGATTTCAATAAATTTGATGGTTTTCCATTTGCAACCCAAACTCAATCGTCTATTCGCAGTAAAAAATTTCGAATTACGCTGAGAGGGAAAAATACGCACAGCGCGAACTGATTTGCGGGTGCTCAAAGAAGAGAGACAGAGTATGGGAGGAAGAGTGTACGATAGAAAGAGACAGAGAGAGAGAGAGAGAGAGAGAAAGAGGGAGAGCTGAATCCTCTGCCTTACTCAAATGACTAATACAAGCAAAGTTATTGACATGGCAGCGGGTTTTTAGCTTTACCCTCAAAGAGGGTAACATAGCGTAGTTCCTCCTTAACACACACACACACACACACACACACACACATACGCACATACGTCTAAGATGAAGAAGAAGAAGTATGTCCCAATTCGGTCTGCGTATAACTTCAAAATGACTGCTTTATGTAAATCCCACGGATAACGTTTTGCAAATTGAATTTTTAGCATTCTATTTTATTTATTTTTCACTTTGCTTCTTCTTCGGTTTTCTTTTTTTGTCGGTGGTGCTGTCGCTGTCAGCTAACCCAACCCCGGCAGAGAAGAAAAAAAATACCCACTAATATATCCCAGACATAGTCCTTGGCCCAGTCCTATCTCGGACGGCGGCATCCGCATTCGAATTTACTTCTATCACTTTTGCCGCGCTCGCTTACCATTTAACAGTCAAACTCATAGATACTTTGCCTCCCTCCCCTTTTCTCTATATTTTCCTTCTCTTCTTTTTTTTTTTTTGTGTAGTTGCATGACAGTTAAGCCGGCAACCGGATAGGCAGCGACGTCGGCAGAGACGTCAACGGCAACGTTTACATCTGCGTTCGCGTCAGCGTCAGCGTCGACAGCGAAATGGAAGCCAAACTGTCAGACATTGATATTAACATTTAGGCATAGATACGACTACGAGTCAGAGACTACTGGTTTATATGGTCCACCCTCCCTGTCCCTCTCCCTCTCCCACACCCTCTCTTCCACTCTCACTCCTTCCCTTCACTGTGCCTCGATAAATGACTGAATCACGGCAAACGCCAAAAAGTAGGCAATGTTTTCGTATGAGTTGGAAAGCGAAAAAAAAGGTTGCCATGAGCTCAATGTTTGGATGAGTAAAGCAGCGATGTCGGCTACTAATTCAATTCTCTCTCTACATCTGTCAGAATATAGTAGCTCTGATATTCACATTGAATATACATTGATATGTTCATTATATTAGTTACACTTAACCGTGCTATAGATGGAATGCCCTTAACCCAATTTAAATGTGTATTTATAGCACGAGTCTCGAAAGCTACTTAACTTGTTTATGTTTATTATGAACATTTTAGTAGAGTTTAATTACGAAATTATGAACAGTAAAAAACTCTTTAAAAATTATTTTTCAAAACGATTTTTACCCTAATTCTTATCTACTATCAATTAGTTTTTCCTTTTCGTTAAGTTTTCCATCACCACTTGCAGCAAAAAATGCAAATTGATAAATTAATCTGCAAGTGTCTTCATTTAATCACTACAATTGATGCTGTCGGCTACAATCTTTATGCGATTTATTAAAATGAGCAGCAATTAAAAAAATCATCTCTCATTTTTTCTGCACTGCATTTCATTTTCCATGTAAATTTTCATTATGCATTTTTTTGTGAACTACCCATTTTCATGGGAAATATGAAAAACTGAATAGTTGTATTGAAATGAATGTCAAATTTATTTAATTTTATTTCTTTTCACTATGAAATCATCTCAATCATTGTCACAATTAATGCTCGTAGAAATTGATTACAATTAAAACGGCTTCAAACTAATTAACATTTTAATTGTTATTAAGTATGTCTGGTATAGTTTACTTGAAGTTTTTTTTGTAAAATAAATTTATCGTTGATTGAATAAAACTTTAATTTTAACTAAAAAGTTTTTGACTTTAAATTCTTCCTAATGATTGATAACCGATATAGTCTTAGTCATAGTTATTAATCGCATTTATCTATCTGTCTGTTAAATTAGGTTAAATAAATCAATCTTATTAAATTTTCTATGTTTAGAACTTAAACGCTTGGGGTTTTGTTAATTTAAAATATATTTAAAAATCGAAGAAACTTCATTTGTTATCAGAGCTTTATCGCATTTACTTTCTGCCTATCAATTAACTATATTTCGTTGTTGTTTTTACCGCTATCATTATCATTGTTTTTATTGCGGGTCATTTGATTTCGTTATTCATTATCATTGTTGTTGTGCGTTTGTTGTTGTTGTTGTGTTGTTATCGTTGTTTGTCGTTGTTGGTGTTGTTTTTATTGCTGCCTTGTCATTTGGTATTCGACTAATGAGTTTTGTGATTTCTCATTTATTCATTGAATTTTTTAATTAGTCTCGCATTGCTTTTTATTCGTAGCAAATTGTGGTTGTAGTTGTTTGTTGCTATTGTTATTGTTGCTGTTGTTGTCATTGGTGCTGACGGGATAAATGTCGTAATTGAAAAATAAATGAGGCAATCAACTTTTTGACCTGTCATGTAGCGAATATTTTAGCTATTGACCTCGCACTGGGCCATAGCAGTGCGTTCTGCCCACTGTCCATTACCAGGCTCTACTCCAACCCCAACCCTTACCCACCGCATACCCCTATGACTACCCACCGTTCCTACCCCTTCACCACTCTCCCGTGGCCAACACGTCAAAATTACAATGTTGTGGCAGACGCTGACGCTGCTGTTGACGCCAGCGTTGGCTGCGACGTCAACGCCGCCCTCTGAAAAGGTAATTATGGTCCTGGCCAAAGTGGATGACTGGCTGCGATTCAGATTGGCATTGGGATTGGGTTTGGGTTTGGGATTGAGTATAGGGTTTCTCCTCTCTTGCTGTGCTCGATGGCTTCATTTTGCATGTTCGCTGCGCTGCGTTGCGTTGCGTGTCTGCTTTTGCGCTGCTCTGCTCTGCTCTGCGCTGAGTTTTTTTGATTGTAATTGTTGTCGATTGTCATTACAGTTGCCGCCTGTTCATTCGCTTTGCCGCTTCGTCCCCGTGAAATTGTTGTGGTGAATTTTTTGCTGCCTGATTTACGTTCAGCTGCCCACTTTCTACCCCTCACCTCCGCCCCCTTTTGTCACCCATTTTCCTCACACAGTTTGCATCAACATTCGCCATTGTTGTGCCAGTTTTGTTGCGGCCTTGTTGCGCGGTTTGTTTGTTGGCTGCAACGCATTCCCGCGGCTGTCAACACAATTGTCGTACCTATCCCCAATCCCCGTCGCCTCTGTCACGCCCACTCTCATTGCCATCTCTGTTGGCTTCACAGTCAACCGCAAACAGTGTCCGGCATCAAAAATTTGCTGCCAGATTTGGTAAAATTAACGCGAATTGACTTGTAATGCTTTGGTTCAAATTCTGGTTCACATTCTGGTTCGGGTTAGGGTTCGAGTTCAGCTTCTGATTCATTCATTAATTGTTCAATTGACTAATATTGGTTGGTTTCAATTCAAAAGCTAAAAGTGCTCTTCAAATACGTATATGTAATGTTGATTAAGCTATTTTAGAGGTATTCAAAAATTGTTCTGCTTTTAGCTTTAAATTTAAACTAAACAATTTCCAACAAAATGACTTATTTTGCACTGAAAAGGTTGAAAAAATGCCCTTTAACTTATAATATATCAATACTGTTTATTTAACGAAATAAATCTTGAAAATAACTGATGTTTTCACTGAAGTGTTTCTAGTTTTAGTTACCCCACAAAAAGCTGCGTTTTGACTGATTATTTAAGGTGTTTCATATAGAATTTTAGTGAGTTTCATTTACGTGCAGTTTTCCCAGCTCTCTCTAACTCAATCTCTCTCTCTCTCTCTCTCCCCCCCCTCTGTCTACTGGCGTCTCATTCTATTGAAAATTCCGTCTATCAGCAGTAAAGTTCTCACTTGTCTTTCAGGCGGGTGAAAAGATTTTGAAAATTTTGAGCACGTTTGCGACGTTCAAAAGAGATTAAAAGCGTATAATTGTCGCCTTAGCAGTGGAAGACAAGGATGATGAGGACGATGAGAATAAGGTTCAGTACGAGGACGACGGAAAGACGAAACGACGGAAGCAAAGGCATTGTGAAGTTGTGCGAAGTTTTTTTTTTCTTTTTCATGGGCGGAGCAAGAGAAAGTCGGCGATGAGAGGTGGATGGAGGGCGTTGTTTTTGGTCATGGTCTGCCATACTGGCTGTCGGGCATGATTTAGGCAAAGAGCTTCACAGCTTGGCATCTATCGAAGGAGTGAGTAGGAGAGAAAACGAAAGAGAGAGGAAGAAGGAGCGAAAGAGGCCTTCACTTTGGCCCCGCAGCGAGCAAATTTAATTTCCGTGACAGAAATAAGTTTTGCGCTCAAATGCACAACAGCTCCTGAGTGTCCTCAGTCCGCTTTTCCTTTAGCTTTGGCTTTGGCTTTTCCTGGCGTGCGTGGCCACTTTTCTTCTTTTCATTGCTGTTTTTGTGCTACACTTCCGTCTTGTCCGCGTGTGTGTGTGTGTGTGTAGAGACATTGAACAAGTTGCAGCTTGACTTTTATTAAAACCTCATTAAGCCCAAAGACAGCGACAAAAGTTTTGCTACGCTTATCATAAAGATTAGCAACAACTTGGAATCTGTGCAGCTGCGATTCGATTTCGATGACGATGACGATGGCAATGTCTATGACGATAACGATGATGCGTCAATCTTTGGCATGTAGTAGATACTTAAATAAATCTAGAAAACCAGGTTTTAGCCCATGGTGACATCATCATTATGCCGTTTCCAAACTGAGCTCTCACCTCTGACGTGATGTAGCCCCAAAAAGTAGCTGGCAATTTTTCAAAACGCTTTCATTCCCAGCTGCCCAGACCAAAGACGACGAAAACGAAGAAAAATTGTGCGGTCCAAGCAGAACTGAGAATATATATATACATTTATACATATATATATCTACATATATATCATGGCTTCGTTGGCAACTGGACTGAGGCAGCTTCTTTGGCTGCTGCCTGGTTGCTGCTTGCTGTCCTGGTTTGGGCTTTGGCCTTGTTAGTTACCTTTTTGCTTGAGTCTTGGCTAAATCAAAATGGCAGCACGGCGTGCCTGACGCTGCTCTGCTCAAGTGATTTACTTGCGAACGACTCCTTTAGACGCCTTACTTGGCATTCAGGACCACGACGAGCTACCATTCTCGTTCTCATTCCCATTTCCATTGCCACTCCCTCCCACAGCCACTGCCACTTGCAAAAGCCTTCTTCCTTGGCACTTTAACTTCTGCTCCACTTTCGAGGGGTACTTTTTGCACCCTGTACTCCAAAAGCACAAAGGGTTTATTAATTTTCTCCAGAGAACGCTGTGGAGCACCTACTGTTATATAGTACAGGGTCTATTGCAGTTGATTTTAACAGCTGTAGGTTTTTTGTTGGCTCAAATTGCTGCGTTGCCATTGCCTTCGGTCGTGCGAAAAAATTTGCAGCACATGTGGGAAGCTCCCTCTTGACCACAAATTAACTCGACAGAAAAAAAAACGAACATATCATAATATAGACTTGGTCAGCAGAAACGATTGTAGTCTCGAGCCTCTGCTGTTCACATCATCATTATGGCCAAATTATTCAGAGTTTTTTTTTGTGATTTTTTTTTGCTGGTACTTTTTTGAATTCCATTTAAAGTTGCCAAAAAATAACATCAATCTTTGGCTCGTCAGGGACTAAGTCGGAGTGGGAGCAGGCCTAGAAGGCGGGGTCTGGGGTATGGAGTAAAGGAAGTGTCAGGCAGTTTGAAGAACAAGATTGTGACTCATTAAATTACATTGCAAATGTCATTGTAAAGTAAGTAAAATGAGACTGGAGGCAGCCAGAGACAGGACTCAGGACTCTCCAGGATGTGTCTCGAGCAGCGACAGCCAGAAGCCTCTGCGTATAAGCAACATTCATTTATTTATATATTACTTTGACTGCCTCTCCAGTCCCCTCACCACCAATCTCCCTTTCCGCGCCCCTCCCCCTCTCATCGAGCTACCTTTCAGTCTCGAGCTCTCTCGCAGCAATTTAAAATGATAATTTACACAAATGCGTTTAAATAAATAAAACGCAGCTCAGAGCAAGACAAACGCTGGGTGTGTTACTGAGGGGGCGTGTCATGTTGTGTGGGCTGGGTTGCTGTGACGCAAAACCAACATACACCCACACCCACACACACACACACACACACACACATAAACGTGGCCAAAAAGTTGCTGCTTCTTGCCACAGTTAGGTGTCGGCTACAATTGTCCCTAAATCACGCGTAATGAAGTTGTCTCCGTGTTGTTGTTGTTGTCGTTACTTTTTGTTGTTACTTTTGTTGTTGTTTTGTTGCTTGTCTTGTCTGCCAACTGTTTCTTATTGTTTTTGCATTTTATCGCAGCGCATTTATTTTTGCATTTCAATGTTGCCACCAGCAATAAGCGAGCCCATTACAGGGCAACCCAGTCAGCACAGCAGACCACTGATAGGGAGTGGTAGAAGGGGGTTGAGAAGGGGCTGGGGAGAGGCAGTTAGGAGAGCACTTGCTGAGTAATAGCCACCATAAGATATACCAATCGGAAGTGTCTACCAACTTGGCCAAAAAGGTGCACAGCACTTGGCCAAAACTGTTTAGCTCTCAATGCTGGACAAAGTCCAAAATTTGATGGCCCATAAAAAATGTTCTCAAGTTCTAGAAATTTTGATAACGACGTGAGCTAAAAAAATGGAATAAATATACCCAATGAGTTTAATTTACAGACTTGATTCGAGAAAGACCGACTGGTATATACCCTGTATTTGATTACTTGGCTTTAAAACCGTTTAAATATTATTTAGTTAAAAAACTTAAATTTTGTACTTTTTCGATAGATTTTTTATATTTTATATCAAGTTATCGAGTAATCACCCAACAGCTCTCAAGATATATCCATGCCACAGAATGGAATCATGTCGTGGATGAACCATCTACTAATCTGATCATATAAAGGCCTCCATAAGATCCCACATTGTATCACAACGAGCAGATTTATGGCCCAAGTGTGTTGGTCCTCTCTTCGCAACAACAGCCATTCAACCTTACCTAACCTACCGAGTTATTAGAGTAATCAGTTCGGTTTTAAAATCGCAATTATTTCCACATCACATGAATGCATTTGTGTATTTTTAGTGCATTTTTGCCATTAACCGCCACAATTTGCAATTATTTTGACATTTTAAGGCCAATTACTGACACTTGAAAAATGTTCATTAACTAAACGAAATGCAATAAAATCCCGTTATTAACAATTATGATTTCATATGTAATACTTTAAGCTGACAAGTTTATCGCAAACACTAATATTGTTGGTTTAATGTTAAAAGTGAATTCAAATAAATAAATTAAACAATAATTAGATATAACAGCAAGTGACCAGTGACAATGGCCCGGAACCGCATTGAATGCTGAGTTGTTTATTTGTTCAGTTTTAATCGCACTGGAAACTATTGTTTGACTTACTGACAGTTATAAATTCAACATTGATCTGTTATCAAACTGTTGTTGTGGTCAGCACAGAGTGAAGATGAGGAGAGGGTAGAGGGACGAGGAAAAACGCGTTGACCAACTGCAGTAGTTGTTGGCAATTTTCCGTTAAATGCTTGACATTTGTCACGTGCACACCTGGTCGATCCTGGCGCGGAAATTCCAACACACTGCACACGCCTCCAGCGCGCAATTCCCGCTGTCCCCTCCTCCCTCTCCCCATCGCCCCTGGCGCAAACACATCTCCATCGCTTCTAACCGCCATTAAGCGTCATGCAAACAAATGTCCAACTGCGTCTGTTTAGCTTTGCCGTATCCGTCTCCGATTCTCACTTGTCTACCACTCTCACCCCTCTCTCCCCCTCTGTCCACCCTCTCTCCATCTCTTTTCCACCGCAGTTGGTTTTGTTGTTAACGCCCACAGACTGTTTTCAAATGTGGCGCAACAGCAGCAGTTCCATAAGTGACACAGTCCCTACCACATGTCCGCTACAGCACCTCATTTTCCACCCGCTCTCTTACCCCACCACCTACCCCCTCTACCCACCCATTGCTCTGTCTTTAACGCAGCTGTTGAAAATTACATGTTTACAGCGCGCAAAGCCAAAATGTAAACGTAAACACACATTAACTTTGGCTCGCATACAATATTTTTCACTCAAGGTTGTATTCGGCAATGTGGCCATGCCCCCAAAAGCAAGAACAAATGTGGGCTGCTACCGCCACCTAGGCACAACGGCCATAATATTGGCTAAAACACTCGCAATCCAATGGCAGCAAAGTGAGTGAGAAAGTAGCTTCTCAGCAAAGCGGAAGAAGCAAAAGCTAATGTCTTCCATAGTATACCCTAGCAGAAGGAGTTGCTTGGTTTATACACTCACTTTATGAGAATGCATAAATTATTTTAGAAGGGACATTTAAACTAACCGTTTATATACACCTATTTAAATTTATTTTATTTAATAATCGAAAAGGGTATTCAAAAGCCGTGTTCACCCCGCTCTTAACAACGCCATCTTGTCTTATTTTTATACAAACTTACACGTGTTTTTTGGAAGGAAAAACTAAACAATAAAAGAAACGAACCACGGTGAGCTTTGGTTGCATTCGCAACAATTTTCCATTTATTTTCCGCTGCTGCTTCTTCAATTTTTTCCACTTCCTCTATCCACTTCCCCCTTTATCCCTGCAGTAACCGCAGTAGAAGAAAAGGAAAGGAAAAGCAAGGGAAACGACAGCATCTTGGCAAAATATGAAACATGCTGTTTCCTGTACTTTCATTTTGGCCCTATTTGTTGTTATTTTCATGGCTGTCTTTGTTGCTATTGCTGTTGTTGTTGTTGTTGCTGCTGATGCACAAGTTGCTGCGGGTTATTGCAACAAAATGTCAACTGGGGCCATAAATTGCGTCATTCTGGGCAAATTTTTAGCAGCTCACCACGTTGACAATGCAGCGAATGCCAGCGTGCACAGTGGGCACATAAAATTACTCAAATAGTTTATAAGCAACGTTATGGTTAAAACAATTAAGGTTAAGGGTCATCTTTAGATTCAATAAGCCCTTAGCTGGTCTTAGAAATGTAGGTGAATGAAAATTGAAAAAAAATGTTTGAACACTTTCTAACCACTGTGCCGCTGCATTTTGGTTCATTGTTGACATATTTGAACAACTAGTAAACTGAAGGTGAGGCTGGCAAACTTTGATTTCGTTTTCATAGCATAAAATAAATAACAACAACACGTGTAGATGGTTTAAGTGTCCTGGCTTATTCCCCCCTCCCTACCCCTCCCCTTCCCTTCCAACACGCACACCCTCATCCCCTTTCTCTTAGCCCTGAAGCAAACACTTTCTTAGCTTACCTGTCTCTTAGCTTAACTCCCTCTATCTATATTCCTCTCTCTCTCCCCTACTCTCTTTATTTCTCTGCTCTCTCTCTCTCTCTCTCTCTCTCTCTCTCTCCCTCCCTCTCAGCTTATTGAGGCACTTTGCTTCGCTTTGTCTCGATTGCTTTTCGCTACGCCTGACGCATATTTTAAATCCCTAGTTGAGTGGCAATCAAGCCAACTACCCCAACCACCCAACTACCTAACCGCCCAACAGAGCTACTCCTTCGGGCCACGCCCCCTTAGCCATTCAGCCAGCTGGCTTAATTAAACAACGCAGCGAATGGCACCTTAACGACCAGTTGGGAGTAAAAAAGAAGCCAACTTAAAAAATGATAATAATTTGCTAGCTTTTTTCTGCTTCTTCTTCTTCTTTTTATTCCATAGCCAAGGCTAAGACCAGGTCGTGGGTGGCTGTGCGGTGTGCAGAGTGCGGTGTGTTCTGGCCAAGTCTGTTTGCCAGCGGGATGACACTTGCTTTGCGGCTGTTTATAGTTTCTTTAGCGCCATTGTGCAAACCACGCAATGAACGTGGCTAACAACGTCTAACATTTTTGTTATGGCCATAATTATATTTGACTGCCGTTAACGTTAATGTTCACGCTAACGTGCACATTCCCATTCCCCTTCACCTTCCCCATTCCCTTACCATTTCCATTCACCTTCCCATTCACTTTCACGTCTTTGTTCTAGTGCCTAATCCAGGTGGCCATTGTCGACATCCAATGACCGCGTGGCCTTTTGTCGCAATTTTATTTAATTTCTATTTTCACTGCAATCCCAGGAGGGGAAGGAGGTGTGGCATGGTTATAGCCAAGGTAAAGGGCTTTTGAAGGCGTAAACTCTTTTGATGCCAAATGCTTTATAACTTGCCTAAAAGAATCATTGTCGCCCCTTGGCACAAATGTCAAATCATTGCGCTTTTATTGACATTGTTGTTACTGTTGTTGCTGTTGTTCCTTTTGTTGTTGGCCAACTCGTTGCATGGCCAATTGCATGTTCAAGTGGCGTTACAGCCTGTCTGCACCAAGTGCTGGCAATGCAAATTCCCTGTCCCTTTGACGACTACCATTGACGGCATATTAGCACGTGTTCTACCCCTAACACACCCACACACACACACATACATTTGTATGTATATATGTCGTATATTCCCACACTTATCCCATTCGACTTGCTATAATATATAAAGTATTTCTGGACGTTGCCTGGGTAACAACTTTGAGATGATTCTTAAGTCGCGTTCGCTTCACTTCATCGATTCCTATTGCAAAACTGCAGTGACATTCACACGGAGAAATTCTTAAATTTTAAAATATATATACATATACCTTTGTATGTGTATGTAATATTTGTATACATAGTACTATACATTTATAAATCCTTTTGGATTATGTTTAGCTCTACAAAGGTGATATATGTATGTACTGTTATACCCTAGGCAGAGAGTTGAACATTTTTGTTTGAAGAAAGTCAAGGCATATATATGTATGTAGTTAATAGTATATATATTCTTCTATCCTTGCAACTCTTTTAATCCCCATAAATTCAACGATATAGCTTCCAGTTGTTTGGCATATATGTAGTTCAATTCTCTATTAACTAAACTTCATTTATAAGGTAACTAAACTTCTTTTTACATTGTTTTAAAGCCGACAATATTAATTTGAATGCAATTCCTTGGTTGTTGTTGTCCTTCGATACGATTTGAGTATAAGTTATGCAAAAATGGATATTCTGGTGCAGGTAGCGTGAATATTATGCTCAAAATGGAAAAATTAAATACAGATACCAACACTCTGAATTTCGTATGCTCATGATTCAGTTAACATAGCTCTGATCCCACCTCTTCCTCCCCTTCCCCCTCTCCATACACTATATATCCATCTCGCTTACTCCACAACAGAACAAATTTAATTTATTCGTGTAACTTTTTTATGTGCCGAATTTACGAGCTGGTAGCTGAATCCGAATCTGGATGTGGATGTGGATGTACTCAGGCTGAATCTGAGCTCTGCTTGTGGCCAGCTGTAAGTTGCAATCACTAGATGGCACTGCTACTGCCCTGTTCTTGCCCCTTTCCCTGCCCCTTTCCCTTCCACTGACCCCGCTCCTGTTGCTGTTGCATGTGCCGTGTAAGCGTCATAGCCACGCCAATTTATTTATATCTGGATTTCTGTTTTTATACTCTCTGCAAGAGAGAGTATATTGTGTTTGTGAAAAGTATGTAACAGGCAGAAGGAGGCGTGGCCGACCCCATAAAGTATATATATTCTTGATCAGCATCACAAGCCGAGTCGATATAGCCATGTCCGTCTGTCCGTCTGTCTGTCCGTCTGTCCGTCCGTATGAACAAACAGATTTCAGAGATGGTAAGAGCTACAAGTTTGAATTTGGTCTCTATCGACTCGATATTAAGTCAGTCAATACAAGAATCTTTTTTTTTTTCCGATGCCACGCCCCGCTCGCCCACAATGAGCAAAAAACTAGAAACACCTCGTAAAAAATTGATGTTTTAGGCGAATATCTCAGTAAATATGGCACTTAGGAACACCCATTTTGGTATGTAGGTTCCTAGAGACGGTATAATTGTATTGTCATCAAAAATTTTGGACTGCCACGCCCCCTTTTCTCACAAGAAATAAGATAATTTGCAAACTTCAATGCCGATTTTAAGGCATATGTTCTTATCGTACAGTATTGTTATTTCACATTCGTTTGAAGACAAAATATATTAAACTATCCTGAAAGTTGCATCTTAATCGGACAATAAACAAAAGAGCTAGACATGTAAGAAAGTTGATAATTGAACGCAATGCCAATGCATGTGTGCGAGCGAGATAGAAACATACAAACATGTGAGCGAACGTTTTCGCTGCTTGCGTAGCTTAGCGACAGCGCTGCTCGCGAATGCTGGCTGTGCCGAGCAATTGTGTATGTATAACATATACACAAATACATATGTGCGTGCATACTTTTAATGTCAAATGTATATGTGTGTGTATACATACAAACAGATGTTTTTGTTTCAACGTGTTTTGTTGCAAGTATCAATTGATATACTTGGATACCGATTTTATTAAATGATCGGGACTAAATTGCAGAGAGTAATCTACGGTCGGGCGTGCTCGACTGTACTTTTCTTTCTTGTTTAGTTTGCCGTACGTTTTTCCAGCATTTTTCGCAGAGTAAAAACAACGAAAACTGTACAGAAGTGAAGCTTTAGTCGAGTAGTAAACCAACCAAATACTCTGTAGATTTGAGCTATGATTAAGTTGATTAGTTCAATTTATATTAAACTATAGTCATAAACAATAAAAAAACCAACACATATACCCTGTAAAACTATAACATTAATGCAGACGAGAAAGCAAAAGATTTTTAAACTATATTTTAAGCAAAATCTTAGAATTTGTTGTATAAAAAGTTCATTAATTCATAGTTGAAATTGTTTATCCGAGATGACTATATAGTCTGACATACTCTATTTACATTCAGTATGTTGCGTGATATAAAAAATCACTTGATGCGTCGAAATGGCGTTGCCAGACCTTCGTGGGTTGAGAGGAAGAGAGAGGAGAAGGAGACGGAGAGTCGGTTGCAGTTCGCGTTAAAATTTCGTTATTATGTTGACAGCATTTTTGCTATTTTTACTTGAAAGCTTAACCAAGCGGGCACACACACACACAAACACACACGCATACTCGCACACTAACATTTATACACACACATACACACACACGCATATATGACGTTCCCTGGTGTTATTTTGGTGTTTCCCCGAGCTTGTTTTTTGGTTGGCTGGCCCTGGCCTCGGTCTGGTCTCAACCGTCGTCGCTTGTCAGTGATATATATAATATATATATACAGATATATTTATATATGTATTTGTGTGTATGTGTGTGTGTTAAGGCTGCAGCCAGCAAGTTGCAGGCAACTAAGCTATTTTGTGGCAATAAGCATGAAATTTAAATGAGTGCCGCTTCCCTGCTCCACCCAAATGGGGAACGGCAAAGCCCTTAGACGCAGCCTGCCACTTCTGGTCCATGCCAGCAACCCAAAGTCCCATATATCCATCTATCTGAGAGCAGCTCTTGTTGGATTTATTCTGTGTTCGCATTTTTATGTTTCTTTTTTTATGTTTTAAGCTCTTGTTTCCCTCTATCGTATGGATTTTTAACGCACCGCTTGCAATTAGTGAGCTCATAGTTCCGAAAGAGAGAGTGCGAGTGAACGTGAGAGACAGAGAGAGAGTGTTAGAGGACACTATGCATCTGATAGGTAGATATATAGATAGATATATGTATGAATATTAAGCACACAAACCCACGCACACACACACACACACACACTCTTGCCAGCACATTCATGAGTAAATGGATCTATGCAACTCAATCAAATAATTGTTCAAGTGGCAAACACATAAACTAAAACCACAAAAATTTTCAAATAGAACAAGAAATTAAAAACATAAATTTATAGTGAATAGCTGACTATGAATTACACTGATTAATAAGTCGTTAACAGTAACAAATACAAATTTTAAAACATTAATAATTCCAATGATTTTTCTGTTCAGATTTGAAGTCCACAAAAACTGAGTAGAATAATTAAACAATTTCTTTTTTTTCTGAAAATTGCAACAAAACATTCCCTTGTAATTTTATGAAATAAGAAAAAATATTTAATTCCCAGTCTTTTCAATCAACCATACCGGATATTTGTTCATGTAGAGTATGCTAAAAAAAAATTGATTTTACACACAAAACAATAAATTGTGAAACTGCAACAAAAGCGCATTTAAGCATATTCAAATGTTTCCGAATTCTAAACTATAACAGACAAAAAATAAATTTATATTTGACAGAAATATATTTTTAATTCTATCAAATAAATGCAAGAACGCAACAGAAGCAACAGTCAGAAATGATTGTGCATTGCACCCATATACATATATATGTATGTGTATATGTATATATACTATTGGTATATCTGATTCAATACCCAACGGCTAACAAAAAATGCAATTTTCATTAGTGATTGGGGATATTTTAGGCAAACATCCGTAGAGTGAAGTGATGTGGACAGAGAGAGAGAGAGAGAGAGAGAGACAGAGAGAGAGAGAGAGAGAGAGAAGGAGGCTAAACAAATGCAACATTCGTTTAGTTATCTTTATTTATTTATAACATTTTAAGCAAACGTTAGTTACCAGTTTTCACTTGGAGATGGAGTGACGGAGTGAAAGTAGACAAAGGACCTCGAGAATTCTGTTTTCTCTGTTTTCTGTTCTGCTGGTTGTGGCGAGTGCAAAGCAAATGCGCTTAGGGTTGTTATTACCCTGTACCCTTCAGTCAAGAGGGTTGCTAAATGCATGAAACGTTCTTCGAAACCGAAGAGGAGGATGCGCTTACACAAATTTCTGGTATTATGTTGCATACTTTTGAGAGTAATTTATGAATTTCACGCACATTTATGCGGGTTACAGACTCGAACTCACAATAAAAGCTTGGCGTAGAGTTGAGAGTGGAGAGTGAAGTGAAGGGAAATCAAGTGTAAGGAGGAGTGGGGAAAAACGGGGATGAAATAGAGCGTAAGAAATTCCCACCCAAGGGGCAGCAGCTGTCGGTAAAACAAAACCCGAAAACGTAAACGAAAACAAAACAAATGATGTTAAGTGACGCGCAGCTTTTGTGGAAATGAAAGCCAAAAACGTTCGATTCTCCAGATGCATGATAAGATAAATAGAACACAAATTCTTGCAAGTATGTATTGGTGTGCGTGTGTGTGTTAGGGGTTATCTTGTATGTACAGTTAAATATATATTCTCGAGGGCTGAGATATAGAGTAGACACGTGCAGTCAATCAGAGCGACTGTCAGACATTCATACACATAGACACACATACACATAGCATAACTAATGTAGCTCCCGGCATTGTCCGTGTGACTTTGATAATTTTCCATCCTTAAGTTTGAAGAAGTCAACTTTTATTTTCCAAACAAATTTTTTACTTCAAGTGGTAGATTTAATTTGTGCTCTACTTTAAGTTAACAGTTTTAAGCCTTATTAATTCCATATTGTTACCAATCAATTTATTCTCTGCCAAAAGCCGATTGTCTTAAGTGATTTCTTAGAAAACTGTAGCTTATTCCTCAAGGTGTAACCAACTCCCTTTGGAGCTTCCATTAAATGGGGCCAATTAGGGCCATAAATATGAAGCCAAAACACTTGTAGAGAATTCACAATAAAATACAACTGTTTGCAATGCAATAAAATCAAATGTTATTGCAAAAAATGAAACTTACCTTCTGCCAATACAATAAATAGACTTTTTATTACTAGATTAGCAGACACGACTAGACGCGTAACATATTGGTTTACCATTGCAGATTTATTTGTCTGGCCGTGCCTTGCTGGCTGGTTATGCTCGGTAAATACCAAATGCTTCACTCGAGGTAAGTCGAGTTGACGCATTGAACTTATAAGCCAATGTCAAAGTACTTTGCACTCGTTTTATTTAACTCTATTTAACTGAGAATGCGAGACAACAAGGCAATCCTTTGCTGTGGCTGAGACCGTGAATCCTTTTTTGGTTTCGATTTCAATCAGAGTGGATCTAAAATAAAAACACACAACACTACCCAATACAACACAACCTTGGCTTCATGGCTTACAACTTTGATGAACTCGGACGCATTTCGTGCTGCGTAATCGGAGAAAGTGACTGAGAAATGGAGCGAGAGGTAGACCAATTAAAGCGATTTCCTTTGGCTTCCCCACCATGTTGGAAAAGCTTCATTAAAACGAAAAATCCCATCAAATCCATTTGTTTCAGTCTCTCCCTCTCTCTGCATATTTATGACTACGACGACGACGACAACGACTGGCGAATCAAAAATGCAAATAAATTTCAATTTTCTAACTAAGAGTTGACATGAGGCGGCAACATGACAGTTACAATTACGAGAAGAGTAGAGTAGAATAGGGCAAAGAAAAGCAAAGTGAAGTGAAGTGAAGTGAAGCAGAGCAAAGCAGAGCAGAGTTGATAGAAGAAGACACTTGCCACAAATCATATGCACACTCCAATCTCATATGCATATTTATGGAAAACTGCAGTGGCATCTTGTCAAGCTCAACTCAACTCAACTCGACTCTCTAATGTCTGTCCGTCTGGTCGATGTTTTTTCCCAAGAATTGTTATTAAATAATCATTTTTGAGCAATAAATTTCAATTTGTTACATCGAGTGTGTGAATTTATGTTTTCGTGTGTGTGTGTAAGCGTGTGTATATGTGTCAAGTGAGTGGCAGTTTAATTTGATACAAGCAGACGCATCCACTTAGACATTCATTTATTTATGTATAACATTTATAAATAATTCTAAAAATATATATACAAATATATAAGTATTAGTTCTATGAAATACTCGAGTAAATTTCTTGTTGTTTTCTTTAGCCACCAAATTTTTGGCAAACTGAATGAAAATGTAATTACGTTTGCATCGCAAATGACTCGAGTGGTTTGCGCTTTAGCATAAAACCCGATATCAAACCCGAGACCAAAAAAGTATGCTACGTTTTTTGTTTGTTCAAAAATTGACGGGCAGAAGGGGAAAATTGGCTTCGAAAACGTTGGTAGCTAACGAACGAATTTGTTCAATTTGAAATCGAGCTAAAAGTTTAAATTTTAAACCAATTGTGTTGTTACTGTACTGGGAATCTCCAATTCCAATTCCAGCTCAGCTCAGACATTTGCATTACAATCTCACTCCAAGTCGAGGGTCCGCAGACAGACTGGACTGGACTCTGATTGAAATGTTCAGAATGTTGCAGCTTCTGTCATGTTGCACAGTTACTTATACAAAAGGAATGAGTGTGAGTGTGTCTGTGTGTGTGTGTCTGTGTGTGGTGTGATACGGCAGGTAATCAATACCTTCTGCCTCCTTTTTGTCTCTGTCTCTCGACTGTCTGTAAAGTCTCTTGAATCATCGATTCTGAATGAGAACGAGTACGAGATTTTGTCCGTGACAGCAGCACCCAGAAACATTCAATTTTTGGTCTTGGCAGAGAAATACCTCTACTCCTTTCCATCTCTACTCTTTCACAATCCCATGAGCTGCTGAAATCCCATTAATAAATCGATAAACGTAAAAAAACACATCTTTCCACACACACACACACACAGAGAGAGATGGGAGTCGCAGAGAGTCATGTTCAAATTGATATGTATAAAATTAATAACACGATTTTCACCAGATGATAACACCGTTAAAGCAAGTGGAATTATTTTGTCATGACAACTATAAGAATTCTTGATACCCTTTCTTATTTTTTAAGTATCTGATCTGAGAGTGTCCCAAATGAAATACATAACTTTTTTACTAAAAGTAAAAAGTTCAACGATTTTTAATGAATATCTGACTTTAAATTAGGCCCTATTCATTATTTGACGTGTTTTTCCTTTGAATACATAATTTACCAACCGTCAATTTATTCTCCTCTTTCTCTCTCTCTCTCTCTCTCTTTCGGCTCCCCCTTCTTTGTCTGTCTGGAAAAAACTTTAGTAGGTGTTCTAAGTGACACGTGCGCTTAAATTTGATTTCGATGCGACCTAGAAACAAATTGATATGCGTTAATTTACACGCAGACTCGTGCATTGGTGTGCTCAAGAGCAGATACAAATGTATCTAACAGATACGCGAGTACAAGTACACACACCACGCGCATTGATCGCATTAAGCAAAGTAAACACAATTATTTTTTGCGTAACACACACATGTGTGTGTGTGTGTGTGTATGGGTGTGTGTGTGTGTAGCCACAAAGTATGCAATGGCAAAATCTTCTTAACGTTCTTATCACACACACTCACAAGCCACATTTTGTTGGTTTTTCCGCTGAGTTTTTCATTTTATTATTTCTTTTCTTTTTCTTTTTGTTGTTAACGAGATAGAAGAAAATTTTCACAAAATAAAGAAAAGAAGCCATTTGATAGGCGGCGACTAGGTGGGAGTGGCAAGCGGCTGTTTTGGTGAAAAATTATGCAAATGATTGGGCAAATTATGTCCAACAAAAAAAAGAAAATTCGTTTCGCTTTCGCGCTGCCAGCTGACCTTTGACTTCCCATCCTCTTTTCTTATAGAAACAACAACAAAATACAAAAACAACAGCATCATAATCATCTCTAAAGCAAATCCCGTCAATTGAAAATGTTTTCTAAATAAAATAGAAAATAAATAAACAAAAACAAAATAAAATAAATTTTGCTAGACTTTTTTACACAAAACATTTTCTTTTTTGATTTTCTTTTTTATTTTGTTCATATACCATCCCCTCCTTCCCCACATTTCCCACCGAAGTGGACGACAATAATTTATTTGTCCACGAATTCAGAGGGAAGCGCTCTGTATGTGGGTGTGGCATGTCCAGTCGACTGCAAATTGTGTCTACAGGTAAATATTTTGATAAATATACATAGAGACAAGTAAGAAAGGCTTCAGTCGAGCGAGTCGACTGTAAAAGACCCCGTACTCCTCCTAGTGCGCGTTTTTCCATACCAGTCACCAATCTACGAGCGATTTGTCCTATGAGAGCTATGAGCTATAGTTGTCCGATCCGGATCAAACTTGGTAAGGATAGTTATAATGGTACCATACACATAATGTGTGAATTTGGTCTCTCTAGCTCTAGTCGTTACGCACTTTTCGCTTTAGACGAACCTAATAGACCCTTCTACTCTTTTTTAGAGTACGGGGTCTAAAAAGCGAAGGATGGTTTATGGAATTTTTTTCCTATTGACTAACGATTAGGCGATTTTCCTGCATTTTATCTTATTTTATTGCTGCGAAATGTTACAAAATCAGAGACTGATTCAATAAGAAGTCAATGCGGAAAAATGTTCAATCAAATTAAACTTAATAAAACTTATTTAAGTGATGGAACTTAAGAGTTCCATTGATTACTCCTCTGCGGAGTTTCACCTCAAATTCTTAATTTTAATGAAGAAATTCATTGATAACTTATATAAAAAATAATTATTTAAGTTTTTTGACAACTTTTATTTATTGTATATCTAGACAATTAAATACTTTTTCTGAAAACTCACAAAGAGTTTATTCATTCATTAAATTTGTAGAGCAGTCTGTTGATTACTTTAATTAAATATTCATTAAAGAATTCATTGATTACTTTTATTAAAAATTGATCAAGTTATTCATAATAAGCTTTATTTATTCGCTACGTTTCCAACAAATTTAAATAAATATTTCGAATACTTTTTTAAATTATAAACCTTTTGGAATTAAGTCCAGAAAGAACTCACATAACAATTTCATACACTACTTAACAACATTTCTACTTTAATTATAATTTATGTAAAGCTTTAAAATTGAGATTGGCTTTTCGCTGAAATCCTTTATATAAATGTCAAACAGAAAATAAAATGTGAACTCAAACTGCTGAAACTGGTGAAAAACTGAAAAGCAACGCGACCATAGCAACAAAAAATACCTTTTGTTAATCGACTACGTGATACCCTCCAATCAGTATTATTTCATATTTCAGCATCAACTCATAGGATAAAAAATGTATGTTTTTGTATGAGGCTTAAACCATATTTTAAACGAGTTTTTCTAAATAAAGGAAACTTTTGTTGTCTAATTAAACACTTTAATGGCAAACTATTGTACCCTTTTTTAGACTATCTACAGGGTATAGCAGCTGTGCACTTTGGTTGACCTAATTGTTCTCTGATAACCAGATCAAATCATTCCCATTTGCAACCTGTTAAGCAAAATTTGCTAAGTTCTCAAACTGACTGTCGAGACACAGGAACTCACTTTTCCTACCTTTAAGTAAAGTATATATTTATCTGTAGAATAATGTGTGTTTATTCCATATATTAATTTGGAAAATGAAGCTCTAAAACAGCTAACATAACTACGCATCGTGTTGGCCATGCTTTCATTTATTTAATATTTCTATTTAGTTGTGAATATTGTTGGTTTTTGACTTTTGTTGTTGTTGTTGTTGTTAGTGTTAGCGTTGCGTATTTCAATTTGTTTAATGTGCAGCGCAACTTTTGTTGCAAATTAATTTGGCAGGCAAAGTTGATGCAGTTGCAACTCGCTGTGGCATGTTGCAGTTCGAGATGCACGTGTAAAATTCTCTCCCTCTTCCTCTCCCTCTCCCTCTCTCTTACTCCACCTCACTCTCCATCTCTGGCTCTTGGTCTCTCCCCACTTCCCTCCTCGTTTGCTGTCGTAATAACCGCAACTTAGTTAACTAAACAAGCTTGACAGGCTTGAAGGCAGCCATAGTTGTTGCCGTTGCTGTTGTTGTTGTTGTTGTTGTAACAGTTGCATCTCTTGCCATCTCACTCTAGCTCGCTTAGTCTCCCTCTGCTTGCCCCTCCCACACTCTTTTTGGGCAAATGTGCGCTGAAGGAAATTGCAAACAAAATTGCAACTTCCTGTCAGCGACAAAAACTTTTGCTGTGGCGCCAATGTTGCCACTTCCGTTTAGAGCATACACACACACACACACACAGAGTCATATGCGAGTAAGTGTATGTATGTGTGTGTGTGTGCTAAGTGCTGTCGGTTATTCATATGCAAACGGCCATGGCAGCAGCCATAGTCGGGCCATGTTTGGCAATCAAAATATTTCACTAAATTGCTGAGCCAAACTGAACAAAAGCCAAGCAACAACAGCAGCAGCAGCAGCAACAACAACAACAAAAGCAGCAACAAAATCAGCAGCAGCTACATCTATTGTGGCAGCAACAACAATTTGACTGCAACACGCCGAACCACAGGAAGAATAAAATATTAAATAAATTTTTGCAAAATTTTACAAACGTGACCAGAGCCACAGAATGCCAAAAGTACCAGAGAGAAATAGAGAGAGAGAGAGAGAGAGAGAGAGAGACATAGAGAGATAGCCCAGAATCTGGTGAAAATCCAAGTTACCATCGCCCAACATATGTAAAACGTTTATCGAGGCTTTGCTGTAGGCCCCCGGGAACAGACGAAGAACAAGGGGCGAGGGTTGCTCGTAAGATTGCAAGCTTGGCAGGGAAAGTGTAAAATTAAATAAGAAATAGCAGCAAACTGACCGCAGGCAGAGTTACCTCCCAAAACTCTCAGACTCCGACTCAGACTCAGCTCATCGTTCGTGGTTGCTCGTGTTGTCAGTTTACGACTTTTTTATTTGCGCCACGCAATTTGTGCATTTTTTTTTGGGTGTGTGGCATGCCACCTCCCCGCTACACCCACCGTATGCTATTGAGCAGCAGCCAAGATGTCGACATGTTTTCTTTTTTTCCTTCTTTTTGGCTGCCGGCTCTGCTGCCACTTCAAAGTTGCGGCGTTGTTTAAACATAAACTCGGCCGAAAATTAAAAATAATTACAAAAAAGTGAAGAAAACAAGATATAACAAATTAGGCGGCGAGAAACGAGAGCGATAAAGAGGCGTGGTAAGGTGTCTTGTGTTTGTTGTTTGTTGTTGTTCATTTTTTTGTTGCTGTTTTGAGCTTGTTTATTCTGCAATTCGAGCAAAGATTTCAATTTAGATTTGTTTTTCAAAAATTTCAACAAGAATTTTCATGCACTCAAATTAAATATGGTTTTCACTTTTGACTCCATTTTGCTAATGTTTTAAAAGCATACTTTTAGGATGAACTACAGGATTAAAATGGAGAAAAACTTAAGCTTGATTGCAAATAGTTTTGTGGGAAAAGTGTTGGAATTTGGTTTTCACTTTGTGTCTCAGTTTAGGAAAACTTTTCTAATAAAAGCTATTGAATATTTTAAATAAAGTCTTGTAATATTTGATAATCATAAACTTTATCTACTTTTATTTTATACACATAATAATAATTTAATCGAAATTCTGTGGACTGATTAATTATCCACAACTGTTAACAAATAATTTAAGCTGCAAATTTGTTAAATTCATTTTAAATTCGTTTCAAATATTTATCTTCTGCAGTTTTTAGACCTGACCCGGAGACATAGCACATTTTATTAGTCAGATGAACAACATAAATGAACAGAAATATATTTTTAGGCATATTTTCGGCTATTTGAAGCTTAAACAAAGTGATTTATTTGTGATGTGTGTTGTTTTTTCATTTGTTTATTAAATAAACAATGTGAAACAATAATGAAGTGCAAAAATATGCATTTATCCAGAAAATCAAGATTAGGAGAAATCAAATAAAATTTAAGTGTTTGACTGTAAAATGCCCTGCAGCAAATAAGCTTTTCTGATTGATACATTTCCTGCAATTTATTTGAAAATTAAATAGAAAGTAATAAATTATTAAACGAGGAAATCGCATCATAGACAAACAATCTCTTCAAAACAGCAATCAGAAATTACTTAACTTAATAATAAACTTAAATATCGATTAATTAATACACATTTAAGCAAATCATATCAACGTGATTGACAAATAAAAAACACTTCGACTTTAAAAAGCATTTGAAATACCGCGCATTAAATTTGTGATTAAATATTTAAGAATTCGCGCAAAAGGAAACACCTTGAAAATGTAATGCTGATGCCTGTCAAGGATGTTAAGCGTGCTAAGGTGAGAGGACTAAGCCCAAAAAAGGGCTTCACATGAGCACAGTGTCTGAGTGTGGGTGTGTATGTGTGTGTTAGTGTATATGTGTGACTGTAGATGTATGTGTATCAGTGAGTGACTATTAACGGCCAAATTATGATGAAGCTCTCTTGACAGACGCCCATCGTCTGTGGCCGTTTAATGATGAACACACGAAACACCCTGTGCTTGGCATCGTTTTACTCTTCGTTTCAATTCGCTTCGTTTCTGTGTATACAACAGGCTACAGAGCGACGGCGAGAGCGAGAGAGAGCTTTGCTGAATAAGAGAGGCAGCAAGCAAATGACCTACCGACCGAGAGAGAGACTGCATGAGAGAGCGCTCCTTTCTGTCAATGTTGAGAATGTCAAACGGTTGGCAACAATACGTTTTGTCAACATTTGTGCCTAGCAACATTTGTTGCGCATCTTCGACGTGGATTTTGGCCCCCTTTGGGAACTTTTGGTAGCTGATTTCGTTACTTGTGCCGCAAAAGCAAATCTTTGATTAATTGTGTGCCATCTGACATGACATACCATTTACAATGGCCCACGTGCTCTTTAAATATTTATCCCAATACAAGTACAACACACATACATACATATATTTGTATGTATATCTGATTATAAATATATATAGGTATGATTGTAAGGATTGAAGGATATAAATCATTCGGTTGCTTAACCAACTGGTCGCACAATTACAACAACAATTGCCAGCTATTTTATACAATTGACAAAGCAAATTCACGCAGCTGCCCGCATGAGGGCGCCACTTTCCCTAACCTTCTATTCCTCTCTCTCTCTATCTCTCTGTCACTCTCCCTCTCTGACCATAATGGTTCATGGCAACACACATTAAATTTGATTTGGTCACGTTTCCAAGCTTTGTTCCACTTATGGCTCATTTTCGTATGGCCGCCCAATAAAGCTGGCCAAGAAGCATACGAAGAGAGTAGGCAAAGAGGAAGAGGAAGCATAAGGACATCAAAATCGTAGGACTGCAATAAGCCCCGATATGATCCATGTCCAATGCAATCACAGCCGCTTTTTCTCTCTCTCTCTCTCTTTCCCTCTTCTAATAGCCGCTATTGCTGTCATAAAAACGTCTACGAACCGGGCTTAGACCGGGTGCCTAGAGAAAGAGTTAAGAGTAAACAACTTTTTGAACCAACTGTTGTGGCAGCTGCTGCTGCTGCTACTGCTACTGCTGGGCCTGAAAACCAGTTAAAAGGGATCTGTCAGCATTCCTGCATTGATCTCAGTGGATGGTCTACTCAAGACATTGACTTGGCTTTTAACTTGGCCCAAAACAAAAGATGGCGCTGCTTGTCAGTTGGCTTTTCAGAGACACAAAAAAAACAAAGACAAAAGAATTTATAAGCAGTTCCAGTTTATCTGCAGCAGATTGAGAGACAATGTTATCCAGCTGCCGTTTTAGCCACATTTTGACTTAATGGCCAAGGCTCTGGGCCGAAGGAAAGGCACAAAAAAAAACAAAAAAAAATCCAATATACTGAGCAACTTTGACAATCTTTTGGCCTTTAAATCAAACGGAAAACGAAATTCAACTGCATCCACTGTCAGCGGCCTTTGATGGCTCTTTAATGATGTTTGCGGCCAGAAACGAAATCTCAAACGAGTCAAAAGGATTTCAGCCATCTTCAACATCAGTTACAGCTGCAATTGCAACTGGCTTGATTGTAACTTTTGGCTTGAAAACATTTACCAACTTTTGCATAAGTTTGTCAACAGCAAAGACGGTAGCACAAAGTACTTTGAGTCTGCAATGCCCTAAGAGGAGTTTATGACTACAAAATACCCTAGAAACATTAAAAAGCTTTACAACATTTGGTACAGTTTTATTGTTAACAAATTTTTTATCTAGGGTATCATTTAGTTCACTCTCTTTGCGCTTCTTTTCATATTCTTAATTTCCGTTTACGCAAAGAAAAATAAATTTTAATTTTTTAATGCAAACAATTTACTGCAATTGACACATAAGAAAAATATTGAAGTTGCACAGAACCTACACACACACACGTACACGCACACGCACACGCACACCCACACAACCAACACACCTACACACAAGCTACACACAGAAAGTCACTTCAGTTCCAGCAAAATCTTGCTTTAAAATTTCTTTATAATTTCTAGTTCATCGAGTTTCATTGAGGAAAATATAGAGAATTCTTGGAAAATGTCTGCTGAAACACAGAAAACTCCCTCGAGCTTAATCGGTAGGAAATTCTTGAGCAGTTTGTTGGAAAATCCATCAGAAAATCTGATCATTTTTGGGGGAAACTAAGAGACTATACGGAATCTTAGGGAAAATCTTAGAAAATCAATTAAAAATACTTAAAAATATTTATAATTAAATCATTTGTAGCAAACTTAAAAATATTTATTAAAATTCGTAAACTAATTAACTAAAGCAGCGATTAAATACTTTTAAAGACACGTGAATTTTAACGAAATTTGAAATCAAATTGAAATGCAGAGAAGAACACATAAAACAAAGGGACAAAACAATAGAAACTCAGGACGATTGAGAGGCAAGTGTCACAAAACCCCAAAAGCACTCAACCAACACATAACCAGGTCCAAAGTCCAAACTCCCTGGATAGTTTCCAGACCCCCAAATTGTCCCCTTTTCACCCTTCACCAAAAAAGAAAAAAAAGATATAGAAACGAACCAAAAAGCAGAACTAGTTTCTGATTCTGATTCCGATTCAGAGCCAATGCAGCTCAGATTGGAAAATGAAAGCCACGCGACAGAACTGACAATAGTGAGCTCATCATGGGGAATTCAAATTGAGTGACCGAGACAGAGAGAGTGGGGATAGAGAGGAGAGGGAGTGTGAAAGGGATAGAGAATTTATATTTGATGTGTCGCTACGTGTCTGTCTAGTGCCTAGTGAAATCTGCAAATCAAATTACAAATATCATAACGTTGAAAATTTGTCACACGGCAAATACTTTGGGGAGTTTCGGGCATACCCTGCTGAATTGAAGCTACTACTTGGTCCATGGCAAAACTCAATGCAATCGGTTGGCAAATTGTCAGACGTCAAATGATGAAATCAAATCAAACAGAAATAACGCCAGGAGTTGGAGTAGCAGTGGGAACAGCAGCAGTTCCAGTTGGTCACATGTCCTCTGTCTCTAGTTCTATAAACGCTTCAAACTTCCCTCTCGTTTGCCCTTTTGCTGTTGGGCAGCTGGACACAGGAACAGCGACAGGACGTTCGCCCTGGGAGTCTGGGAGCCAAGCGACTATCACAATTTGTGAAAATTTGAATTTTGCAATTTTCTTTTTTATTTATTTACACACGACTGTTAGACAAAGAGTGAATGAGTGAGAGAGAGAGAGAGAGAGGGAGCGTGTTGGGAAAAGTGTCACAAAGTGGGAAAGTGTGAAAACTGTTCGTGTGTGTGACTGTGTTTGTGTGTGTGTTTGAGTGTATGATAAACTTACTGTTTAAACAAATGAACTGCGCGTTTTCCAGAAACTGTCATCAATTTTTCCGTCCCCATTTTCTGAACTGACTGTTCACTTGTTTTTTACACTGGAAAATCATACAGCAAACTATCTATAATTGATATTGAAACTATATTTTATTTTATTTGATTCGATTTTTCTCTTTTACTTTTTGCCCAAGCGATTTATAATTGATATTGGCATTTGGCAAAGCTTTTCAATAACTAGTTTACTTTATTCGCTTCGACACTTGAATATTTCATTCGAGTCCCTCGATTCCCTCGACAAGCTGTCTATATATCGTACATAACTGAGTTGGGACTTTATTATGTCTGGTATCAGTGGAAACCAATACCATTTAATTGATTTAGATGTTTAGTATTAAAAACTAGAAATATTTAATTTTAACTCTCGTACACAATATTTTACAGGTTAGAGCTTCTCTCTCTCTCTTCTATTCTCCCTCTCTCACTCTTTCTCTTGTTATCAAGTTTCTGCAAATCAATGCAAATCATAAAGTTAATTAAATTTATTAAGCGGTCAATGAATTCTCATTCTATTCACTATTTTCTCTTCACGCTTTTCCATTTTCCATTTTCCATGTTCTTAAAGATTATTATTTTCCATTTTTTAAATGTGCTCCCATTTGCCATTCCGTCCATTTGCCGCATGCTGTGACGTCATGCGGCGCAACTTACGCTAATTAAAATTCCAATTTAATTGGCATCGAGTGTTGTTTGTCTTCGGGGCGATTGCAGCGCCAGACACCAAGAGATTTCTTCTTTTTGCTTCTTTTTGCTCTCGACTTTTATTCTCGCAAATTGTTTATTCAATTAAAATACGCATGAAGCAATGACTGGACCCGAGAGCAGGAATGCAAACGGCTAAGGGGGAGTGACAAAGAAGGAGGCGGAGAGGCGGAGAGGCGTAGACTGTTGCCTGACTTTCAGTTGCCATAGAATGTCGAATGTGGCGATTCAATGAGCCACCAAAATCAATTTAAATGGCATCATTCAACGCCTTTAACCACAAGTTTACACACACACACACACACACACACGCACACACATTGACTGTTTATTAACTGACCCACAGTGTCACGAAAATTTTACTGACAGTCGCCCACCCACGTATCAGGTCTATATATTGCCCATTATATCGCCACATTAATTAGTTGGCATTGAGTTGCAGTTGACAACAACAACAACTACAACAACAACAACAACCTGCAACATGCAACAACTCGTTGTAACGTCAACAGCATCGGCATTCCTTCATTTCCCTTGGGGCAAGTTCAGCGTTGACAACTGCAATTCGAGACCTGAAGGACCACACGAAACCCTTTCGAAGACCTTCATTAAATGCGACAAATACTTTTATCTTACTCAAGTTCCTTTGCTTAAAGTAACCTTTAATTAACTGTAAATAATACATACTAAATTAGTGGATAAATAAATATAAGAAATGAATCAAGTGTTTATTATAAAGATTAATTGAAATTAAAATTTGTGGTAATTAAGGACTTTTTAAGTCGTTGAACTCTCTTTAAATCTATTAAAGCTTCACCGCTTAAATGTTAGTAGAAACATTATTAACCACACCTAAAACATAAACAAATTAACTCTGGAGAAAACAAATTAATCAATAAGTTTGCTAATTTGTGGTCACCAGAAGTAAACACATTTCTAGGCTGCAAAGTAAATTAATACTTATTAAGTTTAATTTTTATACAATGTTTTTTAACTTTCTTTACTTTTAGGAAGGTGCACTACTGATAAATAAAATGTTAAACTATTTAAATACCAATTTAAAGCTTCTTAAACGTATTTAAATTAAAATAAATGTTTCAAAATTTTGTTATGTTTAAGTTTTGGTCAAGTGCAGGCGAAACTGTTAAAAAAAACTTTTGATTTTATTATTTAACTGTTGTACTTGCAATAAACAACACTGGCAAGTGTTGTTGTGTGTGTTTGGGTGTGTGTGTGTGTGTCTGGCATGCGATTCGGTTCAGTGAAACACAAATCGCATTTAATTTAGTGGAAATCAAAACGAGTCGCTATTTATGTGCCGATGAAATTTCAACTAAGCCTGCGCCTGGGCAATAAAAAGTAACGACGACAAGGACGAGAGGAGCGCCAAGAAATGGTCTGAGGTAGAATGAGAGAGTAGGGAGAGGGGGTGGGGTAGGCACAGCACAGCACCTGTTGTCTAACAGTTTTGGCTGTGATCGACAGCTAGAAAAATGTTGGCACAAAGCCACAAAACAAGGCCAAAAACAAGAACAACAAACCACTGACAAGGTGGGGCAACAACTGCGTGAAAGACAGAAAGAGAGTGTGAAGGAGACAGAGAGAGAGTGCGGTATAGAAGAGAATGAGGCTAAAGCAGGAAAATAACAAACAGGTGCTAATCGAAATATAATGTTTCAGCGGCGGTCGCACATAAAAAATGATACGCCAATAAAATTTAATAATTTAAAAATGAAACAACAAAAGAAAGGAGAGGGAGTAAGTAACAGAGAGAGAGAGAGAGATAAGGAGGGTGAGTGGGTGGGGAAAAGCTAGAGCGAGTGAGAGAGCTGCTGTAAAGCCGGAAAAACATAATAAAAAATTCATGAGCTTTACGAGAAACGCGAAGTTGAAACAAAAAGTGCAAATAATGAATGACGAACGAACGGAAAGGTGATGTCAGTGGGCAGAAGGGGAAGTGGGAGTGGCAGTGGCAGTTGGAGAGTGGAAACAGGCGACGACAGGCAAAAATGACATAAAAATGAATCGTTTTGCCTACTTAAAGGCGCATAAAAAGCAATTTCCGGTCTTAAAGCCGTAAAGTATGCCACTGATATCGCACAGTCAACTCACTGTCACTGCCCCTCCCTCTCTCTCGCTCTTTCTGTGAGTGTCACTGCTTCCGTCTCTGTCTTACAGGTAATTAAAGTTAAAGGCTAGCTGCTTATTGATTTGCCCACCTGGTTGGACCTGGCCCACTTGGTCTACCTTGCACAGTACAAAGCACTTAAGCAAACAACAAATATTTAGTGTCGCAATGATAATTACAATGCCAACACTAAAGGATATGTGAGAGCGAAATGGAATGAGTTGTAAAAGAGTGAAAGAGAGAGAGGCAGTGAGAGAGGGAGGGAGCTGGTGACACCGACATATATCCTTGATATATGCCTTTGTATTTACACATTTTGTGTTTACCTTTGCATGACCAGTCCGTCACTTTGACAATCATAATGAGGCAACCAGCAAAGACCAGACAATAACAGCAACACCAACAGCAACAGCAAGAACCACAACAATAGCAATAACAACAACCATTGCAACAGCACACACCAAAATGGCTGACAGCAGCAAAACTGACTGCAGGACGTCTCCCAAACAATCGAAGCTAGAGCTAAAGATGGAACTTTTGGAGACTACATTACGGACTACATTATTGAGACTTTATTAAAGAAAATCAATTCGAGAATAGATTGCATTTAATGCTGTGAATATATCAAGCAATCTATCCAATACTTCTCACATCATCGATTACTATTTACATATTTCTACTGATGATCAGCTTCAACAGAGTTTAACAGCTCCGATTTGAAGTTTCAACAAAAGTGTTCTATTAAAGTATTGATCAATTTAAAGTATTTCAATATAATAACGATCAGTTTCTGACTAACAATATCTACATATTCTTCTAGCTTTATGTTAATCGGTTTAATATATTTTTTTATCCCCATATGGCACTCACGCACCCATCGCTAACTGTTAAAGAGCTCGTTTGTTGTCTTTCCATGCTGACTAGGTCCTGTTGAGGTTGCCGCGTGTCTCTTTGAGGTCTCTTATTGTCCGTTATAACGATGATGGCTTACATGTTTGTATGTGTGTATGTATGTATTACATATTTTTGTTGCTTGTGTTGTTATTGTATTATTTGTTGTTTACCTGGTGAGAAAGCGCAGGTAGGCAAGCAAATCTATGTTCCTTGTTGACTTTTGCTTTTATTTAATTTTGTGGCAAGGTGGAGCGACTATAAATACACACACGCACACACATACGCACATACATGTCATGTTTATGTCCCACTGACTGACTTTCACTAAGTGCGAGTGTGTGTATTTGTGCGTGTGTGTGTGTGTGTGTGTGTGAGGGCGCAGCAAATAAACTTTAATTGTTGCAACCACAGCGTGTCCTGGCACGTGTTTGTATCTCTGTGTGAGTTGTTGCCGTTGTTGTAATGCTTAACTTAATGCGCTGTTATCCTTTAACTGCCTGGGCGACCAGAACACACACACGCACACACATACACATACACACACATATACGTAGACAACTTGCAGTGCTGTCACACTAATACATATTCATGTTAATGTCAGCGCATAAATCTTGCAAAGTCTTCTAACACCTGTCAGCCATTTTACAAGGTGTTTCCACTTAATACATCGCTAGAGACAGAAGGCAGCAGAAAGAGACAGCAATAGCACATTTCAGAAGGGAGTGTGTACGTGTGTGTGTGTATGTGTCTTTTGCTTTTGTACGCCATGTGTCAATGTGTCGGTCATGTGTCCAGTGCTGCGTGTGATATTGACAGTTTCTTCGGGTCGAGCAGCGCAGAAGGAGACAGCAAATGACAAAGAGAGAGAAAGAGGCGGACAGAGAGGAAGGGAGAGAGAGCGAGCTACTTGTAATCGCTGACTGAACGGCAATTGCTCAGCATTGTGCCAAATTTGTCAAGACCAAAAGCTAAAAATGGAGCCTAACTGGACTCGCAAAAATTATGGTAGGTAAATGTGATGGCGGTTGCTTTTGGCCCAAAACCAGAACCGTTAACAGGTGGAGCGATAGCAGCAGCAGCAGCAACAGCAACAGCAGCAGCCGCAGTATTCTGGGATCACGGACAGCAGAGAATGACAACAACGTTGACATTGATGGAACGTTGACCACCACAAACAACGTTGGGCAATTGCAGAGCGAGAAAGACACAAACAGAGAGGAAGAGAGAGAGAGAGAAGAAAGGGATAAACAGATATAGGGATAGTACAGGTTGTTAGTCACACTGTGTTGATTGTTTTGCCCTGATAATAAACGGGTCTAACGAAACTTCCAGCAATGTTGTAAGTTAATTTATGCCGTCGTTTCTGTTTAGTTAGCGCTGTTATCGATAGCACAATTATCGATAAGGTAAAGTATGATTAAGACAAAGCTTAATACCTGCTAATTAAGTGCGTAATTAAAAGTGTATTTACACTGTTATTAAACCTGGAATTTGTTATTGTTGTACGATTTTAATAAGGTAAAAAGCTTTTTCTTAATTTTTAAATCCATTATGTTTTAAGAACTTAAAACACTTTGTGTATCTTTAAAATTTAAATACCTTTACTAAAATCGTACGAAATTTTCTAATTTTCTTTGGATTTTGCTGCAATTTTAAAGACTCCTAAAAGTATACTTTAAAAAAATCTATGCAATTTGTGGGAAACTTAAGTTTTAAAGAGTTGGAGACTCTGTAATCTGTTGATTAACTCTCTATGCTTGCGACTAACTAAATGAGCTCAAATTGGTTGAGTCATTGTCGAAGTGTATGTAAAGTTCGAATCTCAATTTAAATCCGAATCCTTTTCAAAAGGATAGCCACAAAATTCATTTCCAGCTTGTTGTAGCTATTGTTGTTTGTTGTCGTTTATTGTTGTTTTTGTTTGTAGTTGTTTGTTTGTTGTAGTTGTTGTTGTTGTGAGCTGCGGTGGCGCTTTTGGGTGTTTGGTTTATTTTAATTGCCTGGACTCTTTAATTGTTGAAATATTTAAATTAGTTTGCTGAGAGCTGTCGTCGGCGATTTGAGTGAGCAGGTGATTCAATTTCCTTCCCTCTCACACTCACGCACACACGCACACTCTATCTCTTTCACACTCGATGTGTGTATGAGGGCTTAACTTTGCGACTTACTTTCTATATGTATAATATTAATGTGTGTTGTGTGTGTATATGTGTGTATGTGTTTGTGTCCTGACCGTTGCTAGCCATTAAATTACATTGAACCGCACCCAAAAAACAGGATACTTTGTAGCACACACACACACACACACACATGTAGTGAACGGTAAAGGACGTTGGCAGCCCAAAGTCAAGTCAAGCCGAGTCGTTCGAGGCAGGTTTTCATATTTAAGACGAAATAAATTGGATTAGAAACCGCAAAAATCCAATTGTCTATTGTGGTGCGGGCTAAAGATGTTTTCCCCTCCCTTACCCACTACCCTCGACTGCCTAACCCCTCCTCCCTGCACTCCACCCACCCCCCAGGCGACATTTGTGCCCCAACTGTCTTGTAAGCTTTAGATGTTTGTAACCTGTCCGATTCCGAATCCGAATCCGTATCCGAATGTAGGTCTTAAAATATTTAGCAAGAAATGCTGCGACTTTCTCTTTGTTTGTTTGTTGTTCCTGCTGCTGTTGTTGTTGCTGTTGTTGTTGCTCCTGTTGTTGTTGCTGTTGTTACACTCTGCGTCTGTTGCCTCTTTGTATGTTTGTATGCAAATCAAAGACTAATTGGATTTTTAAGCTCAAACTGTCAATGCCGTTGCCACATTGGATCGTTCGCTCGGCTTCTCTCGTTTTGGCCAACAAAAAGAGAAGAAAAACTCTTGGCCCATCTGTCTGCTTTAGCCCTAGATATGCCCCTCTATCTCTCTCTCTCCCTCTCTCTGTGTTTCGCACTCTAACTGTTTGTGTTTGCGCACCTGACTAAAAGGCAAAAAACCGTTGACAAAGGCCAAAATGAAATGTCGTCGACCGTTTGCTTCGTTTGCTCCATTTTGTCTATATGTATATTTGGATTTATGTTTTGCGTTAAGCGATTTAAGCTGCACAGCAAACAATTCCTCATGCAGCGTACATTGAACTTTATCTCTATCTCTTTTCTCCTCTGTCTCTCTCTCTCTGCTGTCCACCTATCACATGATACGAAATGCTCACATAGATCCCCATCCAAATGCTACATGGCTACAAAATGAGTGGGGCGCTGCAAATGGCACACTAATTTGATTCTATTTAAATCTCATTGCGGACATCAGGCGACTTGGCTTAAACGCCCACTGATGGCTGTTTTGTTCAGCCAGCTTTTGCTCTCTCTTTGCCTCAGTCTTTGTCTCTCTCTTCCTCACTCTCTCTGGGTTCCATCGCCTCGCCTTCTTCCAGATCTGTGCTGAATTCTGTGCTTTGACTGCGGTTGCTGTGGTTCGGTTTTCTGGGCACCCGCATGACGCGCACTCATCACGTAACAGTTTTCATCCGTGTGTGTGTGTGTAGTGCGTGTGTGCGAATGTGTGCGTGCGTGTATGTGTCTCGTCTCTCGCCTCTTGTTTCTTGTGCCTCGTTCAAATGAGTGCCTTGAGTATCTTTTCTATTTGCGTGAACGCAGCTGCCCGGCCAAATAGTCTAACAGTCTGCAGCCTACAAACATGTCCTTGCCAGCTAACAACAACAACAACAACTATTACTACAGCGGCATCAAGAGCGCACAGCAAAAGCGACAGATAACAAACACTCGAGTTTGTGGCCCAACAACTACTCGTACTCTCTATGGCATCTCAGCATGTGTTTGTCTTCTAAGTCTTCTTCTTCTTCATCTTCTGGCCATAATCGGATCGGGTAGTTTGGCTATCTTATCAGCCAAATCCACTGCAGTCCTATAAACCTACTTTATTGTATGGAGTAAAAGCTGTCAATTAATTTATCTGCTGAAGAAGAAAGTAACTCTTTCTTCTCGTTAGTAAGTATTAGGCAACAGCTTCTCGATACTTTGTCAACGAATGCTTTTTAACAGCAAAATCTACTTGAGAGTATCGAGCATTAACTTCTTAAGTAAATCCTTATAAAAATCTTTAGCTTTAGCAATAATTAACTACTCGCTACTGGCTAAAATCAAACTACTCGCTACAAGGGTATAACAAACAAGGGTATAACTACAGCATGGCTAGTACAACTATATAGGCTTTGTATCTGGACTTTTGTTTGTTGCCGTTGTTCCAAATCGTCGAGTGTGTGACAGTGACACACTTGGAGAACATGCTCAGAGGCGGCTCTCGTTCAAATGCTTCTCTGCCTCGCTTTGCCTTGCCTTGGCTATTTTCGGCTGGGCCAAGTTAAAGCCGCACAAGGACATGTGTCGCACTTGTGGGGAGAATCGGACTATTTTATGTAAGTATAGAAATCGAGAGGGGGTTTGAGGGGGTTTTTGGATGGATGTATACGTTCGCTTCAAATCCCGTTAAATAATACAATAGACACCTTAGTGTCAAAAACGTTTGTTACTTTACGAGCTCGCATTCATCATACGCCGCGTTGCCAAAGCTTTAAGTCCTGGGTCCTTGATCCTAAAAGTCGAATACTATGTATTCCTTCTGATTGCATATTGATGGAGAGGTATTTCCATCGAAAGTCTATTAATTACACATGTTGCGTCAAAACTGAAATCGTTTTCCATTTATTTTTACGAGTTTTTAGCAATACAGTTTGTCAAAGTCTGTGAAAATGAAAGTGAAAGTATCCTTTACATTTGTTAGCCATTGGCAGTTTTCTACAACAATTTTTTAGCTAAGTTATGACCATACGGCGGCTATAAAAATAGCCAGTCAAAGGACGATATCGATGTCGCTATTCCTTTTTTTTATTTTTAAATAAAATGACCAAAAACACTGAAAGGATACGAGGCTATTAAGCATGTGGGCCCGAAAGGGAAGCCAACGAAATATATGAGCCATGTTTCGAGCAACGCGTCAGCCGCTTGAGCAATTCATCGCATTCAGTTGTGACTTGAACTTGAGCCAGGGACGACACAAGTGCCACAACTGTCGCCTTGATGATTCTATATATATATTTTTTCTCATTCTTCACGCTTTATATATCTACCTCCCTCTCCCTCTGATAATCACGTGCCATGTGCCAGTTGTTGCCAATGGCAGCTGCATTAGTTAGGGACTCCATGTGTGTGTATGCATGTATGTGTGTGTGTCTGTGTGTGTGTCCGTTTATTGGCTAATTGCAAGCGAATTCCATTTATAATACTGCCTCGACAAGTCTCAAAATTGAAATTCTCTGAAATCAACTCGAAGACGCTTCAAGCCGCAAAATTAACTTTGGGCCAAGAACTCAACCAGGCAGATTCTTAACGCTTGAATGCCTCACACCGCAACTACAGCAACAACAACACCAACAACAACAATAACAACGTTAACGTCGATTTTGACAGGAAATTAAATTCGATGTATCGCCCTGGACGTGAAACGAGTAAAGTCAGTGAGTAAAGTCACTCGATGGCTTTGTTTTATAGAGTCCTCGATACCTTTTGGTTCTGCTTCTTCTTCTGCTTCTGCATCTGAATCTTTGTGGCCTGGCTTACAATTGGAAATTCATGCGGCTTCAGTTTTTAATACCCTGTGTCTGCTTAACATTTCAAACCGGGTATGATTGATGTTCTCATTATAGAACGAATTAAGCTTTGTTTTTATACTTAAATTTATTATTTTTATAGCTAAGTTTTTAACATATTAATTTTTTATGAACTAGTCTAGTACGCTTTAATTTTCTAGGGTATCTTTTTGCTAGCACTGTAAGTTCAGTTTTCAGTTTGTTTTTTTTTGAACCGCTTCTGCCCTTGCTTTATATGTATCTGTTAGCCAGTAAATAAACCGGAGATGACTTTGCGGTTTTCATTGTGAGTCTCCTGCCAAATAGAAGCCAAATGCTACTGAGACATGAAAACTTAGTATTGGCTCTGCTCAGGTTGAATTGTATGCCCGAGCTGTCTTTTGGTTGGTTATTATAATTACTGCTCCCTGGGATACACTTAAATGCTTGCAGCGTCATAAATACCTCTGAGAGATGGAGAGCGGGTAAGCCGTGGGTAGAGGGAGACAGGGGGAGACAGTTAGAGAGGATGTGCATTTGCCCTGAACACCACAAACAGGAAGTTGAGTTGGTAAATTGCTACGAAATATGTCTCAAGTGACCTTCGCCAGTGAGTTTGAGTTTGAGCTAAGCATTTGGCAGTTTATCAGCTATCGACTTTAGTTTCAACTTCAAGTTGTGCGAAATAAATTGATTTACATTCAATATTGGTCCCCACACACACTCACAAACACACACACACACTTACGTATGTGAGACAAAGGAGGTGGAGCTGATGAAGAACAAGAAAGGCCACTTTGCAAAAAGAATTGCCAATGAACTGAGATGAGCCGATGCTGACTTGCATGGCCTGGTCTTGTCCTCAGTTCTCTGTCTTCTGATCCCTTTCCCTCCCTCTCGTCTCTGACTACGTCTTCTTGCTGGATAGAGACAATAAGTCATTGTCAAGGTGCTGAAACGACGATTGGGACAGGCAACAGCAGGCAGAGCTTTGCATGTGGGTAGAAGCAATCCAAGACAAGACAGAGACAGAGACGGAGTCAGACAAACAGACAGACAGAGAGACAGTCTGAAAGAGATGGAGCATTTGTTGGACAGGTTGCATGCCAGTTTCAAGTCTTCCCTTCTCTTTCTCTTTCTCTCTTTCTCTGTCTTGGCAATGCAATGAAGTTAATTAAATAAAAATAAAGCGACAGCAAACTGAATTGCCAGAGCACACGAGCATGGAACACAAGGCGCACCTCACAGTTTTGTGTGTGACAACAACAGCAGAAAAACCCAAGATATAGTAATAGAAAGAAGAAGAATGCCAAAAGGAAACCCGCCCACGTTAGTTGAACTGGCAGCTAGCTAAGTTTGACTTGATGTGGACTAGAGATGCATCTTGGCATTGCCATGTAGATCACATAGAGAAAGAGTGCCTTTGCCACTCCTGGCACTCGACGCCCACAGTCTCTTATAGCTTAGCATGATAATGATGATAAGCTCGTTGATAATGAAGCTCTAGGAATGCTGCTGGGAACAAAAAAGATAGGGATGTATAGTACTTTGTGTGTAGTCAGTACCTGGGCAGCATTATCAAATGACAAGCAAACGCCCACTGATGCAGCAGACAAGGGAAGCTCATGAATTCATGTTCTCTCAAGGATGCCTCAAAAGAACAATTCGTATAACTACCAGTTCCAGTTCAAAACTCATTTAGGCAGACCAAAGAGTGGAGAATTTTATAAATAATAATAGTATTTTGTTGTAACTCTAAAAAGCAGTAACTATTAACAAAACTGGGACACACTTTTAACAATTATTAAGAAAATTGTTTAAACAAAATTTAAAGAACAGATAAGTTTTGTATATTTTATTAGCTTTCCCTTCAGACTACTGTATTTTAATTTAAATTAAATTTTAGTATTGAATTTGCTGAAAATAAATGTTGTTTTATAAAATAATTACTATTATTTTAAATTACAAATCAATCATTTCATATTTATTTTATTGTATTAAATTTACTGCCTTTCCCTGTGTTGTTTGTCCTCAGTTTAATTAACTGATTTCCATTTAATTGTGACACAATCCACAAGAGCTCAAAAACCACTACAAAAGCACAAAAGATTCAACTGAATTCAACTGAAAACGAATCACAATACACTAACACAATAGCTGTAAAACCATAGAGAATTACTAAAGAATCTTTTACTGAATATAGTACTATTCAGTGAATAGTCAACTTTAAACTAAAACTTAGAATAAACAAATGAATTTCTGTTAACAAAATGTGTGTGACTTTAGACATTGCAAATAACTTACAGGGTATCTAGTAAGTCTAGTTAGTCTAGTATTCCACCACTAGCTTTTGATGATGTTGCAGTATAACTGACTTAATAATTAGGCACTTAAATTACGTAGAAGATTGTGTGACAGTTAATAGAGTTTAAAGTTTTGTTTACTTTCCAAAGACTTGGGAAAGTTATGAGTTAAATGAAAAGCGCATGAAAGAGAAAGTGAATGAGTGAAAGAGAGGCAAGTAGACCGTGCTGATTGCTTATCAGTTAGCATTGTTTGTCATTTGCTGCCATCGCTGACACTTCCAAGTAGCTATTAATGTCAACTCAATCGTGTGTCCAATCAACAAAAAAGCCGCTTAAAAAGATGACAACATTTTTCCCGAATGCCATAAAATACGCTCTCGCTCTCTCTCTCTCTCTCTCACTTTCTCACTGTCTTTTAGCTTCTTCCCTTCCCACTCGCTCGCACTTCAAAATGCCAATGAAACCAGCGGAAAAAGGTTTCAAAAAATGAAAATCAGGAAAAAGAAAAACTTTTGACAACGGTGACAATGACATGGACGACTCGAAGGAGTCAAGCCAAAATATATATAAGGCAAATGGCAACCCTAATCAGCGCTCGGCGCACTTGTGTTCGACGTAGACGTCAATTAAGTGGCGTCCCGCCCCCTACTACGCCCCTTTATCCACATCCGCTTCGCATTCAAGGCAAAAGCGTGACGAAAATTTGCATCAATAAATGACAAAACCATACGCTGGATGCCAATGTAATAAGTGCCAAGCGAGTATGCTCCATCAAACCGACGACAACGGTTCCAAACATAGACAAAGAGGGTTACAGAGGGAGATAGGGACACAGAGAAAGAGAAAGGAAGACGCAGAGAGGGCCAACCTTTTGCATTCGCTTGTCAGGCACAGATGTTTTACAATTAAAGCTGGCAATTGGGTTCCAAGTATGTGGATGTAGATCTCGTGGATCTGCTGGATTTGGATATGGGTTCGTTATCGCAATAGCTGCAAAATGTATTGGGGAAAACCATTGAAACAACATTTTGACAAAGTGGCTGCTTAATTTTTCAATTGAACATGGAGGTTGTGAGATTGCCTTGTTTTCAGCTGAAGCAGTTGTCTGGCAACGTGTGTGTGTAAAGTGTGTGTGTGTGTGTAAGAGAGAGGGAGTCTGGTTGTGGCAAGGTGCAGGACGCTTTAAGTGCTGACTGCTATCACAAAATGATATCACAATATGCATGTGTGTGTGTGTGTTTGTCGGTGTATGTGTGTGTGTGTAAGTGTCCTCTTGACTTTCACATGCTCTTCAAAAACTGCACACTCGATCCGATGTCACAACCAGCTGTGAATTAATATATACATATATATAAACAGTCCTTTTAGGTTAAACGATTTTAACACTCTTTGAACAGAATTTACTACAATTAAATATGGAAAAAATTTCACAATTTATTTAAATAAATTTTGATTGTATGAAAAGTCTGAAAAAGTCTAAAAAGTGTTTGCAAGTATTTGCTTCCTATTGTAACAACTTATGTAGAAACTTCAGAAATCTAGAGATAAAGTAGTTCTACTTAATATATTTATATAATTCAAATTTATTTATTTCAGGACATCACAGTGGCGATTACAGCGCATAAGAAAGTCTATCACACTCTCACACTGCAGTTGAGCACAATTGTTATTTTTATCTAACAAAACAATCATTTTTATTTCATGGACATTAGCTACCTCTCGATAAAAGTTGTGGGCTGCAACAGTCTATTTATATAGTATATAAATGTATATATCTTTATAACCATTTTGGCCAAACAAAAAAGCCAATTGAAAGGCACACAAATTGTAGTCAATGGCAGTAACAACTTTATAACTGTTCCGCGTACCTTACACCGCACAGTCCTTTACTCCTTGTTTCTTATTGTCCGTTATCCCGTTGTCCCTTGTCCCATATCCGGCTCATAATGTTAATCTGTGTATGGAGCTCTTTTCAGTTTTTTGAGCTTACAGTTTGTGAGCTCCGAGTTGTGAGTTCTGAGTTCGACAATCGCCGCCTGCTGATCAAATTAAGCGCATTTTAAAGTGACTTGTATATGGGCAAAAGTTTTTCGATTAGAGTTTAAGTGTCCATTTCGTTCACGAGGTGCCGACGACGATGGTGTTGGCCTAACAAAAACAAAAAAAACGGCTAAAAACTTGTAAAAAAGTTGATTTTTGCATTTGGCCGCACAATTAAGTTGAACGAGGACAAAGATGATTCTAGACGAACCTAAAGCAGCTGCTCGTATTCCCAATAACAGTTTGCTCCTAACTGGCTAACTGGGCAAAAGTGGTAAGTGGCGAGTGGTAAGTGGTAAGTGGTAAGCTCACCATCAGCGCTTGTCTTTTGGCCATGATGTGGAAATGCTTTATGCTATAGGGATGTGGTTGGAGGGACATGGGTTTCACTACTATTTTTGGTAACCAAGCTGCTGTCGCTGCTCATAGTTTTGCTTATCTTTGCATAACTTTTGCATAATAAACCAGCCAGAAACTGAGCAAAGACCATCGGGGAAACACGTAACCGAGTAGATGCACAAGGTGACAGCGACTGAGTGGGGTAGGGGGTAGGGGGGGTGATAGAGGGGGGAAGGAGGTACCTTTTCCACAAAATGCGTTCTTTGTCATTGTTATGTGTGCGTTTTTGTGCGATGGGTTTTTGGTTGGGATCTTCTTCTTCTATTTTTTGCTGTTGTTGCTGTTGTTGCTGGCATTGTTTATGTATGCGCCAACACATATGCACACTCACACATGACCAACAGTTGGAGCAGCACTCGGAACAGTCGAAACAACAGCTGGATGCGAAGGAGCACATACTACACACTCCATGAGAGAAGAGATGAGATGAGAGTCCGGGATACATTCATATGCGTCGCCGAGTCAACAACACAAAAATTCCGCAAGTGAATGCACGAAAATCCAAACAAAACAGCAAAAACCACTAACAACAAATAAAAAACAAAACAAAAAGGATAACAAAAACACACACGCACACACATATTTATATATATATATATGTATATAAAACAACGTCAAATAAAAAGGAACCTTACAAAACCTATGGATATTTGTATACCTCGCACTACAAAAGCCCCAAAGAAAGGGTATCTAAATAGTGGGGGAAACTATTAAGATATTGAAGTGAGACATAAGAATATTGAAGATATATGACACAAGGGGGCATTCAAAATCTTGGGTTGACTTGGTAACAAAAGAAGAAATAAATTAAAGAAATAAATGAAAGTAAAGAGTTTAATCAGCAAGTGCATTAATTGGTAATCAGTGCCTTATATTAAATAAAAACTTTATTTTATCAATTATAAAAATGTTAATATTAGTAAGTCTTTTAGTTTTAATAATAAACATTTTCATTTAAATTAATTTAAGACTCACAATATTTCTAATTAAAACACCCAAAACTAAACGCTTTTTAAGTCAAAGCACACAAATCTGCTAAAAGAGAATAATTTGAGTGAAAGTGTGCTACAGTCAAAGCTGTGTGTAATACACAGTATTCCCCAGTCGATTACACTCCATGTCAGATCATTCGTTGTTCTTATTTTCGGTGAATTCTTTTTTTATTCTACTTTTTTTTCCAGTGCAGTGTTGTTGGTCTGGTCGAGGGATTTCGACTGCATAGGGTTTTAGGGTTTGGGTTTGGGTTTGGGGCTTGGCTTTAATTTGGTATCCCCTGTCGCCTTTGCTCTTTCTCTCTCTCTCTCTCTCTCTCTCTCCACTCCTCTCTTCTACCCTTCCTATCTCTCTCTCTCTCTCTGTGCTTGTATCTCTTCATCCGTATATCTATTTCTATCTCATTCAGCGAACTGGGAGCTGCAGTTTGCGGTCGCTGCTTATGTAAATTATTTTGCATGTCGCTGATGGAGCACTGAAGCAAATGGCAAAGCTTCAGGGCAGTAGGGGAAAGGGGGCGGAAGGTGTTGCGGAGAGTAGAGTGGAGTGGAGTGGCAATGGCTGTAGTCAACAACAGAGCAGACTGATGATTTAATGCGAACCGCAGACTTTTGTCGAGCTAAGCATTTAATTGTTTCCAAGCGCACATTTAGAAGCCAGCTTAGTGGAGCTCCAAAATGTGGACAGCCAACAAGGGACAAGACAGAGAAAGAGAAAGAGGAGACTGAGAGAGAGGGGGAAAGCATGGAAATTAATCTTTCATCAAAAGTTGGCTGCATTTAGTTGAACAACTCACTCAATCCCAAACAGCTTGAAATGTGTTGCTAGGAAAATAAAATAGCTATGGCTGGAAATCTATTTAGCTACAATATGAAAAAGCAGCCACAAATAATAATTGTGTAAATTTTAAAAGCTTTCCAAGTTAAGTATTGATTTATTTTCATGATTCCTTAAAATTTTAATCGTAAGATTTCATTCAATTTACTCACTTTAATTAAATTCTTTGTTTTAAATGAAAACTTACAAGTCATTTGACACATGTGTACAGATATCTAGATATATATGTATATGTGTATGTTAACCCTGTCGAGACATATGTATATATAGTATAATAAGTTAATTATTCAAAGCTCACCGGATGTTTATCAACCGTTTGTTTCTACACATTTGCTTCCGTTTTGACAGCTGAAAACCCTTTTTTGCTTTATGGCGGCGTTAATAAGCCTATTTAGTATATCACCTCTCACTCACTCACACACATAGACAGAGGGACTAGCAAACACACTCACTCACACACACACATATCAACTCTTATATCTACATTAATTTTTGCTGATCATGAGAATGGTCAAAGTAACATCAAACAAACTATTCATCATCACTTTTGACGCGCGAAACTTATGGTATACATCACACACAAGCACACACAGCGGGCACACACACACTCACACACCAACACACACATGCACGACACAACATATGTTGCTGTTGTGCGTTAGTTGATGTGCTTTTAAATGTAAAAGTATGGGTGTAAATCGGGAAAGCAGCCTGCGGCGCAGGCAGAGGAGGGGAAAAGATGAGGGCGTGGTCCGGGTCGGGAGCAGTGCGGGGAAAAGAACCAAGGTTGAGGCTGGAAGCTGTAGAAACTGAGACTGAGTTTGAGTTTGAGGCAAACACTAATGGAAAATTGGCATGAAAGACGAGCTGCTATGGAAATTTAATCACATTCACATTTCACACAATACATCATCATCATTGTGTCTGTGAACTATGTGAGGGTGTGTGGGTATGTGTGTGTGAACAGCACTTAAGACTCCTTCACGCATATGTTTCTAAGTATGTATGCGTTGTGTGTGTGCGTGTGTGTGTGTGTGCCATGTATTTCCGCAAGTTTGTTAACTGCATTAGTGTGCGCTACTGTGTTTGATTATGCCTTCAGGGTGGCCCCACACACACACACACACACTTACACACATACATGTCTCTGAACTAGGATTCAATGACGTTTACTGTTTGGTCTCACACGCAAATGAATAGGGATAAAGTTTTTAGATTTTGATTGCTTGATTGTGTGTGTCAACACACAGTCAGTCCGCTTACCGCCCACAGCCCCTCCCCCACACCCCTCGCTCCAAGATATGCATTAAGATTTGGGTTACATAAATGTACAGATTTTAGAGTTTGCCCTGTCATTGTGATGTGACTTTATGGACAAGATTTGTCCAAATGGAACCGTACCCCTTATAGTTTATCATCCCATCCCATCCCCACCAAAATATTGGTTATGTTGGCTGGCTTTTGTTTGAAATCCAACGCTCATTTGCCTTCTGGCCTCTCATCACAATTATGTTGTATCATTTCACAACAATCAGAGCAATTTTATTCGATGCTTTTCTGACCCGGTACTTGAAAATAGTCCAGGGGAATATTGGGCTTGTGGGGAAAGCAAAAGTGTCATGTTTACGTACTCTCCAGTTTAGGTACAGGGTCTTTTGCAGTCTGCTCACTCAACTGTGGCTTCTCCCATTAGGTATTTTTCTGTTTGATGTAAGTAAAACGAAAGCAAACAGAGCGCATAGCCAAAGATATAAAGAAAGCCAGAAATGACATCGAATTGCTCTACAGATTTGTAATAGTTGGCCAAAGGAGGAGATGGGGGGAGGGGGACGGGGAGGTAGAGGGTCTATAGCTGACAGGTAAGTGTAATCACAGTCATTGGCGGCAAGCGTCCCGCTTCCATGCACTGTGACAAAAATTTTACGCTAAATTTGCCATCCGTTGCAACAAGATTGAGACAGACTCGACTCGCAATGGGAATCGGAAAAAACTCCGAGAAAGAGACAGACGGAGATGAAAAAGAGATAGAGATAGGAGCAGAGACAGAGAGCAGGACCATGACAATTTATCAACGGTACCAAAGAGCTGCCTGAGCTCGTTATGCTTGGCCTGCGAGACTTTATTTCCAGCCAAAAGACGCGCCTTGAATTAACCATGTTAGATAACAACAACGGAAAAAAACGCAACAAAAAACCACCAAAAAAAAGAAAAACAAATTACCACGAAGTGAAAAAAACCGACAACAGCAAAATGCAACAAACAAAGCTAAAGCTCAAGCTGAAACTAAAGCTGAATAAAAATTGCTGTTGGCCTTCAAAAATGGAACAAAAAAAATTGTACTTGTACCAAAACAGTGTCTGCAACTTTGGCCCAAGCTAAACGACTATGTAAAGTGACAACAACAACAACAAGAGAAATAACAAGAAGTAGAACAAGAAGGGCAATCAGAAGTGGGAGTAGCAGCGTCAGAGGGGGTAGGAGGAGGAGGCTGAAAAAGAAGCGGCAAACAGCAAGCGTAAAAACGTCGCCTTTTATTCTAATGCCACTTCAAATCCGGCAACTCGGCCGGAATTTCAAAATAAAACCCACAAAAAAGCAGTAAAAGAGCCAGAAAAACTATCTGAATATTGCTGTTGCTTCACACACCCTCTAATCGTAATTTTTCTTCTTTTTTCGTTTCGACTATGCATAATTCATTGGCAAAAACTGGCATTCTAAAGCAGCAAATGTAATTAAGTTGAATTTGTTTATATCTAAGAAAGTTTTTATTAGAAACTTCGTAGGGAAGTAAAAAACACTTTCTAGCTGTGATTTTGAAATTTTTAGAAATAAATATACAAAAATTTAATAATATTCTTGTATTTACTACTTTAGTACTTTAACTACATGACTTAATAAAATATTAATAGATATACCCTTTGAAAGTGTATGCACACAGGCTGCTTTGCATTACCGCAAGTAGAGCAGACATTCAGTGTCCTTTTTGGCGACTGGAGTTCCTATGTCCTGCGAGTAGCTACCACCCGGAGTGCCACACACACATACAAAAGCACAAACACACACATACACAGATAACAGGAAGCAACGAAATAGGAGTAGGAATTGCTGTTGTTGCTGCTGCTGCTGCTGCTGAAGCTGAGCCACAACAACAGTGAAAGTCTAGTACTACTACATATTTGTACTACACTGAAAAAAAATAAAAATACAAAAATATATGCCAACAAATTTTGATATATTTTAACAAGGAAAAAGGTGTTTTGGTCCCAAAAGTGTAAACAAGTATTTAGTACTTAATACTTAAAAGAAGTATTCCAAGTAAATTTGGAATTACCCTAACCCTGACTTTGTTTTTGGTTCCCAGATTTCTCTCAGTGTATAAACTTGTAGGGTTTGGTGACAAAAAGCCAAATCCAAGTCCAAGTCCGAGTAGGAGTTTTGAAATTTTTAGTGCTACTAATTCTTTCTGAAGTATCTCATTGTTGCACAGCAGCAAAGCCGCAATTTTGTGTGTGGCATGTAGCGTGTGGAGTTGCCAGTTGCCACAACTCTCAACAATCTGGCCACATTCCTCCTCTGCTGATTCCCGCAGCGAGTTACCACTTAGAGGCTTAAGCCCAGTTTGCTCCCCTCTCTATGAGGGGCGTGTATGAGCGTGTGTGTGTGGGTGTGTGGTTGTGTGCCGCATAAAGTCAAAAGTATCGCGGCAGCTTAAGCAGAGCACTGAGCCTGGTCAGAACTCAGAACTCGAGACTAAAGATGCAGTTTCAATGTGGTTGTTACCAGTGCTGCCCACTGTAGTTTATTTCCCACTGTTGATTGTCACCGTAACAGTTGTCTCAACCTCTCTCTTTCTCTCTCTCTCTCTCTCTCTCTCTCTCTCCATCTCTCTCTTTGTCTCTCATTCAAGTTTGTTATTTTGTTTGAAGTGGCACAAAAGGCGACAACTCACAGTTCTTGAAGTGCTCGCACTCGTCTCAGATATCTCCACTGAATGCTCAACCGGAAAGTGGAGACAACTTCAACTTGTTTTCTTGACTTTTCACTGTATACACGAACAAACATTGTTGCTTATTTTTCGTGAAAAATACTTGTCATGCTTCCCATAAATGTATCAAATATCGACCTGGCCAAGATCACGGGCTAATGAGCGAGGTCAGCGAGCGTCTTTCGAGTGAGTTTTTCACTGAACTTCGTTTTAGACAAGGCTCGAGACAAAATAATCCCTTCGGAAAGCAGATACTCGGTCTGTCATAGCCCAGTAAACATATTTTTCTGTAGGGGAATTCTTGGGTTCAGTGGTTACTGAAAACGATCCAAATTTGGGAACTTCCGCTTCGAGTTACCCAAAACAGCTTTGTCATAGCTCAGTGAATCCAAAGTATTTTGGTTTAGGAGCAACCTCTTACTCCTCTTAATAGCAGAATTAGTGCTCTAACTAGTCTTGTTGGCACAACTAGTATTCATATTATAGCTGCAGGTACTTAACTAGTTAAATACTACTACTATTTCTACTGGGAGTTTTAATTTAGGCAGCAGATTTGTTACTATCAACATTACTACTACTGCCACTATTTCTACTACTTTTTCTGTATTTCTTTTATTTTATACCACAACTGATGTAGCTTTTAGTTGTATGTAACTACAATTTCATAACCTTCACCTACTATGTATTCTATTTCTAGTACAACATGTGTAATTTCTACTATTTATTTAACCTTTTCCAAAGAACTTCTTCTAAGAAACACTTCTACCACCTTTAATTAAACTTTTTGTGCTGTTTATTTAACCTTTACTACGTTAAATAAACCTACCACTATTTATATAGTTTCTTGTACAGCTACTCTACTACTCTACTCTTTTCTGCTGCCCTTTAATAAACGGTATCATTTGTAATACTATTTATAGCATTTCTATTCACAATTCTACTATCTTTACATCGACAGAAATCAAGTTAATACATCTATTAAATATGTCATTCATTTAACTTTAAGTACTTTCCTTACTATTTCTACTATTACTACTATCTCCCGTTAATATATCCACGTTAACTATTCACATTAAAAGATACAGTATCTGACAACACCTAACTGGTAATTAGCATATCTTTAAATTGCTTCGCTTGAGAAAACACGCGATGCGTTACACGTAAAACGAGATTCTTCAATTGAGTTTTGAGCTCTGAGTTTTTTTGGGCTTTCGATTTGTGGGCTACGCTTGACTGGCATTTCTGAGTTACAGGGTAAAGTTATTCTCAATTCTTAGTTCTCGATTCTCGATTCTCTGCTTTGTCTAACATATCCAAAAATAGTAACCGGAAATGAGCAATTGGAGCGTAAAAAACAAAAATTCTAATTACCTTAAGAGACAGAGACGCCCAAGAGAGGCGCACTTATGAATATAGTTGGGAGAGGGGAAAGGGGAGTGGCAGCGGACAGCGGACAGAGGTGAGTGGGGGAATGGGTAGAAGCATCTAATGAGTGGCGCAGTTTAATTAAAACTTCTCGCAATTGTTTCTAATGTCGAGTCGTTAAAGCGTTTAACTGTGTGGCGTGTAAATCACAGGAGCTACTCTCCGCCTCAAAGGTGTGTGAGTGTTTGTGTGTGTGTGGGGCTACAAACATTCATTATATAGATACTTAAGTATATGTATCTGTATCTGTAGCTATCTTGGCCACTTCCGTTTGCCAAACACGTAGCCATAAAGGCCACAAAACACACCGAGACACACACGGCGCAAACTTATGTGTTTAGCAGTTAGCAGATTGGGGCCTAAAGGGGACAGGGGCGGGGTAGTGTAGGGGGTAACGCTCAAGTTGAGGCCAAGAACGTTATCAGCTTGTGCCCGAAAAAGATTTAGCAGTCCGACACGTGAAAACGTGGCAAGCTTATGGCCAAGTTAGTGTGCTCACTCCTACAATTCTTGTTGTTGTTTTTTTTTGTTAGCCACTTTTGCTGCCTATTGCCTCTTAATGCTAATGAAAAATATTTCCAACTGTGCGTGGATTAGGACACTGCGTTTATTACCAGGACACGGGTTGATGCCAAAGATCTTCTTCCTCTTCTTCGTTATTTTTTGTTCCTGTTCCTCATTCGGCTAAACAATAAGTGGCATAAAAGTGAAGCCAAGGCTTTTATTATGTCGATGGAGAGGCGACGTTTAATATTTAGTTGAAGATTTAACGGTTACCCAACAACAACAACAACGAGGAGAAGACAACTATGATAAGCCCAAGCGCTTCCCTGAATTACATAATGAGTTCTTGCCTTGGCTTCGCTTCGTTTTGGTCTTGGCTCTTGAGAAATTATGGCCAGCATTTTAGGGGCACGTCGTGGGCCCATCCATGGTTTGCGGCTATACATTTTAATTAACAGTTAACTCAAACTTCAACTAAAACTAAGAGACAGAGAGGGATGGAGAGAGGGAAGAGTGAGGGATAGAAACTCTGCCTCTGGCTCTCAAAACACATATGAATATTTCAATAAATTCTATAAAAAATATGTTCAGAAATAATAAAAAATAATAATATTTGTAGACATGAAATTCCAATGCATTCCCCAGCAGCAGGGGAGGAATGGTTAGGGGAAGGGTGCGACTGGAGGGGCAGTGATTTTTTGGCCCTGCGGGTGTTCTCGTTCAAAAGCTCGAGCCAAAGCACTTGTCAAGCCAAGAGAGATTTATTTTTGGCAATTGAAATTTAAATGAAACTACGTGCGCCAGTAAACATCAAATGCTCAACTGCACAGGTAAAAGCAAAAAACGATGGTGAGAGAGAGGGGTGTGGTATGGAGTAGGGTGAGCAGAGGTGTATGCCCAGAGGAGTCACACAACTCATTCATGCAGAAATCCATTGACATTTAATAGCCCCGTTTTCCCGACGGAGCCAACGCTCTAAATACTCGTACTAGTAGTCGCTTCCCTTTTTGGCCAGTAAGAGCAGCAAATGCAAGAGCTTATGGCCAGGTCTTCGGGCTATTTCAGGTGTTTCCCTTTGCGACCAGACCCCGACCCAGACCGAGACCGAGACCAAGACCCAGAGACAGAGACAGTCCCACAGCCAGAGTCTAGTTAAACCTGAATTTTGGCATCTGTATCTTTTGGTTTGAAGCCGTGTGCGTTGTGTGGTTTTAGTTATTTTCCTGTTTTTTTTTTTGCTGCCTCTTTCGGTTCATTCTTGTTGTTTCATGTTGTTTCTTGTTAGCTGCACAGGATGTGGCTGACACACAGGTGCACATATGTCCCTGTCCCTGTCCGAGTCCCTGTCCCAATCCCAATCCATGTCGCTGGACAGAACTGGACAAGCAACACTGGAACTTACTTAAAACATAAAATGCGATTCAAGAAGCGATACAAACACGCATAAATCATAGAAAATTAAAAGTTCGCATTGGAATGCAACATCCGCTCGAAATGAAATCAATTAAATGCAGTCCAATCCTCAGAGGACTTCGATTTATATAGCAGATAAATTAAATGCGAGTTCTCACTCGTTTCTTCAGGTGGCGGTTGTTTAAGGTAATAACACTAAAGCTCTAAAGCTTTTTAATTAGCGCTAACAAATGCTTAAAACATTTATTAGCCACTGCAATCGTTTAGTTTTTATTAAGTACAGCAATTTCGATTTTAAGTACTGTTTCTATTTTTAGTGGTAATTTGATTTTTAACACAATTTAAAATGATTTTTTTAATCGATGTGAAACTAAAAGAATTTTATTATTTCTTTCTAACCCCACAAGACACCGCATAATAAAGAAAAATTTGGCTCATGAAAAAACTATTTTAAAAGAAAAGAAATTCAAAAATTTGCAGCGCATTCAAAACTGTTTATATTCTATTTCTTAAAACACTTATTATAAGTAACCATTTTTAGAGCAATCCATCTAACAATCTATGTGAATATCAACCCTATAAATTCCAAAAGATAGCCTACAAAAATTAACACGTGAAAAAAAACAGTTTAAAGCGAACAGCAATTAAATAGAATACAAATTAAAGACTTTCCAGTGCATGCAAAACTGCATAGCAATGCTTGACGTAGGTCAGTAATCGAATAAGAAATGACAAAACGAAATGACGAAGCACGAAAAACGAAAAAAAAACATTCAGCATATTCTTGCGCCATTCTCTTTAGCATGACGTTCGCTAAGCGAGCACAGAGCTCTGAGCACTGGAAGTGTGCACGTGACGAAGAGGCGAGAATGAGCGAAACTAGAAAATTTTTTCACAAGTGAAAATAAATTATTGGAACATTGCGTTGGTTTTGCTGCAAGCCTGTGCAAGCATTAAATTACATATTTAATTAAAATGCCCATTCTAATAAGGTAATAAACTAAAACTTACCGATTTGTTTAATTATGCAGCGATTAATCACTTTTCACACTAACACTTTTCACTAGCACCAGCAACTTTTAAACACTGTGTTGGTGCTTCACTTGAAAAAAAACAAAAAAAAATCACTTTGCCATTTCTTTGGGCCAATTAAACATTATTTTACTATTATTAATCATTTTTCACATGTAAAAAATAAGAAAAAACATAAATTACGGCGATCCCGTACCTTTTTTCAACACTTTTCTTCACTTGAAAAAAAAAAAAAAAAACACATCACTTGCCTTTTCTTTTCAATTGGCACACTATTACACCATTTACACTATTATTAAATATTTTGCACATGTAAAAAATAACGAAAAACAAAAATTACAACGATCGCGCACCTTTTTTTAACACTTTTCTGCAAATTAAAACAACTGCGCAATTAGCAAAACGCGTGACCGACCGAAATGCGTGGATTCTTCTAGGCGACCAATTTATGACTGCCGCTCTGTACTTTGATCTCTTCTACTCTGCTCCCGTTCTGCTCCTTTCTCTCTTTGCCAAAGCGGGGTAAACGAAATGAAGAGCGAATTAACCGTTCGATTAGCTGAATTTTTGTCAAATACAATTGAGCAAAGACAATGCTACTTTGTGTGTGTATATACATATGTGTGTATATGTGTGTGTGCGTTTCTATATGTATGTAATTTGATGCTCTGCACATCTCAATGCTTGGAATGTGTGTGTATTGTTGAATTCCTTTGATCATGCACTGCACTGTGGGGGAAATAAACAAAATTTGTTAAAATTTGAAGCTAGAGACTTTAAATATTAATTAAACTTAAATTGCTTTAAGGTAAATACTTTGATTTATGTTATAATTTATTATTTACTTAAATTTTTATTTTTAACCCGATTTTTGTAAATTTTTCAATTAAATTTTGTGTATTATTTAAATAAAGTTATTTATTTACATAATTCCCTACTTTAAATTTGTTTATTAAAATCACTTTATAAAAAAAGTTGATTACATGAAACAAATTATCTAAATTAATGTTTTATTTGTTTTCCTTTGGTTTTATGTTTATAAACTGTTTACTTTACTTAACTGAAATTGTTTATTTAACTTTTTTAAGCTTTTTAAAACTATAATAATTTTGTTGCGCTTTCATAAAGCTGATTTAAATACTATATTTTTTCTCTAAAATGCAAACTTAATGGGTTTTAATGGAGCTCATGTTGGAGTGTGTATGGGTGTGTGTGTGAGTGTGTGGGTACTAGTGTGTGTGGGTGTTAATCAGTTTGACTAATGCATTTAATCGCCTGAACGAGACCGAGTGCAACCTTTAACCTGTTGACCCATTAGCCTGCTCTTGAAACAGCGGTGACATGCTGAGAGAGAGAGAGAGAGAGAGAGAGAGCAGTGAAGGGGAAAGGGGGGTTTCAGTGTAGAACTCGGGACAATTTCAGGGGGTACACGGGGTCTGTGCAGAGGGATCAATTTACCAATTTTGCAGTAGCCAACGTTGCCGCTTTGCTGCGGTCGCATCGCGTCCTGTCGCTTTGAGTGTAAGCCACTCCGCTACCACCACTCCTGCCCCCCTTCCCCACCGCTCGTTGAGTTGTCAGACGCATACAATGAACTGATTAGACAAACAATTAATTTTCGCCAAAGTTGCGATGGCGCCCACGGGCTGAAAACTGGAAAACCACTTGAACTCGATTTGATTGAAAAGCTTAAAAGCGACGTACCCGAAAAACCATCAAGCTGCCTCCCTCCCAATCCCCCCCTTTCTATTTCACTAACCTACCCCTCCTCTCTAACTCCAACCCACTACCATGTCCACAAACAATCCTCTGACGCTGGCGCTGGCGCAGCATGGCCGACAATTTGACATAAATCTAAACAAAACAAGTCAAGGAATGGGCCAAGAGCGTGGAGAGGAGACGTGGCATGCCTGTTGACTCGTGTTGTTGTTGTTGTTGTTGGTAGCAGAGACGGCCGCAGGACTACTTCATTAATCAAGGACGCAAACAAGCGCGGGACACTGTGTCTCGACCGGGCTTAAAGCCAGCCCAAAATGCATTGGCCAAGATGCGACTGCGATGGCAACGGCGACGGCGACGGCGACGGCGACTACGACGCACACACACATAAACATAAATAATTAGCATGATTCTTTAAAGGCCAATTACCTAATTTAGACGCTTTGAATAATTGCGCTTAGCCTCGAGAAAGGAGCGAGATGGAGCGAAGGAGACACAGAGCAATAGACAGAGACAGAGATTGAGACAGAGAGCGAGAAAAGTTGGGTCAGAAATGTTTGCTTTGGAGCAGTAAATGAGATGTTGGCCAAATCAGTTTAAATGCAGACAGAGTTGGTAAAGAAGAGAGCGAAAGAGATGCAGATAGCAGGGGAAATGATAAGAGAGGGAGAGAGAGAGAGAGAGAGCGAGTGAGCATAGCAACCAGCACAGCGATGACTGCACTAAGCGGCTCAATGCCCAAATGAAGATAAAGCTCTTTCTGCTACTGCTCCAACTCCAGCTCCTCTCCTTCCTCTTGCTCCCACCTCTACTCCTATTCCCCTTCTTTCTCTGCCACTTTCTGATGCGATACCCCAGCGGTATCTGCTCTGTCTCTGTCTTAAAGACATTTAAATCTCAACAGTTAGAAAATAATTAGAGCGTTTAGTGTCCTGTAGTGCAAGTGCAGGGACTACGAAGTCAGTTGCAGAAAGGATTAAAAATGGGAGTAGGAGTGGCTGTAGGACCAGGAGTAGCCGTTCAAGAAAGGGTCAGTGAAATACACTAAAAGCCTCTGACAGTTCATGACTTCTGCGAACTTGAACTTGTGGTAAAAATCATTTTGTAATGCTAATAATCTATATAACAGAGCTACACTGAAAAAAAAATGTATGTAGAGAAACTTTTCAAACTTAACGTTTAAAAGTCTATCATTCCCTTTTCGAAAACTTTGCAGGGTATGCGCAAAGTTAATTAGTAGCTCAGTTTACGTTAGTTGTAATCAGGTGCCTAAAAGTTAGTCAATAATTAGATTTATTCAGATTTAGTGTAATTATTTTACAACTGTGACTAGTTTGAAACGTAGTAACAGTAACTAATAATTAAGATTAATGTATAGACTAATTAATACTCATTTGTTGATACATTCAATATTAATCGACAGTTTTGTTTACACTTTTACCAACGTAATGCTAATGACACTGGCTATAATAATACCCTAGGCGAATGGGGTATAAATGACTGCCAGACACTCGTTAGCAGTAGGAAAGGGGAGGGAAGGGTGCAGTGACGGCATTTATATAGATGGAATTTGAAGAGCAAGAGTCCATTCTAGCCATGTTTTAGTGTTTCAGGCCCAAAGGACACGCAGCAGCAGTGTCGGCTCCAAAGTGAACCCTTGACACTGAAAATGCTTGGGAAAGGAGGAGGCAGTGGGAGTGGGAGGAGGAGCGGGAGACGGGTAGGGCATCCATGTTGGTCTCAGTGGGTCGCTGGCGGTGCACAGCTTGAAGTTAAATAAATTAAGGGCAATTAGGCGCAGAATTACAAGCACAAAGGTCAGCAACACAGCATCCTGCTACCAATTGAACCCACTACTCCACCTCCCACTACTCCCCTGCCCTTCCCTTATTTACCTGCCTGCTGCCTTATGCAATTCCCCAAACGGTCGAGGGGCAGGTGAATTTATTTTTTTTGTTGGTCCCAATCTGGAAATAATGTTGGCAAATATTTGTTTGAAGAATTCGCAAGCTCTTCTTGGCCAGGCTAGTGGAATTTGACTTCCGCTGTGTAGCCCTCCCTCCGCTCCCCCACTCCCGCTCACTGCTTTAGACCAAAGTCATGCAGTGGCTGCGATTTATGAATTACACGATTGTAATACTGTAAATTTTACAGTTGCTTCCTCTGGGCGGAAACTTGTAGTTGTTGTTGTTATTGCTGTTTCAAGTCACAAAACGTTGGCCAACATTAGCGGTAAGCGTTAAGAGCAGCACAACTTGGCTTCACTGGCTGTGTTGGCCAAGTGCAGAAAGCGTAGCGCAAAGCCATTTTGGCCAATTAACTGCGGCTAATTGTTGCGTACCAAACGAGAAATATCTACAACAAAATGTGAAAGTCAACAAATAATCTAAAAAAAAGCAGAAGAAATGAAGAAGAAGAAGACGAAGAAGAGATGCATGAGGTGTAGGAATCTCTTTGATATATTTATGTATCTGTCTCTTTAAAGACACATGTGTGTGTGTGTGTGTGTGTGTGTGTGACCGTGAGAGCAGAAAACCCAAGTGCAAGTGGGAGGGAAACACACTGAGGAGATGGACTGTGACTGAACGGAGCAAGAAATAAGTAGCGGGAAAGGGTTTAGTCGAGTGAGTAGACTGCTAAACACCCTGTACTTATAGTGGAGCAACCTATACAGTTAGCTATACCATATAATCAATAAAATACTTAGATTTCTATATCAACTACTCATTCAAGAGTAAAGGTTTCTATGACAGCTATAAGATATATTTGCCCGATTCCTAGCAAACTCAGATAGGGTATTCCAAAAAGGTATACTAAACAATATGTATACATTAGGTTAAGATATTTTAAGTTTTCACTGATCACTTAATCGATTTTTTATATGGGAGCTATATGATATAGTTTTATGATCTGAACCAAATTAAATCTGGGCACTCCAAGTGATTCCAGACATATACTGTGGGATTTTGGTAGCTATAACTCCAGTAGTTTCTAGGTTATGGGTTTTTTAAAACGATTTCTTTTAGCACAAATTTCTTTTCCGACCAACCAAATATACCCACTGTACTCCCTTAAACTACCCGGTCTAATAGCGTAGAAAAAAATCACGCTACAACAACTATAACGATCATAAAGCACTCACAGCGATTTCTCGACTTCTCAACTTCCGCTGCAAAATAAAAACCGCTGAAAAAAGCAAAAAAAAAGCTGAAAAAAATACTAAATTTGCATAGTCGACGAGTTCTACTTTCGCTAAAAACCGTGAAAAAAAAGAGTTTTAGATTTGAAGATTATTAACATACTATTTTTAAGACTCAACCAAAGCTCTAAAGATAAAGACAAATTGAGGAAGAGATTTAGAATAAGCGCTTTTTTTAAGCCACAATTTGATAGTCGCTCATTTCTTGGCTCATTCGGTTTGAGCTTAATTATTAGTGCTTAACTTAAGTTAATTTAATCGCTTGTAGTGCGCAATAAATTGTCAGCAATATTTTGTTTAATGTCTTTAAAGCTTTAAGTTACTGTAAAAAGTAGCTGAAAAGTTTTAAGAAAGTTTTCATTTGCTTAAAAATTTTTTTTAGCAAGTATTTTTTATTTTATTTAGTGAAGAAGTTAAGTAAGTTTTATAAAATAAATTGAAAAAAATTTTTTTAACAAACATTTTTAAGCAAAGATTTTTTTTGTGAGCCAAATACTTTTTTAAAAAGTTGCAAAAAGATACATTTTCTTAATACAATTTTTATATAATAAAAAAAATATTCTTACTGGTAGTTTTAAGAATTCTTAATGCTATTAAATTATTAAATTATTAAGACCTATTAAAAATATTAATTTAATAACTATATAATTAAAAAAAAAAAGAACAAAAGTATCTTAGAAATAAACGTTCTTTAGCAAACACTAATTCTGTATTTATAGCTTAAACAATACAAAATATTAGTAACATCTTTGTTAAACTTAGTTAGTAACCGTAACTAAAGCAGCGTTCAGCACATGAAGACCAAGTAACGCTTTCTGCTTGGCTAATTCGCAATTTAATAAGAAAAACTCTAAGATACACCCACACAGATACAAACACACACACACATAGATAGCAATAACACGCTAGAGGGAATTTCACTTTTCGTCAATCATAACTGACCTTAATCAATGTCTGTCATATTGTGTGCTGCCTGTACGCATTATATTTGGCGGATGTGTATCTATGTACTATGTTTGTTTGTATCTACATGCAAGTAGCTAGGGCCATGTATGTATCTGTATCTTTGTTTTTATTGCGCATATAAGCGCAATCAAAAAGTAGCATTAACAAACAAAAAAAAACAACGCGAAGCTTAAAACCAAACAAGTTTGCAATGAAAAAACTTCTCAAGCTGAGCATGTGTAGATACAGATACATTTATATATGTATGTATCTGAGCCAACAACGGCAGCTGGAAGATGCGTCTCTATGCAATTTTCATTCATGTGACGATGGAGGCGGGGTTAAGAGGGCAGTAAGGGGAGTAGGGCGAAGAGGAGGGGAAAGGGAGATAGAAGACGTTTGAGATTTCTGCCGGCTACACAGCTCGTTTCCTGTCTGAGCAACAACAACAACAACAGCAACAGCAACTCAATAGCAGCTGCCACAAGCAACACGTTTCATCTACCTGCCCCAAAGAGGCACGCAGGTGAAGTAACTTATACGCCGTTGTTGTTGTTGTTCTGAAGGTAATTAGTTTAGCGGCTCACATTGCTCCACAGTCTGTGCCACAAACAGCGTCTCTTGGCTGCTTTTTCTTGGCCATCTTTTTATGTAGTTTTTTGTTGCTGCAGATCTAACAACTTCTTTCAGTTTAACTAGCCAAGACGATCTTAATTCTAGATAGAATTGTCTCCTGAGCAGCGCTTCAAGTACAAAGACACTCAGATACAAAGATACTCAGATACATATATACAAAGATACAGCGACACATTCATGCCACACAGCGTTGCAAGCTGATCTTGTACTTTGCCTTGGGCTCTGGTATTTCTACTTAATATCATGATATTGTGAAATTCTACACACGTTGCACACAACAAATGCAGCAATTCATTCACACAAACACACATACACACACATATACACACACACTTACACTCTTTTGCATTTGCAGCTTTTGCTTGTGTATTCGGCGGATGTGACTCATGCAGTCAAAATACGATTTAAGTCGCTAAAGACTGTACTGAGCGCGCTCTTTCACTCTCCCCACACCAATTTCCCCACTCTCCACCACACTCTACTCTCCTTCACTTACTGTCTCTCTCTTTATCTCTCTCTCTCCCTTTGTCTACGTCTCAGCTTTCGTCTCGCAGGCAAAGAACTTTTTCGTGTTTATTTATTTTCGGTTCTTCTTTATGCTTGAGTAGGTCGCTTTGGTCTCCAGTCATTCCCTCTCCCGCTCTTCTGCCCGCTCTTTGCCTGTCTTCTCTTAAATAACACGTTAAGAATTACTAAGGCAAAAAACAACAGCAGCAGTCTCGTTGATTGCTTTTGTTGTTTACTCATTCAAATTTCAGAAGATCATTCAGTTCATTAACGTTATATAAGCGCAAACATCTGATCATTATAGCAAGAAACAGACACATTTAATTAAACTTTTACAGGTGCCAATTAAATTAATTATGGCAGCTAATGATCGCTCGTAAAGAAATGTTTATTGTAAAAAAAGAAATATTTCTTGTTGTTTACTGTATTACGACAAGAAGAATTGCAATTTTAATACCCTATGCTTTTATTAACTTTTGTCTAAACTAAATTAATTGCATTTATTATTAACAAAGTTTCAGAATAAATGCAGCGACTATCAATCAAAGATCCCATCGTGAAGAGAATGTTGCTAAGCTTGTTGCTTTGGTGCTAGCAACATGTTGCTATGCCCAAACGGTTAAAGCAACACCAGCTGTGTAACCAAAGGAAGCCAAAAGGGAGAGCAAGCGAGAGCGTAAATGTAACACTGAACCGCTGCTCTTCAGCGCCAGTCACCCCCCGCGTCCAGTACATTCATCAATAAACAGCATTCAACACGATGCCGAAACACGAAACGAACCCGCTCAGCACGAAGCACACGAGTGCACACGAACCGCTTGGCTTTGCCCTACGACGATGGGCTTTCTTTCGCCTCTACTTGGGCCAATGCAGCTGAGCAGCTCGTCGCTCAGTTCAAGTCGATGAATGCTGCCGAGCGGTTGTTTCGGTCTCGGCGACGCTAACAGAACGTGTCTAAACGTGACTTCGTTACAAAAGAAAGAAAAGAAAAAAATACAAAATAAAAATAAAATAAAAAGTGAATAAAACCGTTACACGATATGTGAAGCAAGTGTGTGAAATTTTAATAGCAATGCTAATAATAAAATTGCTCAATCATAATAATGATGTCAAAAGTGAAACAATTGCAAATTAATGCATATTAAAAATATATAACAAAAAATTATATACAAAACTCATCACGCGCACCTCGCATACAAAGCAAAACCAACGAACCACCCTCCGCACTACCGCAAACACTACCCTCTCTCACTGTACGAACTGAGTTTTCATCGTGGAGTTTCGTGTGTTTTCTCGTCGCGACTGCGAGAGTGTGTGCGTGTGTGTGTGCGAGTGTGTGACTGTGTGTGTGTGTGTGAGTTGGAACAACGGCCAAAAAGGTTCATCATCCAACGTTTCTAACGGTTCTGTGTTGTGATTGCAGGCCACGAGGCCAAAACGCACAAGACGTAACAAACAAAAAAAAAATAAGTAAAAAAGTAAAGGAAAACCGAGAAAACGCGATGAAAATTAAAGCTTTGCGTGGCAAAACTCGCTAAACAAAAATACAAAAAAAATACAAAAAATACACCAAAAAAGAAGTGAACAAAATATAGAAAAAAAAAAATTAAAATAGCGAGAAAATAAAAGGAAAAATTGTAGCTCGCCAGTTGCGTAAAAATTTCGCTTTTCTGCGAGTCTCCTTCTGTGTGTGTGCGTGTGTTTGTGTGTGTGTGCGTAATATTTTTTGGGCTAAAAAGCAAAAAAAAATGAATAAATAAAATAACGAAAATAAAAACGATTATCATCTGGTCTAGTGAGAGGCGACTACTATAAATAAAGTCGCGCCAGGCGCTGCTAATTACGCCAAAACATGAAAATATTTGCAACAACAACAAGAAGAACGAGAACAACAGCAACAACAACAACAGCAGCAGGAATAACAACAACACAAACAACAACACTCGACTGGAGCAGAGCGCGAAAAACTAAGCAATTAATCAATTTTCCGCTTGACCAATACATAATAAATTCATTGGACTCTGAAACCACACGGAAGTTTGAACTATTATCATAATTAAAAAACAGCAAACGGAAGAACAAAGAGGAGGAGAAAAAGGAGAAAAGGAGTAAAAAAAAGAAGGAGCAAAAAAGGGGAAAAATATAAGTTGGAAAATCTCACTGCTTGCGAGACTGCCTGGCATGGCCTAAAGCGAGTTTAACACACGTCTTATCACTCACACACACACACACCCCACACACACACATACACTCCCACACACACACCATGCACTTGAGAGCAATGCTGCTGCTGCTGCTACTCATACTGCCCAGCTTCACGCTGGCCAGTCGCTACAGTTACGCGCATGGAACTAATTCCGGCTCCAGTTCCAGTGCCAGTTCCAGTTCGAAATCCACACAGAATGAGGTCTATCCCATAGCCGATAGTCAACCCATGACAGATGATGGCTATTTGGCTGCATCTCCTGTGCCCGCCTCATTTTATCCGGTCAGCGAACTGGATAATCCCGTGCAGCATTTGAGCAGCTGCCAAACGGTCTGCGCCTGCAAATGGAAGGGCGGCAAACAGACAGTGGAATGCATCGATCGTAGACTCATACAGATACCAGAACATATAGATGCGAGTACTCAAGTGTTGGACATGTCAGGCAACAAATTGCAGACACTGTCCAATGAGCAATTCATTCGCGCGAATCTGCTTAATTTGCAGAAATTATATTTACGCAATTGTAATATTGGGGAAATCGAAATGGAAACGTTTAAGGGACTGACAAATCTGGTGGAATTGGATTTATCCCATAATCTGCTGGTTAAGGTGCCCAGTTTGGCCTTGAGTTATATATCATCGTTGAGGGAACTGACACTCGCCTCCAATCACATACACAAGATCGAGGCGAAGGCTTTTGGCAGCACAGCGGCGCTACACAAATTGGATTTGTCCCACTGTGACATACAGACGATATCGGCACAGGCTTTCAGTGGACTACAGGGACTAACAACGCTGCGGTTGAATGGAAACAAGCTGAGTGAACTGCTGCCCAAGACCATAGAGACGCTGAGTCGTCTACATGGCATTGAACTCCATGATAATCCCTGGTTATGTGACTGTCGTTTGAGGGATGCCAAAATCTGGTTAATGCAACGGAATATTCCCTATCCGGTGGCACCGATTTGTGCCGGAGGACCCGAACGGATTATTGATCGTAGCTTTGCTGAGCTCTCGGTGGATGAGTTCGCTTGTCGTCCAGAAATGTTGCCCATTTCGCACTATGTGGAGACATCCATGGGCGAGAACGCCTCGATCACGTGCCGAGCACGCGCAGTGCCTGCGGCGAGTATCCATTGGTACTGGAATGGCAGGCAGTTGGCCAATAACAGCGCCTTCAGTGCCTATCAGCGTGTGCATATGTTCGAGCAGCTGGAGGGAGGATTCGAGAAGCGTTCACGACTAGTGCTGACCAATGCCCAGGAGACGGATTCGAGTGAGTTCTACTGCGTGGCGGAGAATCGCGCAGGCAGTGCCGAAGCGAACTTTACGCTGCATGTGAGCATGAGGGCGGCGGGCATGGCTTCACTGGGGAGTGGACAGATCGTAGGACTCAGTGCAGCATTGGTGGCTTTAATAGTCTTTGCCCTAGCAGCCATTATGTGTCTACTTTTGCGGGTAAAGCGACAACCCTACGTGGACAGTAAGACACCCAATCACATGGAGGTGATCACCTCGGTGAATCATCAGAATTCCATCACAAACAAGACACAGCCAGCGACAGGTAATGGCAGCATTGGTGGCATTGTTATAGCCAATGGGGCAGTGGCCAATTGCATGGATGGCAACACTGCAGCAGCAGCGGCAACTCTGGAGCGCAAGAGCAGCGCAGGAGCTGCTGGGAGCGGAGTGGGAGGTTTAGGTAGCGGTCGTATGGTCAACTCAACGCTGGAATCTCGCTCCGCGAATCCCGTACAGAAACCACCACGTCTCACCGATCTACCGTACTCGACGCAGGGTTACGACAACGCAGGCAGCGTGCTCTCCACCGCCTCCTGCTTCATCTCGCCCAGCGCCTCCACGGGGCATGGCAATAATCCCGATCTGATCAATGATACCAAACGTTTTGGTAGCGATGAATTCGCTGATCTCAAGATACCCGTAATCCTTGGACACGAACTGGTTGGTGGTGGCAGCGGTGAGTACAGTCGCGCCAATGGCTGTGACTCACTGTATCCCTCGGGGCTGTGGGAGCAAACAGGTGCCAGTTCAGCAGACGATCTGTTCATGAAACGCTACACGGATAAGACGCCCATCATTGAGTCCAGTCAGCTGTACGATCTGCACGAACGGAACGCGGCCAGTGATTACTTCAGCAAGACCTTCCCACGCACGCATCTGCAGCACACGACGGGTGTGGGCGGGGCAGTGGGCGCATCAACCACCTCCACGGCCACCACAAATCTATCAAGTGGTTCTGCTAACGGCTCCGGTTCGGGCTCTGGCTCCGGTTCCGGTTCCGGTTATCCCAACGACTACGGCCTGCCGCTGGTGCCGGGAGCCGAGCATCAGCACAATCATCAACTGCAGATGCATCCGCTGCAGCAGCTGCAGCAACAGCTCACAACGACGCTCAATCTTAGCAATCATCAGCATCACAGCTCCAGCGGCAGTCCACACTTTAGTAGCCGCACACTGCCACGCCTACACGATGGAGGCGGCGGTGGCGGTGGTAGTAGTAACGCCTCAGCGAGTTCATCACCGACGCCAGCTCAAATTTTGGCAGCATCAACGGCCGGTTCCAGTTCCAGCTCCTGCGCCATACTGCCCAATGGGCAGCCGGTGAATGCCAAGACGATAAGGGTGTGGCAAAAAGGGGGCGTGCCTGTGCTACCGCCCGTCACAGCATTGAAACGGGCGCTCATCAGCAGCAGTCGCAACTCCCCCGACGAGGGCTATCAGGAGGGTTGTGGCACCGATGTCTAAGTACGCTACAAACCACGCCCACTCCTACTCCCACGCCCACACCCCCTCCCCCACTAACACTTAAGCCCCATACGCCTGGCCCACACCCACTCAAGCAGAACTGACTAAACTTAACAAAGAAAACAAAGGAAAAAACTAAAAAAATTCAAAGAAAAAAAAATTATGAAAAATATTATAAATTTATAAAAATATAAAAAAATTAATGTAATTTTTGTATGGGAAATTCGAGCGAAATTCAAGCGAATTTGTGGCGAAATATATAAAAAAAAAACAAAAATAAAAAGAAAAGATTTTTGTGCAAGCAAAAACTGTTTGTGATACGTGTCTGATTAAAAAGATATAATGCGAATGATGATAATAAGAATTTCCAATGAGATAAAAGCAAAGCAAATAAGAACAACTAAAAACTGTAAACTTAACAAAACTTAACTTAAAACAAGCAGCTAACAAGTAAAATTAATAATAATTAAACTGTATACTTTTAGGCATTAACTAAATATGCATACGATAGATACGATAAACTAACTAAACTAAACATACCAACTAACTGAAAACAACAACTAACTAGACAACCCTAAGAATACAGAAATATATATATATGTATTAACTTATATGTCAACTCTCGCAAGTCCCCGCATTATAAATGAAAAAACAACAAACAACAATAATAACAAACAAACAAAATCAAATGATAAAATAATTAAAAATAAGTAAAAAAAAAATGTTGAAAATTAAATACTAAAAAACCTAATAGACCACCATACTCTTTTTTAGAGTACAGGGTCTAATAATACACACTCAATTCAGCTACTGCCCTCAATGTAAATGTTGAATTAAACTTCTAACTGTCACTGTAACTTTGTGCATGTGTGTGTGTGTGTGTGTGCGTGTGTGTGTGCGTGTGAGTGTGTACTTGTGTGTGTGCGAGAGTTTCAATGTTGTTCATTATAGTCAAAATTACAAGAGAAATTCCCCCAAACTGAAAAAAAACAGTCAAAAATGTAAGTCGTAGGCAATTAAAAATTAAAACAAATCTCTCAAAACTTCCTAAAAAAAAGATGTTTGAAAAAAGACAGAGACAGCGCATGTAGAACGAGAGAGAAAGAGAGGCAGAGAGAAATATACTAAAGCAAGGCCCATAAATTTCGACTTCAGTGTAAAACCTAACTAAGAAATAGTATAGTAACTAAAGCTTAACTAAATGTGTGACTTCTCTGTACATACTTAAAATAAGTCTGTTTCCAAATTCACTTTAGACTGAATATAACAAATTCTCAAAAAAAATACTTCAAAAAGAATTCTTAAAAAACTTAACAAATTTTTTTAAAAAAAATGGATTTAAAAAAAGTTTCCTAAAAATTCAAAAAATATTAAATTAAATTAAATATTGATTTACAAGAAGATTTTTTATATAATTTTTTTTTTTAACCTTTTTGATTACAATAAACTTAGTTAAATTAAAGCGTTAAATTAATTAGACTTTACTGTGTTCAGTTAACAAACAAATTGTTAATAGTTAAATAAATTTTATTTAATTTTTTATTTATTTTGCATTAAAGTATTAAAAGTTTTTACTGTTAACAGCAGTTCAAGGTAGTGACGAAGGTACAATAAATTTAAACAGATTTTTTATTAATTTAATATTAACTCAGAAGTTAATAATTTAAACAGAATATTATTTTCTTTACTTTAAAATATTTCATTAAATTTTTTAAAACTTTTGTGAACTTGGGAATAGATAAAGCAAATCATATGTGAATAGAACTTGTAAAAGCCTAAGAAATAAGACTCGTAACGATTACTGAATCATATCGAGATGAATATCACACATATACATACAAATACACATACATAAACACGACTTAGGGAGTATCTAACTAAGGCAGCGATAACTCAAACTAGTTAGTATCACACACAATTGTTTAAATAGTTTATGTTTATTTACAACAATATTTTCCTTCTACAACCAGTGAGTATTAAAAAGATTTTAACTCAAATTTCAATTGAGTTTTATTCTATGTAAATTAAAAATATATATATATATTTAAACATGAAAATAGAATTAAAATATTTGATTTTTATTTTGCAATCGACATCAGACTTGACAGCTGATAAATGTATACATTCAATTTGTACAATGTTGTCCTACTTTTTTGGTAAAAATAGAATAGAATTTTTATTGAATTGAGTTACAGCTGGCCTCGAAGTATTATGTAAAATAAACCGAAAATTTTGAGCATTAAATAAGAAATCTGAACGATGAAAATTGTAATAAAGAAATGCAAACGAAATAAGAAGAGAGAAAATATATATTCATCAATTCATACGTAAATAAACATATGTAAATGCCAGAACACAAGACACACTCATACCAACACACAAACAAACACACAGATACACACCATATCAGTCGAAAAAATATACATATATACGAATGACAATTTAAATAATGTATCCACAGATATTAATTGCCTGTACGTACTTAAGCCGAAACAAAAGAAAATGTAAACGAAAAAGGAAAATTCGTAGGAAAAACGAAAATGGTAAAGAAAATTGTATTTTTAAGGTAAACCAAAGACTTTAATTTCTTTGCATCTAAATGAAATGGGGAAATGGCATAACTATGAAAGGAAAATGTGTGGAAAATGTAACCCGACATTAAAAAAAAAATGAAGAAGAACATAATCTAAATATTTAAGCTATACTAATTGTACTGTATAAAATATATAAAATAAATATAAATATATATATCTTAAACTACATATTAATATAAATATAATTATAGTAAATAGATGTATGAACTTTAAAGAAAATGTATGGAAAGCTAGAGACAAAGGCAAAGCATTGAATGCATTGAAAGCGTCAACTGAATGAAGAATGAAGAAGAACAAAAGCAAAGGAAATATATATATATAAAAACACATATATATATCTATATATATATAAACGAAAGTACATTGCGTTGTCATTACTTTTACAGCAACAGACAGCAAGGTAGGTACAATGGGGCAGTTGGGGGCGTGACCCAATTAACCAAGCGCCTGAGATGCAGATAGAGGGAGAGGGGGGGCGGTGGGGTGTAACAGCGAGAAAGACAATCGAATGCGAATGCTGCCAAAAGCTGCTGCTGCGCTTTTGTTGTTAGCCATTGTAGCGTTTGGCATATTAGGGCCAATCGTCTAATCGCCAATTATACATTTAAGCCAACCCCATTGCGCTCTATAACCTCATTAACACTATTAAGCTGCATATAAATCGATAAGGTAAGTGAGTCAAACTGAACGCTTAAATACGCCAAAATACACTACGTATACGTAATTTTTAAGCAGTTAGCTAAAAACTATGAAAATGAGTGAATGTTGTCATTTAATGTTAAGTAAACTCTTTATTTAATAGTTAACTTTATCTTTTAGTGCAGAACGTCTTTGAATACCCAGTTTTTTGGGTACTTTTCTTGTTTTTATTGCTTACACTTCTGACAGCAAAACTTTTTAATTCTTTATTCTTCAACTTTTCTATACTTCAAGTACTTTTTAACGTATATCTTTCAACTATTTAAACCTTTTAACAGATTTTTTCTTAAATATTATTTTACTTCTGATTTAAAGCACATTTCTCGCCTCTTCATTAAATATTTTTTGCCTTTCTTAGCACTTCAAATCATGAATCATTATATTCAGTTCTTTATATATATTTTTGCTACAACTTCTCTTGACTAAACTCAGACTCACAGACTGGCTTTAGCTTTTCAGCCTTGGAGAGTTCACAATTTGTTGATATTTCTCCATTCGTGATACCCTTTGAGCTGCCAATGCCCCAGGTAGACTGTCTGGTGCTCAGCGCTTCACAAATTTGCAGCTACACATGTTTGTGTCGGGTCACGAGATGGCATCGGGGAAGCAGTAGATGAGAGAAAGGGGAAAAGGAAACCAAATGGGATGAGAAGTTTTTGGGTAGACGCGTAATAAATACGACTGGTAAAAAACGAGATTATATCATGGCATGCATAGCTTCAACTGTCTGATTCGTTACACTCTCTCCCACACACACACACACACACACTCTCCCACTGTCTAGTTTCTCAATTCGTAGTTCGTTTGCCTCTCCACCTTATTGACGACGCGTAAAGTTTGCCAACTAAACAAGTTTTGTGCCTCAAATGAAATTTAGGTTGCAACTGAAGCCCAACAAAAGCTAAACAAAACAAAAAGCAGCAACAAACAACAACAACGATGAGCAAAAACAACAACCAAAAAAAAAAATTAGAACTTTTACGCTGAAGGAAAGTGAATTTTATTTGCTCAACTTTATTACGTATACGTGCCGTTGTTCCGCCTGTGTAAATAACCAAAATGCAAAACGTGGCCCCCCACAACAACAACAACAACAGCAACAACTTGTATAAAAATTGAAATGCCTGCAACAACAACAACAACAATGCAGCCTAAAACTTGGCTTAGATCTCTAAGCGTTTAATGAAGACAGGTGCCGCCAGGTGCTGCTCGCACTTTTATGTTCATGCATTGCGGGCTGTTTAACGACTGAGGCCGATGTCTAGCATAAGAAATTTATAAAAAGCATATAAGAATCCAGGAACTACCCGAAAAGTTCGACTTATACATATCCTACAATCGGAGCAATAAAAAGTCTCAGTAATCAAAGTCTTTCGATTGAATTCGGTTCATCAAACACAACTTTTTCTTAACTGAAGCGTTCTACCTGCGTTCAGCGTTGAGATACCCTGTAATTCCCATGTTTAAAGTACAAAGACCTTAAGATGTCTTAGCGCCGTCTCAGACTCAGTTTTCCTTTGACTGCTCATTATATCCATTCATTTAATTCAGCTTATGATTACAGGGTATGGGAGCGTGAGAAAGTGAAGAATGATGCGAAGCACATACACTAAACTCTCATATGCCTAAGCTAACAGACCGTAAATATTGTTGAAAACAGCAGTTTATTTTTGGGACTCGCAACCGCAACTGCACATCAGTCAATAGCAGGACAACAAGGCTAAAACAGACGAGCAGCCAAAAAAAAGAGAGGGGAGGCTGGGTAGGCGGGGCAGTTAGAAGGACGAACCGCTGATGGATGTAAACGGCAACAACAAAGAGACAGCTGACTCAAGGTGCGCTACCAAAGCAGTAGAGAAGGAGAGAGAGAAAGTGGCAGAGAGAAAGAGAGAGAGAGAGAGAAGGGAAGCATAATGTTAAAGGCTTTTTGGCCCACGGCCAAAAACAGTCCACAACTTAAATAACCAAGAAATAACCAAGAATACTTTCTTTTATCACATGTGTGATTGAGTAAGCAGATGCCCTATATAAAGTAAATTTATTAACAGCTTAAGACAACTAATGAAAACTTGTTTAAGAGTTCAAAGCAGTCGAATATATCTAGTATAAATTATTCCCCCTTGGAAATAAGTATCGTTTATTTTGATTAAAAACAAATTTTTGACACACTTTTGGCTTAAATTTAAGGCCGGCAATAAATTGAAATTGTAGAAAATTTATTTCTTTGCCAAAGAACTTTTTTTTATGGCACAGTTTTTAAGTCTTTGAATCTATGTTATATTGAAGCCTTTATTGGTTTTTAAACAGGCTCAATACTAGATAAAAGTTTGGCTATAATGGCAGTTTTCTCTCTGCGCACTTATTTGGCAGACATTTTTATAGGAAACAAGAAGAATAAACAAGTTTTGTTTAAAGCTTTTGCCAGAGTTGGGAAAACTAATATGCCTCGCAGCTATAATGGTGATGATGCCTTTTTCCCCCAGTCTTTGTGTTTTCTCATTTCATCTCATGCATTATAATAATACACACACATATACACACTCACACACACACACACACACAGTGGTAGACATATGCATAACAGCCAACACACACGCAGCCATAAATAGAGGCTCAACAAAGAGTTGTCTCCTATATGGACATATAAATGAATGTGTGTGTGTGTGTGTGTTAGTGTACTTGTGTGTGTATGTGTGTGTTTTTGTGTATTAGTGTGTCTCTTGCGTGTGTCGTCCCTTTAGCGTCTTCAGCATTTAATGGCCTCATTAATTTTCTATGCTTGGCCTTAAATTATTTTACTAGACTGAGAGGGAGCGACAACTACACGACTGCACGACTACCCAAATACCCGACTGCTCGGCAATTCCATTAACTTGAGGACATTCTTCCCCTCCTCTTCTTCTACCCCTCCCACTTCTAGCTGGCTCTTTAGACTGTTCGGCTGGCAAACGAAGGGCAATGCCAGTGTCTCATGCCAGTTGCTCACACATTTAATTTACATAAACTTAATTGTTTTATTTAATCAATAAAAATAATTAAATGCCATGTGCGTAAGTAATTAAAACAAATCGCTTTTATTGCACAACAAATTGAAATTGCATAAACATAAACTGTTCGCAACGAAAGTGCCACTAAAATTGCAAATATGTGTGCATGCAACAAACTGCTCTCAGTGTGCGTGTGTGTGTGTTTGTGAGAGAGTCAATGTGTGTTTGTGTGTACCTATGTAATTATGGCACATCAAACATTAATCAGGCTAGCAAATGTGAATGCAAAATAGAAAATACACACACACACACACTCACTCCCTAACACACACATTTCAGGCATTAAATCAGCGGCTAAATGATAATTCTGTTGCCAGCTTCCAATGCCAAAATACTAATAGCAATATCAACTGCAACAACAACAGTTGACGCCTCTGCCACAATATGCCGAAAACCAAATTACTTTGTAAGCCTCAAAGCTCCTACTCTACACCGTGCACCATGCACCTCCTCTATCCGCTCTGTTCACATTTGCTGACCAAAAATTTTCAATTTTTCAGCATAATTTATGGGTCCACAAAGCGTAAAAACCAAAAACCTCGACCGAAATCAGTGCAAGAAATTATGCAAAAATATTTTTCCAACCGCGGTCGGCCATAATCTCTATAACTATATCTATATATACACATATGTGTCTTTTTCTGTTTCTATGTGTGTGTGTGTGTGTGGGTGTGTGTGTGTAAACAATGCGTGGGGCAAGTTTCTAAAACTGAATCACAATTTGCAATAGGTAAAAACGATTTAATGCCGAACAAACACACACATACAGGAAGCATACCCTCACACACACACACGCACAAATGTATACAGTTGCACATACAAATTAAACTAATGCCACAGATAGATACATTTATATTGATCAGCAATTTAATGTAAATTATACTGTCTGTTCCCAGTGCTTACTGCCTTATGTGATTTCCATTTGTTTTTGTTACAGTCTGCGTATGTGTGTGACTGTGTGTGTGTGTGGGGCGCATTATGCAAATAAGTAACTGTAAAACTGTATCTGTTGCTTTTTATAGGCATTTGTTTTATTACCATTTCACATGAGCAACAAACAAAGCCAACGTCCCATAAAAAGAACCGAGCCCTGAAAAGTATGCTAGCTTTTTTGTGCCATCATTCAACGAAACATTTTGATTTTGAAATACACTTGATAAGCCTGGCTAAAAGCATATTGAATTTGGTAATTAAATTTAGACAAAACGTAGATTTAAGCATATCTTTAATATGCTTACATTTGCTGCTTCATTTTATGGCGCTAAACTCTATTTATTTGGCCAAGACATGCAAATGCCCGAAGCATTTAATGGCTATAAGATAAATGCTGTTCAAGCAGCAGATAACGATTGATGATATGTTGGGCCAGCTTAAGGGAAGCAAATAAGAAGTTAAAGTCTTATTGAGCGAAGGTGTAGCTATGAAAAGGGTAAGTTATTTTGGGAAGTAAGTAAAATTTGGTGGATAAAGTACGCACAGAAAGCAATCTTCTTGGAAATATGATAAAAAAAATATATGACAGTGAGCGCAAACTACATAAATCTGCTTTCATTTTGTTAAACTTTCCTACTCAAATAGCAAATAAATATTTAGGAATTTAATGAACACAAAACAGCTAAAAAGACAAACTTTAATGAGCGTGGCACTGAAGCTTTAAGGGACCGTTCCAGCAGCATTTAAATGGGATGTAAACAAAACAAGTATACGCATGGTATGTCAGAAGGAGAGAATAGGATGGGAAGCATGCGTAGAGACCAGCAGATCAAGATCTCAGCTTGTCTTATTAAAAATTCAATACAAAATACATTGGCAACGCGAGAGGTTGCTGCTGTAGCTTCTTGTTATTGCTGCTTTATTTAGCCGAACGCATAGAGTTGGGCGTGGCACGCCCCACCAACGACGACGATTACATTTCCATGCAAATTGGAAATAAGCACAACAAAAAGCAGCAAAAAGAAGAAAAAGAAGAAACACACACAGAAAACAGACATTGTACGCTATTCGGAACAGACAGTGCGATAAGCCAAAGCCAAAAAAATTATAAAAACAATTTGCAGTCGTTTGACAACAATATAAAGCGAAACCCGAAAGCGAAAGTGAATGAGAAAGAGAAGAAGGCGACGAAACAAAAGTAGCAAAAAAAGATAAAAGATATGGTAGTCAGTTAGCATGTTGTTACAATATGGAATAATTAGGAGCGTTGCCAATTGTTGACTCTGCTTGTGGTTTTTATTGATTCATCAAGTTCAACGCCCAAATTGTGACTGAAATGAAATAATAATAATACCAATTCGTGTCTCCCTGTCACCCCCACTCGTAACTCCCCACAGGTTTTGTCGTTTGGTTTTTGTGCGTGCCTGATTTGAGCCACGTGCATAAATTTATGACGTATCGATTGTTATTAATTTCAACGCCAAGCTCGAATATTTAGACAATTTGTCAAAAAGTTCGACACCCACGAAAAACGCTTGACACTGATACAGTTGATGATGAGTAGGGAGTTCAAAGAGGTATCGACTATTGAGTGTGGAGTGGGTCGTTAAGGGGTTAATAATTGATTTATGTAGATGTGTGCAATGTACAACTTTCACTTACGGTTTATCATCTGTCACATCTCATCAACAGTGTGCGTGCGCCTTCATATCAGCTCATCAAAATGATGTGCTGATTCACTGATTCAATGATTGACTGATTGACTCATTGACCAATTCAACTCTCAACTTTCACACTCTGATAATTACTGGCTGGCAATATTGTCAATAATTATCTTCATATTTCACGAAAAATTGTAGACAAATGCGCGTCGTTGAATGTTTGTTTTGTTCGACTCTTGTTGTTTGTTTCTGCCATTGACAAATATGTGTTAATGGAAACGGAAAAGCATATGAAAATCAACACAGTATGCAACAAAGAGAGAGAGAGAGAGAGAGAGAGAGAGAGAGAGAGAGAGAGAGAGAGAGACAGTGGGATAGTGTGAGACAGAGACAGAATGGACTGTGTCCGTATTCAGTTCGCACAATTTGCGTATTATCCTTTAGTATCTTCCGTTTGGGAAGCAGCTCATTAATTGATATTGATGAGTCTCATTGTGCTAACGTATAGTTATGATCAGACTATAAATAGCAGATATATGTTTGTCAATCGAAGTGAAAGCTATTAATAGGATGGAATGCTTCATGAATAGCTTTAGTACACTTGTCAAGCAACGAAGACTTGCAACAAGTGAAAATGTTTAAAGGACAACTCTTTAAAGGCAAAGAAACAAATAAAAGAAAAGTAAGAAAATTTTTAAAATTAAATTAACATACAAATGATTTTTAGCTGAAGGAAAGTCTAAATTATTATATCAAATTAAATTAATTTATAATTTATTTGAAATTTTGAAAAACTCTCTAACAAAATTTAAATACATTTGTTGATTTAATTAAGAAAATTTCAATACATTTCAAAGCAAACCTTTTTGCACGTCAATTGTATAGATTAAATAACAAGACGCACAATAAAGAACTGATTTCAAAAATAGACGTTACGTATACGCGATGTGAGCCCAAGAGCAGCTAAAATAAAAATGTTTGTGGTAAAGTTTCGGTTTACGTCAAAGTGTCAGTTACACAATTAGGCGCTCATTACACATTAAATAGCACAAGTCTACATATCAATCATTCCCTAGCTCAACATTAATATTAACCCACAAGGTCATAGGTCATAATGAAGTATGAAATTGAAGTGAATTTGAGAAAGTGCAGCGTTTTAGCGCTTAAAGTATTACAGCTTGGTTTACAGCAAGTTCTCTTATATTGGTCACATAACCCTCACTCACCTATTACCCCCTGCTCCCGCCCTGCCCCACCCCACCCCACCCCTTCCTTCGATCCGCATTTATCATTATTAAGGCCTTTAATTTATGATACCCAGCAACACAGTCGTTGTCGTTTTTTATGGTGTGTGTTTTACATTGACTATAACATCGAGTCATATACTACACTCACATGTGTTGTAAGTACGGCAGCTGCCGTTCGCCTGTCGAGGAGTTCAAAGTACTGCCTGGCAGGCGGAAAAGGCTCGAAGAGCCGCAAGGGGCGGGAAGGACATACAGGTAACACTCCAGGCAGCGGCAGCACACATAAAATCGATAAATCTTAAAAATTCAATAACAGCCGCCACCACCGCACGCGAGTGTTGCTGGCCCAAAATGAATGAAAAAAAAAACCACATTGGGCCGCTAACTGAGTTAACCAGCCCAACTGGTTAAGGGCGCCAAATCAAAGGCGAGGGTCAATGGCAAATTGTATGGGGTATATAATGGCGGCAATAGCTTACTTTATTTCCTGATTGTAGTGTAGTGGAGTACAAACAAATTAAAGATTTATCAAGCAGAGCTCGTTGAACAAAAAACTTTTAATTGGCGGGCTTTAAGGCATTAACTATAGCTGCTGCTTAAACTCAAATACAAATACCAAAGACTGCCTGTGAGTTGGAAGCTTTTGGTAGTAAAATAATCCTTCAACAATTCAAAAAAGTAGAAGCTTCTTGAGACGCTTGAAGACGCTTCAAGAACGTGGCAAACTTTTGCTTTCATGTCGTGCCATGTACGACAAAAACTTGAAGTGAATTTCATTATTGGCCACCTTCGAGCTTGGCTCGGTACTTTAAAAGGTAATGCCAATTGTGGTATGGGAGCGAATTTGTCAGGTTGGTAGCAACAACAATTAATTATATACCAAAATATAGCGGCTGACCAGAGGCTGACTGTAGGCTTGCTTTTGGCCAGACCAAGAATTCTGGCATGGCAACAGGCAACAAATGACGAGCATAACAGAATTTTTACTTTTATACGTGTACTTAAGTATGTGTGTGAGTGTTTGTGTGTGTGGCCCACTCACATTTCGTATAATTTATGGCACATTCATAGCCAGACCACACTGAGAGAGAGATATATATGTATGTAAATGCATATTGTATTGGTTTATTTCGCTGCTGTCCTGAGATCCTGCTTCATGCTGTCTGCCATTAAAGTTTCCATTTTCTTTTCCTTAACGTTTTATTTTTGGCATGACCAAAAAAAATAATGTTGGTTTGGGTAGCAATGGGGGCGGTAAATGGCACCGCCTACTTCCAACGGCATTTTGAGTGCATTTACTGCGATAAGATACTTTCGGTAACTCAATTAAGTTCAAACTGTCGTGAGTCGAGGATCTGCATGGATATTTGCCACAATTAAATATGCGCCAAGCCAAATGCCCTAACTTAAATTCAATTAAGATCAAATCTATGCGCAGGAAATTCAAATATACTGAGAAATTCTAGTAGCAATTTAATTGATATACTTTAGAAGCAATTAATTGATATACTTTGGTTACCAAATATTTCTGTGAGCTTTGTTCAAGACTTTTGATATTTGATACTGCCAGATTTTGAATGTTGTTCAGGCAAGAAAAGCCTCAACTAATAACTGAAATGTAGACAAAGAAATATTATTTATATATATATGCTTTAATTCAAACTCAGTTAAGTTTAAATTTAGGCACATAAATTATTTCTTCTATATTCTTACAGAAATTGAATAGATAAATTCTTATGAAATTTGTTTCTGTTGGAGTTTTGTTGTACTAGAAATTGTAGAACAATAAGCATAAATTGTAGATTTGTTTATGTTCCTTAAGCGCAAGTATCGAAAGAGCTTTAGTTTTTGTTAATAAATGGTTTTCAAAAGAAGTTTTCTTCTAATCAATGACATGTAGACTTATAAATTGTTTGAATATAGTTTTAAAGTCAACAAACTTTGGGCAATATTAGTTTCAACTATAAAGTTTAATTTATAATAAGTTTGAACAGAAAATGCATTAATTATTGTACATATTCCGATAGAAATTTTAAAAAGTGTCTTGTTTAATTTAGATACATTATTGATTGCATTTCCTTAATGAAAATTTAGTGTCATAAATTCTAACTTTTAAAATCTGTTGCATACTTTGGGGCTTCAGGTTTATTCCTTATTAAATATCATTTTGAAAACTCGCAAGTGTATTAGAAATGACAGTATGCAATTGAGATAGACAAAAAGTTCAAAAGCTATCATTGAATTGCTCTTTGTCTATGTTTGTGTTCTGCTTTTTATTGTCAATGTTTTTGTGATGTTGTTGTTGATGTTCTTGCCTGCGCCTAACAATTAAACCATTTGCAGTTTATAACCATAGCATGCCATTAAACAGAATTAAGTCAATCCAGTTGCTCCGCTTGCCCCTTTTTAACCACCAACAACTGTCCCCACTCTCTCCCTCTCTTACTTTTGGCCAAAGAGTCAGTCAGTCAAGCGCAACGGCAGAAACTGGAGTACCGATTCAAGAGAGCTTCGCCATAAATCGCTTATCACGCGACATTAAAACAACAACAACAATGTTAACCCTGTTGTTATTGTCGTTCGCCATTGTTGTTGTTTTTCTTCATCCTGGTGTTCTTCTTGTTGTTGTTGTTATGGCCCGCAGCAAATGCCAAAAATTGCCGCACACAAAAACAATACAAAAACACAGTCTGTAAATGTAACGGCCACGGAGTTTTAATGTACTGCCGGTTGACTACACCAGCCCACTGCCACTCCCCCCACCACCCACAAAAGACACACACACTCATACACTCACCGAGTTGATGAAGGCGGCACTGTAAAGGGGCGTGGTGGCAGTGCAAAAGGAAACCTTGAAAAATGGCAACAGCAGATTAAGCGCATAAAATGTTCTCTCTTCCCCATTTGGAAAAACGTCTGGAAGCTGAAAATGCGCCGGTTACAAAAGGGGACAAAGGGAGACGAAGAGGTGAGAGGGCAGTTCGGGATTCAGGGGCGTGGTAAACCTAGCGAAATTGGATTTCTGTAGGGCAACAAGCAGCTAGAGTGAAGTCGAGGCCGAAATAAAAATTAAGACGTCATCAAAATGCAATTAAAAGTGTAGGTAAAAATGAGAATAGCCGCAGATTTATTTAAGCCCAAAACCCAAAAACCGAAACATTAAAGAAACGCCAACAACTGGACTAAAAGCAACAACAACCATTATAACAACAACAACACTAACAACATCTGCTGCTGTGCATTGTCTAAGTAGGGAAAAGGAGAGCAACCAAATAGATTTATTGTTGATGGCATTATTAAATTTCTTGATTTTTTTTTTTATTATTTTTCATTATATTTTGCTGCTGTCATAATAAAAAGGCAAGCAAAAAGTGTGATAATAGGAAAACCAACCAGTCGCTTGTTGGCCAAAAGGACATTCAGCTCTGGGTGGTTAAGCGTTAAGCAGCGTCGACCATATTCGAGAACCAGGGCTAACGATGATGCCCTCTCCCTCTCTCTCTTTCTCTTTCACTCTACCTCTATCTCACTGTTTCACTCTGTGTCCCTTTATGAAAATAGCGCTCAGTTGGGATTTTTCCGAGGCAGCAACAGCGATGTCAGCTCTCGACAACATCACGCCTCAGGGGCTACAGCAGCAGCAACAGCCAACAACTAAAACAACAAGAAACACAGCACTAACAACAACCACATTAAATGACAAAAATAAAAACAAGGCAAACAACAAAAAAGCAACAACACCAAAAAGTAGAATGATATTGAGTAAAATTGTTAGCCTTGAAATTAATGGCGAAGTTGACAACACACTATGCAAAATTGGCCATGAACGAATGCTGACACAGGACTTAATTATGATAATAATAGACGTTGATGTAGATACCGTTGAATAATTATAGCAAGCACTGTGACACACACAAAACAGTGTACATTAAAATAAAAACATGTTAGCACTAAACCATCAGTTTCAGACATATATAATTTTATATTTAAATACATTTTGTAAACACAATTTTGTTTTTTTAGGCAGAAGTTTTAGACGGCCTTGATAACTAAAAAACATACAATGGTATCCAATCTTCGATTGTGACATCATCAAGTTTGGCAAAATGGGTTCGATTTTAAGAATTTTAGATTTTGGTTGCGATTGATTCTCCTAGTCGTCCAGAGTATAAAAAGACATGACTTTTTAAGATATCACTTCATTTGGCTGAGTTTTGATCAGTCAAAGTTGGAAAAATTATGAATTTTAAATATTGACCTATGGACCACATATCTGAGGACTCTTTCATCCAAATTTGACAAAATGGGTTGACTTTTGAGAATTTTAGATTTTGCTTGCGATTGATTCAGCTAGTCGTCCAGATTATAAAAAGGTATGACTTTTTTAGATATCGCTTCATTTGGCTGAGTTATGATCAGTCAAAGTTGGGAAAATTGTGAATTTTAAATATTGACCTATGGACCACATATCTAAGGACTCTGGCATCCAAATTTTATAAAAATGGGTTCGATTTTAAGAATTTTAGATTTTGATTGCGATTGATTCAGCTAGTCGTCCAGATTATAAAAAGGTATGACTTTTTTAGATATCGCTTCATTTGGCTGAGTTATGATCAGTCAAAGTTGGGAAAATTGTGAATTTTAAATATTGACCTATGGACCACATATCTAAGGACTCTGGCATCCAAATTTTATAAAAATGGGTTCGATTTTAAGAATTTTAGATTTTGATTGCGATTGATTCAGCTAGTCGTCCAGATTATAAAAAGGTATGACTTTTTTAGATATCGCTTCATTTGGCTGAGTTATGATCAGTCAAAGTTGGGAAAATTGTGAATTTTAAATATTGACCTATGGACCACATATCTGAGGACTCTTTCATCCAAATTTGACAAAATGGGTTGACTTTTGAGAATTTTAGATTTTGATTGCGATTAATTCAGCTAGTCGTCCAGATTATAAAAAGGCATGACTTTTTAAGATATCACTTAATTTGGCTGAGTTATGATCAGTCAAAGTTGGGAAAATTGTGAATTTTAAATATTGACCTATGGACCACATATCTGAGGACTCTTTCATCCAAATTTGACAAAATGGGTTGACTTTTGAGAATTTTAGATTTTGATTGCGATTAATTCAGCTAGTCGTCCAGATTATAAAAAGGCATGACTTTTTAAGATATCACTTAATTTGGCTGAGTTATGATCAGTCAAAGTTGGGAAAATTGTGAATTTTAAATATTGAGCTGAGGACGACATATCTGGCATCCAAATTTGACAAAATGGGTTCGATTTTGTGAATTTTAGCTTTTGATTGCGATTAACTCTCCTAGTCGTCCAGATTATAAAAAGGCATGACTTTTTAAGATATCACTTAATTTGGCTGAGTTATGATCAGTCAAAGTTGGGAAAATTGTCAATTTTCAATATTGAACTTTATGGGGTCTACCACGCCACCTTCTGCCTATTACATACTTTTCACAAACCCAATACACTCTCTCCTGCAGAGAGTATAAAAATATTAATATGGATTTTAATCTTAAATCGGTAGCCAATCAATTGTGACCTTTAAAGCAATGTAATCAGTTTGTCTCAATCATGAGCAACAAGGTAGTCAAAAGCTGTTTCATTATCGATAAGACATTATATGGCAGACAGGCGAATGGCAAGGACTTTGACAGCAAACGCTGACAGCAATCGCAATTTCACACAAACGCACAAACCAACACACACACACACACACACACACACACACACACACACACACACACACACAGTAATACATTAAGATACGCATGTATATGTGTGTACTTACATATGGTTACTATAGTCAATATCGAAAAAGGTTGGCCAACAGAGAATCTGTTGCAATCAAAGCTCTAAGCAGCTTGGCAGCGTAAGTAATCTGAAGATTCTGAGATTGCATTAAAGCCAAACAATATTTAAAAATGTTTTACTCATTTGCCACGCCCCCCTTTCGACTGGAAATCGCTTTCGTACCCCAGAGACATAACTGTAATTACAAGAGTAAACGACTAACGCGCTTTATACTATATATATTTGTATATATATGTATATGTATAGCAAGGCAGCTTCCAGTAAACCTTCTGAGGCTTCATCCTCATCGTTGTCGTTGTCGTCGTCTGCTGCGGAAATGCCGCGAGCGGCAAAATCGAAAATACACAGAAAAAAGAAAGAGAAAAAAACAAAACAAAAAATGAAGGCAGAGAAATTATATACATATACATATATAGTATATATATATATATAAATTAAAAAACGAACCATGAAATAAGAAAATTTTTCAGAAGCAACAGCCGAAGAGAAAAGCAAAACGAGGACGCAGCAAAAATGCAACCAGAGAGAAGAGGAAGATATTTGAGAGGGAAGCAGAGAATGATGGGGGAGAGGTAAGTGTGAGTGAAAAGCAGCTCAAGCCAAGCTGCCAGGTGAGCACAATTTAATTTCTCAAGTTGGGTCTCTAATCAAAAGGATTTTTATCGCCTTGCCAACGACAAGGACGAGTACAAGTACGAGGACAAGACTGAGAACGAAGGCGTTGCCCGCCTTTGACAGCATTTTTATACAGTCTGCAAAATGTTGACAGGCAGCAAACTCCAGCTCCAGCTACAGCTCCAGCTCCAACACCAAAAGCAGCTCCGGCACTAGTTCCAGTTCCACTTGCCACGCCAGCTTCGAGTCAAACTCAGACTCCGACAAACTGAGGCGCTTTGACAAGGACACGATAGAACCACAGGACCCGTCGTTCGCTGCCGTCGCATGCAGCACGCAAAAAAGCCCAGACTCAGACCCAGAGACATAACCTGTACCATACTCTGAACCAAAGCCATCAACTCAAACTCAGACCATATCCTGTGAGTCTGCCTGCTGCCTGACTGAAGTGTGTGTCACAAACATGACAGGCGACGTCAACCGCCGCCAGCTCAAAAAGCAACAAAAAAAAATGAAGAAAAATATAGAAAAAACCAAACTGGAAAAATGAGTAAATCATTTGGCCAAGCCAAGTGAAAAGCCGAGTTTTTCTTCTACTCTTTTTCTTGCCTATTTCAATTTTTTTTTGCTTTTCGTTGGAGGCGACAACTAATTAAATTAGGCAATCCTTTACGGCTGCTGTGGCTTGAAAACATAAATAAACTGAAGCTCAAATTGGCGACGACAGCGTAGACGCCAACGCCAACGCCGATGCCGACGGCGCTGCCAATGCCGACGTTGCCGTCATTGGTTTCCGCTTCCGTGCCGGAAACCATTTTGGCGTGAACTCAGCCAAGTTTCTCGCAGAGAGTTTCTCATTTGCAGCGAATTTCGCTTGAATTTTGCATTAGCCCAGAGTCGGAATCAGGGGTTGGCGCTAAGTGCAGGCTCGTTTGAAATAAATATGCCGCAAAGCAAACAAACAATCAACCGACAGGGTGGGCAGGAGTGGGCGTTACGGGGAGACTGGCATGCGGCGCGACCAGGGCTGCACAAACAAATGACGTGTCAGGCAACCGCAGTCCAACATAGCCGCCAGAAATGAGCCGAATCGGACGCCAGAAGCCAAGAGTCGGCAGTCCACAGTCAGTAGCCAGCAGCCAGCAGCTAGAAAACCAGCAGCTAAAGACCATCAGCAGTAATACGAGTCCTACCAGTCCCGAGGCAGTCCGTCCATTCATTCAATTCCTTTAACCAGCCCTTCCAGGCTCCCAGCACCTCTGGTACTCTTGAATGGCTGCTGTAGTCGCTGCTTCTACCTCTGATGGCCTCGCTTCCGCCATCATCAGTTGGCAAACGATGCGACGCGACGTCAATGGCCGCCATTTGCAATTCAATTGCAAAAGCGCCACCTTTTGACGAGCGCCGGAAATCGCTTACTATGCTGCTAAGCGGCCATAAGCAAAAGTCAAAGGTTTACCAATACGTACCTTCTTATACTTTACAACTACCCTCCCACCCTTCCCCGCCTTACTCAGTCACATTTCTCGCTTACAGAAATCGCACAATAAAATGCCAACATTTTGCCAGCAACAGCAACTAATATCATATATAAATATACTATATAAAATACATTTAAAGGCTGTCTAATCCAAGCTTGAGTCAGTCACAGTCGTTAGGGATGGCATTAGTGATGGGGGCTTAGAAACCAGTTAAGTATTCAAAGTTTCTTGAGCAAATATGTGGAAAAAAACTCAAGAATCATCGACAAACTAACATAGTGTCTTGAAAAAGATCCCAGTTCAGATAACTAATGGCATGGAATAATTATTTAAATTCCATAAATTTAATTTTTAAAATGTTTATAAATAAATATCCAAATTTCTTATTAAGAATCTATTTGAGTAAATGAAGTTGTGTAAAATTAACACAATAAATTTGGAGTTTAAAGAATAGTTGACTGAAGTTTGATAAAGTATTGTATAACACTTAAAACTGAGTAGAAAATTCAGTAATTTTATAAATTATTTAACAATTATTATAAGTCTGCTAACAACTAATTCATATATAATAAATGTAACTATCTTATACTTGATTATAATCGTTTAAAGTTACATTTTTATACTGAAAAACGATTTTTAGCCTTAAAAAGAATTCCAGCATTTGAATAAAAACAAATATTTAATTTTGAATTTATTCTACTTTCAACTTTTCCTCTTTCTCTACCCACTAAATGAAGCTTTTAATAAAATTTCTTTTCACGATAAATTTTCTGGCTTAGTTCCGCTCTGAGTTTATGCCATCTCTAGGGATCTTTATTATGGCAATCGTTGAGCAAAAAATGCAAGTCAATTAAGTAGCAAATGGTTGGATGGCATCAGTGCAAACAATCGCAGCGAGAAGCATTTCAAGCATCTTCTGCATAAATCGAGAGCAAATTGAGCCAATTCCTGTATAAATACAACGCACTAACGAGATGAGAGTTGAGATGAGAATCGCAAATCTGTAGAAGTAGATTTTACTGTGGATATTAAGGCAAAAAAAAGAAGAAAAAAAATACAGAACTAAGGATGTGGATAAGGAAGCAGTGATGAGAGCCAAAAGCATTACCAGTAAAAGTGCCATAAAAATGTGTATTAAAATGAGTAAAAACATTTATTTGCATAAAAGTCGGCCACGAGTGAATGCGACAGCAATTGACAGAGAGAGGGAGTGGGAGCGAGAAAGAGAGGCACTGAGATGGAGTAAAAATAACACAGAAAAAAAAAATAGAAACTAAAACTATTTCAAGTGGCAAAAGTTTTAGCTGCGTACACTTTTTAGTCCCCGAGTCGAGGCTCTCGAGTGTGTACTCGAGTCACGCATAAGTTGCAAGCAAGCAGGTCGAAGGAAACACTAACAAATGACAGCAGCAAGGATACTCTTACTCTGTCTCTCTCTCACTCTCTCTCTTTCTCCTAGACTAAATTGCAAGTTAAGCCAAAAGGCCAAATACACACACTAACACACACACACATACACATATATAAATACACACTCAAACACAAACTGAAGCGCAGCAAAGTGCGTTTCAGGGTTGCTGCAATATTTAGTCAAGAGAACCTTCTTATAAGCCAAATAAAACCAAAACTTCAGCTTTACTTAATTCAAAAAGCTTTCCAGGTGCATTTGGACACTGATTATACAGCATATATTCACTTGAACACAAACACATAATTCGGAAACACTCTGATTTCATTATTTTAAGCTCTAATTTGCTAGTCCCAGAGCTGACATAAGTTTTATAGAGCGCAATTAGCAACAAAATCAATAGAAATAAGTCATATACTAGAGCCTGACAAGATATATGATATATTAACCATTAGCAGGAGTTGTGAGTTTACTAAGCAACATAACTCATAACTCAGAAAACATCAGTGAGTTGAAAGTCCTTTGCCTTTGTATTGACTATATCATACAGTCTGTACGTCAGCTCAATTCTCATTTCAGACTTAATATATTTTAGCTAACAATGACCCAAAAAAAAGGTGTTTTAATCCCCATTTGAGAAATATTCAAAGGTGAAGATTATTGCATAAGTTTTTAAGCCCTTTGCACTTCAGCGTCATAGTTAGAATTCCTGAGATATTGGCAAATGACTCAGCTGCAGATGTTTAGTAGCTTAAGAGTTACCATGTTGCATGTTGCATGCCTCAGTAGAAAACCTCAAATGTTTCATGTCATTGGAAGCAGACGCTTCGGTTGCCAAGACGAAAATGAAATGGTTTTGCGTCCAAATGAAAATATACGCAATCAATTCTGTTTACCCCTTAAGCAGTCCGTGTTTCTATGTGGGAGTGAGTGACTGACTTTTATGTGTGTTTGCGTGGGTGTGTGTCTGTGTGTGTTTGAATGATTTTGACTGCCAAGTCCAAGTCAAAAGTCTCGTCAAAGTCGTAAAGGCCAACGGCGATTAACTTAAGTCAAACATTGAGTGATTGTTTTGCAGTGCACGAAGAACAGAAACTTCAACGCCAACTACAGCAAAGACTCACCATAGTGGACACTGGATAGTGAAGAGTCTGTTGCTGATTAAGGCCTTGCTGCATTTGTTATCACAGAGTTGGAGGAGGAGCGAATGGGGAAGAGATAGAGTGGGAGGACAGAGAGAATCGACAAGAAACAGCAACGGATGTCAGTTGATGGCCGCAGGCAGTCCGGTTGCAACGCGGTTATCAAAGTGTTTGCGAATGAGGCACGCAAAACGCGTCAACATCAACGAACATGACGACACGCAGCTGAAAAGTGGAAAATAGAGAAGAGAGTGGAAAGCGGGAAGCGGGATGCGGGTTGCGGGGAGCAGGGAGTAAGAAGCGAGTAGCAGCAGTGACAGGATTTCCGCGGCATCCGAACGGATAAAAATAAATTCAGAAATTGCTACCGTTTCTGCACAACTCACAACCCAAACAGATAGAGATAGAGTGGCTGAGTGAAACAGAGATAGTGTGCGAGCGAAACAGAAAGAGCATGAGTGAGTGGAAAGTGGCAACTTTTGCTCAAGTGCCGTCAATGATTGTTCCTTTTTCATTCCTCTTTCCACTTTCCACTTGCCTCTGTCCCCCCCTTCCCACAATCGTCTTTATCTCAACAACTTCAACTCTTTCGATCCTGTTTTCAGCTCTGCAATGCGTGTGCTTTAAGTCCTTGTCACAGGAGGCATCTTCTCAACTAAATCCCAACTCGTTTGCAATTCGATTTGTGTCGCTTTAACTTTTACCCGTCGATTGAGTTTTACATTCTATATTTAGACAGAAGAAAATGCGTAGAAATTTACTAAAAATGTCAATCACAAAACATTTTCACAATTCTAAATGTTTTTGCTGTTACCAGACATAATTTCAACGCAAACGCAGTATTCGCTGTGCGCAAATTAACATCAATTAGTTGTGCCATACAGAATGTATGTTGTTTTCCCGTTCATCCCATTTTCATTATCATTTTGGGAATCGAGTGTGGAGGGGAGGGGTAAAAGCCCCAAAAACAAATGAAGAATTTTGTCAGGAATTTTGCTTAGTTCAGTTTATCCAGCTGCTGTAATTATAGCTCATCTAACAATGCAGCCTGGCTTCGTCTTATATTTGAACTACATAAGAAAAATACTTGAGCCAAGAGTTGACGCCTTCACTATCGTTATTTCATTTCCCCTCTTCTCCTCTCCCTCACTCACTCTCTCTCTCATAAAGCCTCCCCTCGAGTGCGCTGGTGATAAATGGACATTGGGATATTGTCGATGCGATAATGAGAAGGCGCGTGCTTTTCTAGTATGCTTCTGTCTCTATGTGTTTGTGTGTGTGTGAGTTGAGTCTTTACATTAATCATAGCATACTTATGAGCGTCAAGTGTAATTGAAAGACATTAGAAAACTTGTTTTAATGGCATCAAGTTTGTTTTATGGATTTACAAACATTGCTTACTGTTTTTCGCAAACGAAAAACGCATTTATTATTGATTGTCAAACTTACACTTGCAGCTCAATATACCCTGTGTGTCTTGGAAATGGGGCATAAGAGGTAAAATAGTTTGATGATTACAAAAGTTATTTGCAAAAAGCACCCAAGGAGAACTTTAATAACTTTTAATTAGATATAATTGTTTGACTTTAAGAGAATAATATCTTAAGATAGGAATCTTTTTAAACAACAAATTTTTCAAGAAGAAAGAGATTTACAAGAATTTTGTAATAAACTCTTATTAACTACTTTAACCATTTAAAAATATATGAGTAAATAATTGTCAAAGGGTATGTAAGTGCTGCATTTCAGCAGTTTAAGTCTACGGTACTCTTTTCTAGAGCATTCTCACTTGTTTTCTCATCTCATTTTGAGCTCATTGGCAACTATGCCCAACTCATTACGATTGACACTATGTCAATTAAGTATATATACTATATAGATACATTTACACACCCACAAACACACACAGCTTAATTGTGGCATACTTAACTGCGAAATCAGAGACATTTATTAGTTTCGGGTTTTTAGGCCTTGGCTTTTGATCTTTTGCCTAAATTAAAATAAAAACCACAATTTCCATTACATTTATTTCTATTTTGTTTGAACGAGAGCGCGACAGAGTGTGTACTCTGTACACTGTACACAGTACCATTAGCTGGTTGGTTGCTGCTGACGATGGTGTGAATTTTGATGCGGCTTTTGTGGCTTGAGCCTTTGATTGATCGAAACAAGTTGCACAAATTGCGTTACTTTTAACGAAAAACATTCAATATTTACAACAATCTTTTGCGGCATCATTGCCACCCCTTAAAAAAAGCAAAAGTTCAAAGTTCACAGCACACACACACACACACTGTTTTTTTTATGCCGCTTTAGAAAAATATAAAAAAAAATAAAAATACGTCAATGCTGGGAATGAGAAAACAACAACAATAAATGAAGTTGAGAAAATTGCAAAATACGCGAGCGCTCACACAGTTAATAAAAGTTTATGCGTAGAATCAGCAATAAAGCTGCCCTCTCAACTTTAGATATAATTAAATTTTCCCAACAATGTGGCCCCTATATATATACACGATGCAAGTAAGTATATATGTATGTATATAATTGTAGTATATTTATGTTAGTATACTTTATATTCCATTGCAGATATAATTTGCCAAAGCTTACGCCACGTTTATTCCATCTTTTCATTTCTTTTTGTTCGCTGTTTTGCATAAAAAGTACAAAGGGCAAGAGAAACCGGCAGCAAACTGTGAACAAGGCTAATATCTTTTTAAATCATAACTTGACTTTATGCGTACATACATACGTATAAAGTAAGGCCACAGTAACAGGAACGAAACAGGTACCCCCTGAGGGCACTGGCTGAGCATCAACGCTCCCTTTTGCATAAAGTCCAAAGTTACAGTTCCGTTGGCGTTTGAATAATTGTTTGACATTTTGAATAATTTAATTCAGCGACTGTTTTTAAGTGTTGTTCGAGTGAAAATGAAATTGAAAACCAGATTTTTCCCAAGCATCTACATTTCTCTTTCATTCCCCCCTCCCGTCTCTCCTCTCTCTCTCATCATCTCTGGTGCGCTCTTTAGTTGCGAGTTCAAGATTATAGCTTTGGGAATTTGGTGACGCCGTCGACGGCAACGCTGATGCCAGTTTTTATTTGGCCAACAAAGCGACAACAGACAAAACGCCTCTTAGGGGTTGGCTTCAAGGAGGGAGTGTAGGAGTAGCAGAGAGAGAGAGAGGGATAGGAGCTACAAAGGCTCCAGGCTGGGCGGCAAAACTGCTCACTAATCGAGCAATTAAACACGTCTCGCATTTGGACTGACGACCGGGCAAATAGCCAAGCAGCGAAACAATTGCCAACTACCAACTGCCAGCTGCCTGCCTGCTGGCTTAACCAAAGCTCATTTCGACCAGGTTTCTAGCCTAGACCGACTAAACTCGATCACACTCGTCTACAAAACCTCAATTAATAACTAAAGTCAGTGTTAATTAAACTGAAATTATTATATATTATATATAGCTATATACAACGTATTCTTTAATGTAAAATCTTATTCGCAACATGTTTTATAAATAAATTGAGGCAGACATGTAAATATATTAAAGTTTCCTTTGATATTGTTGAGATAAATGAAGGTTGGAATATTTGACAACAAATTCCAAGAATTTATAAAGCAAAATTAAATAAATGCAACCAGATTTTAAGAGAGGAAAATATGAAATAAAATTAAATAAACTCAAAGAAATTTAACGTAAAGAAATTGGGAAACAATATTATTGTCTTAAGCAAAAAAAAAAAATCAATTAAATAATATTAAGTTAGAATCAAATTACTATTATTTCCTAAATAATTATTAAGGGAGTATTTGTTCTTTGTCAAATTATTGAATTTTCTTGCTTATTTGATATGCAATTTTGTTGTTCAGTGTACAGTGTATTTGCGGGTGTGTGTTTACTTTTGCCACCTGCAACTTCAAAGCAACGCACACGAAACAAAAAAAAATGAAACTGAAATGAAATAAAATAAAATAAAACTAAAACAGTTTAAGTGGCACTTTTATGGCATTAAGACTGCGTCAGCGTCAGTATGGCTTTTTCGCTGATAATTGCCAAGTTAGAGGTGGAGCCAGGTGGGCACAACTAGAACTCCCAAAAGACATTTACAGTGGCTTATGGAAGCATATTAATATAAGCAAAGCCAGCTAAGGGACTCAACTCAACTCGACTCAACTCGACTTGACTCGACTCGACTCGAAGCACAAAAGCCCAGGCAAAGGCCAATTAAAGGCCCAGTAGGAAATGGATAAAGTGCTTATTAATTCGGCGCTTTAATTTCTTCATTTGTTTCTCACCTGCTACAAAAAAAAGAAAAAGAAAAAAAATAGAAAGAAACATAAAACAACTAGAATTAAACAAAAGGCTCAAGCTGACAACATATTTAGCTCGTTGGCCATGCAAAGCCAATTGTGTGACTAAATGTGCTCCATTTCCATGACCATTTCCATCACCCCAACCCCTCCCTTCCTGCCCTCGTTCAACTTCAGTTTTCCTTGCGCTGCTGGGCACAGTTTTGGCGTCTCCGTTTTTCCAACTGTCGTACATTTGACTAATGCACAACAAAAGTGGAGTGTTACAGGATATGCATAATACATCGGGTACACTTGTAAGTGAGACAATAATAGAAAAGAAAAAGCGCTTCAGTGCACACAGCACAGCACAGAGACAGAGGCAGAGATACAGCCGGAGCAGAGACAGAGGCAGAGGCAGAGACACAGAAACAGAGAGCGACATGGCAGGCTCAGTGAAAAATACAAAAAAAACTTAAATGGAGGAAGAAAAGCAAGAAAAATGGCAAAGCAAAGGAAAAGCTTATAGAGCGCAGAGAGACAAAAAGTGACGGCAAAAGGATGACAATACAAACTGGCGCCACTTGCCTCGCACGCAGTCGCTAGGCCAACATACATTTCCCTCCAACCCCCCCTTCTCTTTGTATCTCCACTGCTTTTTTCTATGTTTCTAGGATGAGTGCGGCTCGACGTCGACAGTATGCCAGGCCTGCCAGATAGCAGCAACAACAATAACAACAGCAACAAACCTAGCAAAGTCAGCTTTAACACCTGACCTGGTCCTGCTGCCACTCATATGCATACATGGCACAGTCTCTGGTAAAACTGGCAACTGGCAGCTGGCAACACGCACACATCATTTTTTATCCAAATGCAGCCCCAAAGCGAACCAGCGGCAGCTTGACCCATATCCCAGTCGAGTATGCACACCTAATAAGCATATGCACATTGACCTTACATTTACCTGCAGCTGCATTGCAACTGCGAACGTGTGAAAGCTAATTAAAGTCGGCGCACGTCACGTATACGCAATTTATGTAAAATAAATACAACAAAATTTACACACGCTATGTTAATGAATCTATATTATTATGTTGTCACTAGTGTATTCGTAATAAACTATGTCACATTTGCACACCGTATTATCGTTATTATAAATAAAAATAATTATATAACAATTTTGCAATTTAAATAAAAATCTCATTACATAATTTTTGATTAATTTGTAGCGTTTTCCCTTTATTTTTTGCTTACTTTCCCAAATGTAAATAACAATAATTCAGTGAATATAATTCGAAACGAATTACGTTATAATAATAAGATTAAATAAAGTCTATTAGTTCATGGTTGAGAGTGTTCAACTTTAAGATACTCAGTAGTGTTATGTGTTGTTAAATGTATTAAAAAATAATATTTTAAATAAAAAATTGAACTAAATTTAAAGCTTTGTTTGATTCTACGCAGAAATCAAAGAGTTGCTGATCTCTAAATTTTTTATAAATAGTCTTTTACTTTTTAGAGATAATAAATTCTGTTGTGTCACCCTTTAAAAATTCCCAATCTAATCAACTTTTATTAAAAACAAAAGTATACAATTTAACTTTTAATCAACTGCAGTGTACATAATTGTAATTTAAATTAAAATAAATCAAATTGCGTGTTCACAAATATTTATTTATTTTATAAAATCATAAAAAGTTATTTTAACATCTGCCCAAACCATTTTGGTGCTTACGGCAGATAACAATAAATGTTAAATAAACAATTTTATAGAAAAGTAAAAAATTTAAAATACTTTTTCTATTTTAGCTTGACAACTTGTATGTGGAATTCTTGAATGAATTACGCAAGTGGTGAAAACATGCCATTAATTTTGATGGCGATTTTATTAATCTTATTGTAGCACAAATTATTGATAAGACAAGTTTAAATATCTTCAAGTGGTAAGTGTATGATAATGCAATTCTTCTTCGATTGGGTACCAAACCAATGGTTCTACTTTGCTTTGTTAATGATATGAGCCTAAATCAATTGATTAGTCGTCTTTCTAACTTTGGAACGTGCAGAACGTTGAATTTGGCAATGAATATCAGCTGGGATAGTAAGGAAAAAATCTGGAGCGGTCCACCAAGGACTTCCATGTACAATGAGGACACTTCTTTGGGCACAATTGTATACAATACAATGAAGAATTATCCAAAGAATGTGATTCAGGTGGGCATTAGCAATATGTAAGAAAAGTGTATATCAAAACTACAGGAAACATATCAAATTATTAAACAGATTTCGGATACTGATGGCGTTGTGGTGGACAATGAATTGGCGCTCACTTGGGGCGTTCGTTTGGCCCAGCAGCTTAAGAAACGTGGCCTGGATCATAGAAACGTTGTTGGAATTGTGGCCAAAACTAGCACCTATGTGATGCCAGTGGGTGTTGCATGTCTCCTGAATACAACACCTTTCCATGCCGTTAATCCAATCTTCGACGTAGGTGAGTAGCTCACCTCATGCGCTGTGGACTTTGAACCGCATACGTTAATTCGATAACCTCACTATCTTACAGCGACTCTTAAGCACATGTTTGAGATAACTAAACCAGCAATGATATTCTGTGATGGAGAGGTCTATGATAAGGTGCGTGAAGCCACCAGGGGCTGGTCCCCTGAAGTCATTACTTTATATCAACCCATTGAAGGTGTGCTGAGCATTGAAAAGCTGCTCGAACCAACAGAAAATGAACTTCCCGTTGGACTTTATCGGTAAGTCCAAAAAGAAATGGATTTTTGGTGCAATTAGTGAGAGTTTTATAATTTCTAGGCCAGAACCACTAAAGGATGGCAGTGATCAAACCGTTGCAATTATATGCTCATCAGGAACTACAGGATTACCTAAAGCTGTTTGCATTTCAAACAGTGTGCTAATACAGGATACAATGTAAGTAGGAGAAGAAATTTCCCTTTTCTATAACTTATATATATATATATATATATATATATATATATATATTTAATCCCCTTTAGGTTGGTTAATGCTGAAACGATATTCTATATAAGCAGCGGATTGGATTGGATCAGTGGTTTGTGGGCCTTCATGTTTACGGTACTTTTTGGCAGCACTCGTATCCTGAGTGATAAACCATTTTCACCTGAATTCTTTATTCAATTGGTGAAGAAATATAAAATTAATTATTCAACATTGGCACCCATACACTTAACTGCCATTGCCGGTTGTAAGGAAGCAACTCCAGAAGCTTTTGCTACAATGCGAAATCTGAATTATGGCGGAGGAATTTTATCGCAGGCGACTCTAAAACGCATTCAGGAATTATTCAAAGATGCTACATATAATTCTGCATATGCGATGAGTGAAGCTGGCATTGTAACCATGAATTTTGGTATTACCAATGCCGCATCAGCTGGTAGACCTAATCCCGGCATGAAAGTTCGAATTGTCAATGAGGAGGGCAAAAGTTTAGGCCACAATGAGGTCGGTGAGATCTATGTGCATACGGGAAAACCATGGAATGGTTATTATGGCAACCCTGTTGCCACACGACAAATTCAAGACTTTCAGGGTTGGATTCACACTGGTGACTTGGGTTACTTTGATGACAACAACTATCTGTTTATTGTGGATCGTATGAAGGAAACTCTTAAGTACAAAGGCATTCATTATTGGCCCACTGAGATCGAGAATGCTATACAGGAATTACCCCAGGTCAAGGCTGCCTGTGTTGTGGGTGTTCCCGATGAGATTCTTTGGGATGCTGCCGGTGCTCTGGTACTAAAGAATCCAGGTGCTGAAATAAGTGCCAAAGAAATCATAGACTATGTTGCCAAGCGTTTGCCTGTGGAAACAAAACAACTTCATGCAGGAGTTCGATTCACTGATCGACTTCCCTTCAATGCCAATGGCAAATTCATGAGAAAAGCTGCGCTCGATATGTTTAAGTCACTTAACTAACTTGTAAATTGCGTTAAAGGAATTTCAATAAATATCTGTTATTATTTCATAAATAAATCAAAGTACTCTAAATCATTTTTTAAGCGACTAGCGTTCACTTTTAATTACTTTATAGGGCTAAACTAAATTTATTGCGCTCTTAAGCTAATTGAAGTGCTCTTGATAACACGTGCATTTTTGTCACTAGTTCCGTTCACGATAAACTTATTTTAACTGATAATAATTCTCAGATTAAGTCGTACTAGAAATAATCGTTAATACTGCTGTGAGAGAGCAGCTGAAAGAGAATATTTTCCATCGTACTTAGTGCAAGAGTTTATCTTTGGTAAACTACTTGATAAATTTGACGATTTTGCCTATATTTTAATAGACATTTAATTCAGATACTTGATTCTCTCAGAAAATATATCCTCTTTCCTTTATAACATCATATACCTTAAGAAAGTGGCGTGATATTTTTTGCTGTGTATTCAGTGTATGTAGTGATAACGATAATACAACAAATATTGGAACAACTGATTAACATCTAGGTCGAACAAAATCCGAGATGATTTATAAGTTTTTAAAATAAATACGTATTTGATAAGAAATTGTTGCACTTTGAGTTGTAGGATTTTTAGCACACAGTATACAAATTATTAATCGTTTTTAACTGATTTATTTGCTTAGAAAATGCATCGAAAATCTTTTGAAAAATTTAAAAGAGAAGTACTATAAAGCGGATCAGTAAATATATATCAAAAATTTGTAGTAAATATAATAAAATCTGTGATTTTTTAATTTATTTAACAAAATTTATCTAACCAATTTTATTTACAGTATAATAAAGAAATCACCAAAAAGGCACTTCTTCTTGTCCATATCTATTTAGAAACTGCCGATTATACCCTCTAAACAAATTGACCATAAAAGGAGTTGAATGCACACAAAGCATTTGAATGAAACTCTCTGTATTTATGCAAATATCTAATGTTTCCGATCACATTGAAGAGCGTGTAAAAGGCTCGTAATTCGATCATAGTACATACTTAGAAACTGTATAAGTTGAAATGCGCAATCTTTTTGCAGGTGACACAGCACAAATCCCCCCGCCACGCACACACACTTACACACACGTGCTCACACACACAGTTACAAACTCAATCCCTTTATGTGCAGTAGAGGCTTTTCAGGCCTAAACCTCGACACAAGTACGACGCAAATGTGTCTTAAAAAGAAGCAATGCGAAAGGTTTACCAAAGTTATGGGCTAGCTATACTCCCTCCTACCCCCCCCCACCTCTTCAAAGGAACACCCTTAACCCCCTCTGCCTGCATTCCAGTCTTACTCCAATGGCAGTTAACTGGTACAAAAGGGACATGGAGGCGTCAGCAAGGGAAAAATGCAAATATTTGTAAAATATATGCGTGTAAAAATTGTTGTGCTCCATTATCCTTTTAACTGGATATGGGCGAGCACATGCGGGACCTGAGCCAAGGCAAATACCAAATACCAGGAGCCAACAGCTAAACAGGAGTAGTAGCTGAAGATAACAGCGTCTCTGTCCCTGAGAAAGGACAACCAAGTCAACTTGAAGGGTTTTCTTTGGCTTTCTTCTTTTTTTTTTTTACTCAGCCATGTCGAAGCGTGTGTGTGTGTGTGTGTGTGAGTGTGTGCGATTTGCTCAGCAGGAATCAGGACAAGCAAGACAGGTGCCCGTCTATCTAAGTAAGTGGGCTGTCAAAGCAAACAGCAACAACAGGAGGAACAACAACAACAACGACAGTGGCAAATAATAATAAAGTAAAAAACGAAGGCAGCCAAGTGCCGCGTAACGAGGCAGCAACAGCAACAGAGGCCGCAACATGACACTTTAAACGTTTTACTGTCCTCCAAAATGGTGGCATCAGTATACTAGAAGTGTCAGCACAAGGGATCTGTGAGAAGAGCAGAGCACAGGATTTGTGCCACTGATTGCCGATATACAAAGTTTTTTTTCACTCATTTTTTGTGAGCCTGCTCTGCCATTAAATTACTCACGCACTTGTAATCAATTGAAGTTATTGCATAATTTCGACATTGATAGAGTACGAAAGTCATTTCGATGTGATTTAATATACACGCATACTCACACACACACACACACACATATCGACACACATAGACACACACACACATGCACACAGAGAGACAGTTATACGCCTCGTCGCATAATGTGTCACATTTCATTTGTTTCGCTCTGCTGGCTTCGCAGTCAACGACAATGACAACTGAGACGGCAGCAGCGATGCTGACTTCGACTGCGACAGCGACTGCGGACAGCGATAACAACAACAATGAGAACAATAACTACAAGAACAACAACAACAACTAGAGCTGTGCATATGAATGCCGCTCTCGACATCAGTTTCCAGTTGCTATCTCTTTCTAACTCGTTGTGTCTCTGTCGGTTACAACAAATGCACATTGTACTAGAAACAGACACACACAACCAACACACACACACACACAGGCATAAGCATAGAGTTGTCATATCATATATGTTCTCTGCTTACAGCTTCAATGCTTGTAATATGTCTATACACACCCATACCCACGCACACCCCTACACACACACACATACAAGCTGCTATTGTTTTGTCCCTACGTTCGACTTTCTGTCTGTCCCACTGTCTAACAGTAGTCAATCAGATCCTGCGATTGCCAGTCGTCATCATACTCGACATCGACATCGCGAATGATTTATGAGTCGCTTCTTGTTCTTCCTGCTCTGATTCGTATACTGATTCTGCATCTTCTTCTTCTCTTTATTGTTGTTGTGTTTGTTGTCATTTGTTGTTCCTGCTTTGTGCAGCATTTTGTCAGTTTGCCGTTTGCCATTTGCCATTTGCTCTCGCCTGTCGCTTAAAGAAATTGAACTGTCATATACCGCCCAAGCATCTAATAATCGGTTAAGTTCTTCAACAAAATATGAAATAATCCATCTCATGAGATCAACAATAGAAACTCAAATCTACTATTATTTTAAATACCAAGTTAAAAAGTAAACACATTCCCAAGCGAATTGTTCAATTCACTCCTAATTAGTTTGAACCTTCGAAGTTAGCAATTAAAAAGTTTATTAAAGCTCGACAAACTTAAGAAAATCATAAAAATTGATTTGAAATGACCTTATTATTAATTAGAGAATTTTATAGCATTATATACTTGAACAAGATATTAATTAAATTTACTATCTAAGCCAATTATGCTGGGAGCTATCAATTTTAATACTATCTTTGTAAGAAACGTGCGGAAATTTTATGGTTAATCAAATTTAAGCTTATGAACAGTTTCTAGTCAAAAGATATCAATGTAAAAAAGTTAATAAACTAGTGATAAAAGTACAATAGCTCTAAGCAACACGTTTCAACAAAATATAAATGGAAAAAATGATTGAAAAGAAATGTTTTGCGTACTCAATTCAAGATAGTTTTCTAAAAATTGTTTATAGAAAATTAATGATGTTTTTACATCATTTTGTTTTTCATTATTTCAAACCTCATTTATCACTTTATTTATAATATAAGCACATATCATTCTAAATACTTAGTTAAAGCTCTGTTTTACCAGCGGCTTTGATTTACAGCACCGGCAGTTTAATCGGATTTATTCCCAGTTTTGTGGGCTGTATCAATGCTTCAATGTAATTGCTGCCACGTACAGACCTTTATGTTGACCCCAAAGAAGCAGTAAGAGTGGAGTGTGGAGAGAGTAGTTGAGGGGGTAGAGGAAGAGGAAGAGGAGTATTCCCTGTTACTTCTATATACAAAACACTCTCACATATACCTACAGCGCGTGCAGTCGGCATATTAGCCATTCATTGAGCGCGTTTATAGCGCGCTTTTGTGCGCCTCTGTAATACAAACACACACGCAGTGCACACACACACACACACACACACACACGTGCTCGGTGAGTAGGAACCTTTTGCATTCAAAGCAAAAGGTCCTTTTGGCGGATTTACTGATTGATGGCTATTAATTTATTTGTTGAGTGGTCCTTCTCATCCAACAGACTTGACAGAGTAGCCAAGCTGTGGAACACTGTGTGTGTGTGTGTTAGTTTGCCAAGCTGAAAGGCAGTCAGGCAACAGCTTCACAAAATAGTCGAATTAATAAAGATTTAGACATTGTTCGCGCCATTCATTGTTGTGCTTTCTTCGTAGCCATCGCCATCGCCATCGTATTTGCCATTCGCCATTCGGTATTCGCCATTTGCCGGGAAGCCATAATGCGCTTTGCTTTGCTGCCAAAGCCATTGAAATCGATGTCTACAAAAAGGAATACAGCAGACAAATTCATTGATAGAGCCAAGCTCTATTCTTTCCCTATATACATATATATAGTAAATACTTAAATATGTATACATACTTTGATTCTATTGCCACTAATCGATAAGGTGACAGTCACAGTGTAGTTCAATTTGTTGTACAGCATCAACTTATTTTGATTTGAGCATTGAACGGGGATTGTTTGACTAATTACATCACTAGCGTGCATGTACTTGTGTCACTAGTAAACACTTTTAGTATAATTTAGGTAGAAAGCAGTTCTTAAATATTATTTCTTGAATAGGATTTAGTAGTTTTACTACAAACCACTCGTGGAGCACTGGCTAGCTTGCACTTTCGTCACTAGTTATACCAATTTTGAGCTTAAAATTGATTTTAAACTAGTTCTTGTGACTTCAATTAGTCCCTTAACTGCCACAAAGTTAATGGGAATACTTTCGTCACTAGTCTACAACTACTTCTCAAACGTCTAGTACCCTTATGTGTACCTTAAGATGATTTATTTGCTATCAGTACAATTTTCTAGCATTTAAAACTAATAGGAGTACACTTTTGTCACTAGTTTGCACTCTTCCCTTACAGCACTTGAAGCGTATTTAATCAACTTAATCTTATTAAGTTTATCTTTTTTATGTACAACCCAAGTCAATGACCTTTGCGAAACTCTTGAAACTTTTAAATTAGTTTCTAAGCGAGTTGAGGAAAAAAACTTAACTTGAAATAAGTATAATTTTGTTAAGCTGTTTCGTTGCGACAAGAACTTGATAAATTAACTAATGCTTTAACATCAGACAAGAAAGCAGCCAATTTCATTATTATTAATAGCTTTAATAATAATTGTTTGTGTCGGCAAAGTTTTTTTTTTTTTTGTTTTCTTCTATTTTGGCTAAAAATCCTTGAACTACTTTAGGCCGTCTCGCGGTCTATCCGAAAGCTGCGCCTTAAAGGTCAAACCATTGAGAGAGTTTTACACTAATTACCGCTTGGCATGTGACTTATGACATTCAAAATCTTTGCTAATGGCAGCACGCAAATGTGGGCGCGGCACGCCTCTCAAATCCACAAAAAAAAATAGAGTATTAAATGGAAAACCCTTCGAGGTGATTTTAAAATGAATCTTTGAATCTTTTAAGCTGAAATCAAAAGCCAAATAAGTATCTAGAAATGTACAGTGAGCACGTGAAATATTACAGAAAAGCCATAAATATTTAAATTGATTAAAGAAATCAATTTTATATGGGCGTTATGAAAACGAATAGACAGTGACAACAACAGCAAGAACAACAACACTTGGAACAACACCCACAAGAACAACAACAACTGTCAGCATTCGGTGGAAACATCGTGACTTACTTTTAGGCTTGTTTCCATGTGAGCTTTTCCGTGTTTCCCTGTATATGTGTGTATGGGTGTGTGTGTGTGTGTGTATCTTTAGCTAAATATGAGTGAGTATCTATCTGTCTGTGTGTGGCCATAGATAATCAAATTTGGCACTAATTCACAGCAGACACGCAAAGCATAAATAAACTTGCCAAAGTCTTTTTACTCTTTTTTTTTTTTTTTTGCTTTATTATTTTGTCTGCTGTCGATTTTTTTTGAAACCAATTTGCAACCGCAGCGTGTTAAAGTGCTCATAACCGAAGATAAAATGCCCTGAAGATTCGAATGTATATATATATATATATAAGATATAGATAATACGCCACGTGTGCCAGCTATAATTCCAACAGCAGTAACGATTTAAACAAATATTACGTATACGCATTTTCAAATGTTTAATAATAAAAATGCGGTAGTGAAGCCACAGTGTTTATCTATTTGAGAATAAACTAAGCCTTCTACTATCTGTCACGTTCAAGGTTCGAATGCCCTCAAGTGCCCATAAGAAAATACTACTCATGTGCGTTAACTTCAACGTTTAACTATGTTTGCGATTAAATTTTGATTCATTGAAATTTTGTTGATGGATTAAATGCTGGTGCCGCTATTGATAATGTTTATATTTTAATAATAATAATAATATTATTATCTTTAATAATTTATAAACCGTTTTCAGCTGCCGCAATCAGTGCTGTCAATAAGCATAGAGCTGATAAAACAGAAACGGCTATTGAACAACTTAGAGATAATAACTCAAATCAAACGGTGGAATACCCTATATAAAACAATACATTTTTATGGCAAAAGTATTCTTAGATAGACCAAAAGAATATTTATGAAGTGGAGATAATTTAATTTTAATTGAAAATTTCTGAACTTACCCGCTTTTACAACCTTCTTCAGGCATTATATTATTTATATAAATCAGCTTCTGTATAGTTACAACTAAGCTGCATGCTTCGCCTTGTCTTTAATACCCTATAAAATCGCATCAAAGTGGCAAACCCATGGCGATAACGACGACAGCTGCTCTTCTGGTTACCCTCAGCTGGTCGTGCCAAATGCCTTTCCAAAAACAAATTGAAAATGCTGAAAAATAAAAGAAAAATTATGTTATTGTAGTTGTAGTTGTTGTTGGTTAGTGGTGGTGGTGGTGCTGATGGTGGTGCTAGTGGTGGTGCAAGCATGTTTGAGGCTATGGCTCATTTAAAACTGCATACAAATTTGCATGCCAAAACAGGGCTCACATGCCGTATGAGTAACATACTCCAAATAGCTCAAACAACAGCAAAAACAACAACAATGAAAACTACAAAATTATGCGCAAAATCCAAAAGCATAACAATAATTTGCTGCTAGCAAAACAAAACATAAAATAACAACTGCAATGTAGAATCGCGCGAGGGAAGTTTAAAGAGTAAGGGTACTCCATGTTTGTAGCATGTTCTAGTGGGTGTGTTCCGTGTCTCGTGTCTCGAACAGCAAGCATATTGTCGCCTTTCCGCCCCAGTTTGTCGGCCTGTCATTTTGGTTTATTGACTTTAGCAAATAGTTGGCAGCACAGGTAATAACATCAATGCAGTTGCCATTTTTTGCCCCCTTTGTTGGCCTTTTTCTCTCCGCTTTTCGTGCTTTTTTTTTTTGTATCAGCTCCGTTATGGATAAATTTATAAGCCAGCAGAACTCTGGCCAAGCCAGTTGAGGCAGATGGGCATTGCATTTTATTAGCAACTATTACACGTCCTCAGAGACCACAAAGGCCATAGACCGTAGACCGTAGACCATACTATGTAATACCGTAGTACAGTGAAGCCCCGGTGGCCGACCATAAAGCCAAGAATTATTATAATGTGATTATTATTATGATTATGCGATCGTTATCGTAAATAATTTTCAATGCGCCGCGTGTGCTTAGACTTAGACATCGATATGCCATGGGGAAATAGGGCATGGGGCATGGAAAATGTCCAAGAAACGAAAAAAGAAAAATACGAAAAGCAACAAAAACAAAAAACCTTCTTATGGTAATTTTTTGGAATTCTCTTGCTTTAAGCAAATGCAGCTTTTGTCGCAATCCCTGAACATTGTTGTCCTTCTACTTGATGACAGAATGAAAGACAAAAAATATATAAAAAAGGCAATGGAAAATGAAACTACTATTGGCCAGGAAAATTATCACATACTAAGTCAGCTTGTTAGCCGTACTCAAAATGTATGCAACAGTTCATAAACCATATCGTTGCCTAAGGTATGAGCATGAGGGTTTCACTTGGTAGCTTAAACTCATCATATTTTCCACCATTTCCACTCTAACCACATCGTGAAAAGAAAATATCGCCACGACAGACAGCAAAACGGAAACTATGCAAATGCAAATAAGATGAACATAAAAATGAGTACGAAGGGAGGAGCAAGAAAAAAAATATTAAAAGAAGCTACATTGAAGTGGAATGGACAAAGTTAGAGGACATAAAGATGAATGAGTATTAAGTCTTAAAAGCAGGAATAAATTAAAGACTGGTTGAGATAAGAACTTCAATAAATTATTGAACATAATGAGGTTATAGTTGTGACTAAAGAAAGATGATATTAAATTTGTTAATTAATGCGTTGAAAATGTTACTTTAAATTAAACTTCTACCTACAATTTAAATTTTTAACTATTTAAAAAAATATTTTTAAAATTAAGTATAATTTTTAATAGAGTATTTGTTCATAACTTTCCTACGTTTTTAATTTCTTTCCTTATAAGCAAAATTCCTTAATACTAATCTATAAAAAACTGTTTGGAGCTTTATTGAAGCTTTTCCTTATAGAAAATATTTATGTATTACATACATTTATTTATTAATTAGAAAGCTGAGTGGTTCCTTGTATTAAACCGGCAATCCCGTGTCGTAATCTGACATGAAAGGTTACTTTTATTTTATTTTATTTTACCATTTTTTTTACTTTTTGTCTGTCGAACTAAATAGCATTGAACATATTAAAACTTTGTGCTTTGTAACACGGCGCACACACAAGCGACACACACACACACACACACACACACACACACACACACACAAGTACACATACAACTGTTCATATTAGCCATATTAGTTGGGGCGTAAACTGAAAGAAGGCGGAAATGGTATGAGGAGCATGGCAGCGTCAACTAATCGCCTAATGGTCACTTTGCAGATAATTACCAAGGCTTATTGTTGCTTGTTGGATTAGGAAACGCGGCGAAAAGGAAAAACAGCAATGGCTAAAATGAAAGCCGATGCGAAACAGCAGGAGAATGTCCTGATGTCCTTTGCTTCCTCTTCTTTTTTTTTGCGTTCCTGCAAAGCAACAAGCTGCTAAACACTCCGTTCGCACATATCAAAAGGGTCATATCTGAAGCTGAGAAAAAGAAAATCCAAGAACACATAAAGCCGACCAACTGTATGGCTAGATGTGTGTAGTAGTAATAGAAATAGTGGGAAAGGCGACAGTCAAGTGTTTGGACTTAAGGAGACCCTGTACGTGACATTAGTTTCATTGCTTACATGACATTTTAGATAACAAACAACTGTTTGGACAATTTTTGGGGTCGATAGTTGAGACATTCATGGGGTTAATGCCGAATGGAGCTCTTAAGATGTCTGAGATCATACAGATCATGCTTTTGTATACTTAATGTGGTCAGCACAGCCTCCTACTCCCTGTGCTTCCCACTTTTTTCAACAAACCCCACAAACCACAGCATTTATTTTGTACAGGGTCTGAAAACTAACGCTGGGCATCTAATCAAAGCGTTGTCTTTGCCTCACATGTATGGTACACATCAGTTTGCTGATGACGAAATCCAATTAGTTCACATTAGGATTTCCATGCTTTAATTAACTCCTATTGGCTGCAGTTCATTCAAAGAAATCTAAATATCTTACTTCATTACAACTATGATTATAGATAACTTTACTACCAGATAGATGCTTTAATGAAGTATGAATCACAACTTACATAAGTTGTTTCAAAAACTAACACTTTTTAAGCTGGCAAACTTATTTTGACAAGCTGGCCGATTGTACGAATCAATTGTCAACAAAAAAGCTCGACAAAACACTTTTGTGAACTTTGAACTATATGTACTGCTTTATGGTTTTTTGGGTTTCAGGTTTTTGGTTTTGGCCTTCTGGCTGCTGTTGTTGTTGAGGGCACCTAGGTTGTTCAGATGTTGGCTAAAATGCGTACAACAACGACAAGAACAACAACAACAGTTCACAAAACGCCGAGCACAAAGCACGCCGAAAACGCCGAGCACAACGAACTACTCGAAAACAACTGTGCAAAGTGGACTTGAAAAAGTTCGAGCACTTGAACAGCAGCATGTGTAATAAAGGTTATTTATGTATATTTTATCGCTTTGCCAACCCTCGAAAAAGTGGTGGGGCGACAGGAGGAAAGGGGGCAACTTGAAATTGGCTCGGGTAGCGTAACTTTTTGAGTAGTTTTAGTTGTCGGCTAAGATTTATTTTGGCAGCTTCCAAATAGCAATTAGATGAATGAAAAGTTACTCATATAAATGCTAATGTCCGAACGCCACAAAGTATGCAATGCAAATAATAGTTGCGAACGTCTAAATTGCATTTCTCTCATTTCTGAGCCCAAAAAACTCATTACAAGCAGTCCATCAGCAGCAGCAGCACAAAGAAGAAAACCAGAGAAAGGGCAAATAAAAGAAAAACAAAAACTACAAAATTAAAATGCAAAAGGTGATAGAAATTAAGCGACTGCTGTCAAGTCGGAAAAGTGTCGCAACGGATGTAATAAGTGATAAAACGGATGACAAAGTAACATTCAGAGTTGAAGTACGCCCACTTGAAAACCGGATACGGATGCGGATCCGGATGCTGATGCAGAGACTGAACTATTGCCAAGCTAATCGTGACGTGATGTGACGTGACGTGACGAGCCAAAAAGTTGAGAGTGTGTAAGGGAGTGGGAGTAGGGCCCACGGGGAAGGGTTGGAGGCAACATGCCAATTGACATGCAGCTATCGACCTTTATTAAAAAGTTTTCTCTCTCTCTCCCTACTCAATTGGATTTCTTCTTTCTTTTATTTTTTTCTATTTGTTAGCCCTTGGCTCGCAAAAGAAGCCGCGCCCAAGACGCAATATATGAAAAACGCCTCCTTTTAACCATCACCCATGCCGCTTGCCAAAAAACCTTTTCCAGCCAAGGGCTAGCAACTGGCATCCAATAGCAAAATGTTTGTTTGTGGCAGCCGCAGCAGTCGTCCTGCGACTCCTGGTCCACGTTCCCATACTCGTCCTGCTGTAATGGTTCTGTTCTACGCTGCGCTTCGTAGCCAAACGATGACAAAAGCTTATTGACAGATTATTCAACCGTTGGCACATATTGCCGCCATAGTTTGCCAGCAACAAACCAGCACAACAACAATGGTAAAAGCAACAAATCAACAACAAAGTCATACAAATCGACAAACGTTTCAAGCAAATAATTAAAAAAGTTGCCAATATTAAAACGGAGCTACGAAACGTTGCCAAATGTTGTTTTCTAGGGTAGCAGAAGGCATAACAGTGTTGGCAAGTGCGATAAGCTTACGTGTGCTATTACTTTAAGCGCTGAGAAAAGTGCAGAAAATTAAACAGTAGACCAATGAAACTAACAATAAAATATTTGTATAAAACAAAAAAAAGCAATAAAAGTTTTCAAAAAGCTCAAATACTGACCTACAAAAAAGATCTCAATTAAAGACTTCGAAAAGTTAAAAATAGAAGCAAAAAAAATTAATTTTAAATATTTGCAATAAAAAATATTTTAGACGCAGCATAAGTTAGTAAGAAATAATTAAATAGTAATTAAATTAAACATTAAATGTCATTAAAATATAATATGTACCTATAATTAAGTTATTAAGTTCATGCCTAAAAGTAGACTATAAAAATATCTAAAAGACTCCTGTGCGCTACTCTAACTCCAAATGATTTCAAATCTGTTAAGCTGCGAAAACGCAAGATTACATCGCATTGCTTTCATAAAAGAGAGAGTGAGAGAGAGAGCGAGAAAAATAGAAAGCAAGGGGGAGAGTAAAGTAGCTTAAGTCCCACATTGAGTTTAATATCTTAACTTATCACATAAATGTGTGTGTTTTGAAATGCATTTCCTCTTTTCTTTTATAGGGTATTATTGGTGCGAATATAACGTTTTATCTCCCCCCCTCTCTGTCTTTCTATTTCTCTCTCATTCAGTGCCATATCAATTCAATGTTATTGTTATAGCTATCGCGTTGGCTTCTGTTATAATCGGTCAATTGTTGCGGCCAGCAGCGTCAATCGTCTGCAAAATGCCAGTCAACACTGAACTCTGCGTACAACTCAGTTTCGTTTGGTACTTTTCCTTTAGGGCTGTCTATGCATCGACACATGAAAATTGAACGGAAAATCCCAAAAACTGGTAACGCCCACGTTTTATTGCCACTGTGCGCTCAAGGATTTACTTATATATATTTTTTGCCACAACCAAATAAAAACATATGAGTACATATAAAGTACACATACATATAGGTTGTAAATAAAAATATATGTAATGAGTGTATATATACATATATTTATATAGTACATATATAATATTTGGTGTGTTGAGTGTTTGTTTTTTACTTTTGTTACTTTTTCGATATATATCATGGCTTGTTTTGTGGCAGATTGCGCAATATGCTGTGGCAACTTATGGAATGCAATGCGTTCTGTTTGCACTCTGTAAAAGCACTTGGAATCCAACCCAAAACTAGATAGAGGCATTTAAGCTAGAGATTCAGCTGCTGATTGGATTTAGAACTGAGCAGGGATGAGGGGATTACAACAACAGGTCTCACTGGCAGTTTTGCAACTGCCTTGATTCATGAGCCAAATCTAATAAGCATTAGGCACTGAGAACGGGAACAGAAACGAAAGAACATCACCAAAAAGCCATAGATCCATTGGACCACCACAAAACGAGTGCAAAAACCAATGCTAACCAAAAGCCGACAAAAGAAAGAATGAAAACACAAAAAGACACAAAAAAAAAAAAAAACATTGGAATAAAAAAGAAGAATTATAAAAGATGAACCTAGGCAAAGCAGTTACTAAGAGTTGGTGAGCGTACTGCCACTTCTGTTACTGACCAGGTCCAAAGACCAGACCAAAACCCCGATTCCGAATCCGTACCCAAACCAAACCAAACCAAACGAAATCAACCCGTAGAAAACCCAACCCAGTTCAAGCAGCCAGTGAAAAACAAATCAAGTTGAAGTTTTCTCATTTCCATAACTAATGCAAAAATCCAATTTCTTATGCAAACATAAAATTTTCCACTCGCAATGCTCAGGCGACAGCAGCAAAGGGTGTGTATGAGTGTGTGGTAAGAAGGAGGTGGGGTAGTTTTAGGGGAGGGGGTGTCAGGGGGACAACGTGCATGCATACTATAAAATTCAGGTCAAGCAAACCATAAAATCATTCATCATTTTCGTGTAAGTGTTGCTACACGTACACACACACAAACACACACACACACACACAACGAGCTGCTTGCCGAGCCTTCGTAATATCTATGTACGTATGTGTATGTCTGTGTGAGTTTGTGGTCTGAGTGAGGTCCTGTGGTGGCTTTAAAAACGGCCGACGTTCGCATTCTTGCAATAAAAATCAAGAAAGCAGCCAGCAAGAATACACCAAAACCAAAAACAACAACAGAAGTAAGAAGCATACATATAAAACAAAATAAAAATAATAATAATAATAATAATAATGAAGCACAAAACCGAATGAAATGTTTGCATGCGTGAGAGCGAGACAGGTGACATAGCCAGGCCTAGACATGAGCCGCATTTGCATATTAAGTTCTACCAAAAAACAAAATAAAAAGGGCCTAAAGTAAGGTCCTTGGCACGTTTGTCTACCAGATAGGGTGACCCACAAGAATCGTAGATAGGGAAAATGGAGGGGATCTGCCGGCAAGGGATAAGTGTCAAAAGAATTTGACAATGCGCCGCTTCGATTCAGTTAATGTTGTTGCTGTATTTCTTGTTGTTGTCGTTGTTGTACATTCGTTTGCTTTAGCCAGTTTGGGCCCATTTTTTATGCATCGAGAAATGTTTTGTGCGTGTGTTTGTTTTAATGGTTTCTTTGGCAGGGAAGCGTGGGAAGGCATGGGCGTTTGGGTAGAGGAGCCGTCAACTGACAGCTTGGTACTGCTTCTAGGATTTTTCCTTTTATTTTACTTCTTCCTCTTCGTTGGTCTTTTCTCAGTTTTAGCGGCATTGGCTGCGTGGGCAATTTAAGCATTGCTGACTCGACCAATAAGCAATGCTGTTTTTCTCTCTGTTTTCTATTTTTATTTTATGTTTTTTTATATGCCTTTCCACTTATTTATCTGAATTTATTGTTGTCTACCTCAGCGCATAGATAAAAAGTTCAATTTGAATTCGCTTTCGCATTTCGATTTTTTTTTTTTGGGGACTTCTCATCTGACCCAATCTTAATTGCCCTAACGCTTGAAAATTTATTAGTAAATCAATTTTAATGGTGATTCTCTATGGAGCGATAAACAATGATTGTAATCCTTTTATTTAGCATTGAACTTCAATTCACATTTTAACTATCGTGAAATCGTTTGTACAAATTTCATTGCATACTTTTCAGAGGCGAGCGAAATATTATGAACTTGAATGGAATCCAATTTTAAAATTCATTTAAGAGTAAAGTTTATTCAAAAATATGATTTTATATTCTCTTAATTTTTTTTTTCTTAAAGAGTTGACAACAATTAATTTCCAGGTAAATTGTCAAATAGATGACAGTTGAATTTATTATCTTTATGTGTCAAATTATATTATTTAAACAGTAGCAAATTTAAATTGTTCTAAAAATAAACCTCTATTATTTATGCATAAATTTTTACTATTAGTTCAGTTTATCTCCTATTCTTTCTTAATAAATTTTTCTGTTATTCTTTTGGCTAAAATGTTTACAATATTCTTAATTTATTGATATTTTGCAGCATCTTTTCGATGCAAACAATTCAAATTTATCGTGATGCTGGCGTTGAAAGAATGTTTTTAGAATTTAATCCAAGTGGTTTTGGGTCTTTTGGCCTATTGCTTGGCTAATTGCATGTGTATTGCTTTGATGTGTTCTATATATTTACGTTCTATTATATATATTTAATACTATGCTATACCGCATTGCCGCAATTCAATTATTTTATTAGAGAAAAGGCCTAGACGGCAATTGCTTTGATTGCTGTCGGTGCTAACCGCAAGACTCTCTCTCTCTCTCTCTCTCTTTCTCTATTCTCTGTTTCTCTAACACTTTCTCTGTTCAACCACAAGTATGACGAGGACGCAAAAGCAAAGACTGATGGCAAAAATGCGTTAAATATGAAATGAAATGTTGCCCAGAGTTTGTCTCTTTCTTTATCTCGCCTGCTTTCTCTCTCTCTGCTTCTATCACAACCCTTCGCATCCCATGTCGAGCTATTTATGCTCCACTCCGGCTTCCGTCGATCTCAAAAATTTAACCGCTGCGCTGATGATGGCAGCAATTAAACGGAAAATGTCTGGCCAGAAATTCTAGAGAATTTGTGGTACAAAAATTCAATTAATTTTGGGACGATGCGCGCGTCCTTGTCCTAAAGACAAAAGCATTAGATCGAGAGAAGAGGGTGAATCAAATAGGGTATGATATCATGGGGATGGAGGCATTGTCATGTGTCTTGCTTGTGGTTAGAAAACTATAATAAATTATGCTACGACATCCGCTTGTTTGGTCTCTTGGCTCTTGATTAGCATAGCAACAGCCACAGCAACAGCAACAGTAACAGCAACAGCAACAGCTTATCCATACTCATCCACAAGTAAATAACATAAAACCCTTAAAAATGCTGCTGCGTAAAATTAAATAAATTGCTTTTTGTACTAGAAAACTTCACATTACAGTGTACGGGGGCGGTTAAAGTGGAGGAACGTAGGAATGGAGGTGGGTTATTTTGCACTGTGTATTATAGGAAATTAGTTGCCTCATTTCAGCAGAAAAATCTCATCAGACATGAAGGGTTTCACTATTGGCATCGGAATGATGCTGAAAATTAAGTTATCAAGTTGTGTAGAAACTATAAATTAATTGCTTTATTGTGTTACACAATTAAATCAAGGCTTTTATGGAAGTTGGACTAGCTAGTTTCTCGCATGTGTATCTGTGTGTGGGCGGATGTGTGTGTAGGTGTGTGTGTGTACGAGTTTGTTCTTAATGGAATGATCAAATTAATCGTAATAAAGACAGTATTGCAACTAGAGCTGCTTGTAATCAGGTAATTAAAAAATGTTTAAAGATACATTAGAGTGTTCTTGAGCCCAGTCAAGAATATATAACGTAAGAGGACAGACTTCAAGGTAATTCAGTGTTAGTTTAAGCTAAAAAGAATGCACATAAATTGTAAAAATAATTCTGAGAATATAATAAAATGACAAACAAAATTTTATTTCATAAGATGTTAACATTTTTTTCAAAATTAATCAAACTTTATTGTTTAAAGAATTCAAAGCTTTATAGAAATTGTAATTTAATATTTCTAAGATACTTGATTTACGATATTTTAAGCTACAGTTTATAATAATATAATTTTCCTCCCTTACGAAATCAGCAATCATTTTATAATGAATTTTAGAATTTGAGCTACATTTTCTAATATCAATTTTACCATAAATCATCTTTTGTTTTAGCTACTGTTGAGGGCTTAAATCTCCTTCAAGATAACAGATAACATTTTCACTCAACAACTTAAGCACAATCGTTGTCTCTCTTTGCCAGACACAAGCAAACACTATCTCTGTCTATCTCTCTGCCTCTCTCCCTCATCCTATCTCTCTCTTGCTTAACATTAATTAGAAAATATATGTAAATTGCTGTTATGCTCTTTCATTACAGATATATTTCACACCAATACTCAAATTTTGTTGGTTGTCTTTCAGGCCCTAAAGCGAGCTAAGTAAATAAGTACTAATGCAAGCAAACTTGTCGCAACAAAATTTGGAGCATTGCGATGGGAGTTGTGGGCAGTGGGCGGTAGGAGAGTGTAGGGAAAAGTCGGGAAATGGTGGGGGGCGTGCTTAAACTGCAGCATACTTAGGGTTTGCTGTCGTCAAACCACAACGGCATTGAGGCCACTCCACGCATATGCAAAATATTTAAGTGCAGCCGGCAAAGAGCAAAGTAAAGCAGCTAGATTCCGCCACGCCCCACTGCATCCCTTCCCCAGCCAACTCTTTTGCCGCCTACTTTGCTGACGCCTTTCCGCCATACTCCTGGCCACAATCTCTGCATTCAGAGCACTCAAAAATGTTAACCGTCTTATTTTTGTGAGAATGCTAACAACGTTGCACACACAAAACTCACTCGCACACACATCGAGCACACACACACACACACTCGCACACATATATACACTTCAAGTGCTGCATAAACATTTGCACAGTCAAACGGCGCGAATAGCGACAACCTCGACAGCCTTTTCAGTCCTTTCTCCAACTCTAACAGAGAATCCTCTTTTCATATCATCAACTTCCGGAACCTTAGCCCAAAATATATGCAACATACTTGGTATAATTATTGATGGAGTGCAGAGAGTCCTCACTTGGCAAACGATGAGCACTTCTCTCATCTCTCACGAACCGTTCTCACGCCTCTCTCCCTTTCCCTTTCCCTCTCTCTCCCTCTCTCTTCACCACTCTTCATTTTATGCTAGTTAATGTTGTTAGCAGGTGCTCGAGACATTTGCATATGCTTGCGGTTCATTGCGAGTGCGAATCCATTAAAATTAAGTGAATACATTCTCCCAACACTTCGTACCCTTTTCCCTATTTTGTTGCTGATATTTAACACTCTATGCCCACATGGTGTCCTACGTCCTGCCTCCTGTGTCCTGTTGTATCATTTGCTCATTAGACGCAGGCAATTTTCTAGTTTTTTGCAATAAATTCTGAGAGTTTTGCAAGAAAAATTAAATGAGATTTGGGCGGGAAACGCGTGATCGATTATAAGATACCCTGTAGGCGGTTTTGAATGGCTTAAAATAATATTTGTAGCTAATTTTGTGCAATATATTTGTATATTTTATAGAATTCAGAACAAACTGACAGCGAATTATCTTATTTAAATGTATGATTTATGGAAAGAGAAAAGTTTTTTTTACTATCAACAGATATAACTCAAATCCTCAGGGTAGAACTTAAGCCAGCATAAAGGTTGTCTTGACTAATCAATAACCAAACTATTCCTTTTGTTAATCCACAAAGCAATACAGGGTATAAACAGTTGGAATTGAACATGGAAAACACACACAGAAAACACTGAACGAATGGCTAAGTGAAAAAAGTCAATATAAGGAAATTAATTTGCCAGTTGTGTAGAGAAGGCGGTCGAAAGCGGTAAAAGGGCGGACCCAGTCGGATTGGTGACCAAGACATAAAATTCAATTAACCCCCACACACACACAAACACACACAAACACACTCATACACACATGAGAAGTCTTGGAAGCACTCGTCAGAGTCACTTGAAGGAGTTACTTGGACTTTGGTCGCCATTTCTGCTGTTTCTGGTGCTGCTTGCAACATAAAAGCAATTGAAAGAACATGCGAGAAACAATAAAAAGAAATTAAGGTAAAGTAGCTGCAAAGCAGCAAAAGGGGAAAGGGAAGGTAAAGAGGGGACAACAAGCTAAGGATAAAGTGTAGGGAGTGAGAGGGAAGAGGAGGGAAATGAGTGCCTGTGGGAGAGAGAGCAGAATCATTGAATCATTTAATTAGCGTTTAGATTGCGCACAAGGCACACACACACACACACTCACACACATGTATACAAAGCACATGTGTAGTTTATTGAATGTATCTGTGTATGTGTGTGTGTGTAAGGATGTGTGGGTGAGACAACCACAAGCACAAGAAGCATTTTCAATTAGTTGCCGACCAATTTATGCGGCTAACTGCGAAGGGGAAAAACAGCAATGTGTACTAGTGTCAGTATGTGTGTGTATGTGTGTGTATGTGTGTGTGTGGGAAATAAATTCAATGCTTTCGTCACATTTTCACTTTAAGAGGCAACCAGCTATCCAGGCAGCCAGTGAGCTTCATCTTTAGCCTGGATAAAACCACAAAACCGTCGCAACAACAAAGGCCCAGCAGGCTATGTGGCCAAAAGCAGCAACGAAGAGTTGGGCGTGGTTAAAAGGGGGGCAGTCCGGTAGCAGGGTCAAAAAGGATGAGGAGAGGGGGGGTCACGGCAAGCAGACTTGGCAACAGCAGCAGCAACCGCAACAAGCCAAATAAATGTGCTCGCTTTTCCTTAACCATTTTACTTCTTCACCGGCCATGGCACAAAGAACCCGCGGGCATTTTACACAAAAAAATAAAGTAAAGAGAAAAGTATATATAATCCATATAAAAATATATATATGTATGTACATATATACTTACATATGTAGTACATATTTCGTACCCACATGCAGTACATTGATTTATTTACAAAGTCTTCAGCCTTTTTACAAGAATTGATCACACACATAAGTATAAATATGTGTGCAATTAAAAAACAACTCTGTTGTATAAAAGTTTCAGTGCCTTGCCTCTTACCGTTTGAGACCCGCTGTGATCAGGGAGTGAGAACTGTCTGGGAAAAAGCATTTTACATATTTAACCCCAGCACGTCGTCGTTATCAGCAAACAAAGTAATTATAAAGCCGTTAAAATGCTTTAACCAAAACTAATTTAAACAGTTAATGACCATTACAAGAATCTTACTTATTTAAATTAAACATAGCTATTATATTCTGAATGACTTGGGGATAATTATTATGTGCACTAAGTTAAAGTTTGTTTAAGCCAATTTTCGGCTAAAAATCAAACTTTGTATTGAAATTTCAGGCGACTCTGTGGGCCGATCTTCGATCAATATACCTTTTTGGGCTCGGTAGGACTAGGACTATCGACTAGCATCAAAATATCAAAAAGTTAAGACAATAAAAAATTTGTCGATTTTTGACAAAAATTTAAAGGGGTAACATCATAAAATTTGTCAAAATGGGATCGATTTTGAGAATTTTAGATTTTTATTGCGTTTGATTCTGCTAGTCGTCCAGAGTATAAAAAGACATGACTTTTTAAGATATCACTTCATTTGGCTGAGTTATGATCAGTCAAAGTTTGGAAAATTGTCAATTTTCAATATTGAACTGGCATCCAATCTTCGATTGCGACATAATAAAATTTGACAAAATGGGATCGATTTTAAGAATTTCTAATTTTGAGTGGGATTGATTAACCCAATTCTCTAGAGTCCGAAAAGTGCTAGCTTTTTAAGATATCTCTTCATTTGGCTGAGTTATCGTCATTCAAAGTTACAAGAATGTCACATTGCTTTTTAAGTTGAACGATTGAAAAAATTATACTAAGGCATAAATTTATCAAATTTTTTTTAGCCTTTTAATGCCAATTTCTAGCTATACCTAGTAAATATATTAGATTAAACTAGGTAGTATAGACTGAACAATTCTTATAAAAGTTTAACAACTTAAGATTGAGTTTACTAAGGGGTATCTTTAGTCAGTTTGATTATAAAACACTACTAGCTTGTTTCATAAACTACTCCCCGAATACTCCACTGTTTTAACTTCTAACTTAAGTAGATAGACAACTAACAAAGATACTTCTATGATAGTTACATAACAAATAATATAAACACTTACGAATCGCGTTAGGGGGGATGAGATTGCAAATCATATGCTATGACATTAAATATGCATAGCCTGGTCAATTGAAATGAAATTGGATTCTGTCGATTCGACAGCGGCAACAGCAGTAGCAGCAGCAGAATGACATGGAATATCGATGGTTATCGAATAAAGAGGTGGGCAGATCGAGTAGGAGTAAGAGGTGCCAATGAAGATGAAGAGGGGCAATTGGGGGGAAGTAGTAGAGTGGGAGATTGTCGTGCCAGTTGAATGACACAAATTTTTATTGCCTTTCAACATAGCTGAGTTGTTGATACGGAGTAAATTAATGTAATGTGGCAAACGAGCAGTTTCTACCCAATAAAAATCACGCAAAGCTGACCAATTCAGACATGCAGGCTCAGCACGTGTATTGGCCAGGCCAGAAGCAAGACCCCGACCAGGTAAGAGAGCCACAATATCGTTGGCTATAACCAACGTGACAGACGACCCAGACAATAATGCATAATAATTATATAATGGAGCTATTACCCGAGAGTTGCATGCCTCCAAAAATTGGCTACGATATGTGTATAAGCCTATAAACCACTGCCACAATTTCCACTTGCTTGATGGACTTTCGATTCGCAAACGCATTGAATTATGTGAAGAGATGGTAAACCATCAAGAGGGGAGGGGAAATACTGAAGTCGGGCAGTTAATGGGGAATTTGGTAGCACAACTTACAACCCAAAAAAAAAAAGGAAAATAAAAGAAGAGAGGAGAGAAAAACTGTCACAGCAAATATTTCGTGTCAGCCGCTGTTCGGGTTACGAGAATGCGCCAAAATCAGTCAGACGTGGCTGCAGAGTGTCCTTCAACCCGCTCACACACACATACACTCTCACACACATGAAAAAGGACAAGCCAATGGCTCAGGCACGCTAGGCTGGTTACGAGTCGAAGGGCTCAATACCGTACAGTAAAGCTATTTTAACAAGGGCCCAGACCCAGAACACACACAAACTGCTAAGATACACAGCAACAACAACAACAACAACAACAACAGCAAAACAGTTAGAAGAAAAAGAGAGACGAAAAAAGGGTAAAATAGAAAGAAAGAGAGCTGGCTCCATTTACGCTTGCTTAGTTCCTTTTAGTATAAAGTTTAAGCTTAATCCAGCATAAAATCAACTGGTAAATTTTTTATGTCGACTGCGCATAGCCGAAAAAAGGCTGCAAGATTAAAGAGTTAAGCGCTAAAACCCAAACCCAAACCCCAACCCAAACTCCAGACCAAGCTCAAGCCCAAAACCGAACCCAAACTCGAACCCGAAACACACGTCCTAAACCCAAACACGAGAACAACAAAAATGGTGAATAAAATGTTAAAATAAAGCTCACACGGCGTGTCACAAACTATTCACATTGATTATCATCGTTATGGCAAAAATGCTAGCTGGCCGAGCTGGTCATTGAAGGCGTGGCCCAGTGGACAGTAGCATAAACCAGTTACGATGAAAACGCACTCAACATTCGTACAAAAACACTATTTATATACTACTTAAATCGACTTTTCCCCCATTGTGTATGGTCAGTCAGTCAGTCAGGTGCCTTTAGCTACAAGCGGAAACACGTCTGTCGGCCATTTTGTTTGCAATTTGAAATTAAACCGGAAGTGTTGAAATATGCAGCGCTGCCTGACACTGTCTATGTCATTATTATATCCATTGTTGTTGTTGTTGCTGTTGTTGTTGTTGACAAGCAGACTTTTCCAGTCACATTTACCATAGTGTAATTCGCATCTATTTTATTTACTACTATAAGTATATGCAAAATATATTTCATAGCATTTTACAACACTTGTTTGTTCTTTTACAGCAGTTCAATCGCTTCCCTCATGTTTTATACTTGACTGCACTTCAGCAGCTGCCGTCATAATTTAACCAGGGCTGCACAAGAAACAAAAAAAATCTGTGTGCTATGAATTATTGTTCAATTGAAATGCATATATCATTTTACTACATTTTTTTCCAACAATTATATAATATTGAACTGTAGATTTGCTAAATGTTTCATTGGTTTTGTGATATTTTTGAAAAAAAAAAAAAAAATTTGGAATTTATTGGTATAAAATCTGTTATTACTCACATTTAAACTATATTTGAATAAACCCAAATGCTCTAAATAGTTTTTTTTAATGTCTAGTAAACGTGATTCATATTTAATTGAAAGATACTTTCAAATTTGTATGTACAATTTATATATAAAATAAACTGTCAAAATACGATACGATTTTGATTTTAATGTTTATTGAAGAGATTAATAACATTCTATGGGTTGTGCTTTAAAAATTATTAGTTTATATATTAATTAAGTTTTTTTTACTTTAAGTTTTTTTAAAGTTTAAGATTCAAAAGCCTTTTAGTCAAAGAAATCTGTTTAGTTTTTAAATAATGTCTTAGTTTTAAGCTTTAGTTTGACTACAATTAATGAAAAAATATATAAATCCATTAAATTGTTTAACTAATATTATTATCTACCAACTTTAGTTCTAGTTCTAGTTCCCGAAACATCTCTCAACGTGTTCAAATGAATTATTCTCTCTGAACTCCGTTCAAAATCATCAATTGCCTTCAGTATCCCTTACAATGTCATTTACCTACAGTCCTGCAGCAGTCTCCCCATCCCCTGCTCTCCCCTTTTCCAGTCTAGTTTTGTATCGTCTCTTGCCTATTTGCTCAACACAAGTAAATATAATTCCATTGCGTTGCTTTCAGTTGCTGCATGGGAAGAAAAAAAAAAGACTTTCGACTTTGGTGTACATTGATCTATGCAGCTGCTGCTGCTGCTCTTGCTGCAGAGGCGCCAAAAAGTTGTGTCCTGACATCATTTTGCTTTTGCTCTTGCCTTTTTGCCATTATAAACTGATTTATTGGTTCATTTCCCACTGCTGCAGTGTGAAGTGAAGTGGAGCAGAGCGGGGGGGAAGTGAAGTGGAGTGAAGTAGAGAGGAAGTGCAACAGCCAAGTCACAAAGTGACCTCTGAGTCATGGGTTAAAGTTGTTGCTTGCAGCCACCTACTTGTTTTTTTTTTGACCAAGTAGTGTCAATAGGATGAAGGGTGGTTAGAGTGAGTGGTAAGTTGTAGGCTACTCCAAATTGGATTTGCCTGATGCGACAAGTGACTTCAATTTACTTCTATACTTTATCTTTTAGCTAACAAAACATTCACTGAGACTGAAACTTTAAGCCGATATCAAATCTTTCAATAATTAATATTGTACTAACACACACACAGACACACACACACACACAAACACACACCCAAGGTAGACTCATAAATAAGCAGCACACGGCAGAGCAAACTTTTTGCTTAGCTCCGTTAGGCACACACACACACCTGTAGCTTTACCTGTACTGTACACACACACACAGACATACCGACAGCGTACGTGTTCATTTCCGGCTACAGCATTTACAGTGCATATCCTGGCAATAGCAAACTAGACAGCATCCTTTGCACAGCCCAAAAGCCAGAGTATTGTTGGATTTGTAATTGTTGTTAAGCTTGTTGTTCTCTACCTTAATGTTGTTGTTGTTGTTGTCGCTGGTGCCTAAGCTATGTGCCGACGTCGATACAACAAGCTTTCAGATTTAATTTTAATTAGGTGCTATTGAATTTATAAATTTGTCAACTGCTGTCGCTCGTCGTAAAACTTTTACGCCATTGAAAGTTTTCTGTACAAAATGGGAGTAGATTTTTAGAAGGTTTAGGTGGGGAGGAAGTGGAATCCTGGGGGGAGTATTTTAGGTTTTTCTGGCTTGGGGTTTTTCGAGCACAAACCGTAATCATAGCCTGTTGCCTGACACTAATAACAATAATCGCAAATTATATTTTCATGAATTTTCCAACTCATAATTACTAATATTTTCTATATAGTATTTTTGGCGCCACCATTCGATGGCGCATAATTAAAATTTGTTGTCCAGCGGGACTTGTTTGCTGTGGCGCACAACAACAACAACAGTGGAAAGTAGGAAAAGCGGTGTCGAGTGAGGTGAAAAGCGAAAGTATTCAACAATGAATAACAATGTACATTAATTTTGTTTATTAATTGTATATTTGCGTAGGCTGCATATTAAAATTTCTATGCTAATCAATATGCGACTCACTTCAAAACACATTTATTTGCGTTTTATTGATTCGCAATGGGAAAACTAATCAATTTATATGCATAATTTTCCTCATTTTAGCGCCAACTAAAAAGTATGACACTTAGTTTGTTTGCAAATACCATTAATTTTTAGTTGCTACTTCAGCAGAAAATGCTTAAGTTGAGTAAGAGTGACTATATAATACCCTGTTCATATCCCTATCATTTGGCTGAGTTATGATCAGTCAAGGTTAGGAAAATTGTGAATTTTAAATATTGACCTGTGGACTACATATCTGAGGACTCTGGCATTAAAATCTGACAAAATGGGTTAGATTTTAAGAATTTTAGATTTTGATTGCGATTGATTCTGCTAGTTGTCCAGAGTATAAAAAGACATGACTTTTTAAGATATCGCTGCATTTGGCTGAGTTATGATCAGTCAAAGTTGGGAAAATTGTCAATTTTCAATATTGAACTGGCATCCAATCTTCGATTGCGTCATAATAAAATTTGACAAAATGGGTTCAATTTTGAGAATTTTAGATTTTGATTGCGATTGATTCTCCTAGTTGTCCAGAGTATAAAAAGACGTGACTTTTTAAGATATCGCTTCATTTGACTGAGTTATGATCAGTCAAAGTTGGGAAAATTGTAAATTTCAAACAAAAATTGTATTGAAAGATTAGGACTCTACTCTCTGATATTAGTATATTTATACGGGCAGTTTACTTCGACTTTAACTATTATATATCACTTAGTTTTATAAATTTATTTATATAAATTTGTTTATACATAAATAGAAGACCCTGCTATCTAATCTGCTTCAAAAATATCAAATAATTATTAAAAATAGAATACAATTTTTAATTGTCAAAAAAATATACAAAACTTTGACGTCTGTCAAATTAAATTAAACTTAATTGGTAAATTTTTGTGAACTACTGTCCCGGAATTCTTTATAGTCAAAGAAACATGCTTAAAAAATGTTGTGTGCTGGCGATATTGAGTTTACTGCTGTGGCTAGAGAAGATTGGCTCAACGAGAGCGCAATCAACAGACTTAAACGATGTGAGCTTTGCGAATATGTTAAGACTTAGACTATGGATAAATTGTACTGATAAAGTCTATGAAACGAAGAATATAGTGCACTCCCATTACTGGGCAATGATCAACTATATACGAGCCACACACGGAGATTTGCGTTGCTCTACGAATGTGACATACTCTACACATGCAGACTATACATATCTGGATAATGTGGGGCCATTGGTGGAACGTTGGAGATCACCAATCAGTTTGGCACTCTATGCACCAGGCGGTGACTTTAAGCCCACTGTGCAGAGCATACTATGGTTGCGAAAATGTGATCCACAAAGTGAATTGATACAAAAATGGATTAGTTTTCATATCTACTTCGATATGGAACACATACCGACTGATATACCCAAAGAACACATGTTATCCAAATGGAAAGTCAATTGTAAAAAGCCTGCACCATTTCTTAACGTTCCTAAATTATATCTATATAGAAGAGAAAATAGATTGGAATACCCTGTAAATGTGGGACGTAATATTGCTAGAAATGCAGCGCTTACACATTTTGTCCTCGTCTCTGATATAGAACTATATCCCTCTCCTGGTTTAGCTCAGGGTTTTCTGCAAATGTTGAGTCAGAGCCCAGAACTACTCAAGTCCCAGAAGAAAATTGTTTATCCTTTAAATATTTTCGAAGTGCACAAAAATATTGAAGTGCCAAACACTAAATCAAAATTGCAATATCTACTTGCCAGAGGATTTGCCCAATCTTTTCACATGCGAATTTGTCCCTCATGCCATAATGGACCACGACTGCGAGAATGGATCAATTCGGTGAATACATCGAATTCAATTCGAGTATTTCATGTGAGCAAACGAACAGCACAATATAATTACTGGGAACCGATCTACATTGGTACTACGAAAGATCCTCGCTACGACGAACGATTCTCCTGGGAAGGCATGTGGGATAAACTCACTCAGGCCTATGAATTGTGTGTTTTGGACTATGAGTTTCATACTCTAGACAATGCATTTCTGGTACACAAACCAGGCATAAAGAAAAATATTAAGAATAATGCTCGATTGGCAAAAGGATTGCGTTCCTATCAGTTCATACAACGGGAGGTGCTGCTAGAGTATGTCGAAAAGTATGGTTTGCACCTGAATTGCACTATATAGAAAGAAATTGTGTTTCACTGGTATATACAAAAGTATTATCGTGTTAATAAACTAAGCTAAATTTAAGGCTTAAAACTTTTCGACAAGTTTCGGTATATAAAACTAAAAACAAATTAAAAAATAATAAACTTAAAGTAATAAATTATTTCCTATTTCCAAGGGTTAACTGTGTCTTTTTAAAGAAAAATCATTTAATGTTAGAAATTTTTCCACATTTCCATTTTCATAGAAGTTTTTTAAAGCGAACACAACTTTTAGTGGCATTGAAATCAAACACAATTCGGAAGCATCATGTTATCTTATTTATCTGAATTTTTAACAACAATTACAACCACATAAAATATTGTAAAATACTATATGAACTGCATAAATATTTATTATTTGCACTGCTGTGTTTAACAGTGTGTCGTGGTGGAAAGAGTTTTCATTGAAAAGTGGTATTGGGGGAGTTAGGAAATGGGTTGATTGCCACGCCCAATTCAAACAATTTGTTTGATTTTGGTGTAGAGTCATTGGCATAATTGAATATCAATTCATTTTGAATGCGTGCCATGGGCGCAAAGTGGGTTGAAACTTTTGGGAAAGGGCACTACGTAGTGCACTCCATTTTGCCCTACTACAACCATTGTCACTGCAGGCTAAAACCTCAAATTATGGATATAATTGTGGCAGACAGGGAAATGATGGTTTGGGGTTGGGTTGGAGGCTGGGGGCTAAGGGGACCTGTAACAGGAGATTTTGCAATATTTATAACATAAATTATTAGCATACAAAATGCAATTGATGCCCTCTAGTGATTAATTAAAATGTTTCACAGCACATATAAATTTATATTGTTTATTGCAATAAATATACGCGTAGAGAGCACCGAGAGGAGAGCAGAGATTGAGGAGCAGAGGGAGAAAAGTAACCAATAATTGGGCGGAGGTCAAGCGCCATTTTTGTGGTCCACTGCACAGTAAAAATGGAAACTGAAAACCAAAAAAATTATAAAAAAACAAGAAAGAAAAGTACAGTCGAGCACGCCCGACCGTAGAATACTCTCTGCCTTTTATTCCCGATCATTTTAATAAAATCAGTATCCGAGAATATCAACTGATAGTACTTGCTGTAAAAGACGTTGAAAGACGGTCAGCTAGGAAGTTAAGCCTCTTTTATAGAGATATCTATGGTTTTAAGCCGAAAGTTTCCAAGTGATGCGGTGGCGCGAATGATTAGTATTCGATCGATGAACGGGAAGTCGTGAGTTCGACTCCTGGTCCGTCATCAAAAAGAATATATTTTATTGTGTTGTTTAAATGTGTTGCATTATCGAAAAAAAAAATTTTTATTAACAAATTATTTATAAACAATTGAAAAAAAATTTTAAACTGGGTTTTGATAAAAAAAATATTTTTATTACTAAATGTGCAACCGCGACTCGAACCCACGTCTCTGCGTTCGCCGACCAAGCACTTAACCTGCAACGCCATCACGACACTTGATAGTTTCTTGCCCAAACCATACATATAAAAAAGGCTTAACTTCCTAGCTGGATAACTATTTTGTCAAAAATAGAATTGAATCTGCGAGCAGCGCTGCCGCTAGAAAGCAGCGAAAAAGTTCGCTCACATGTTTGTATGCCTCTGTCTCGCTTGCACACATGCATTGACATTGCGTTCAATTATTAACTTTCTTACATGGATAGCTCTTTTGTTTATAGTCCGATTTATATGCTACTTTCAGGATCGTTTAATCTATTTTGTCTTCAAACGAATGTGAAATAACAATACTGTACGATAAGAACATATGCCTTAAAATCGGCATTGAAGTTTGCAAATTATTTTATTTCTTGTGGGAAAAGGGGGCGTGGCAGTCCAAAATTTTTGATGACAATACAATTATGCCGTCTCTAGGAACCTGCGTACCAAAATGGGTGTTCCTAAGTGCCATAGTTACTGAGATATTCACCTAAAACATCAATTTTTTACGAGGTGTTTCTAGTTTTTTGCTCATTGTGGGCGAACGGGGCGTGGCATCGAAAAAAAAAAAAGATTCTTGTATTGACTGACTTAATATCGAGTCGATAGAGACCAAATTCAAACTTGTAGCTCTTACCATCTCTGAAATCTGTTTGTTCATACGGACAGACGGACAGACGGACAGACAGACGGACAGACGGACATGGCTATATCGACTCGGCTTGTGATGCTGATCAAGAATATATATACTTTATGGGGTCTGCCACGCCTCCTTCTGCCTGTTACATACTTTTTTTTTTGCACAAACCCAATATACTCTCTCTTGCAGAGAGTATAAAAAGGAAGCACATAAAACCGTTTGGAAAGTCAACGAGACAAGGCACAATCCGACCCAGTTTGAGAGACAACACAGTGACATGGCAACTTGGCGAAACAAAGTGAGACGAAAAGTTTTAGCAGGAGACAAATGACCCTTAAAGTTAAAACTAACAGTGACTAAATGTAGACAAGAGCACAAAAAATAACATATATATACATATATATGTATACATTTCTGTGTGCTCATCCTGAGGCAATAGATAAAGAAGAAGAAGAAGAAGAAGAAGAACAAGAAATGGAGCAACATGAAATCCTTTAATTGCTGGCACCAGTAGCCAAGCTGAGCAACTGAAGCTTTTCATTTGTCTTTCAGTCAACTGCTGCTGACGTTACTACCACCACTCGCAATGAACTCTGAATATTGGATTCAAATGAAATAGAGAGAGAGAAAACGATAAATGGAGTGTATTCATGGGGACACAGCAAATCCTAAAGGGAATTCAAGGGGAAAGTGAGAAGGAAAAGTCCAGTTTTGAGGTCCAGATGCTGGCCGCGTGAAATTGCAAAAGTGTTTCACCTGAATGGATGCAGCAGGCAATGTAGCCAGTACTTCCAGATGGCACCCACTATACATCTGGGGCTTCTAAAACATGAAACCATAACACTACAATGCCAAAGTCGTACATAAAGCAAAAGCACAAAATTCCAATTGAATTGTAGACGAACTTCTCATACACAATATGAAATACGAGTGCAAAAAGTTGAAGCTTTTTAAACTTAAAGAAGCCAAAAGTTTTATTAAAAAATAAATAAATGCAAACGAATAAAACTAACACCTCTTCTACGAACTAAAATTATTTAAATTAAATTTTAAATTTAAGAAAATTAAAGCTGAAAAGAGTCTGGAAGTCTTAAATTTCTAACTAGTTCCAATAGAGCTCAGAAATCAGGCTTCAATTTAAGTTAAATTTCTGAAAATTTCTTCATTGTTAGCTAGAATCCTTTTCTAAACTTAAATCTAGCTATTTATAACTTAAATTCAACGAAAGACTCACTTTGACTTTCACAATTTCCAAACATAACGAAAACGTATCTTCATTTCGTAGAATTCCATCGGAAATTGCAGAGTTACCAAACTTGATTAGAATAGAAGCCGAGCCAAATGGATTTCCAAGTTACCCCAATGAAAGGGTGTACAATAAGTGCACACAAAGTGCCAAAGAATGGAAAGAGAATAGTAACAATAGAAACAACAACTAGGAATAGGAAAAAAGAAGAGGAGAGCAACGTTAAACAATGGGCTGGGAACAGACGTCAAAGTGAGCGATTGTCGGACCGTGTCATGGGGCATCAATGGTAACGAAGTGGATGCTGGACTTGGGGTAAATTCCCTGCTGCCTTTACACAAAGCACACACACACACACACACACACACACACACAAAGTGAGCAATGCAATACAAAAAAAATAAAGAAAAAACAGAAAAACAATAGATGAAACGAGCGAAAAAACACAGAGGAGAACTTAGAACTTGTATTGCAGCAAGGATTATAAAATATGCTTTCAATAAAAATTGCAGATGCATTGAGTAATCCCAAAGCAACAGGAAGCATAATTTTGATTTTATGCCAAACCATTGGTGTGGTCAGATCAACAAAACAGAACAGAAAACCAAGTAGAAAATACTATGGTAAATGGGGGCATGGGATGGGGAGGGGGAGTGGGAGGTGAAAACTTCATCAATTTTCAATTTGCCTATGCAAAGAATGACACTATTATGTAACGGGAGCGTCAATCAAAATGAAGGCGTCTATTGAAAAAGCGTTAAATGAAAAGGTGTATGCAAACATTGGGTTAAATCAAAAGGAAATTTAAACTCTGTATGGAATCTTTTGAGACGCCTAGCAGCGTCTTAAGAAAAATTCTAATTTTGATGTCAAACAGCGATTAAAAGAAACGAGATTACCTTATGCATATTGCATGAGATGCATTTTCCAGCTGTTTGCTTAGCTTCTACTTAAACGAGAAGTGTGCGAGTGTTCATGTGTGTGTGTGTGTGTCTGAGTGTGTATTTACCTCATTTGTACTTTAGCTGGGAAAATTGTGCTGTGTCAGGCAGGTGCAACTGATGTCAATGATGACGTTAACAAGTCCATTAACTGCTGTGCACCATTTTAGTTTAGTTTTTCATTTTTTTATTCATTTTTTTTTTTGGATTTGCATTGATGCAAATAAGAAGCGAATGACACAACCAAAAACCGACAAATCTGTTTGACAAACAGAGACTGTCTATCTAACTATTTGACTGACTGAGTGAGTGACATAAGCACTCAACGAATGTATATATCTCTCCATATAGATGAATATATATATATTCAGTTTAGTGAGAGCCGCTTTTGGCCAACCGCAATATAGAAAAGCCGCACACGCAAAAATCTGTTAAAATTTCATCATAGAGAGAAGCAGGAAGCGACCACGGCAATAGGCGCTTAAAAAAAGCTAATGGAACGTACTGCAATGACTGTCCAATTGAGCACACACACACACACAGGCAGGAACACTTCCACACACACACACACACTCATGCATAGAAAGAAATAAATGTACGAGTATCAGCCCCAAGCCAAAAAGCCGCCCACTCATGCACTCTCCACGTACAATTTCCGGTTGAACACATTTTGTGGTCGGTCGCAAATGCATTTATATTTGAGCAGCAGCAGCAGCAACAGCAACAGCAATAAAAACAACAACAACAAGAACAACAACAACAACTAGGAAACAAAAACAGACGCTTTGCACAAAGCTTAAGCCATTTCATTTTTGGTTCGTTGGCGCTTGTAGCATTTGCTATTTTGCACTGTTCCACAAAACAGTTTTTATTACCACAACGCTAGAGTAGTGAGCTCAGCAGGGGGTGGTGGGGTGACTTTAAAGGGGGTGGGTAGTACAGGGGTTGGAGTGAGCACTGCTCAGGAGGTCAACCACAGTGCGCTCATATTTCTTAGACCTCATATAAACACTCAACGAAACAGAAAAACACAGAAAAGCAGAGCAAATAAATAAAATAAATAAAACAAAACTAAAGTTATCATGGAATGGCATAGAATGTCGAAACTTTTCAGCTCACAGCAACTTTGTATTTGCTTTAAATAACAACAAATAATTGAAAAAAATAAACACTTAAGCATGTGTATTTTCAATAATAAACTCAATAAATGTTTAACATTTTACGGCTAAGAACTGCATTTAGTGTTAATTGTACGAGATAGACAAATTAATTAAAGTATTTAAAATAAATTTCAGAAACTTTTGTGTTTCAATAATTTGCAAACAGAGGTATGAATACTTTTAGCAGTCAGTGCAAGCAGTATTTTAAATAATATCTGTGTTTAGCTAAATATTTGATAGGCCATTTTGATTTGAAAACATTAAGAAATTGTTAAAATATATTATTAAAATTTTTAGTATTTTTTTAGGAATATTTCTAGAAAATTAATACTAACCAATTTTCTATCTTTTGGTCAAAAGTGAAGAGAGCCCACGAGAGATAAAGTTACAAACCGTTTAGTATTATTAAAAATACCAGAAAAAGTCTACTAATTTAAATGTCCTTCAACTATAATTTCAACTTATACTGAATTATAATTTATGCTTTATAATTTATACTGAATATACTTTGATATAAACCCATTAAAATACATTTTCTAATACTGATTTGTCGACTTTCTACTCCAAGAGAATTTACGGTAAGAATACTTCCATTTATCCCAGTCCCGAATACTCTTTGGTGTCCTGCCTACCCTGCCCCGAATACGTTTCGTTGCAGCTAAAGGAGATATACTTTATGTGCTTCTGACGCGACGCTCTTAGCGTGTTTTCGAGTTGGAAGTTCGAGTTCATTTGTAATTTATTAAACGCAAGCTATAAACAAATCGAATGCGAATGGCCGCAATGGCCGCATGAATTTCGATTTAAGCCTCCGAACTGTACCAAACCGAACTGAAGAGACGGATGCGGTACTCGCAACGCAGTATTGGCAACAACAAATGGCAATGTCAATGGCAATGGCAATGGAAATGGCAAATGGCAAATGGTTTGCTTGGCCATGTGGCAGTGTGGGAGAGTCACTAAGTCAATTTGGTTCTGAAGACTTGGGATAGCTTTTTGGAATTGTGGCGCGTATTTGTGGGTTGCAGGCACGCACTGCCACTCCCCTACCCTGTCATACCGCCCACCCTAGTCAGTTGTCAGGAGGGAGTAGATAGCTTCGGGCTAGAGCTGGTCAAAACATCGATGTTTACAGCGATGTATCGTGGATTACAGCAGAGAAATGCAGAAAGTTTGTATATAAAATCATGGTTATGGTTAATAAATCAATTTGTTTAAAGATATAGTATATTTTACTACCAAGATGTCTCCAAATCCATGCTCAAACCCCAGAGATCGCGACATTGTTTTTATTTCTCATATCGGAAACATCGGACACATTAATGTTTGTTTTGACCAGCTCTACTACACACACACACACACACACACACACACACATACACACATACATAAATAGCAAGTGGCAGCAGGCTGTGCTGCCAATGGACACTAGGCTAATTTACTTCCCATATGAACCAAACAAAACCGAACATCTATGCACATACAAGTACAGAGAGTACATATGCACACAGACACACATACACACACACACACACACACACGCACACCCATACACACACACAGTCATATATATGCATAATGGGCGGGAGTGATTTTCTGTGTCATTTGGTTGTAATCGTGTCTGTAGTTTGTTACTTATTACTATGTGAGTGTGCCAAATGGCCAAATACAAGAACGTACATGTGTGTGTGTGCGTGTGTGTATGTGTGTTCCGGAGTATGCAGTTTGACTTGTCTTAATGGTCATGTTAAACAAATGTTTATCAAGCCATGCAGCTGCTGCAACTGCATTGAGTACGCCCAAAGTTTCCACCGTTCTGGCCAGGCCCATTAGTCATTTTGGTTCAGTTGTTGACGTTGTTGTTGTTGTAATATGGTATTAGCCACTCCACTGGCAGGCAACGACTACTATAAAATGAGTAATGCTAAATGAAATATGCATAAGCTGCATACAAACTGCTAAGGTTAAGGTTAAGCGGTTTGTCAAATGTGAAATGTAAAATGTAGAATGTGAAAGGGCAGAGAGCCAGCAGAAAACATAAGGACCTCAAAACCACAGATACACAAACACCACAGCAAACTGCAGACTTGAGCCATAACAGCATAATAACATATGATCCAGCTGAAATATTAGACAAATTTCGAACACACAAAGATAACAGCAAGAAGCATACATATTTTACACACACACTCACACACACACTCACACACCCACTAACACACTCAAGCCCACAAATATTGGCTAAATATAATGCAACTAGGTCAGAATCTTTAATTAGCAAAACGGACACAATTCGCTTCATATGAAATTACTTATACATGTCCGACCATTACATAATTTAGCATTTATTTTATATTAACTTTTTAATATTTAAATGTCTGTTAGCGTTTTACAAAGCAGTTGCAAAAATAGCAATAATTGGCTAATGTCGCCAAAAATAATTAACAAAAGTTGATTACAAAATTGATAAAAACTTCAATAGTTATTTGTTTTGTTTTGAAATAAAAAGCTAAATTTGGCAAATTAACACAATTTAAATAGAAATAAATGGAGCAAAGATAATGATCCGTATATTAACTAATTGACTTTGGAAAGAGCATTTATTATGTTTATGAATTCATGAATTATGAAAATAATTCCAAAAAATGACAAAAATAAAGGTAAATGTTATATAGGAAATAAATAAACTCATTAAATTTGGTTAACGTTTTATAAAATTGGAAGACTTAGAAATATTTTAAATAAAACGTTGATTTTACCCGTAGATATCGAACAGTTAATTGTTTATAGATGAATTGTTTTTAATTTAGATCTGCTATGCTGCATTTATTACCTTAGTTAGCCATTAAATGAAATAAAAACTTCAATTGGCAATCAGCAAACAAAAAAACTTAAAGAAAAGAAAATATTCTTTCATAACATACCCTAAGAATAAAAAAAAAACAATTTAAAATTTCTAAATTTAAAAAAAAATGTAAGCGGTTTTACTGAGACTCGAACCCGGGATCCCACGAGTGCAAGCTCGTACGCTTACACACATGTACATGCATTTGTTTATATGTGTAAGTAGCAAACAGCTGTCAGCGTCAGTCTGCACCTGCTGCTCTCTAAAATGTGCAATGTCGGACATAACCTCCGCTTTTATTGCTTATTAAAAACATTTAAATGTATCTAATGCAATCGAAAAACATTTCCTCTGCCAGTTCAACAAACGCAACATACCCTAACACTAAGTATTAAACAAAACTTAAACAAAAATTTGCATTTTTCCATCACATGCAAATGCGCAAATTTCGTTTGTATAAACTAGAATCCAATTGAAATAATTGAATATAATTGCACACACATATTCAAACAGACCAATAACATATTCAAATGCATTGGTCTGCATTTAATTTAAACAGTTTGTATTCTTATTGCCACAACTGAAGCAAAAGCAAGAAACTTACATGCATAAATGGATTGTTGCACCTGGCATCACGCACTTGTAGCAATTTAACCGATTTGCATTTTATAACACACAAACACTTGCACTTAACCGACGGCAAAAACAAATAATATTAATAACACTCGCAACATATAAACGCACAATTAAAATCAACAAATTTTACCGACCGACGACCAGCGAACGAAAAGAAAGACTCAATTAGGGATGGTAAAACAAGATCATCAAACATATCGTTGGTTTATCACCTCTAATGGCTGGTATGCTGTTCAATTGGCATTGGCAAAGCTTAGTAATTGCAATCTTGCTTGCGTCCCATGCGATTTAGCTTGTGTTAGTGCACATGGACATTAATATTGCACACACACGAAAGCTAAACGCTATAAAAGAGAGCCACCCGTCGCGACAGCGCTGCGATTGACGCTCTCTTGCGTTGCGCTCGCTGCTCTGCCCGCCGCGCTGCTCGTCGTGCTGCCGTTTTCAGTTGAAAGGCAAAATTAACAATATGCAAAATTCATGTTAAAATATCGGAAAAATATATTTCTTTTTTGCACAAGCAATCCTTTCCCATCCAATCGCTTTTACAGACCTTTTATTTGGCTGCCTGCGCGCATTCTTTTCGTTTCGGTTGGCAACAAAAAAAAGCAAAGAGAGAATAAGAAGCAAACTTTCACATGCGGAAGGATTGGGCTAAGGAGAAGGGGGAGCTGAGTGAGCGAAAGAGTGAGTAAGGGAGAGAGTGAGGGTGAGTGTGTGTGTGTGTATTGGCGGCGCTTTCATATGCTCCATGCCAAGCAATAAAAACGTAACTTCTTGTTGTTGTAGCTGATGTAGCTCTGCCGCTACCGCTGCCACTGATGCTGCTGCTGCTGAATGAATGAATGAATGAAAGCGTCGACCCGTCGACGACTCCACGATGATGCGAAATCGAATCTGGAATGCTTTTGCCCGGCAAAGTGAGCGGCTCTCTGTATTAGTGTATGCCAGCATGTTCGCTTGGGCTGTGTGTGTGTGTGTGTGTGTGTTTGTGTTTTTGTCGGTGTGCATATAAAAATACAGTTATCTGTTCTATTTGCGCATTTATAAATATTTGTTTGCTTCAGTTCTGCCCATGCACATTACACAGTCCCCCGACAACTCACTTTGTATGTGTGTGACTGTGTATGTGTGTACCTTCGTTTTGATTGTGAGTGTGAGTTATTGAATGGAGCCTTTTGCTGAGCCGGTTGCCGACCTTTGCCCGCCCTAGAGAATGGATACTGACACCCAAACCAAAAAAAAACTCTTTCTGTGTTTCTTTTTATTTTGGGACTGCTCTTTTGTTTAGTTTTCGGTTGAACTGAGTGTGTCAGTCAGTCAGTCGTTGGGTCGATCGCTCGGTCGTTCGGTTGGCAAAAAAAAAAAAAAAATATATGGCATTTTATTTGAGTTGTTAAGCATAAGTATGTAGATATCTGTCAAAATTTCAAGCCATCGAGTTGCGGAAGTGCATAAAATGAAAAGTATCTTATATACACTGTTAAAGTCATATGTATGTTTGAGGTAAAAGAAATGAACAAAATCAATAGCTCAAAGGGTTTGCTACAGGCAAGAAAGGTCAAAAGTTTATGTAAATAATGTTTACTGATTGTTGATGAATATTTAATATGAAAACTTACGAAATTACTACAAAGTATTAAATTTAAGTTTAAATCTGAATTGAAAGGGGCATAATTATCTGTATTTAGAAAATTTCTAATTAGAATATTTGAAAATTGGAAAAGGTGGGCTATTAAATCTGATGTTTATAAAGCCATATACAATTTTAAAAATTAAAAAAGAACTTCTGATCTCGTGGTCCCTACTGGAATTGAACTCACAAGTTTCGCGCACCGAAACCGCGTTGCTATCAGCTGAACCACACTGCTACCAATTATTCTTTCCGCTAAATTGCATGTACATCAATTGCTTATTTATGTAACTAATAACTATCTTCTTTAAAATTCCCATTTAACATTTATGCTGCAAGCTTAAGTGATCTTAACCAGTCAGAGAGGAGAACTATACAATCTTTGCTCTTTTATGTGAATTTAGTGTGTAATAAATTTGATAACCTTTTCTCTGATATTTATTACGAATGAAAAGTTTAGTTGTCTTGAATTCTTCTCAGCCAATAAACTAAAAAAAATTAGCATGACCATCCCCCATGAATTTATTCTGTAACACCCCAACTCCAAGGGACTAAGCAAACGGTATCCTGGGATTATGCCATTCATTGTAACTATGTCAGCATTAGCTAATTCTATCAAAGAAACTGAGGGACACAAAAAAAGAAAAAGAAAGAGAAGAAAGAGTGGAACTGTATGAGAGAGAGAGAGGGGGGAGGGTAGGGGGAGTAAGAGGAGTGGGGGCTGAAAGAGAAACGCCCACAAAGAGTGCTCTCAAGTTTATGAAATATTGCGAATGTTGAGGGATGATGCTGGATGCTGGATGCGGATGCTGGATCTGAATGGGGATTCGTTGTCAGCTAGAAGGGCACGTACTTTTTTTGGTTAGCATTTCAGCTCAGCTGTGAAACGCGACAATTTAATTTATTTGGCGCTTTACTGGCGGTTCAAAGTCAGCGAATTTACGATTGACATTTGCGTTTAACCTACTTATGCTGATTTGATGGCAGCTCATAAATAAAATTTAAACCAATTGCCGGACATACCAAAGAGAGACGAGAGAGGGTAAAGAGAGATAGGGAGGGGATGGGGGAGTGAGAGTAGAGAGTGCCAAGAGTAGCAGCCATCAATCGCAGCTGCTATCAATGTGGGCCATCAGTGATGCCAACGTTGCCTATGATCCTATACCGCCCTCTACCTACCCTGCCACTTCCTTATCTTTATCACTGGAGTAGCAGGGAGGGGGGAAGGCGGTAGCTGGTCTTGACGTAGTTCTCGGTAATTGAACACTTAGTGGGCCAAGCAATTTGGTTTTTAGTATGCCAAGACAAATATTTAAAATCCGGCTAATGCACCACACGCAACTCCTTCCCACCCAACTAACCATGCCCCCCTCCCCTTAATGCCCTACAGCCCCTACTTCCACTAGCCTACTGCTATCAATTCGATGACACGCCCTAAAAGTTGAGTCAACCCAGCTGGTTTGGCAGCGGCAAATTTGTCGTGTCAAATGATGCAGAAAGTCGCCGGAGAAGCTAGGAATTAAAACGTGAAATGAGTCGTAAGAAAAACAATGAAAAACTCCGTTGCTCGCAATGGAAATGCGGAAAAGTCGCTTCAAAGTTTTTCCAATTGTCCTGGGAGCGTAGGTAAGAGTGGGTTGAGTGAGTGAGAGAGACAGTTAGATAGAGAGATAGAGTAAGGACATGGGGTATTTTTCCTGGATTGGTTTCCAAATGTGTCACTAGGGTGCAATTTGAAAATGAAATTTTCTTAGCACTTTTTCTTACCAATTTTTTTTTTCTTTTTTTTTTGGCATTTGGCATGTGACGGTTGACTGCCTGACCTTGATAAGTTTATGAAACTTTACCAGCACTAAACAGATCGGGCTGTATAAAAATTCACTTTATTTTCCGGTAAATTCTTTAAGTAAATTTTAAGAATATTTAAAATAATTTTGTCAGAACGGAATTCAAGAAAACTTAAAAACTTTGATTAAGAAAGGTGTTTAAGTTAAAGTAAATTTTAAAACAATTTTATATATACAAACTGGAATTTTTCTATTGTTTTATTAATATTTTTAACTTTTCAGCTTAAATTTAAGCTTGATGAATTAATTTTCTCTTAAATGACAATTTATTTTACCTCAGCAAGTTGACCTTTTTAAATAAAACGCCAACAAGTTTATAGAAAGTTCCGAGAAATCAGCAGTTTCTTAAGAAAATCTCAACAATATAATGTTTAACAAAGGTTTCCACATAAAAATCGGATGCTAGAACTGACTAAAGCCAATTTCTAATTAAGCTAAAAGCAGAGTCATTACTTTAAGTGAACAATAAAATTAAAGTAAGGTATGTATATAATGAATTAAATGTTAATGCACTGTTGCTTTATATGCAAAATTTCGAAAATTGGAGAAGGTGGCCTATTAAATCTGATGTTTATAAAGCCATATACAATTTTAAAAATTAAAAAAAAAACTTCTAATCTCGTGATCCCTACTGGAATCGAACCCGCGACTTTCGCGCAACGAAACCGCAACACTACCAGTTGAACCACACTGCTACCAATTAATATTTCCGCTAAGTTACATATACATCTATTGCTATAAGTAAGAATTTTCTAAAGAATTTCACTACAATAAAATTTTAAGACAAAAGTTTCTGTATAAAAAGCAGCTTTAAGAGCTGACTTAAACTTAAATTTAGTCAAGGTACTAGCACAGTCATTAAATAGATTAATAATGAGTGTACACTAATAATAAATTTAAATTTATTACATTAATTACTTAAAGCAATATGCTTTTTTGAAATAATAACTGAAAATTAAATAACAAATTTAGTGAAAAGAAAGTTAAGCTCAATAAATGCCTTGAATTAATTCCCAGAAATTAACAGTATTTCAAGAAAAGCTGCGTTTAGAAGTGACTAACTTGGAGCTTAGTTAAAAACAGTTTTGAATTTCAAACAAAGGAAAGAAAACAGAAATGAAATCAAATCAAATCGAATTTAATGTCAGACCATGTAATTAAAAGTTAAGACATTGCTATAGCTTAGAGCAGACTGTTAACGAGTAACAGCCAGGTCGAAACACACACTGGTGCAGAGCAGTAAGTTGCTGCTAGCAACCAGATGGAAGCCGTTGATAGCAACCAGAATCTATCAGCCAAATCAATCGTCTGCTAAAGACTCAAGTATGCCACACTAATGATGGGGGTGGTATGAAATAGAAGAGGAGACATAAGGGACAAAGAGAGAGGAAGAGGAACCTAGAGAGAACTCAGCTTAACACTCGTGTCGGACTTGTCCTTAGCCTGGTTAAACCTGTTAACGTTAAGTTTTCCCTCATTGTGGTGCTTGTTGGTCCATAAATTGACTGCGTCCCGAGAGCAGCTCAGCCGTGCGCACTACTTGACCACACATTGGCGCATTGTCACGCGCGCAGTCAGCCTCAGCTCCAAGTCCCTCCAGTCCCTATGACCCCCTTCCTTCTAAGGACATGCCCAACCAGCATATTCATCAATAGAGCAAATGCCACAGCACAGTCTGGGTGTGCGTGTGTGTGTGTTGGAGTTGGGTTAACAAAAAATCTGTTAAAATAAATCACAACAATTTGTACATTTTCGCCTCGTTGGTCAGCGTGAACGAAGTCGGTTTGAAAGACGGTGACAATGATGGCAATGGTGACACATATGCCACATGCTATCCTTAAACCTTATAAGGATATCCCAACCAGCACTACCAGCAGCTGTAGTAGCAAAAGAAAAAGGACAATGTCTTCCATTTTTTTTTGCTTTTCGTTTTTTGGGCTATTAAGTTGTCATTTGGCTGCGGGTTTGTCTCCCCATCTCACTCTTCTCTCGCTCTCTCTCTTTCTGGCTCCCTACGTGACCTCAGCTCACAGTGTCTCACAGCATGCGTGGGCTGAACTTATGACAACTTTGATTGCAGTCAATTTATTAGCCAAGCTCTGGCCAGCCAGGTGGCATATGGCATGTGGCAGCTGGCACGTCGCACGCGGCAGCAGCAACAGCAGTGGCGGAAGCAGAGACGGCCACAGCTTGCTGAGCCATTACAAATGCCTGACATAATTGTTTAACGCCATGCTTTTAATTACCCACGACATATGGACGCGTAAAATACATTTCTGCACAAAGTGAAAAATCCGAGAAAAAAAAAATGCCAGCAAAAGGACACGACAAACGGTTTGCAAAAGCAAAAGCAGAGCAAAAAAACAGGATGGAAAAAAAATAAATAGAAGCGTTTCCTGGATATATGTATGTATGCTTAAAACCCTATTACCGTGGTAATCCTTTTGACAAATGAATTTTAACATGCCCTCAAACACTCACACACACACACAGTCACACAAAGTTCACCTTCCCGCACACACAGATAGACAGGCACAACGACAGCGACAGCTCAATGTCACTTCTGCCAGAGTCATAGACGTTAGCGCTAAAAAGTATGCTATAAAATCTGCGTATTCGCGCTGAGTGTCTGCGTTTGTGTGCGTGTATCTGTGTGTGCATTTGTAACTTTAAGTGTTCGCTCGTGCGCATATGTCCCACTTCCCTGTAAGCATAAACAGCACATATGTTTATTGCCACACTCAAGTGGAATTCATATTTTAAGTTTTAACTCTGATTCGATTGCATAAAAATTATGATAAAAACTTAAGTGATCGCTAATTATAAGAAAATTAATACTTGTGAAGGAAAAAGTCATGGAAAAGGGTTGTGCAGAGAAGTGAACAGTATTGCCGCTGGCTTGGCGAAAAAATAGGACAGATAGACCCAGAAAATAGGACAAAAAACGGACAGATTTTTTTTAATAGGACAAAAAAATAGGGCTAAAAAATAAAACAAAAAGTTTAAGTAAATTTATACATTTTCATGCAAATTTATAAACACTTCGTCGAGTGTTTCATTTTCAGATTCTAAAACATTCATGTTTGTGCCGATTTGGTTTACTTGTTGAAAGGGCTTTGCATTTTGCATATGTTTTTTTATACTCTCTGCAAGAGAGAGTATATTGGGTTTGTGCAAAAAAAAAAGTATGTAACAGGCAGAAGGAGGCGTGGCAGACCCCATAAAGTATATATATTCTTGATCAGCATCACAAGCCGAGTCGATATAGCCATGTCCGTCTGTCCGTCTGTCTGTCCGTCTGTCTGTCCGTCTGTCTGTCCGTCTGTCTGTCCGTCTGTCTGTCTGTCTGTCTGTCCGTATGAACAAACAGATTTCAGAGATGGTAAGAGCTACAAGTTTGAATTTGGTCGCTATCGACTCGATATTAAGTCAGTCAATACAAGAATCTTTTTTTTTTCGATGCCACGCCCCGTTCGCCCACAATGTGCAAAAAACTAGAAACACCTCGTAAAAAATTTATGTTTTAGGCGAATATCTCAGTAAATATGGCACTTAGGAACCCCCATTTTGGTATGTAGGTTCCTAGAGACGGTATAATTGTATTGTCATCAAAAATTTCGGACTGCCACGCCTCCTTTTCCCACAAGAAATAAAATACTTTTGAAACTTCAATGTCGATTTTATGGCATATGGTCTTATCGTACAGTATTATTATTTCACATTCGTTTGAAGACAAAGTATATCAAACTATCCTGAAAGTTGCATATAAATCGGACTATAAACAAAAGAGCTAGACATGTAAGAAAGTTGATAATTGAACGCAATGCCAATGCATGTGTACGAGCGAGATAGAAACATACAAACATGTGAGCGAACGTTTTCGCTGCTTGCGTAGCTTAGCGGCAGCGCTGCCCGCGAATGCTGGCCGTGCCGACCAATTGTGTATGTATAACATATACACACATACATATGTGCGTGCATACATGTAATGTCAAATGTATATGTGTGTGTATACATACAAACAGATTTTTTTGTTTCAAAGTGTTTTGTTGCAAGTATCAATTGATATACCCGAATACCGATTTTATTAAGATGATCGGGAATAAAATGCAGAGAGTATTCTACGGTCGGGCGTGCTCGATTGTACTTTTCTTTCTTGTTTTTTGAATGCCAATGCGCGCGGAGCTGGTCGATTTTAGCATTTAATGCTTTATCAGGATCTTTAGGATCCCGACAAACCCAATCCTTCAAGTCGCATTCCTTCAACCAGGAATCTCTAAATTTTTGTTTGTACGTATCTTTCGGCATCCTTTACTTTGAACAATTATAACACGAGTGAGCGATGTTCGATAAGTCAGATTTCGATAACACATATAAAACAGGGTTGCATTGCATTGAAAATGTTTAAAAAATTATGATCAAAGCGCTGACATGCAGTTGAAAATAACAAATTATATATGAGACTCAGAAAATTAAAAAAAGGATAGAAATAGGACAAACTAAAAAAAAAAGGCATTTTTTCCGGACAGGGGACGTTTCAAAATTTTCCGGCTGTCGCAGTCAAAAATAGGACAGATCTGTCCGGAAAAAGGACAAAACGGCAACACTGGCAATGAAACTCTTTAATGTTTAGAAATTTGAATTTAACTTTAACAGATTATGTTAATGTTAATGTTACTTTACAGACATATGTACGTTAATGAGTTTCTGTTAAAGCTCTTTCTTCTAGCAAGTGAAATTTGGCTTATAACACCTGTTTAGCTCTAATAGACCTTTAGAAATCAAGTATTCGATATTATATTATTTTTTAAAGGAAAGCTAATAAGCTTTTGCCAGTTGATTTGAACCAATTGAGTTTGTTGAAAGAAGCTGCGCTTTCAAATCATCAGCACAACTACTTGTGTTAAAGCATCTACTTGAATATAAGCATATTTGTATATAGATATGTTAAGTGTTGAATTTTCTTTTGGTAACTTGCAGGTGAATTTGGCACGCAGTTTCGTTGCTCCCCCAGTGCGACTATTGGGAGTGAAAACCCAAATGCACACAGCGGGAAGCCAATTTCGGTAGCGTTTGACGCTACTTTTCCCCTCAATAGAGAAGAGTTTCTCTCACCCTCTCTCTCTCTCTCTCTCGCTTAGTTCCTTTGCCTGATGCCAGGTAATAAAATATTCATTTACTTGACATTTGTTGTTTCGCTTTTCATACCCAAGATGCATCATTCAGTGGCTGAAAGAAAGGAAAACAGTAAAGAAACGATAGCTTCTGCTGGCGCTCCATTCATCGGTTGACACGCACCGTGAACTCTGGCACCCTTCATAAAAAATGTAATTTTCAAAAACATTTGGAAATTTCAAATTGAATTTGCCGCACGCTTGAAGTAAGCGAAATGCCGCCTATCAACCAAAAAAAAAAAAAAAGAGAAAGAAAACTGTATGCAAAGCGTTTTCAAGGCGGCAGCCCTGGCACTCGGCTCACCGCCCTGGCACCCTGACATCCTGGCACCCTGGCTAGTACATAAAAGCTTCAGCTCAAAGCTGGTAGGGATTGGAAACAACCAAAGGCTCGACTGGGACATATGTGAGTGTATGCTAGTGCTGCCAAATTAGCTTGATTATGGCTAAACTTTATTCTACAGTTTGATTTAGAGGTAACAACCACCGATACTTACCTTTAAACCCCTTTTCCAACTACTGAACATAATTTTGTTAACATTTGGCTAAATTTCCGCCAAAGTTTTACAACTTTTAGCTCGAAATCTAGCTGTTTTTAGTTAGGGACTAGAAAATAATTCAATTTTCGATTTCCTCTCAACTAAATTGGCACAAAATTATTTGAGAAATATTAAAAAAACTATAAGTTTACATGAAGCAAAAGATTTTTGACTAAAAATAAATTTGAATTTAATTTTTATCTTTATATATAATTTCAGTAAAAACTTCTTCAACAAAAATTAAAACTAGCTATAAAATTCAGCCAGCACAGATGTGTGTATGTGCCTGCAAGTGTGTGTGTGTGTGTGTGTGTGTGTGTGTGTGGAGGAAAAAGTGTAAGTGACATGAAAGGCACACAAAGCGCAAAAACCTTTAATAACTTTACGCTTTTTGTTTTCCAAGTGCACTTGCCAACTGTGTGTGAGAGAGAGTGTGTGTGTGTGTGCGTGTGTGTATGGCTGTGCCACGCCCATTCCTCAAAGAACCGCCCAGTCCCCAAGCAAACGACAAAAATAAAGGCAAAGGCTGCGCAACTTCCGCTTTGAAGTTGTTTCCTCTCACAGTTTCTTAAAACTTCTCTGACTCCCCTCCCCTCCCCCCACAAGAGCACACACTACTTACCTACATGTATGTTATACCTCTGGTTTAGTCCTTTAAAATGCTGTCCAACAGAAAGAAACATAACCATTTTAGCCAACACTCGATGTGTCTTATTTATGACCTATTTATTGTCAATAAATGCAGCCTCCAAGCGACCATTTTGTGCCCCGCGACTAAATAAAGACAAATGAACCATCACTTTAGTGGGTAGATCGACACACAGACACACACAAACATACACCAACATATACACTGCTTTACGTATGTATGCACATACGTGTATACACTCTGCTGAGGTACTCATTAAATCGTCCACAAGCCAAATGGCCTGTCTTTTGTGCTTATAAACCAAATTTATGACCCAATTTATTTACACACACAGTTCTCTTTTTTTTTGCTTATTTCTTATTGCACTTTACAACAAGAATTTTAGTTTAAACCAGTTTATTTTCAATTTATTAACGGGTTCTTGTTGTTGTGGGCCAGTGAGTGACAGAGGAGGAGAAAGAGATCAAATTATGTCTATAACCAAATCAAGAACGTTTTACATATTTTATGCTTTGTCAAATCGAAAAATGTTTAATTTTGTTAAAGAAGCAATCGATGCGCTATCCTGTAAATTACTTAAAGGGTAGTTTGATTTATATTAAAGTTAAACATTTTCACAATTTTATATTGTAAAGAAATTTATTTAAGAGTTTTTAAATATATTTTTATTTAAATTATTTAAATAAAGTGACCTTTACTAGTAGACCTGAAGCTGCGTTTCCCCCTACGACTGTGTGAGAGAGCGAGTGAGAGAGAAGCAATAAGTAGTAAAAATTATAGCATACTTAATTGGGCCGCAAGTGCTGCTTATTTAAAACTACAATTCCACAAAAAAAAAAATGGTTAAAATATACCTAGTTAGCATTTAAATTTTTTAAAGCGATTTTAGCGTGTTTCTCTTCGTTCTGCTTTTTCTGAAATCCCCATAGAGCTTACGTGATCTACGTCATCTCCTATTGTGCCCTGTCCGCCGCATCCCGCGTTTATACAAAGTTTAAATATCCCTTTAAACGTTTCGAGCAGCTCAATGTATGTAAGTAGAAGGGCATCAAATATAATAACGACCACAACAATGCGTGACGTGAATGCAAAAAAAAAAATACCCGTTAGGCAAAGGACCTTACCGTGTGTGCATTAGCCGACTGTGTGTGTGTGTGGGAGTGTGTTTGTGAAATACTTTACATATGTATGTACATATACAAATACATATACATATGTGCCAAATCACTTTCTAAATGCAATGCCAATAAAAAAGCATAGCAAAAGTGTTGAAATATATAAATAGATATTACAAGAGTTGGGGGAAGTTTAGGGTAGAATGGTATAAACGGAAGGCTCAACATAGATATTATTTGTTGGCGATGACAGAAGGTTTTCTGCTGCCCCGGAGGCTGATAGAGGGAAATGGACGCACTACGTGACAATAACAGAACGTCGATTAAAAAGCCACGAAAAAGTTTTCCAACCCCTTCGATTTGTTGTTAAGAATTTCTCAAGTCTAATGCCATAAACAAATCTTATTGTTAATTAAAAACTTTGCGAAAAGATAACACAAAACTAAAGTTGTGAATCTGTGAAATCAGACCTTACCTTTGACCAAAGTTTCCACATAAAAAAGAGCTTAAAACCCTAAAAAAAAAATTATAGGGTATGACTTAGTCTTAACAACTCGATTAAAGCCTTTCTACTCCCTTAAATTTTATTGTTTTACAATTTTCTATTAAATAATTCAAAAAATTAAAAATTTGTTCTGAAATTTCATGAAATTTATTTAGCACAAACAGTTAAACACACGCCCTCTGGCGGTTAGGTGGCGCAACTGCATGAAGCTTTCGTTTGGTCGAAAGCTTTCGTTGCCTACATACATGAGTCTAGAATAAGGCACATGAAAGCTTTTTCTTTTGTACTTAACAGTTACATATTTTTGGTTCGAGTTCAACTTAACCTAATAACAGTTCAAAATGCTCATACACATACAACTGTACTTAAGAGCAGCGATAACGGTAAACGGTACTTGGTTTATACTTCTTCAACGGGCTCCGTAGGATGCGTGGGAACAGTCTCCGCTAGATTCTGCTCTACATTGACAGTTTGTTTTTTAATCTATAGGAAATTATAATGTGAACTTTTATTACAAAAGAACTCTTAACATTTTGGTAAACTTCAGATCATGACAAGTATTACTTAACGGAACATGCAGTTAGGAGCCAAATCGCATGCATTTTGGATGCACTTAGTACTACACATATAGAGACATTCCTCTAGCTATTATACCTTAAAGATAGTTAGTATTTATTTACTTAAACTAAGTTAAGATTTGTTTTACTTTAAGTATATGTAGTTTTGGATGAACTTTACCATAACGCTATGCACGGCGCATGAGTACTTATGGATCACTTAAATATGTATAGACCAGAGGCGAGGCGAGGCGAATTTGAATTTTGTAATACCCAAGAATTATGATTATATCACATACAAAATGGTCACCCCTTTTTTTTTACTATTTTTCTCGTGGGTAGTTTTATCAGTTATCAGTTAGTATGTAATTAGTTTCAATGGCTTTTCAACAATTTGTTATTGTTCTGCAATGGATGTTGTAATTTCTCAACGGAATCTCTGCGAGATTTTCTTACTTTGAAGCAATTGATATTGAAATGATTGCACATTTCCGTCACCTGCGAGAAGCAAAGGAAAATAAAGGTAAATTGAAAAAAAATCCTACTGGGTAGTTAAGAAATTTCCACCACTCACCACTCCATAGCCGTAATGCCAGTGGGCGAGGGTAACAAAAATAGTTAGACCATGAACCAGCCAACGTTCGCCCTGTAGTGTCAGATCAATGCCGAAAACTTGACGGTACCAGGGAAAACAACAGACACCCACAGTGGCAGCCAAGGGCCACATCAGTATATTGAAGCCATCACAACGTGTATCCGACATTTGGGCCACTATCAAACGGCACTAACAAGAAAATGTATTATATTAATACTGTATCTAAGCTCTGAAAACTTTTCCGAAAGTCCCTACAGCAATATTTGAAAAGATGGTGCCATAGAGCATCCAGAGCACACGTGGCTCCTTATTGATCACATCATTCCTAGAGCAGAACGACCAAATCGTAGTGATCACAAAGAGCCACAGGAAGGCAAAGAATGGACGTAACATCTCCATTGGAGGACGCATTTTACCCGTCTTGTTCTTGTAGGATCTAAAATATAAGTATTTAGTTATAGAAATATTTTCTTAGCGAAAAATACTTGCAAGTAAATATTTCTGATGATTATGGGATGACTGGAGAGTATACCAGAGCCAATGAGACCCACTTCAAAGACATTTGCTACTGTAATACCATAAAAGCTAGAGCGATAAATTTCTGGACCCACCAGAGTTGCCACAAACATCATAATGCTGACGCCCTAGAGGAAAAAAAACATATAATGGAGGAAACCTTTTTCGTAACCTTAAAACCAACACTCACCCACATGGTAAAATCATAGCCCCAGGGCAAGAACATAACACCCGTATTGTACTTCTCCACATGGGTAAAGTAGAAGTTGAGAAACACGTTCCAAATGACAAAGAACATGCGTATCGGTGGCAGATCAACGGTGCCAAACAGGGAGAATATATAGATAGGAATAAGTGCTGCCGAATAGGAGTCCAGACCATGATCGAAAAGTTCTCCCAATGGGCCGCTTGTACCCGTTCTTCGCGCCTGCTTGCCATCCATACCGTCTAAATATAGTTACAGATTATAGTTTATGTATTTTTCTGATCGCATTGCTTACCCAAATTATAATAGATTAGTATATTTATCGCTGCAACCGTCCATACCCAACCTGGTACTGTATTGCCCACTGTCTTATCGTTGGCTGCATCAAAGTCCCAATCATAATACGCTATCAATATGAAGTTCACCACAGTCATGAGAAAACCCACAAATGTTAGTATATTGGGTGCCATCCACATGGGCACGTACTAAGCAGAGAAAGTAGAGTTGATCAAAGGGTTATACCTGGTACAGTAGCTAATGACACTCACCTTCACACAGACATTCCAGAAGGGATGCATGATATAGACGCTGAGAAAACTGGTATCGATGCTGCTATACTGTTTGGACAAGTCAAGAAGAGTTTAGATATATTTAGATCAATGGTATTACCCCAAATTATAAGAACAAGTTTCATAATTAATACATTCACAGAGAACAAATCAAGTATTGTGTACTCAAAACCATAATTTGCAAATTTTTAAACCGATTTAGTTAAGATTTCTAGAGAATTTGACCAGTGACACGTTCTATGTGTTTTCTTTTTCTTTCAATCTCTGTCTCTTTCTCTCTCTCTCTCTCTCTCTTTCCTCTCTCTCTACCCCTCTCTCCCTACCCCTCTCTCTCTCTGTCTCTCGCTGCATGTTTTCTTTCCAACACAAAAATTGTTCCAATAAGACATTTTTTCTTATATAGCAAAAAGGTTATATATATTTGATTCCAAGACTTTTATTAGTTATTACTTCTAACAGAGATCCTATTTCGATGATTTTACATTATACAGACGCCATTATTATTGCTAAAGTAATAACACTTATTTGTAACTTTATATATGCACTACTTGTAATATAAATCCAAGTTTATATATAGTACGTATATATTTCAGCTCACTTAATGCCATTATTTTTCTTAAATCTCTCTTTCTTATACATTAATTAATCAGCTGAGTACAAATTCCAGTCGGTGTGGGATTACTAACTATCTCTCAGACAGCACATGTTTCAAATCTACATACACACATATATTTTATATATTATATAGTACACTACTACAGTTCAATGCCTTCTATAAGATTTTACGAAACAGATTTGTTTGATCAACATCCGGTTTAATGAATGTGATGACCCAGGCCTAGTCATACAGAGGCTCCCTGGCTCCCAAAATTTCTGATAAGCTTCTATAGCCACATGTCAGATGAAATCGTTGCTGTGTTTCCCAATTCTCTGATAAGCTTTATGTACTATATAATCCCCTATATAGACAATAGTCGTAGTCATAATTGTTTGATACCATGATTTAAGTATGCATATCCATTGATTTTTCATGTTCGTGCGAGTATATAATTGGTATTACAACCCCCAACCTATGACCTAAAAACAACAAAGTTGTGTTCTCAACTGCAGGATACCCTGTAGTCGGGTTGATTTGGGAGTCTGTGAGTTGGCCTGAATAAAATCGCTGACAAATTTTGTTCAGTGACCCATTTAAGCTGATCAATAAGCTGATTACAGGGTATGTTATAACTAAAGCTTACCTTGTAGCGCTCGAAGCCCTTCAAATGAGTCTCCGTTAAATACATTTTGTAGTTCTTGCTTTTTCAACGGTGATTGCTGGTCTATTTGTTCTCGTTGTTGTTGTTGTTGTTTTTGCAGTGATAAGAGCAGAGCGTGGAAATTGTTGTCACACAGTAAGTTAAATAGCAATTTCGATAATTACAGTTATAATGATGACCTTTGACTTTGACTGAAACGTGTTCTAGCACATTTCACAATTAAAGTGGGTTTGTCTCACCGGCACGCACTCTCTCTCTCTCCCTACTTTTTCTCTCTTTCTTTCTCACTCGCACACCCGCTTTTGCAGTTGTACTAATAATATTAAATTAAATAATCGCCTGGATGCGAGCCGTTTCACGTTCCACCTTCCACAATCCACAATCAACTTTTACGTTCACTTTACGTTCCCGCTGTGTAGCCGGCTGCACAGTTTGTTCGCTGGCAAAGCACGCAAAGAGCCGTTATTTCTTATGCATAATACTCGGGATTTATAACTGTGAAAGCACTTGAGACGCAGACACGAAACGTCAACGACAATACACGACTGATTCGAGACTAAATATTATCAAGACTGAAGACGAACTCAACTAGGCGGCCGGACCGGTGCGAGTACAGCCCGAAAAAAACAATAAATAACAACACATTCATACACTCAATTTGCAGCGTCAAGCAGTGTTGTCTCTTTAGTTGTTTTATAGCGATTATTAAATTCGATCGATTCTCCTTGGTAGATCTAGCTTTCAAAGGTATCAATCCTTTCACTGAACTATGATCGCTTAAAACTGAAAATTATACGAAGTTTTCCTTAACTCTACGTAACAAATTAAACAGAACATAAAATTGTCTTTCTCAAATAAATAAATTAATTTAATAAATCTAGCTTTTTTCAAGTGATATATTCTGTCACCACTGACTTCAACAGTGACGACGACGTCGACAGAGCTTTGTCGGCGTCATTGGATTCGCTCTGCTTCCACGAAATCCCATTGCACACTGTGTTATCGCTTAGTCTGTCTCTTCCTCTCTCTCTCTCTCACAGCTTTTGCACACAAGCAGACTTACGCACACACACACACATACAAGCCAGCCTACATACATGTGAACTCGCATTGAATGAATTGAAATTTGTAAAACTAAAACAAGTGCTGACTGCGCCTACAACAACGTTAGCGCCGACGTAGCTGTCGACGTCGACTTCTACGTCAGCAGCAACAGTGAGTACAACAACAGCTGATAGAGGTTATTGGTTATCATGAATCGACGCATGTTTGGTTAGACCAACTAACCGATAGCCTCAATCTATTGGACAAACTGTGCTACAAACCAATAAGTAGGATTAGTTGTTTATTGAAATATTAACAATGAACGGTTAAACTGAACTCGAAATCATGTGACTGTGGGAATTATGGAACACATTTGGCACATGCACTTGACTAAATATAGATCATATTAATTATACTATGTACAACATCGCTACAATCTACTGATTTATTGCAAAACAGTTCAAGTCCAACTGATAACCCCTTACGAGTGAACGAGTTGCCATGTGCTGTCTAAATATATTTTGATTCAACCCACTATGCAGGAGCTGAGAAAAATGTGTTTTACTAAAATATGTAAAACAGTAAAAAAAAAATAAATAAATAAATAAAAAACTTTGGATAATTTTTAAAAATAAAATGCGCTTTATTAAATATAAAACTAACTGCTATAGTTAAAAATTGTAACAAACATTTAATAGTAAGCCAAAATTATTGAATAGTATTAAAGAGTTAACAAAAATGATGAAATTTGTAATACGTAATATATAAAAAGGTAATTAACTATTGTTTTTTAAGTGTACAAATCTCTCAATGAAAGCAATATAAAAAAAAATTCATAACTTTCCGTTGAGTAAACCCCAATTATTAATCAATAAATTTCGAAACAAATTTATTTTCTAGATAACTTGAACGTAATCATTTAATCGTTTTACTGCTTCTAAATGAAATGTAAAAATAAGTACATATCATACAATAAACACGTACATATACATGTACCCAAATTTACACACATACATATACATATCTCTATGTTTGTGTGTGTGTGTGTATAGAGTGCAGATAACAGAGTGCAGTCTTATCAAAAATGTTGTCTGATGTTTTGAGCGACAAAGTAAACAGGTTTCTAAATTAGCAGCAGAATGGAGTGGAATGGAATGCAGTGGTTAACAGTAAAAATTACAGGGTATGCGTGTAGTTAGTTAAGCCATCTGGAGGTCTCCGTGGCAGTCAAACCCTCGGAGCGCAGACGCTGTAACATGGGTCGATAGATGTCCGGTGTGAATGGGAGTAGAACACCGCGTTCCTGGATCTCACCTGTTGAAGAAAAAAGGGTTTAAAGCTATAGCAGATCAAGGGGTATATGTGGTTATCACTTACCATCGAGTATCATTTTGGCTGCAATGGCGGCTGGTTTGCCCACTGTCATGGCCATGGCCGAATGACCTTGTGGCTGACCATAGACCACAAAATTAATGCCACGCTCCTCGCGACGACCATCGGGCCACCTAATGCCCACCTCGTGACGGAGTACCACCAAATCCCGCTCCTCGGGCTCTGCAAAGGGCACACCAAAGGACATCAGAAAGGAATAATATTTAAGGGTGCTTAAAGTACTACTCACCGAAAGCCAAACGCTTGGATAGATAATGACTGAGTGTATCCAATGGAGAGTTTAGTTTCACCACCGGTGTTTCATCCAATAATCCCAGACTCTCAATGCCATCCACATCTCCTAAACGCTCGACAAGTTTCTGCTTAAGATTCTCGTAGAAAATGCTGGTATCGGACAAGCCCAACAGGTGTGTGACCAGCTGACGCCAGGTAACTTCCGGACCACTGGGATGCAGCAGAGCATGTGGCTCGGGATCGATGAGACCCAACAGCTGCATGGGCTGTATGGACTCCGAGAAGCCCTTGTAGCGTATTGTACCTCTTAGCAAAGTGTGAACATCTCGGCCCAGTCCGTAGAGTGAACCATATTTGGTCGAGTCCCGATTGGGAAAACCCTCCAGCGCAAATCCTGGCAAGAAATCCAAGCTGCGTGGCGCTGACATCAACTCACCACCGCCTGAAATCTCCACAATCTGTCCCTGGCTCAGATACTTGGCTGCCGACAGGGTGTTGAGGAGCACACCACGCGGTGACCAGGAGAACTTGTAGCGCAGCGCATTGTTGGAGTGCTCAGGAGCGGGGAGACCACCGCAGTAGCTGACAAAGGATTCGACCACGGCACCCTTCTCCTGGACCTCGTGTATGCACTCCAAGGCCAGCAAATGATCGATGCCCGGATCGAGACCCACCTCATTCATGATGGTCACTCCATTGGCCCTCGCCTCGTCATGCAGTGCGGAGATCTCATCGTTGAGATAACTGGCGGTGACCATGTGAGTGCGTTCCGCCACACAATAGCGGGCAATCATGCCATGCAGACTGTAGGGCAGCAGGGAGATCACCACATCCGCTTTGCCGCACAGCTCCTGCAGATGTCCCGTACTCTCGTTCACATCCAAATAGACGCTATCGACGCCAGCATATTGGTGGGCCAATCGGTCGGCCTCCTCTTTGACTTGCGAGCAGACCGTTATGTTTACATCCTTCTCCCGATGCAGCCACTCAACGAGCGGAGCGGAGACCATGCCAGCTCCTAGGACCAGCACCTTCTTATTCGACTCTGAGCGTCCCTCCATTTTGTGGCGGGAACGATTGCCCTGCGACTCGCGTAGCTCTTGAATGTACTGGAAGCCTTCGGTCAGTTCGCCGTTGCTAGCGATAATGGCCTGAGAGAGTGAGGGAATGAGAGAGAGAGCGAGATAAAGAGAGTCATAAGTGATACGCCCATAGCTAAACTGATAACAGATAAGTTATAAACAGTTAATATTTATAAACAAACAAATTATCTGCACTCAAGCAACGGAACAAGTAACTTAAATAAATTTTAAGAAATTAAAAAAAAAGAACAATAAAGAAAAGTACAGTCGAGCACGCCCGACCGTATAATACTCTCTGCATTTTATTCCCGATTATATGATTATACTATTAAAATCGGTATCAGGGTATTGCTATGGACAGAACTTGCAGTGAAACACGTTGAAACAAAAACATCTGTTTGTATGTATGTATACGCATACATATGTATGCAAGTATGTATATGTATTACATATACTATCGGCGAGCATCCGCGGGCAGCGCTGCCGACACGCATGCAGCGTAAACGTTCGTTCATACGTTTGTATGTTTCTGTCTCGCTTGCACACATGCAGTGACAGCGTTTAACTGTAAACTTTGTTACGTGCTAAGCTCTCTAGATTCTTGTATTGACTGACTAAACATCGAGTCGATACTGACTAAATCCAAATTTGTAGCTTTTACCATCGCTGAGATCTGTTTGTTCATATGGACGGACAGACAGACGGACATAGCCATATCGACTCGACTTGTGATGCTGATCAAGAATATATATAGAGTCTGCCACACCTCCTTTTGCCTGTTACATACTTTTTTACAAATCTAATATACTCTTGCAGTGATTATAAAAACTTTTCATTTCTATAAAATTTTGAACTTACCGACTGTATGGGAAAGGTAAAGTTCTCATCCTGAAGACGCTTCTTGGCATCACTCTTGATGATGTCATGGACATGTGGCGACAGAAGTTCACCAAATAAATCGGTGGATTCACGTGGCAGCTGAGTGGGCATATTATCAATGGAGCAGACCAAAACACCAGGTCCCTTAAAGCTCTTCGTGTCTTTATTCCGATCGGCATCATACAGACAGAAAGGTGTATCAATTGTAGTACACTCATTCATGAACTCTATGGAACCACCAGGATCGGCGGATATATCACAAATGGCGAGCATACGATGTGGCAGCGCGGGACTACCCTTGCTGGTTGGCAGCCAGGGTGTATTAGCGGGACGCAATAGATTCTTAGCATCCGGAATACTAATCAGCTTGGGACTGCCGACAGCCCAATAGATGCCATTGACTATAACCGAGGCATATGGCGCCATCTTCTGATTGAATGTGGATATATAGCGTTCGGGATATTCATCGTACTCCTTGGCATCGAAGCCACCGCCCTCACGACGCTCCAGATGATCCGAGCGACTCACCTCGCAGGCATATAGCTTATTTTGATCTGGAAAAGGAATTGATTTAAGTATTTTGGAGGATCGATTTTAAATACTGAATTTCAACCTTTGATTTTAGATCGTGATAAGGCCCTAATTCCATTTTTCTGAGTACTTACTTCCGTGCTCTGCCACCTTGCGCAGCATCTCCGGCGGCACATACTCCACGGGCAGCTCGGAGAATACTTCCTGTGCACCCTGGGATACATTACCGGAGCCGGTAAAAACAAACGTAAGTGGTCCAATCGATTTGGGCATCATGCCCAATGAAATCTCATAGCCACAATCACGAATTGCCTGGCGTGCCATGGAGGAGTTGCGATAATTGTGGGCGGGGCCAATGTGCATGAACGGCGTGTGATGACCCAAAGCCAAAAGACGTAATCCAATACCATGCAGGATATTAACCATGCCAGCGACTCCGGCGTATTTGCCAAATGCCACCAGACGAGAGCCGCGTTCATCAATGATGCGTTCGTAGTCGATAAGTCGGATTTTCTATGAATATAAATATTATATATAGATTAAAAAAGCCTAAATTGTTTTAATAGAGGTAATACCTTCTCCAGAATGGCATCCAGCAGTGGCATATTCGATTCCTGTGCCTTTATCGTGTGCGAGAAGAAGCAATAGGTTTTACCTGGTATCAGGGCATCAATGGGCACCTGTTTGACGCCAAAGATTACCGAAGCATCGCTGATGTCTTCCTGTATCTGAGCACCAGCTTGAATGTATGCCTGCAAAAGGGTAAGATAAGATCAAGAGGAGTTAACAGAAAGAGATAGAGATAGTCCGAGTATAGGTAAAAGACAGGGTTTAAAGTTATACAAATTCAAATTTTCTGATTTTTGAAAGATCATAACTCAGCCAAATGACGTGATATCTTAAAAAGTCATACCTTATTGGATTCTGGACGACTAGCAGAATCAATCGCAATCAAAATCTAAAATTCTCAAAATCAAACCCATTTTGTCAAATTTTATGATTTATCGAAGATTGGATGCCAGTTCAATATTGAAAATTGACAATTTTCCCAATTTTGACTGATCATAACTCAGCCAAATGAAGCGATATCTTAAAAAGTCATAGCTTTTTATACTCTGGACGACTAGCAGAATCAATCGCAATCAATTTTTAAATTTTTTAAAATTTAAGCCATTTTGGCAAATTTTGTGATGTTACCCCTTTACCCTTTTGTCAAAAATTAAAATTTTTTTTATATTTTTCCAATCTTCAATATTTGAATGCCAATCGTTAGTGTTGGTCCTAACAAGCTCTAAAAGGTATATAAATCGATGATCGGACGTTGGAATCCTAAAATATTCCATGTTCAGGTTTCAGTGTATTAGGTATGAGAGTAGACATATCTCAACACATTTCCAACTTTTTATAAACTTAAATATACTTTAACCCTCATGCTGTTTATTTGTTTTTAGATTAAACCATGTAACTACAGGGTCTTTTAAAGTGTTCTCTATAAACTGTAGCCTTTCTAAATAGTTTCTTATCGTTAAACTAATCTATTTCTTTTTAAGGTCAGCATAACAACCAATATTATTGAATCTATTTAGATATGAGTTAAGTGGTTATTTCCCTACTTTTGACCATGTTACTTTAAATTGTAAAAGTATTAATAAAATAAAAATAAAAATAAAAAAAAATTTTAACTAAAAACTTTAACTAAATCTTAAACTAAAAACTTAATAATTTTAATTGAAACTGTATGGATTTATATTTATTCAATTAGTTTATATGTATTTTTATTAAGATTTCTGTGAACGTCCTTTCATGCTAGTGACGAAAGCAAAATCCATAGACTCCATGCAGTTTTATAAACAGCTCATTTAGCCATCTAAGATTCTTATCAGCAGATTAAGTGCACGTTTTATCCATATAATACTAAATTTCACTTTTTACTAATCATTTAACTGTAGCACATTTTAAAATTCCTAAACAAACACTGTTTAAAATTTATCTTAATTGTTTAAAATGTTTTCAAAATTCGTTAAATAATTTTGTTTTGAACACTCTTTTTAGACCCCGTACTCTAAAAAAGAGTAGAGGGGTCTATTAATTTTAGATGTGGATTCTTAGAACTAAATTCACCTTATCTTCAAAATCCATATATTCACCTATAAAACTCCCCTTTTCCTATAAAATTTCAATTCATAAAAATGATATATTGATTAGATCATATGACTAAGTATAACCCTTAAGAATAGTAACACAATTCATTCTGCTACTAAGCAACTAATCGCAATCAATTAATTTGTTTGTTATTGTTGTTATTGCCTGTGCACACATGTGTTTTTAAAAATAAATTATTGTTTTGAAAATTGTTATTGTTTTAAATTAAGACGCGATTATAAATATTTTATCACCCAAAACATCAGACTCTATATAGTATTTATATGAAAAACAACAACTAAGTGAAAGATAAGATGACTTCGAGTTTTTGACTGAATCCAAGGCCAAAAAAAAGTGCCAAAATTTATGGCCCTACCGAGAGGCTTATCAGTCAAAACTTTTACAACACATATACAATTTTTTTCCTTTAGCCGACTTTCGTCACTAGCAGAGTATTAGCTCACCTGCATGGGATAGGCACGTCTATTGGAGGGCTGGACAATAACCTTGACGCCCTGTTTGACCAATTTCTGGACATGAGTAGGACCAAATGGAGCACGTCGCTCCCAAACCGATTGATCCTCCCGACGTATGGCAATCACGCGACTCTGCAGTAGATTAAATTTAATAAGTGATATATATAGTATATATATATGTATATCGGATAACGCCCACTTACATGCCGTTGTCGGGTGAACGAGGGCGCTATTGTCGCGCGCACTTGAGCCAATCGCCACATTGCAGATTAAAAATGCAATAAATTTTAAAAATAAAATAATAATTTCCAAAAAAAATTAAATTAAACACAAAAAGATCACGAAAAATTTAGCCGAATAAATTTTGATTATGATTAGCAACGCTGATGCACCATCCGTCCACGCCGAGCACTCGCAACGATCTAAACCACGAACAAGACGACGACGACGAGCCCCTATCAGCAGCCGCGGGAACAGACGGACGAATGGACAGTGGGACACACGGACAGCTGGACGTGCTTGTAGCGACGATAAGACGCACCCAACTCAACTCAAATCGACAACTGAGATTCGAACTCTCAAGAAGATTAAGACTAGTGTTGTGTTAAGTTGTGCGGAACAAGTTCCAACGAAGTGAACTAAGGAACTAATAAAGTCTGAACTAAAGGGGACAATAGTTTAAAAAAGAAAGATTTAAATTAATCAGAATTTTAAGACATTTTCTAAATATTTTATCTTTATAAACTTTTGTTTAGAACCATTTGTTAATTTAAACTTTAGTTTGATTTAACTTAGAAGCAATTTTTCGTATAATAATAAATTTTTAAAGTAACTGAAAAGAATGGCAAATGTATATAGTTTAAGAATAACTGAAGAATGTTATAAAGTTAGCGATTAAATAATGAACTCAAGCCAACTCTAATTTGAATCCATTAACGTACAGTGAAAGTATTCGTCGATACAAAATTTTCCATTCAATAGTTTTCCATTGAAGGAAAACCATGATTTACAAAAGATTTTTTTGTTTAATTATTTTTATTTATAATTGCATTTCATCGGTTTTTCATAATTACGTCTACCAACTAAAGCTTGTGTAGTTGTTATTCACATCAAAAACAAATTTTCTTATCACTAAAAAGATACACTAAAGCTACTCGAAGGGGGGGCGTAGGGAATAGTGGGTGTATAGATAGACTGATAGATCTGGGGATATGCACAGGGTCAGGCCCCGTCAGGCACACATACACAGAGTGATTAAGGAGGATAGTGAGAAAGAGAGTAAATATAAATATACAATTGATTTTTATAGCTAGATATAAACAGATATTGCAATAACTCGTGTATGCAACAAAAATAATAACATTTAATAATTATGAGGAAAGTAATTGTTGTTTTGCCGTTGGAGTGGAAGGGGGGGAGGGAGTGGGTGAGGGTCGTGTGTGGGTTATAATCTAGAGGCCACAAAAGATAACATTTGTCGACTTTACAACGCTGGCGCCTCGGGCAACAGCGATGTGAAGAACGTAACGACAAAGGTGCGAACTATGGAAATCACAGAGTTATTGGCATTTGCCGGCTCAACGGCAACAGCCTCGGCGGCGGCAACAGCGGCATCAGCTTGATCCGTCCCAGCACTGGCAGCAGCAACATCAGCCGCAGCTGCTTCCTGACCAACAGGTGGAGCACCAGCAGGAGCAGCAGCTGGTGGAGCTGGAGCAGCAGCAGCAGCTGGCGCCTGTTCAGCAGCTGCTTGTGGATTATTTTCATGCTCCACAGCTGCGTCCATCATACGTTGTATTTGCTGTACAGCAGCAAAGGCAGCCACATCATTGCCTGCATTATTATTGCGATTAATGTTGTTGTTGTTGCGTTCGCGACGTCGACGCAAGACACCAATGTGATAACTGCAAAAGTTTCAAACACAATACAATAAAGCACAAGTCAAAAAAAGCTTTTAAATTTAGTAGCTACTTACAGATAAATCACTGTAGCAATCAGCACGACCAGCAGACAGCGCATGGGAGACGAATTGAAATACAAAACTGTCACAAAAATAGCCAATCGTGTTAGGCTAAAGAAACTGTCCAACCAATCCCTCATCTCTGGTTCCTCCTGTATGTTTGGGAAGTTAGGTCCATCCACTTGTCGTGCCGCCGGCTGTTGGGCCACTACATTTGCCTGGTTTGGCGGTGCCACACCAGCTGCAGCAGCTGCTACGGGTACAGCCTGTGGTGACACATGTGGCACACTCAAGTTGTTTGGTATCACAGGCAAGCTTGGCAAAAACGGATGTGTTAGTGGCACCGATACTCCAGCATTCTGAGCACCGCTAGTTCTGTAATTATAAAGAAAATTTACTAATTTAACAGCTGAATAGAATAAACATTAAGTTTTAAAGGTAAGGAAGAGCATAGTAATAACAATTAGTTATGAAACAGAAATGTAATTGGGATCTGAGTTTGGGTAGATAAGAAACAAAGGTGAATATGTGGATGATGAAACTCCAACTCACCGTTGCATCACTTGCTGCATATACAATGCATAACACTGCTGAATCCAAGCATTGGTCCACATGGCCTGTTGCTGTTCGAATGTCATGTGTGCTGGATTATTGTATGGCGATGTTGTTGCCGATACAGATGCAGATGCAGTTGCCGCCTGATGCGCAGCCATTTGATAAGCCTGACTCTGTAGATCGGATCGCTGAAGGAACTGCAGCCAAGGGTATGCAGTGTTTGCTTGCTGTGACAGCGGCGTCTGTTGCTGGTGATAAGGATTATGAACTGTTGCTGCCGCAGCAGCAGCAGCAGCAACTGCAGCATTTGCCACATGTCGCTGTCTCAGCTCATTGTCATTGGCATTGGCCTCCAGGTGTGTAGTATTTGTATTAACACTGGTATTATTCACATTATTGTCCTTTGCCGGCGGTGTCGTTTTAAATGGTGCCTTATTCATGTTCTTGTTAACGCAAACCAAATGAAAGATGTGATGCTGCTGGTAAACATCCTTATAGCTGCGTATCACCTCCGATAGCTTCTGTGCATCGCTCACCAATTTGCCGGAATAGATAAGCTTTTGGTCTTTAATTTCCTGCAAGAAAATACAAGAGGAAATTGAGTAAAAAAAATCTGAAAAAATCGGAAAAAATACATTTTAAATGTGTATACCTATTTCAAATATATATACCTATTTATTATTAAAGTAAGCTTAAGATTAAATCCTTTAACTATTTAATTATTCTACACTAGGCTTTAAATATTTATAGTTCCAACAAGTAAACAAGTAAATTCTTTAAAGCTTAAGGGCTCTAACATCTAATTAATATTGCTTATTGTTATATTCATTAATTTGTTGATCATTTCGTCAAGTTAATTTGGCAAACTAAACTAACTAATTAAGCTAGCTAAACAAAACGGAATATTTTAGTATAAATGCCAAGAAAATTGGGTTCACAAAACTAATTAAAATTTCTAGCTCTTGGGCATATAGGGAGACTATGCCTAAGCTTGGTATATAAACTAAAGTTGTTTTGTTTTTATTTTTCTCCTAAGCGTGACGTGTACTTAAAACTAAACAATTAAGACGCAAAAAGCAAAATATTGCCAAGCACTCGACGGCAAAGAAGATATATTGTATATACATATATAAAGACTATTAAAGATTGACTGGAAGCGCTGATAAGATAGCGCATATACTTAAAGTTAGTATAATTTCATATACATACATATATATGTGTGTACAGTGGAGTGTTAATAGGTTGATTTAATTTTAAAGTAAATGCAAATTTTGATCAATGTATATTGTATACATACCGGCTTGCCGGGATACACCAGAGATAACTGTTTCTTGAGCCTCTCCACAGTCCAGCAGAGATCACTCTCGATGTTAATGTCATCATATTGTTGATTTGATGATTTAATTAAAAGTCTAATGCTGCTGCTGCTACTGCTAGCGGCGGCTGCGGCAGCGGCAGCAACAGCGCCGTCAACGTCAGTGCTTGTTTTGTTCCTCGCAGCATCGTATCCAGCTGCCGTAGCCGCTGACGACGGCGACGGCGTTGTAGCTGTGCTATCATCCATAGTTTATCTGAACCCTCACCCCTCACCTCCCCGGGCACTTTCTACAATGCGCTGCTAATTGCTATGCACGATTTTCGAAACGTTATGAAGCAACTACAATGGCAACGGCAGCGGCAGCGACAACGGAGGCAGCGACGACAGCAGCAGCGACAAGTGTTTTGTAGTTGAGCTTGTGATTCGTCAGCGTTAGGCGTTGATGGAAATGTAGTGCTACAGGAAGGGGGCAGGCGTATTTTCCTCTATACTCTCTGGGTACTTGTTGTGTAGACTTCCACGGTCACTTTGCTTCCTTCGTCTCCCCTCTGGAATGATTTTTTTCTCTTGACAAGTAATTTTGCTTTTCCAGATTGTTGATTCTGTTGTATTGAAAACGTAGCTGTTGCTGTGTTTCCGGTATGCGTATTGCATTAAATTGAGAACTACTGTTGATTATGAAACGAATTTCCGAACAGAACCGAGCAGAGCAAAATAAATAATCAAAGTCCCTTCGTCTTACAACAGCAACACTTGTTTTAATACACACTGACCCACACACAGGGTTGCTTTCACTGCGACAGCGTTGCCACACCGTTTCGACATGACGTGTATCTGAATTCATCACAAATACATACTTATATTAACATTTCATGAATTGCTACACATTGGTTAAATATAAATGCTTGTTAAAGAATGCATATGTAATAATATATGGTTTTAAATTTTAATTTAACAAACATACGATAAGGGCAAATTTAGTACATTTTGGTTGATGCGCGCTCAGCAACACTGGCAGACATTGAGAACATTAAAGAAAGCAAACTTTAAACATATTAGGAACGCAGCATCATATTCAATCTGAGAAGTTATAGATCGAACTCCATTGCTACATTAACATGTCCATGGAGAACAAATCAACAGTTTCAGCGCTGCAAGAATTCTGTGCCCAAGCCAAGACAGGCAATCCTGTCTACGATTACATAGACGGCGAGGAGGGCGGCTACATTTGCAAAGTTGTTTTAATGGATGTCGAAGCCTTCGGAAATGGTAAGTAAACGATAATTATTCAAACTTATTAACTAAACAAATCAAATGTTTACTTTGGAGGCCGTTCAAAGCGGGACGCCAAGCATTTGGCAGCCGGCAACATTATGCGCAAGCTGCGCAAACTTCCTGGCTTTGCCAACTTGGGCGTCGCAGCGACAGATGCTCACGGCGGTGATGTGAACAACGACAGTTTAGTCAATGAACTGACCAACATGAATCGTGATATGCTTAAGGAGCTGCGTGATTATTGCGTGCGTCACGACATGCCGCTGCCCACCATTGAGATTGTACAACAGAGTGGTACACCTAATGCTCCTGAATTTGTCGCCTGTTGCTCCGTGGCGTCCATTAAACGCTACGGCAAATCAGACAAAAAGAAGGATGCACGTCAGCGTGCGGCTATTGAGATGCTTTGTGTTATTTCAAGCGGAATGGAAAAGTTCAATCCAGATAATCAGCTAGTGAGCACAAAACCACAGGAGACTATCGAAATGGATGCTAATTTTGAAGATGTAGAAGCGGAACGACGTCGTAAATTCAAAACATATCGCGAGCTAATCGATGCCGGTGGCGAAGATAATCCATCGGTAAAGCTTTGTGATCGCCACAACTATTTCAAAAGTTACTATCCGCACCTGAAGGAAGCTGCACTCAACATAATGAATTCCCATGAATATGATACCGCAAAGAATCAACTGATGGCCGTACTCCAAGCCCTGAAACTGAAGCCAAAGATATCCATACTGGAAGCTGCTTCCATGGAGCCAGTACTGTTAATAGAAGTGAATTGCGATTTCGATTGTGTCTTCATGGGTTTCGAGAGCAAAATCTATAATGACATTCTAGAATATCTGCGGGAAATGTTAGTTTAGATTCGATCTCTCTCAATTTTGTTTATATATATAACATAATAGATATATTTCAACTAATACTTAATAACTATTATTTACAAAGTTATACAACTTTTAAATAATGTACATAATATATTTTATTTACTTAATCATAATAAACATTGTTTAATAAAAATACATACAATTGTATAATACGAAAGCGAAAGTACTTATTATATATATATGTCTATATATATATATATATATTGTTAACTTTTGTACAATTCAGTTTGGGGGGAAAGGAACGAAACCGCATAATCTACAAATATTTATATATGTGATATAACTAACAAAGTAATTTCGCTAAATTATATTGATAACAACACGTGGGAATTCGTTTATTGTGATTCCCCGCTTTTCAAAAATAAACAAAATGTTTGTTAAGTCAAATCAAGCGATAAAATTCGGTTTGACGATTATCGATGTAATCGAATTCACAGTTATCGAAGGCAATCGTTTATCGTTTTTAGCTAAAGTTCTTTTGCGATTTCATTCCCAGCGCTCCCAATTAACAATCCTGCGTATTTTTTCGATTTTTTTCGGGGTATCCGCCTGTAAACTTTTACTAGAAATCATAAATACTACTAATAATAAAATATTAACAACTTTAGTAGCTAATCTTTTTGCGCAGCTTCAAATGCTGTGGCTGTTGTTGTTGCTGTTGCTGCTGCTGATCACGTTCAATGGTCATACGATTAGTGCCTCGTGTAAGTTGGTGCTGGTGTTGTTGCCACTGCAATGTGGGCGGTGCTGTGGGTGTGGGTATGCCAGAGTTGGAGGCTGATGTTGAGGCCGATGAACCAGATTCAGCAAAGATGCGACGAGAGAGTCGAAAACTACCGCCACCGCTGCCACCTCCTAAGCTGGTGGTGGGCGTGACATTGTTGCTGTTATATTTGCTGCTATTGCCGCTGCTGTTGCCGTTGTTGTTCAGGTTGTTGTTCAGATTGTTGCTCTTGGCAGCCGCCGCTGCTGCTGCTGCTGCAGCAACACTTGTTTTCCGCAACAATTTCGTATTGTACTCATCACATTTGTCCTTCTCAATGCGCGTAGAACTCAGTGAACGTTTACTGCGTTTGCTGCCAAGATTGAAATTATGTTGTTGCTGTTGTTCCTCGTTGCTGTTGCATATGCTAAGCTGGCTTGTGTCTAGTGGGGAGGAAGGAGGAGGAGGTGTAGAAGAATGCGAATTACTCAAATTGCAGTTGTGATTGTTGTTCAAATTGGGTATCTTTGTTTTTGTTGTTGTTGTTGTTGTTGCTGTAGTTGCTGCTGCAGTTGTAGTTGCTGCTGTTGTTACAGTTAGCAGCGGATTCGAGTTGAGATCAAGCGTGGCGGATGTGGAACGCGTTGCAATACTATAAGCTGGTATGGCAGACACATCACGATAATAACGTGCTGTTGCCATCGTGCAAGGTTGCTGCTGCTGCTGCTGTTGCTGCTGTTCCCCCGCACCGGGTCGCTGGTAACGTATACGCGAACGACCGCGCAGCGTCATGTGATGATAGGAACTACGTGAAACGCTGCTACGTATGGGAGGTATGGTGGCAGAGCTGCCAGCAGCGGAGGCAGCAGCACCAGCAGCACCAATTCCTATTGGAATTTTGCTCTCATTGATCGTTGCATACGGTTTCGTGTGTTTATCGATAACCGCGGCTATCGACGCTGCAGCGGGAGATTGTTCTTGTTGCTGCTCCGCTTTGCGCAAGTATTTTAATTCCATTCTAAGCATATTTTAGAGGAAGGGGGCCCACAGCCAAGCACAAGAGACAAAAGAGAGATATTGAGAGAGGAAGAAAGACAAAGAGAGAGAGAGAGAGAGGTGTGTGTTGAAGTGAGCGCGCTGTGTAAGCAAAACAAACCTCCACAAAAATAACTGTACACACAGATAACAAAGAAAAAATAAAATACAGAAAACAAATTGTTGGCCAAAAATCATAATAACAAAAATTTCACAAGCTTCAAATAAAATTTTGGTTTATTTTTTTTTTTATTTTGTAATAATGCATGCACAAATTGTAAGACTAATATAAAATAAAATCAAGAATTGTCAGTACATACTCAAACAAAAGGAATTAGCTGTTAAATAAATTTCGTTCGAAAGCGTCAAACAAAAATTATCGAATTTATCGATAACCAATGCATACTTGTTAAATTGTGCAAAAACGGTTAGCGAGGGTTGGGACTTACAAAAATATAGTGTTTATGTATAAATTAAATATAACTGTATGCTTAAATTAAATATTTACAACTGCCGGTAAACAAAATAGGTGCAAGAGTGGAACAAAAAAAAACAGAAGAACACCATAAAAAGGGGAGAAACAAACACTAAATGAGAGAATACAAAAGAATACAGCAACAAAGAAACGCAAATCGAAACAAGTCAAATCAAATCCAATCGTGTTCGATATACTTAATAAAAAAATACAAAGTGTGTTGCTTTTTTTGTTGTTATTGGAGGGGGAGTTGATTGTTGTTGTTTTTGTTGGTGGTGGAGTTAACTTACCTTTTGCTGTAGATAGCCAGACTGCGAGTGCGACTGGCTGTGTTGTTGGTCTGCATGTTGTTGTTGTTGTTGTTGTTGTTAGTGCTATTATTGTTACAGTTATGCAAAGAGTTGCCTAGATTATTATAATTGTTGTTGTTGTTGTTGTTATTGTTAAGGTTATGTGATGTGGTTGCTGCTGTCGCTGTTGTTGCTGCTGTTGTTGTCGACGTTGTGCTGGGCAAACAGCTGCCAGCTTTAATGGACAACGGCGCTGTGGAAATTGGCATCACATTGTTGTTATTGCGAAATGGCTGAGAACGTGCTCTTGTATGCCGCAGATTGCAGTCCGTCTCACTGAAAGCAAAGAGGGGGGTGGTGAGTTTGGTAAGTGTGGTGAAAAGTGAGAGTAATCTCTCACAAACGTTACTTACCTGTTGCTGTTGCTGGATCTCGAATGATGACGTCGCAACGCCTTTATCTGATTAAGCTTATCGCCCTGCGTCTGCGCCTGTTTCTTCTCCAGCGCCGTCTGATTCATGCGCACCGATGACGCGATCGTGTGTCGCGCTGCTTCAAAAACACTTGCACTCGGTTTACGGAGTTTCTTCTCCGTACAACTGCCAGCTGGTTCTGAATTGGACGCCATGCTAGCCGTAGTGCTACGTATGGCATTTGGATTGACCAGACGACGCAGTGAATTGGCTATAACTGTTGATCTATTGGCACTCGACGGTGATTTACGGCGTCGCGTAGAGATTGTATAACTGGAGGTACTCAAGGGTTGATCCGCAGCCGCACTTGCCGTATCCGTATCGTTGTCACTAACATTACAATTTGTTTCATCTGTCGATTGATAGTGCAGCTCCTGCTCCTGCAGCTCCAACTGCCGTTCGGATATATCCTCATCCGTTTGTTCACTGTATGTCGCATCCAGTGTGTCCTGATCATGCAAATGCATTGTATCCACGCGCTGTGAGATTCCCTTAACGCGCGTTAACAACAAATCCACATGGTCAAAGGGACTCGCTGTTTGCAATTGTTGCTGTTGCTGCTGTTGATCCAGCTGCACTTGCTGTTGTTCGTTCTCGCTCAGCTTGGTCTTCAGATCCAAACTATAGATGCCATATTTGTGTTGCAACATCGGTAAACCGCTGCGTCGTCGCATACGTTCTCCCTCGGACCACAGCCAACTCTGTTTGCTAAAGGAGAGAGAAGAAATATTAGTTGAAATTTAATGAGGAATAAAAATGTTGTATTTAGATCCTATATACCTATCAGATCTCTAACCGATACATACTATCTTAAGAATCACTCAAGATTGCTACACTACAGTTTCATTCCCCAGCGATCTTTCTTATGATAACTATATGATATAGCAGTCAGCTTTTAACACGAATACAGTTTGTAAAAATAAAGGTTGTATTGTATCTATATGATACAATATTTCAACCGCATCGTTCCTATGACAGCTATATGATATAACATTTTTACTATATAATACTTTAGAGTAAACCTAATAGTATGACATCATAGACTCGTTTACAGACTTTACTAAGACGTACTTCTAACAAGCTTCATAAAGACAGCTACAAAACTGAGCGTAACAGACAGACATGACTATATCATACCGATTCTACTACTGATCAAACTCATATATAAACACACTGAAGTCAAAAGACTTTTCTCCCTTCAACTTACTCCTCCATCCACTGCTGCTGATGTCCAATCACCGATCCAGGCCGACACAAACGCAGCCAAGCAATGGCCTCCAATGCACTAAAGCCATAATGTTTCATGATATAGGCACCAATAAGGCTACCAGTGCGTCCCAATCCCGCCTTACAGTGCACCGCAATGGCTCCCTTAGTTGTCTCACAAATCGATAAGAATTTCTTAAGGATAACATCGCTGGGTGTACTGCCATCAATAAAGAATAGATCTCTGTGATCGAAGCCAGCATTCTCAAATGACGAGGCATGATAGACTTTGGCATTCAGACGTATCACTGTCGTCACATAATTATCTCGAAAATAGGTAAAATAACGTTCTGGTGCATGGCATGGATAACCATTGGGCAAAGTTTTAGACTTCTGATGGGGTCCACAGAATGCAATAAACTTTTGTGGTACAATCCAATTGAAATCACCATTCTCGACACGCTCAAAATACTCGTACTCCTCTGCATCAAAGTCATTAAAATTGACAAAGCCCGCCTGCAGGCCCTTATGGATGGCATTGAGGCAGTCGAGTAGCGAGATCTTAAAGCTACTGGGACCATAGCTGGCATCACAGAAACGCGTATATGCAGGTATATCACCGGCAACAAGTAATTTATGTGCCTCCTCAGGAGTCTTATTCAGGTAAATTATCTATAATGGAATGGGGGTGGAGGGGGGAGGGGGTAAGAAAGAAAAGTTTTTATTGTAAATCATTTTGTGGCTCAAAATGAAAAAGTTTGATTACACACTTACTGCATACGAACCAATCAGATAGGCCGCATTCAGACGTTTTGCCGGATTCATGGAGGTGTAATGCACGATTTTCTTGTTTGCATGACTTTTGGCACTCAATTTGGTGTTGAGCTTCATGCAATAACGATATAGTATACATAGATTCAATGGCCCAAAATCATTGTAAAAATTCTCATAAACGAACTCATCGTCTATATTAAAATAATGTGTATTTGCTGTATTCTTTGGTTTTATGTGTTTCTTAAAAACCACAAAATACAAACGATCTGCAAAAGTTACAAAAAAAACTTGATTTAGAAAGAGTTGTCTATATATTTATATAGTTTTTTTTTAAACCCACCTTGTTGCAGCTCTGTGGCACAAACAAGTAAATCCGAGTTGTCATCGTCCAGCATCATGATTAATTTGAAAAACTATCATAAAAAAAATACAAAAAAATATAAAAAATAATTAATAATTATATTTGTATGTAGGTATGTGTGTAGTGTATTTAAGAAACAAGTTATGTGTACAGTTATAGCCCACACTTTTCTAAAATGCTTCCGCTTCTTTCCATAATAAATAACATTTAATTTTTTTTTTCATTTCATTTCATTTCAAGCTAATAAATTCGCCCACTCAACTGACTTTGCCTTTATTGGACAAAGTAAATGCTGTTTTCCGCAAAAGGTTTATATATAGGTATATATAGTAGATAGACATGTATATAGTATGTGCTCATAGTCGTAAAATATGGTGAAAAACATGTGTTCAATATATGCGAATTGTCCTCCTTTTTCTGCAGACAAGTTAGTTTTGAAGCACCCTTTAGCCTTAGTTTTGTGCTACATTACACACACACACACACACACACACACACATACACACAAATATATATACTAACAAGTGTGTGTGTTCTCATAGGTGATGGCTATATTGTTATGCATATAACCATCAAGTCGTCAAACCGTCAGTCCACACGTCAGCCAGTCATTTGCCAACATCCGCATCCTAATAAACAAGGCACAAGTCCATAAAAATCGTGAATATCGAACCCCAAAACCGACTACTCAAGACTCTTTTTATATACCCCATAACTAAGTCAACCTTTATGATATTTACAGGGAGTACTACAGATAAATATAATACCAGTTCTTCAGTTAGTATACAGAATTTCAGGCAAAAAGGCTACAGTAGACGAGCTCGACTGTTAAGTGCCCAATTCCTACTCCTTAACAAGCATTTAAAAGTGCGATAATGACAAAAAACTTAATTTTTATCAAGAAACAAAAGGGTAAGTAAAGAAACTCTGTCTACAAAAAAGAACAAACCTTTAAAGCCCCTAAGTAAAGTATTTTTAGATAATTATCTTTCATTTTTAAACCCTTTACTCTATACCCATGCGATTATTCAGTTGCAAACATATACATACCTATTTTAAGAAAGAAACCAAAAGTTTTTCATAAAAAAGTATCAAACTCTCGACCATGTTTCGATACTTTCGACTACGTATTTTGTATCGATTTGACATAACTTTTTGACACAGAACTTGTAACTAGTAGTCACGGTTTCTGGTCCCCTTGCCAGCAAGCAGAACTACTGATGGGTCTCAATAGTGTTTTTTTGACCCAACCCACTAAGAAATATTTATGATGTTTGCCCTCAATGAAATGGATGGAATGTGTGTCGTTCACACACTCACGCACACACACACACACACACATGTTGTGTACTACATAGGTAGGTGAGGTGTATTGTCCAAAGAACTGTATTATAATATTCGATTTTATGCAAATTTTTAACCTTTTGCCAAGTCATTGTAAATAGGTAGTTAGCGTGTCGTTTAGGGATTTCGGTTTAGGGAACTTCGTTTCCTTTTCCGGATTTAAAGTTTAAAAGTCAAGCAGTACGGAGACGCGCACCTTTTACGCCGGATTTGCATGTCAGGAGGGCAAAGAGCTAAAAGCGAAGCTAAAGATAGATTGCAATCAACCAAGGATTACAAACATATATAGACAAACTATAATAGTGAAGTGAATGAAGGCATGCAGAGGAATTTATGTAAAAAGTGTGTACGAAGGTGTAGAAATGTGTGTAGTCCATTATAAACTAGTAGGAATGTAGTCAGTTGAATGGGTTGACTGCAAAAGACCCTGTTTATGATAAAAGACAGAGTGTTTTTCGACATAGTTGTCGCAACCTCAATAAATTTGGTTTCCCACGCCTCCCTCTGTTTGTTAAGCTTAAAAGACCTTTATACTTTCTTGTGTACAGGGTATTAAAAGTTCTTGTGTGTAAGAAAATGTCTGCTCTATGGATTACGGCATAAATTAACGATAATCATATTTAACTTATATGTACAACGCATCATGCGATAATTATGGAAATAGAACGGAAGAAAACGATTTCAATAATAATATATTCATTATTAACGCTTTAAAATTACTAAACTTAAAATAATAACGTATTTAAAGTGATATATGATTATTCGATCAAATTATAATAAATTTTGAATATTTTTAAAAATCCATTTGAATGTAAAAATTTTCAAACCGAAATGGTTTACTTTCCTGTAATCGAGCTTTTGATAGTAAGAATAGATTCTTCATGGACAGGTTCTCTACAAAAGACCTTAACCTCCACATAACCTATAAACTGAGAAGTTCCCTTGGACAGGTATAAAGCACTGCAAGACACAACGGCAGAACTTGGAATACATTGCTATACATACATATGTACAAACACACACTCACACAGAAACCCATTAAGAAAACAATTATTTTCTGCTTATTATGCCGGAATTTAAGTTGCGTCCGAGCGGATCGAAATGAGCTCTGTTTTTCTCTTTCAAACGAAGAGAAGAGAAAGATATGTAAATTTGAATAAGATGACAGTGTTCCAATAAGAAAACAAGTGCAACTGTAAATCTTACTATACCGTGACAACGCGCCAAAATAGGAATACTATGTATGTGCATACATGTGTGTGTGCGTATGAATGTGTAAGTAGATAAGTATGTGCATTTGAACATTCCACGTGACGACAACAAAACATATCTCCAATAACAGTCTCACACATACAAGCATGCACGTACACAACACACACACACGCATACAACGCTTATCGTTGCAAACACAACGCAAGTAAACATTGAAGGAGAGGCGTAAAAACAACAAATGACAGTGTCCAAGATGCATTGAAAGCGGGCGTTCATTCGTATATCGTTGGTTTGAATTTTAGTAGTTGAGAACCGTGATGGGCGCAGTAGAGTACAGTAAAACAATAACCATTTAAAACAAGTTTTTAAATATAGCCCAAGCTAATGACGTCACCAAACTACAACAATAGCTAAGAACAACAAAATACACATCTACATCCATATATACATACGTACATAAAGCGACTCTCTGTTGTCAACGTTAAATGAATGGCGATGGCGATGTTCAAAGTTAGTTGTCACTTTTTGAAATGAACGTTGCGGCAGCGTCCGCGGCGTGTCGGTCGTCGTAGCAGAGATTTTGCCGCGCGCATACCATACACAAACAGAAAGCAATTCACACAACTACAACAGCAACAGCTCCCCCCAACTGACCCAACCATTATCTAGCACTGCGCATGCGCCTCTCTCTCTTTTTCATTCTCTCTGTCCATTTAAAAAGCTGCGCTCCCGCGCTCTGCTTTTCTCTCCGCTATTTACACTTGTTCATATTCGTATATGTGTGAGTGTATGTGTGTGTGTAAGTGTTGGTGTTGTATTAATAAAAGCAACCAACGCACTTTTCTTTAAATCCCCAACGAAATGAAACTGAAACGCGAAATGGTGGAAGAAGAAGACATTGTTGGGTGCTATGTGTACTGCGTAATCAATTTTAGGGTATTTGAGGGAATGGGAAGGGAAACGCTTGCTGGACTATTTTCGTTGTAATAAAAGTTGTAGGTGGGGGGCGGTGGGGGTTGTAACAGTTGCCCAGTTGGCAGATTCATACATACATACCCTTGTACGTATGTATATGAATTTATGTAGCTTCGACTCACCTAAATATTGTTGGATATTTGTGTATAGATATGCACAGCAGGATGGGACAGCGGCAGCAGCAGTCGTACACACACCATGGAACTAGAAATTTAGCTTTGACAAAAATTGACTCTGCATAACACAGCACCACACAATTTTTTTTTTTTTTTTTATGTTTTTGTATGCGGGATACTACAAATTTAGATGACGAATTAAACACACAGTTTTTAATACATATTCTAAATAGTTAACAGCATTCTCTGAGTTAGCTATAATGTTTAGATCTGCTTATGTTTGTTATGCTATATCTTTAGTGTTTTTCTTTTTGTATATTTTCAAATATCGTAACGATCTTACGAACAAAAGTGTTCGGCTCGAGTTTCAAGGCGCTCGTCTGCTCTGTAAGAGCTCTCAAAATGAACTGACAACTCGTTGCGGCGTTGGCGCTTTTTCCGTTGCATTTTGTGCTCTCCTTCGTTTCGGTTATGTGTGTGTGCTGCTTCCCCCCTACAGTCATAAAAGCCGTGTTGGCGCTATAAATTTCACCAATACTAATATAACCGTTTCTATTGCTTTGCCTCTCTCGCTCTCTGTTTTTCTCTGCCTCTTTAAATGGTTCTCAACTTAACGCAGTGTTGCATAAAGACTGAAATCGCGCTGCCAACTGATTTAGTACAGAGTGTTGCCAATCAAATGGTTCACGCTCATTCAAATGATCAGAAAAACGTTACGTTTAAATTGTGTGAAATACATGCAGGTTATTAAAGCCGAATACTTTAAAATATTACTTCTATTCATTTAAAAATTTCCATCATCCCTAAATTTAAACCAGTGACATGTATTTTTGTGTAGAATAACGTCCACTGCAAATCGGGTAAACAACACTCCTTTTCTCGCACACGAACAGAAACATGTGTCGAGTATACACTTGTTGCTGAGAACTGGATCAAGAGAGCCTGTGACTCTCTTTCAAGTATTTTCTCTTAATTGACAGAACCGGGATTTCAATAACACAAGTTCGATATGAATTTAACAAACACAATAAACCATTAATATTAGCATTTTAAATTTTCCTCTAAAACTTATGATAACTCATGATAATGATTTAAAAAGTAGCCCGCCAAATGCCATTTAAAAATGTTCATGCAATTGAATCTTTAATGCGCTCTACATTTCCTGCTCTTTTTTTCTCCGCTCTTCGGCTCTCACTTAGAGTATGTGAAATACTTGTCGGTCCGAAGATACAAATCGCTGCCGACGCTCAGTAACGAGTGTGGATCTTTGCCGAACGGACGGGTTTTCGGTTGTCCGGAGTTTTTCTTTCGCCGTCTTCTGATTGTCTTGGAAAATATCTTCTGTTTTGTGATTGTGTGTCTGTGTGTGTGTGAGTACGTGTGTGTGTGTCTGCTCCCTTCAAGTTTAAAAAAAGAAGTTGAAAAGTGTTTGCTGCGGCAACATCAACAACACCAACAACAATAACATAAAACAGTGCAGTGTTCAGTGTTTGTTATTTTTGTGTATAACAGAAAATGTTTTTTGGAAACTGCCAGAAGTAGAAGAAGGAGCTGTTGCAGGAGAAAGAGAGAACAAGAGGGAGAGAGCACGGCATGGTAAGTAAAATATGCATAACAATTGCTCTTCACTTAGTTAAAGTTAGTTTTCTCATTTTACTAAAACTTCTTCAGACTGAAGTTTTACGCATTCAATGAATGCGCAGCTGTTGCGCTGTCGCAGTCACAGTCTCTGTCGACGTAGACGTCGGACGCATTGCTGCTGCCTGCCTACTGCCTGCTGCCTGTTTATCTGTTTTGTCCCGTTTGTTGTTACTGCTACTTCTTCTACTCATTTCTCTGCATCCGTTGCTTCTCTGTAGTTATTGCTCTCCCTGTTGTTTTTGTTGTTCTTGCTTTGTTTGTGATACTGCAACACTTTTATCGCTATGTTTTTGAAAACACTAAAAAATAAGTCCTCCTCGAAAACTTTACAATGTAAAGCACATGAGTTCTTTTTAAAAGTAATATGAACATACATTTTACATACAAATAAATGTTCATATGCACATTTGTATGTACATACATTGGACTTGTAACACGATACCTCCTACCCAAATCCATTTCAAAATGCCTTGCCTTGCATATGCACATGCATTTATATATGTAAGTGTGTGCATTTATAACTGCGAGGGCAGTTCCAACAGTTGTAAAAGTTTTAATTGTTAAAGAAGCAACATTTATTTAAAGTTCTTTCTTCGATGAGAGCGAGACTTAAAATTTAGAAGAATTTATTAATAATTCCGTATATTTGCAAATTTTGCAAACTCTAATAAAACTATTATATAAAAATATTAGATGATTACATTTTTAAAAACTTCCCAAGTGAATTTTTATACTGTTTATGCACATTGTGGGAACTCTTTGAACCCACCTCTCGCCGTACCTAGCTTCAAAATGCATATCTTTATTCGTGTCATATCTGGCAAGGAATAGAGTGCATTATGAACTGCATAGCTAAGCAAATTGTCACACAACAAGGTTTCTAATTAAAATATGAGGCAATCTCGCAGATATGCATATGTCAGGAAAAGATACAGATGCATCTTACTGCTTAATTTGTATGCAGTTTTTATGTAGTTTTCTAATTCATAAGTTTATCGCTTTGTGGGCAGGACTTAGTTCAAGTCTAATTATAGTTCTATTGCCGCATGCGCTGATCTCATTCACATGCTGTGGTCCAAAAAGTTCCACACATGTTCTCCATAAGCTGAATACTGTTCCAAACTGAGGATGTTTGGTCAATTGATAGAATTGAAAATATAAACACGGCGAAATGCTAAGAAAACATCAACTAATATGTATGTACATTTGTATATTTACTATGTACATGAGCAATTTTATTAACTTGCGCGAGGAAATACATATATTTTATATGTATAAATGTATATATACTTTTACATATACATATGAATAAGCACATGCCGGAATGAAGTCAAAATCGTAACGCTGCTTTTTGCTCCATTGCTGCTTCATTTTGATACCCTCTAAGCCAGCAGTGCTGACGGGTTGATGACACGGCAGTCAGTAGTTGGCAGTGTTATAGTTAAAGTTTACTTAATTTACTTTGGATAACTCCTAAACAAAAACTTAAGAAACATGATTGCTTTTATAGGTAAAACTATCTGCTTTCTACCTCTTATCATTTTGTCTCCTCTATGATCAGTCAGCGTTTTATGAATTCGAAAATAGTTTTTTGATATATAAAGTATTTTTAACCATTATTTTTAAACAATTATGTACACTATTATAATGATATAAATAATTTTAGGTAATCAATTTTCCTCTTAAGCTTAAATTTTAATCAAAAACTATATTATTTCCATCTATTGAAATCATTTACTATTTTTGTTCTCATCTAACTTCATTTTTACCCATTCCAAAATCTATACCACGCCTATTAATCACAACTATTTAATGTCAAAAGTCATTCCCAGGGTATTTGATGCTCTTTCATTAAAACTACATTGATTTCTCACTTGTTTACCCATACAAATTCATAAAAACAAACACACTCACACACACACACACACATCTCGGCGTATCTCTGCGCCACTGTGTGTGTGTGTGAGTGTTTGTGTGGTTGGTAAATTAACTTTTTGTTTAGTTCCTTGCTTATTTGTTTATTTGCCAGTCTGTTGTCTGTTGTGCTTTATGTGTGCCTCAAACGAAAATGAAATTAACAAAGACAAAAAGCAAAAAAAGAAAGAAAAAAAAATTAAATAGAAAAAGCATAAAAAAGTCTGCAGCAATTAGAACGAGTATGAAGCTGATCATTCAAGAGAACCGAGCATTAAATGCCCTGGGAAATTTAATTAGTTATGGGCATACAAAATTTTTAAAACAAATTTAAGTTTTTACTTAGAGTGCTAAGTCTTTTCCAACGATTAATAAGCAAAAGCTCTCGGAGTACCCAAACAATTTCTAATTTTCTCCCACTAGTCTCCTACTTCTATATGTAACCAATATACCCTTTCCACCTCTGTCAAAAAGCGTCAACATGCTATAACACAAAACCCACATATACACACACACACACACTCGGACACTTCGCATCTGTGAATGAACTCTTATCGGATCAGTAAATTACGAAATCGTTGAGAATACTGATCCTACTTTCAGTCTACATTTAGATGCTACATTCATCCAAATACTCGTACCAATTTCAAATCCTATCAATGACCACATCTTGAAGCTTAATTCTTTTTTATTTTTACTTATTCTCTTATCAGTTTGCTCTCAGTTTTTTTTTGTAGCACAGTTTCCATTGGACTTAGTTGCGTGTCCAATGGAAAAAAGTACTGATAAGAAGCATAGACCCAGATTTGGATTGTGTGTTCAGTACAGAATCTCACAAACTTATACTGAAAACTAATAAAAATGTGCTAGAAAACTCTGAAAAGCAATGAGTTTTCTTGGAAAATCTTAACTCACTGCTGAGTAAGTTTTAAAGTTTAAAGACTTCGAATTTGGTTATGAAAACATATGTTGTCTGTAGCCAAATATAATGCATATGTTTCGTTTATAATGAGCACCCTTTCAATCAACCATAACTCTTTCGTTAAGAGACCCTGTAAAAATAATAAATGGTATAGAGGCTGCTAAGTTTCTTGAAATAAAAAAAAATATATGTATGTCCGAAGAAGAAGATATACTCTTGATAAAACGTTCTGCGACTGTTCATCTTTCTGTAACTCAGAGACTATAAGAGCTACGGCTACCAAATTTGACTTGGAGGTCCACCTAAGCATCACACACGTTCCAAGATCATTTCGAGCCTACCAACCTATCATAACTGAACTTAACCATTATTTATTTTCGATCCGAATTGAGTATATTAAAGTTGTCATAGAAACAATCAGTCAAAATCAGTTACTAAATGAAGATTTTGACCCCACATTAACTATATGGTCAATTTTGATGACTGCTCTAGCTTAAGTACAGGGTCTTTCACAGTCAGCTCTCTGGAACTGTAGCTGTAGTCTCTTCTACTCATTTAAGTTTGACTTGATGCTGCTTCTAAAAATAATCTTTTCGTCGAGCATTTCATTTAGAAGTAAACTTAATGTTGATGTGTGTTTATCAACCGCACCAAGCAACAACGGATTAAATGTTGTACATAGTTAGTATATATGCACATAATTATTTATCGCCCCAAAGTCGAACTTGTGTATGTACACTATATTTATATATACAGATGTATGTAGTAAACACATCTTCTTTACGGCCTATAATTCATTCACTGAGACTTTCTGGGACTTCGCTCAGTTCGTGCGTAAGAATCGTTGGGTAAAGACGTTCCCATAACGGAGCGATCCACAAATTTTAAAGATGAATTTTTGAACTTTTTTGTTGATAAGAGCGAAATTGAAAGTGAATACACAGATCAAGCTAACATCAAGTTTTTATGTTCAATTTTTTTTTACAGTTCCCAGAGATTAGCTGCAATATGAGCGCACGATTTTCATAGGAGGAAAATAAAGGAAAAATGTAAGGAAAATTCTTTTAAAATTTTAACGAATTTTCTTTTAAAACTTTGGAACTTTTTTGTAGCATCCTCAGCTGACAGGCTCAGTTGCACACGTGGTCACTAAAAAGGGAATCTCTAACGAAAAGCTGATTACAAATCGGAGCCGGAAGTGCTCTACTGGGACACGACCCCACAACTAAAACGTCAGAGAGAGAGAGAGGGGGCGAGGGAGAGAAAAGATAAAGCGATGTCGCTGCGCAGCGACGTTATCGCCATTCTCTTTGTGCTTTTGGCTGTGGTGGGCAGCCAATGGGATGCGGTGGCACAAAGATTACCACAAACGCAGCACGGACGACGCGATCGACCGCACAATCCACCCCGGCAGTATGTGAAGACCCATCCATGTGAACGTTCCTCATGTTATCCGGCGACAGGAAATTTGCTCATTGGACGCGAGAATCGCTTGACAGCGAGTTCCACATGTGGTCTACAATCGGCGGAAAGATTTTGCATTTTATCCCATTTGCAGGATAAGAAATGTTTCCTTTGCGATTCGAGGGACGAGACCCGCACGGATCCGTACAAGAATCATCGCATTGGACAGATTATTTACAAGACAAAGCCGGGCACGAATATACCCACCTGGTGGCAATCGGAGAATGGCAAGGAGAACGTGACCATACAATTGGATCTGGAGGCGGAATTCCATTTTACCCATTTGATTATAACGTTCACCACATTCCGTCCGGCGGCCATGTACATCGAACGTAGTTTCGATTTTGGTGCCACGTGGCATGTGTATCGTTATTTTGCCTACGACTGTGAGGAATCGTTCCCGGGTGTACCCACGGTGCTGCACAACATTACGGACGTAATGTGCACCTCACGTTACTCCTACGTCGAACCTTCGCGCAACGGTGAGGTGATCTTCCGTGTGCTGCCACCAAACATCAATGTCTCGGATCCGTATGCGGAGCACGTACAGAATCAACTCAAGATGACTAATCTGCGCATACAGATGACCAAGCTGCACAAGCTCGGAGACAATTTGCTCGACAATCGGTTGGAGAATGAGGAAAAATACTATTACGGTATCTCGAATATGGTTGTGCGTGGTTCCTGCTCCTGCTACGGCCACGCCTCCCAATGCCTGCCACTGGACAATGTGATTACACAGGATTACGAGATGGTTCACGGTCGCTGCGAGTGTACCCACAATACCAAAGGTCTTAATTGCGAATCTTGCGAGGATTTCTATAATGATCTGCCCTGGAAGCCAGCGTTTGGTAAACAGACAAATGCCTGCAAGAAATGCGAGTGCAATGGACACGCAGTCAGCTGTCACTTCGATGAGGCCGTATTTATTGCCTCTGGACATGTCTCTGGCGGATTCTGTGACAATTGTCTGCACAATACCCAAGGACAGCACTGTGAGGAGTGTATGCCGTTCTTCTATCGTGATCCCGTCGAGCAGCTGAGCAGTCCGTATGTCTGCAAGCCCTGTGACTGTGATCCCAATGGTTCACTCGACGATGGCATCTGTGATTCAGTCAATGATCCCGATAATGGCATCATTGCCGGTGCCTGCCACTGCAAACCGTTTGTGAAGGGACGTCGTTGTGATCAGTGCAAGGATGGCTATTGGCATCTCAATCCGGACAATCCCGAGGGCTGTGAGGCGTGTACCTGCAACACCCTTGGTACCGTTAACAATTCCGGCTGTAATATGAACACGGGCGAGTGTCGCTGCAAACGTTTGGTCACCGGCAAGGATTGTAATCAATGTCAACCGGAAACCTTTGGTCTCTCCGAATCGGAAGATGGCTGTACTCTGTGTAACTGCGATCCAGGTGGTTCCTATGACAACTATTGTGATGTGTTGACGGGTCAGTGTCGTTGCCGTTCCCACATGACCGGACGCACTTGCTCACAACCGAAGCAAAACTATTTCATACCCTATTTGCATATGGTCAACGAAGCTGAGGTTGCTGAGCTCTGCATCTCATATACCAACAATGGTAACTGCAGCATTGTTCCACAACCGACACAGGATGCCCATTCTCCCGATTTTACGGGCATTGGCTATCAGCGTGTTGGCGAAAATTCCGAAATTGTCTTCAAGACAGACGATGTGCCACGGTCCATGCCCTACGATGTGCTCATCCGCTATCAGTCGACATCTCGCGGTAACTGGGATGATGCCTATATAACCCTGGTGCGTCCGGACGAGATTGATCCGCAGGGTGAGTGTGCACAGCTAACGCAGTCGCCTATTACGGAGGCTCGTGTACCGTTTACACTGCCGGAAAGGGATCGTCACGTGGTCGCACTACATGATGTCTGCCTCGAGGCGGGTAAAGTCTACAAATTCCGCATATTCTTCGAGCGCAAGCGACACAACGAGGACAATCCCACAGCCACCATACTCATTGATTCTCTCACTTTGATACCCCGCATTGAGGTTACGCCCATATTCCATGGTTCTCCCATTGCCGATCTGCGTCTGCGCGAGTACATCAACAAGAACTGCAATCAAAGTTTGTATGACATGCGCTACAAGGAGCAGACACCGGAACTGTGCCGTGATCTAGAACAGGATGTGAGCAAGTATATCCACGATGGAGCCAGCATGTGTAACTGTAATCCCACGGGTTCGTTAAGTAAGGAGTGCGACGCCAATGGAGGCTACTGTCAGTGCAAGCCCAATGTGGTGGGACGCCAGTGTGATCAGTGTGCCCCAGGCACCTATGGCTTCGGACCGGAGGGTTGCCAATCCTGCGACTGTAACAGCATTGGCAGCAAGGACAACAACTGCGATCTGCTGACCGGACAGTGTGCCTGTCATCCCAACACCTATGGCAGGGAGTGCAATCAATGCCAACCGGGTTACTGGAACTTCCCACAGTGTCGCGTCTGCGAATGCAATGGTCATGCGGCTCAGTGTGATCCTTTAACTGGTCAGTGCCTCAATTGTCAGGACTCAACCAGTGGATTTGGCTGTGATGTCTGTCTGGATGGCTACTATGGTAATCCTTTGCTGGGCAGTGAGATTGGTTGTCGCCCTTGCCGTTGTCCTGACACTGTTGCCAGCGGCATGTCCCATGCGGAGGGTTGCTCCTTGGATACGCGTAACAATAATATGCTGTGCCATTGCCAGGAGGGTTATGCTGGCGCTCGCTGCGAGATTTGTGCGGATAATCACTTTGGTTCACCGGAGAATGGCGGTAGCTGCAACAAGTGCGAGTGCAGCAACAACATTGACATCTATGATGCAGGAAATTGTGATCGGGAGACGGGAGCTTGTGTCAAGTGTTTGTATGACACCACCGGTGATCACTGTGAGCTCTGCCGCGACGGTTACTTCGGGGATGCACTGCAGCAAAATTGCAAGCAATGTGAATGCGATTTCCTTGGCACCAACAAGACGATGTCGCACTGTGATCGCTACACCGGACAGTGTCCTTGTCTGCCCAACGTGGAGGGGTTGCATTGCAGTCAGTGTGCTCTCAACCACTGGAAAATTGCCTCCGGCGAGGGTTGTGAGGCCTGCAATTGTGATGCCATTGGTGCCGTACGCGAGCAGTGTCACAGTTTTACCGGTCAATGCGAATGTAAGCCTGGATTCGGTGGACGCGCATGTAATCAGTGCCAGGAACACTACTGGGGCAATCCCAACGAGAAGTGTCAGCCCTGTGAATGCGATCAGTTTGGCGCTGCGGACTTCCAGTGCGATCGGGAGACGGGACAGTGTATTTGCCATGAGGGCATCGGTGGTTACAAGTGCAACGAATGCGCTCGCGGCTATTTGGGACAATTCCCGCACTGTGCTCCCTGCGGGGAGTGCTTCAACAACTGGGATATGATACTCAAAGCTCTGGATGAGTCTACCCAGGCCACCATACAGCGTGCAAAGGAGATCAAACAGGTGGGCGCCACCGGTGCCTATACAGCAGAGTTCAGTGAACTGGACAAGAAGTTGCAGCACATTAAGGATTTGCTCCAGAACACTTCGGTGAGCTTGAAGGATATCAACGAACTGGATGCCGAGGCCAATGCATTGAAGCTGCAATTGCAGCAGCAGCATCAGCGTTTAAGTGAGACCGAATTGAATCTGGATGATATATACAATTCACTCAGTTTGTCCGCTGTGGAGCTGGAGGGACTACAGAATCATTCGCGTCTTGTGCAACAGGTTTCGCGTGAGCTCAAGGAGAATGGCATACAGCTGCAGGAGTCCAATATCGAGGGTGCACTTAATCTGACCCGTCATGCCTATGAGAGGGTGACCAATCTGTCGACTCTTAAGGATGAGGCCAAGGAACTCGCCTCGTATACGGATCGTAACTGCAAACGTCTCGAAACATTGACCAACAAGATCAAGGATGAAACGGATGCCATTGCTAACAATGACAAAACGATTGCTGACTATCGTGCCGAGCTGAGCACACTGACGTCACAGATACCCGATCTAAACAATCAGGTGTGCGGTAAACCAGGTGATCCCTGTGACGCTCTCTGCGGTGGTGCTGGTTGTGGCATGTGCGGTGGGTCCTTCTCTTGTGAGCACGGTGCACGCGCTCATTCGGGAGAGGCCCTCAAGCTGGCCAAGGACACGGAGGTGGCCATTATCAGCAAAAAGGATCAAGCAGATCAGACCATAAGAGCCCTGACCCAAGCCAAACTCAATGCTTCGGAGGCGTATCAGAAGGCCAAGGCTGGTTTTGAGCAATCCGAACAGTATCTAAATCAAACCGATAATGGCATCAAGCAGACCAACAAGCTGATCAATGCCGTCAACGATTTCCAACAGAATAAAACAGCATTACCCGAGACGAGCAAGCAACTGGCACAAGAAACTCTATTACTCGATCTTACACTCGATCCAAAGGAGATTGAATCGTTGGGTGAAAAGATCAATGATGCTGTCTCCTCGCTTAAAAACGTCGAATCTATTATCTACAAGACCCGACCCGCTCTGGAGCGTGCCAATTGGCTAAAGAACACAGCGAATGCTACCCAATCGACGGCCAATAACATATTGGAGATGGCCAATTCAGTGGTACAGAATTTGGCATCCGCAAGTGAATCACAGGGCAAGGCCAAGGATGCCATACAGCAGGCGAATAGCAACATTGAGCTGGCCGACAAAGATTTGGAACAAATCGATTTGGAGAACAAGGAAGCTGAATCGCCGGCACAAGAAACCGCACGACAAGTTGATGAATTGGCCAACAAAGTGCAGCGTCTGCAGAAGAGCATACTAAAGAACGAACTGGTCGCCAAGGAGATCACCAAAGAGGCGAATCGTGTTAAGAGCGAGGCGTTAAAAGCCCGCGAAGACGCCAGCAATCTGCAATCATCCACAAGTGCCACAAACCAAACGCTCACCGATCGTGCCAGTCGTTCGGAAAATGCTCGTGAACGAGCCAAACTGTTGTTGCAACGGGCCTCCAAACTGACGGTGGACACCAACGAGAAGCTGAACGAGCTCAATATGCTGCAGGAGACGTATCTGGAGAAGAACGAGAAACTGGTAGAGCTACAGAACGACCTACAGCCCCTCAATGATTTGCTTAATCTTTATCTGCGCAACATTCAGGAAAATGCCGATCGTTATCGACAGTGCACCATCTAAAATGAGAGGTTTGTCTACATTTAGTCGCAAGTATAGGGTATTTGCTAGTTTAGTGTTACTAAAATCACGGCTTTTTTAAATTGTTTTTAATTTAATTAGCTATTTATAGTAATTATTTGATTTATTATATAATCAAGACCATGGCATTTTGGCAACATTGTTCTTAGCTTTGACGATTGCCATATGAAAATCAGAAGATAGGTTAAGACGAGTGAAATAAAATTTCGGAAACCCTGTAAACACAATTATATAAAAATGGGAAATAATTTTTATAGCGAATTTATTTAAATTAATATGGGTGAAGATAATTAAAAATAACCTTACAAGTGTCTTGTAGTCGTTTAGAAAGTTTTTAGCAAAGGGTTTTAAATAATACTATTATTTTGATCAACATAATATATGTAGATATTATTTATAATTAACCTTTTGAATTTTATTTTCCTTTTGCAGCTGCCAGTTTCCCCACTGTGCGGACATCTCATACCATTTGCCATATTTGATGAACAAATACGAATAGCAATAGCAAAGAACGATGGAAGGAAAGAGCGAAAAAGGAACCAAGCAAAAAGCACAGTTATTTTCTATTTAACGATGTTAAGTGTAACCGTTACGTTTTGTACTCTAAGCAAAATCAAATGTTAAACTTTCTCTCTCTGCAAATGTTCATTTTTTTTTTCAATTTATGCCATTTTTCATAGTGTATGAAACGTAGGTTTTTAATTTCTACCTTAAACACAATGCAATATTTTGCGTGTAATGCAACAAACTAAATACAAACACAATAAATATAATTAAAATACTACTTAAACAAAAATGATTGTACACTTGTTTCATTTCTTTCAATATGTGAATTGTGAGAGACCCAGACATTTTGGTAGACAGTTTTGTGCAACGGGCGCGCGAAAAATAAAAATGTCCCTTTCATTTTGTGTGTGTTAAATTAAATAATCTAAACAAATAGTGTACGTAACACATGCATATGACGTGCAATGGCAAAACAAAATAAATAATACTATAAATATACATACAAATAGATATTGCTGTTGCTGGCAGTTGGCGGTTTGTCATTTCCCTTTTGTTACAGTTCTTCTCAACATCGCGTGTGCTTCTTGTTTTCATTTCATTTTATTTCACAAACTAAAAAAATGGTAACAATTATATTTAAACGTTAATATTTTCTTTTGAAAATTATGGATAGACGTTATAAGCACTCAGTAAGGAGCTCAGCAGGTAACATTCAAATAGTATACGGTCCATTAAGTGTGTACATTAAAACGAAAACAGAAGCCCACTCCAAAACTGAGACCTTGTAAGATAAGTAAACATAGTTCAATGGTTACCAATTTTAATTAACAAAATTTCCCGGCCTGCAATTTATGTTTCTGCTTCAATTTATAACCGAGCTTAAACAAAACAGTGCTGAAAAATTCCAGTCTGCCTAAAACAGGCTCATAACACTGACTTTGAGTCCAATAAGGGCATTCCACATTTGATATTAATAATAATGTGCTTATTTAACGCTCTTCTTTTGTTCTGCAGTAGAATGTAGTAATTTGCTTTCCATACATTAATGCATAAAGAATTCAATTCATTTTTTAACTTATGACTATCAATTATGTACAAATGGAATCCCCCTGTGGTCTTAATTTTATTTATAAATAAAATGTATCGAAACAGGCAATAAATCATATAAATCTGTGTTATCGATAGCATTGTACATGCAGCACTGGTTTCAATGTTCATATGACATATGTATAATGGCGACGTTCGCACAGTTGTTTCCCACTATAGCGATTACATTTCTGAACGAATTGAGGTGAACACACTCAAAAAATAAATAGTCAAAGCTATATTTATCCCTAGACTTGGAGAAGAGCAAGCAAATTGGAATTACATAAATGAACACGCAATGAAGTATATATATTTGCTAACAGCCCATTAATTAACTGTTATAGCGGATCTCTACTGTTTTAATTCGAGCATATGTATGTAAGTATGTGTGTATGTATTCACGCACAGCACGCACACATATACGTATGTAAATAGACAGATGTTGTTCTTGTTTCTGTTCTGTTTTCATGCAAGCAACAGAAGCTATTAATAAGAATATTCTGAAATAATATAATGCCACAAGAAGATGGTCGAATCTGCTGTGCAATAATACGTCAAATAATGAGAACGACACAAAGCAAAAGTCTATAAGGAGCATCAAAAAAATAAAACGAAAAAGGGACGGTCGAGACGAAAAATACAGTACGCAATAATAAATCGAAATTCCGATTCTGAATCAAGTGTTTTTTGTGTCGGGGCTCTGTTCACTCTGCTGTTGTGGTTGTGCTCATTTTCTTGAATCAAAATCATCAAATCAGTTCCACGCAGTTGTTGCAAACACACACACAGACACGTTAACGTAAACAGCATCAAATCCTGCTAAATACTATAATAACAAAGACTCCTTCCGATGGATGACGAATTGGAAGACAAGATCTTCTATCAGACATACGTATCGCATATGAAAATCCTGTCCAAGTTTGCAGTGGGCTTCTCGTCCATCAACTCGCCATTGGCCTATTTATGGAAGCTATGTCGGATATACGTGCTCCGTCCCGAGGTCATATTCTGCGGCATCATTCTCTTTGTCTTGTTGATCTATTTACAAGCGGTCGATGTCTGGAGCCGCAGCATATTGGGACGCATACAGGCGACACTAGGCCGCCAAAAGGTAGCATCCCGTGTCATGGATATGTCTGGCAATGCCGGCGACCATCAATGCTGGGAGGAGACGCGTCAACAAAGCGCCGCCTTTGCAGTTCTAGGACGTAGACCACACATGGAAGACAGGTAAGCAACAAAATGCAAGTTTAAACAAAAATTTTTAATAAATTTTTTATTGTACAGATTTATCATCGAGGAGAACATTAATAACAACACAGCAATTTCCTTTTTTGCCGTCTTTGATGGACATGGCGGCGAGTTTGCCGCAGACTTTGCCCGTGATGTGCTCGTCAAGAATATTTATAACAAAATCATTGAAGCGAACAAGTTGCTCAAGAGCGACGACAAATCCGAGATTAACGGTGGCTACGACAAAAGTCCATATTTGGCGCGTAAACAAAGCCGCAAAGATGCGGCCAACAAGGAGAACGCCGAGCCACTGACACGTAAGGACAGTCTGCGTAAGGCACACAGCACCACAGCCGATTGCAGTGCTCTTAAGCAAAAGACAACAGAGTCATCCATAGCCGACATCTATACAGCGCAACTCAACAGCGCCATGAGAGCAAATAATGTTGGTAACGCCGCCAAGGAAACTTTTCTGAATAACAACAATAACAATGGACAGAATGGTGGCAATGCGGCGCCGCCAAACTATGAGGCGAAATGCTATATTGAACATGGACGCATTAACTTTGGCAAACTCATCACTGACGAGATACTGGCAGCGGATCACAAGCTAGTCGAGCAGGCAAAGCTGGCGGTGAGTAGAGGAGCATGAAGCACATAGCATATCGACTTAGCTGAATGTCAACTTAATTTACAGACAAACATCGCTGGCACGACCGCACTGATTGCCATCGTGCAGGGCAGCAAGCTGATTGTGGCCAACGTTGGGGATTCCCGTGGTGTAATGTACGATGCCCGTGGCATTGCCATACCGCTGTCCTTTGACCATAAGCCGCAACAGGTGCGAGAACGGAAACGCATACATGACGCTGGCGGTTTTATCGCCTTTCGTGGAGTTTGGCGTGTGGCTGGCGTCTTGGCCACATCACGCGCAATGGGCGATTATCCGCTCAAAGATAAGGTATGCCAGATGGTTGTCATCATCATTTTTTATAAAATGCTAATCATGCCACGGCACGTTTTTCGTTATATATTATCTATTATATAGAATCTTGTCATCGCCACACCAGACATTTTGACCTTCGAGCTGAATGATCACAAGTGAGTGCAACAAAAGTTAATGAACTTTATTTTTTCCAATAACGTCATCACAATTTGTTTATTTGTTTGTCAGGCCACGATTTTTAATACTTGCCTCGGATGGCCTTTGGGATACATTTAGCAACGAGGAGGCCTGCAGCTTTGTCCAGGAGCATCTGAAGGAATCGGATTTCGGTGCCAAATCCTTGGCCATGGAATCATATAAACGTGGCTCAGTGGACAACATTACAGTGCTGATAATTGCCTTTAAAAACGATGTTTTCCGTATTGGAAAATCGGTTGGAGGAGCAGATGCTCCAGTGGTTAAATCACCAGCGGCTGCCGCTGTGGAGCGTTCGAACTCGATTAAAACAAAGTGACAGGTGTGGTGGTCCAACAGGTGTCTACGATTTAAATAGTCAACAATCTCACACAGAGCCCCCGCTCCTGCAAAATAAAAAAGTGCCCAAAAGTTTCTACGCATATTAGCTGGAAGGAATCGCCAGTTTATACGAAATTTGTCGAATAGTTTTGTTTCGATATAAGATTGTTTTTCATATTTGTTTTATAGAAATTGTTGTTTTGTACAAATTTTGTTTAGCATTACATTACTATATTTTGTATCATCCCCTTGCCGATCCTCATGCACATCACCTCCTAGACACATCATTCAATCCTCAATCAGTTCATAAATACTATTTATTTAATTTATTTTGTTATGCACTTATATAGATATATATTTGTAAAAGATAAACAAATACTTTTTTCTAACTTATAAAACGCGTTTACAAAAATAAATACTCGAAAAATGCAAGTATATGGAATTAAATTATTTAAAGAAAAAACTAAATTGTTAAGTTTTTTGTGTAAGCGTCGCTTTCTTTATTTACGTTTTGGCATAAACAAATCAATTTGCGACCGATTCATACATGCTATGTCAAAAACTAAACCCAATTTTACTGGACACTGATTGCAATCCGTTTAGTGAGCTGATACAGACACTTGCCAGACGCGGATGGTGTTGTCAGAGTAGCCGGCGAACAGGGTCTGGCCATCGGTGGACCAGGCCAGGGACAGGCACTGTGGCTGCTCGGCCTTTGATGTGGGCGAGACGACCTCAGGGCGCAGTTCCTCGACGGTCTTCTTGCATGCCAGATCCCAGATCTTGATAGATGGACCGTAGGCAACGCACAGCCAGTAACGGTTGGGCGAGAAGCACAGAGCATTGATAATGTCATTGTGCTCCAGAGTGTACAGGTTCTTGCCGTCATTCAGATCCCACAGCAGAGCCTTGGAGTCCTTGCCACCGGAGGTGCACAGGGAACCGTCAGGAGAGACGGTCACAGTGTTCAGATAACCATTGTGGCCATGGTGATTGTTCTTCAACTTGCAGTTAGCCAAGTTCCAGACCTTAACGGTACGATCCCAGCCGCAAGACACGATGATGGGATTGGAGTGGTTGGGCGAGAAACGCACGCACGACACCCAATCGGTGTGGCCATCCTCCTGGATGGTGAACTTGCACTCAGCCAGAGTGTTCCACAGCTTGATGGTCTTGTCCCGAGAGCCGGAGACGATTTGACGGTTATCGGCCGAGAAGGCAACCGACAGAACATCCTGAAAACGAATTAACAAAAATACGATTAGTTTAAGAATTTATGGAAATTTTCTTTAAATATTCAGTGTAGCTGGAAGTTCTTGTATTTGCCTACTTACGGAAATGTTTCACGCAAAAGTACGTTTAACTCAGGCGTAGAACGGTACAGATGTCAACCAGAAATTCTGCCTCGCATAGGCGCAATATTTCAAATATGTATAAAAATATACATATTAGCGGTATTGGTGATATGCTAGCTAAGCCTAACATTACGTTAAGGGATCTATTGATTCACCAATACCATTCAAAAGTGAGTTGGGGCACATTTAATAATAATTCTAAGCCCTGTTCTAAGCAATTCGAAACCATTTGGAAACTTATCCCACCTTGGTGTGTCCCTCGAAACGGCGAGTGGTCTTGCCGGCAGCCAAATCCCACAGGCGCAGAGTCTGATCCCAGGAACCGGACAGAGCGTAGTTGCCATCGGATGAGAGCACAACATCGCTGATGAAGTGGGAGTGTCCATAGAGACGCTTCTGGGGATAACCGTAGTTGGTATCCTCATCGCGGGTCAATTTCCACACAATCAAGGTCTTGTCTGCAAGCAGCGAAATACATTATTAATAAAGTTTATGGAATATGACATATATATTCAGGATGTTTGAGATATTTGACGATTTTCTAATCAACAACTCAACATAACCTCACAGCACTTCGATGGAATTACTTACCACGGGAAGCCGAGATGATGGTATCGGGATCCTTGGGGTTGGTGGCGATTTGGGTGACCCAGCCATTGTGGCCGATCAGAGTACCACGCAATTGCAATGTCTCAGACATGTTTAAATTGATTTATTAAAATCACAACGGGAGCGGCTTCAGAAACACGTCCAAAGGCGCTGCAAGCTGGCAGAAAAAGAGGCGGAAGTGCTAGTGTTGTGTAGCAAAAACAATCGCAGACGTTATCGACGGAGCTGCCAACTCGGACAACTAAATCAAGAACGTATTGCAAAACATTTCCGAATATCGTATGTGTTGCTGTGAGTATTTTCCCGTTAGTCGTAGAACGGTCACACCTATTTGGATCACCAGAAGCAGCTCTTGGAAATACTGGTCACACACACGAAATGAGCCTAAACCAACAACAAACTCCCGGAAGCGATCCTCGAAACCCCCATGGACTTGGTGAGACTCAAAAGTAGCACCATTATGACCAAGTTAGTCAACTCAGTTACCGGTTTACAGGTGATCCAAACGACACATCGTTGCGCAATGTAGAGCGAGAAGTACTGATACCCAAAATAATGAGAGATCGCGCTCGCGCGGAGTTCTGCACGAAAGAAGTGGCTGACTTTGAGGAATGCTGCAAGGCGAGCAGTATCTTTATGGTCGCCACATGTCGCAAACAAAATTCTGCCCTCCGAGATTGCCTCACACACTGGTATCAAAACGAAGCCTTTAAAGAGGAATGTCGAAAGATCTATCTCCAGGAGAGAGCCGACTATCGCAGCACTGGCATACCCAAAAAGCATCGAGTGGAGAAAATTTAGTCTAGTCCTACATACATATACATATATATTATTGTTTTTGTTTACTTTGCACAAAAGATGTGTAGTTAAATCGCCGTATCACAGTCTCTTCTATGCTGAGGGATTCCAGGGACTCTGGTGTGGCTAACAGTACATTGAAATCACTAGACTGCTTAACACGAAGCAGCAGCACATCCTTGTCAGAGGTTTCAGCTACCCGCTGGACTCCTTTTAGATTCTTGGCCAGAAAATGCGAATCCAAGTTATTTGTAGGCGACTGAACGATGACCAGAAAACTTGCATGAAATTGACATGGACTCTGTTTGTAGATGACTGCGAAAGGATTGGATAGTTATAAGAGGAATTAATTGCACCACATTACTTACGAAAGTCACCGCCAAACTTGATGCCGCTTTTAATAATCCAGTTTTTTGCCTTCAAATATAAATATGCAGCCAATTTGTAAACAAACTGTTCGTCATATTCCAGAGCGCACTTTAAATATGTTGACCAGTCTAGTTTACTCCCGGATAAGTCACTTATTTCCAGCACCTCAAGAAAGTAGCACAACAGACACGCCTCCTCTAGGCCAAGCAGCAGTGTTTCCGACGAATCCCCGGATACAGGTCCTCCCCGCGACCTGCTTCCTTTGCCGTAGCATCCATTTTCGTAGAGTGCGCCAACCTGTGCCTGCTCTGAGTCCTTTACCTCCACACAGAGTCCGTTGAATACACCCTGGAATGGTTTTCCACCCTCACAAACTGGAAATGGTTCTAGTTTCCAAGAGTTTTTTGAATTTTTTCTTTTACGTTTAAAATGTGGCGTGAATTCCATTATAATATAGTCTCTGTTTATAGTCGAATGACACTTAGTAGTTTTAATATAAAAAACAATAATCACTGGTCAATAAAATAGATTTTTCTACAGATTTAATTAAAATTACTTGATTTGAATGCATGTTCAATTAATTAGTTTTAATTTTATAACATTCTAATATGTCGTTTCTCAATATATTTATCAGTTCATTTTTTTCGCCGTGAAATTATGAGGAACCTGGCAAGTGTCACCGTTGCTAGATATTTGGCATTCACAGCGCAATCTTCTTACTTGACAAATACCAGCGAAGTGGCAACGCCAAAACACGGCGATTGCGGCGAATAAGTCACAAGACCAGTCAGCTGAATTTCGGTGCTGTCGCATTAGTGTGAAAAGACACTCGTAATTTGTAATATATTTTTTCCCTAGATATTTTACTCGACAACGTAAACTGCGTTTCACTCTGCACGATAAATAAACAGCCATCAAAATGACCACAGCACTGTATCTGCCCGAGGAAAACATTGGTAAGCGCAACGAACTGACCTCTGCGAAAAATCGAAGTGAATTCAGGGGGTTGGGGGAGCACCCCCAGCCCACAATAAGAATTCTTTTGTTAACTGCAATTTGAATGAATTTTTTCTTTATGCGCAGATATGATTGCTGCCACCTCGGTGTTGCAGCAACAAGCAGCGGATATTCGCACCCGGACCATCAACTGGGCATCGTACATGCAGTCCCAAATGATTAGTCAGGAGGATTATCAGGCCATTAGCACATTGGATAAATCACGCGCCGCTTATCTTTCTCAAAACTCCACGCAGGTGGTCAAGACACTACTGAATCTGGTCTCGCATCTGTCCAAGGATTCGACCATTCAGTATATTCTAGTGCTGGTCGATGATCTGTTGCAAGAGGATCGTTCACGTGTTGATCTTTTCCACGAAACTTCGGCCAAGATGAAGCAATGCGTCTGGGGACCATTCCTTAATCTGCTGAACCGTCAGGATGGCTTCATTGTCAACATGTCATCGCGTATTTTGGCCAAGTTTGCCTGCTGGGGTCATGAGACAATGCCCAAGGCTGACCTCAACTTCTATCTGCAGTTCCTCAAGGATCAGTTGGCCACCGTTGTAAGTAGTCTCAAGTTTGCCATCGAATCGCAGACGAAACTATTCCAATTGCATGCCTATATTGTATATATGTATACTCCCAGGTCAACGTATCGTTAGACCTTATTAATCTTGTGTATAGCGCATGCAGCATGTTATCGAAATCCCGTTAGTTTTAGATGCTATAACTGAAGTATGGCTCCTATATTCCCATGTCCGATCTGAATCAAAGACTTTACAATCATTTACATCATAAATAAGTTTTAAATGAAAGGAGTTTGAGGCATGATCTGGTTGCATGTTCAGTTATTTAATATGTTATATATATTCCGTTACTATTGAAAGATAGATGTAATCTTCGTCTCTAATAGGTGTCAAAATGTTTTCTTTCATAAACTTTAACAAATTCAATTTAACATTCAAAACTTTTCCAGTTACTAATAGAAACCTTAAATCGATTATTAAAATTACTAAGCATTTTTCGAATATATTTACACTTCTATATAAAATTCTTAACTAAATTCTGGCTAAGTCAACTCTCAAAACTTATATATAGTAGATATTTAATTATTTCTAAATCTGCACGCTTTGCTAGTTTTGTACTCACACTTTTTTACTGACTGATTGAGATATTACTACTTAAAGACCACAACCCTGAAAACTCTATAAATGAGCCGTATGATAACTATATGGTTTGAAACAGGCAATGTTTGTCTGCAGCCCTGGTTTGAAATATCGTTATTCATCAGATTTCGTGTTTGGTTTACACGAAAGAAATTTTGTCATTAAATAACGCACAATAAAATACAAATTCGTCGCTATTTGAAATGAATGCGATTTATGATAAAAAATAAATTCAAAATTTACCGCACCGCACCGCACAATCACAGCATTCACATAATTTTAATATGTGTGTGAAATTACAACAATTATCACCAAATTATATATAAAACAATAAATAACCATAACGTTAACTAATTTATGTTCAACGTGAAAGTTCAAGCGAAGTTTAAAAAACAATTGCAAATTGTCCTTTAATGCACAACATAAAAACAATAATAATTGAATTACATTTTTAATGTACTTTTTTTTTTAATTTAATGCAATTTGCAATTTACAATTCCAACCAAAAAAAAAAAAAAACCAACAACGATTTAACGTTTAAACACCAATAAAACCAACAACAAAAACCCAACAAAACACGATCACGATCTGTAAATGGATGCTGCTGCCCTGCCCCCTTTCGACCCTGCCCCACACTGCTGCCCTGCCCATCACCAATTAGAGCACTTCGTATTTGCAAGAGATGGCCGAGCTGGTCAAGAGATCGCAAACAATAATTGTGCACTCGCCTGGACCATATGCTAAAGATCATCATCCCAAAGATCACCATCACTACAGTCCAAGTGTAGCGCAGCTGCAGCAACGCTACGATCTTGGCAACGAAACGTACCGCGAAATGGGCTCCTCCTCCTCCGTTCAGCAGCAGGATGGCAAATATGTTATACCGGTATTCCAAAATCAGACCACTCTCACTCTCACCCACCAATACCACCACCACCACCACCAACAACAAAAGAGACCCTTGTCAGTCCACTCAGATAGAAAGAAACTACAACAAATTAAAACACTTCAACACACACACACATACATACAGGCACATATACAATCATACACAGAGAAATCTTGTGCGTTTATGCAATGAAATATCACGATTAAGCTTAATCGTGATATGTGTATATAATCCATTGACATTCTATACCAAAGTGGTGTCGATTAAAGTAAATTATATTTATTTAGCAACTTACGGAGCTGGAAATAGTTTAGTTATTTAGATTATTATTATTAATTTGGCTTCTTTGAGTTATTAAGCAAATATATCGTGTTTAGCTGAAGCTATATGACTTTTTCGTTAAAAGTTTAAAACAATAGATAAAAATTAAGAAATTTTCTATAATTCAGCGGACATTAATGATATTTTCCTGAAGATTTGAACAGGTAATTCTAAATAATATCTGAAAATTAATCGAATTAATCGAAAACTTAAATTTTAATTTTTAAATTTAACTCAGTAAATGCTGATTTAGAAACTTATTTATTATCTCCAGCTTTGTGATTTTAACAAAATAATAACTAAAACTTGTGCTCAAGAGAAGAATTTGGTTATAAACCCAATCTATTTAAAATCTTGTTAAAATAATTGTCTCTTAAACTCTGATCATAGAGTTCCCCACAACTCAGCCGCATAAATAAAGCGCGTGTAAATGTGTACGTGTGTATGTGTATGTGTTTGTGTGTGTGTGTGTTAATCAATAGCTGTAACTATTTACTAACCTCACTAAATATTCATCAACTTGAATTGAAAGCAATGAAGAACTTACGATCCTAGTGTGTGTGTACACCTGTGGTAAAGGTTAAGGTAAAGGTAACAATAACGGTTAACGGTAATTGAATAACGGTGACGGTGTGAGCGTAATTACGAAAAGGAATCCTACTGTGGAGTACTACAGTGCAAACTGCAAATTTTGTATCTTTTTATCTTTTAATCTCATTTTGTTTCAGTTACTTTTGAGCACACCTTCTCCTCTGTAACTTTTTCTCTATATCTTCACACTCTTTTTTTCTATCTACTCTTTTATTGTAGTGTATCTCTGTAGTAATTGTAACTGTTGTGTTGCTGTTGTCTGTAGCGAATAGAGACTGAAATTAGAAAAACAAAAAGAAAAATCAAGAAAAACTTTCATAAACTAACTCGCTACTAAAAAAAAAACACGCAGCTTTCTAGCTGGAATAATGCTATTGATCCTGTGCTAATACTAATAATGATATCTATACTGATTGCTCCCACAGAACAACGAGTATATCCAATCTGTGGCACGCTGCCTTCAGATGATGCTCCGTGTGGATGATTATCGCTTTGCCTTTGTGAGTGTCGATGGCATCAGCACCTTGATTCGCATCCTTTCGACTCGTGTCAACTTCCAGGTGAGTTTGAAATTGAAATATGTAAATTGTTTGGTCCAATTTAAATTCGATTTCTTATTCATAGGTGCAATATCAATTGATTTTCTGCCTCTGGGTGCTCACATTCAATCCATTGTTGGCTGCCAAAATGAACAAGTTCAGTGTTATTCCCATTTTGGCTGATATCTTGAGTGATTGTGCCAAGGAGAAGGTGACACGCATTATTTTGGCCGTCTTCCGTAATCTGATTGAGAAGCCCGAGGATTCGTCGGTGGCCAAGGATCATTGCATTGCCATGGTCCAGTGCAAGGTATTGAAACAATTGTCGATTTTGGAACAGCGTCGTTTCGACGATGAGGACATCACTGCTGATGTGGAATATCTTAGCGAGAAACTGCAGAATTCAGTGCAGGATCTGAGCTCATTCGATGAATATGCCACTGAGGTGCGCAGCGGACGTTTGGAATGGTCTCCCGTCCACAAATCTGCCAAATTCTGGCGTGAGAATGCTCAGCGTCTCAACGAGAAGAACTACGAGCTGTTGCGCATTTTGGTACATTTGCTAGAAACGTCCAAGGATGCCATTATTCTATCTGTTGCCTGCTTCGATATCGGAGAGTATGTGCGTCACTATCCCCGCGGCAAGCAGTGAGTCTCAAACTATATATATTTAAGCTTTATTTGTAACTAATTGCTGGTTTATTCTTAGCGTTCTGGAGCAATTGGGTGGCAAACAGATTGTTATGCAGCATTTGGGCCATGAGGATCCCAATGTGCGTTATGAGGCACTGTTGGCCGTTCAAAAGCTGATGGTACACAACTGGTTAGTATGTTTATTAAAGCTCACTTCGCTCATTTCGTCCCACTACCACTACCAGGTACCACTTGATACCCTTACTCGCCTGTATAACAATCCCAATTCCAAATCCGCTGCCATTTAAACCCATCATCTCATCAATCAACTCAAAATTATCAAATTGTTCAACTCAAAATTGTTTTGTGTGCTTAACTGATTTTATTTTTTATCAACTCACAGGGAATATCTGGGCAAGCAGCTGGAGAAGGAGAACGAGACCCAGAAACAAGGCGCTGCACCGATTACTGGCAAGGCCTAAAAGCAACAAGTAGAATGCAACAAGCTACCATGTACAATCGTTAGCCAAGGTCGTTAGCCAGACGCCTCAAAACACTTAACTAACTAACAATAAAAATGTTTTTTGGAGACGTGTCTTCTTTCGTTAAGTTCGTCTCTGCCTTCGTCTCCCCTAAACCACCCCCTGTTTCCCCCCCATACATTATTAACTTTATTGTTTTAATTCTTCTTGTTAACAATTAAGCGCATGTCTTTTCTTCCTACCCAAAAATCTTTTTAAACTAAGTTCAGTCGAGAGAGGAGAGAAAGAGAGAGAGTTGAAAGGTCGTCGATAACTATCTGATTTGTTGCTCTTGGTTGGCATTCCGAACCAGTAGAAAATTAAAGCAAGTTATTTAAAAGAAAAAAATATTAATTCAAAGAGTTAACAATCGAAAGTTTATTAGTAAAATCTAAAAAAAAGAGAGAAAAGCATATATATATTAAAAAAAAAGAAAGAGAATTCAATATTATTGTCGTATGTTTTTTGTTTTGTTGTTATTTTATTATTGTTTAAACATAAAATACTAATGTGCTAATGTGCGCAAGTTGTACAGAGTTCTTGTCTCACAAATCAATCGAAAAATTTGTATTATATTCGCATCGGAGTTCTGATTCACACCGACACACATATATAGTAAAACCTATCAAGTATTTCTTTTCTTTTTTAATCAAATTATATGAAAAACAATACAAAATAAATGCAATATTATATTAAATGTTATTAACACGTGTGGAAATCATTCAAGAAGAATCACATTTCAATTGTTATTCAAGTGTAACATACAATTTTGAGCATAATACAAAAAAAAAAAAACAAAAAAAATACAAAAATAAACATATACACTACATAAATAAATAAATGTAAATGATATAATAAATACTAGTATTATTTAGTTGTTTTTGAAAAGCATTTTTTCTGTCTACTGCTGGGGATTCCCCTTAGAAAACGTTGTTAGAGAGCTTTTGATAAGTCTAGTATAGGGTATCCACGGTATTTTTGGTATTGAGGGTACTCCCGTGACAGTTTTTCTGTCATACATGAAACAATTTATATGGGCATCCCCTATTAAAAGTGGCTTTAAAGCTCTCCTTTCAATAATGGATTGTTTTCTGGTATTTTTTGCATAATCTAGGGTATTCCCCAAGCAAGATTTAAGCTTTGCCCCTTTAAAATATAAAACATTTCTTTGTTTAATTAATTTTTTAGGTATCTTTTTTATTTAATTCATTGTTGTTCATCTCGTGGTCGTTACAATACGTCGGCTTTAAATAATATAGTTCCACTTTATTAAATTAAATAATGTAATTGTCCTATTTAAAGTTTAAAATTAAAATAATTGTAGTTCTGTATCTTCTCACATAGTTTTCTTTAGTTATTATTAAATTGTTGTTGTTGTTGTTGTTATTGTGACTTATGATATCCGACCATAATACAGAATCTCCTGTTGCTAGCATAGGTACTGTGGTGCACTTAGATGAAGTTTAAGCATCCAAAAAATGTTTACTTGGTGGCAAATTTCAGGTAGGCAATCAGATCGCCACGCTCATTGGGCTTCTTCAGGCCGGCGAAGATCATCTTGGTGCCGGGGATGTACTTCTTGGGGTTCTCCAGGTATTCAAACAGTGTGTCCTCATTCCAGGTGATACCCTTGGCCTTGTTGGCATCTGTGTAGGCGAAACCTGGTGCCTGGCCAGTCTTGCGACCGATCAGACCATGTAGATTGGGTCCAACCTTGTGCTTGCCACCGGCCTCAACAGTGTGGCACTGTGCGCAACGCTGAACGAACAGCTTCTTTCCCTTCTCAACATCACCAGCTGGCACGCCCATTATAGATTATTTTGTGATGTGTTAACACCGACTCGACTGTAAGTAAAAGATAATATATATAAATAATCAACAACAATTAACTAAATATTATATAAACAACTGCATATTTATTCGCTGCTATATGGCATTTTTGCTATCAACTTCCTCGAACTGATAAGAGCACACGCAGAACCATTAGTAATGCATTGTTTCTGTTATCTAACCCTGAGCTTTCCGTTATATTAAACCTGCCCCTTCGTTCATAGTTCATTCATCGCTTGTTCAGACGAACAACGTCATCAGACACGAGCGCACACGCACACACACACGCAAACACACCGACACGAGTTGGTCACATGTTGGCGCTCAGTGCTGCCCGCACAGCAACAGGCACGAAAAAATGCCATACAAATTATTTCCTCTCTCTCGATTTCACTCTGTCTTTGTCACACTCAGGGTCTTTGTCGCGGTCAGCTAAAAACGGCTGAGCGGCTTAAGCTGCAGTGTGACTAACTTGCATTGCGTGCTGTGATTTGAACTTGAATCATAGAAGTGCATGTGATGTAAATCACGCACTCTCTCAGAGAGCAAAAAAATAGAGAGTAATTAGAGAGAAAAATTACATAAAAAGCGACAATGTCGTGTTCGTCTAGCTTGTGGCCTTGATGGTGGGGTGAGAAAACTTTTCTTTCCACACGAAATGCATTTGGATGTGGGCCAACTAACACATACACAAACACACGCACACACACATGTATAAAACTTAGCATCCATAGAAGGATGCGTAAGTGAGAGTGAGTAGGTGAGAAGAGAAATGAGGCCAATGTTCTCGCGAAAGCTGAACCGCTTACATAACCGACCTGATTATTTTGTCTGCAAAAAAGGAAAAAAAACCTGAAAACTACATTTGAAAATTGCAGCCTGTCTAACAACCACGTGGCGCGTAATGCTGAAACTCTGCAAAATTCAAGCGATCATTTTTTTTCCATGAATACAATGAGTAAGTGAGAGAGAGAAAATTATGATACTCTTGACGATGCTTGCTCATGTAATCGAGTCGCGCTCTTTTCAATGTCAATGTGGCTACCAATACAAGCACACAGTCATATACAATGTGAATATTTTGGATGAGGATCATTTGAAATTATTTTTGTAATAATAAGCTGCCAACTTTAGCACCTTTGCATATCTACATACAAACACAGATATACATACACACTCGCACACACTAACACCCACCGTCACACGTTTATGTAACGCAAACAACCCCCAAAAAAATTGAATTCGCACACGAGTTTTTGCTTTTTTACACTCACTACAATGAGATCATTAGTTATATAATCAAATTCCAAGGTATTTATAATAAACTACTATCTACACACTTTTAATACACTAATCAATAGCTCAGGGATTTTGCACATATAAAATTTACGTCACTGCTTAAAACTCCCGCTACTTACATTGAACACAAACCGTCGTTTACTACGAACAGTTAGCTAACGAATGAGACAAAAGATCCCAATTGGCGTATCAGATTGTGTTCTGAGCATTTTGTTATCGTATCGGCTTATCGATATTTTGCGCGGTATGATATTATGATTTGATCTACAATAGTGATGAACTATTAAAAATTAATAATATAGATTGCTAAATAAAAAGCCTTACTTGAATGATATAATTTTAGTTAAGAGTTTTGATAGCTTAAAATTATTTCACAACTTCAATGCTATATTGAATCAGCTGTAAGCTATCGATAAGTCGTAGTTTTATTAAATCGTCACGTTGTAAATTAAAACTCCAACTTTACAATTAACAAATTTTAACTAACTATGTAAATATTTTTTTTCATCAAAACTTTTGTTATATTGTAAAAATTAAACGAAGAAATTGAATGCTCGAGTATCGATGAGACTAATCCCATACCGATAATACGCTTTCAACTGCAACTGTTAAAGTGCTCTACTCAAAGCCGCTTGCTATGGCACGCGCACTGTTAACTGCGCGCCAACCTGTTAAAGTAAACAGAAAATTTAAAATAAAGCTTGTTGAATTTTAATGATTGTCATAGCTTATACAATAAGGCAATTTCAAGATATTTTAAATTTTAATTAAATGTCTAGAATGTGTGAATAAAGCACAACTATTTGCCGCGCTTAAAAAAAGCGATTAAATCAGCTCGATCTTCGGCTTTTTTGAGTCCGGGGAAAACCATTTTAGTGCCAGGTATAAATTTCTTAGGATCCTTTAAATATTCATTTAAATTCTCTTCAGTCCAGACAACAGCTCGCTTAATATTAGCGTCCGTATATTTGAAGCCAGCAGCAGTACCGCATTTTCGACCAATAATTCCGCCCAGATTCGGACCCTGTTTGTGGGGGCCACCAGCTTCATACGTATGGCATTGAGCACACTTCTGAACAAAGATCTTCTTGCCATTATCCGCATCACCACTCATCTTGGAATCGTTGTTGGTATCGCCTTGAATATGAAATGGAAAAAATATATTGTCAATTTACGGCGTTTTTAATAGTAGCATGTTAGTTGGCCTAAAACAAAACATCGGTTTGGCCTTCAGCGCACGCCTCAAGGACATTGGTGACATAAAAGCGGTGTAAATGGGTGGAAGGATAAAGTTAAAGGGTCGGAGGGGGTGGGGGCGGGGGTGTTTGGTGTGCTTTTCGCCTCTTATGTCACGACATCGCCAACCGTCGTGAGCCACGCAGTCTGCCAAGTTAATTGCCTAGTTGGTAGTGGTATAGGCAGTGGGTGTAGGAGTGGGTGAGAATATGGGTCGTTACGTGCGTGAAATGTGAAAATGTGAAAAACGTGGCTAACTGCAGGTCATGTAGTAATTTGTTGCTTACTCACATGCAAAAAATAGAAGCAGCTGTCATAACTAGAAGCTTACACAAACAAAAAATAGATACAAATGTACTTACAGTACGTCATGTAATTATTTTACTATTGGAATAATATTTAGATAAGTGGTTTCGAGCCAAAAATATCTTTTCCCCAACGGTAACTAATTTTTTAAAGAAACCATTAAAAAAAAAACCAAATCTATTGTTTTTTGTCAAAACAATTACTTAACTCACTGTATGAACATGCAAACATTTGTATTTTTAGCGCATTCACTTTGTTTTGTTCTTTCTATTCTTAGTTGCTGTCTCTCACAGACAATTTAATTGCTGCCCAATAAATGACCACATGTGTGTGAGTGTGCGTGTATGTCTGTGTGTGTGAGAGAGCGTCCACTTAAATTAAATTAAATATGTATCGATGATGACAAACATGATGACAAATGCACGCTCTCTATGTTTCATTCTTTTCGGCACTCTTCGCTGCAATTCACGACTGCAACAGACAAAGATGGCAATAGTGCCGAAATTGGGTCAACCAAACAGTGTAAAATGAAATAAATAAAAACTTAGAACGTGGCGCACGACGTCTAACGGCAAAAGCAAAACTGCGGCCATAAAGTATAAAAAAATGAAAGAAAAGCATAGATATAGATATGTATGTAGAAACGTATACGTAATTCAATTAGCAGTCCCTTGAGCATGTGCTTTGAACATTTCCTTTCAATTAAAACGCATTTTACGCATGTTTTTCTTTGTTGCTCCAGAGAAAACAGATGCCGCCGAACAACACACAGAAGCACAAACAAAACAGGAAGCAAGTAAAGCAAAGGGCAAAAAAACACTCATACATTCATATATGCACGTATATGTGTGTGTATGTGTTTACACAATTGACTTCGCATCAGGTGTTTCTCTCATACTCCTCACTTTTGTCGCTTTGTCCTGCTCTACTTTGCTCTCTTAAAGCTGTTGTTGTTTTTGCTGCTTGTGTTGTTTTACTCTCTTCCTGTGGTTGTCGCTGGCGCTGCTGACCTAACCCAATTTGTGCTAACCATAAATCTTCCACAGACTCTTCTACTGACATTATTGTAGCATGCGGTCAGCTCCTGACCGATGAACCACTATAAATAAATGGCGCTTGGAATTGAATTACGCTTGAGCTAACATTTGTGGAACGTAAGTAGTGGAAGAAGAAGAGGAAGCGACAGTTTAAAATAATGTGGGGAAAAGAGTAAAATTATTGTTTACTTGATGCATGGCTGCGGCAGTCAATAAAATTGTTTTGACATAGAAAAAACACATATTTCTCGAAGAACTGTAGAAAATAATACAAAATTATTTTATAAACTGTGTATACCCAATGTGGTGGACTCTATTGTTATTTCAGTTTAATCAACTAGACAACAATAAAGAAGGGAACCAAATGGAAAATAAAAGTTGGAAAAGTTGAAAAAAGGAGGAAAAAAAACATTTGCAATGCTCACGTGGCTATCACGGAGGTTTTGTGGCTGTTGCGCAATTTCAATTTGGCTTTGATGTCGTCCAACCACCAGCCCCCAACCACAAAACAGCCACCCATAGAATCTCCCGCTGTTATGGACTGCCTCTGTCTCTGCATGTAAGTTTGATTGTATGAATGTATGTATGTGTGTGTGTGAGTGTGGCTGCATAGAAAACCCTACGTTTTTGTTGTGTATGTTTCAGAATGTTTATTCTATGTGTGTGTGTGTGTGTTGTTGTTGTTCCTGTGTGCTGCTTTTTCTGCTGCCGCTGCTGCTGCTGCTTTTGGTGCTGCCATTTTTCTAGAACGAGGTCGCTGACTGCCCTTCAACGTTGCCTGAGACATCCACAGTGACGACGACGACGTTAAGTTACATAAGCAGCTAGCATCAGCTATGGCTTTATGCTACTTTTGCCGAAATTTCCCCAATTCGCTTGCACACTAGGCCGAGCAAGAGACCCAGAGAGCGACAGCGAAAACACTAAGAGAGATGGAGATAGTGAAAGCATGCTTGACATTTGGCATGCAGCTGCAGCAGCAGCAGCAGCGTGGGAAATGTGAATGAAAAATTGCTAAAAATGCTTATCAAACGATATGCATCAATTTTTTACTCGAGCAACTTTAGCCCAAGTACACGCACACACATACACACATGTACATCGGTACTCTACTGCACGTGAGAGTGCAACGCGTGAGATGCAGTTATAGCTCTACTCTTACCTGCTTGTTAGTAGTGGCTGCTCTCTCAGCGTGCTTGTTGCTCTGCCTCCCACTATTATTCGGATGAGCGCCAAGTTGTGTTCGCTCTCGCTCCCGTTCTCACACACACACACTGACTCTCTCTTGTGCTTTTGGTTTCACGTTTGAGAGGCTGCTTTGCTGCTTGGAGCGTCGTTGTCGCTGCTTACGTTTTCATTCAGTCAGCTGAGCTCGCGGCGCAAGGTTCTTCGTTCGCTGTTGAAAAGAATTTTACTTTGGCCACTGCTGCTAATTTTCCCAAAACAGTTCGTTTTCGTCGTCGTTATTGGTGTTGTTGTTGTCAGCGAGTAAATATTACGCGTCGTGTGAATTAGAAAAGAATACAATTAAAATCATACAATCAACGATTATATTTTACTGCACGGAAAATTTGCTTAGCAGCAGTTGAAGTCGAAATCTAGCTGCACAATACTAATCTCACTAAATTTCTCGTCACACACAATTGGCATTGGAAAAGAATTTGACATTCGTCAAGAAGCCTACTCAATAGTTATTGCAGCAAGCGTGTAGCGTCTTCAAAAAAGTCGCTGCCAACTCGTCCAGTAAGCGGTAAGTACAGTGTTCGATAACGTTGCAAATTCATTACTCCATTACTCCACTCGTGAAGAGTGTTGTGTAATGCGTTGTAAGCCTAATGCTAAAAGTGCTAGGCGTCACTTCATTTTCAAATGTCCTTGAGAGGCGCGTGTCCTTGAAATCGTACAACCAAAACGCTTGACTTCTTGTCTATACGTCTGATTGTGTGTGTGTGGGTAAATGCTACGCATTTTACGTAATAAAGCCAACTTTATATTCCGACTTCCACTCGACCGTAAATCTGAGCTCGTTTTTCATTTGGTTTTATGACCCTATTTGAAATTCGTTCTCTTCTTTCTTCGCCTAATTCTAAGTACGCTCAGCCTTTTTTCAATTTCCAGTTAAATTTTAGTATTTTAAATACTGCAGCTTTGAGTCCTTTTATAGTATTATTGCCTGCGTAATTTGGTTTTCTTATTAAAAATATTTGGAATTAAATTTAGAGTAGATTTTGGAGTTAGTTATATACTATCTGAGTAAACTGATTTTATAACTTTGTAAATTTTTATGTAAACTAGAGATATTTCCCCCTCGATAAGGTATTCATTTGATTATTATATTGGGTATAGCTTTTTGTATTATTTTTGCAGCGTCATCTGGATTTATTATTTAGGGAATTATGTTAGAAAGTTGAAAGTTAGTTTTTAAATCTATTTGAAATTAAACATAATTAATTGTTAATTGAATATTTTGTTTTTTATAATATTTTATATATTTTTGCTGGTTTCCAAGTGATTGAAGCATATTATTTTATTGGGTAAATTTCGATATCAAAATGAAAGTCTTTTTTAAAGTACTTCAATTCTAAGACTATTCTTAAAAAAGGAAGAATTTTCATTTCACAGATTTTATTACATATTTTTTATAAAATTTCTTAAGCTTAATCTAAAATTGTGTATATATTTTATATGTTAAAAACTTTTTGAGTTATGTAAGTGCATAAAAGGATCTTAATTCAATCTCATTTAATCTCAGTCTCACAGGAATCGCAGACGAGTCCTTTCACTTTGCTTCTCCAGCGGAAAAGGCATTACTTTCATTGTGTGCGTTATGTGTGTGTGTGTGTGTGTGTGCTCCATTGTTTGCACTCAATGTGTGTGTGTGTGTGCTTTCATGTATGTAGGCCAATAAGCATTATGGCCCATTGCCCCAAAGTAGCCATCAATTTGCTGGAAAAAACAGTTGGCGGGAGTTGTGGTTAATCATTAAGTTATTAATTTGTTTTATATGCCAGCACACTAAAAGTGCACAATTATTATTAATTACGAATGTCAGGCACACACACATAGATATACTCTCACACACACACACACACACACACACACACACACACACACAGTCTCGTCTTGTCATTGGAATCAATTTATTGGCATTTAACTTTTGATTGAACGTTATTTGCACACACTCCATGTAAAATGGCTGATAAAAAAAGTATGTAAAATAGATGAGAATATATATGTACATATATATATTCATGTAGATATATAATCTTAACAGCTGTGTGCTCGTATTTGGGTCAACTCCCATTCTGACCACATTGCCCAATCTTTCGTTCGTTCTTCGTTTCATTCTTCTTTTTTTATCATATCGTTAAATGCACTTGGCTTCAAACTATTTCCGAATACACACACACACTAACACACACACACACACATGGAGTACTCGATATACTTCTGCTTATCGCTGTGTTATCGCTTTTTTGGGTTACATTTACAGCCAAATGGGGAAACCAGGAAATCAATATTTGTGTCCCAAATAGGTCCAATAAAACCGCCCAATAGCACTTGAACCGAAACCGAAACAGAGAGTAAGAGAGAATGAGAGAAACCCGAAAAGAGCAACATTAAGCTGATTATATCGCTACAACTTAATGGGCGGGACTAGAGGGGGCGTTGCAATGAGCAGTGAGGGGACAGTTACGATAACACGCACTTCTCTCCCAATTTCCCCAAATAGCTTTTCATTATTATTATTGTCTTGAGAATGCATTTTGGAAAATTTATGGCTCTGAGATATCTGCAAGTTTCCCAAATCAAATTGTTAAGCAATTTTACAAAATTTTAATACAAAAAGTTTTCAAACAAATTTATAATTTATGTGCAGCAGTAAATCGCAGACTTTTGATTAATATTGTGAACAATTGAGAAACTGACAAAGTCTATGAAAAGAAGATTTTATGGTATCGTTACTAACGAAAACAAGTAAAAAAGGCTAAGATCGTATGGGAGCTATAGGCTATGTTTGTCCGATCTGAACCAAATTTGGAGAGGATAGTTATAATGGTACCATACACAAAATGTGCAAGTTTGGTTGCAATCGCTCAACTAAAACTTCATGTCTCCATACAAATCACCAATTTTCGAATAGTTTGTCGTATGGGAGCTATAGGCTATGGTTGTCCGATCTGAGCCAAACTTGGTGAGGATAGTTATATTGGTACCATACACAAAATGTGTAAGTTTGGTTGCAATCACTCAACTAAAACTTCATGTCTCCATACAAATCACCCATATTCGACCGATTTGTTGTATGGGAGCAATAGACTTTGGCTGTCCGATCTGAACCAAACTTGGTGAGGATACACATAACGCCACTTAGTCGTTTTCAAGTTACAAATAGCAAAGAAAAAGATGAAAATTTCTTACTTTTTATAAGAATTTATTTGAATTTAATACAAATTTTCCTGCTGTTAAATAAATTACTTGTAGCTTATTTAGTAGTTAAAATAATTGAAACTTAACAAACTGTTTGCACAATAGCTTTCTGGCCTAAATAAGTCTTATTAACTGAGTTTTGGGTTGTAACAAATGTTCTGAGAGACAATTGACTGATTGCGATTAGCTTAAAATAAATGACTGGCAGCAGTTTGAGCACTTGTAACCTGATCCACAAGTAAGAAACCCGAAAATCCTTTCTACACCGACCCGCATAAATGAGTTTTTTTCATTGGGATTTTGGATTTTGGGATTGGGGATGTGGGATTTGGGAAGGAAGGCCAATAATGAAACGCATCAATTATGGGCACAGAAATTTACAGATTACGTTAAAACAACAACAAACAGTTGCCATGATGATGGTAAAGAATTGTTTTGGCCTTTTGTTTACAAGTATATGAATATATAGCCACCCAGCTATCATGATAATGATAATGATAACGATGATGACGTTGCTGATGATGGGAATGAAAAGACAATGGAAATAAATATGTGAAATTCTGATGGCATTCGCGCTCTTCCTTCTCCCCACCTCTCACTCGCTCTCTCTCTCTCTCCCTCTCTGTCTCTCTCTCTCTCTCTCTCTCTCTCCCTCTCTCTTTCTGCTTTTCGCTCACTCTGTATAATTGAAATTACTTTACACTGCGAGAAAAAGTTGTGCTAAAGCCAAAGAGTTTTAAGTAAATATTTGCAGTATTCGTTAAGCTTAGAAAGACTTAAAAAAGAGTTTAAAATTTCTTGAACTAAGTACAAATGGTCTTAATATAAGACAGAATAATTTATAATCAATTATACATATTTTTATTTTTAGATTTTAATTTTTATTTAATTAAATTTTAGTTTCAAATTTACACTCAAATTTTTAACATAAATTTAATTTTTGCTTAACTTACTTGACTTTTTCTCACTGTTTACTGGGGCGCGTCTGCTGCTGCTGCTGCTGCTGCGTGACAGAAGTGATAATCAGGTATCGTTAATCGTTAATCGATAGCGTTTCGCGTTTCAGTCGGCGAAAAGGTCAAGCTTGAAAAAAAGGTCAGTGAGTGCTGAGAGTTGATCAAATATGCAAATGTTTCGGTTACGAAAGGTGTGGCACAGGTGTGTGTGTGTGTGTGTGTGCGTGTGTGTGGTCCCTACGAATTGAAAGTCATCTCTGTTTACATTCTCTACCTCTCTCTCTCTCACTCTCTACCTTACTCTTTCTACACTCCTCTCTCGCTCTGTCTTGTTCGATGTAAGCACTTGAGCAATGACAACTTGACAGCACCAGTTTTCAGTGCTCAGTTTTCCACGTACCTTTTTCACGTCTCCTTTTCCCCTTTCCCTTTCCCTTTTTCGATTTCGATTTTAAATTTAAATTTTTATTTGTTTTTACGTTAATTAATTTAAGGCACGTTGATTTCGTTGATTTGTTTTCGTCGCTTTTTTACGAGCTACAAAACGATGCTAAAAATCAATTACAGAGTGCCTTCAATGAAGGCCATTAGTTGCCGCTGCTTATCAGGCCAGCAACATAAAAAGTGGAAGGGGAGAAGTTGAAACGAGCGGATCGACTGTAGAAGACCCTGTAGGCATAATAAATTAGGGAAAGATACTTAAAATCATAATTATTTCTTAACTTTCTTATAGTTTCTTGTAAAACTTTGTGGTAAAAAGTAGTGGACCGACTGTCGAAGACCCTGTAGGCGTAATAAATTAGGGGAAAATACATTAAATCACAACTAATTCTTAATTTGCTTATAATTTTTAGTCAAATTTTGTGGTAAAAAGGAGTGGACCGACTGTAGAAGACCCTGTAGGCGTAATAAATACATTAAATAACATTTATTTCTTGATTTGCTTGTCATTTCTTATCCAATTTTGAAGTAGAAAAAAGCTGACCGACTCTGAAGACCCTGGAGGCCTTAAAAAAAAGTATAGGTTTTTTAAATCACAATTATTTCTTGATTTGCTTGTAGTTTCTTCTCAAATGTTGCTGTTCTAGTTGACTATACAGTTGGTCTAGGCTATAACAACACGCATGTTGTCTCTGATCAAGAATATATATACTCCTCACCCTTCTCTGTTCAACACATTTTTTTCTAACAAACCTCATAGACTGCTGTTATTTTCCCCAGTGTAGGGCCTTAAAAAAACAGTTTCCCATCATTATGTAATCATTGCTGACCCCCCTTGACCCTGCCACTGCCCCCACCCTCCAAGCGGTAAACTTGTCCGCTAACGAGACTGACCAGCAAAGCCTTTGGGAATCTCTTTCAGCTAATGAGCCGCGTGAGCGTCGCAATTTCTTGTGGCCAACTTTGAACTTAATGTTTTTCTTTCTTTTGCTTCTTCTTCTTCTTCGACATTTTTCTTTATTGATTTTTCCTTAACATTAGTTTGATTTTTGTTTATTGTTGTTGCTGTTTTTGGCTTGCGTTGCGCCATAATGATTAAATATTTGCATGTGTAATTTTCACGCGGCGTATGCGTAATATTTACAAAGCAGGAAATGGAAAATGGCTTTGGGATATAGCCATAAACAAGTACAAGTACATATAGATAGACAGATAGATAGATAGTTTCAGTGTCTGGTGTGTGGCATTGATTATGCAATTGGTCAGCGCTTTTCATTAATTCGCATTATTTTCTTCAAGTGTAAACAAATAATTTTTGTAATTGAAGTTTCTTTGTTCATAAATGTATTTTCCTGCTATTAAATCGTTTCAGATAAAGTAATTTATTTGTTAATAAACAGCTTTCGAGCGATTTATAATGCTTTACATTCATTTAGTGGATTTTATGGCCCTTTTTTTGAACAATTTATTTAAAAGATTGACATCTTTTTGGTAAAAAGATACTTTCCGCTTGAGATTAGGAATTTCTTCTTTTTAACCAATTTTCTAAGCTTGGCTTTAATAAGAGTAGTAAGACTGGAGCATTGTCTGTGCTTTAGCTATGTTGTCATTATGTTTGTATTTCTCAGGCTCGCTGTGTTCTTTTCTATTTGCGCTATCTATCTCAAAGATAGCTACAGCTATGTACACAGCATTTTTCGGTTAATTTACATGACAACACGTTTCGAAAGTCAGTCAGTCACAACATACAAGAAACTAACAGAGGGAGAGAGAGAAGGAGAGAGAGGGAGATAGAAACGACAACAAGATACGGCTAGAGCTACACGGCATTGTAAGTATCTTGCAGATACATTCGTTTCTTTGTAGTGCGCTGCAAAGTTAACTAGACTGTTACAACTGTTGATATTGCGGACAGTAGTAGTTAGGGGAATAGAAAGGGGTCGAGGGGGCGGGGCATTAGTGCCCCTTTAGGGTTTTGTGGCCCTGCACTGTGCTGCGCTGCTTCAATGCAATTCTGGGCCAAAACAATGCGGCGCATCTGTCGGATCCATTATTTTTTCTGTTTTCTTTCAGTTTGTTTGTTGTTTGGCAGCTGTTGTGTGACTTTTCGCAGACACCGTCTTCATTTACAGTTACAACAACGACGACAATGTGCACATATTGAAATTAGCATTGCTTTGAATATTAATACGGGCTTTTCCCCGTCGAGCGCATCTTGTATCTTAAATATACATTTCTATATCTTTTTTTTCTTTGTTGTTGTTGTTGCTTTATTTTTTGTATTCATTACTTTGCTGTAAGCTGTAAATATTTATAAGCCGCCAATTCAAGTTGAACTGGAAAACTGGTCGTTTGTAGCTCCCACTCTCTGATGTCATTGGTGAGCTCATAACGCGTCCAAAAAACAACAACAACAACAACAACATTTGAACACTTTTTGAGTTTTGCTTGATCAGCGCCGAAGGGGTTAGAGCTGGGGATAGGGTGCAGGGTGAGCTGGAAAATCTATTGTCAAGGCGTTCAAGTTCAGCTGATTTGGTGGATTTTTTTTGTGACACAGTTAGATGTGCGCACAGTGCTGGTCATGAAAATATCACTATTGCGTAAAGTAATTAAAGGAATTTTGTATGTTAATTTGAGTTTTTAAAGCTTAAACTTTTTATTTTTAACTCACAAATTCTCTCATTGAACAACCAAATTTTTGTTTCTTAAAATGTTGGAGTTTCTTTTATATTTATTTTGTCTTTTTTACTGCTACTATTTCGATGGGCAAAGTTGTGCGTATTGTGCTTGCCTGTGTGCGTGTGTGTCAAGCAGCTGTTGTCTATTGATCAATTACATAAGCACAACTATAGCAGTGAGCTTTTGACAAGTGATATGGAAGCCGCAGCAAGACGGATGTCAACACAGCATGACAGGCAAATAGCACGAGAGTGATGAAGAGAGTGGTGAAAAGAGAGAGGTGAAGGTAGTGTGGAAGAGAGCTGTGTGGAGAGCGGAGAGACGCGCTCAACTGGCACACTTTTATGTGTTGTTGTTGATAAGAGCAGCCGCATTTGAAATGCAATTGGAACAGATGGAATGACAGATACACATATACACACAAACATATTCACACATGCATAATGTATTGCCGCTGGTTGGCACTCAACGGCATTTCAACTCGTTGACACTCACGGCAGCCTTGCACTCTCTCCCTCTCTCTCTTGCCCGCTCTCTTGCTGCAAATCAGTGAATGGGAATAGAGATAGCGAGATGAAATATAAGCGAGATTGAAAAGCGCAAATTGATAATTTAGTTTGGCACAGGCTCAAACTGCATTTGTCATGTTTCTGCCAAGTGGGTCAATGTGAGTCGTACCTCTGCCCACTCCACACCTTCCTTTCCCTCTCTCTCTCTCTCTCTCTCCGTGGGCATCACAAATTAGACTTTTGCCCGTGGCTGCCTAATCATCGATAGTTTCATACAAAATTTCCAATTTCGAAGAAGAATTCTCATAAATTGGTGTTTAGTCTGGCGCCGTGTCACGTCCCCGGGGCGCGTTGAGTGCTAAGTATCATCTATATCTTCATCTGGAGGCCCTTTTTTTTCTCGGTTTTAATTTAACGGTAATAAAAACATCACGTATACGCCCCGCTGCCAACGGCAATACAATAAAACAAATGTTGCTTGCCTCCGCTGTGAACAAGATGGAGAAAAAGAAATAAAAGTTTAATCATTTGTTTGCCACAGCGCCGACAAAGTGTCAACCCGACAGCTGAGAGCCCAGCAGCTGTGTGGAAGTGGGGAAGGGGAAGCAGGAGGGGAGGGGTGTCGCTGGAGATGGCGTGGGCAGCAGCCAAAGTAGCAGCAGCTGCATAACTGTTCGCTTCAACAGCAAAGAGATTAAAGCGCAACACGAAACCAGCAGATTCAAAAATTTCCACTTTTCCATTTCCATGCTTCCAAAATGTTCAACGAATGAAAATAGCCAAGAAATGTTTCAAGTGAATTCAAATGAATTTGATTTCTTTCAAATAAACTAAAGTAACGACTACTTAATACGCTGTAAAGTTTTCTATTTAAAATTTACTACTTCAAAGCTTTGGCAAATGCAGCGTAGCTTTTTTAGTGTAGTGTATCACATGCGTGTTGGCGTTTTTACCGCTAGATTTTAGCGTCCGCCTGAGGGAGCTGATTTTTAATTTATAATAGAAATCACTCAAGTTTTGTCATCAGAATTTGTAGTTGAAGAACATTTCATCGATTTGAAACCTTTTGATAACTATCAAAGAAACTAAACTACCCTCTAAAACAATTTTAGTGGGTATAAAATAATTTTGTATCCATTAAAACTATTTATTTTTTCAGACTAGCAGAAAAATACATAAATAAAATGTTGTCGCGTGGTTTACAAATTCAGCTGTTGCATTATATATATATGTATATATACATATATATATACACAAACTTATTCTTTTTGTTGTTGTCAGTTTGTCAACGTTTTTGAAAGAGACAACAAAAAATCGCTGAGATTGTAAAACAGAAAATGAGAATTGAAATTAATTTGCTGCTGTGTGAGGCTAGACAGAGGCGTGGGCTGAAATCAATGTAAGGGGTGGGGAGAGGCGTTAGGAGGGAGTGGGAAGTGAGGGGGGGGCGTGGTCTGTGTGCGTGTGTGGTGTGCTTGTCGATTGCATTGCATAATTGCAAATGACGTAGAACGTTGCTCAACAGGATTTCATTTAATTAAGCACATATTTGTATCTACAAGATACATAGATACATTGTGTAAATAAGAGAGAGAGAGAGAGAGAGAGAGAGCGGGAGAGCGAGTGTGTGTCTCTGTAACGAATCGTTAAGTTTGTCATTGAAGCGATTTTTTCTTTGGGCATTGAAAACTGGAGCATTACTTTTGGCAGGCAGTGGAGCAACAGAACGAGAAACGGACAAGGTCGTTGTCAGCTTTTGGGATGGTATTTGACTTGTGACAGAGTGCAGAATGGCTTGGGGATGGGCGGGTGTAGTGGGTGAGGGGGTTTAGGAAGTAGTACACTGAGAGAAATTATAAAAAACTTAAATTATTATTCTTGAAAACTAAGAATGAGTAAATTGGAGCATGGACAGAGTATTTCTATACTATATATGACTAAAAATCTGAAAACTAATGATCAAGAATTTATAATTACCAATAAATAAATGTATAAATTTCTATCAACTACTAAGATCACTTTCTTATACCAAAACCCGACCCGATTCGAGTTTAATTCTTGATTTGATATTTTCTTTTCTCTTTATTTTCAACCAGAATTTTTTTCAGTGCAGGGGTTGATTTGTGGGCCTAGCCAATAAGGCGTTGACAAAGTTTTTGCGCACACTGTCAGCATTTTTAGCCATCTGACGACGTTCAAATGTCACGCTCCATATAGCCAGCTCCAAGTCAGACCCCAAAGACCGCTAGCCACTCCCCCCTCCCACGCCCCTTTCCACTCTGTCAAGCTTTACCCACTCAACAGTGAGTGGCTTTTGTGCTGAAGCATCATTTGACTAATGCTAATTCCAAATCTACTTTACTATATCTCTCTCTCTCTCTCTCTGTCTCTCTCTTTTTTGCAGTTCGTGCTCTTTTTCACTCACCCCGCCGTTGCCACGCCTTGTTGAGGCGTGCGCCCCAGACAGCCGTCAAGACGACTTACTCAATAATGAAGCTCAGCTCGCCCAGGATCATGCAGCAGAAGAGGAGCAGTAAATCCTCAAACTCGTCACGTGTCTCGATGACCACGTCGACGGCGGAGGAGAATCTCATCGAATCGAAGCTTTTTAGCTGGATGCGACTCTTTCGCTTCGCCTCGCTACTCTGTCGTGCCGAGTAATTCTTCCATTAGCTCTTAGGACTCTACATTTCTATACCCTACACCCAATAAACTAATGGAAATGGGAAAAAAAAAAAACTTAAATATACAAAAAAAAACTCGCGCTAATTGTCGCTTTCTATTCAAGTTTTCCTATTCAAAAAAAAATTAATTAAATATTAATAACAAGCTAAAAAAAATAGCTAAAAATAAATCGATATCACTATTTAGCTGCTGCAATTGTAGAGCATAAGAAAATTGGAAATTCATTTACCGTTTCAGTTGGAAAAATTCTTGTTTATAAATTTCACAATTAAGTCAATTTTTAGTGTAAATTTCGCCAGAATTTCTTTAGCGGGATTTTCTGTGCGAAGTTTGTCGCGCCTTTCGTACCTTTTGTATTGTAATAAGTGCAAAAAAAAATATGTAATCAAATAGAAACACATAAATAATGTGTATATTATTCTATTGTTTATTCGGAATTAGTGCTTAAGTTTCCCAAACAGAAAAAACAGCCAAAATAGCTAAAAACAGCTAAAAACAGCTAACAAGAAGAGCAACCACATACCAGAACAAAACAATACGAAATATATATATATTTTTGTAACTTACAACACTGTTTTTGCGTGTCACAAAAGCAAGATGGCGGCGTTCCAAAATGTCAGAGCAAAGAAAAAGAAACGTTAAAAAATTTAACCTAAATGCTAAAAAGCTAAAAATGCAATACTAACAACAATAAATATATTAATATTAATATTAATAATAATAATTATAATAATAATATTATTAACAAATCAAATATGTATACAAGTAGAGCAATATATTTACAGATTCAAACTAAATGCGAGCAAAATGCGCTTACGGAAAACTTAAGAAAATTAAATACACACACAGGAGCACTAACCCCCCTTGGACCCCCTTTCACCACTCTACACCCCCGCCCCTGTTCATAGTAATTACAGTTGTAAATTGCATTTACTCCAAAGAAGTTGCCAATCAAGTTGAAAGAAAATTATATTTATATAAACATATGTTAAATGTTTAGCGCAAAGAAATCCAATAACAGAAACTGGCAAATTGTTTAAACTTTTAAAAAATGGCACAACAAAATTTTGAATTCAACATAACCTCAAAACAGCAATTAACGGCAAAACATGACAACAACAACAAACAGCAGTTATCATACCTTTTCGAAACTAATTTTTAATTATTAATTAGTATGTAAGCAAACAACAGCAACAACAACCACTGGCAAATACAAAAAAGAAAAAAAACCCAACAAACCAAACGATAAACAATGCAAAAAAAAACATTAGAAAAATGTTGACAACAAGAAATACAATGCAATAAATCGATAACGATAAATAAATAAAGTCTTTAAGCATGTTGTGTGTTCAATGCAAATAAATATAAAAACAAAGTCGTTTAATTTTCATTATTAATTTAATTTTGCCTGTTGCTTTTCGAAAAACTTTACTTTCATGTTCAGCATTGGGTTTCAGCCATAGATGGCGCTACCTGCTCGTTTCGGACATTGCTAGCTGACAAAAGCTTTTTGTCAAAGCTGCTCCCCACTTAACAGAACGTATATGGTTTAAAGCATACTGTTAAACTCACTTGGCGCTTTTATAACATTACGATTTCGTGATTATATCGATGAATCTGCTAATGATCAAATGCAACCTTGCAATTTTCAACAGGGCTGCGTCTAGAAAACTTTTAACGTTGAATTTCATTTGGTGCTTGAAAAAATGTTAAAAACACCTGTTGCAATCGTGTTTCACAAACCATTAAGTGCTAAAACTTGGGCAAAAGTAAAGTATAATATAATTATCTTTAAATATAGGTAAAATACTAATCATTTTCCTTTATTGCAACACAGTGCAGAAGGCGTCACTTAAATTTACCGTTGTATGGCCACTTCTCTAGCGTCGCCGTTGGCGCCAACTTGATCGGCCGTTTGCTTTGCACCACTATTCTGTTTAGAAAACGATGTGTAAACAAAAACAGCAGAAAAGCCCCAAATTTTCCCTTGGAGCATGCGCCCTAGTTTGTGAATTTGCCGGTAAGGAAAAGACACTGTGAGAGAGAGTGAGAAAGAGCGTGAAATGCGCGAGTCACTAATTTACAAAGTTCGGTAAGCGTCAGCGTCAACTTCGGCAATTGCCGAAGATAATTTCGTGTTGAGATTTCTTCCTCCATATTTTCTGCCTCCCTTCTCCCCACTCCCCACTCATTTTCATTTTCCCTCAAGATCAGCCGGCAATTGAGCAAATGCTGCCTCCTGTCGCTTTGTGAGGCTGCCGATTGTTCAGTTAGTGTTTCGTGCTCGTCGAGTGTTGTTCTCGGTTTTTCCTCAACAATATCGAAAGTTTTTCACAGCACCGTTTTCATTCTATCTATATATATACCCATATATATATATATTTCCGTTTATATATACCAGTGCCTATATAGAAATTGAAATAGAAATTGGAATTGTTCAAAAAGTTAAAATATAATTTAGTTTTCCGCGTTGTGTGTGTGTTTTTCCGATATAAATTAAATAACGGTTGGTTTAATTACTCAATTTTTTCTCAAAACAAATACACATTCAGAATGGATTACATAATCGCAGCGCTGTTTTCGAACAAGCCAAAATGAAATACAAAATCGATTAAAGCCAAAAACGAAAAAAAAAACGTGGAAAACACGTTTTCCACTTGAAAATTTTATAAAAATAAATCATGTGCTACTAAATGCGAGTGCACTTCAAGCAATTATATTAAAACACCATTAAATTTAAGAGTGGGCCACCAGGAGTTAGGGAAGGAGGAAGGGGTGAAAGAAAAATTGAATCATGCTGTGGATGCGATGAGAATGCAGCAGCAGTCGGGAAAATGTATGTAGTGGCAGCGGCATCACAGCATGATTTTTCCCGACCAAAAGTTTAACGAACTGAGTTCATTTCTATTTTTGAATAATTCGAAAGAAAGCACAACCAAAAGTCTGAAAAGTCTGCATGGTTTTTCCTCAACACATACATATGTACATACATACATAATACGCATGTGGACTGATCTATAACACGCCTACACTGTGCAAATTTTCATTTTCAACTGGACATTAAAAGAAAATTTAGTGCATATTGAGAACAGATGACGAAAGTAAAACACCAAAAATAAAATTCAAAATTATGACCACAGTGGTAATTGATAAAAATTTTCATTTTTCCGAAATAGTTTCAATATATATTTTAAAAAATATATATTTTAGATTTGTGCTTTAGTTTTTCTGCTACATTTTTCAAGGTTGTCAAAATATGCCAGAGCAAACATATTGCTTAAACAAATTATTAGTTGATTTGATGAACTGTCACCTCTCGCATGCGTTCACTGTATCCAATGATTGCTGCTATATTTTTGGTATTAGCTCATATTATGAAATTGTTTTCAATTTTCATTTTGGCTAATTTCACTTTCTTGAATATGCTAGAATTCTTTTCCTTTAGCATATTCACTTGAAATGCATTAATGTAGAATTTTTGTGAAAGTTTTTAAACGAAAGTTTTTTGAACAATTTTTAAAAGTAATTTGAATTTTGTTTCTCTCTCTAGTTTTATGTTTGGTAATAAACTATACATTTAATATGCAGTAAATGCATTTGCTATAAAATTTTGAAAATTTTTGGTATATTTTGAATTAGTTTTCTAAAATTTTTACCATTTTTAATGCTATGTTTGTGAATGAGATCAGTTTTTTTGCCATTTTTAAAACTGAAATTGTCTTTCGAACTGTCTATGGTAGTATCTAGATCTTAGCTCATTTCAACCGCTATGTTTACGAATGATATCAGTGTCCTTGTACAGAGAGAGAGCACTCTATAAGTTATATATCATTTAAACATTTGCGTTTTTCGGAGAGACCTTCAAAAATCTTGACATTCTGCTAATCCAAAGAGTCTTCTATGCTCGATTTTAATATTTTGCTCGACATTATTATTAATATGGATTGTAAATTATGTGCTTCATTTTGTTTTCCTTAGCTAAGTATTGTATGTGACAACTTAAAAAAGAAAAATGGTCAAATTGGCAAACTTGAAAGCATCACTCCGATACAAAATGCCAGCGAATGGCGTCAGCGCCAATTTTAAAAGAAAGGAAAAAAGTGAAAAAAAACAGAAAACTCAGAAAAACTAAAGCAAAAGTCGAGTGCGAGAAAAAGTCGAATAAACATTTAGCCCACTTCCGTTAGAAAATAGCACAAAAGTCTTTATATATATATAGTTTTTTCTATATAGACTGCGGACTCATGGTTTAGAATAGGTCATGATTTATTTGCGTTTGACATAATTGGGTTGGTCGTTCGTTCAGGTGTGATCATTTGGCTAATTGTGATTGATGTTTTGCAAGTAAAACACGCACATACTCGTACAACAGTCTACAGTCTAGTGACTAAACCAACTTAAATAATGTTCTTCTGTACTCGCAGTGTGTAAATGCTATGTTAAATTGATGTTGTGTCAACGTTAAGCGAAGAAATTGTCCCATTTAACAAATCTGAAATCGGAAATCGTATATATATAATCGAAAGTAAAGCGAAGTATGTCCGGGCAGCAACCGCCGTTGCCGCCATTTGGCAATGGACCACGTGGTTGGAATCCACGCCAACCCAATCCCGCCTCGCCGTCGCCCTCATCATTTCTTTACCGTCCCCCCTCACCGTGGACAACGGCCCCTAGTCCGCCGCCAATAATCTCTGGACCGCGTAGCTTTGGACATGCCATGTCACCGGCACCGCAATTGCGTGGACAGCGACCAAATCTGAACAACACCAATAATAATATGCCCCATCCACGCCCACAATGGCCGGGTGGCAATCAATCGCCGGCCCCGTATCAGCCGCAGTTTGATCAGGGCTACTCCTATGGCAGCACATCGGCCGGACCACGTCCTTTCCGTCCAGCACCTTTGCAGCATCAGAACTCGTATGGAGCTCAGCCAATGAGCTCGTTTCAATTGTCACCAACGCCGTCGCCATCGCCGATTGTCTGCCAAACGCCAAGTTCGGATTTCACCTACAGCAGTCGACAGACTCCGTTGTCCCATCAACAACAACATCCACAATATCCTCAACCGGCACCGCCACCGCAATACTTGCGTCAAATGGGCGGTGCAGCACCACCACCACTGCCACCACAACCGAGACAACCACAACACCACGCACAGGATCAGATTGATTTTGTTGGCGTACCCTTAGAGCCACCGCAGCCCAAGTCCTATGTCATCTACGATGATGAGGAGGAATTTGGGCCATCGACTGCGGAAATTATTGCGAATCAATCGCAGGATTACATCGATGAGAAGCTTGCCGAATATCAGATGACGATATTACAGTTGCAAGGTAAGTGATTAAGTTAGTTAGTAAAAACTTTTAACTTAAGGAATGATTTCCATCATGAGAGCAGTCGTGGGAATCTTTTCCTGTAATATTATCTTGTCTTTTGGGAAGAACATGGTTCTTCATTCTCTTTCTGATTTAATAGAAAATATGATACCCTGTAAAAAGTGCTTGAATTTGTTTGAGTAACAAGATTAACCGAAAAGACTTTGATTTTGTTTGCAGACTTTAGTGTGAGGCTTTTTAGGAAAGCTATGTTATATGGATTTTTAGATTTTTACTAAATTTGCTCAGATTTTGTGCACATTTTGCGAGAGTTTTGTTAACTTATTGTTCTAGTAATTAGTATGCAGTTATGGAAGCTCTAGGTCTGATAGTCTCTGAGATCTATTTGTTCACAAAGATAGACGGATCGAATTGGGTATAACGATTCAACCTGCTTTCTATTGTTCATTTTGCCGATATTTTCTTGACAGATAGTTTCTGTGAATAGAAGAAGCCTCTAGTAAGTCTAATAAAAATCAAATCTCTGCTTTTGAAAGCACTCTAAGATCAAACACAATGGTAAATCTTTGTTTAATAAATAACAGTTTAGTTCTGTTTTTAGTTTACTTGGGTTTTACAATTTCAATCATGGGATTCGTTATGGAAATGCTATCGACAATATCCAGCAGCCTAATAACATCCTGTTTACATGTCACTGCATCGGGAGCACCATCAAGTTGAACCTGATTACCATCAAAGCTGATGGCAAAGTGTTTTGGCCTAAAGATGATCACGCGATCGTAGGTGACATGATTTGGCACCGTTGATTGTTGTGTGGTCTCCTCACGTCGAAAGATGACACTTGATGGCTGATACTTCTGGCGATCCTGTTCGGGTATTTGGTGTATTTTTAGATCCCCAGAGAATATGGTCAGCGTATGGCGTTTGAGTACCGATGGTAGTACCTTGTACAATGTAACTTTGCTGCTCCATTTGTTCGAGGGCAATTGCATGGTTGTTGAGGCATTTGCCAACTTGACCAAGGGAAAGTCAAGGCATTGACGTTGTTCAGAGGCCACAGTTGACCAGGTTTTGGGCTTGATGAAATGCCAGGTATCGTAATAGGTTATCTTTTTGACTAAACCCTTAGAGGTCTTCATTAATTTGACATTCTTTGTGCCATAATTCTTTTCCAAGAGCACACGCTGATTCCTTTCACGTCGTTGCTTCCACAAAGGTTCATTCATTGTTCGAGCTACTTTAAGACCTCGTTTATCTTCTTCTTCCGCCTCGGCATTGGCATCACTGGCTATAGGAATGAGCTGCTTGTCCATGGTCATAAGTGGTTGCATTACGTCCATATTTTTCCCCACTTGCCCGTTTAGAATACGCTGCTCGTGCTTTTCTCCCAGTTCTGCCGTCTGCTTCGGCTCTTTGTCATCATTGTCATTGATGAATTCGTCAGCAAACAATTCCTTAAGCTTCTTGTGCTTTAGACCAATTAAATCACCTTCATTAGCTGCCATCGATTTCATGGTTAAACTCATTTTCTGCATTTTAGCTGCACGAAAATCATTAGTTTCCACCTCGGAGGCAGATTTCAATCGACTTTTCTGTCTTGTCATCATTTTGGGAAAATGCATGCACCTTATTAACTTGGCTAATAGCACGTGTGCAGTCGTTCTGTCTTTCAAATCAAAATGACGATGCAGTATGTCGCAGCTTAAGCTAATGCTATCGATATTTTGAGCTTCAATTGCCATAACTAAATGCAGCTATCGATTATTTAATAGATATAAATTGTTTTCTAGTTATCTGCAGTTCTATAACAAATTTTGATTTAACTTTTAGAACTGCCAACCTGTTTTACAGTTCAGAATTGATTCCAATCGTTCCAATATATAAAAGTATTACTTATAATAATCTTCAGTGTACCACATTAACCATTCATAGTACGATTTGTGATCAGATTTATCAACTGAATGTCCCCAATGTAAATACATACATTTTTAGACCCCGTACTCTAAAAAAGAGTATAGGGGTCTATTAAGTTTGTCTGAAGCGAAATGTGCGTAACAGGCAGAAGGAGCCTTTTCCGACCCCATAAAGTATATATATTCTTGATCAGCATCAACAGCCGAGACGATATAGCGATGTCCGTCTGTCCGTCTGTCTGTCTGTCCGTCTGTCCGTCCGTCTGTATGATCACCTAGATCTTTTAAACTACAAGAGCTAGAGCCACCAAATTTGGAATGAAAGTCCGTCTGCTTCGCGAGCAGATCAAGTTTATTTCAAATCTTTGCCACGCCCCTTACCGCCCCCGCAAATTGTAAAAAACTATTTTCACATCACCATAACTTGAAAACGACTAGAGCTAGGAAGACCAAATTCACACATTATGTGTATGGTACCTATCTAACTATCCTCACTAAATTTGGTCCGGATCGGACAACTATAGCCTATAGCTCCCATAGGACAAATCGGCCGAAAATTCGTGATTTGTATGGAGGCATGAAGTTTTAGTAGAGCGACTGTAACCAAACTAACACTTTATGTGTATGGTACCATTATAACTGTCCTCACCAAGTTTGGTCCGGATCGGACAACTATAGCCTATAGCTCCCATAGGACAAATCGGTCGAAAATGGGTGATTTGTATGGAGACATGAAGTTTTAGTTGAGCGATTGCAACCAAACTAACACATTATGTGTATGGTACCATTATAACTATCCTCATCAAGTTTAGTCCGGATCGGACAACTATAGCCTATAGCTCCCATAGGACAAATCATTCGAAAACTACTTATTTGTATGGTAAAACGCGCACTAGAATGAGTACGGGGTCTTTTACAGTCGGCTCGCTCGACTGTAGTCTTTCTTACTTGTTCTAAATGTGTTTTTGCTTGTATTTTACTCTTGGCAAGTTCACTGCACATTGTTGAATCAGCTTTTTTCTACCCGGCAAATGTGTCATCCGAACTTGACCCAGTCGCCCACGTCGATCAATGGTGTCTGCTTTTTAGCGCCCAAATCTCAAAGGGGAATGCACTAAATCAGTTCATTTCTGTCAGCAAATGGTACGATTTTATTGCATGACTTAATTGCCTATTTATAGAAAAAGTTGTTATAATTTTTGTAAAAGAACGACAGCAGAATCGTTTGTGTGAACTTGTTCTAATGATTTGTTCCCTGCTTCTATATATGTTATGTCTGCATTCGTCACTAGTAGGAGTTTATTAAAACGCTGGTACAATTTCCAGCTACAAATTTGAAATCGTTTAAACAACAAATTTAAATAATAACTGAAACTTTTTGGAACTGCGAACTTTTTAGTGGCGCCCTCTGTCGCTCATTGCAGTTGGGTTGGAAATACGTCTTCGCTAGTAAAATGCAAAAAAACAAAAGTACAGTCGAGTACGCCGTATTGCGGGTGAATGAGGTGTGGCATCGAAAGAAAAAGACTCACTAAATATGGAGTCGAAACTGACTTAGCCTGACCTCTTTAATTTTTCGGCCCACTAATTATAATTCTCAACTAGTTCTAGCACCGTAGAAGTGACTATGGGCTTTATTCGCCGACTTGAGGATGAAGATAGGCGTCTCGTGATAAGTTTTATGCCAAGTTGTTGTTGTCTATACGAAAAATCGATTAACTCGTTTATCGATAACTGACGTTAACTGACTCTGCCACACCTACTTCTGCCTGTTGCATACTTAATACAAACCCAATATACCCTTGTAGAGAGTATAACAAGTGTTTAGGATTATTAATATAGTTATTTATAAATTTTATTTTAAAAATCTTGGAACCAAAAGTAGAGTCGCTTAGTTTAGTTGAGGAGATTAACTGGTCTTGGCCAGCGATAGAGTACTAGTCATGCTTACGCAATCCGTTACACTGCCATCCTCGATCTGACCCAACGAGTCAACAGATTGACTACGGGGTCCATTAGGATGTAGTTCCTGGTTAAGAGCGTACATGTTATAGCAAAGCACTAGTCGCGTATTTAGACCCTCAAAAATGCTAACCACACTGGGCTTGAGGTTAAAGAATATAATCTTTTGTTGGCGACAACGAAAGTCATCCACCATGGAGGAGATGACCTTGGCGGCGGTAAAATCCGCAGCATAAATGTAGGTGCAATCGATGACAACGGGCAGAGTGGATTTACTGCCCGATTTAAGCACCATATTGCGCACAAATTCGACAGAGGGAAATATCAGACAGCGATCGGGTGTGATCTTCACAAATCCAATGCCCTGTTCCGTCTCCAGTTGCTCTAGCGTGACCTTGGGCCGTGCCGAATGGTAGAGTATGAACAAAAGATTGACTCCAATAGCCACGAGGATGCCAATTTCCAGTGGCAGAACCAGACACGTTATGAATGCCAGTATACCAGGTACCAGGTCTGATCCTGTAAAGTAGATTTGGTTAAGATCTCGACAGGAAAAAGGAATCGGCTCACTGCTTTGATTTCTACTTACGTTTACTTTTCCACATGGGCATTATGATCTGGTATTGCACCTGAAAGATCACAGCCGCTATGAGAATTGCAGCGAGCACCGCTCTCGGAATAAAACTGAAGTATTCGGTGAGAAAGCTGAGAGCCAAGACGACGACCAGGCCAATATAGAAATTGGACATAGTAGTGCGGCAACCGCTGGCATTATTTATGGCCGATCTCGCCAAGCCACTGTTGCTGCGGTAGCCAGAAACCAGCGAGTTGGCAATGTTGGCCAGTCCCGTAGCCACAATTTCCTGGGTGATATCGATTTGTTTTCCCTTGGCAAAGGCCTTACACACGGAGACGTTCTCGAGCAACGCTATGATCGGTACAATGATCAGACCGTAGCCCAAACTTTGTACCATCTCAAAGAAGCTTTCTCCCGCCACTGGAGCAATGCCCGCAGTGGCATTCCCAGGCTGTGCTTCAATAGAGAATGGAGGCAGTGCAAGGGATGGCAGTCCAGGTGGTATATAACCAGTCAGCACAAAAGGATTCTTTCCACTCGCTTCCAAATGCATGGCCAGCAATGTTGTGGCAATCACAACAGTCGCGTTCCTCGAAATGCCCACAAACTTGATCAGGTGATTGATTATCCGCTGCAGGGTATTACATTCTGCTGGATCCTTGGAACCAATTCGTTGTCTGCCCAAATAACGCATGAGCAGCAGGAGAAGCACACAACCACAGCCCAGACAAGTGTCTGCCAGTCGAATGTTACCAATATCCTTTATCATGCTTATCCAACGCTGCAAGAAGGACACTCCATCGCTGTTCACGCCCAGAATATATTTCATCTGTGAGGTGCTAATGATCAGTGCCACGGCACTCGTGAATCCCGCACTCACTGGTCCCGACACGAACTCCACAAGGCTGCCCAATTTGAAGGCGGCCATGAGAAGTTCCACGAAGCCGGTGAGGAACGTGAGCAATACGGAATGCTTCCAGGATCCCTTGGCAAACTGAAAGGTCATCAGGGAGGCTACTGCTGTGCTGCCAATGGTCAGATCCTTGCAGGTGCCAAAGAGCACGTACATAAAGCAGCCCAAAAATGAGCCATAAAGACCATACTAGAAAATTTTAGAGGAGGTGAAAAGAGTTACAAAATTAAAGATAATTTTGTAGATTTTAAACGTATTTATGATCCTACGATTGCATATAGAAAATACTGAAATACTGAGGAAAATGCGAATAATTATTTAAGGAATCTTTCCGGATAAAGTTGTTAGGGCATTCCATTACTTGATAAACGGTTAATATTCTTTTTTATGGTATCTCTACAACATTTAAACTTTTTCTTTTATCTATATATTTCAAGAGGGAAGTTTAAACAATTTCAATACTTCAGGAAACTGTCTGGAAATATTTACTTTCATTCCTATCTATATAGACCCGATTTTATACATTTATGAACTTGAAATTACGTATACTAAGTAGGTTTATGCATTTTCGTAGTATCTCTAACGTCACAATAACCCTTTATATTCTATTCGCACTTATTTGTCGAGAGCAATAAAAGCTCTTAGATAAAGTGTTACGATCTCGTGAAGATTGTATTTGTATCAGATATTTTCTTCCTGTTTTCATACCTGAGGTGGTAATCCCACAACGCCAGAGTAGGCAAGACCTTGCGGAATGACCGTAAGGCCTACAGTGAGTCCTGCTATAAGATCGCCAAATGCATCGCTTCTGCTATAAGTTGGCAACCAATTGAGGATCGGTAATCGTTTCTTTAATGTCTTCACGCGAAAGATATTTCGAGCATAACGATTGCAACAGGAATTGGAGGAATCACTGCTCTCTTGTTTGGCTGCTTCCAATTGTTCCAAACTCTTGTATTTCGAAGTGCGATGATCAGTGATCAATATGAATTCTGTGGAGGAGTTCTGAAACTGTGCCTCCAAACTGTGATTAATTTCCGATTGACGGCGACGGAACGTTACTTCGTTCTCAAGTGTTGACATATTTTTTTGGAAAATATTTCAAATGCTCTAACCTTCAAGGCTGATCTGGGACTGAGATTTAAGTTTTAGATGTGACTGATATTAACTAGATCTGCTGACTGCGCTGCTTTCCGCAGTCGCTACTGCGATACACAATTCTGTTATCGGTACAGCTCAAATCAGCTGCTTGTACAGCCAATGGCGTAGATGTGCGAGCGGGATATAGGTTGTATGTTTCAGTTCAGTATTCAGAGATTTGTGTTATCTTTACGTACAACGATCATAATCTCGCACTTGACAATGACCAGCCCCCTTTTGGTAACGCTACGATTGTTTACCCAAAAGTGTCAACGTTGATCCAAATTTTTCCATTTATCAATCGGGCTCTGATTATATTGTACTTGTTTTTTATTGACTATACAAATATTGATATACAATATTAAGGATTTCTATCGCTGTTGTCAACCATCTTCAAAATAATTTAATTAAATTTTCAGCTATTTCACAATTTTTTGAAAGATTTTTTAAACTTTTGTCACCAAAAAGTTTATGGAGGATGTACATAGAATAATTGCCAACGCATAAAAATTTTATTTGAAAATTATTTGGGATTTTGTAGGAAATCTTTATAAATATTATTTTGTCAAGGCTGTAAAATTATTGTTTAAATAGCTTATATTTTGAATAATTAACATTTTCTTGGATTTTTCGTTACATTTTTAGTAATTTAGATCTGATTTTTAAGTCTTTTCTATCTTTAAAAGACTTTAGAAAATAATGAGAAATTTGTTGAAAAATTAAACATTTAACGTTTGGATTGCTTGTAAATATATTTTATTAAATATTTGTATTTACTTTTCTCACAATTTTCTTAGCTTTCAATTTATTCAGCTTCATTTTTGATATGTTTCCACTTTCAAGCCCTTTTCTAACTCTCAAGGGTAAAGTTTTAGTCAATTTTACGTATGAGTGATTTGCTGACCAAATATTTGATGCCAAGCCAAATTGAATGGGATAAAGCCAAGTTAATTACTGACCCAATTTCATTTAAAGTTTTTGTTTTAAACTACTATACATGGTGTCATAGTATTTGTATTAAATTTATTGTGCACTTAATGTTAGGCACAAGTCAATTGTACTATAATTCAAAATGAAATACAGAAAAAGTGATCACACTTTGTTGTGTTGACAAGGCTTACGGGTATTAAAGCCTTTTTGTTGGAGGCAATGAGATCACTTTATAAATTGAAACGCAACTCGTCTCTATCTCTCAGTGCCTTGGCTAGATATATAGATACATTTGTATGTACATGTGTATCTGTATCTCTATCTGTATCTGTTCATGGGTAATTTGAAAAGTTGTTTATAGATAGATAGGTAGACAAAGGCATTGAGTGAGCACAGTTGATGTTCGAATGAGCTGATGATGCTGCTGCTGCTGGTGCTGATGTCACAGGGGAAATGCCTTCATTTTGTTATTTATAAATTGCATTTTTGGTTGTTGGTTTTTGGTTTTCTCTTTTTTTATGGTTTGTGCCTTATTGCTTAATTCCCTTTCTGTCGATGTTTGTGTTTGGCATAAATGACACTAGAAAAACAAGAGTCTTTGACCAAATATTATTTTTAGAACCTTTTTGTCGCCCTGCTTTCCTAGCTATTTTCGTTTTTAGCCGTTTTTCACTTAGCTCGAACTTGTCTTGTCACGGGGCGAAAGTGATTAAAAATAGAGTTCTCCGACATTTTAGAATATCTTTCTCTGTTTTCTTTAGGTTATCAATTTGTTGGTTGTTTCTTATTTGTTTAAGCTTTATTTTGTTGATCTTGTTAAGAAATTTGTCTAAATTGATAATATTTAAAGTATTCTTCTCATAAATCATATATCAAATAGGAATTAAATTGTCTTCAGAATTTAAATCTCAGTCTTAATTGTCCATAAACATTTAAATATTTCTCTAAAATTTATTTTGACAATTTTATTGTTAAATTTATCTGTTGAAAAAAATTTTAAAAAATTTAGCGAATATCCAAAAATATATCTATAGTACCGAATAGGTACAATTTCATAGCGCCCACTCATGCCACGCCCACAACGCAAATAGCTAGCGCATGAAATTCATTTCTATAATTAGGAAATTTCGAAAATATTTTTAATATTTTTTGCACGTAATACTGACGATTTGTAGACAAATGCAAATCGAACAAATCAAATTGCTGACAATTCTCGCAACAATTTTTAATTGCATTTTTATGTATTTATATGTTTAAATATATTTTTGGTTAATAGCAATTGTAATTTACATAGCTTAATTTCAATGCAAATATTTTTGCCAAATTTTCTACAGCCATCGACTCAATTTACTTGTGGTTTCATTTTAATTGACTTTGCATTTTAGTTTGTTTTTATTGATCTAAGGAATACTTAAAACTAGATGAGGATCTGTGTATACAAAAAGTGCTTTTAGCGCTAAAGTCAATATTTGAAAATTTTTGAAGAAAAAAGACGAACAACTTTTTGCGTTTGTATAACCATTAAAATGGGCAACTTTATGGCTAGGTGCGAAATAAATAGAATCGCATTCAATTTATTTTTAGAAAAGAAAAATATTGAAATGTGCTGAAAACTGAAATTCGCAAGAGGAAACAATTGTTTATGCAATTTTTTTCTTGTTGTAGATGGATGTACATAAATATAGACCAGAGTTTTGGGGTATTATTACTTATTCATTGATTTGTTTAGAATTCAATTTATTACCTAGCATATCGTCATCAATTATGCCGAATTTTGCACTTGGTGTTTTAAATTAAATAAAAAATATAGTCATGTTTCAACAAAACCGGTTTTGAATAACGATTTCGTTTGGAATATGTGAATTTTGAATTGATTGCTATTCATAAAGCGGTAAATTTACGTAATTTGATGATATAAACTTATTGGAATTATTTTTATTGTGTGAATTATTAACGAAATCGAAATACTTAAGTAAATTCAACACTTAACAGAAGCCGCCCACTCTAGCACTTGAGACTGTTAATTGTATGTTCACTGTCATCGTTAGACTTACAATTACATAGTTCTATTTATAACATTACCTCTGTTTCCACTTAACATTTTACAGCCGACACTCAGAGGTTCTCACACAATGGTAGCACACACTTCGTAAACAAAAAACTGTGCCATAAAATTTACATGTCTACTTTATTTGTTATTGTTTTGGGTGTTGTCCAGATGTTATACACACTATTGTTTACTTACCAATTAATTCATGTATTCTCGGTTCTTTAATGGGTTTAAGTGCTTGTTTTTTAAAGTGGAGGAAATTCAAAAAATGATTGTCGGCAAAGCAATGGTATTACCATTGCTCGTTAACAGCGGCTGTCATAACATAACAGTCGTCGACTGCGTTGACATACTCAACTATTTTTAATGTTAATATAATAATCATGACTTTAGGCGGTGACCTTATAAGTTAATTTGAATGTATGTACTTAGATTTAAAATGAATTCATGTCTATGCATAACTAAATTACCAATTTGCAAGTTTATGTCATGTAAGGTCAACTTCTAGCCTGAAAGCAACAGAAAGGCAATGCAATCACCAAAGCGTGACGTCATTAGTTTGTTGTCAAACAACGAGAAAAAATAGGTTTTGAAAACTTGTTTGTCCCAATGATAAACAAAACTAGCCGCGATTATGTAAGTCCAAAAATAAACATTTGTTTTGGTTTTTGTGGCCTGTCGATGATCGCTTTTATGAATGACTTTCATTAAGTGCTGTAAGCTGAGCATTATTGTGCGTTGACCCACATTTTCCTCCACACTTGCTGAAATTGAAACTTTATAATTTCTTTGCTGTGAGGGGAGTTCTACCTAATGCCTGTAAATGGAAATTTCTCACGGTTATGATGTCACACACAAGGCGCAAGGGAACAACAATAACAATATAAGGCGCAATAAGAAGTTAAAAGTGCTTAAATGTCACCTATACACACACAGAACCAGAACGAAATGCAAAAAGATAGAGAGGTGGAGAGAGAGTGACAGTGAGAGAGCGATAGTGGTGGAATTACAGAGAGCGCGAGAGCATGAATGATTTATTACAGTGTGTGTGGAAATAAGTGAGAGCATTTGTAGCAGTTATCATTTAAAACTTTACCACACAATAACTCAAAGAGAGAAACCGACTTGCGGTGACCAAATATGCTGTCCCTGCTTGTAACGCACTTTGCGCTATTAACAGCATGAATATACACTGTGTATGTTTTAGGTACAGAGTCTATATAACAGCACTTTTGCGTATTGGCATTTTAGAGAGTTAAAGCAGCCATTAGAAGAGTTGTTTTAAATTATGCAACAATTCAAAATAATAATTTTCGAATTAGATCAACAAATGCGAATTATAATTTTTAATTATAACTAAACATGTTTTGCAATCGAAAGTAATATACTCGTTTACTGTTTAAACTTGTTTAATAATATCACATAATTTTAAAACAAGTTTAAATTGTGTATGGAGTATTTGCACCCTTTTGTAGAAGCCGGCAACGACGCCTCTGTTATGATAACACTCGTTGTTGGTTCAAAGGTAGTACGTGCTGCCTAAGCGGCATATACGGTGTGAGCAAACATCCAACGAAATGCGTAAATATGCTCTCTCAAACACACTAACACACATCGCTCTCCCGCTCTCTCACGGTCACAAATAACGCTCTCGCGCTCCAAAACATAGTGGAAGCTTGAGCTTTACTACGATTACTACCAGTTCACAACACTGTTGGGCTGCTGCTGCCTTTGCTGTCTCTGCTTGTGCTGCTGTGGGTCTCTGGACAAGGCGTAGCACATTGACGATTCAGTATCGAACCGGCTTTCTACACCAACGGATTGGAATCGGAATAAATGAATGACTTAAAGCTCGACTAAAATGTGAATATATTTGCCTACCCAAAAGGCATGCGAGCATAAGAATAATATTAATTGTGTGGAGCAGTGGAATCTTGAATTTTGCCCAAAAAACTAATTAGAATTTTTGTTCAAGGTTTAATTTTTGGGCATACGAATAAAATACGTGTTTTGTTTCTTCTCCTCCTCCTCCTCTTCGCACACCAAACAAGAAAATAAAATACAAAACGACGCGTGTGAAGTGCGAGACAAAACTCGACAACGGTTTGTGTGTGTGTGTGTGAGTGCGTGTATTGTTGTTGTGCTTGTTATTGTGTCATAAAAGACCTAACAAATCCAAAAAAAAAAGAAGCTTTTCCTACGCCGGTGATTAAAAGTGTTGTGTAGGCTTTTAGCAAATTAAAGTTTAATTACCAGTCACTGAGGGTCTAACAAGTGAAGGCCACTCCGGGGGCTGTTAGTCGGTGAAAACTAACCGACATCCCGACAGGAAAAGTCAGCGTCATCAAAATTTGTTGTTGCGTGAGAAAAATCAATTTTGCATTTAAGCAGCCAATAAAGAGAGACAGAGAGAGGAAAGAGTGCGAGAGAGAGAGAGACGCAGGACCTAAGGACAATCGAACTCGATGACATTTTGGCATAAAGAGAAACAAATCATAAAACCGATGCTATCATGGCAGATAGCACAGAACCAGGCAGGCATAAGGATCCAACCATAGATGCCGGCGTTGGTCACAATCCCTCGCCCGATGATGGAATCCCAGGAGCTGCAGGCGGCATGGACGTGCCCCCAATACCAGCTGTTCGACGTCGTCATGCGCATGAGCAGCAAACCGTTGAGAATGTCACCGAAGGGCAGGAGACAACCAAACAGCTGGAGACATCAACGGTGACGCGAACGTATATGAAAACCATAACTACATCACTGACCACCTCTAGTGAGCAGTTGGCAACGCCACCCCAACGTCTACGCCAAAAGGTGGCCCAATACGAAAAGGTCTGGTCCGATGGCACCGGCAAACGTCCGGCAGAGCAATGTGCCGACGAGCTGCGTCAGGAGCAGGTCGACGATGATGATGCAGAGAATCCCTTTGATATCGATGTCCATGAGATAGAGCGTCGTCTGCGAGAGGAGCGACAGCGTGGTTTGGCCGAGGCAGAGGCAGCTAAGCTGGCCTTCCAGCAGGTCCATCTACGACACACGCCCCAGACGCCACCGCGACGAGTTGAGGTGACTAGCGAACAGACACCAAGTCCGTTTAATGTTACCCTCAAGACCACCAGTCGGATGAGTCCAGGAGTAGAGCTAGGCAGTGTAGAGGATCAGCTTTCCCCTTTCAATGTCACGCTGCGCACCACACGACGCACCACCGTCAAGCACGACCGTCAAACGGAATCGGAGCGTTTCCTCGATGCCGAGCGTATGGTGCGTGAGGTTCCAGCCGCCGATGGAGTGCGTACAATAATCACCTCATCGATGACCAGGGATGGTGGCTATACCGAGGAGAAAATTTATCGTCATGGCGAGGGTTATGTCTCACCACGAGATTCTCCCTCCTGGTCGCGTTCCAGTTTGTCCAGTGAACGTTCCAGTGTCACATCACCGCATAGCGTTGATATGACAGCCGGCGGAAGGCGAATACTTATCAAGCTGGAGGATGAGCTGGAAACGTCGAGTAGTCGTTGTGAACACGAGCAGCAAACCGATGAAACTGATGGCTCTGTACGTGCACGCATTCGTCAATTTGGTGGGCAGGACATTGATGATACTATGGCAACGGGTAACATTGACATTACCGTGGGTAGCAACCCCCGCAGGCGGCGTTTGTACCAACAAACAACATTGCAAGTGGGTGGCAACGAGACGCCACAACAACAAAGGGAACAGCAACCACTACAGGAACAACAGGAGCAACAACAGCAACAACAACAGAGGCAACGTCCAAGCGAACTGTCATGGCAAACGGGTAAATCAACAACAAAGACAATACTTACATCGACGCCAATTGGCACGAAGGAGCAACCGCAAACAGCCGGAGTGTTTAGTCCAGCAGCAACGTGCCAATTGCGCGGTTCTTCGACGCAAGAATCCCGGAAAATTGTAAGCCACAAAACGATAACTAGCAGCAGTAGTAGCACAACGACCACATCGAAATCCTCTATTAAAACGTCGGGTAAATCTGTAGTCGGTTTCGGTGCAACGCCATCATCGGATGATATCGCGTATACGGCAACGCAAATTCACATAGTCGATGACGTCGATATCGATAACGATTCCGATACTGAGGGTGTGCCGGCTAGCAATCTTGTGATTGTATCGACACCAACGCGTTCCACAACAACAATAGAAACAGGAACACCCACTCCAACACCAACAACTACATCGCCCTGTACACCGCATGCATTAAGCGGTGTCGGCACTTTTAGCAAGAGTCTGCGCCAGGATTATCAGACTCAAGCAACACAAAGTAGCCGGGGCAACGAAAACGAATATCAGGAATTCCAATCCACAATGGCTTCGATTAATTTCCAACGTAGTAATTCCCAGTACGATAGCCACATCAAGGAGAAACGAGGTAAAAACATCCAAATAGCTAAAAATCCACTAAATTTCTATAGAGTAATCGATCATGTCTCTACTTGATTAGCTTGTTTTTTACCTAGTATACCTAGCATACCTTATCTCCATTATATAATATTCCATTTCCATTTGCGAATTTCTACTTTTTTTTTGCAAGGTATTATTTTGGCAACTGATAAGACTTGTACTCTGCATTACGCGGATTGTCACAGTCGTGTGTCACATGAGACAAATTCGGTCACACAAATATATCACTCTTGTTTGTTATCTTAAGACTAGATCTGTTGTGATGTGATGAGAATACAAAACTTAAAAATTGGTACAAGAAATTGTTAAAGCTCAAATGATCTTTTAGTATTATCTTTAGTAGGTAATGCCGTCTTCTATTCGAAACTTCTTGAATTGAAAATCTTTTAGGAACTTTTTTATGTTATTTTGTACTTACTCAACAGATTTTTCCAATTTTATTCCAAATTTTCTTGATTTATGTCGATCATTATCTTTACACTTCTTGCGAAGCTATATAAACTTTGTAGATATAATTTATGATATTTTGGTGAAAAGTCAAATGTTTACGATTATTTTTTTTATTAAATGTTTATCTTTGCCGAATATATAGAAGAAGACTGTTTTTAAGCTGTTTTTCGAAACATTTCTTTAGTAGATGGCATTGAAAATTGTTGTACATAAACTTTGAAACTAATAAATTCTATGCCAAACTTACTCTAGTAATGAATTTAAGAATTCTCGGCAAGTTTCAAATTATTTTTAGTGCGTTCTTAACGTACGTTTTATGCTTTAAACAATTTAGATCTTTTATCAGGGAACTTGACCTTCTATAACGAATTGAGTGACATTTTTGTGGTTTGTTCACAATGAATGTCAAGGTCAATTTGCGTTTTAGGGTCAGTTTGTGCTTGAGTTTGGGTTTCAGTTGCTGTTTAGTAAATTAATTATTGCAATTCGATCGATAAAATTGTGCCCAAAATGACATCATTTTCTACAACTTCAGTTTGTTTGGCAGTCGATGGTTCAGCTGGTTGTTGTTTAAATATAAGTCGGTTTATTGGTCGATGGTCGTGGCTGAACTTTTTCTTTTTTCTTGGCAATTTATATTATTTATATATGCGCAGAGTGCGTTTGTTATGTATTTACTCACAACTGTTGGCAAGCAGCGTTTGCTGTTACCTCTTTTTTTTGGTATATATATTTCTGTGGGTCTAGTTGTTGTTGTTGCCTTGTATTTTATTGGCACTCGAAGCAACCACCCAAAAGAGCGTGACGGTTGCGGCTAGTCTAGAGGGGGTGACAGAGATAGATAGAGAGAAAGAGCGGTGAAGGGAGGCTTTTCCACCATATTGAGTGACGTCTGCATCTTATTTGAATGCTTGGCAAATTCGACTGTCTGTCGCTGTTATGTGACCTCCTCTTCTCAACCCTCTTCAACTCTCCTTCTCGGTTATTATGTTAAGTACAACAAGCAATTAAGTGTCTGATTGTCTCACTTTCAGTCCTCTCAATGTCCATCGTCTGCACTTAATCGCCATGCTACTCACTCAGATACATTTGTATCTATATCATTGATAGACTTATGACATTCATAACATTTTCTTTGCATATTTTATGTTCTACTTTCATTCCAGCTGTTTTGTTTATGCAATTGATTTATATCGTTTGAAGGGCAAGTGTCAATAGTTCATTAGGCTGACAAATAATAAAAGTTTAATTGGTTTTTGTAATGTTATTTGCTTAGGTAGTTTGTTGTAGCCATTAGAGTTAGTATCTGAATTAGTAATTTGATGTCTATTTATTTATATTCCATTAAAATCTGGAAATGTTAGCTTTTTTCTACTTTTTGCTCTACTATACAGAGTATCTGCTAGTCGGCTACACATCATTTCTCAATCATTTAGTTTGTTAGTCAATTTAATGTGACAATTAGTTGCCATAAATTTAGTTTGCGTGTCTCTTATGCTTCGTTACTTATACCCTGTACTTCTTGTTGTTTGTGTTTGTCATTCATTCTTCTATTTCGTCTTCTTACCTCGTTGTTAACATCAACAGTATCCTGCCAATATGTTTATATTGCGTGATTTGGCCATTTTTTTGTTCAGGTTTTTCTCTTTTGCTTTTTTTTCCGTTTTTTGCTGCCATAAATTTGCTTAGAAATGTACAAATACATATATTTTGCTGGGGCCTTCGGTCTGAGTGATTGAGTGTTATAGGCCAGATATTGGGTACGATAATATCGTGTGGTATAGCAGACGAGGGGCTCTTAACAAATTTATAAACTGAAACGTCATGGCATGTCAAACAGTATGCTAATTGACATGATTCGTCTATAAACTAAAACTATTGATTAATTTCGGTTGCCTGGGTTGCCTTTTTTTTTTCTTTTCTTTTTTCTTTGGCTTGATTTCTTGATTTTCCCTTTTTGACTTTCTTTCGACAAGTGCGAGTATATTTTCAGGTCAATTAATAGTTTCAGTTTTGACCTAATGCAATTTTTACAATTCAGTGTCAAGTAGTAGTCGAGAAGTACCTAAAAAAGACTGTATTTATTCAATAACCATTACATACAATAATATCAGCAGTTAGTCAATATAAGAGCTTTCGAGGTGCTTAAAAAATAAATTTATACAAAATATTTTAAGTACTACAAAAAAAACTTTCATCTTTTGAATATGCATGCGATTTGTTTGCTGAGAATTGTTGAGATATTCAATACCAAACCGAATGCTACAATGAAAATGAAAATAAATAAACAAACAACATTTGAAATAACAAATAGCGTTATCTATCGCTTAAATCTGTCTGTCAAAAGTCCAGAGAATAGATCAGCTAAAGCCCCCAAGCCGTACAACTGTCTGTCCATTTGTGAGATCATCGTTGAATTATTTATTGATGCTGATTGTTGTTGTTGTTGTTACTATTGTTGTTGTTTTTGTACTGATTGTTATTGCTGTCAGTATCAATATTTATTGTATACTATTTTAGCGGCTTTTAATTGATGCCTAAAAAGTGGTTAAGTAAAGTTGGCGCCCTCCCAGCGTTGTGTTATTGAAATTTGATTTGCAATTTGTAAATTTAGAAGTGAAACAAGTTTGTCAATAGAATTTCAAGTGCACAACTGCCGCAACTGCCACAACTTAACCCACAAAGCTCCAATTTAGAGCACCAAAAACCACATGAGATTAAAATCAAATCAAATAATAAATATTCTTGAACCACATGAAAGCGAGCATCTGTTGTGCATGTGGGAACCAATCTGAGCATCTTTTCCATCTTCTCGTGGGTAGTTTTTTCAGATAGTTCATTTTTCTTTCATGGTTAGTTATGAATCTTTCTTCCCTCGAGGCATTTGTGTTTTTTTTTTTTGTATTTGACCAAGAAAGAGTTTGGTAAACAAATTTTTGTAGTTGCTGGTGCTTAATCATTTATTTTTGCGTTTTGCTATCGCTATCTTGCTGCTTTTAGTGTGTAATATTAATAGAAAAAATAAATAAACTTAAATACCAGATATGTATGTACGATGACGCAATTTCTACCTATACTCGAGCTATCTATTTACATACTATATTTTCAGGTAGTTGTGAGATATTTATTTTTTTTTTTGATTTGGTTTTGCTTGGGAAATTATGCAACGCATTGAAGCGTTTTATTTGCCATATATGAGTTCGATTGTATCTTTATATCTTTGTGCACACTGTCTTCATTTGTCACCTGCGGTCGCTGTCACAGGTGCCACATTCAGGACACACCTCAATGAACTCAACACCAAAGACAGCTGTTAACATTATTAAACTTTTAATATTAGAAATTTTTGTGTTAATAATTTTATTTATAGGGAATTGTATAGGCGGATTTACTACCGTTTTACATACATATAAGTCAAGCGACATCAGTCTTGTTAACACTTAATAGCCACGTGATTTACAATTTGAACAATAGGAATGTGGAAAAATGTTTGGTTTTAAACAGCTTAGTCAAGGTTTACACAATGAAGTTGTTGTTTATATGGAAGTATTAAGTATTAATACGTGAATTCGAATTTAAAACGACAAAATGCTCAGCATGAGAGAAGGAATTTGACCAGTTTCCGGTAGGCAAAAACTTATTGAACTTCTGTTAATCTTAGATCTTATGGGTCGTAGAAGCTTTATAAAGGCGATAAAAAATGTTGAAGTACGGGGCAAATTTGGTGCTAAACATTCTTTGATGAAAATTTTGAATTATTCATTGATGATTTCTACTGAAAAAATTCTTTTAATAAATAAATACTTTAAGCTTTTTAATTCCCTTTGACAATAATGACTAGTTTATGTTCAAACAAAATTGTTTAGTATATTTTTCTACTTCTGCCACACTTGACTTTTTATATCTTTCGCACATACTTTAAAACTATTTGATTTTTTATTGTTACACACTCTCAACAACTACTATAACTACTCGCTACTTTACAGTTTTAAAGCAAATAAACAATTTATTTATACCATTACGGAAATGTTACATACACACGCATCCACAACATTTCCGCTTTCGGTCTGAACGTAGCATATGGTTAATATCTTTCCATAGATAGACTACAACTCGGGGCCCTGGTCTATCCGACCCCTTGGGTTACGCCTCTTTTGACGGACAAAGTAACATTTTCAATATGTGTATTCGACAGCGTTTTGTTTATGCAAATGTAGAGAACATTCTTTTTAGACCGCGTACTTCAAAATAGAAGAAAAGACTTTTAAGTTTGGAAAAAATGTTCGTGGTAAAGACCATAAAGTTTAAAATACCTTAAAGAGATTAGCCGAATAGTACAGGGTCTTTTACAGTAGGGTTTACTTTAAATTTCTCTACTGAATATTTTATTTTTGGGGGATGAAAATGAACTATTTTTATAGTAAATTCTTTATTTTTGAATTTTGTTTTCCAATTTAGACTGTAAATCTAGGCCAAGCCAGACACTGAGGAGATACTGCTGTCTGCTTTCTATAGTTTTTATTATATTATCAGCTATGAAATTACCGTTTTTTTAACTGCTTTTCTTAATTTTTAATAAAAGCGCTTTTTTCGCGCTCAATAAAATTGTTAAATATCGAGTTGTACGCAATTCAAGTGCATACAGTTTTGCCCATTAGAGAGCTAAATAAACGTATATAATGATCAGCAGGCACGTCATTATAATCATTATCATTAACTTACTGACTGACTGAACCATTCATAAAAAAAAAGTTAAGCTTTTTTTTTTTTTTAAATTTTTGCTTCTTTCTTTTACGCTTGTTTAAAATTTTTGTTTGTTTGGTCTTTTGCTCTGCCTGAGGTGTTTTTGGTATTGTTGTTTTCGACTCTGTGCCCAGCTGGTTTTTTTTTTGGCCATCATTATTGAAATTGAAATTTTAGTAGGTAACCAAAGTCATTCAACCTTAACGTTTTACTCATGTCTTACTAGCTATTATATAGGGCCTGACCCGGTTCGTTCTGTTAATTGTTCTACACATTTCTCTACGCTTTGTCTGCGATTGATTTGTATGTGAAAATCTAGAAATTCTCAGCTTTTACTTTTTATTTTCGTTTTTTGAGAATTTTGACTTTGAGCTACTTTAACGTCTGAGCTTAGGTAGCTTGTTTGAAGCTGTCGTGTAGTTAAGTTGAGAATGATTTATAATAGACGACTCTTAACATTCATTACAGGGTTTAGAGTCACGTAGCTTAACACTTATTGAAATACATATGTGTTTTAAACACATATACTTTTTAACAAAAGAGAAAGGGCACACCCGACATTATAGTATTCTCTGCATTTTATTTCCGATTATATGGTTATGTTAAGAAAATCGGTATTGGTATATTTGTCAATATTTGACAAAATTTTATAGGTCTCATACAATTTGACAAAATGGGGTAATTTTTGAGAATTTTAGATTTTGATTGCGATTAATTCTCCTAGTTGTCGAGAGTATTAAAAGGTATGACTTTTTAAGATATCGCTTCATTTGGCTGAGTTATGATCAGTCAAAGTTGGGAAAATTGTGAATTTTAAATATTGAGCTGTGGGCCACATATCTGAGAACTCTTTCATCCAAATTTGACAAAATGGGTTAGATTTTGAGAATTTTAGATTTTGATTGCGATTAATTCTGCTAGTTGTCCAGAGTATAAAAAGGTATGACTTTTTAAGATATCGTTTCATTTGGCTGAGTTATGATCAGTCAAAGTTGGGAAAATTGTGAATTTTAAATATTGAGCTGTGGGCCACATATCTGAGAACTCTTTCATCCAAATTTACCAAAATGGGTTCGATTTTGAGAATTTTAGATTTTGATCGCGATTAATTCTGCTAGTTGTCCAGAGTATAAAAAGGTTTGACTTTTTAAGATATCGCTTCATTTGGCTGAGTTATGATCAGTCAAAGTTGGGAAAATTGTGAATTTTAAATATTGAGCTGTGGGCCACATATCTGAGAACTCTTTCATCCAAATTTACCAAAATGGGTTCGATTTTGAGAATTTTAGATTTTGATTGCGATTAATTCTGCTAGTTGTCCAGAGTATAAAAAGGTATGACTTTTTAAGATATCGCTTTATTTGGCTGAGTTATGATCAGTCAAAGTTGGGAAAATTGTGAATTTTAAATATTGAGCTGTGGGCCACATATCTGAGAACTCTTTCATCCAAATTTACCAAAATGGGTTCGATTTTGAGAATTTTAGATTTTGATCGCGATTAATTCTGCTAGTTGTCCAGAGTATAAAAAGGTTTGACTTTTTAAGATATCGCTTCATTTGGCTGAGTTATGATCAGTCAAAGTTGGGAAAATTGTGAATTTTAAATATTGAGCTGTGGGCCACATATCTGAGAACTCTTTCATCCAAATTTACCAAAATGGGTTCGATTTTGAGAATTTTAGATTTTGATCGCGATTAATTCTGCTAGTTGTCCAGAGTATAAAAAGGTTTGACTTTTTAAGATATCGCTTCATTTGGCTGAGTTATGATCAGTCAAAGTTGGGAAAATTGTGAATTTTAAATATTGAGCTGTGGGCCACATATCTGAGAACTCTTTCATCCAAATTTGACAAAATGGGTTCGATTTTGAGAATTTTAGATTTTGATTGCGATTAATTCTGCTAGTTGTCCAGAGTATAAAAAGGTATGACTTTTTAAGATATCGCTTCATTTGGCTGAGCTATGATCAGTCAAAGTTGGGAAAATTGTGAATTTTAAATATTGAGCTGTGGGCCACATATCTGAGAACTCTTTCATCCAAATTTACCAAAATGGGTTAGATTTTGAGAATTTTAGATTTTGATTGCGATTAATTCTGCTAGTTGTCCAGAGTATAAAAAGGTATGACTTTTTAAGATATCGCTTCATTTGGCTGAGTTATGATCAGTCAAAGTTGGGAAAATTGTGAATTTTAAATATTGAGCTGTGGACCACATATCTGAAACTCTTTCATCCAAATTTGACAAAATGGGTTAGATTTTGAGAATTTTAGATTTTGATTGCGATTAATTCTGCTAGTTGTCCAGAGTATAAAAAGGTATGACTTTTTAAGATATCGCTTCATTTGGCTGAGTTATGATCAGTCAAAGTTGGGAAAATTGTGAATTTTAAATATTGAGCTGTGGACCACATATCTGAAACTCTTTCATCCAAATTTGACAAAATGGGTTAGATTTTGAGAATTTTAGATTTTGATTGCGATTAATTCTGCTAGTTGTCCAGAGTATAAAAAGGTATGACTTTTTAAGATATCGCTTCATTTGGCTGAGTTATGATCAGTCAAAGTTGGGAAAATTGTGAATTTTAAATATTGAGCTGTGGGCCACATATCTGAGAACTCTTTCATCCAAATTTGACAAAATGGGTTAGATTTTGAGAATTTTAGATTTTGATTGCGATTAATTCTGCTAGTTGTCCAGAGTATAAAAAGGTATGACTTTTTAAGATATCGCTTCATTTGGCTGAGTTATGATCAGTCAAAGTTGGAAAAATTGTGAATTTTAAATATTGAGCTGTGGACCACATATCTGAGGACTCTTGTGACTTTTTAAGATAAATTTGTTAAAATTCGAGGAGTGAGACTCAAATCTGTTGGCAGAAGTAAAAATAATTCCAAAAAATTGTATATTATACATTTTATATAGTTATTCTTAACTGTAGGCTTTTTCTACTAGCTTACTTTGTATATACAAATGTATACCAATGTTTTTGTCCTTATCTAAAACATTTATTGGGTGCATTTTATAGCGCTTATCTTAGAAATAATTAGCGAAAGTATTTGCTGATTGTTAACACTTATAATGTGTATACCAAAGAAACTTATCAACACCTATGTCTATGTCACCGGCATATAAATCTATTTTTGTACAACAAAATGTACAAATATGGAATACCTGTAAACACAATTGGTAACTTGTTTAAGACATGGCCAAAAATCTAAACCAGTAAATGCCAAAAACAGCAGCATTAATTTATTCCCGTTGCGTCGTTTTTCAGTTTGACCAAAAATCAGGTTTAATTAATTTGCAAGACGAGTAGGCAACGCTCGAATTTGGTTTTGGCCAAAACAACTTTAGTTTTGATTGAATGTTGCCGACTTCCATACAAAATTCAATGCTTTGTTTATAATTTTTTTGATAAACGTTTGGCTTTGGGCATTAAAAAAAGCTAGTGTTGAATTTATGGAATTATAAAATAATTTCTAGCTAAATTCTGTGATTTCCCTCTCGATTGTTGATTGTGTTTGCACGCTAGAAACAGTTTAGATTTCAGTTATGAATATCTTTATCATAACTTATTATTTTTTACAGACTCAAGACTAAAGACGGAAGTTCAGAAGACCTTTTAGCTTGTTCTGGCTTATTTATTAATAAAACACTTCATTTATTTATTTATTATAGGGCTTAGTATATAACATATTTACAAGCCATTAGAGAACTTTTAAATTGTCACATAAAACCACATAAATTTGCAGACACTTTTGATGTTTTTACCTTATGGCAAGTTCATTTTATAGCTAAAAGGCGTTTCTTGAAAAATTTTTGTGCATAAATTTATTTAAATTTTAAATAATATTTGTCGTTTTTCAGTCAGTTTTGCCTTTCTGCTGCTTGCAAATTGCACGACCTTGAACTAATTTCTATTTTAAATAATCTTTTTTCAAATATCAGGCTGAAAATTGCGTCACATCTCACGAAATTAAAACATATAAGTTATTTCATTAAATTGCCAAGAGCTAAAAATTAATTGTATTTAATTTACAGTATTATTTGTCGAGTAATTGAATGGCTTGCTAGTTGTAAATTGTGCCAACAATTAGCCAAAAAGTCCACTCACATTTGGTGACATTATTTATTTTGTGTAATATTTTTTCCACGCATTCTTAGTTGACTTTTCCAACTGTAAAAATTTTCCATGTTGAAAGCTTGAGTATTTATTGAGGGAATAAAATGTATTTTGGATTCATATTATAGGCATGCTTTTGGCTTCTGGCCAAAACAAATAGACCACGCATTGTGGCATCTCTTTTGTCTGTCTCTCGAAGAGTAAGGGGATAATTAGACAGCTGCCGCTTTATGACAGCCCAAAAGAAATCCATTCAACTGGTCATCAATGCTGCACTCACTCTTCTTGGCCATAATGAATCACAGACAAAAGTCAAATATGTCTGGTTTTCATTGTGATAATTATTTACACCAAATACATAATTTTGTTTAATTTTTTAATTTTTTAACGCTTTGTTTATTATTTCAATTTTCTGTGAGCTGAATTTTAATGGAGGTAATCAAAAGCAAATCTGTTTAAATGAAGTAAATATTTATGTTTACCAAATGACGTACAGAAATGTGAAAAAAGTTGTATTTTCATTTGTTAAATTGTTTTGAAAAAGTTAAAATTTTTTTTTATTAAATTCTACACTATTTAAGTGCAATTTGGGCAAACATGATGTCACTGAGCAAATTTCTGTTAACAAAACTGATAATTGAATTAATGCAAACATAAGATACATGCGTCGGCAGTTTTTGCAGGTGACTCGCAAATGTATCTTATCGTTTGTCTTTAGCTGGTATCTTGTCTTGTGTATCTTTTGCAGCGTCATGTATGCGTTTGCCTTTTATGCCACCGTCTCGACATTCATTTCGCTTGTCTTACATTTAATTACAATTACTTGAAAAACACTTTTAGTATTTTCTTACGTTTTTTTTAACCTTTGTCTATGTTTCTTTCTTTACAGAGGAGCAAGAACGTGTGCAGAAGAAGACATTCACTAATTGGATTAATTCATACCTATTGAAGGTGAGTTTTTTTTGTATGTTTTATTTCAATGCTATTTATTTAATCGATTCGTCGTTTGCAAAATTTATATATTTTCTCGTGACTTTGAAATTTCCATATTGATTTGCATTAGTTTCAAATCGTGTTGTTTTTGCCAGAAGAATCAAATTGCGCGAAATTTTTAATTGACAATTTGTTTAATTGCAATAAAATATAACATTTAGTTGATTAAGTTGGCTGGCGGCTATTGAAAAAACCTGTGCAATTTAAAGATTTACTGCTGACAAACAACTGTTTTTAGCCCCACTTTCACATTTTCTATATCCTTTCTAATTTAAGCACCTCAAACAGTTAGAGTTTTTCTTGTTTTTCCCACCCATTCACTTTGAAAATTCCACTACATTTTGATTGACTTCCAACTGACAGTAGAGAAGAGTCCAACTCGATTTTAAGGTGGATCAAACAGACAAATTATATAGCAAATTTACCAGTGAGTTATAGGTTTGGGAATTCAATAGAAATTGCTTTCCTAAATTCATTAAATTAATTCTATATATAATTTGTGATAAATCCTATTGAAAACTCTTTGAAAATGAATGAACTCCTATTGAATTTTATCAACGAAGCATTCATGATTTTACTGAATATTTATTTGGTGAAAGCATCAGTGAATTCGTCAATGAATTCAGTGATATTATCCTCGAATTCTTACAAAAGTTTATGATTGAATTTATTAAAAGATTTATTTTAAAATTCATCAGTTTACAGATTTTGCAACTTTGATAATTCAAAAATATTTTTAAATTCATGAGAAACACAAACTCAGATAATTAAAGATTTAAGTCATTTGTTTATATAATGCTGAGAAACAGCTAATTTATTAATATACTTTATCTAAAGGGGTACAAAAAATCGTACTCAAAAAACTCAGATTAAAGCGAGTCATCATGCTCATGTCAGCCTTGCTGGGTGATATAGACAGTAAAGACGAGAGATCCGATGTTGGCATCCGACGGGCGTGATAGGCGTGTTTTTTGGAGAAGCTATTGTTATTATTGTTATTGTTATGTTACTGTTGTTATTCATATTGATGTTGAGCGTATAAATTAGTTAATAAATTTTAATCAAACTCTGCGGACAATACACAGCGTACAGCGAGTAAACGGGTCACCGAAATGTGAACGATTGAATGAATGAGTGAATGTCTGACTGAATGATTGAGTGAATTGAATGACATAACAGGTTCACCTTGAACTAAAATACTGGTTACAATAAGAGCTGGAAGAAATACACAAAAACTTTTGTTGTATCTAGGGAAAAGTAAAAGTATCTGTGCCGATGAAGATGCTCTAAAATCAGCTGAGAATTGTGTAGCTAGGGAGAAAAATTGTTTGTAGGTGCAAATGGGAAGCTCCAACAAATGCTCAATAAACATATACAAATCAAATAAATTAGTTTTGATTAGCACTTTGTACCCTGCAAAATTCTAGTACGAAAAGTACACAATTCTTACTTTGATTGTTTGCGTATCTTTTAGTAAAATGTGCTAATGAAATATTGTAGAATTTGCTGAACTTAATATATTGTTGTTGCCACGATGTGAGTCATTTTTGCATGTTGCATAACGGACCTTATTCCAACTGAATTATGGCTTCAATCAACAAACTTATGAACTGCCCACGCCTTGAAATGTCTTAGCAGCCTGTATGTATCTGCAACAGAAACTCCTTTTATTGCCAGTCACTTTGTCAGTTGGAGTCGAGTTCTCAGACGCATATTGCATTGGCATTTTGAGCCTGTAAAACTGGTTTCGTTTATGGCCAACAAGCAGACCAACAAACCGACAGACAACAGCCGGCCGGCCGGCAAAATTCGTTGTACATGAAGAAATGCCGGCTCAGTCATGTCTGTAGATTGAAGTTGTATTAAAAAAGATAACAACATTAGATACAATGGGAAAAGATAGAGAGAGAGCGGAAGATGGAGTGAAAAGTGCTTTTAATCAACGCTCAAGGTAAAAGTAAGTCAGTGGGCAGATTGTGTGGGTGTACTGTGTGGGTGCGTGTGTGTGTGTTTGTGTGTGCTGCGGGGGTTAATTGCAGCTGCAACTTAGTCTTGGCCAGGCCAACAATCTTTTGGGCCACACATGAAACGGAACTGTTTCGCAGTCATTAATGCAGCATTGTCTTAGGCCTGTCTTCAAGCACATTCAATTTTTTTTTTTTACATTTTATAGGCCATCGCATGGCCTGGCTGATGAACTTGGCTAACAGCAGTTGCCATTACCATTTTCATGCCATGTTTTAAATGCGCCATGTGGAATTTCTCGCATGTGGACTTCTTGGTCTCGGGTGCGTGTACTCAACTATTGTGTTGTGTCTTGGTAGCTGAAGTTATTCTTAGAAACCACACACACTCACACACACACACACTCACATCGCACACACTTTCAAAGTGCTTAGGCAAATGTGTCTGCCCTAGAAGAAGTAAACTTCTGTATTCAAGACTCTAGAAAATGTTTGTTAATCGCCAATAGAATATTAAGTTGGAGTTTCTAACTATTGTTCTGAAAACGGTTTCCAAGTTTGAAAAATATGTAGTTAAGGAGTTATAATCTTTTGTAAACGGTTTTACTTTTTATATCAGGCATTATATTTAAATTTAAATTCAATTTTTAAAATTTAAAAATGTTTTAATAATTTCTACTACTATTTCTATATTTTCTACTACTATTTTAATATTTTTTACTACTATTTATATGGTTGCTACTACTATTTCTATTATTTTTATTAAATCTACTACTATTTTTGTATTTTCTACTACTATTTGCATAAATTGCCTATTTCTTGAATTTGTCTTACTTTACTTACTTAATAATAGTTGCATCTATTGTTTCTACAACTTAAACTAATATTTCAATAACTTTATCAAGTTTTTTCATAAAGCTAAGGTCAACAACATTTAATGTTATAGCCAAAAAAATATTAAAAAATGACTAAATTTTGTTCAAATGTGAATCAGGTTTTTTAAGACGTTTAGTTGCTATAGAAGCCATTTATTTAATAGATCTAGTTTGATCAAGCACAAGAATTCCCCTGCAAAATTATAGAAATAATGCTACAAATGTATAATATGTACAAGTTAAATAAATATATTGCGGGACAAAAAGCAGTTGAAAAGTTTGACACAATTGCCAGACAAACACCATAAATTAAGTTGGTTGGGCGCAGGAAATGCCGAAATTGATTTCGCATTGTAAGTAGCATAGTTTTCAGAAGTTGCATTAACCCAACTTTTGCGACTTGAAACAGACAGAAAACTTCACCGTCATTTGCATGTCCGCAACAGTTGAGACAAAGTTTTATTTACCAACTATTTGCCTTGGTTTTGGCCGGGTCTTCGGGGTGTTCCTTCCCACTCTTTCTCCCTCTTAGCCCTTTTCTTTTGTGCTACCAAGAAAAACACTGGTGAGCCTCAATTAAATGCTACACTCAGTTTTATAATGCCTTGGCTGACTGCACTTAATATCTTGGTTTTGTCGCTGCCACTTCCGATTTACCATTTGTTCATGAGCTAATGACATTAACTTTAATCACAATCTTTTGCGAATGAGTCTAACTAAATGCCAACGCGTGTCATTGCCCAATTTGTCGGGGAGTAAACTAAAGTAAATTATCGCTAAGCAAAACGATTTAAACTATTTTAATTGATACATAAAAAATTTGGTGCGCTTCGTGCTGCGCTTTAATACCCTGTGTACTTGAGTTGGTGGGGTATTTAAACTTTAAGCAGTATTTATGAAATAGTTAACTGTGTTTAGAGTTAAATTATTCTAGATAAAGTTTTTAATTAGCTCTACATATGTTATCTAGATGTTAATATTACTTTAGTAGCCACTAGTAGGGTATTTTATAGTCAGTTTTGATGTCTGATTTAACAGCCTAATTGTTTTTCCCACTTTTAGCGACAAATTTAAAACGACTTATCGTTATTTTTCTCAATTTTCGTTAATTACGATTCGTTTTGATTAATTTAACGCATTATTTAAATGAATTGAGCTGTATATGTGCATGTATATGTATAATGTGCATAACGTGTGCAATTATTATTGATCGAACCTATACACATACATTTTGCACTATGCACATACTTAATGGGGTCCATAAAAGTGCCGTTAAAAGCTACAGGCAACAGATACTTCAAAGTCGCTGTCGACATCTGGTCATTTGGCTTTATAGCTCATTAAATTACTAGGCAATACATACATATATATTTGTAGTTTAGTACGAAAGTATGTGCTGACCGATCTATATGTAGTACATAACTTTGAACTAGAGGTGGGCACGGGCCGGGTTTTCATCGGGTACCCGTGGGCACCCGCGGTTACCCATGGGTATGGGCTGAAAAATCGAATTTCGGGCGGGTACGGGCGGTTGCGGATTAGACTTGCTTAATCCGTTTTACCCGAAAAAATTAGAAATTATGTTGTTAATTTGCATAAAAGGCGGGCAAGGCTATCAAGCGCAAATCTGGATATGCTCCTTTTTTTCTATAAAAATTTGTAATATTTTGGAAATATTTTTGTAATTTTTAAGAAATAAAATTTGTAATTTTGAAAAAAAAAAGTTCTTAAAAATTTTTTTTATAATTGTTTCGGGCGGGCGGGTTGGGTGCGGGTATGAAAATTTTGTAGGCTTTCGGGTACGGGTAAAATTTTGAACTTTTGACCGTGGGCGGATCGGGCCGGGTGCAAAAAAGTCGGCCCGTGCCCACCTCTACTTTGAACATCAAGAGTATCACATTGCCTCAGATTTCATTTACTCACATAATATGTGTCATAAATCAATCTGCAATTTCTTTGGTCTTTAGTCACTCTACTCTCTAAATTATATAAAAACTGAAAACTATAAACTAAGTTTGTTAACAGTTTAGTTTGTATATAGCTTTATTAAGATTTGTGTGCTATTTTGGAATATAAACTACTAAGGCTTCGTTAAAACTAGAGTTGTTTTTGTAGTGATCGTTTAAATTGTGGGTTTCGGGTAGAATATAAAATACTAGGTTAATTTTGCAACGACTTCTAACATATTTTATTTGCTTTCCACTTCTAACTCTATAAATTTATATTTATTGATCAACTTTTTCTTATTTTTTGCAGCGTGTTCCACCGCTTCGTATTGATGATTTAATCAACGATTTACGTGATGGCACGAAACTGATTGCATTGCTCGAAGTTTTGTCCGGTGAACGTTTGCCCGTGGAGAAGGGCCGTGTACTGAGACGTCCACATTTCCTTAGCAATGCCAATACGGCTTTACAATTTTTAGCCAGCAAACGAATCAAATTGGTCAATATTAATCCCGCAGATCTGGTGGATGGGAGACCACCAGTTGTGTTGGGTCTGATATGGACGATCATATTGTACTTCCAAGTGAGTTTTACTTTGTAATACCAATCAAATTTAATTCCCAATTAAACACACAATCAGTGCACAGTTTTTGACACAAATTGTCGCACACACCAAAAGACAGATTAAATTGGTTGCTAGTTGTACACCCAAGTTTAGAGCACCAACTTCTGAGAGCACCAAACTAGTTAAATCACAATTTGCCAAACTATATAAATACGTAATTAATTCTATTTCTATATCTTTACTTTATTTACTTTTGAAAATTATAAAAAAAAATATCTAAATATATTGAAAAATAACAAGCTTCGTAAAAAGAGGCGGAAAAACTTAGTTGTAGTTATAAATTATGCGCCACAGGTAGGTTAAAGTCGTTGTAAAACTATTGTTGGTGTTGTTTTCATACGTAATTCATCATTTTATCTGTTAGTCAAATTCTTCAGTTGGTAGTTTAAAATTTATTAAGCACCCCAGAAATTATAATTTTCCACATAACATATCAGACCAAAATAATTCTTTAATGTGAAGGAAAAAACTAATAAATAAACTGTTCACAGATCGAGGAGAATAGCCGCAACCTAGAATATTTGGGTCATGGTATTGGCGGTTCGGTTAGCTCACTCGACAGTGTTGGCAATCATAAGGCTGGCGGTGATCTAAGAGCTGAGAAATGGAAGCAAGGTGCCAAGAAGACGCTACTCAATTGGGTAACGAATGCCTTGCCAAAGTAAGTACCTTAAATGAGTTCTTATAAATCAATGTTAATCACTTGAATTAAACTTTGCAGAGACAGTGGTGTGGAGGTTAAAGATTTTGGCGCCAGCTGGAGAGATGGCGTTGCTTTCCTCGCACTCATTGATGCAATTAAAGCGAATCTGGTTAACTTAGCCGAGCTAAAGAAGACCAGCAATCGTCAGCGTTTGGAAACTGCTTTCGATGTGGCCGAAAGCAAATTGGGCATTGCCAAATTATTAGACGCTGAGGATGTGGATGTACCCAAACCGGATGAAAAGAGTATAATGACATATGTGGCGCAATTCTTGCACAAGTATCCCGAACCAAAGGTACGTTAGCCTTTCCAAAAACTTCTAACTCTATATTGATTTGCTTAAATTGCATTTTCTAGGGTGCTACGCGCGATGAGTCGCATGTGCAGCAAGAAGTTAATGAATTGCGTCGTTTCCTTGTGGAAAAGACAACGGAATATGAACCAATGGTTCGCATGAACACGTTTCCACGTGATTTTAGTGAATATCTACTGGCACGTTCGGAAGTCGATGCCCATTTGTCCGCTTACAATCGCCTAAAGCAATTGGTTGAGACTCAGAGCGGTTTCCTGCAGATCTCACGCCAATCGTGGGAAGAGATCAATGAGCTGTGGCAGCGTCTTCAATACCAGATGATGTACTGGCTCTGGCTGTTGGACGCTGAACTGCCCGGTGAATTTGGCATTGTGGGCAAATGGTTGGCCGAGGCCGAAAAACTGCTCATGGACAATGATATACCCAATGCAATGAATGAGGAGACTGCTGCCGTAATCAGTAGAAAGCTGGAGGAGCATAAACTATTCTTTGCCGATCTGCCACGTATACTGGCCATGTTCGAGAATGCCAAGCGATCACCTTTGGCACAACAATTGCCATTGGAGCAATTGCGTAATATGGAACGACGTCTCCAGGAGGTTGGACCCAAGGCAGCTGAGCGTAGAATTCGTTTGAAATTCCTTGAGCATAAATGCTGTTTGATTGCTTTCCTTAATCTGGTGGAGAATAAAATGCGCGGATGGACAGGAAAATACGGACAAGAAGAAAAGGTTGCCCAACAACTCGAGCAATACAAGAACTTTGTGTCGCGCAACAAGATTTTCCAAGAGTTCCAAAAAGCTTTTGTCGACATGCAACAAGTGGTCGATGAATACAAGCGTGAAGGCAATGTAGCACGCAAGGATATCAATGAAATTGATCGGTTTATGTATGAAACCGAGGAGCGCTGGAAGCGTGTCTCCATGGAACTCAAGTGCTGCCAAAACTCACTCGAGGAAGTCGTCAATTGTTGGCGCAATTGGAATCAATTGGCACCCAATTGCGAGGAATGGCTGCATCTAGCTGAACAGAAGTTGAATCAAAGCGAAGACGAACGCTTGGAGTTCTTCCAAGACATTACCGTATGGAAGGATAAGTTCGATGCACTCGGCAATGCTGCCAATTATTTGATTGCCTCCTGTGAGGAACCGATTGCCCAACAATTGCGTCAACGCCATGGCGCACTTGCCGAACGATTTGATCGTCTGTTTGCCAATACCAAACAGTATATGCACGCTGGAGATATAATACGCTCGCGTCAGGAATACAAATCGGGCATCGAGAAGCTCTCCAAGTGGCTCCGCGGTGCTGAAAGTGTGCTCGATCAACGTCAGGTGCTGGGCAACAGCGAACAGATACGTCGTTATGGTGAGCAGCTGCAGCAATTGGCCAGTGAAATTGATGACAATGAGGAATTGTTCAAGACCATTAGTCGCACTTTCCAATCGCTTATACAGGACTTGTCCCGTGATGAGGTTGACAAGATGATGAAACTGCTGAAACAAGAAAAGGAATCCCTTGTACGCATACGCGCCCAACTGCCAACCAAATTGCACTTGTTCCATCAACTGCAGATACAGCAGGAATCCCTGGAGGCGGGTCAAAAGGAAATCCATCAATGGTTGACCGAAGCCGAACAGCTTTTGGGCACACACAATCTTGGCGGAGGACGGGAAGTGCTCAATGAGCAGCTGCATAAACATAAGACATACTTCTCTAGGACTGTTTACTATCGTTCCATGCTAGAGAGCAAGAACAAAGTGTTCCAGAATCTTGTGAAGGCTGTTGCAGCCGATGATAAAATCGATACAGCTCCGGCTGCCCAACAGATGCAGCAACTGAATGAACGCTTCAATTATGTTATTCAGAATGCTGGCAAATGGGAGCAGAGATTGAGTGATGCCGCTGGAGGCTGGAGTAACTTCAAGGATAACGAGCGTGTTGTCACCGAATGGTTAACCCAAGCCGAATCCATGCTTGTCGAGAAGCACATGGAATCAAAGACCACGATTGAAACCCAAAAGTACTTCTTCGATCAGGTTAATGATCGTTGGATGAATGATCTTGTGCAATCCGCACAACAATTGCTTACAACTCTGCCGCCACAGGAGCAACCTGCTGTGGTTCAAAGTGTCGAACAGTTGCAATCGCGCTGGAAAAATGTGCTTTCTCAAGCACCACTGCATCTGCTTAAACTGGAGTTCCGTTTGGATGAGAATGCCTTCTATCAGTCGCTGAAGGACGTCGAAAAGGAGCTGCAATTGGAACAACAAGCCCTCAATCGCAACGAAGACGTCGATTCCATCCTGCAACGCAATCAACAATTCCTATTGCAACAAGATGCCGTGCCCCGTGTAGAGCGTTGTCTTCAAAATATGCAGCGCTTAGCTCAGGCGCATAGACAACAACAACCAGGTGACATTAGTCTGGATCAAGCCTACGATAATGCTAAGGCTCAGTGGCAGTTGATGTCTAACAAATTGGCTGATATGCGACAGACTCTTCAGCAAATTCCCGCACAATGGCAGGGATATCATCTGAAGTTCAATGAGATGATCGATTGGATGAACAGCGTGGATCAGAGCCTCAAGAATATTGTAAATGAAGTCAATACCATGGAGGAGTTCGAAAAGGAGAAGGTTGTTTTCCAGGTGAGCAAACATTTATAGCTAGTACCAAATTCCATTTCCAACTAAAAACCTCTACCCAAAATGTATTTATGCTTGCATGCAGCTAAGGGAACTTGTGGTAAATTAACAGCTTTTGCTTAAATCCTTTATTAATCAGTTTATTTATATTATTATATACTAATAATGTCATTTCATTCTATAGAAAATCTGCCAGGATGCAGATAACAAACGTGAGGACATGAAATGGTTGGTCAAAACCTTGGATTCCCTGCTCAGCTATGCCACTGAAGATGAGGCGAATTTGGAGCAAAAGAAACTGGAGGATTTAATTGCACGCTACAAGAATCTAATACCCACTATTGAAATAACCATGGTCAAAACAGAAGTCTTCTCCAAGTGTTACACATATCGTCGTGAAGTGCACGAAGTTGTTTGCCTGTTGACCAAGGTTAAGGACCAGACCGCCAATATACCCGCTCCCGATAGCTTGGATAGGGTAAACCGCTTGATTGAGGAGCAACAATATGCCATTAATCAGCTTGATCATCAACGTCCACACATCATGTCGATGCTACAACGTGGACGAGATCTCAGCAAGGACGTCCATGCACCTGCTTTTGTCAATACCGAAGTAAGGAATCTGGAAACTGGATGGAATCAGGCATACACTGAGACCTCCGATAAACTCCAGGCTCTCAAGGGAACTCAAGCCGTATGGAATGAGTTTGTTGATCAGAAGAACGATATATTCTCCATGTTGCAAACTGCGGAGACAGAACTTAGAGCCCTCACTCCACTGCAAACGGATCCCAAGAACGTTAGCCAAGATCTGAAATCAAAACGTGATCTGAACGTGCAACTGCAGCAGGCATCACATCAATTGTTGCCCAAGCTGCATGCCCTGAAGTCCGAGCTGGCTCCTCTGGCCGCTGCCGACAAGCGTCCCATACTGGAGAAGGAGGTCACCGAGGTCGAGAAGATGTTCTTCAATACCATGGAGCATGTGAAGGATCGTGTAGGCTACTTGGAAGACTATAGTGCCAAGTGGAACAACTACAAGACTCGCCTGGCCGAACTACAGGAATGGGCCAACAAGGTGGCGCCCAAGAACATTGAAGCCTTGCAGTCGGAGGATCTGACGCCCGAGGAACGCGTGGTCAAGGTGCAATCCTTTAAGCGTATACTCGGTGAACGTATGAAGCAACTGGATTTGTTGGCTGCCGATGCATCTGAGCTAGCGCCCAAGGAAGGCAACGTGGCCGAAGCGAAGCGTCTGAAGGGTGAAATCTCCAAATTACAAGAGGTTCTCAGTGCTATCAATCGCAATGTGGACCATCAATCACAGGCCGTCCAGGAAGATTTGGTCAATTGGCAGCAATTCCAGGCTGGATTGCAACAGATCAAACCGGCGGTGGAGCAAAGCGAAGTTAAGGTAAATAATATAGTTCCTAAGCCGATTACACTTGATGAAGCCGTTGCCATGCAACAAACTGCCAAACAATTTGAAACACAATGCCTGGAGCAATTGGACAAACTCCATGGCATTTCAAATATCAGTCATAAAATGTTATGCAAAACCAATGCCCCTGATGAATTAGATGCCATGCACTCCCGTTGGACGGCAGTCCATGAAAATGCAAAACAATCGAGTGCCAAGCTCGAGAAACTTGTTGCCAATTGGCAATCCTTTGATGCCGATAGCGCCAAATTGGAGGATTGGATCAATCAGGGTCAACAGTTGATGGGTAAGCGTCCGACGGTTCTAAATACTCCCCACATTGATAAGCTCGAGAAGGAGCTGGTCAAGTTGAAATCCTTCAACAATGAGATTTCCCAGCAGCAGGCAAAACTAGTTGCACTTGGCCAAAATGGCGATCAAATTAGCTTGCATTTGGCGCCAGAGGGCGCTGCTGCTGTCAAGGATCGTGTAAACGTTATGAAGGGAAAATTGCAAAAACTTTCCGAGGCCACGCGCGGTAATATCAATGAAGTGTCCGATGCCATCATTTCACGTCAGGATTTCAATGCCAAGCTGGTGAACTTCTCCAACTGGATGGAACAGTTACGCAACCAAGTTTCGCAAGTAGAGGAAATCAATCCAGAACGTGTGGAGACAAGTCTGCATGTGATTCATGCCTTGCTCCAGGAGCATGCCGATAAGAAGCCCAGTTTTAATGCCATCTACGATGAGGTTAAACAATTGGCTTTGGGTGCCACGCCCGAGGAGTCGAATGCTCTAAATGATGCCTACACCGCGCTGGTGGTTAACTACCAGAATTTGGAGTCCAATATGCTGCAAAAGAAGGCAGCTCTTGAGAAGTGGACAGAACTCTTGGGCTGGAAACATGACACTGAATCGCATTTGAACTATTTGAAACATCAACTGGACAAACCGGAGGGACCTGCTGTAGAGGAACTTCAAAAGGTTGTTCAGGAGATCGATCATTTGGGTGAAGGTTTAAGCTATTGGAAGGATCAGGCCAAGCAGATCGATGAAAATCCAGCTATACAATTGCGTGATGCCCTTTCACGTCGCCCTCTGATTGCCACACAGCTTGTCAACGATGTAGAGAACAAGTTGGAAAATCTCAAGATGCGTTCACAGAACCAGCAACAACAATTACAACAGATGACGGTGCGCAAGGATAAATTCCATGCCCTAGAACATAACTTTGGACAGGCTCTGCAGGAGAATCGTGCCAAACTTGAGGAGATCCTTAAGAAGCATCCCACTCTCAATAATATTGACCAAATTATTGCCGATCTGGTGGCCCTCAATGATGCCCTCAAATATCAATCGGATCTTAAGGATCGCATTCATGACGAAGGATCGTTGCTGATGCGTGAAGATATTGCCAGCATGCCGGCCATCCAAGAGAGTCTCTTGATTCTCGATAAGAACTATGATTCGCTGCAAAATGAGATCGCTGATCGCATACAGAAATACAATCTGATTAGTCAGGCATTGAGAGAGTATGCCGAGTCAAAGGATAAGTTCTCAAAGGAGCTCAAAAAAGCAGAGGATCTGTTCAATGCCATACCCCAACAGCCAGGCGATGAAACTGAGTTGCATCAAGCTTTCGAAAAGACCCGCAAGACCATGGAGCAACTGCGCAAGTCCAAGATGAATTTGGATGAGCTTGATCGTCGTGGCAACAATGTTTGCAAGCTCTTCAGTGCCATCGGGGAAGCAGTGCCGCAAGAGGTGCCACAAGAAGTCGCCACAGCCAAGCAACAGTGGCAGGATCTCCACGATAAGACCGCCAAGAATGCACATGTTTATGAAACGGAGGCAGTTATCTGGTCTCAGATTGAGGACGCCAAAAAGGATTTGTTGCCATGGTTATCGGAAACAAACCAAGGACTCTGCGATGCTGCAGACAATTCGATTGAAATTGAATTTGGACCAATGCGTTTAAGCAAATATCGCACTGAACTACCATCCTACCAGTCCCTTAAGGACACCATCAAGGAAAAAACAAATGATCTGGTTAAGATCAACAACGGTGCAGAGATTCCCGCTTTGACCGCACTCAATCAATTGCTCTCGGAACAATTTGCTGAGGTTAACAATAATGCAGATCGCCTGAGTGCCGTTACAACCTCCTTCAATGATCAGGAACAGGAGCTGAGGAGACGCACAAAAATCGCTGGGGAACAGGTTAGCAAATTGCGTGAACAACTTATCAAATGTGACGATATGTCTGGTGATAACAACAAGATCATGGAACGTTTGCTTCAATGTCGTGCCCTCCGTGCTCAATTGGAGAACAGTGGCAACGAAATTGAGAATATTAAACAAAATGTCGATGAATTGCGTAATCTTTATCCCACTTTCAATGAGTCCATTATACCCAAGGAGCTCAACAATGTACAGAAACGCTACGAGGGTGTTGATCTCTATGCCAAGAAGATCGAGAGTTCTCTGCTGCAGTTCCTCAAGAAGTTCCATGCCGATAAGGTTGGTATGCTGAAGCGTCTGATTGCCACACAACGCGAGAAGGTGGCCTGGTGTCAACCCGAGTCATCCAGCGATAAATACAATTTGGATGTAAAGAAATCTTCGCTGCAGGAGGTTAGCAAGAGCATCGATGATTGCAAATTACGTCATGCGGAAACATTGAAATCTCTGGAAATGCTTAAAGCTGTGGAATCACCACAAAATCTTGCCGAATTGACCAACGACGCTCAGTTGATGGATAGCGAAATGAAGGCGTTGCAGGATAGCTTTGATCGCATTAAGGGTATTCTCGATGAGAATGTCGATCTCTGGTCTCAGTACGAACAATCGAATGAGCAAATTTCCAATTGGCTACGCGATGTTGAGGGTCGTGTCAAGGCGGAGACAAGCAATCAGGTTAATCTGCCCGAAGTTCCACAGAAACTACAGGAATTGGCCGTACTCCAGCAGGATATACTCTCACATGAGCCCATTATTAACAACTTGGAGCATACTTCTCAACAGCTGATCGCCAAGAATCCCGAGGCACGCATTGGACAATTTGTCAGCCATCTTGTGCAACGTTATCAGACTGTTGCCAAGAGTCTGGCATCGCATATTGATAAAATACGTGGTGCCCAAGCATCCAATGCCAACTTTGGTAAGGCGTCGAAGGACTTTAATGAATGGTTCGGCGATGCCAAGATCGAGTTCCAGGAACTGGCACGTATGGGATCTCCAGGATCCTCCTCAGCAACTGCCCAGCAATTGCAAACGATTAAAAACTATCTCAAAACGTTTGACAATGGTCAACTTTTGCTAAATAATGCCGTCGACATTGGGGAAGCTCTTTATCCAGTGGTTTCCCCTGAGAATCGTGAGAAAATCCGTGCAGATCTGCGCCAAATGCGCGAGAAATTCGATTATTTGCGGGATGAGGCGAATGCGTTGCTGCAGCAGGTGGAGGGAGTACTCATCCAGAAGACATCCATTGAGGAGAGCTATACACAGGTCTCACACTACCTCAATGAATCCAAGGCCAAGGTAACCGCTGGAGATGAACTCTATCCCACTCTGGCTACCAAGAAGGCAGCTCTACAAAACTATAAGACCCAATTGCAGGAGATTACGTTGCACAAGAATGCCCTAAAGCAATTGCACGACAAGGCTGTAACCCTCTGTGACGACGAGTCAGAACGTAAGACAGATGAATCCATACAGGAGTATACTGCGCTCTCCAAGAAGATTTCGGATCGCATCAATACCGTGAGCAATCATGTGGTCAAACATGAAGCCTATGATCAGGTTTTGGAAAAGGCACAAGATTGGCTTAATACTATCAAATCAGAGGCAATAGATATCTTGAATGAAACAACTTTCGAGAAAGAAGGCGCCGAGGAGAAACTGATAGTAGTGGAGAATTTATTGCAGCACAAACCGGAGGGAGACTCCATATTTGACACATGCCACAAGTTGCTGGAAACTGTGCTAACCCAAACCCATCCCAAGGGTCATCCAGCGCTGCTCAAGGGCTTCGAGGAACCCAAACAGGCGTGGGAGGAATTCATGACCCTATGTGAGGATTCATTGGTGAAACTCAAGCAGCTTTGCTCGAAATGGGATGAATTCGATTCGATCATTGAGGAGCTCGATAACTGGATGAAGAACGTCGAGTCTGTGGTTAAGAATCAGAACCTTAAGAGCACGGCTGAGGCAAAGGGAGCCCATTTGAAGCAACTGCAGGAATGTGCCAAGGATATCGAGAAGCGAGGCACTGCCATCAACGAGCTCATGGATCAGGGACGTGAAATTGAGGGAGAAACTGATTTGAACCTGAAATTGTCGCGTCTCAATACACGCTATCAAACGCTGAAGAACCTGTGCAAGGAATCGATTGCAAAGTACACCAACTACGTAAAGGATCACGATAGTTTCGATAACGATTATGAGCAGTTCAAGGAGAATCTGCAGAGCTGTGTCAACGAGCTGGCCAAGACCAATGACATCGTTGGCGATCAGAATGTGTTGCAAGATCAACAAAACAAACTGCGTGAGATGTCGGACAAGAGAATTACCGATTCAACTGTTTTCGAAAGTCTCATCGATCGCGGCGAGAAGCTCTACGGACACACAAGTCCCGATGGTCGTGAAATCATCCGTCAACAGCTTAGGACACTACGCACCCTGTGGGATAATTATACAGATGATTTGAATTCCGCAACGCATAAGATCGATCAGTGCCTGCTGCAGTTCAATGAGTTCAGCATTGCCCAGGATCAGCTGACCAAGTGGCTGAAGGATGTTGACAAGGCCATGCAAAGTCACACGGAACCAAAGACAACGCTACAGGAGAAACGTGCTCAGTTGCAAAATCATAAACTATTGCATCAGGAAATTACCACGCACAATGTTCTAGTAGACAATGTCTGCGACAAGGCTCAGATCTTGGTTGATCAAATCAAGGATAACTCACTGAATGTCTATTTGCAGTCGATCAAGCAATTGTTCCAGAACATTGTACAAAAATCCGATGAGATTCTACACAATTTGGAGAACTGTGTCCATAAGCATAATGAGCTCAATAATGCATTAAATGGAGCCAAGACCTGGATATCAAATGAGAAGGCAAAGTTGCTGGAATGTGACGATGCCTATGGTGAGAAGGCTGATATTAAGCGCAAGATTGAGACTCTCGGACAGTTGGCACAAAATAAACCACAGGCCATGAAACTAATTGGAGAAATCCGTGCTCAGTTTGAAAATGTGAAACCTGCCACGTCGGAGAAGGGTATTGAGGTGTTGGAGAAGGAAATTGATGAACTTGAGACGACCATGAAGAGTCACTTTGATGACATCGAGGGCATTGAAGGCAAGCAGAAAGATGTACTCGCTCAGTGGGATAAATTCGAAAGTAATCTCGAAGAACTCACCAAATGGTGTCGCAATGCTGAGGCCGTTTTCCGCGACCAACAGCTCAAGTCGACGTTGCACGAGAAGGTCGAACAAATGGACAAGTACAAGATCCAACGTGAGCTCATTCTGCAAAAGGAGAAAGAGATCGATGCCTTTGGAGATATGGCGCACTCTCTGCTTAACAACTGTGGAGCCGATCGCCTAAAGACATTGACCACTCAGATCACAAATCGCTATCAATTGCTGCAAGTGCTGAGCAAGGAGGTCGTCAATCGTTGGTCGAATCTTGTGGATGATCATCAATTCTATCAGGATAAATACAACGAGATTGATTTGTGGTTGCAACCAATTGAAAACCAATTGGAGAAGGCTCTTAAGGACGAGCCCACACAGAGTTCGAATATCCTGCAGGTCCTGTTGTCCGAGAAGGAGCAGGCCGAGAGCTTGTTTGCTGCTCTGAATGCCGCCGGCGAGAAGGCTTTGCCCGAGACCTCAACACAGGGAAGAGAAAAGATTCGCAAGGATTTGCGTGACATACGCGATCGTTGGGATAAACTTGATGAGGGCATACGCAATCTGGAGAAACGTCAGGAGGCACAGACCGTACAATTGTCGAGCTATCAAGATATACTAGGACAAACCGTCAACTGGTTGGATCAGGTCGAAAAGTTGCTGAACAATGAGAATCCAGCTACCTGGACAAGTGCCCAAGAGATTCGCTCCAAGTTGTACAAATATAAGGCAACCAATCAGGACATTAACTCACATAAGCGTATTGTTGAGGCTGTTAACGAAAAGGCGGCAACCCTGCTGACCACTGCAGCTCCAGCCAATGCCGATGAGATTGCCAAATCGGTAACGGAAATCAATAAGCGTTACGAACAAGTTGGTCAGAATTGTGCCAAATTGGTAGCCGACTTGGATGCCGCTTTCGAGGTGTACCAACAATTTAGTGAACTGCAAAAGGCACAACAGGATTACCAGAAGAATCTGTGGGATCGCTTGACCGGTTACTCTGATTACTCCGGCAACAAGGCAGCTCTCCAGGCGCGTCTGCAAAAGATCAATGAAATACAGGATGCTCTGCCCGAAGGAGTCGCCAAATTGAAGGCTCTTGAGGATCATATTGAGAGCCATGCCAGCAATATTCCTGCACGTTCCAAGGAAGCCATGACACGCGATTTGGCCAATTTGCATGCAGATTTCGAAAAGTTCAGCGGTTCATTGACCGATGTGAAGAGTGGGCTTGAAAATCGGCTGCAGCAATGGAGCGACTATGAAGTCGATCTGGATCGCCTGATCAATTGGTTAAGCGAAGCTGAGAACGCACTCAAGAACTACAATTTGAAGTCATCGTTTGAAGAGAAGGAAGAACAATTGAATCGCTTCCAATCGTTGACACAGAATCTTCGACAAAACGAGGCGGACTTTGAGAAAATGAAGGATGATACCTCGGAGTTGGTACAAAGTTCAGGAGAGACAAGAATTGCAGTAAATGTTCAACAAGTCTCCTCACGCTTCCAATCCATTCAGGCTACAGCCAAGGAGATTCTCAAGAAGTGCGAACAGGCTGTCCAGGATCATGGACATTTCAATGAGAAATATAAGCAATGCTCCGATTGGTTGGCCAATGCTCAGGCACGTTACGACGACTGCAGTGATCTGTCCACGGTTGCATCCCGGGATGATCTTCTAAAGAAACAACTGATCATTCACGAGCTCTTGGCCCAGCAGCCAACGGCTACTCAGCTGCTAAACAGCACTGTCGAGTTGGGTGAGAAGTGTTATAGTTCCACGGCCACCGAAGGACGTGATGCCATTCGTAGTCAATTGGATGACTTGACCTTCGATCAGCTCTTTGATAACATTGCCAGTACAGCGCGTAAGATTCAGGATAAGATTGCTAAATGGTCTGGTTTTGATGAGACTGCCGACAGTCTAAAGGCCTGGCTGGATAGTGTTGAGCGTGAATTGCCCGCGGACATTGAGCTGAAGACAACTCTCGATGAAAAACGCAATAAATTGCAGGCCTATCGCGATGTTGTTAACGATATCAACAATCATCAAGTTGAAGTGGGTAATCTACAGGAAATTGCCGCTAATCTGCCGGAGAAAACCGAACATGTTGATCAGTTGCTTAAGGATATCAACGATCGCTTTGGCAAACTACAGAAACGCGCTCAGGGCTACGTCGAACGCTATGAGGGCATCGTGAGTGCCCATCAGCAGTATTCGAAGGCTGTTATGGATGCCCAGGAGTTCATCGATGCCACCATGAACACTGTGCACTATTGGGGTGATCTCGATTTGGAGCAGACCTCGTTGCATACCAATCTCGATCGTCTGAAGAATCTGAAGGCAAGTCTGGCCGATGAGTTCCCGCGTGTGGATCAAGTTAGAGCTCTGGGCGAGAAGGTTATTCCCGGCACGGTGGATGTGGGACAAGTGAATATCAAGTCTCAAATTGATACCACGCAACAGGAATGGGAAGGACTCCTGGCGGCCATTAGTTCTACGATCGAAGCAATTGAATCCCGCCTCCAACAATGGTCGGAGTATGAGCAGTTGAGGGACCAATGCTTGGCCTGGATTCGTGATACGGATAACGATCTACATGCCATTGATCTGAAGGAGGATCTACCCAGGAAGCGTGCCCAATTGGATGCTCTGAAGGCATTGCAGGGTGATGTGCGTGCCAAGGAACTTGAGGTCGACAATGTGACCGAGAAAGCACAGACTCTGTTGAAGGGAGCCACAACCACACGAGCTTCGGGACCTGAACTTGTCACCAAATATCAGCAGATCTTCCACAAGGTCAAGGACTTGAATAATCGCTGGCAACAGTATGTGAGCACCCACGAGGACTTTGATAATTCGATCTCTGAGTGTGCCTCATGGATAAATGGCATTAAGGAGAAGCTTGACTATTGCTCCGACATGTCATCGATGAGTCAGAATGAACTGGACAAAAAGTTGGCTACCATTCAGGATGTAATTCTGCTAAAGGACGAAGGATCAGCTCGTGTACTCAAGATCTTGGAGCAGGCTCAGCATGTGCTAGCAAATACTGCTCCCAACGGTCATGAGGCCATCAACAAGGAGCTTTCCGAACTTCAGGAACTCTGGTCTGGAATTGCGCTGCGCATTATGGATGTGAAAGCAAATCTTGATGATTCGATTACCCAATGGTCTGGCTTCTTGGATCAGGTGCAGAATGTGCGTAAGTTCAATGAATGGTTGGACACACTGCTCAAGGAATTGTCTGAGCATCAGACCACAATGACGGAGAAGCGGGCACAGCTCGATCGTGTTAAGACCACCGAGGAAAAGGTGCGTGTCGAGAAAATCGATGTGGATTCGTTGAAGATTCAAGCTAAGGAAATGATTGCCAGCGGTCAACAGAGTCAGGCCGCCTTCCAGGCACAAAAAGTGCTGGATAACTTCGACGAACTCTTTGGCAAGACACAGAAATTGCTGTCCGATCGTCAGGATCAGTATAGAGATCATCGTTTGTTTAAGGAAGCCTATGATGATCTTGTGAGCTGGATAAGTCGTGCCCGCGAGAAGTTCCCCGCATTGAAACAGAGCAGTCTTAGCGATAAATTGGCTATTGAAAACGCCGTTCAGGCAACGGAGGCACTGCTTAATAAGCAGGCTCAGGGTGAACTTTTGGTCGAGCACTTGGTGCACACGGGTGAAGTGGTACTGGCAAGTACTTCGAGCCAAGGCCAAGAGATCATACGCAATGATATACGCGCTTTGCGTGATAGCTTCGAAAGTTTGTTCCGCGAGATCAATCAGCAGAAGGAGAACTTGGAAGTTACCATGGTACAATGGCGTGCATATAAAGAGGAGTATGAGCGTCTCATGGAATGGCTACAACAGATCGATATACTTGTCAAGAACCACAAACTCAATCTCTGCCCCAATTTACCCGACAAGGAGAAACAAGTGGCCGATATGCGTGAAGTGATGTCACGTCTAGAGAAGGGCAAGGATGACATTGATAAGTTTAATGCCTCCGCAGCGGGACTACTGAAATCCCACCTCGATAGCTATGTCAACAATCAGCTACGTCACTTAGGATCTATGTATCAAGTTCAGGTCAATTTGGGCAAGGATGTGCTCAAGAAGGTCGAAACGAATCGCGATCAGCATCGTGAATACGATGCCAACCTGAAATCTGCCAAGGAATGGATTGCAAATGCCAAACAAACGATTCAATCAGCGGGTGAAGGAGCCGGTTCTAAGGAGGCTCTTCAACGTCGTCTCGAGCAAATCCAGGACTTAATACGCAATCGTGAACTCGGACAGAACCTGGTTCATACTGCCATCAACAATGGCGAGAAGATTATACGCAATACACGCTCCGATGGACGCGATGCCATTAACAATGAAATGAAGGAGCTGCAAACCGACTGGGATCGTTTGGTTAAGAAAATGTCCACCGCCAAGGTGCAACTGGAGACGAATCTTCTTCAATGGGCCGACTACAGCTCCAGCTATACCCAACTGCAGCAATGGATCACAGATCGTGAAGCCAAGCTTCAGCAGGCCTGTGAGCAAAAGATTATCAAGTCACAGCGGGGTCAACCTGGTCTTAGCAGTGGTTTGAGCGAACGCAAGGCAAATCTCCGACAGACCAATAACATTGTCCAGGACATTGTCTCGTTTGAACCGATGATTCAATCGGTTACTTCGAAGGCTTCCGATCTACAACAGGGTGCTCCTGCTACAGAAATCTCTGACAAATACGAGAACCTAACAAAACAAGCTAAGGATCTGTATGCCAAACAGAAGAATACAATCGATAGTTATCAGGCTTTAATTGATGCGGGCAATGATTTTGCCAGCTGGCTAAGGAACGCCAAGGAGCGTCTTAGCAAGTGCTCTGAACCAACGGGAGATAAGCAAGCTTTGGCAGAGAAAACACATCAATTGAAGATTTTGCAGGGAGAAGTGCCCGAAGGTTCCGTTAAGCTGCAAAATGCCTTGGCACAGGGTGAGATCGCTTGTCGCACCGCAGAGCCAGAGGATTGTGCCATCATCGAAGAGGAGGTGGCCCTGCTGCAGGAGGAATTCGATGCTTATGTGGAAGCACTCAATAAGGCTAAGGATTACCTAGAAGTGGGCATTGTCAAGTGGTCCGACTATCAAGATCAATACACCGAAGCTCTAGAATGGCTAACCAAAACAGAAGCTTTAGTGCAATCTTACAATAAACTACAGGATAGTTTAACCCAAAAGAAGGTAGTGCTGGAGCAATTCCAGGGACATTTGCAAACATTGTTCGATTGGCAAAAGACCTTGGATCACCTTAATATGAAGGCACAAGTATTGTTGGAAACCTGCTCTGATACAAGGATCAGCAATGCCATTATGCAGCTGACTACCAAATACAATGCCCTTCTGACCTTAGCCAAGGAAGTTATGCGACGCTTGGAGCTACACTACCAGGAACATCAGCAGCATCATACTCTCTACGAGGAATGCCAATCTTGGATTGAAAATACTCGCGAGAAACTTGCAGATTGTGAGCAAATTCCTGGTACCCTCAACGAGGTGCAAATCAAACTTAACACGGTTAAGAACTTGAGACAAGGCTTTGAAACTGGTCAGAATAAGCTGCGCTATTTGTTGGAACTAAAGGAGAAGGTGATTATGAATACCGAACAAAATGGTGCAGCCAAGATACAAGAAGATACCGAAGCCCTGAAACAAGACTTTGATAAACTTCTGGTGGATCTCAATGATGTGCGTCAGAAGTTGGCAAATCGTATGGCCCAACTTGAGGAGATCTTTAAGCTCTATAAGATACTGCTCGAGTGGCTGGAAGATATTGAACCCAGTGTTAAGGCCAGTGAGGAGTATCTCAATGATTTGAGTGAGAAGCGTGCCGCGTTGGAAAAGTTCCGTGTTACACAGCGTGACATCAATGGACACAACGATATTGTCGAGAAGATCAATGCACGTTTGCGCGAGGATGCTAGTCTGGATAAGAATGATTTCCAGCCGGGTCTAAGCAAGTTCGAGGATCTGCAGGCGCAGGTGAACAAGATCATTGAGTCACTGGAGAATCAAGTGAACAATCATGAGAAGTATAAGCAAGCCTATAATGAAATACAAGATTGGCTGCGCCGCACACGTATCGAGGTGGAACAATGTGCCGACTGCCATGGGGAGAAGGATCAAGTTGAGGATCGTCTTAATCGTCTTGGCGATATTCAAGCCACATCGATGCATGGAAAATCGCTGCTTGATGCGTGCGAAGAGCTCAGTCAGGCCGTGATCGCAACGAGCGGTAATGAGGGACAAGATAATGTCGCCCAAGAGATCAAGCACTTGAATAGTGAATGGGAAAGTCTACAAGCGATTTCCCGAGATGCTCGTTCTGGTCTTGAGACATGTCTGGCCGCTTGGCAGACATTCCTGCAGAAATTCAACAAGATTCATTTGTGGATTGAGACAATGAGCAAGCGCGTTGCCAAATCTCATGAAGGCGATAATAAAACCCCCGAAGATTTGGTCAATGCCAAGGTAAGCCACAACTCCGTCTCTCTCTTCTCTCACTCACAAATGTCGCACGCAACGCTAACCAAAAAGTATAAATCAAATTACTAAAACAAAATATGAGAGTGCACTAAGTAGTTTGTAATAAACAAAATTGATAATAGAAATGTCTAACTGAATCCGCATACTAAAATCCCACTAATTCTTTCAGCTAATCACTTAATCACAATTGCAGCTAATCATTTTACACACAGCTTTAACATGCTTTTATGTGCCTATTTTCATATATCTTGAATCAATTGATATTAACTTGTTAACTTTCTGCAGAAACTGCTGGATGAGGTGCTTGCTGAAAAGGAGAACGTTGAGGATTTGAATGACAACTGTGAGCTATTGATGGAGCAGAGCGCCTGTACTCGCATACGTGATCAGACCATTGAGACTCAAGCCAATTACACCAAATTGTTGACTGCTGCCCAAGGTCTGGTGGCGAAGATCGAGAAGAATCTGTCAGACCACACCGAGTTCCTCAACTACAAGAAGGAAATGGACGCTTGGATTGAGAAGGCACAACAGGTGCTCCAGGATTGCAGTATCGATGGCAATGCCACTGTTATTGCCCAGAAATTGGAGACTGTTAATGTAAGTTTTACTTTAAAAACTATTGGGTAGCCCACACCTTAATCGAGCTAACTTTAACTACTTAACTAAGAATGTTTATAAGCTGTAAATCTATATAAAACTTTGCCTTCCTTTACAGTCATTGTCCTCCCATCTGCCTGAGGGTCAGCACTTACTGGCCATGGTCCAAGATGCCTACTCGAAGGCCTCCAACATTACACCTGAGGATAAGCAGGAGAAACTGCGTGATCTGATGACTAAGGTGCGTGAAGATTGGGATGCTTTGGGTCTGGCTGTTAAGCAGAAATTGAGCGACTTGAAACAAGCGCAAAATCGTTGGAATGATTTTGCCCTGAATAAGGATAAGCTAGACAAATGGCTTGTCGAAGCGGAGAAGACATTGAAAACGCCGCCAGAGACAAAGGGTGAACTGAGTGAGATGAAAACTCTGCTGGAACGCTATAAAACGCTCGGCAATGAGCTCAAGCAGAAGGGCAACGATCTGGAGCAGTTAATGTCGGAGGCACGTGATCTGGGCACTGAAGTGGATGCCGTGAATCGTCTACAGTCACGTTGTGATAAGCTCAAGAACGATTGTGCTGGATATATTAAGGATTTGGAACAGGAAATGCTTGACTATACTGCATACCATCAGAGTCTGCAGGATGTCGAGAAATGGCTACTGCAAATCTCTTTCCAATTGATGGCCCACAATTCGCTCTTCATCTCGAACCGTGAACAGACCCAGGAGCAAATCAAGCAACACGAAGCGCTGCTCGGGGAAATCCAAAAATACCAAACAAATCTTGATGATCTAAACGCCAAGGGACAAGCGCAAATCAAGCGCTATGAGCCCACAACTCGTGAAATTCGTCCAACTGTCGAGTCTCAACTGAAGAACATTCAGGACAGTTACAATTCGTTGCTGCAAACCTCAGTGCAGATCAAGAATCGTCTAATGGAATCACTAGCCAAGTTCAAGGAGTACGAAGATACTTTGGACAATATCATGCGCAATTTGGAAGCCTATGAGCCAATTATACAAACTGAACTCGATGCACCGGCTACGAGCTTAGAGTTGGCTCAAAACCAGCTCAAGTGTGCCCAGGATATGCAACATAAGTTGAACAATGAAAAGTCACGACTTGCTGCAGCTGTGCAGGCCTGTGAGGCAGCTACAGCATCGATAAGTCGACCAAGTTCTCCACTGGAAACTGCCATGCATGCGATACCCGAACGTGAACTGATGGTGCGCGCCAAGCTGGAAGATCTGCTTGATCAGGTATGTTAATGAATCTCTAAAGGAATGCTTTTTGTAGTAAACTATGAACTGGAAATGTAAAGATTTCTTTAAGTGAGAAGTAGTAAGCTTCTATTACTTATGATTTTCGTTCAGTTTTAATAGCTAATCTGTTAATTTTTTTAATTTTTCTTAACCCAAAAAACTTTTCTTTTTATGACATTTTATTTACTTAACTTTAATTTAATTTTTACCCCTAACCATCCACAAAAACCCAACACTGCTCCTAACTATTGTTTGCCGCACCGTAACTGTTGTTAAACCGCACTACCACGCCCACTTTTTGCCACCGCCTGCCTGCTCCTACTATTTAATATTGTTTATGGCCAACAAAAAGCCAATGCCAAATACTCAGAGCTCAACGGAAAATGTCGACGACGATGATGTCGATAACGTTGAGCTCAGTGAAGTGAATGAGGCTTTATTGGATCCAATTGCTCACGAGCGTATTGCCAACTATCGTAGAATAGTACGCTTGAATAGTGCACACGTGAGCAAACTGAATGCACTTGTCGCTAAGGTAAGACATCAAGATCAGTTAACAAAGTTGTCGGCGGCTTTGGCTTAAACATGCTGCAATTTGATACTAACAAGTTCATAGTTGTCGTAACTGAATCTTAACATATTTACAATTAGTTTTCTAAACTTACACGATTATTTAAATTTTTTTTTTTAAGATAAAACAAAAAAAAAAATATTTAAAATTAAATTAGGTAAAATATGAAATTTTAGAACTTTATTCAAATCAATACAAATTTTTTTTTAAATTTTCAAATCATCAATTCATTTAAACACTTTAAACTAACTATTCCAATTTATAATCGCAGGTGCAATCCCACTTGGGTGGTTTGACTGCATCCGTTAGCGAGCTGGAGCAACAGCAGAAACAGCGCGCCGAACTGCAGGATTGGGTTAAGAAGCAACAGAGCTCTGTCTCTGACTGGCTGATGCGTCCCTGCAAACTACGTTCTGAGGCCGCACAACAGGAGCTGGTGTCCATGAATGATTTGCTTAATTCCATTGGAGACAAGCGTTCCCAGCTTATGTTGGAAATGACTGGATCATGTAAGTTTAACAGAAAAACTATTAGAAAAATATCATCTTATACTGCTTTTATCTCATTTCAGTGGGTGATGAGGATACAGATTTGGATGACAATATTGACAAACTGGAATCGGAGTTGATGGATGCCATTGCCAAGAAGCAGGCTGGTCAAAATGTCATCGATGGTTATCGCCAAGGCATGCAAGATGTTCAAAATTGGTTTGATACTCTAATCAAACGCATGGATGTCTTGGATCGTGGTTCGGGACTGAACTGTGCACAGAAAATGGCTGCAATTAATGAGATCAAGAACGAATACGAACTGCAGGGACATCCCAAGATTCAAGAGCTTAAGGGCAAGGCAGCCCAGGTGGCTGAGGTGATTAGCAATCTGGATGGCCAACAGGTGGAAGAGCAAATGAAATCGTTGGATCGCCGTTTTGCTGATCTGGGCAAACGCATTGATCGCAAGGCACAACTGTTGGATGTTACCAACAAGGGAGTCGATGGAGCCAAGGGTGAAATCGAGCAGCTCCAACAGTGGGTTAAGCAGCAAATCGATGAACTCCAAGCACCTGCAGCACTTGGCTTCTCACCCAAAGATGCCGAGGCACGTCAGCAAAAGATCAAGAGTCTGATGAAGGATGCGGAGGCCAAACAATCTTTGGCTGATGTGCTAGAGAAGCGCATTGCCAATATGCAGCCCGAATTGGAGTCGGCAGAATACGCTCAATTGGAGTCCGCACTGCGTAATCTGAACAGCGAGAATCGTAATCTGTCTGGTGTCCTCAAAGCTGAACTGGACAGAGCTCTGGAGGCCAGCAAGGCACGTAAAGCTCTTGAAAACGATTTGGACAAGGCTCGTCAGTGGCTCAAGTCAAAGATCTCTGAGGTGCGCAAACTGCCAGTGTATCACCCCTTGACCTCCACGGAGATTGAGAAGAAAATTCAGGAGAACAAGAAATATGATGATGATGCCAAGCAATTTAATGATAGCGTTCTCAGTGATGTGCAGCGTCAGGCCGCAAATATTATGAAGGATTGCGGTGATGCTGACAAGGCGGCATTGCAGAAAATACTGGATGAAATCGCAGCCGACTATCAGACACTGAAAGATGAGAGTGCTAAACGTGGCAAGTCCCTGGATGATCTGCTCCAAGGACGCAAAGCCTTTGAAGATTCCATGAAGAATATGGGCGATTGGTTGAACGAAATGGAAACTGCCACCGAGGGTGAATTGCGTACCACAAGTTTGCCCGTTCTCGAGGAGCAGTTGGCCCACTACAAGAAACTGATGCAGAATGCCGACAATATGGGTGGAGTTATCAATGATGTGTCCGAACAGGGCAAGAGTATTTTGCCCACACTGAGCAATGCTGATAAACTGAAGCTAAACGATGACATCAAGAACATGAAGGATCGCTTTGGACGCATCAAGCAAACGATCAGTGATCGTGCCAACACTTTGGGTGATCACATCAAGAAATACAAGGATGACAAAAATCGTTTGGCCGATTGCAGTCAGTTCCTTACCACAATTCAGCAGCGTATGCGTGAACTGAATCGTCCCATTGGCTCTCGAATTGAGGATGTGCAAGATCTCTTGGGCTCTTACGAGGGTATATTGAAGGAACTCAAGGATAGCAAGAACAAAATGGGTGACATGCAAATGGATGATCTACCCGAGCTGCAGAGCATTCTGACACAACAGGATGACATGATCAAAATGATTGAGGATCAGTTGGCTCATCTACGTCAGTTATTGCTGCTTCGCGAACAGTTTATCGCACTGATCAATGAGATTATTGCCTTCATTATGAAGTACACCGATGTCATCATCGACATTGAGAACTCCCCCGACAGTCTGGAGGACAAGATCAACAAATACGATAATGTTATTGTCAAGATCCAAGAATGCGAGGGTCTCCTGGCTTCAGCCAACGACAAGGGACAGAAGATTGCGTCCGAAGGAAATGCTGCGGATAAGAATAGCATCACCGAGCAGTTGCAATCACTGAAGAATCAATTGCAGAATCTTCGCAAGGCTGTCGAATCACAGCGTCAGAAGCATCAATTGCAACTTGAATCCCACAAGAAGATGGCTGCCGATCTGAGTGATATTCTCGATTGGTTACACAGCAATGAGGGTCCTGCCAAGTCCCGCCCTCTTCTGGACCGTGATCCGGAGTCTGTAGAGCGTGAGCTGCAAAAACATCAGTCTCTCAGTCAGGACATCAATGACCATCTGCAGAAGTTCAATAAAATCAACGATAGTGTCAAGACCGAGTTGGGCATGCCCAGTTCTTTGCTGGAAATGCTTTCCGAGGGTCGTTCTTTGGTCGCATCACTGCCCCATGAGCTGGAAGAGCGCGAGAAGTATTTGAAGAACAATCGCGACTCACGTTTGGAGTACATGCAACTTGTGGCCAAATTCAATGATTGGGTGCATGAGGCTGAGCTCCGTTTGCAGAACAGCCAACATGGCATTGATTATGAGCATCTCGTGCACGATTTGGATGAACACAAGATCTTCTTTAGCAACGAGGCGCCCATCAGGAATTTGGTACACAAGCAAATTCAGGAAGCATCCGACAAGATTTGGTCCTCTCTAAACAACTACGAGCAGTCGGAATTGTCAGCCGAACTGGCACAATTCCAAACGAAATTAGCCAACACTCTGGCCAATGCCAAGACCCAACAAAGTGAGCTCGAAAAGGAAGCAGAACGCTGGCGTGAATACCAACAGTCCATCGATCGCGTCAAGGCCACAATTGAGCGTACCAAATTTAATGATGAACCTGTACAGAATTTGGCTGGTTTACACTTTAATATTCAGAAGCTGTCGCATGCCATTGGAAATGTGCAGGTAAGTTAAAAATATACAACAAAAAAACAGATATATTGATTTTATAGCTTATGTTTTAACAAGTATTTATAGAGTGTATACTACTGTACTATATGCATATATAGCGCATTCGTTCAATTGATATATTACTTAGTAAACTCACATTTTTAAAAGCTTTTTTCATAGTCAGTTAAAGCAAATCTTGGTTTATGGTAAACAAAGAGTAGATAATCTAGTTTTCATTATAATAAACTTGTTTCTTTCGGCAAAATCCTCTAAAAATATGCAAAATTAACTAATCGTTTGCAATCAAGATAACGTAGTCAAAACTGTTTTATATTAAAGTCCCTTAATGTGGTATCGTTCGAGTACCAAAAGCGTACATTCAATTGCTAATATAGCACAAATAAATAAATTATTATTAAGTACATTAAATTTAGCGGGACGAGTTATCTGTGCTACTTTTGTAAACAGGAATTACAGGGTTTAAACAATCATTTTTATTTTTTGAAATTCGGTAATTAGTTTATATAGTTTTTTATTTAGAGTATCGAAACTTGCCCTAGAGTTGATCTCAGATTTAGCTCAATAACTTAATTTTATTATCTCGCTATGCATATATGCAAATATTTATATGCCTCTTTATTTCTGTATTTGAGTTCAAGTTTTGTGTAGTGGAGAAGACCTGTTTTCGTGAAGTGTGACACAGTCACTACTCATGACAGAAAAAAAAGGCAAAAAAAAATAAAAACAAAAACTGGAAAGCAGTGCAAAAAATATGTATAAGCAAGTTTTTTTTTTATATATGAGAATGTATCTGCTCAGTCGTGATTACTTTTACCCAGAGTGCAATACAATTTGCCGGCCGGTAAAAGCAGTGCTTCTACTTTTAGCTGCACTGTTGAGTCTTTAAAACGTTCTCTTTACACTTGAGTTGCTCTCTGTTTTCTCGCTCTCTCTGTCTCTCCTGCTGTCTCCGTAAATTATGTACACATGACATAGTTGTTGACTTTCATATTAACGTCGCCGTTTTTTACCTTGAGAACTTATTAATGAGTTCAACTATTAACCCGCACTTGACAATCTTATCACCGAATGTTTTGACTTGAAACAGAGGCAGAGACGGGGCATAAATAGGCATGTTTTTAATATTTACGAGTATTTGATGCTTAGGCTCTCAGCTGTTGTTGTTTTTATTGTTGTCATTGAGTTAGGCCCATGACATCATCGTACACAGAACTATAGAGTATAACCAGTTTACTGCTAGGGATGGACAGTTCTTTATTTACAGAGATGGAGACTACATTTTTTAAAGCAATTTACAATTTAAATCCATTAATTTAAAATTTTTAGTTATGTGTTTTATAGTTAATTTGTAAATTTATTTTTGATTTTTAGTTTTTGCATGTAGTAAAATTGAGCTGAAAATTTCAGAAACTAAAATCGAATACATTTTCAAAGGTAGCATTAATAATTTATTAATAAAATTCAATATTTCCTATAGTATTCAGCTGACATTCTCGAGTTTTAGAGCACTATTATGCCAACCCTGGCACAGTCACATTGTAACAGCAACAAACACATGTTAGGCAGCTTTTTTGGTTTGTTGGTCGACCGAATTGAGCGAGCTTTAAGAGCGAGCTTCACTCGTTGCTCTCTCGTGCTCTCTCCGCTTTGCTCTGTGGACAGCTGTTTTTGTTGTTGCAGAGCATGCCGGCTTATGGAATAACCAATTGAGTTTGTGACGGTGGCGTATGCGTGATGTGTATGACGTTGTGTCGCTCTCGCTCTCCCTCTCTCTGCTGCTCTCTCGCTGTGTGCTTACTGCCCACGCCTTTGCCTACGCCCACCCAACACATTGACCTCCTGCCAAACCGAAATGTGATGCCATGTGGATATGAAAACGTGTTCATGCCAAACAATTCACAAAGTCCGATTTTTCGCATACACTTTGTGCTCTTTTTTCTTTGGTTGTTTGTTGTTCTCTTAAGCGTTTAACGCTCTTGCACAAACGTGCTCTCTGTCTCTTAGTTAGCGATTCTAACTCATGCTTTGTGAGGCATTTGTGAAATTCACTTCTAGTTGAGACGTTTATCTGTGCGGTTGTTCGTTTTAAAGCGGTCTACAAAAGTGACGAAAGAAGCGACAAAGCAAAAAGCAAATACGAAGCAAATCAGAAAAGAAACTAGTGATATTTATTGTTTTAATGTTCCGTGCGAGAAGCTTTGTTAAATTTTGAATTACCCGTTTCGTTCAACGTTCCAATACAACCAAAAAGCAAAAAAAACAGAAATCAAAAATTATACCATGTGCTTCAAAAGCGCAAATTGAAAAGAAGAAGAAGCAGAAACAGACAGAAAACGAATTTAAAGCTAACGTCATCAACAAATACAAATAGAAGAGCAGGAAATCTATTAAAGAAATTCCAACACACATATATGCATACATATATATATTGTGTGTATTTGTGTGTATTTGAGAAAAAAAATACTTTTAAGTGCTACAATTAGCAAGTGCCGTAAAAGATACATTTACCATAAGATACAGCGGCTGTGAGTGTATGAGCGTATCTGTGTGCCTCTGTGTGCGAGTTTCCACTTTAGGTGAGCCAAGTTGAACTTGTGGCAAGCTGTTTTGGGCCGCACGCATATGTCAAAGTTGACATAAAATAAGGAAAATTTGAAATTGAAGTGAAACTCAGACAGCGTTGTCAAAACAACTCAAAATATTGAGCAACAAAAAAAAATTACAACTAAAAATTATACGAAAACAACAACAAAAACAATATATAGTACATAGGGAGTATTCCAAGCATACTCTATATTATATTTATATACCTAATTTATAGTACATAGCTAAATATAGTATATAGTAGATATATACAAGTAAAACAAGTAATATACCAAAAAACGCTGAAAGTGCAGCAGTATTAATTCTAAGAAATTAACAAAACAAATTTACAATTTACACAAATTTCTTGTAACACTCGTTCTTGTCACTGTCACCGCTTTCGTTGTTGTTGCAGAGCCAAAACAGTGATCTTTCGCTAGTGAACCAACAGGCGCAATCTCTGATCCGTCAAGCTGATGCTCGTAATCGTCAATTGATTGAACAGGATAACGGTAATCTAAATCGCAGCTGGCAGGATTTGGTTAGAAGTCTGGAACAGCGACGTGACAATTTGCAACAGTTGGCAGAACACTGGGACACATTCGAGAACAGTCTGCACGGCTGGGAGAAGGCATTAGGACGTTTGGAAGACAAGTTCCGCAATGTCGACCCAACTGTAAGGTCCCGACGTCATTTGGAAGATACAAAGAATGCCATTCAGGTGAGTTCAGCCATAAAATTGAAAGCACAATAAATCTAGTTGGTATAACGAGAAACAGGCAAGACAACTATAAAAGTCCCTGTACTCACGTGCAAAAAATGGGTAAACTTAATCTTAGATTGAAGCGGGTTTTAAATTTGTTCTATTGGGAGAATACTGTTAGTTAATTGCTTTTATTAAATGCTGATTAGATAACTAAATACCTAATTGTGTTTAATTACAGGGTCTAACATTTAATTCAATACGATTCATAACTCACATAATATTGAAATAGAGTATTCATTCAGACAATATGCGGCTTATGAGCTCATGAGACGACTTAATTGATTTATTGTTTTTGTTTTTTGTTTTTTACTTTTTCCTTTTCGTTACTGTTATGTACGTAACACAAAATTCATTCATTTATTTAGTAGTCGCATCCCAGTCCACACCCCTTTTCAAGGCGGCTTAACATTTGTTTTTGCTAATGTCAAACTTTATGTACAAGTATGTGTGTCGTACATAAAAGCATATGCATAGTATATAACAACTACAACAACAACAACAACACGACAACGCCATCAAGTTCATGGTCATCGGCAAATCGTCAGAGAGCGTGAGCGAGAGCTTCCGCTCTCTTTTGGTCTCTCCCTGCCTCGCCCTCTACCTCTCTCAATACGTCTCTCTTTGGTGTCGAGCTTTAGCAGCTGTCCAAACTGCTGTTAATGATGTGTTGCCAACAAATTCGTTACTTTCGATTTCAAACACTTTTAGTTTTAGGCTTAACTTAACAAAACTGTTTAACAATTTTAATTACAGTGCCCTTAAAACTGTACACTCTAGTAGTTAAATGCAAATTGACATTTATTGTTTTATTATACAACAAAAAATAAAAAAAATGTTAAACTGGCAACACTCGAAGCTTCTTGACGGTTTTAGTTTAAGTTTCGTTTCGCTTTTTGTTGTTTTTCTTTTTGTTTGTGTAATCAACAACTGATTTTTTTTTGTTTTTATTTATTGTTTTTGCATGACCTCATAGCCGAGCGTTAATTGTTGATTGTGTTTGATGCGAAGAAAAACACAAAACTTATCAGTTTTGTTGCTAAAAATATCGTCAAGTTATTAAAAGATTTTCGTTTTGTGTTGTAGTCTGATTATTAGTTTATCGTAATTGTTAATTGTTATTAAAATTAGGTTTACAGTTAGAAGCTTTGTAAGCCAAATAGAGCACTTTTAAACGACTTTAAATCAAGTTTAGGCCTAAACAACTATTATTGAATATTATTAATTTTTAACAATTTTCAGATAGCTTTTTATAGCTTTCAATACTTAAACTATTAAACAATTTGTACTAGTTAAACAATTTGCTTTAAACGTTTGCCTTTTTAAATGGAATTTATTTAAAAACTTTTGTTTTGTTTAACGCAAATATTTGATTTTTCGTCTATAGATTTTCCTCTTACTTAGCCAGAGTCAAGTCAACGCTTTTTGGTGTTGACCTTCGTTTGTTTTGAACGGCCCCAAAACAAAAAACTGGAAATAAATAAAAATAAAAAAATAACAACAAAGTAGAGAGAATTTTATTTTGTGTTTTATTGTTAAAGCTGTGATCGATTGGCAAAAAGAAAAAAAAATACTTAAAGCAAACAAAACGTGACTGAAAAATTTGTTGTAATTTTGTTTAATGTGATTTTTGTTTGTTATGCTTTTTAGGAACTGCGTGAGGAATCAAATGAACTTAAATCATCACATAAAGAAATCGAGGCGCTCTCAAAATCCATCCTCACATTCCTTGGGGAAGTACACAAACCCTCGGCGGAGGCCATACAGGCCAAAGTGGATAAGTTAGTTGAACAGCAATCAAAGTGAGTACCGATTTAAACTATATATAAACTATATATTTAATTATACACAGAGAGAAATAGCATTAAAATGGGTATAACTTTTGAAGATAATACAAGCTTAAATCCAACTTTTTACTTAGAACTCACCTGTTACTTATTTTAAAACCAAGAATCAGAGTCTTTATTTTTCTCTCTATGTACTTTATTCTACCCTCAACAAGTGCCATATACTATCCTATAAATTGTTTAAACAGTGTGTTTAACTGTGCGTGACTTTCGGTTAAAATTTATCGACATTAATTTTTGAACGCCGGAAATTGAATTCGCTACAAGTTCTCTACTATAATTGATTTGCATTTAATGGTAATTTATTTGGTTAAATTAACTAGTTTTGTTTATATATTAACTGTTAAACGGGTTCCACTTATAGATTCGATATACAAATCATTTAATTGTTGCAAAAACTTCTTGAGTTTTGTGACATCAGTTGAGAACAACTCTGTCGGCTCCACTACTACTACTCTGAGCTCTCCAAATTCCTCAAAAAACAAAAAAAAATCTTGCTGACGTCATTGGCAACGGTTACGCTCCGGTAAGGCTTACATAAGCCAAGTTTTCTATATATAAAACTTGAAACTGCGCAACATTAAACCAAGAAAATAAAAATTAAAGAAAAGAGTTGAAAATTTTCTGAGAATGGAAAATCATTAAAGTTTACAGACAGTACTGAGTGTGTGTGTACATTACTGCACCAACAGTGCGTGCAATAAGTATTTCCACCTGATAGAACTTTATCTGATATTGTGCTTAGGGGTATGCCCAATGTCTCTGGTAACTGTGCCAAATCGGTTGGCCTTATCAGTCGTCGGCTGCCTTTAAGATAATGCTACACATATGTCTATTTTGTTTTATATATATACTACGTTGATAAGCAAAAACAACAACAACAAAAGAAACTAAACAAAAACAATTTAGATCAATGTAGATTTTTTTTATATTGTTCTTTTATTTGCGGAAATTCTTTCGACTGGCGCTTGACGCAAAAACAAGAAAAAAAATGCTGCCAATTTGTCAATTGGTTTTTTTTCTTCTATTTTGTATATATTTAAGTTATTTTTGTTTTGCTTTTTCCTATTCAAGCAACATGTTCTTAGCAACTTTGTTGCTGTCGAAACTGGTCAACAGCTTGTTAACAGCATGTTAAGCTCATTAAGGCAGAAACTCACCACAGTGCCGTCGCCTGTGGTGAACTAATGTACGTCTGCCGGTGATCACGTAAACATCTCATTGGAAAAGGGAAAATAAAACAAAATCGAAATGAAAAGAAAATGTTAAAAATAAAAAGTAAAAAAAGTAATGAAAATAAAATGAAAACATGCCGCGGCCTTTCTTAATGCAGGCACTGACACAATTTTCCTCACAAGACATGTGTTGTGTGTATTTTGAGCATTCAACCACGTCAAAATTGTATTTTATTTTTATACACATTTGTTTCATCCGGCTATTTGCTTGACAGCGGCGGTTTTTCTGTCTTGTTTATGAAAAACGAGACCAGCAGCTGTTATTTTCTTTCTTTTTTCTTTTTAACCTTTTTGTGTCTATGTAAAGAGACCCAAAGACGTCTCTTTGTGCAACACTTTGTGACGTATTCAGTTCATATCTACAAAGATATGTACAGAGATCACTTTTTTATTGACTGATGATTGCCAAATCTTTGTATTTACTTTGATATTGTATTGAATTACAATCTTGAAAGCATTTTAATGGCATTGACGCCGGGTTAATTGGGGGAATCCTATGAAATTAGCCGATAAGTGTACATATACGTGTATATAACTACAAATAACAATAACTATTTGTTTAAGGCCAATTTTGGTGCAGCTGCCACTCGTGTTTCTATTAACAGTAATGCATTTAATGAGTGCATAAAATGGCTAACTTTAAATAGCATTAGTCTGTTATGCAAAACAGCTGTAAGCAGTCGGCGTCACATCGTAACATTTTATACTCTTGTACTCTATTAAGACTCTAAGAATCGCTCTATTAGTTAGCTATATTTTCATATTCATTCGAAAAGATATTGACAATGCCATCATCGAACCGAACAAATGATCTAATGCCCGAATGCTGTGTCATCGACAATTTTGTATCCACAACTACAACTATATCTGTGTATATTCACACATTTGTTTTAGATATATAATAAGTATGATTCCTTCAACTGCGACGCAGAAATTTTAATGCAATTTGCGTACTTGAGATTTACTTTTTTTTCGGGTATTTGTCGAAAACATGCAAAATTCTAATCAAGAAACTTATAATTTTATGTATTACGTAAGCCTTTCTGCATTTAAAAAGCATTTACATGTTCAGCTAGGGTATTAAATAATTTGTTTATAATATGTTGATAACAATTAACTTCATTAGGCTTAATTTATTTGCAACGTTTTTGGTAATAATTTTAAAAATAAACCAAATTCTCTCATACAATGCAAGTGAGAACTGGCACGTAGGCAATGATCGACTCGGAAATACTCTGCTTGCCATGAATCAATAAGAAATTATAGGATTATTTTATTTTTATAGCGTCGTTAACTCACCTTTCCTCAACTGGGTATAAACTATGTTAACAATAAGCCGACAAAAATATATATAAAAGTAAACAAAATTCATCGGTGACTTCATCAGGCAAAAAAAATAAAAAAAATCGACTAAAATGTGCAAAAATATAAACAAATATTCGTATGAATACAATGTGCAGGGTATGCAGATAAGCATGAAATGAATTTGTAATAAATACTTCATAATTATTTCAGCGCCCAAAAAACAACAAAAAACGCAAACAATATACACCGAAAATAAAGCTGCTAGGCATCTGCATTGACAATTTGTCATTTTGCATAAAAAAATTCAGTAGAAATAAAAGAGAAAACAATCAAAACAGCGGCAGCACAACAACAACAACAACAACAACAATTAAAGCAAAAACTTTGCCCAAATGAGGTAATCGCGTAATTATAAATTTATTTCTTGCCTTGACTGGCTCCAACACTGTTAAGCTGCTGCTGCTGTTAGCGCTTAACAGCGCGCTGTTAACTGTCGTGCTGTTTGCCGTTCCAATGCCGTTTCATTTCAGAGGCCGCACAACTGTCGCTCTCTCTCTTACATACTCTTGTACATGCTTCTATTTGTGTGTGAATGCATGTTTGTGTGTGTGTATGTACACTTATTGCCGGCGTTTTGTACCCTTATCTAAACCGGCAAACGAAATTCATGACTTTCCAGTAAATGTTTTTGTTGTTGTTGCCTTAATCAGTCACTTTCTTAGCGTGCAACATTTGCTTGTTGCGTGTATGTGCGACAATTGCAATGCGTAAACGTTTAAATTTGATTTCTTATGCTTGTTTTTTCCATTTTTTTTTTTGTTTTTTTGAGAATTTAGCAGCATTTTTGGCTGCTGAAGTCAGCGGCGAATTTGTGCTGTTAATGAGTAAGACAAACTTATATTTTTTCTCTCTAGCCAATTGCCTCGATTTCAATGCCAAGCGCATATGCAAACTTTTAATAATAATAATTTTTAGTGTTTTGCCCTGCTTCTCGCCTTTCTCTTTCACTCTAGAGGCAAGTTGTGTGTGTGTGTGTAACCTGGTGTGACTGTGGTGAGTTGCGGTAGCAGTTTGCGTTCTTTTATTTCCGTCTCGCGTTCCTCTGTTAACGATCGCCGCTCACCGCTCACTGCTCACCACTCGTCTCTCACCACTACCACGAGACGACGAATGAAACCAGTGAAACACACTTTTTGGCAACTTTTTCGCGCTGAGAATATTTTAGTTTTTATTTAGAGTTAGTTGCAAGCGGACGTGTTTTTATTATAACTGGATGGCTGGAAACTAAATACGAAGAAGAAGCGAACACACGCCCGAGCATTAAATATACATATAGACGCATATTTTTAAATCAAAAATTTAATATAAATCTTAATTAAGAAGCAGTCAAATCACACACAAAAGCAGCCGATATACGCCAAAGAGAAGAACACAAAAGTATTTAACTGAAAATAACTGTGTTATTTGGTTAACACACACTTGAAATTCTACGCATTTTTATTACACTTTTTTCTTCAATTTATTTTATTTTCATGCATTTGGCTGCACTTGAAAAAAACGCCGCTTTGTGGATTACCAGGCGTATACGCGATAGAGGAAGTTAAATTAGCTGCTGAATTTCGAAAGAAATTCAAGTTTTAAGCAAACTATTTAAAGAAAGAGGGTTTAAAGTAGAAAAGAAGTTAACAAGAAAGTTAAGCACACACATCTGCCTCCACAGTCGAGGAGGAGGTGCGACTGTTGTGGCTAGCAAAAACTTGGCCAGAAACGAAGCAGAGCAAGAGAAAGAAGCGAATGCTAATTGCTAACACGCACTCTCGCAAAACATCGTCGTCAAAAGCAAAAGGTGAATGTTTATAACAAGACGGCGACACTTTTAACAAAAAAAACAACTCAAGTTTATGTAGATTTCATCGTGTGGCATGATTAAGTCATCGATGTAAGAGTCGCCGCAGTTTATGCTAAAATCAACCTCAATCTCAAGTTAAATTCCCCCATTGAAGAGGGGCTGCCGGTGGGCTGGGTTTGGGTCCAGACCTCGAGTCCGGTCTTTAGCGAGGTCGTCAGGTGTTGTTGTAGTTGTTGTTATCGTTGTAGCTTTTAGTTTATTTATTTTTCTGCTATGCGACGCGTGTCTTTGATTTAAAAAAACGATGACGTCGTCGTCGGCTTCTCAACTCAAAATTACTTATCGAGAGATAGAGAGACAGAGAGAGGGAGAGAAGGAGAGGGAGAGCGACTTTGATTACAATAATTGATCAAACTATGACTGTCAGTTTGTTGTTATGGGTTTTAGTTATTTTCTGTCTATATTTTCCTATTTTTTTTTTATTTATAAATACATTGTTATTTATAATCACGCGTGTGTATTTGTGTTTTAGCTTTCGCTTTTCACATTGTCGCTCGCATTTTTCACATAGTTTGCCATTTAAATCGAAAACAAAATGCACTAAATTTAAGACACTAAAGCATTAAAATGGCAAACGACTCTGAAAATAGCGAAAGGCAAAACAAAATTTTTATTGAGGTCTTTTTATCTTGTATTTTTGCGGTGTTCTCTTCCCTGTCTAAAACATTTCTAAAGTATAAGGTATAAGAGTTTTTCTAATACCCTATGGAAAATGGCAAGTAGAAATTATGACTAGTCAGAGTAGTAAAATTAATTTGTTTAATTTGCAGCATAACTCTTGGTCGTTCAGTCCCAACGTTCATATGTCTTAAATGTTTTTTTTGTTGTTGTTTCTCTTTCTTTACAATTAATGCGCTAAAAAGTTTTTTGAAAATGTGTTTTAGCCTTAATTGGCCGCCAGCCAAATGTGTTGACTTGGCCTCATCATGGCACATTGCTCTTCCGTTATTGTTTTTGTTTTTCATTGCCCGCCACACCAGCTTCGTCTTCGTCTTCATCTTCGTTTAGTTCTTGTACTTATTCTTGTAAAGGGCATTCAACGAGCGGAAAGAAGGAGCGTCCTTCATAAAGTTTCTGTCCGACGAAAACACCGACTTTTCTAATTGCTGCCCCCAAAAAAAGAAGAGAGGGGGAGATGGGGAGAGGGAGAAAGAGAAAGAGAAAAACACTTGTTGGCATTCAATTGCCAGCGCCCACATGGCGTATGCGCAATATTCGTATATGCGTCACAGACTGGAAGTTACTACAATAATCTATGGATGTGAAAAGTAAATATCAAAATCGTATAAAGACTGTGAATCTGAATCATTTCGAACTCTGTGCAGCATGTCTGATGACGTCAGCTGCATTGAGCATCGTCTCTGACTGCAAATTGAATACAAAAATAAAAAACATTAATAATTTTAAATTCGAGCGTAAAAATAAACGCAGGCAGCATTAAGCAGGCCAGTGTTTAGCATAAATAATATTAACAATAATAATAATTATAAAAGAAATAACACATGTAAAAGACCCACAAAATTTTAGAAAATATTTTCGAAAATTCTCTCCCTTGCCAGTCTCTCGAAACAGTTCAAGGTGTTTAAGAATTATGTGTATTTTGAGGAGAGGATTTCTCTCTTCTCATCTTTGTTGATTTCGAATTTCGAATTTGAATTTCAATTTCAATTTTTTGGGTAGGCAAAAATTTTTGCGTTACGTTCAGAGTCATTTAGAAAACTCTCTTGTAGCGAAACGGCAGCATTAATTTTCACGGAAATCTTCGCAGCGCCTCGAGGCCAAGACAACTCATCATCATCTTCAGAGACCATTTGGATATAGAAAGAAAAAACCAAAAAAAAAAAAAAACTAATATTGAAAACTTCAACCATTTGCCTTTGTGCTTTGGTGTGCTTTCTTCAAATAAGTTTTTGTCTAATATATATTAGATATATGTTCTCTGATATATATCTGTTATAGAAACATTTGTGCAACACGCGTAGCTGAATTCTATTCTAGAACCGCGTGGTTTTCACACACTGTTGTTTACATATTATATAGGCATAGATTGTGCTTATTCAGATACACCATTGACTAATACGACCCGGGCAATATTTCTTGTCTCTTTTGCACTCTTTACTTTCAGATTGAACGATACGTTACGCGATAAGGACCAGCAAGTTAGCAAGGATCTGGAGGAGATCGAGCAAGTATTCCGTCGCATCTCACAGTTGCAGGATAAATTGAACGCATTAAACGATCAATTGCAATCCGTTCACGTCTACGACGAGCATATTGTCCAAACCGAACAGGTGTTAATCACTCTAAACAGCCAGGTGAAACAGGCCACCGAGGAGAGTCGTGCGCTAATTGCGCAAACACAAGCGCTTTATCAAACCAAACAGAATCTGGTACCCAGTGATATTGGCCAAGAGTTTACCGCACTTGAATTGTTAGCGGAACGCGTACAAGTGACCATGGAGACCAAAGAGAAGGATTTCAAGCGTGCCAAGACCGTTCGCACCGAGTACTTAGCCGGTGTGGATGAGATTCAACGTTGGCTTATGCAGGCCGAGGTTCAGGTGCAGGAACGTAGCCTGGAACCGACACAGATGAAGGAACTGCTGCAACGTATTAATCATGAAATTGGCAATATCTATGAACGCTTCACTCTGGTCAAGACCAATGGCCAGCTGATCATCGAGAATAGTCGCAACAGTGAGGAGAAGACACTGGTGCAGACGACAATCGATCAATTGGCAGCACAATTGGCCCAAGTACGCGGCTGGCTGGATGAAAAGAAACAGGCAGTTGGCGATAGCTTGGATGCCTGGACAAGATTCATGAACCTGTATCAGATTGTCATGTCGTGGGTGGCCGATAAGCGTGCGTTCATTGATCAAACCATTGAGCTGCGCACTCTACCCGAGGCACGTAACAAACTGAACGATTATGCGACGGCTGTGAAGAGTATTAAACCGATTGTGAAGCATTTGAGTGAAATGGATAAGGAACTGGAACACATTGGTCAGGTGACAACTGTGGGTGATCTCAAGGACAAACTGCAGCAGGCTGAGGATGCGAAGATAGCCGTGGAAGCGGTGCTGCTGGAGAGGGTAAAACTTAGAGATTTCCATACTCTTCGCAATACTTTTTCACTTTGGTTTTCATTTCGTTTCATTTTAGAACTCGCTGCTGCAAGAAGCATGCGAGGAATGGGATCAATGTGAGCGCAAGATTAAGGATATACGTCAGTGGCATGAGAAGACCAAGCAAACCTTGGACTCATCGCCACAGCTTAAAAAACCACTGCGCGATCAACTTGGCTACTGCGAGAAGACACTGGCCGACATAAATGTGCAAAAAACCAAACTAAGATTGTCTATTGAAAAACTAGAGGTGAGTATAGGGAGAAAAGCAGCTCCATTTGCAACAAAAAAAACACGCTTATTCTCATTAACAGGTACACTTCCGTAACGGTATGGGCGGTGATCCGCGTCTCAGCGAGAATGTTGATGATTTGGTGAGACTGCTCGATGGACTTGGCGAAGGGGTTAAGACCAAATCGCAGAGCCTCGAGCAAACGTTGACCCAAATCGATACATATCAACAGCAAATGCAAACTCTACGCCAACGCATCATTCAGGAGGAGCAACAATTGCGTCTGGTCATGGCACCCACGTACTTGCCACACGATCGTGAGCGCGCATTAGCCGAGCAACAGGTACGTACTACCCTATTCTATAAGCCCCCTTGTCCCCACAAAACTGTATCTCAAGTTTATGTGTAGCACCAGCTAGTTAGCCAGAAGAATTCCCATAAAGCAGATAGAAAAGCTTAGGATATCTCCCCTCTCTCTCTATCTCTCTATACCTTAATTTATGTCTCTTTTGTTTAGCTATTAGAGATCTCAGTTCCCAACCATCAAAATCTCATGCTATATTGAACGATTATTTAATTTTAATACTGCTATACAACAGTTGACAGAACAACCAGTTTGTTGGCCCAAACAATAAAGTTATTAACCTTAAGTAAAAAATACCATTTAAATAATAACTTAATTTATATCTGCAAGTCTCTTTAAAAAACAAACAAATTATGTGCGTTTAGGTCCGATACAAATCAATAAGTTGCACGGTGGCTGCGTAAATTAAATTTAATTCAATTTTTATATTTCATTTATTTTAGTTTTTTTTTCCTTTTCCTTTTCATTTCAATTATTTATTTTGTTTTGCTTAATTTCGTTGCTCAAGTGCGCATTTTATACAAATCTCAAAACTTGTCGAATTTGCTCAAAATTTTCACTTACGTTTTTATTATTTTCGAATTCGATTTATGCCATTTTCAATTTCATTCTCATTCTCATTTCATCAACAAGAACACTTTACATCAAATACATTACATCATTGTGCTTTTGTTTTGTTTCATTATATTTATGATTTCTATTAATTTTTTTTTAAACTTTTTTCGTTTGCCAAATATCATGTCATACCGTGCAGCTCTCACGAACTTACCTCTCATCTCATTGTCATACATTTGTTGTGTCTGTAAAATACAAAAACAAAAAGAAAAACATGAAAACAAATACAATTCATTGTCACGTGCCAAAAATCATTTTAAATATTTCTATATATAAGCAAGAGAAATTCAAATAAGTTCTTGTTGTCGAGGGGTATCCCATCCAAAAATGTCTGAAATGAATAGAAACAATAAATTCCATTTCCAGTTCATTAATACAGTGAGCTATTTTAAGCTTTTGCCTTCAACTATTTCACACCAAATACAAAATATATAAATATAAACATACATATATACTATGTATAACTGAGTACTATAGTTTATACTATATAGATTTAGTTTTTTTTACAAAATATCTTTTGTTTTAAGTTTACATTGCGAATTGCAATGTTTGGCGGTAAGTGGCAAAATTTAACAAAGTCCAAAATTTTAACAATTATTTTTTTTTTGTTGATTTCCTTTTCTCTTCATATACTATTTGTTGTTAGTAAAGATATTGTAGTAGATATATATTTTTGGGGCAACTCTTGCTATGAGAACTTAACTTATTTTGGATCTTGCCAACACTCACAAAATTAATTACAATTTGGCGGCACATACACAATAAATATTTAAAAAAAAAAAAAAAGTACAGTCATCACCATAAAGAGTTCACAACAAATCACATAAAATTTATCACAGCTTTCGCTTAGACATTATTATAATTCATTTATGATTTTAAAAAATATATTAATTAGTTAGCTTTTTGGCCGGGCAGACATACAAATTTTCACCATCAAGTCGCCGCTATCTCTTTCTTCAACGCTCTCTCTCTCTCTCTATTTATCTCTTTATATTTATTTATCTTATTCTAAATCGTAAAGCGCTCTTAGTTTCTTAGTTAAAAGTATTGGTTACGGTTTTCATTTGACTTAAGTATTTTATTTTTGACATTTTGTATTTCTTTTTATCTTTTCTCTTCGTAAAAATCAAACAAACAAACAAATCTGGTGTCGTTGCGCTTTACAAAATATATATAAATAATTATCAACAACAAATTTCCCTATACGTTGACATAAATAAACATATTTTACTAATACTTAAAATATATACTTAACTTTTAACTGGATTCTTGGGCTTTTGCTCGCTTTGTGCCTCTTGTGCTAAACTACAACTAAAACTAAAACATGTGACTAACTTCCAAACGATGCCTCTACTCAATGTAACTATTGCCATAACACTCACAACAACACACACACATATATCACACACACACACACACATGGGTATTGCGTATTTCTTCAACATAAAACAACAACAACAAAAACCTGGTTTATGGTTGCTTTATCTTAAATGGCATTAAAATGCTCGCTGCATTTGAAAAACCAAATCAAAATCGATTATAATGCTGACATATTCTATATATCTTCTCTCACGCCGAAACCAAATGCACCATACGCATAAACAATATATATATATACTCTCTCTGTCTCTTTCTGTCTCTCTCTCAATCTCAATCTCTCGCCTGCTACCTTTCACTCAAATATAAAATATATATACATATATATATCTAGGCATGTCGTGAACGTGTCAAAAATTTGCATTCGAAAATAACCGCACGTAATGAGCGCATCAAATTGTTAATACATCGCGGCACGCCGGACGATGCTAAGCTAGAGATCTAGATCTTGATCTAGATCTAGATGCTACCTATCTAGAGTTATAGATGCCGCACACACAGCTACATACAATACTTTTAAGTAATTTATCTAAATATACCTAGACTAGATTGAACCAAAGAAGCAGCCACCAAAAAGCTGTCACTGCTACAGTCTCCCAATTTGTGGCAGAGGCAGCGGCACGCCCACTTAAATTATATATTTTACTATCATACATGACCCAAAATGCTTAAGAAAATCTAAAAAAAAAAAAAAAAAAAGAAAAGAATAATTATTAAAAAATATATATATTTTTAAAATGAAACTTAAAAGAGTATTTACTTTGATTAGGTATTTTAGAGTAGTAGGTAGTGTTGTTAGGCCCATTGTACCTACGAAAAACGAAACTGAAAGCTAACGTTGTTTTTTGGCAAATCTTCCCCCTATCTCTCTCTCTCTCTCTCTCTATCTCGCCCGCACTCTGTCTCTCTCTGAAACTGTTGATCGGTCGCTTAGGCAATGCGACAATCAATCGATGGCATGCAGCAAACGTATGACGCAACCGCCGCCCAATCCTATGCTCTGGATCCACATTCAGTGGTAACCACTTCATCGACTGTCTCGTTGCTTATGAAGCCAACGGCAGTAGGTCTAACCTATGCTGAAGTGTTATCAGGACATGCGAGTCCGGTAAGCGGTAATGAAACGGCAGCAGTATCTCTACCTAGACAAGAAATACGCGACACGACTACGACAATAACGACCAGGCAACAACCACAACAACAACAATACCAACAAACGAACCTAAACCAACAACAGCAAACAATTATAACGACAACAACAACAAGAACGACAACAACACGCACATACGATGATGAAGGATTGGTTTCAGAATCATCTGAAACTAACTCTAATTTACCCAATGTGCTCTATCAACGGCGAGAGCATAAACACCACCAGCAACAACAACAACAACAACCACATCATGTTACACCATCAGTTAGCAGCAACGTAGTTACCTCTGACTATGATGAAACCAGCGATGCCATTGCTAGCAGCAACAACAGCAGCAATACTCAAATTGTAACAACAACAACCACACTGATAGATCAACAAGTTCCTAGCAATCTGAATACTCAGTTTATTGAAAGTGAGCGACAATTGCAACCATCCTCAAATACGGGTAAGAAATTGCAGCCACCGCCACGTGCTGAACGTCGTGGACGTTCGCCACGACGCAGGCGAGAACCGCAGGTGGAGCAACAACAGCATGTGGTACTGCAGCAGCAGTCACAGCAACAACAGCAACTCTTTGTGCCAAAGGAGGAGCGTGCACGCTCGCGTAGTCCCATGTGGGTGCCAGGTTCGACCTCCTATGCGGAGGTCCTACGTGGTCTTGAATTGGAGCGTTTGCAGGCCGAGGAGTTGGCCAGACAAGCGGCCCAGCCTCATGTAGATTTAACCATTCAGGATGTTATCGATGCCAGTTATGTGCCACAAGTTGAACCACAACCTGTGGCACCAGAGGAGCTGCAACAGCAATTCATTAGTCAAGCTGAGCCCGAATTAAGCTATGTACAACAACAGCAACAGCAGCAGCAACAAATTGTAGAGAAGCAACAACAACAACTGTCTGGCTATGAAGTGCCCATGACGGCGGAGGAGATAACAGCCACTTATTTGCAGCCAGATCCACAACTCTATCAGACCATGTATGAGAATGTGGCCGATAGTGGACAGTGGGGCTATGTAAGTACCGCCACGGCAACTAGTGGTGCTCCACAGCAACTGCAACAGCAACAGAATTACTATGATCAAATGATGCAGATGCAATACCCTGTACAATACCAACCTGTAGCGGTACCCCCAACTAATACCCAATACCAGCTACTGACGGGTTATTATCAACCTGTTGCCCAAACCGAGACTTATCCCACGGTGTACACTACCGAGTCGCAGCAAATCTATTATACTCAGCAAACGCCAGAGTATACGCAGGAGTATCAGCTGCAACAGCAGCCGCAAACGGAACTGAATCCGGAAGTGCCCGCTTATCAGCCGGAAGTAGTTGAACAATCCTATCTCCTAGAGCCTTATCGCTCGGAAGTCAGTTTAGGTGGATCGTCAACAACAGGAAATAGCGTACTCGATCGCGTTGTGACAACATTGGCTTCCATGGTACAACAAAGTGCCGAGCCTTTGACCACAAGCACACAACAGATTCAACCAGCAACTGTAACGCCACAACCGGAAATTGAGCAAACAATTCCACAACAGCAGGTTTATATTGAGGAACATGTGCAGATGTTGCGACCAGTTGAACCGCAAGAGTTTGAAATGAATGAACCACGTCCCGATATCACTTTCGGACAATTTGATGTAGACGCCATTGAGACAATTCCAGTCGAAACGCCACAACCACAACCACAGTCACAAACAACAGTCCACACAACAGTGACTACAACTAGATTTGTGGAGGAATCGACTATTTCGCAACCGATACAGCCAACTGTGATTACACAACAGACACCAGAAATTGTGGCAAGCCAAGAGACCATCGTTGTGCGCCCTCAAGTGCAGCAGCCCAACAATCAACAGCAACACCAACAGCAACAGCAACAACTAAATCAAGATTCAAGTTCTGGCAGCACGTATGCCGAAGTGCTATTTGGTCAACAACATAGAGCACAATATCCAGTTTTCCAGCCATCCAGTCAACAGCAGATTCCAGTACGTGTTGCTGCCCCAATGCCGCACATACGCAGTGTTGAACATACAACAATGAAAAGTCAACACGCTAAGCGACCTGAAAAGCCCACTGATATTACGGAGATTAAGACATCCAAGTCAAAGAGACAACGACATGAACAACAACAACCGGAGCCGTTGCCAATCAAGGTAAGCACCAGAAAGGATTCGAAAACCAGTAGAAAACACAAGTCTCCGGAGGGAAATGGTTTACATGTGGAGAGAACCATTACAATTGTAGAGGATATACCAACAGAAGTCGCTCCCTTTGAGAAGCCAGAACCCAAAACTCGCAAGTCCAAGAAAACCAAAAAGACAACAACAGAACATTTGGTTGAGTCCTCATCGGAGCCTGAAACAAAGACTTCAACGGAGAAGATTGTTACTACAACAACAACCGTCACTACAACCACAACTAAACCAATTGTTGAAATCAAGACACAGAAGGAAGTTATCCCTGTACCAGAGGCACCAACAAAGAAGGAACGAAAGAAGCATACAACTTCGGTTAAAATAAGTGAACCTGTTGTGGAAGTTATTGAACAAACCGAAGTCGTTCCAGTAGTAGAGCCAATTGTGGAACCAGTCTCAATTGCTTCGAAGAAGGACAAAAAGAAGACAAAGACTGTGGTTGAAACGACAACAACAACTAAGAAAATTGTAGAACCAGTTGAAAAACACGTTGAAACTGCAACTGTAGTTGAACCAATTGCTGAACCAGCTTCGGTTCCGGAACCGGCCACATCTCCTGCTCCTGTTCCAACAAAGAAGGATAGAAAAAAGACAACAACTGTTGTAGAAACAACGGCGGTCAAAAAGGAAACTCCCGTTGAGGTTGTTCAACAAATTGATGGTGTACCTAATGTTGAAACCAAACTAGTGGTTGAACCGGTTTCTAATAACAAGTCGTCTAAAAAGGATAAAAAGAAGACTACAACTGTTGTGGAAACTACAACTATCACCAAGGAAGCAGTTGAACCCGAGATCATAAAACAGATTGAAGTAGTACCCGCTGTTGAAGAGAAAGTCATTGAGCCAGTTCCAGCTGTAGTGGAAATAACGACAGCCACAGTAATTGAACCTACTCCGGCTTCCGTTCCGACAAAGAAGGATGGAAAGAGGACAACTGTTGTGGAAACAACGACGATCACTAAGGACACAGTTAAAACTCCTGTTGAGATTGTTGAACAAAGCAATATTGTACCCATTGAAGAATCCTTCGTAGAAGTGATACCCGTGGTTGAACCGGTTCCTAAACCCAAGCAATCTAAAAAGGATAAAAAGAAGACTACGACTGTTGTGGAAACTACGACTACCATCAAGGAATCTGTTGAACCAGAGATCATAAAACAGATTGAAGTAGTACCCGCTGTTGAGGAAAAAATCTCCGAACCGGTTCCAGTTATTGTTGAAATAACGACAGCTCCTACTTCCGTCCTAATAGAGAAGGATAATAAAAAGACTACAACTATTGTAGAAACTACGACAATCACAAAGGACACAGTTGAAGCTCCTGTTGAGGTGGTTAAACAAATCAATATTGTACCCATCAAAGAACCTATTGTAGAACAATCCGTGATTGAACCTGTTCCTAATAAAAAGTCAACTAAAAAAGACAAAAAGGAGACAACAACAGTTGTGGAAACTACAACTACAGTGAAACCAGTTGAGATCATTGAAGTTGTGCCTTCTGAAGAAGAACCAACGAAGGAAACTGTGAAGCCAGATTCAGTATCAACTGTGGAACCCGTAGTTGAATCAGTTCCTGCAGCTGTGGCAAAGACGAAGACCACAACTGTTCTGGAAACCACTACTGTCACAAATGACACAATTAAAGCTCCAGTTAAACCGGTTGAAAAACCTGTTGTAGAGCCTGTTATTGAGGTGGTTCAAAAGGAGGAAATTTCTGAGCCAGTTATTGAAATTCCTTCGAAGAAGGATAAGAAACTTTCAAAGATTGTTGAGAAATCGACTCAGAAAACCGTAGTAGAACCAGTTCAAAAAGAACCTGAGCAGAATATTGTTACAGTTACGGAGTCTTCGGTTCCTGAAGTGTCCACGAATGTTGTATCAACCACCGAAACTAGGGAAACATTTGTGGAAACTGAACCAACGGTAACCACATCGACCAATACGGTTTCTACAGAAAGCGGTACAACGACGATCACAACGAGAACTATAACCAAGCACATTACCAAGCGCATTGTAAAACGTATAGTCGATGGTAAAGAGGAGATTGTTGAGGAAGACGTTATCGATGATTTGCCAGAAGAAAATATATCTGTGGAGCAATTTGATTTGCCTGCAACTGAAACGACAACTGTGACTTTGCCCGGCAGCGTGACGGTTCCTGGACTTACATCAACTCAGGATACAACTGTTGTTCAAGGTGGATCCATTACCAAGACAACAATAACGAAAACGAAACGTATTTTGAAACGCATTACCGCCGACGGCGAAGAAGTTGTTGAAGAGGTCTTTGAGGATGAGCCGGAAGTTGAACGTGATGTTACTCTGCTTCCGACTACAGTACTGACTTCGTCAAATATCACCATTGAAGATCAACCAGTTACTATCCAAGAGGAAATCCGTGATGCTGCTCAGAGTGCCATTGAGGAGATCGTGGTCAAAGCTGAAAAGATAATTGAACCAGAGCCACAGAAACCATCACGAAAGGATAAGAAGAAACCGGAAATCAGTTCTGTTGTGAAGGAAACAGTAGAGTTTATCGCAGCTGAAGCTGAGCAGAAACCACAGAAGCCAACGCGAAAGGATAAGAAAAAGAAGCAAACGAAGTCGGAAAGTGAAGAAGTTAAGCCAAATATTGATGCCATACCCAAATCAGAAAGTCCTATTATTATGCAAAACGTGGCCGAAATAACTGAGCCACAAGTAAAATTAGAAACCACAGAGCCCCTGAATACAACAAGTGCAATTTCAATTGATGAAAACCAACCACAATCATCTGAATCATCAACTGTTATCAGCGATGATGGCAGTCTCATTAAGACCACAGTTATACGTACAACAAAGATCGTGAAAAAGATCAGCCAACAAGATGGCCAAGAAATGTCAACATCATCATATTCGGATGTGCCCTCAATGGATTCCTTCGAGCTCGCCGAAGAAGCTGCTGAGTCACCCAAGGTGGAGAAATCTGAAATGAACAGTCGTGAGATCAGCGATGAGGGTGTTGTCAAGACAACTAAAACAACAACAATTCGTACAATCAAAAATGCCAAAATCGAAGCTGAAAAGGACGCCACCTTTGCTGAGCCTGTGCCTGAGATTGAAATCATACCTGAAACTAAGGCAACTGAAGACACTTTTCAATCTGAAGACGGTTCTGTGCTTAAGACAACAACAGTACGCACAACACGAATCGTTAAGAAAATCTCCCAGGATAGTGAAAATGTCAGTGAAACAAGCAGTATGTCTGAACCCGTTATTGAAACAATTATTCAAGATGCTCCGATTGTAGCTGAATCGGTTACCACCGAGTCGAACAGTGAGGGTATTACCAAAACTACAACAACACGTACCACAAAGGCTGTTAATAAAACAACGGTCACTGAAACTGATCAAGTTGTCTATGAACCAGAGCAAACTGTTGAAGAACTGTTGATCACACCTGCAACCACTACAGAGGATAGTAATATTAAAACAACCACGCTGGATTTCATAGCTTCCGAACAGCAAAATATCGCACCAGTACCCGATAAAAAACCAAGGAAGTCTAAGAAACAAAGTAAGCAAAAGGAAACTCCAGTTAAGGAGGAACCCAAAGAACCAACTCCAGTTCAAGTGGAGGTTAAGGAATTGCAGGAAGTTGAGATAACTAAACCCAAGGATGTTGTTGCTCCAGTTGTAGGGGAACCCAAGGAAGAGATCATAGCAACTGAGCCAGTCTTTGAGAATGCTAGCAACGATGTTGTAAAAACAACAATTGTGCGAACAACAAAAATTGTTAAGAAAATCTCACAAAATGTTGAAAATCAGACTGTGAGTGAAATGGTCGTTACTCCAGAATTGGAATGCCAGAAACCGGATGAACCTATTGCTGTTGTTGAGGAACCAAGTACTGAAGAAACTGGTGGTGTAACCAAAACAACAACTGTGCGTACTACGAAAATTGTTAAGAAGCTAAATGATGACGGCGAGACGACAACAGAAGAGAGCAGTACAATTAGTGAACCAATTACAGTACGGGAAGGCTCTCCAACAATTTCCGAAGTACCAAGTGAAACTTCAACTACATCAAGCCAAATAGATGGTGCCATCATTAAGACAACCACAATTCGTACAATGCGAATTACAAAACGTATTACAAATGACGGACGTATAGTTCTTACAGAAAGTGACACACCCAGTGATGTTGTTGTAACATCTAGTATTGAAATGCCTGATCAAAGGCCAATAAGTCCAGTTATCACATCAAGTACAACTTCTCCTGTTGTAACTTCAAGCAGTGAACATAAGTTTGAAAATGTTGGTGTCAATATTGAGTTAGGTCTTAGGGATACTGCTAGCAAATCGGGTGTTAAGGTTATAGGCATTGAAACAACTGAATTACCAAACGTATACTCTGAGAAAACAACAACGAATGGGGTTATAAACGAGACAGATACTATTGCCACTACTACGACAACTACCAAAAATACGATACTTACAACGACACAACGACGTAGCTTCGAAACCGAAGATGGCACAAATGTTCTTTTCGTGGGAGAAGGCATTGACGGAGCCTATCCACCAGGTACAGTTCAGAAAATTTCACTTATTACTCATGAAGAAAAGTTGAAGACTCCAATTGTGAAAATGCATCTAGATTTTCCAGAGGTTAGTCTTCATGTGACTGAGACTGTGACTGAAAACGTAGAGTCCCTGCAGAGAACTGCCGAAGCAACTGAAACATCCCTTATTGAGGTTGTCGAATCCATTAAATCAGATATCGCAGAGTCTGCTGATCACAGCACTTCAATTACTAGTGAGGAAACAAAATCAACAAAACAAATTCAGGATAATCAAGAGGTTAAGACAGTTTCCATAGAAAAGGTTGACAAGCCAAGTGTAGTTGTTACGAAAGATAGTGAGCCCCCAACAGATTTGAGTCCAGAAGAGCAAAAGCTTTTCGAAGATATTCAAAAGAAATTGTCCAAGAAAGATAAGAAGAAGAGACCCGCTATCCCTGAAGAATTTATCAAGCAAGAAACAATTCAGGTCCTTGTAGAAGAAAGTAAAGGTAATGAAACAGTCAGTGTACCTTCTGTAGATGAAAAACAATCTTTAATTAATGTTACCAAACCAGTTCAATTAGTTGAAAACCTATTACAAGATGTGCAATTGATTTCCAAAGCAAATACAATCGAGCATGCCAAAGCTGATCTTCTTTATCATGAAAAACTGCAAGAAACGCAAGATATTCCTTCAATTGAATCTCCAAAAGAAACGCAAATAGATATTCCATGTGAAATCCAGCAACTCCCAGATCCTACTAATACCGCTAATCAAGTTGTTCCTGCCAAATCAAGCGCATTAATTGCTGAAGCATTTGTGGTTAACACGGTAAGCACTTTAAATACTACTAATATTATCCAAAATATTATTCCATACGAAAAGATTTATGAAATTCCCAAATACAATATGTCTCAATTTTATATTGCCGAGGGTATTTATCACATAATCAATTCTAAGACAAACACTGTTGAAACACAATCCCCTGATCCAATACAAACTGTTGAAGACACTACACCGATTGTAAGTTCGGTTGACCCTGTTAAATCAAATACACCGATAACCGTAGAAAAGGTAGAAACGGTTCCCAAAACAGACGAAAAGATATATGAAATTCCCAAATACCACTTACCTTCGTTTAACACTGCTGAGAGTATTTATCACATAATCAATTCAAAATCAACTAAGAATGTTCCTGAGCCACACGAAACAACACAACAAATTATCGAAAAGCAAACAACGGTTGAAAGTTCTGTGGATCCTTCAGTGGATAGTCCTGTCGAAACTAAAGAAGTACCTGAGACAATCAGTGAGAAGCAACCGGCCGAATCGCTTACCAAAGTGGATAAAATATTTGAAGTTCCCAAATATGACATACTTTCTTTAAATTCTGCTGAGTATAACTATCAAATAACCAAGACTCAATCTGAAGCTGAACCCAAAACGCAAGTCATCGATGCTCCAGTAATCCAAGAAATCTTGCCAGCAAAATCTGAAATTGTCAACAAGGTTACCGAAAAACCTGTAGAGACTGTCCCCGAATTCTCAATTACCGAAGACGCCAAGACAACAACTATGACTGAAACTATAAGCGAATCCATTATTCCAGAGGAACCGAAAGCTGTTGAACCGGAGAAGAAACCAGAAGAACCAAAGAAACCAGCATATGCGGGCTTGCCTGTCGATGAGTCCAGCAGCTCCTGGATGGATGTTTTGGATGAACCAATGGTATTCTCTGATGAGGAAGAGGAACCAGTTGTTCCTGAAAAGGTTGCCGAAACAGTGGCTGTAAAGGAGATCATTGAACCTGAAAAGATCGTTGAACCTGAAACAGTCACCGAATCATCTGTTACAGAAGACTCCAAGACTACTGTGACTGTCACGACGACAACTGTGACTGAAACTATCAGCGAATCCATTATTCCAGAGGAACCTAAAGCTGTTGAACCGGAGAAGAAACCAGAAGAACCAAAGAAACCAGCATATGCGGGCTTGCCTGTCGATGAGTCTAGCAGCTCGTGGATGGATGTTTTGGATGAACCAATGGTATTCTCCGATGAGGAAGAAGAACAAGTTGTTCCTGAAAAGGTTGCCGAAACAGTAGCTGTAAAGGAGATCATTGAACCTGAAAAAATCGTTGAACCTGAAACAGTCATCGAATCATCTGTCACAGAAGACTCCAAGACTACAGTCACTGTCACGACAACAACTGTGACTGAAACTATTAGCGAACCGGTGATTTCCGAAGAACCTAAAGCAGTTGAGCCTGAGATGAAACCAGAAGAACCAAAGAAACCAGCATATGCGGGCTTGCCTGTCGATGAGTCTAGCAGCTCGTGGATGGATGTTTTGGATGAACCCATGGTATTCTCTGATGAGGAAGAAGAACAAGTTGTTCCTGAAAAGGTTGCCGAAACAGTGGCTGTAAAGGAGATCGTTCAACCTGAAAAGATCGTTGAACCTGAAACAGTCACCGAATCATCTGTCACAGAAGACTCCAAGACTACAGTCACTGTCACGACAACAACTGTGACTGAAACTATCAGCGAATCTATAATTCCAGATGAAACTAAAGCTGTTGAACCTGAGAAAAAACCAGAAGAGCCAAAGAAACCAGCGTATGCGGGCTTGCCTGTCGACGAGTCCAGCAGCTCCTGGATGGATGTTTTGGATGAACCCATGGTATTCTCCGATGAGGAAGAAGAACCAGTTGTTCCTGAAAAGGTTGCCCAAACAGTGGCTGTAAAGGAGATCATTGAACCTGAAAAGATCGTTGAACCTGAAACAGTCACCGAATCATCTGTCACAGAAGACTCCAAGACTACAGTCACTGTCACGACAACAACTGTGACTGAAACTATTAGCGAACCGGTGATTTCCGAAGAACCTAAAACACTGGAACCGGAGAAGAAACCAGAAGAACCAAAGAAACCAGCATATGCGGGCTTGCCTGTCGATGAGTCCAGCAGCTCCTGGATGGATGTTTTGGATGAACCAATGGTATTCTCCGATGAGGAAGAAGAACCAGTTGTTCCTGAAAAGGTTGCCCAAACAGTGGCTGTAAAGGAGATCATTGAACCTGAAAAGATCGTTGAACCTGAAACAGTCATCGAATCATCTGTTAAAGAAGACTCCAAGACTACTGTTACTGTCACGACAACAACTTTGACTGAAACTACCAGCGAACCAGTGATTCCGGATCAACCAAAGTCTGTTGAACCAATTAGTCAATTTGATGATAAACCAGTTTACTCTGGCTTAACACTCGAGGGTCCAATTGATACTTGGTCTAGTGTTTTAGAGGAAACGACAACAAACTCTGGAAGCGTTGCTTTTACATCAACATTGTCAGCAGATGCTCCAGAGTTTACTCCATCTTATCTAAGGCATGTATATGCTGATCAAACAAATACATTCCTTGCCAATGAGAGAGTTTACAACGAATTCATTCCACGAAATAGAATAGACCAACCAGTCCCGATCCAAAAGAAACCAAAGAAAGTTAAGCCAGCTAAGCGACAAAAGAAACCAACTGAAGAACCTCAGGAAATTCCAATTACAGCTGCAGAACCACCCGTTTTTGTCTTGGAGACTGAACAAACTGTCGAACAAAATGTCTGGGAAAATAATCGTGATGGCAAGTCCTACGCCGATGTCTTGTTTAATGCTGAAAACCCTAATGTTGAGCAACAAATACCAGTTGTAGTAGTCGAACCAGTGGCTAAGACAGAGAAGCCAAAGGAAAAGAAAACAAAGCAAAAGCAAGAAAAACAGAAACCTGTGAAACAAACTGAAGATGATTCGAGCACTGAAAAATCAAAACCCAATACGGAAAGCTCTAAAGAGCCATCATCTGATGAGCACGATATTCCTAAAGCACCTGAAATAAGTTGGTCAGCATTAGTGCGAAGACCTGGCGAATGGTCCGATACAACAGTAATCCAAAAGGAGACTGTTCAGCATTCTACCAAAGTTGAAGATAAGAAACCCAAAAAGGTAGAAAAAGAAGAACGAAAATCTACAAAAACGAAGAAAGCTAAAAAATCAAAGAAAATAATTGAGGAACCAGTATCGACAACATCTGAGGATGAGAAATTGGACAAAGAACCAGAAGTAATGAAGGAAACAACGTCAACACAGCCACCAGAGCCTGTAATAAAACCAGTGAAGGAAGAACAACCAGAGAGCACTGGCTTTTCATGGGCGTCACTTGTGAAGCGACCTGGAGAATGGGTTGACACAACTGTAACTCATATCAAGTCTGCAATTGCATCATCAACAGACAAGGTGGAAGTTGAACGACAGGAACCAGAGAAGCCTAAGAAGACTCGACAACAGAAGAAGACCGAACGTGTAGAAGCTAAAAAACATAAACCTACGAAGCAGGAAGAAAGTGCGCCTGAGCCAACCATTAAGCAAGTAACTCGAGTCGAAAGTGAACCAGAATCTGAACCAGCTATTGAAACCCAGGCTGAAAGCAATAGCAATGCGTTCTCTTGGGCTTCTCTAGTTAAAAAGCCAGGCGACTGGGTAGATGACATCGCATCTCGCAAGAAACCGACCCAAGCTCCAGCTCCAGCTCCTGCTTCTATAACTGAACCAAAACCTGAATCTAAGCCTCGTAAAGAACGTAAGGTTCCCAAGAAAGAACGTCATTCGGACACAGATGACAAAAAATTATCTGAAATTGAAACTAAAAAGTCAGTTTTGACTGAGGTTTCATCGACTTCTGATGACAGTGATGTTCCCGTGTCATCTTCGTCCCCTACTCGTGATGATAATATAATAACTTGGGCCAAAATCGCAAGCCAAATAGATACAATGACTGATTTACCACCAAAGGAAAGGAAGGAAGTTCAAGAAAAGAAGCGAGAGCCCATTAAAAAGCAAGTTAAAATAGATCGCACTGAAAAGAGAGTGCAGATTCTAAAGGATAACACCCGTTCTCAGGAACAGCCTTCCACTTCGTGGGCATCAGTTGTTACTCAAAAAACTCAAGACTTCATTGACACCGAAAAAGTAGCTCCTGTGAAGAAAAAGATGCCAGTAGAGCCGTTAGTGGTTCACGACACTCCTGTTACTGAAGATTTGGATGACTTTAAATGGTCAAGTACTGTTGACGAACCTATAGAAACAACCCACAAATCATGGGCGGAGATGATTGATGATGGAATGGATGATGTAGTTGTTGAGCACAAATCTTGGAAGGAAATAATTGAAGATGAAGTTGAAATTCCTCTCCTCGCTGAAAATGCCGATGAAGTTAACATAAACAAAATTATCGAAACCATTCAAGAAATGAAATCCGAAAACTCTTCCGACATATCTTTAAATGAGAAAGAACTGATTCCTAATAATACAACTGTAATTTCCGAGATTGTAACTATGGAACCGGCAACAGTTTCGCCTTTACCAAAAGAAAACACGCAAGCGAAGGTGACTGCCACTACGAAAACGACTGTTTTCTCTGATGAGGAAGAAGCACAAGTTGTTCCTGCCAAGATTACCGAGACAATCATTGACAAGAAGATCGTAAAGTCTGATGAGCCTGAGAAAACTGTGTCCGAACCATCTGTTACAGAAGACTTCAAGACTACAGTCACTGTCACGACAACAACTGTGACTGAAACTATCAGCGAATCTATAATTCCAGAGGAAACTAAAGCTGTTGAACCTCAGGAAAAACCAGAAGAGCCAAAGAAACCAGCGTATGCGGGCTTGCCTGTCGACGACTCCAGCAGCTCCTGGATGGATGTTTTGGATGAACCCATGGTATTCTCTGATGAGGAAGAAGAACAAGTTGTTCCTGAAAAGGTTGCCGAAACAGTGGCTGTAAAGGAGATCGTTGAACCTGAGAAAATCGTTGAACCTGAAACAGTCATCGAATCATCTGTCACAGAAGACTCCAAGACTACTGTGACTGTCACGACAACAACTGTGAGTGAAACTATTAGCGAACCGGTGATTTCCGAAGAACCTAAAGCAGTTGCGCCTGAGAAGAAACCAGAAGAACCAAAGAAACCAGCCTATGCGGGCTTGCCTGTCGACGAGTCCAGCAGCTCGTGGATGGATGTTTTGGATGAACCCATGGTATTCTCCGATGAGGAAGAAGAACAAGTTGTTCCTGAAAAGGTTGCCGAAACAGTGGCTGTAAAAGAGATCGTTGAACCTGAGAAAATCGTTGAACCTGAAACAGTCATCGAATCATCTGTCACAGAAGACTGCAAGACTACTGTTACTGTCACGACAACAACTGTGACTGAAACTATCAGCGGATCTATAATTCCAGAGGAACCTAAAGCTGTTGAACCTGAGAAAAAACCAGAAGAGCCAAAGAAACCAGCGTATGCGGGCTTGCCTGTCGACGACTCCAGCAGCTCCTGGATGGATGTTTTGGATGAACCCATGGTATTCTCCGATGAGGAAGAAGAACAAGTTGTTCCTGAAAAGGTTGCCGAAACAGTAGCTGTAAAGGAGATCATTGAACCTGAAAAAATCGTTGAACCTGAATCAGTCATCGAATCATCTGTTAAAGAAGACTCCAAGACTACAGTGACTGTCACGACAACAACTGTGACTGAAAGTATTAGCGAACCGGTGATTTCCGAGGAACCTAAAACACTTGAACCGGAGAAGAAACCAGAAGAACCAAAGAAACCAGCATATGCGGGCTTGCCTGTCGACGAGTCCAGCAGCTCGTGGATGGATGTTTTGGATGAACCCATGGTATTCAGCGATGAGGAAGAGACGCCAGTTGTTCCTGCGAAGATTACCGAAACAATCATTGAGGAGAAGATCGTAAAGCCTGATGAGCCTGAGAAGACAGTGACCGAATCGTCAGTTATAGAAGACTCAAAGACTACCGTGACCACCACAACAACAACTGTTTCTGAAACTGTCAGCGAATCGGTGATTGCTGAAGAACCTAAGGCATTTGAACCTGAGAAGGAACCTAAAGAAAAACCTAAGGTTGAAAAACCCAAAAAGGAACTCAAACCTTCGAAGAAATCGGTACTAAATGAGAAAGAAACTATTCAGCCGGAAGAACTTCAAGACCTTCCATCCAAGTTAACTGAAAATGTTGATGATTTAATGCTTCCAAAGCAACCAAAGGAACAGACAGAGCAACATAATGTATGGGAACTGCACTCTTCGTATGCCGATGTGCTGAAACACACAGTGAGCTTTATAGACGGTGAGAAGAATAACGTTGAAATCAACACCAGTCAGGCCGCTTCTTATAATCAAACAACAGAAGTGGTTGACAATGTTTCTAAAAAACCCAAAACAAGGACAGACAAAAAGCAGAAAAAGGTAATTACTGAAACTGTTGTAATTGATAAACCGAGCAAAAATGTTTCAACACTTGCTGAAGAGACTACTCCTGTGGTTGACTTAGTTCAAGAGCAACAAATTCAAGAACCAAAGTCTCAGAAGTGGTCGGACATGGTCGACGAGGAATTTACCAAGTTTGTTGAACAGCCACAGCCGGAGACCGTATTTTCATGGTCATCAATAGTGCGCCAAGGGGGCGAAGAACCACTCACAAAAATAACTCAGCAAGACACTGTTATTGATTCACTTCCAAGGACAAGTCAAATCCTTGAAACGGAAACGGAGAAGCCTACTAAACAGAGGAAAAAGGAGAAAAAGACTAAGCCTGAACGCGAACCAGTAAAAGAAGTGGTAAAAGCTGTCGAAAAAGATACTGATGAAAAAGAATCCACAGAAATTCCATCTCCCCAGACTCTATCATGGTCTTCTATTGTCTCACAAACTATTGAAGTTAGTCCTGTAAAGGCTGAAACCATAGTTTCCACTTCTCAAGATATCCAGGACTTTATTCACAAGGAACAGAACTTCTCAACAGCTGTAAACGATAAATCGAAGACGCAAAAAATTAAGAACGATAAGAAATTGCAGCAAGTCGTAGCTGTGAACGAATCAACCGTTGCTGAAGTGCCGAAACAGACTAAGCAAAAGACTAAGAAGGAAAAGAGATTGCCAGAAACCGAAAAGGAACCAGAACAAATTGCTGAAAAACCAAGAGATGTTGAACCTTTACCTTTACCTCAATCTTGGTCGTCGATAGTTTCTCAAACAACTTCAACTGTAACAACGCATACTATTGAAGACTTGACAACCAATTTTGTACCCTCCTCACAGGACTTCATTCGGGAGGAACAGAACTTCTCAACCATTGTGAACGATAAGTCGAAAAAGCAAAAGAGCAAAAAGGGGAAAAAATTGGCTGAGTCAGTTGTTGAGAAATTACCTGTTGGTGAGGAAGAAATTGACTTTGTAGAACACAAACCTAAGAAGGAGAAGTTGCCAAAGGTTCAACAGGAACCAAAATCAGTTATTGAAAACCCTATTGTTGCCGAAGAGCCGATAGACGTACTAAGCAAGAATGTTCCGGAAAGTGACAATACACAATTTACAACTCCATTGTGGTCATCAATTGTATCCCAAGCAGCAGCCGTGGAAACTGTTACCGCGACGACACCTCTAGCTCCATTCAAAACAACTCCTTTAATTGAAACTGCAGAGATATTGCCAAACGTTGAGTCTGTTGTCGAGGAAGCAAAGGAAGTAACTAAACCAAAGAAAAAGGCAAAGAAAGAAAAGAAAACACCGAAGGTTCAACAGGAACCAGAACCAGTTCTTGATGAACCTATTACTGTCGAAGAGTCAAAGAACGTGATTAAATCAAAGGTTCCGGAAAGTGTGGATGCGCCATCTACAACCCAATCATGGTCGTCAATTGTAACTCAAACAACAACCGTAGAAACTGTTACTGGCACAGCACCTCTAGCTCCATTCAAACCAACTGAAGAAACCACTCCTATCGCTGCCGTTGAAATGGAAGAGGTATTGCAAGAGGTTGAACCAGTTGTCGAGGAGGTGAAGGAACTGCCTGAACCCAAGAAAAAGTCAAAGAAGGAGAAGAAATCACCAAAGGTCCAACAGAAACCAGAACCAGAACCTGTTGTTGCGGAACCGATTGTTGTGGATGAGCCAAAGGACGTAATAAAAGCAACGGTTTCAGAACGTGACGATACATCTTCTACGACTCAATCATGGTCGTCAATTGTAACTCAAACAACAACCGTTGAAACTGTTACTGGCACAGCACCTCTAGCTCCATTCAAACCAACTGAAGAAACCACTCCTATCGCTGCCGTTGAAATTGAAGAGGTATTGCATAAGGTTGAACCAGTCGTCGAGGAGGTGAAGGAACTGATTGAACCCAAGAAAAAGTCGAAGAAGGAGAAGAAATCACCAAAGGTCCAACAGGAACCAGAACCAGTTGTTGAGGAACCGATTGTTGTCGAAGAGCCAAAGGACGTAATAAAAGCAACGGTTTCAGAAAGTGACGATATGCCTTCTACGACTCAATCTTGGTCGTCAATTGTAACTCAAACAACAACCGTAGAAACTGTTACTGGCACAGCACCTCTAGCTCCATTCAAACCAACTGAAGAAACCACTCCCATTGCTGCCGTTGAAGTTGAAGAGGTATTGCAGAAGGTTGAACCAGTTTTGGAGGAGGTGAAGGAACTGCCTGAACCCAAGAAAAAGTCGAAGAAGGAGAAGAAATCACCAAAGGTCCAACAGGAACCAGAACCAGAACCTGTTTTTGGGGAACCGATTGTTGTCGAAGAGCCAAAGGACGTTATAAAAGCAACGGTTTCAGAAAGTGACGATATGCCTTCTACGACTCAATCATGGTCGTCAATTGTAACTCAAACAACAACCGTTGAAACTGTTACTGGCACAGCACCTCTAGCTCCATTCAAACCAACTGAAGAAACCACTCCCATTGCTGCCGTTGAAGTTGAAGAGGTATTGCAGAAGGTTGAACCAGTTTTGGAGGAGGTGAAGGAACTGCCTGAACCCAAGAAAAAGTCGAAGAAGGAGAAGAAATCACCAAAGGTCCAACAGGAACCAGAACCAGAACCTGTTGTTGGGGAACCGATTGTTGTCGAAGAGCCAAAGGACGTTATAAAAGCAACGGTTTCAGAAAGTGACGATATGCCTTCTACGACTCAATCATGGTCGTCAATTGTAACTCAAACAACAACCGTTGAAACTGTTACTGGCACAGCACCTCTAGCTCCATTCAAACCAACTGAAGAAACCACTCCCATTGCTGCCGTTGAAATTGAAGAGGTATTGCATAAGGTTGATCCAGTTGTCGAGGAGGTAAAGGAACTGCCTGAACCCAAGAAAAAGTCGAAGGAGAAGAAATCACCAAAGGTCCAACAGGAACCAGAACCAGTTGTTGAGGAACCGATTGTTGTCGAAGAGCCAAAGGACGTAATAAAAGCAACGGTTTCAGAAAGTGACGATATGCCTTCTACGACTCAATCTTGGTCGTCAATTGTAACTCAAACAACAACCGTTGAAACTGTTACTGGCACAGCACCTCTAGCTCCATTCAAACCAACTAAAGAAACCACTCCCATTGCTGCCGTTGAAGTTGAAGAGGTATTGCAGAAGGTTGATCCAGTTGTCGAGGAGGTAAAGGAACTGCCTGAACCCAAGAAAAAGTCGAAGGAGAAGAAATCACCAAAGGTCCAACAGGAACCAGAACCAGAACCTGTTGTTGGGGAACCGATTGTTGTCGAAGAGCCAAAGGACGTTATAAAAGCAACGGTTTCAGAAAGTGACGATATGCCTTCTACGACTCAATCTTGGTCGTCAATTGTAACTCAAACAACAACCGTTGAAACTGTTACTGGCACAGCACCTCTAGCTCCATTCAAACCAACTAAAGAAACCACTCCCATTGCTGCCGTTGAAGTTGAAGAGGTATTGCAGAAGGTTGAACCAGTTGTCGAGGAGGTGAAAGAACTGCCTGAACCCAAGAAAAAGTCAAAGAAGGAGAAGAAATCACCAAAGGTCCAACAGGAACCAGAAGCAGAACCTGTTTTTGGGGAACCGATTGTTGTCGAAGAGCCAAAGGACGTTATAAAAGCAACGGTTTCAGAAAGTGACGATATGCCTTCTACGACTCAATCTTGGTCGTCAATTGTAACTCAAACAACAACCGTTGAAACTGTTACTGGCACAGCACCTCTAGCTCCATTCAAACCAACTGAAGAAACCACTCCTATCGCTGCCGTTGAAATTGAAGAGGTATTGCAGAAGGTTGAACCAGTTGTCGAGGAGGTGAAAGAACTGCCTGAACCCAAGAAAAAGTCGAAGAAGGAGAAGAAATCACCAAAGGTCCAACAGGAACCAGAACCAGTTGTTGGGGAACCGATTGTTGTCGAAGAGCCAAAGGACGTTATAAAAGCAACGGTTTCAGATAGTGACGATATGCCTTCTACGACTCAATCTTGGTCGTCAATTGTAACTCAAACAACAACCGTAGAAACTGTTACTGGCACAGCACCTCTAGCTCCATTCAAACCAACTAAAGAAACCACTCCCATTGCTGCCGTTGAAGTTGAAGAGGTATTGCAGAAGGTTGAACCAGTTGTCGAGGAGGTGAAAGAACTGCCTGAACCCAAGAAAAAGTCAAAGGAGGAGAAGAAATCACCAAAGGTCCAACAGGAACCAAAACCAGAACCAGTTGTTGAGGAACCGATTGTTGTCGAAGAGCCAAAGGACGTAATTAAATCAAAGGTTCCGCAAAGTGACGACATGCCTTCTACGACTCAATCTTGGTCGTCAATTGTAACTCAAACAACAACCGTTGAAACTGTTACTGGCACAGCACCTCTAGCTCCATTCAAACCAACTGAAGAAACCACTCCTATGGCTGCCGTTGAAATTGAAGAGGTATTGCAGAAGGTTGAACCAGTTGTCGAGGAGGTGAAGGAACTGCCTGAACCCAAGAAAAAGTCAAAGAAGGAGAAGAAATCACCAAAGGTCCAACAGGAACCAGAACCAGAACCTGTTGTTGCGGAACCGGTTGTTGTCGAAGAGCCAAAGGACGTAATAAAAGCAACAGTTTCGGAAGGTGACGATACATCTTCTACGACTCAATCATGGTCGTCAATTGTAACTCAAACAACAACCGTTGAAACTGTTACTGGCACAGCACCTCTAGCTCCATTCAAACCAACTGAGAAAACCATTCCTATCGCTGTCGTTGAAATTGAAGAGGTATTGCAAAAGGTTGAACCAGTCGTCGAGGAGGTGAAGGAAATGCCTGAACCGAAGAAAAAGTCAAAGAAGGAGAAGAAATCACCAAAGGTCCAACAAGAATCAGAGCCAGTTGTTGGGGTACCGATTGTGATTGAAGAGCCTACGAACGTAATTAAATCTAAGGTTCCGGAAAGTGTGGATACGCCATCTACAACTCAATCATGGTCGTCAATTGTAACTCAAACAACAACGGTTGAAACTGTTACTAACACAGCACCTCTAGCTCCATTCAAACCAACTGAGGAAACCACTCCCATTGCTGCCGTTGAAATTGAAGAGGTATTGCAAAAGGTTGAACCAGTTGTCGAGGATCCGCTGGAAGTTAATGAGCCGAAGAAAAAGGCACAGGAAACAACAACAGTTGATATTACTAAAGTCAATAAGACTGCCGCAAATATTCCACAACCAAATCTTTCATGGTCGTCAATTGTTTCGCAAACTACAAGTGCAGAACCGTCTTCTCAGGAGATACAGAACTTTATTCACAATGAGCAGAACTTCTCAACAGTTGTGAATGATCAGCCGAAAAAGGAACAAACAAAGATTAAGTTGCAGAAAATCGACAATATTGAAGACAGGTCAGTTGATGTGGAGTCAAAACGTCCCAAGCAAAAGTCCAAGAAGGTTAAGAGCGTTCCAGAGATCGAAAAAGAACCAGTGCTAGTTGTTGAAATGCCAACTGAAGCTTCAAAAGATGTGATTGAACATAAGGTTCCTGAAGTGGTCAACACACAGTCTTCAATGCAGTCGTGGTCTTCTATTGTTTCGCAAACGGTTGATGAATCTCCAATAGATTCTCAAACTCACAAAGTTGAAGAGTTTATTACGCATGAACAAAAGTTGTTGCCCGAAAGCGTTTCTAAGCCGGTATCGAAGAAATCATCTAAAGTCGACGAAGAACCGAAGCCAACTTTAACACTTAATGCAGATTTAGTAAAAACGGAGACCATTGAAGTTGTTGATAATGAAAATGTTCTAAACGTTGTTGAGGTAAAACCTAAGAAGCAAAAGCCCAGAAAGGAAAAGAAGTCTGTCAAGGTTGATCATACAGAAGAGCAAGCAGTGACTAAAGAAAAGGATTCAGAACCTGAGCGCACTCTATCTGAGTTTAGCATTCAATTGCCAAAACCGCAACCGTCTGTTTGGTCTCAATCAGAAACTTATGCTGAAGTCGTCAAAAAGTCTGGCTTTACAGACAACACAAATATTCGTTACCAGGACTGGGAATCTGACTCTTCTCCAAGCAGTATAGAGTACAAAGCCAATGAGCCAGTTTCAAGAGTTATTGAACGACCTCAAAGTTCATCTGTTGTTGTAGTTAATGAATTTCCAGATCCTATCATACCTCCGACAGTCAGAACACCAGACATTCAACCCGTTGAGCCTTCCGAGTATCCAGAAAAATCTTTCGCTTTATCGTGGAAGGAAATGATGGATGAGGAATTTAGTCCAACAGATGTGGACTTACCAAGCTGGTCTTCAATTGCACAACCCTGGGAGGTATTGGAAGAACCAGTGGAGAGAACTTCGCGTACAATCAGTCGTCCGGTTATACAAGTTACTGAAGTAGCTAAGATAGAAGAACCATTGCAACCACAGGAAGAACATGGTTTCCTTGAAATTACTTCGAAAAAACGTAACCGTTCTCGATCCCGTTCTCAACAATCATATAACTCAACTGCTGAGGAAAAGCCGAAGAAGAAGAAATCTAAAAAGCCGAAAGACACCAATCAAATCAAATCTTCGAAGCCTTTTGCTGAACCACCTTTTGTAATGGAACCAGCCATTGATAGCAATAATCAATATTCTGAGGTTATCGAACAAAAAATCGAGGTAACACCCGTTCCGACTCCGATTCCAATTACATCGGGCATGTCTTGGGCTGCTATCGCTGCCCACAATGTTCCAGAACCAGCTCAACAAATTCGTCAACTTCAAGTAGAAAGCAGAGAAATTGTATTCGAAGACGTGAGAAAGCCAACAACCGACAAGAAGGTCACAATACCACTTAAATTGGAAACAGAGCCCAAACCTAAGAAAACAAAACAGAAGTCAAAGAAGAAACCTTCAAGTGACACCGTGGATTTCATAACTGAGGAAAGGAAAAACAGTAATAAATCAATTGTATCTGAAACAAAACCAGAACAAATCCACATTCAGAAACCGACTTTGGAACAAAGCATTAATGAACTCATTTCAAATGCTGTTGATATTGTTGCTGAACAAGCTCCTGCTAAACTGCCAAAACCAGACATTGAACCTGACAACTTAACAGATGTCAAGCCTACACCTTTAGCCCCCTTAAAAACAACTACAAGTGTTAACATCGATGAGAGTGTGCCAGTTGAACCAGTTGTTGAGGAGCCAAAGGAAGTAATTGAATCCAAGAAAAAGACAAAGAAGGAGAAGAAATCACCAAAGGTCCAACAAGAACCAGAACCAGTTGTTGAGGAACCGATTGTTGTCGAAGAGCCAAAGGACGTAATTAAATCAAAGGTTCCACAAAGTGACGACATGCCTTCTTCGACTCAATCTTGGTCGTCAATTGTAACTCAAACAACAACCGTTGAAACTGTTACTGGCACAGCACCTCTAGCTCCATTCAAACCAACTGAAGAAACCACTCCCATTGCTGCCGTTGAAATCGAAGAGGTATTGCAAAAGGTTGAACCAGTTGTCGAGGAGGTGAAGGAACTGCCTGAACCCAAGAAAAAGTCAAGGAAGGAGAAGAAATCGCCAAAGATCCAACAGGAACCAGAACCAGTTGTTGAGGAACCGATCGTTGTCGCAGAGCCAAAGGACGTAATTAAATCAAAGGTTCCGAAAAGTGACGACATGCCTTCTACGACTCAGTCTTGGTCGTCAATTGTAACTCAAACAACAACCGTTGAAACTGTTACTGGCCCAGCACCTCTAGCTCCATTCAAACCAACTGAAGAAACCACTCCTATCGCTGCCGTTGAAATTGAAGAGGTATTGCAAGAGGTTGAACCAGTTGTCGAGGAGGTAAAGGAACTGCCTGAACCCAAGAAAAAGTCAAAGAAGGAGAAGAAATCACCAAAGGTCCAACAGGAACCAGAACCAGTTGTTGAGGAACCGATTGTTGTCGCAGAGCCAAAGGACGTAATTAAATCAAAGGTTCCGGAAAGTGACGACATGCCTTCTACGACTCAGTCTTGGTCGTCAATTGTAACTCAAACAACAACCGTTGAAACTGTTACTGGCCCAGCACCTCTAGCTCCATTCAAACCAACTGAAGAAACCACTCCTATCGCTGCCGTTGAAGTTGAAGAGGTATTGCAGAAGGTTGAACCAGTTGTCGAGGAGGTGAAAGAACTGTCTGAACCCAAGAAAAAGTCAAAGAAGGAGAAGAAATCACCAAAGGTCCAACAGGAACTAAAACCAGAACCTGTTGTTGCGGAACCGATTGTTGTGGAAGAGCCAAAGGACGTAATAAAAGCAACGATTTCGGAACGTGACGATACATCTTCTATGACTCAATCATGGTCGTCAATTGTAACTCAAACAACAACCGTTGAAACTGTTACTGGCACAGCACCTCTAGCTCCATTCAAACCAACTGAAGAAACCACTCCTATCGCTGCCGTTGAAATTGAAGAGGTATTGCAAGAGGTTGAACCAGTTGTCGAGGAGGTGAAAGAACTGCCTGAACCCAAGAAAAAGTCAAAGAAGGAGAAGAAATCACCAAAGGTCCCAGAAAAACCAGAACCAGTTAATGAGGATTCGATTGTGGTCGATGAACAGAAGGATGTGACAAAAACAACGGTTCCGGAGCGTGACGACACGCAATCAACTACTCAATCGTGGTCCTCAATTGTGACTCAAAAAACTACAACTGAAACCGTCACTGAGACAACACCTCTAGCTTCATTCAATCCTATTGAAGATCCAATTCACACAGTTGATACTCAGGAGGAAACTATTCCAGAGACCCCATCATATGAATTAACACCTGTAGTTAAAGAAACAGTTTCCTTGACTCCTGTTGAAACAGTTGCGGAGCCAACACCGTTAGCTCCATTTAAAACAACTCATGATGATGATAACACAAGTTATGATACGCAAAGTACAGCTGAAGCTGATGCATTTATTTGCGAAACATCATACTGGTCTGCCACACTAAAACCCGGGCAGAAAGTTATCACTGACAATATTGAAAAGGAAGAAACACTTAATGTCAAATCCCAGGAGGATGCTCCCATTACAATTGATATACCAATGGACAATATCCCTCCGGAAGTTGCAGTACAATCACCAACCGATCAACCAACAACATGGTCAGCCATTGTTCAAACTGAAACTAAGGTGTTCCCTGCTCCAGTATCTAAAGACCAGGATGAGGATAAAACTGATGTGCCAGCATGGTCTACAGTTGTAGTGAGCAAAACAACCGATTTCCAAGAGCCTAAGCAACAAGTTGATCTTGAAGATGAAGAAACAACAAAAACAACCACTGCTTCAAAAACAACTTATGTAACAACAACCGTAACAACACATAAAGATGTTAAAACTACAGAGGATTCGAACATAGTTGAGAAAGAACCAACGTCATATGTGTCCACTGTGGTGACATCTCACACAATCGAGCCTGAAATTGAAATAATTCAGAATAAACCCGCGAAAACAGAATCTTCAGATAAAATGGAAAATTTGGTGAAAAATCTTGAACTAGAATCAACGCTGATACGACCCCGATATGAAGTGTTTGAAACTCAGTATCAATTATTGAAGGCCAATGTACCCAAGGTTATTGCACAACCAATTCCTGAATTGCCCAAGGATGAAACAGTAGAGAATGATTATGTGATAATTGAACCCGAAGCAGTTTCAGAACTTAATTCTGAGATTCTTGCATTCAACTTGCATCTCGATAGTCAAACATTATTGCGTTCCATTCCAGAGAAGGTTATTGAAGATGCTTTGCATCAGATACATTTAATCAAAACAGAACAGTCCGTTGAACCCATAATAGAAAAGGTACTTGTTGAAGAACCAAATGTAGTAATCGAAGAAATGACACAAATCGTAGAAAAATCATCCCCGACAACCTCGTCAGAAACCTTCGAGCAGCTTTCCTTGCCCCAAACGTTGACTGTGACTCCTAGCAATTCAAGTGAACTTGCATGGAATCTCAGTCAAGACGACTTCTTGAAATTAATTAATCATCATAGACTAAGAACAGATGACGCCTATGCGTTGTACAAAGACTTAACTAGGACGGATACAGAAAAAACTCAGGAAACCCAAGACGATAAGAATAAGACTGACATCATTACGGAAACTGTAGTGAGAACGACTACGATTACAGAATCGAGTAAATTGACAACTGATAACGTTGTAGATAAGACTGAACCAGAAGCATCGTCAATTGTAAACATTCCTAACGTTGAAATGACACCAGCAGCAACAACACAGCTTAGCAATATCGACCAGCTGCATCTAAATCTATCTATGGATGACTGGCAAACGTCACGCATCGATGTAGATTTATTCGAAAGTAGAGTCGATAGAGCGAAGCGTGATGATGATGATCATGGTGTTATTGATACAAAACTTGACAAAGACAAGAAACCAGATGATGTAAAACCAGGCAATGACAAAGATACTGACAAAAAGGACGACAAAGATGACAATGACGACGACGATGATGATGACGATGACGATGATGATGGGGAAAAACTGACTGTGCCCGAAATTCGTAAGCCGCATGACGATGATGACAAATCAAACGACCGCGATCCTGGTAGTGGTAGCAGTGGCAATGCAACACCGACACCCGAAACAGATTCAGCTCAGTACGAACAGAATCGCAGTTGTTCATCGGAATATATGTCAACCGATTTGCCAGGCGGTGTAGGTCATTGGAGGGATCAGAGTACTTACTTGGCTTTAGAAGCCGAACCTCAGGTAAAAATAGAATTGCCACCAACATCTACAACAAACCAAACAGTCGAGAGTAAGGAACCCATTGAATTGACATCATCTGTGTCAATTAATCCAATTGAACCCATCCCTGAAACAAGACCCCCTGTTCTATCCAAAACTAACGTTGCAAATGCACTAATCCAATTGGCGAGCGCCACAACTCACACATTGAATGTTGCTGCCAATGCGGCAGCAACAGCAACACAAGCGACAACCCTGGCGGCAACCAGCGCCATTTTGCCTGTGGCAACAGCCGTAATTAATAAGTTTGCGGCATCAACACCGGCAACACCACCAACAACACCAGAGGAGTCAGCACCAGATCAGCAACCACTCACAGCAACAGTTGCTGTTGAGTCGCCGACAACAACAATTAGCGAAACGACAAAGATAACAGCCCAGCAACCCGAGAAATTGCAAGCCCTCCCAGCAACAGTTGCTGACGAGACGCCTGCAACAACATACACCGAAACGACAACAACGGCAATAAGAGACGACAACAATTCGGTTAACAACTTGTCAAATGTGACTAAGCGCACAGTTGTAACAACCACAACGGTGACGACAACAACAACTACTGAAGGAGCATCAGAACCAGAGCCTGCAACCACTAGCAGAAACAGCATCACAACTACGACAACAACAACAACAACATCAGCTGCTGGCAATGATTTGCTTGAGCAGCAACAACAACGCCAGAAGGTGAAAATCACAATGAGCCTTCGTTTATTCATAATTCTAATAATTGCAGCTTTTGTGTGTGGTTTTGGTATTTGTTCATGGCTTTTATACGGCAATTGCTCCTCTTGCTCATCCAACTGCTGTTGTTGTTGTTGCGGCGCTTCAGCCGCAATTTGCCCCATTTTGCCACCAGCAGCAGCAAACCCTGAGAATGGCCTACAGTAAGGTCGAAAGATGGCGGTTGCTGCTTGTTGTTGGTTATTTGGTGGCTGTGCCGAAGCAATAACAATACAAAAAAATAAAAAAATATATATCTATATACTATTATTAATAATATTAATACTAACGTTAACCAATTGTTAATTCCTTAAACTATCTTGATTTTGATTTATGTTTATTTAAAAAAAAAAATTATATTTATGTTTTATTTTCTTAAATTGCATCCAACTTAATGATATATATTTTATGTAATAATTTGAGTTTATATTCCATCTAGTCTAGATTTAATACTCGTTAGTTTGACTTGCATTGCTTATGTTCCTTACTAATTGATCTTAACATTTGTAAAACCAAAACTACTAAAAGTAGAAAACTTGACTATTACAATTAAAAACATTCCAGTAAAACTAAACTAAATAAAATAAAATATTAACCAATTTGCACGTTTTAATATTTGATATACTTACTTACAAACAAATATATTTGAAATATTTTATTTGCACAGTTTTTATTTTCGTATAGGCAAAAACACGCAGACATTCCAGAAATACACACACGCACTCACAACCAGACACACACACACACTCTGATACACAGGCATTCGCACTTGCACTTGCACAGGCACACGCACACGCACACACACAGTCACGAGCACAGTACTGCTCAAAAGTGTGCACCCAACACAGTTTTCAAGCAGAATATGCCCATTTGAAATGTTACAAATAGTATAAACTGTTGAGTTCATTGCCTTCTATCTTGCCGCCCTACAGATCTCGCCAAAAGTGTTTTTATTCTTCATTTTTTGTTTTTGCGGTATTTATTCCCCATTTGCTATAAATAACATTCAGCATCCAACTATAATGAGATCCCTGCAGGCAGCCCCGATTTACTTACTCGAGAATATCTCAGTGCGCCAGCGAATTTTCAGTTTTAGTCTAGACCGTGAGTTCAATGCGGAATGCAATAGTCAACGCATTTGCAATAGTTTTGATATCGAATCAAAAACACAATTTAATTCATTTAAATTCAAAAACAGTGTGAAAAATAATACATAGTTCGTGTTCGTGTCCGTGTATTTGTTGCACTAAAGTGTGACAAAATATAAAAAACAAAGAATTTAGAACTTTCTCAAACAGGAAGTAAGAAATTCTAAAGTATAAATAGTCTGTATTTCAAGATATTCTTAAAAACAATTAAGTTTTCATTGAAAACTATTTGCCATTCAAGAAAAAGTTAACAAATATAATATTGAAAACAGTGGTTTTCATGTATTAACATGTAGATATCTCTGCTAAGAAACGTAGTAATACTTCTGTCTCAAAAGTAAAAGATATCAATATATATAAACTAGACTTATTCATTTACATCTGTTTGGGAGTGTACTTAAGCTATTTTGGTAGAGAATTCCTATAAGAATTGCTACTGATAGTAATGTGTGTATAATTAGGCGCGTATTGATGTGAGTACAGAAAAAGTAGTAGAAATTCTCGCCTATATCATTTACTTATGTTGAATATAATAATTCCTGCGTTGTGCAAGCTTTAAAATTCGTTTAAATTAATTTGATATGTATATTTTTTAATATTTTTATGACGTTAAGCCTTTTTAATAACTTTCAAAAACTTCGCCAGGGACTTTCGCATTTGGTGTTTTTGTCTATCCGCTGTCCTATCGCCAAACTCATGAAATCTGATCATATAAATCCTAAGTTATAATTATAATATTTACTCTATGCGCATGTGTTACGTTACAAGCAGTTTATTTAATTACAAATTTAAGCTAAGTTATTTTCAATTTATGCAGATGGCTGACTGCATTGCATCCCATTACCAAAACCATATGTTATACACTTTGTTCGATGTGTAAATATGTTGTAACTGTATAGAAGCCGGCAACAAATATTTACAAAAATGTTTACAGCAAAAAAGCAATGTATATTTGTATTAACAATTTATTAATATTCCTTCCCCTTCACCCACAATAAACACTTGTGTTATACAAATGCAAAATTATAGGAATTAATAACACAAGAACTCGACGAACTGCTACAATCGCTCTCAACCGTCGAGGATGGCATTGGAAATATGAACTACAGCAGCTTGGAGGGCATGCTACAGGGACTAAAGGTAATGATCCTAAATAACATAAAAGTTTTTTTTAAGTAAATTGTAAAGCAATTGTTTGAATGCACGTGTTCAGCAATTTTCTAACAATACTATTTAGTATTTAGTAGTACTCACACTGTATATATTAGTTAAATTAATTGATTTTTAAAACGATTATTGGATGCTGGCGTGTGTCACAAAATTTAAATAACACAATCGCATCATTCCATAAAACAATCGAACATTTTTTCTTATTTCTTATAGAATTCGAACCACGAATTATCTATAGAGATAGTATAGAAATTGTTTTAGTTCTATGATTAGAAATCCCTAAACAAGTAGTCGTATATTTTGATGTCTTAAATAAATTATTGTTTATTAAAGGTCCAAAACACGTTTTGAAACTATAAGTTTTTTGTCAAAGTTTTGACAAAAGGTTTTTTCGTTAAATGTTAAATGAATTCTCTTTTACCCGATGCACAGCTAATCCAAGACAATCTGGAAGTACACGAGAAGGAAGCACGGGATCTGAAGGAGCAATCAAAGGCATTGCCCACAGATCCAGCTACCGAGCGTTTGCTCAACGAGACCTCAGATCGCATTGATTTGCTCCTGAGGCGCACACAACAGGGCATTACCATGATAGCCGTAAGTCCATTGATTTCACAATTAAAATCATTCAAGGAACTAAACATAAATTCGTTTTAGAACGCCATGCATGGCCAGAAGAAGAGGGAGCAGGAGATCGATGAGTATCAGCAGCATTTATTGGAACTGGAACGCTGGATCAACGAAGTATCCGCTGAGTTGGCCTCTTACGAGACCACCGCGGACAGCAGCACCGATGAGCATGTGTTGAAATCACAGGTTGATCGCAGTCAACAGCTTTTGCGCACTTTGAAGGAGCGACAGCAATCGATGGACGACTTGGTTGAACAGACACGTCAGCTGCAGAGTCAACCCGACGTGGCACCACTTGCAGACACATTGATGGAGCAACTGCAGAGCATCATTATCATTTTACGTGAACAGATCACGGTGGCCACCACACGCATCTTTACAATTGAGAAACGCATCGTGGAACTCCGCAAGGCCAAATTGGATGATGCCCAACGTCAGCGTGTCCTTGATGATGCCAAGATTCAACCACCTATCAGTATACCGGCAGCTCCAGAGTCGATAGAGTCAAATGAAAACACAATCGACTCTAGTTCCATGCCCGAAGAGGAGATCAAGCCAAGTGGTATTTATGTGGAGACACAGACATCGTTCAGTTTGCAGCAGCCCGAGATTCCTGCTTCAACGCCAGCACAAATCGTTACCAGCAATGTGGAAGCCCAAACCAGTTTCCAGGAACCGTTGCCCGTTGAAACCGCCGAAGTGGCTCTACAAACACTGAAGGAGCGTCCACCGACGGAGAATATAATGGTCACACAGACAGTGCAGCGTGGTCAAGAAACGATTCAGATCGATACGACACTAAATCGAAATGTGGATGAAGCGCCCGAGAATGTGGAAATCGAGGCTCGCTATCATCAGCAGCCCAAAGGTGATGTGGATCGTGCCACAGAGCTGATAATGAAGAATGTGCCCCAAGCCTTTGAGACGACGTTTGTGGAGCCGGATGAAACGACCACCGAGGTGGTCGTGGGACCTGATGGAACCAAGCATATTCTGGTAAAGAAAATCACAACTCGAACACGTCAGCAAATTGTGCAACAACAGCAAATCAGTTCAATTGAAACTGTTAGTGATGCTGATGGCAACATTGAGGTGACCTCAACGGGACAAATTAATCTGGAGAATGTGCAGCATACGGACACCATTGCCGATCCGAAGGAGAGCACTTACCGCACGGTAGTAACTCAGCAGACGAGAGGAACTCTTTTGGACGGCTCACAACCGGAAACGGTGATTGTGAGTGAGTTCGAAACGGAACCAGTTGTGGAACAATACGAACAACTATTGAGCCCAACTGAGGATGGTAAAATGGAGCCATTCCGTGCTGCCGCAGGACAATCTGATGTAGAGACACATGGCAGCATCCGAACTGTAATGCAGCAGGTGACACGAAAGGTTATTCGCAAGACACGTAAGATAATCAAACATGTGACGATTGTCAACGGAAAGGAGCATATAACCGAGGAGATTGTCGAAGAGCCCGAGGAGATTGAGATAACTGAAGAGGAAAGCTCACCCCATGTTAATATCAACATTATTCGTACGGTTAATGGCAAGGAGGTAAGCGAAGAGGAGTTCCAAAGGATGATGCAGGAGCCTGGTGTCGTCATCGAAGAAGTTGCAACGGACTTGTCCCAATCTAGGACAGACGAGCCGCAGCAACAGGTATTTGATATTGAGTCTATCAACATCAGCACCACAACAACAACAACACAACAACCAGAACAACAGCAACTCGATACAGCACCTACAGTAACAACAACAACAACAACAGAAACGATTAAAGAAGCACCTGTAGAATTGCCAGCACCTCAAGTAGACATTGAAGAAATCGTAGAAGTTGCAACTACCAGTCCTGTTAATGTTACAGCAACAGAAGTAACAACAACCACAACCACAACAACAACAACAACTACAACATCTACTAAAACACCAACTGAAGTAGCACCAATAACAGAGACTGAGCCTGTGGTAGAAGACATCAATGAAATTTGGCCCCTGGAACATCATCTTCAGCCCACAAACATTGATTTCTCACAGCATGAAACAACAACTCTCATACGACAAACAGCTGGAGCTTCTCCTAGAGATCCTTCCATGCCCGTCGATACCATTTGGCCCACAAGTCCAGAAACTGGAAACTCGGTCTCCCTCGAGTCCTATGAGTTTGAGCCAACATCTCCGAGAGCCGAGACTGAACAACCACAAATTGAGACTGTACCATCCGAAGCAGAGCAACCCGTAAAGGAAGCTAGTGCAACGGAAGCCTTCCTTGAAGCAGAAATAACACATGCTGAGCCCACTCAAAAGCCAGTTCAGACAGTGCCACAGGAAGAGCCATCCCAAGTTGTGCAGGAAGAACCACAAACATCGCACACAACTGAGTCGGAGAAATCCCAAGTTGAATCCAGTATTACCGAAAAGAGCTTGCCCCAAATTGATTTGCGTGTTGCCACACAGATGTTCATCTCTGGCGAGGCTGCCGACTCCGAATCTCCTCGTGCAACTTACCAGATTACTGCACCTTCGGTGGAAACCGCTGGAGTTGGTGTGTTGAAGGTAGCTATGGGAGCGACCTCCGCTGATGCCGAACCTGTCACCCAATTGCCTGGTAAGGTCACCATGTCCATTGTTGAGACTGTGACGACAACGGAGACTCGTGACGACGATGCGGCCACGAAGCGAAGTCGAAAGAAAAAGAAGAGAAGAGATGAGCCAGCTGAAGAGCAAACACAAGTCAAGACTGAAACACAGGTGGAGCCAGTGCCTGAACCTCAACCGATTCCAGCTTCCGATATCGAAGTGGAGTCTGTGCACGAAACTGGCTACGAGGCGGAGGAGAAGAGTGTGGCTGATGATGATGATTCCTCGGACTCAAAGAAGAAGCGTCGCAAGAAGAAGAAGCAAAAGGAAAAGGGCGAAAAGGAAGAGGATTCTCATGCTCCCATCTCATCTGATAACTCGCCCCGTGACAACAGCGAAAGTATTGAATCGGAGGGCAAAGTGCAACACGAGTCGATTGTGGAGATTAGCCCCGAGAGTGATTTGTCCAGTATGGACATTGATACGAGCGTGAAAGTGGTTGAGGATGCGGTTATTGTCTCACCATCAGAGTCCTCACGCAACCCCTTCTCTGAGCTGATTATTCCCACCGAAGTAGTTGAACTCGCACTGGTTGAGGACGTGGAACAACAGACAACGCCACGTGATCCTACTCCGACAGCTGTTGAGGTTGAGCAGGAGATCAAATCGTCACAAACTTCACCGCAGCATCAACCGACACTCGATGAGACGGCGGTACAGACGAGCATGGACAATCAAGAGAATGAATCGCAGACTCTAGTTGTTGAAATTACCGAGACTGAGGCTCAGACAACGCCACGTACCCAAGATGAAAAGCCCGAACTAATCGAGACGTCAAACACCGAAATGCAAACAGATGTCAGTGGTCAACCTAGGGATACCGTAGAGATTTCCAGCCAAACAGTTGTGACTACCACAATCGAAAAGGAGCTTCAAACAACGCCCAAGGAATCCCCACGTGATGCCGAGCCTAGAAGCGAACAAGTTGTACCAACACTTGTGCAAGATCTGGTCAAGGACATGACCATCGATCTGCCTGTTCCTACAACGGAGCAGTCGACATTCACCGAGGTGACAACCACAATTGAGACACAAATGCAGACAATGACCCCTGAGCCAGCGGAGCTGATCGCTAATACCGAGGAACCCGTTGAAGTAAGTGATGTGGTGGTGCAAACCACACCGAGGGAGGAACAACAGCCCGTGTCCCTCGAGGAAAGCTCAGTGTCGGAACCGTATGAGTTGGAGGTGAGAACTACAGTAGCCATACCCGCTGATTCGGATGCATCCTTGGCAGAGCCAACCCTTTACGAGTACACGCAGACCATGGAGCTACCCAAGCCCGAGAAGCCGTCCAAAAAGGGCAAGAAGAAGGCCAAGGGAATTCCCGAACCACAAATCGTTCCCGAGGTGGATCCACAAATCAGCGTAACCGTCGAAATTGCCCCCGAACTGCTTTCGGAGGCAGGCTTAGTGGTTTCTGCGAATCAGGAAATCGTGGAGGAGGTACCAGCTGTCCAGCCTGAGTCTTCCAACGTTGATACACAGAGGCCACAGCGTGTCCAGTTGCAGATCACAAAGACTACCGTCTACGATGAGTATCCCGATCTGCCGGTGCACATCATCGAACAGAACAAAGTGAGCATTGCTTCGCAGCAACAGAGCAGCGGAGGAAAGCCACGCACTGGACCGACCTCATCCGTAACCATTGAGGAGGTTGCCTCCCCCACAGAGGAGCTAATCGTGCCCATTACACCCGGTCCTGATGTCCAACAGCAAAACATTTGGGTGAGTCCCACAAGCAGCGTTAATATCGAGAAGTCTCCCATGGATGCTTCTCAAGCGCTGATCATGAGCGAAACTCTGCAGCTCTATCCTGGTAAAATCCAGGAAGTTAGCTGGACCGAGACCAAGGAAGCCATCGATAACCGTATTCGCCAACTGAAACAAGCGACGCCACAGCAGCAGACGCCATTGAGCGATGTGCTCCACCTGGCAACGCTTTCCGAGCAGATCAAGCAAGTGCCGACGGAGCAGCGCCAACAGGAGGTCGACGAGGAATTGAAAACCTTAGACGCAGCTATACGCAGTGGGGATAAGACCATTATACACACCACTGTCATTACGGTGATTGAAAAGGTCTCAACCTGGCTGGAAACTATTGAGTACCGTGTCTACTTGATTCGTCAGAACTCCAACGAAGGTCCCTCAGAGCAGAAGTTAGACAACTACAACTCTCTGAACGAAGAGTTGAGCACCATTAAGGGCAATGTCAACTGCTTGGAGAAGCAACTTTCAGTGGTGGATAAACCAACGGCAGCGGAACTATTGCAATGTGTGGACACGCTCAAGGAACACGTAGATGCAGTGCAGCAGGTGACACAACAAAATCAAGCTCAAGACAGCAAGGATCTAGACAAGTGGCATAGTTTTGAGTTGCTGTATCGGGAAGTAACCATCGTGTTGGAGCAGCTACAGATGAATTATGATCAGGCCACCAGTCAGGATCATCCGCTGTCGGTGAAGCTGGCGATGCTCAATGAGCTGGAGCAACAACACACGGCATCACAACAGCAGTTGGGTGAGCTTATGCAGAGTGCACGTTTCTTCCAGCGTGATTTCCCAGGCAAGAAGATGCCCCAAGATGTACATAGTGCCTACGAGGCGAGCATGAATATGGGCAACCTCATCGAAGCTGAGCGGGATCGTCTACTCCAGCTGCAGTCATTGGCCGAGGAGTACGAGCAAACTCTCAAGGAGTTTACCAACATCACAGTCCTTGCAGACAAGATGGTAGAGAGTCCCATAGTATCCAGCTCGCTGGAGCAGCTCAACAACGAGGTGCAAAAGCAGCGCAAGTTCTTCGTGAACCTCAGTCACTGCCGTGCCATGCTCGAGTCACTCGAGGAGAACATTGACAGTGAGACGCGTGAAAAGCACTCGGAGCTACACAAGGAACTCTACCAAAGAGCCACACAGCTGCTGGAGCGGGCTTCGGAGCGATCTTCCAAGCTCGTGCAGGCCGCATCCCGGTGGACCGTGCTGGAGAAGGGAATGCGAGATGAGCTTCAGTGGCTGCAGGTGGCACAACAACGTGTGCCAGATCTATCGGCGGTTACTTCCGCCGATTACGATCAGTATGCCACACTCTACCAATCCCTGAGCACGGACATTTCGCATCATTATGTGAAAATGACACAACTTTCGGGAATTGCCAATAAACTGCAGACACTGGTGCAGGCTCCCAACCTCGTTGAGGAAACCAACGAGGCACTGATTGTACTGCTCAAGCTGCGCGAGGAGGTGGCACTCTATCTGCATCGACTGCTGATCTTCAAGGAGGTCTGGGTGCAGTACGAACAGCAGACAGACAAAATGGAGGCATTCGTCAGGGAAGCTGAGCAGGAACTGCGACAGATTCAGATACCAGCGAAACCCACTGAGGAGCCCATTCCGCACATGCGTCAGTTCTGGGAGATCAAGGCACGCTTTGAGCTCCACAACAACATACGCAACGATGCGGGTAACAGTCTGGAGAAATCTCTGCAAGTTATACCACTAGCCGATGAAATGTTGCAGCGTCAGTTCCATGCCCAGCTCGAGGATCGCTGGCAAGCCGTGGCCCAGGCCATTGAGCTCATCCAACACAACATTGTGGAGTGCCTGTCCTCGGAGGACATGCAGCCCGATGAGAAACTGAAACTGGTCGAGCGAGAGCTGCAAGAAATCTACTTGACAATGACCAGCATGAAGGGTGTGATCAAGAACGAGGAGGAGCTCTGTCTGTACATCGAACGTGTCCAGGTACTTCGCACACGCGTTGGCTTCATTGGCAACGAACTGGGCCGCATTGGACTCCAAGAGCCTGCAATTGAGCCTGAAAAGGTGGGCGAACTCTTCGCCCTCTCCCACAAGATCACCACCCAAATTGCTGAGGAGCTGGAGTTTGCCTCCGTGCTCCGAGATCAACTGCAGGCCATTCACGAGGGTATCAGCAATCAGCGAAAGCATCAGGCTAAAATCTCAGTGATTCTCGATGAATGTGAAGCCGCGGAGCGACAAGGCGCCGATGTCATTGAGAAAGCCGTTGCCGATTGCCAGGCAGCAGGTGAGGAGCTTGTGTCTAGTTGGCAGGAGATAATGCGTATACGTCAGATGCTCCATACGTTGCCAATGCGGCTGAAAATGTCCGTGTCGCCGGTGAAACTAGAACGCGATATTTCCCAGCTGCAGGACGATCATGCCTTCCTCGAGAGCAAGTGTACCAACATTATGGCCATCCTACGCAATCGATTGGCCTTGTGGCTGCGCTACGAACGCCAGCTAGAGTTGGTTCACGGCTCGGTGCAGGAAACCGACTTCATGATGGAACTTATACGTGTCCATGGACAGGTTGACTACGAACGCCTACGTAAGGCCACCGAGAGACTCGAGGTAAGTTATCTTTTATTATATTATCGGGTGCGTAATAGCCCGAAAGGCCCAACTACCTGCGTAGCCTACCGAGACATGCTCGTGTTTGTCAACTTTGCTGAGCTACTCAAAGGCTATAAAAGCCGCTCGCGTACGCAGCCTCCGTTCAGTTGAATTCGCATTATCTATCACAGCAAACTATTTGATACTAAAATTACTTCTATAAAAACGTTAGCGTTTTCTCTAAACATTTCGTGTAAAACTGCATTTACATTTTGTTTAAAAAACAAAATAATTTCTTTAAAAACAACAGTTCATTTAAAAACTCGCGAATTTTATATTTAAACTCTGCTAGAAGTGCGCCCAGTTAGCGCTCTTTAAATATAAGTAAAGCAGACGACACAAAAAAGCTTTTCGAGCAGCACTAAAATTTCCGACAAACATAAAGCTTTCACGAAAAAGCTTTCACGCGACTTGACTTACGTTTTGTTCCGTTTCGTTTTGAGTGCTGCGCTTGCAGCCGCAGTTGACGTTGGCTACGAAACGCGCGCATATCGTCGCGACTATTATCGCTCCCGCAAACAAAAAAAATAAACAGAAACAAAATAATTAACGAATTTCGTGCGTTTTCTCGCTCTCTTGCTCTCTCTTTCGTTGTCTCTCAGGGTTTGGCTGGCGATCTGCATAGTCGTGAGCAGTTGCTTGACGAACTAAAGGGCGCCGCAAAACCGTTAATCGAAAGCTGTGATGTGCAGTTGGTGGAACAAATCGAATCGGCTGTACAGGATGCAGTAGTCGCCTGGAATGATACCACTGATAATCTACAGCAGCTTTGCACACGTTATCAGCGAGCCGTTGAGCTCTGGGACAAGTATCGTAACGCTTCGGCAGCGGTCAAGAGCTGCATTGAACAGCAAATGGATAGCGTCAAGTCACTGGAGCAGCCCGTGGATGTCATGCAACAACATGCCAAGGTGAGTAACGATTTCCGTAGTGCTAGTAGGTTTACCTTGTGGGTGGTAAAGGGTGTTTGCTCCACTTCCGTACTTGCTTCAATCACCATTTGATTTTGGCGGCAAATCGAAACGACAACGTTTAATTACCATCCTGGCGAACGACCGGCTGTAATTACATTGATTTTCAAACGTAATAACACTCGGCCCAATCAATTTTGGGCGCGTCACTGTAATCGCTGGTAATAGCCGCAACCATGTGGAGTAACTTTGCTGTAAATACACACACGTATGTGCCTTGTTTGTGTCATAAATTATTTTGTTTGACACAAATAGACAAGAAGACGGACGGACAGAAAGGCAAACAGACAAACAGGCAGACAAACGGACAGTTCGACAGTTTTTGGAGTTCGTTTCGATTTTTGGTTTTTATTTGGTTTAAAAATTAACGCATAGTTTTGTTATTTATATTTATTGATCATTAGGGTCATTACGGGTATAACGACCAGAAATGTTCGCTTGTAATTATTATTTTCCAACTGTCGCTTCACATGGCGAAGTTTATCAACCCTCGAGAGCCGTAAGCTCCATATTTGTATAGCTGCTTTATCTCTCAGACCGAAAAGTAAAAATTATATTGGAATGTCACACACACATATACAAGCATAGAGACATGAACATGCCTGTCCTAAGCCTGTCCAAGCTAAAGATAAATGTAAATCGTAGATTTCTTAATTTTTCGGTTCTCCAAATTGCTCAAGGTCAGTCACTAAGCGTTTGTTTGTTAGTTTTTTTTTTTCTGTTTTCTGTTTTATGATAAAGCATGAAACATGAATATTTCACAGATGATATCATAGGGCATTCAGTATGCGTCGTCGACTTGCCCTTTTAGATTGGATTATATATGTTATGTGTGTGTGTTTATTAGCTTTGCCTTCGGTCTATGCACTGAGCTCATTATTTAAATAGATCTTTTCTAGCTGCGGGCAACCTGTTTTCTAAATTGAAATTCTAAATGAAATTGAAAGTGCACTCGACGTGTGCTAATTACGTATAGCAAGTGAAGTGAGGGAAGTATACGAGTAGAGGCAATTGATAAGACCCATTAGGGGCTGGGGAGGGAGAGGGGGAACTGATTGACCCCACCAACCGGCCTGTGTTAAATATAGCAAGTGACATTTGCTGGGATCTTGTGAAAAACTCTAGATAAAATCAAATTTAATAGAAACCGCTTTTATTAACGCCAACTAGTGACTAAAGTAGACATTTTTAAAACCCAAGCTAAACCCAATTTCTTATTCGTTAACAGGTCTGCCAAGACAATTTGAGCACACAGAATGATCGTCTGTTGGAATTGCGTGACATTGTGGCCAAAATAGCGGCCGATGTTGGCTTAGATGCCTCCTCGTTGATGCAAGGCGAACTGGATGCATTGGGTCAGCGTTTGGCCGAGTGCAAGGATGCCATAACCACGTTAGCAAATGTGGCCGAAACCCAAGACAAGGAACGAAAGCAGTTCGACAAGGAGGTCACACAGGCCAAGGTGTACTTCAACAATGTGCAGCAGGTGAGTGCAGTCATCAGACTGAGTCAAAAACAGTGAAAACTGTAAAGACAATTCGGTGTCTACTCCATGCACTCCACTGCATTTCGTGTATCGATTGGAAAGCACGACTGATTTGCATATGTTAGGGTTAGCGTGTGGAAAATCCCATACGGGTGACAACAACAACAGAAAGAAAAGCTAATAGTGGAAGGTACAGTAGAGTGAACCGACTGAAAAGTACCGTGTACCTATTTTAAGGCTAATCAACTTCCATAAATGAATCAACGAAATTTCAACCGATTGTTTCTGTGGACTAAAATCTACAACAAACCGTATATACCCTATAATTTTCTTGAAGTAATGGGTCTAAAAATGAACCAGCAACTGTATGTTATTCTACTACGAAGGACATGCTATTTTAAGTGGGTTAAAAGTTGAAAAACTTTCTCTCCTCGAATGTGTTTGACGCCTAACTAGAACTAGAGCCAGAGACACAGACACAGACAGAGACAGAGACAGAGACAGAGCCCTACAACAGTGGTGCTCTCACTCAAGTGTATGGCTGCATTATGGTCATTATTGATTGATGAGAGGCGTGAATATATAATTGAACTGTGAGAGTTTACTGTGTGCAGGCATATTAAATTTCCACTTACAAATAGCCAACTACCAAATAGAGAACTCATACTATAATAAAAATGAATATTTAACAAGCAGGAACTCGTTTGGAAAAGACATAACCCTTAAAGAGAGAGTCAAAAGTATACGATTAATGATTAAACAGATTTATATTCTAATATTCTTTATAGTAACAAATCCTTGGTGGGACAGAAATCGGTGATCTATAGTAAATAAGTTTGACGATAAGCTTAAATACCTATTATAATAACTTATAATTTATTATTGGTATTAATTGAAATGATTATCGGACTATAACCTTTAGTTAGTGTTATACTTATAGGTATAATAGAAGCTATTTATGCTAACATTTTAATAAACCAATCATCAGTCGGTTGATTAAATCTTTTATTCGACGAACGGAAACTTTTCCCTTTTTTCGACTATCCATAATATAATATAATTATTAAAATAGTTAATCTATATTTATAAATAATATTCTTAGAGCAACAAAAAGTTGATCCATCGGTGTTTAATAACTATGATTAGCTTTAGTTAAAAGTTATTTTTGTCAAACGAAATGTCCGCCCTTTTTCAAACATACCTGCACCACTGTGCATGCATTTGAAATGCACATTGCCAACCAGTTGCCCCCCTCTCCCCCCATGCCCCTCCAGCAGCCTTTACTGGGTGGCCAGACAGCGCGCGTGTCGTTTGCATGAGGTCATTGCCAGTTGGCGGAAAGAGTTGCCGTTTTCATAACAATTGTTGTTGTTGTTGTTCTTGCTGCTGTTGTTGTTGTTGCTGTTGCTGTGAAGCCATGCAGTGTGGTAACTATAGAGCTTTGGGCTTTGGCTTCATTATGGTTATTAGGGTCATGCTAATTAGCCAAGCACACCTAACTACCTGACTACTTGACCACCTGTCTGACAATTCCATCTCTGATTTCAGGACATTGCACGTGGCGAGACCCAGACGCCCAAGGAGAGCGAGGAGCAGTTGGCTGCACTGCGTGCCCACTTGCAGACGCTGGCGAGAACCGAGGAGCAACTGCGTCAGTTGCGTGAGCGGCAGCAGAACAACAATGTGTTGGCTCCTGCGGATGCCAGCGCAGCCGACGATAGCATACTGGAGGTGCTGGCTATGTGGCAGAAGATATTCCAGGACACGTTCCAGGAGTACCATCGTTTGTCCACCCGCCTGGCCCGCACCCAGAACAGTTCGGAAGCCTTGCGTCTGTGGCGTCAGTATCTGCAGCATGTGCAGTCGTTCCTGGCATGCGCCATACCCGAGGACTACAGTAGTCTACGGGAGCAGCAACAACTCTGTGCCATCCATCAGAATCTGTTGATCTCACAGCAGAGTGTGCTCGCCGAGACGCCGCTGGAATCGGATCTATCGGAACAATACAAAGCACTGACGAACCTGCATAACGAAACTCTCTCGCGGATTATGCAGCGCAACGATGAACTGGAACGACGAGTCAGTGGCTGGAATACCTATCGCCAGCAGCTGGCCTCGCTGCTCGACTGGCTGCGTCAACGGGAAGCGGAGCGGAATGCGCTCCAGCTGCGCTACATTCACCTGAAGCGTGTGCCCCACCTAAGGGCACGTCTGGATGCACTGCTCTTGCAGCTGGCACGAGGAGAGCAGCAGAGTGCGGCACTTAAGGCACAGCAACAAGAGTTGCTGCCGTACTGTGACGACGCCCTAGCCACCGCCATGCGTATGGAGCAGGCAAGCATTGGCCAGAGAATCAGTAATCTTCGAGCTGCCCTCGAGACGTGGCAAAACTTCCTGAATCGCATCAAACAGCTTGCGGAATCGTATGATCAGCGTATCCAGCATCTGCAGGAGGAGTTTGCAAAGGTGCAGGAATTGTTGGACATTGATGCAGTGCCTCTACAGCCTGCGGAGATTGAGCAGCGTCTGGCTGCTCTGCGGGCCCAGCGTGTACAATTGGCAGCCCAAACGCCGGCACTCGAGGGTCTAACCGTCAGCCAGGAGGAGCTGAAGGAGTGCATCAGTCCACATGATATGAAGGCCATCCGTCAGCGCAGCTTCCTACTCTGGCAGCAGCATGCGGATCTGGATTACCAGCTCTCTGTGCTCATAAACTCGATTGAGGAACGTCTGTCGCTACTGTCCAACTACCAAACCCGCTATAACCGTATCTCGCAATGGCTGCGCGGCCTGGAGGATCGTGTGGAACGCGACGCGGATGTGGCCGCTATGTCCAATCCCGAGCAGGCAGCCAAACAGCTGGAGCAGCAGATTAATGGAGAGCTTCAGCTGCGTGACAAAGAGCGCGAGTGGCTGCTCTCGGCGGGACGTGAGCTGCTGTCGCTCTATAGCGATGCCACGCCCCAAGCGCAAGAGGTGCGCGCCCAGGTGCAGCAGCAGAGCGATGGACTCATAGATCGTTGGAATCGCTTGCGATTCCTGTGCAAACAGCGTGCCACCAAAATTGGTGAACTGAAGCAGACGCTGCTCCGTCTGGAGGAGCGCATTGCCCTGATTCGTGCCTGGCTCTTTGAGGTGGAATCCCAGCTGGACAAACCGCTGAGCTTCGAGAGCTACACACCAAATGTGATCGAAGCGAAGCTGCACGAACACGAACAAATCCAGCGTTCCATAGAGCATCATAGCAGTAATGTAGGTGAGGTGCTTAACCTGGTCGAGATGCTGCTCAACGATGCCGACAGCTGGCGCACTCAAGTGAACACCACCGGTCTGGCCTCATCTGCCCAGAATCTGGAGCAGCGCTGGAAGAACGTGTGCAGTCAGTCGGCGGATCGCAAGCAGCGTATACTCACCACCTGGAATCTGCTTCAGGAACTGATCAAGCTGACCACCGAGCAAAAGTCCTGGGTGGCCAAGCAGGAATCCCAGCTTTCCAGCTACGAACGGGATCAGAAGTACGTGAATAAACAGAAGCTAGAGGAGCGCCAACAGGCTTTGCGGGATAAACTGCAGGAACTGGAACTGGAGTCGGTGAACCTGCGACTGCTAGAGCAGACCTATGCCAAGCTGACAAGCAGTCCTGGCGTTGAACCGGAGAACATCCAAAAACTGACACTGCCTACCAAGGTGATGGTCAGCAAGTGGCGTCAGTTGTTGCCTCGCTTCCAAGCCCTCCTCGATGCCATCGACAAGGATGCCAAGCTGCTGCGAGACTTTAACACTGCCCAACTGGAGTTAACCAAATCTCTGACTAGCATACAGAAAGCCATCGAGCAGCTGCCCAGTGCAGAGGATGAATCCAGTGCAATGGAACCCCAAGCAGTGCTGCAGCGTCTGGAGGGTCTGGAGCGAAAGCTTCAACAAGCCGAACAGCAAGTGCAACAGGCCGACACCTTGGGCAAGGAGGCCGAGGTGAGGAGCAAGCAACACCCAGCCCAACTGAAGCACCTGCTGAAGCTGATACTGGAGTACACTACACTGTGGAAGACGGTGCAAACGAATCTGGTGACCATGAAGACCACCTGGGCCACTCGTGCAGCCAAGCAGCTGGCTGGAGGTGTCAGTGAAACACACGCCAGTGTCCAGGTTAACACCCTATCACAGCGCAAACTGAGGCAGGCTCAACTCCAGCGAGAGACCTCCATTACGGCAAAGGATGCGTACATCATGGAGCTGCAGACGGCGATAGCCGAGTGCCAGAACAATTTGGATGAACTGCAGCGCACCATTGCCGATAAGACGCGGAAACCAGGTCCTCAGAAGATCGCCAAGCTGCTCGGAAATGGCCAGTCCTCCACGGAGCTGGTCAAGCATCTGAGCCACCTGCTCATCAGTGAGTGCAGTGCGGACCATCAGGCTGCCCAGGTGGATACCGTGGCAGAGCTGACGCTGCGCTTCGAAACACTGCAGTCGCAGTGGAAGGCGCGTCAACAGCACGATCAAAATGCAAGGTACGTCTTAACTTGGCCAAAAGCCCTTCTTAACTACAAGTTACTTTGAGCCACTAATTTTGTGGAAACACTTGCAAGCTGAACAGTGCTGAATTGAATGTATTTAAAATAAATTTTGATTGATTTCAATCATTTTGATTGATGAAATTGGATAACAACTAAAAATTTCCATTTAATTCGTGATTTATTAGTTTATTTAAATATATAAATTTAATATTATTTAAACTCTCTGACATCTTATTTACCTAATGATTGACATCAATCATGTTTGCAAGTGTTTTTCACCAATGTCAGCTTACCCTTAATAAATTTACATTTATGGTGTTTTGGGCGTGTTTTATGGCTAACAAATGTTTTATTGCTCTTTGTTTCGCTCTTGCTCTCTCACACACACAAACACGCACACACACACACACATATACACACTTGATTCACACATTACCAAATGCTTGAAACGAACGTGCGCATTCATGATGCTGCCTGCAGGTGCCACCTACCTGCAGCCTATAAATACACATGCATACAGTAAGTGTTTAACCTCTCTCTCTCTCGCTCTCTCTAACACTCTACCCGTTTCACTCTCTCTACCTGCGACTAACTACAGTAATAAAGCAAGTTACAGTTATCCAATTGTGCTCCTCTCTTATATGTTTGTGTGTTGATCCACCAGACAAAAGCTGGCTGCTCTGACACTTGTGACAGCCAGTCTCCAGAGTGGAGCACAGTAAGAAATTGGAGCTTGCTTGGGCTAGCAATGATTGAGGTCATTTCACTGACCTTGATTGGGCAGCAAATAGCTGACACACTCAGTTTAAACTTTGACCTCTGCTAATAATTGAACTCTTTTGTATTTAACCCTTAGTGAGGTCGGCCGGCTAACGTGTCCGCTCTGCACGCAACGCAACTGGCAGCAGATCGACAACGATCTGTGGCGTCTGGAGCAGTGGCTGCAGTTTGCCGAGAGCACGCAGAAATCCCAAACAGCGCCGCCTTCGAACATTGAGTTGCTGGAGGATGTGACGCAGGATCATCGCGAGTTCCTTTTAGATCTTGAAAGTCACAAGTCCATAATCTCGTCCCTAAACGTGGTCGGTGATCATCTGGCTACGCACACCATGGACACGGAGAAGGCGCGACAGTTGCGTGCTCGCCTCGAGGCGGACAACGAGCGCTGGAATAATGTGTGTATCAATGCCACCAAATGGCAGGGGCTACTCCAAACGGCTCTCATGGGCAACAGTGAGTTCCATCAGACCATCGATGAGCTTGTCGATTGGCTGCAACGCACCGAGAAGAACATCAAGGCCTCGGAACCAGTGGATCTGACCGAAGAGCGATCTGTGCTCGAGGGCAAGTTCAATAAGTTCAAGGATCTGCGAGCCGAACTAGAGCGTTGTGAACCGCGTGTGGTTAGTTTACAGGATGCAGCTGATCAGCTGCTCCGTGCCGTCGAAGGATCCGAGGAGCAATCACAGCACACCTATGAAAGGTAGGTGTAAACGGCGCCAATGCCGAGGGCGGAACGAAATAAATTTGGGTCAGGGAGGGGAGTGAGGGTATGATCTAAGGGATGATGATGTGTGGGGAAAGAGGAGGGTAAAACCGCTAGGTGGGCGGCGTTAAATATTCTCTCAAACCAATTTTGTTTGTAGAACTTTTCTACATTTCTCAATTCAAAAACTTTTTTCAATTTTATACATAAATTTATTCTTAACTTTTCTTAACTTGGCTTGCTATTACTATATTTCAGTTCTTACATTTCTACACTTTCCACATTATTTCTCCTATACAAAATTGTACTAAAATATGTTTCTCGGAACATTCTTTTCTTTCGGCATTCCACACTTTCATACACTTTCTACACCCAACGTAGCCTGTGATCTACTGTAGTCTCCATAGTCAGTACACACTTTAGTAGCTAGATAACTTGTTTTTGCTTCAAAAACTTTCGAAATTATTTTAAAATACCATTTTTTTGGCTTATGATTTGTAAACTTAATTCGATATTCGAATTTTGTTTATTTTTCTTCAAATTTTATTTTGCTGTATTTTTTATAAATTTTTTGTTGATTTGTGTTTGTTATTTTGGTACTCAAAATTTGTTCGTCCGCCCATTCTAACACCACATCAAAACTACAAACGCCAAGAGCCGCCAGCAAATGTTTTAAATATTCTAGAACCCTTTCCAGATTAACCGATCTCCGTCTACGTCTTCAATCCCTGCGTCGTCTCTCCGGCATCTATATAGTCAAACTGGGAGCCGTTCTCGGCTACGAGGGCGACAATCTGGGCGTGCCGCTGCACATGCTGTCAAGTGAGGTGAGTACAAGTCTTTGGAGTTACTTTAGTTGAAATTTGTCCAATTTTCCCCAAAAAAAAACTTCTTTGATTTGAATTATTTGTGATCGCACCAAAAGTAAGTGAAATTTAATGAAAATTGGCTGTAAAAATAATTAAAAACCATTTAAATTGTTGAAATTGAAAGCAAATTGAATACATATGTTAATTTTAATTTTTCTATTATTTTTAAATATAATTTATTTATTTTTTGATTTTTATTTTTCTGCCGTATAATCTAGCTTTTGGATAATACTACATTATCAACCTCTTCTATGCAGGCCGCCGCACCCAACACAGAAAATGCAAAGTAAATATTCATAGAAAATCGTTTAGTTTTTAATTAAATAGTTTAATAAATGTAGTTTGATTTAATTACTTTTACTTTTCGAAATTGATATGCAAAGTGCACAAATTGTACAGAAACTCTAATTGGCACTTTATGTAGTACAAATTGTCTGTTGCATGTACTTAACTATCTATCTATTTTGTATCTTGTATCTTTGTATCTACTTTGATTAATTGAAAATTCATTCGATTCCACAGTCACACCAGCGATGGCGATGCTGCCGATGGCGATGTCATCAATACCACGGTACTAGCACGAGGTGCACGATTCCTAGGACGCGTTGCACGTGCCTCGCTGCCCATACAGGCGCTAATGTTGCTGCTTTTAGGTGTGGCAACTCTGGTGCCCCACGGTGAGGATTATACCTGTATGTTCTCCAATACGTTTGCTCGTAGTCTGGAGCCAATGTTGTCGTATCCCCATGGACCGCCACCAACATAATAATAGTAACTACGATGTTGATGATAATCACACTAGGGTTGTCAGGTTGCCATTGGATTAGTGCAATAAATTTACAGTAAAAAAATAGAAAAACAAACTATGTAACACCAAACGAGATAAATGTAAAAAACCCAAACAAAGAACAGAACCCAACACAAATATGCCTTAAAAAAAGAAGATAAAAAAACAAAGAATGAAAAGATAATTTGATATGATAACTGATTATGATACTATATATATGATATACGATACGATATAAACTCAGTACCCAACTAACGCAAAATTCTTGTACAAGTTTTAAGACGCCAAAACGTATGAATTGCGTCACTGTAATGTAATGTCATGTAAATTTTTGTAATTTTCCACATTATTGAAATATTTGTATTTTTATTATTATTTTCATTTATTTTCTGTTGGGTAGCTAGCGACATACTTACAAACAATACTGTGTACATAAAGAACTCGACGAGATAAGAAACACTAAGAAGAAAATCAAAAAAGAAAAACAAAAACTAACGAAATGTAACGAAAGAAAAAAAACTTTTACAAAATACTTATATATACATATATAAAATTATTAACGAGATATATACATTATACATATATATTTGCACAGCAAACATTTATATAACTTATGCCCAAAAGAGAAAAGGTCTATTTAGAAAGAAAGCCCAACATTTTGTATATAATATCTAAGCAGACAGACAAAACGACGAAAAAACGCACACACGAAATTTTTATACTCAGTTCTCGCGCATTCTTGCAGCAAACGAAGAGAGTCTACGGAAGAATCCACTCAAATTTCGTGGAACATTTTTGAGTAGAACTTTCGCTGTCTCTTTTGCCCCAGTTAGACTGACTAGCCACAAGACAAACCATGACCCACATAGACCAATTGCCTGAGTTCTTGTTATGCAAAAGGTTTCCTTTGCTCTCTGAACAGCTTCGCGTTCATCTCCCAAACTCTGGACGTGGCAGTTGTTTAAGTGAGCTTGGAACTTTTGTATAGCCAGCCAGGCGTTAGAACAGCCAATGCTGAGAGAGAGTTCTGAACCTACTGCGTCTTAAGCCAAGCTCTCTCCCACGGCTTAAGCAGCAATAGTTTCACATCCGCCACAGGTGACTCTCACAAAGCTTTGACTTTCACACCTTTAAGCATTCCTGAACTCATTTCCAAAATTCGTACCATAGACAAGAACAACTAAAAACTTTAGTCAGCTAGCGATCAGGGCTTAATCTTTTGCTGGAGAACGCGCGAAACGGGAAGATTGAACAAAAAAAAATAAGTGTCCTATGCCGGTGCTAAACCAAAACTATAAAATCAATTTTCCTACAAAAGAAAATTGTCGAGTTGCGTGAAAAGTAAAAATAAAATTGCAAACGAGAAAAAAAAGAAAAAAATTTGCAGCTAAAAATGGGAAATGTTATCCAGCCAGTTATAAAAAAAAGAGAAAATCAATTGAAAATTAAAGAAAATGAAACCTTAATATAAAACTTAACTTTTGTTGTTAATATTTTTTGATAATTCTTATTCTATTTGCCTTATAAAACATAAATATATATTTTTTTATTATTTAATGCCCACGAGCAATTATTGAGAAAATACATAAATATATAATTTATTAAGTTTACACGATATACTATAATTGAATTAAGTTGAATTAAATGTTAAACTTTTGTGTGTTTTTTGCTGCTTCTGTACTTTATAAGATTTCCTTTCTTGTGAACAAACTGTACCTTTATGCATATATTAAAGAAATATTTCAAAATAATATTAACAAAAATGTGTTTTTAAGCTTAAAGTTACTAGGCGTATACTTTATTACTCATACGCAGTGATCTCATCAACGAAATACACCTGTGTTTTAGTTGATTAAAGGTGTGTATATTTTAATATTTTATTTATAAAAACAAACGTTTTTATAAAAATATAAATTGATTGTATTTTGGAATATTTTAAAAATTTAACTTCATATAATAAAATGGCTGCCGCCAATCTTAAATCTGATTAATCCAACTCTCAATAATTGCAGCTTCCTTTTGACGGGCATCTATCACCGAAGGCGGATCCGAGGGATTACTTGAGCGCAAATCCAGATGATGGGCACCCTCAGGTAGAATAATGACTTGGACTTGACTGTTTGGTGACTGGAGTACGCCACCGCCGCTCCAGGGATCGAGTAGACCGTTGCTAAAGATAATGTTGCTAGCAGACTCCAGATTATTGCCGCCATAGCGCAATATAATGTCGTAGGGCTTTGGCATCAGATAGTACTTTTTGTAGCAATTATCGGTGAACTCCTTGAGGTTCCATGGCTTGGTGCGATACATAGTATCGCTGCTGTTGGAGCAGAAGGGCATGACCATCTGGTTGCATGTCTGTATATCCCAGCCCTTAGTGTCCACTGAATTACCGGCATTGGAGTACTTGTAGTCCACGCACTTCTCCGTGCCCGTGTAGTTCGTGTAGACAGCCAGGGCGCTGGCCATGTTATGGATCAGATCCATGTCGTTCTGCGCCAGATTCTTCAGATAGAAGCAAAGCTGTCGCACTGGAAACGGTGGTAGCGGGGCCAAAAATGAGGTACTGTATGGATAATTTGTCATGGCCAAATTGCTGTAAATATCTTCCAGGTAATCCATAAACAGGTTCAAGTCCTCGACGTTCTTGATGGGATCGCAGAGGCGAAAGATGTCGCCCAACTGCTTGCCGTTATCATTGGCGGCCAGGGTCTCAAAAGCTTTCCAGGATTTGGCAATATTCGCACTGCAGTTGGAGTTGTACGCGGTTTCATAAACCGATGTGGTGATCTTGTTGAATATATCACAAGGCGTCAGACCCTCAAACTGCAGAATCGGCGCCGAGGCAGCTAGCGCTCCAATTACAATATGCGGATACTTCATGCGGAACCAGGCTGCCAACATGCCTCCGTAGGAGCCTCCAAAGGCCACCACTGGTATTCTTTTACCTGCTCGCAGCTGGGTAATCAATAGGGCGTAATCCTCTAGAGTCTGCTCCACGGTAAAGTAAGCCAAATGCTCTGGTTTGCTGCTGTTGAACGTGTCGCTGCCAAAGGGCATTGATTTTCCGTAGTAACGATGCTCGGCGAAGACCACAATAGCCCGAAGTTTAGCTGCCAATTCCCAGAGGAATCCTGTGTTTTGGGCCAACCACTCGATGTCGCCCTCGTTGCCCGTGTAGAAGAATATCGGGCTTTCTGGATTGGCCTTGTCCGCATAGGAATCGTTGTACAGGTAGCGTATCTCGAAGCTGGCATTGCTCAGGAAACTAAAGTGATCCAGTGGCACTGAAAATTGCTTTATTGCATACTCGTACTTCTGCTCAGTTCCGAAGGCACTTGGAGGCTTAAAGGCCAATAAGAAGAGTGCTCCACAAAGCAAAGGCAGCATTTTCTTGTTTTGTTTGCTCCCTCAGCTGTACTGACGAAAATTATTTTCTTTTGTTTTTCACTTTTCCAGCTGACTTTGTTTTTTTTTTCTCTGTCCAGATCTTGCTTATCTCACTTTCAAGCCGGCTTTAATCTGAAGCTCTGACCTTTTTATCAATTTCTAGTGATGTCAAAGACGTCGATTCATGGGCTTGCGTTCAAACGATAGCTATCGATACACAAATTCTATATTGTGGTTTGACTTTTGCCATCTCTAAACGGTGCTGCCAGAATTTATTAGACCCACGTACCTGGATTAATAATAAAAAGCTTTCGAAAATTCCTATGGCATCCTGACGTATCCTGTGTGCAATGAAGTACATTGAAAAGGACTCTTAACTGGCCAAAGAGCTTTTAATTCGAAAAGAAGTTCAGGAGTTATCGCCTATTTACTGTTGCTGTATTCCATTAGGCAATTTTGATGATCCTTAGCTAAGCCATGATCCTTGACCGCAAACTAGATAGAGTTGCTACTCATTAATCAAGTAAAGCAACAATTTTCAAAATCCGTCCAGATTTAACCATAATAGAGCAAATTTCCCTTATAAGGACATTTGTTTTTATCGCTTACAGCTCGATGTCCTGCGGAAATCAAAAAGGACATACTTTTCTAAGCTCACAATTTGAAGGACTATCGATTGGCATTCAAAGATTTTCAAAATTTTTCCGAAAATTTTTCGGCAATTTTCCGGCAATTTTTCAAGGGGGAGGCTCATAAAAGTTGGCCAAAAATCCTTAATTGCACAATATCTCGGCCGTTTGAAGGACTATCGCGATGTCCTTTGGTACACAAATAGTCCTAGTGGTGTCCAATCTGATGACATGGCCCAAAGGACGAAAATCCTTACGCCGGCAGAGATTTCAGGACATTTTTGAACACACAATAATTGGCTCTAACTCGGCTGTATCCTGTCGTATCCTGGTGATCCTTGTGTCCAACGATATGTCTCGATGAGGACTATTGACTGGCCAAAGGACATTCAAATCGTCCTGTAAATGGCCAGGATACAGAGCATTTTGTGATTTTCAGCGCTTTCCTCACTGATTTTTGAATGAACATTTTTGTTGCCTACTTTTAGGGTGACAGTTTAAATGTAATACAAACAACAAAGAATAGAGTAGAGAATTTACAGATATAGATCATTTTGTGATTTTGACCGCTGATTTTTTATTGACCATTTTTGTTGCCTACTTTTAGGATGGTAGTTTAAATATAATATAAACAACAGAGAATGGAGAATTTACAGCTGTAAGGTACCGAGCGCATTAATGCACGTGCATTATTGAGTACTTTTGTCATTTGAGTTTTTGCATCGCGCCCTTCTCTCAATTCTGTTGGCCTGGTATTTTACTTAAAATTTTAGCTTTTTGTGAAGTCTGCAACTAGCTGTAATTTTTTCTGGCAGCCCCCTTAAAAAAAGAATTTAAATTTTGTGATGTTACTCCTTTACATTTTGCGAAAAGTTTATCAACTTTTAACACCTTTAATCATCAATATTTTGATGCGAATCGATAATCCTGGTCCCTACGAGTCCAAAATGGTACGCCAGTCGTTTATCGAAAGTCTAGGTCCTTGAAAATGTTAAATCAAAGTTCCATTATTCATGGAGGTACCGATTGGCAGCACTAAATTCAAAAGAACCGCCCATTGTAACAAAATGGCAGCACTGGCTCTGCTATACTCAAAATGGATCTGTTACCTCTGGCTATGTTATGCTCAAAAAGGCACTGTTGTACTCAAAATGGCAGTGTTGTCCAAAAATTCCCACTATTATCGTAAATATGTTATACTCAAATGGTACTGTTGTACTCAAAATGGCAGTGTTGTCCTAAAAATCCCACTATTATCGTGAATATGTTATACTCAAAATGGCAGTGTTGTACTCAAAATGGCAATCGTGTCCTTTGAATTGCACTATTATCGGGAATATATTATACTCATTAAGATTTATTTCTATGCTTTTGTGTGTTTAAGCAGTCGTTAAACTTGATTAGTGCTTCGCGATCTACTGAAAGTTCTGTTTGCCTGAAATTACAGCTGTTATATAAAAATATCCAGCTGAATTCTCAGACAAAAAGAAAAACACAGTATGATGCAACATATTCGAAATAACCGTTAAGTTTGAAAGTGAGACTTAACGCACTGAAAATACAGATATTAAAATGACCTTGAACTATGCAGTTCCAGTGAACACACATTCAACCAGCAAAATGCAGCAGTCGAACTGCTAAAAATCGTCAATTTTGACGCCAGAACACCAGGCAAACATAATCAGATAGCAAGCGACAGAATTTTATTGGCGCGCAATTCAAATAAAGTCAGCGCGAGGTAAACAAAGCGTCGCACAAAGCAACAGACGAAAAAAGAGTGCAGAACGGAGAGCGGCAGAACTTGCTCTGCACGCAACTAAAGTGGTGTGCGTGAGCGTGGCCTGCAGATCGTGGCGCTCACACACCAACCAGCAAAGAGCAAAGGGCACCGTAAGAGTGCACTGCTGCGAGCGGCTGTGGCGCTCACGCATATACACACCTCTCATAGGGCAGCCTAAAATAGAGTGCACTGCTGCGAGCGGCAGAATTTGCTCTGAGCGCAATTTGCTGTATATTGCGTAGCTCACGCATACATGCATATTTTGGTGCATTTATTTTTTGGCATTGCGACCTTCACTAATTTCTGTTCGCCTGTTGCTTCGGCTGAAATTTCTTCTGTTTAAAGCTGGCAAATAGCGATCGCAGCATTATTTTTTCTTCTTCTTCAGCCCCCCCAAATGAAAAATACGTTAGATTTAAATTTTAAGCTCATTTTATTCTTAAAATCCTAATGTTAATCGTAACAGTTTTAGTTTCTATTAAATTTGTTTAGATAGTAAATAAGCTGTATTTATTCTTATACTTAAGATAACTATTATAATTATTATTTTATTGTAGGTCTATTACAAATTTTGTTAAGAATTTTAACTTATTTATTATTAATAATAAATGTACAAAAGATGCAGATGTACAAGTTCACCAACAATTTTCAAAATCCGTCCAGATTTAACCGAAATAGAGCATATTTCCCTTAAAAGGACAATTGTTTTTATCGCTTACAGCTCGATGTCCTGCGGAAATCAAAAAGGACATACTTTTCTAAGCTCACAATTTGAACGACTATCGATTGGCATTCAAAGATTTTCAAAATTTTTCCGAAAAATTTTCAGCAATTTTGCGGCAATTTTCCAAGGGGGAGGCTCATAAAAGTTGGCCAAAAATCCTTAATTGCACAATATCTCGGCCGTTTGAAGGACTATCGCAATGTCCTTTGGTACACAAATGGTCCTAGTGGTGGCCAATCTGATGACGTGGCCCAAAGGACGAAAATCCTTAAGACGTGCAAGTTTCCAGGACATTTTCGAAAACACATTAATTGGCTCTAACTCGGCTGTATCCTGTCGTGTCCTGGCGATCCTTGTGTCCAACGATAAGTCTCGATGAGGACTATCGACTGGCCAAAGGACATTCAAATCGTCCTGTAAATGGCCAGGATACAGTGCATTTTGTGATTTTGAGCGCTTTTCACACTGATTTTTGAATGAAAATTTTTGTTGCCTACTTTTAGGATGGTAGTTTAAATGTAATGTAAACTATCTACTAAGTTCAAAATAACCTCATATTTAAATTGGATAGGCGTAACGGTGAAAATCTGCTGAAATTAGTGCTCAAAGCTTTATTGTTATTAATAAAGGAATCATTGTATTTTAATTTTTGTCAAAAATTTATAATCAACAAATCATTTTGTTTTATTTCAAATGAAATTTGAATTCCGAATATATTGTGGCACATTGCTCTAAAAAGCTAAAAAACGGGAAGAAAAAAAATAGAAGAAATCTATAAAACGCATCTGATAAAGATGACCAAATGCGCCAACCTTTTCGCAAAGCCTCTATATATATTGCACTCCTGCTGATATTCGAGGCTCTTACCGGACTGCTGATCATCATCGTTACAGCCGTTTATCAGTGGATATTAGCCAGTTATTTGGATGAAATCGAGTGCAATTTACTCTTCAGTTACTTGTTCAGCGTTTACACCTTTGGAGTCCAGCTTGTTGTTACCTTTCTCTGCAGCATCTCGTTGTGGAACCGCTTGTGGAAGAGACGCTGCACACCAAACATTCGATTAATGCTATCGATTTGGCTATTTTATTCGTGTGTGATCATAGCATCCGGTTTTGGTACCATCTGGAATCTCTACTATAACATCGATGTGCTGGAAAATGCGGCGGAAAATTCGCTTTACCGTGGCATCGACGAATACTACTCGAATCCGGAGTGGAAACTCATGTGGGACGGTCTCCAGCTGCGAAAACAGTGCTGCGGTGTCCACGACTACAAGGATTGGATGAGAGCGAACTGGATGCCCAGGCCGAGGGTTAACTGTTCCGTCAAAGCCGTGCTGGCACCCATAGCCTGCTGCAAGGCCAGTCACGAGGGAAACCTTCCCAACTATATGCTGGACCCGGTTTCGGGTAAAAGGGAACCCTTTCCTTCCCTCAGCCTGGACTCGATTAACACGAATGGTTGTCAGCCGATCTTCGCGAGTATTGTATGGCGCTACTTCTACGTGCTGCTCCTCTTGGTACTTTTGGCCCTAAAGTTTCTGGTAGCTCTCTGAACTTAACGTTTTGAGAATTAATTTTTAACCGTCTCCGCTTTTAGATTTTCCTCTGCTGTTTCACCAAGTACATTCTACAGCGTCAAAATCTGGGAGATGGCTCCGACAACGCAGGACTCACGGACGAGGACGGACGACCGCTGGTAATGGTTAAGTATCCGCGCAATGTACGTTGTGTTATAGTCGGGGAGGACGACCTGGCCTCCGATATAGCTCCCGACGAGGCTTTCTGCAACTGCGACGATGCTGGAAGAGAAACTTGCGATTATTGTGAGGAATGAATTACAATTGTTTATATATTTTTTATTTTGTTTTTTTTTACTTTAATTTAAATTAAATTTCTATTTTAAAAAATTAAATAAATATTGTACCGATGTACCGCTTTCTTAAAACGGTACCAAAAAGCTATCAAACAAAGTGCAGCAGATCTGGCAACCATGTTGCTGAAGCTAAACATTCGTTTGCCAACACTGTTTTTATTACGATTGGCGGCAGTTGTGACAGAACAAGAAAAAACGGCGTTTGTGGAAATTTGAGATTTTGCAAAGGTTTGAGATTTGTAAAAGAAAAGCAATAAATATGTGAGTTAAACAAATTGAAATATTAATTAAACTGCTACTAAACTAAGTATTACTAATTAAAGGCCATTTTTGCCAAAAGTGCCACACATTGTGGGCGACGACGACGATTTAAACGAGGTCGAAAACCACTCCCAAGGAACAATAGGGTAAATAAATAAAATAATTAGGTATACACTAAAATACCCTGTAAACTTTTAAATTCTACTTACAGCAGTGACAATAATGCATCCGATTCCTACGACGATGACTCAGAGTAAGTGTTTGAAATAGTTGCAAATGTTTTTGGGTTTTTGAATTCAGTTCTATGCACACAGCGACGAGGGCTCCAATGAAAGCACCCAGGAGGAGGGAGAGGATTGGTCCAAGCATATCTTGTGTATAGTGGGCACACCGTAAGCAGTCATTCCAATAGCTTTCAGTCTTTTTTTTAATTGATTAACTTCGATTTCGATACTCACCTTCAGCGGACACGTGCCCGAGGAGCTACAGCACACGCCTCAAGTAGCCCCCGAGCCGGATGTACTACCCTCTCCTGATTTTGAGGTCGAAATTGATCTGACACAGGACGAACAAGACGGGCAAGAAGCCCCAGCTCAAGTGGTCATGGAGGTAGACGATGAACCAAACTCGGACATGGAGATGGCGTCCAACGAAACCGCCTCCCCGCTAGTCAACAAGGTTGAGGAGCAGGCACCAGCACAGGACTCTCCCTTGGATATCAAGGAAGTGCTCACTTTGGGAAAGTTGAAGGGGAAACCAACCACTACGGGGACTGACCCGGAGGAGGACTCTCCGGAGCACACTCCTTCCATTTCCACCATGTCGGAAGATGACGGCGATACACCAGAAGCCATGCCCCAGGAGAACGAGATAGTTGAACCCTTGGAAGAACCACGCCGTCTCCCACAACGCTCGACATACCGTGCAAATCCCATGACATTATCGGTTTCGGCCAACCAGAAAACTGCACGCAATCGCCAGCCTCAGCGTCCACAGCAGGGGAAGTTGATGGAGGAACCAGCCAGTCCGGAGACTTCAACCGCTGACACGGAGGAGGACTCTCCTGTGCTCACTAGTTTCGTTTCCACTATGCCGGAAGATGCCGTCACTACGCCCGAAGCTATTGCTATGCGCCAGAAGGACCTTGCATTTCAGCCCTTGGAGGAACCTCGACGTCTCTCTCTACGCTCGGCATACCGTGCGAGTTCCAACACATCATCGGTTCCGGCCAACCAAATAACTCTACATAATCGCCAGGCTCAACGTCAGCGTCCACAGCAGGAGAAGTTAAAGAAGGAACCAACCAGTTCAGAGACTCAAACCGACGACACGGAGAAGGACTGCCCGGAGCGCACTCATTCCATCTCCACTATGCCGGGAGATGACGTCGAAGCTATTGCTATGAGCCAGAAGCACCTTACATTTGAGCCCTTGGAGGAACCTCGACGTCTCTCATTACGCTCGGCATACCGTGCAAGTTCCAACACATCATCGGTTCCGGCTAATCAGATTACTCCACACAATCGCCAGTTTCAACGTCAGCGTCCACAGAAATGGAAGTTAAAGGAGGAACCAACCACTCCACGACTAATAATCGGAGCCAAGCGTCCCAGGCATGTTGTGGTTACAACGGGTAATACCTCGCCAGGAAAATCTCCAAAGAAACTGGCCAAGCCAGTGGAAGTTACCGAGTACTTTACCAATGTCTCTGCCACACTTGTTAGCCATCGTGTCGATCTGTCATCCTTTGTATACATGCGTCAACGCATTGATCATTTGGTTGGTGAGGCTATTGCCAAGACCAAGTCTAACTAGCGATGCTCCAGCGTCATCTATATTAGAGTTTTACGGAGTTTTCTTTAAGAAACTTTAACTTTTATACTTGCATTTGTTTCTTCTCAATTCTTTATAAATCTTACACTTTTTAATTAATTTTATTCAAAATTGATTGATTTATAAGTTATAGATCTTGAAAGTTTAATTTTGTTTTGATTTGATCGTTTCCTTTGAATTCTATTTTATTATTTGCTATTTTATCGATTTAAATTCTTCATTCATTTAATAAATGCTTAAGAGAGTTCTCTCAACTTAATTATTTAGTTACAGTTTTGATGTGCTCATTTTTTTTTAAAGTTATTTTTTATTTTATTAAATGTTTTGTAATTCTTAATTTTTTATTTCATTTAATTTGCTTTTCTTTTTCACTTTTAATCACGAAACTCTTTTAGAATTCACTTTGTTTTATTTACTCGCAAGCAAGTTTGAAGGTTTTAATTGTTTAATGTTAATATTAAATAAAAAAAAAATGTTAAGCTTTAAGCTCAAGTTGAATACATCGAAGATTAATGTCATGCACACACAGAAATCTAATGATTAAACACACTTTTGTTGATTGCTTTGTTTATATGGGGACACAGTCGTGTTAGTTAGTTACTGCACTAGTTGATGCGATTAGCTTAGAAGCTGTGCTTATTGGAATCCGATAAATCGGAGACAACAGCGCTGCTGGTGCTGATCAGGAGAAGACTGGGAACTTCGCCTATGGAGGGCATAGTACTGTGCTCGCTTATGCTGGACAGTGTGCCGAATTCATCGTTGCTTACTCCAGAGTCTGTGCTGTTCAAAGACACCTCTGAATTGGACTGAGATTCACGTTCAATTGCTTCCCTTTGAATTATGCGTTTCGTGCTGGAATCACAGGGTATCTCACCACCTTGCCGTTTGCCTGCGGGACGAGCATCGCTGCCGGGACTCCAGTTCATCGCATGGTGGACCACGGCATGGACCTCGAAATGAATGGGCGTACTGGGAGGACTATCCAAGTCCTGCTCTTGATCAGAGATGTCAAAGGCTGCCAGGGACTCGTTAGATATTGGCGGCGTTGGTTCAGGGTCAATGATCATTGTGGAATTGACCAGCAATTTAAAATCTATCTCGCTTTCCTATTAGTACACAAGGTTTGCTTTGTTGACATATTTTTTTAATATTATATTTTATACATACCAAAAGCGCGCGCTCTAGCTCCAAACATTGTGCTGCTTCGCTTGATTCCACTGACATTTCCATGGCTTGTGCTACTTGACGCATTTCCTCCAAGTTCATGTTTTCCTCGTAGATTCCAGCGGCTTTCAGCTGCTCTCTTAAACGTTTTGATTCACTGCGTAATTCCATTTTTAAAATATTTTCATCCCGAGCTCATTTCGGCTGGGAAGAAAACCCCGTTATTTGAACGGCAGAGTTGCATTTCACTTATTACTCACGATATATGTAACTATCGATGGGAATATTTATCGAAAGCTTGCACAAAAAACCGAAGCGAGAACGATTGTAGTAAAAGTGCATAGCACGAAGCTTTTGTCAGTGAGCAAGCAGTGCACTCACTTCAGCAATCTTTGATTGTATATACTTTTAGCAATGTCTTGAACCAAGTAAATAAAAGTATTGAAATTTTAGCTGTTATTAATTACTCTACCTAGTTTTTAAAAACATTACTATTTAAAAAATAAATTATGTAGTTATTTTTGATACAATGTCATATTTACAACAGTTTTAAATTTGATATTTATCCAATTGGAATATAGTCGAACGGCGATTGTGAGTACTGGGCCTTGAAACTTTGCCCGTACCTATTTTAGGACTTTGACGCCCGATCTCTAACTAATGAACCTTTTTGACTTTGTGTGATTCAGGACTTTCAGTTGGCATCAAGTATTTAAATTTTTTAATTTTTAATCGCAAAAAATTATTTACATAAATTTATATCTTTTAGTAAGTTTTATTTTTTTATTGCTGTTTGTGTATTTTCGTTCTTTGTATGGGTGTGTGTGTGTGTGTTTGTTTATTTGTTGTTATTGTTAAATGTTTTACAATATAATTTCAACTTAAAAACAATAAAAAATTAAATGTGGAACTTCATAAATTACAAATTATTAAATGCATAATACATAAATATAAATTACAATACGAGAAAAAAAAACTAAAGAAACTTGTTTACAAAACAAAACCAAAATAAAGAACATAAAATTTTCAAAATTTTGAACTTCTCGCGATTTACAGAACTATCAATATATGAATATATGTAGTATATATATATATAATTAAGAGATATAGTTTTAATTCTTAGTTAATCACACTTATTGTTGTTAGTTTCTGCATCGATTGCAACTAAATGTATAAAAAATTTAATAATTCATTTATAACATTAACGAATCGTTGAGGTTCATGCGAATGTAGAGGACATAAACCGTTAATTCTGTTGGATTTGGATGGTGATTATTGGTAGAGAAGTCTATATAATTAATACAGGGTATTTTCTGTGTGTGTATGCGTGAGTATGTATATGGGTGTGTGTGTGTGTGTAGATACGAGAGTATACTTAATCAACGTTTACACATATACAAATTAAACAATTACAAACAACGGCATTATATCAGGGTATTATTCTATAACTATGTAGTGGTGTGTGTGTGTGTTGGTGTGTGTATGGTGGGGTGCTTGCTCAAGCCTAACTCAAAATTGAATATACACTTAAACACTAAACTAACGATTCTTCCGCTATCTCTGTCTGTCTTCGTCTTCGTCTCCGTTTCTTTCTTTCAACCATTTCTTCGCTTCAGCTCTGTCTTTATCCTATGTATACAACAGTCCATTTAATATATGCATAATTATATAGTTTATAGTATTTTCATTTATTTTTTGTAGTATTTCTAATAAGCCAGCTTTGGCGTCCATCGTTTATTTCCAGACGGGCGTCAAGTCCAGCGTGAGATTCTGTATCGTCCGATTACGCGCTGAGCTGCGTTTTTGCTTTACCGAACTGGTGATCTCATTGACCAGACCCTGGCAATCATTGCAGACCGTCACCTGTTCGCCGCGCAGATTCTCCTTCTGATCCTGTTGCGTCTGTGCCAAATGACTGCCCGACGAGAACAGCGCAAAGCCGCGCGAGAAGCGGGATCTGAAAAGAAGTTCAAGAAAGAATGGACCGTTATAGATTTGGTCAAACTTATCAGCTTCTCCTGTATTTTATGTGAGATTTCCCACAGAGCTCCCCCCCGATGAAATTAATTCTCCTACTTACTTTCGCTCCAGCGTACTGTTGTTGGAAAGCGGCCGATGTGCCGGACTGTTGACGGGCAGACTACGAGGCCCTTCCATGCTGCGGGACATGACATTGTTGTAGTGGAGGTGCTTCTGAACTCCGGCAGGACGCATGGCCGACGAGTAGGAAGCGGACATGGATGCCTGATCGTGTAACGCCTCCACGGCCTGACCAGTGGCACCGGCAGCAGCTGCCGCTGCGGCAGCCGAACCGGGTCCCACACTAATCCCAGGCGTGCTCATGTTAGATCTTTGGTGTTTGGGCGATGATGGTGCACTGCCCACAGTGCTTCGAGTCTGTTCAGGATAAGCAAAGCGATAAAAGTAGAATATATCGAGTAATTCTCTTGACTATGATACTCACCTTACGCTCTGACTCGGAACGCAGCAGGCGCTCGATAAGCGACTTGGGAAACTGATCGTCCATGATATTTCCCGTGGATGAGGAGTGCATCTGATGGGCGTGATGCGATGGCGACGGTGTGCTCGAGCTGGCTGGACTCGAGAGCAGTGAGGGTGAGATCAGTACCAACGGTACATTGCGAAAGTGTTCCGAGGGTATACGCATCTTGGTATAGCACTTGGCGCAAACAGTGCGCTGACAGAGCTTACACTGGATGCCCCATGGGCCAAAGAAGGAGAAACGTGTGCGTAGGCAAAGGAAGCAGACACGACGCTTTTCAACATCCTCCTTGACACGCACATCCATGGGCAGTCCCTCTAGCTCCGCTTTGGTCATGACGGAACGTATGTGAACGATCTCGGCCAGAGTGACTGAGAGACGATCATCACCACGTTCCATCCAGGTCTGTTTGTCCATAAAGGACTTGTTCCATGGGCCAAGTGAGGATGTTGAATGCGACGAGGCAGTCTCGCAGCCATTACCAGTTCCAGTACCGGTTCCAGTTCCGTCTTCGCTCGACTGCAATTTCTCCGGAGTGCACTTTATTTCAAAATCAAATCAGTTGAATATAAACTAATCATGAATAAGTTTGTTTTAGAGGACTTACCTCCTTGTTTACCACACTGCTGACGTCATCGGATTGACGAGACTCGGGACGCGTTGGTGGCATCGACTGTGCTTCATCCAGGTTGCTCTGACAGCCCACAATAGTGTGGCGTCTCGAGGAGACACGACGCGACTCGCTTTGTGTGGCAAGGTCATAAGCTAGAGAGAGACAAAAAGGGGAACAGGGAGGAAGAGCGGACTCATCATTAGTTTGCATTATATTTTATATGACAATCAACACTGCGTATGCGTAATGTATGTGTATATGTAGTGTAAGTGGTGCTATAAACAGAACAATCGATAACGATAACAAGGCATTCACTTAACGGTACAGCAAGCAAGCAAGCAGGCGAGAAAAGGAAGGAGGGAGGTGAGCAAGTTCTATGTTTATGTTTTGTAATTGAAACTGACTAAAAATTAATCAATAATTTGTTTTAATCAGAATTTTAAACGTTGATGTTCAGAAGATTTTTAGAAAATTAATTTAAGTTTAGTTATATTTCTGTTGTTATTGGTATAATCGATTAATACCGATTGTTTTTGAGAAGAAGAACGATTGTTAGTATCGCAAGGTATTAAAACATACATATGAGTATAAGTTTGTAATCAATAATGTTTATGCATAATTTATGAATTATTTGAACGATTTATTGTTCAAACTTTGCAACAATTTTTTAAGAAACATTAGTTACAGTTTCGTTAAATGTATTTTAATGAGGGCACAATTGCTTCACAATTCAAGAAATGATTTTAATAAATTTCTTTGTTTTTTTTTTAATGATTTATGATGGATTATTTATGCATGAATGTATTTCAACAAACAGTTTTCCGGGTTTTTAATGTGGCAAGCAGTTGAAAAAGCAAAGAACGTATTCTTTCGTTCAGTTTTTTTTTTTGTTTTTTTTTTGCATCATAAAGTTTTGCATATTTACATTCCAAGGCATTAGCGCAGAATCTGTGATACTCTTCCTGTGTAAAGGCTTGTGCATGCGGTTGTTGCTTTTGCTGTTGCTGCGGTGGCGCGTGCGGCGGCGTCGGCAGAAGCTGCGACGGCAATGGATCTACTGCTCAGCATTGGAAAAGTGTTGCATAGTTGTAGGCAGCGATTGCAAAATTGTTTCGTTCAGTTCGATTTTCGTTTTGTGCGTTAGTTGTTTGATTGTTTTTAAAGCGTTTTAACATTTAAAACATATATATATTTTAAATTTTATAGTGTAACACAACAACCAAATTATTTAGTTAGTTTAAATTAAAATTGTTTTTAATTCCCTATATAATTATTTCTTTAAACAAATATTTCGAGATTTTCGTTTTCTTATCGGTTGGTTTGTCTGTGTGTAGCTCTGTGTTTGTAAGTGCGTGTGTGTGTGTGTGCATCCATTACCACACCTGCTGTTTTCCACTTAATCAACCAATAATTTTTGTCAATTTGCTTTTTGTTCTTAGTGCGTTTTTGGCAATAACATAATACATTTTTCATTTTGTTTAATAAATTATAAACAAAAATTTAACTTTAAATTAAGTAGTTATTATTTGTATGCAGCTTAATAATTTAGAACCATCAAATACCTTCGAAAGTAAGTTTTTTTTTGGGGGGAGTTGGGTAAAAAAAGTAAGAAATAAAAATTTGATAAATTAAAATTAAATTAAACAAAACCACAAAAAATATTAAAGCATTAACTAAGTTTATAAAGTGCCGTAAAAGCCGTGCACAAAGTACGTAGGAGGCGGGAAAATCGTTATTCGAAAGATATTCTAAAAATTCTAGCCTTTTTTAGATTTATCTCTTTCATTCTAGCTTGTTTTGTATAAATGCATTTTCTTGCTCAACTTAAGTTACAATGAAACATGTTATAATCTGATATTTAATCAAACACTAACTGCTTCGCTGCACTCGTGACGTCATCAACTACTGATCAACTGTCTGATTGGAATTCCTTATGAAACTGACCCTGTTTATTCCACGGTCAAATGAGAAGTAGTTCACAATAAAATCTTTTGTATTCCTCATATATCAATATCAATATCAATTTATCTTATTCACTGAACTTTGTTATTTAGCATGACAAAGCATTTTATTAAGTAGCAGTAATCATACTACTAACACCTATGAAAATAACTATTGTGTGAACTCTGGAATTGGGTTACAGCTATACCCTTAAAAAACTGTCTCATTATTATTAAAAATACACAAAAAGTGTGATTCCCTGTTATATTAAAGCTCAAGTTCAGCTATAGCTTTAATTTTGAGATTCATTTAGTGTTTAATCATATCAATACCTGGCAACTCTAGGAATTCTTGTTATAATAATGCTTGTTTTTGTAAGTATTTAACTCTGATACTCATTTTATTTGTTAAGATCAAAGATCATACCATTATCCCACCATCCTTTTGTGGACACTGCTACATAAACTACATTTTTGTTTGCCACTTGACAACTCTAGAGTTCAAACTAGTTCCTCCGTACCTTGTGCACATTCTAGCATACTATTTACATGTCGTAACTATGCCATACTTATATCATATTTGTTATCGTAAATCGATACTCACTTGTGCGTCTCGGTCGCATTAGGGTTGCCGCCGCCTCGTCGTGTCTCGCGTGACCACCCAGTATGTAGCCCCCCATGGGATAGGGTGGCATCTTAGGCTGCGAGTAACGATGCAGTTCGGCGAGATGATTGACGGCAGCGGTAGAAGCAGCGCTGCTCATGCTCGATTCATCAAAGAAATGCTCGTCGTCCTATGCAAATTACGGGTATAACAATCAGTTTGCAACGATCTGTTACTGTTGCATGCCACAAGCGACTGCACTTACCTGCAACTTGGAGAAATCCACTTTGATGAGCCGTTGTCTGGAGCGCGACAGCGTTGGATTTGTTGAATTTGGAAGCACTACGTGAAGAGATAAATGCAAAAAAAGAGAAGAAAATTGTGAAAATTGTAATGGGAAAACCTATTGTAAGTGCAACTTTGATTAGATTACATGTGCTTGGCTTAGTTGCATAAGTCGTGATTTATTATTTGGGGCGTAGGGTGACAACTCTGGCAGACACTATGACGACTTTTACTTTGTCATCGTAACGTTGATTTCTTTTGTTTTAACTGCTTGAACAAACCGTTAACATTAAGTTAACGCTTTTAATAGTTCTACACATTTTGTTGTCGTTTTACTTGTTTATCTTCTTCTTCTTCTTGTTTTCTTCTCTCTTTGCCCCTCTCTCCGCTCTTCGGCAGCATTTCTTGTGCAATACTCGTAAAAGTGCTTGGGAAATTAACCCAAAGAGCGTGTTTCTTGCCGCTTCACGATTATCGTTGATGCCGACACGCTGGTGCCTAAACTTGTAGAATCTCGTATGCCTAAAAAAATTTAAATCGAGGTTTGCTGGACTGCAACATACTCTGTGCTAATCATGTATATTAAGAAAAACTGATCAAAGACCTGAGCACATGCTGAAAAGCAACTAAATTTGCAGATCTTAAAATTGTACTCCCTTTCTAAAGTATATACCCTTTACATACGAATAAATTTACAGGATATATACATTAGATATTTCAATCTTTGGAATGCTCTAGTACCAAGTCAAAAGTTATTCAAATCTTAGTTCCGAAAGCCAAGAAAACTTTTTCTTTTAGGACTAAGTCATCTACAGTACTCACTCTCTAAGTGAAACACTTTAACAGCAAACTTGCTTTAAATAGACTTGTGCCCAAAAGTCCCACTATATCCTAATGGAATCTTTTGTTCTCTCTAACTAAAATATACCCCATTGAGACCTACTCTTTAGCTGAATACCCCCTTCCACTTCTATATGCCCAGAATTGCATTTAAAATTCAGTTTGATGCGACTCCTTTTGTTTTAGCCACTAGGCGCTGGTTGAGAGTGCTGTGGCATGCAAAGTTGCACATGCTACTCGAACCATTCCAAACACCTTGTCATCCCTTCTGTCCCCCTCCCTTTGCTCCAGAAAAATTAAAAGCAGGTCAAAGCAAAATCGTATCGGATAACAAGTTTTCTGTTTGTTGTAACAGTTGCCATACCCTGGTCGAGGGGGTTTTATAGTTTTGCCAAACAAATGTTTAGTATAAAATGATATATGGGACATCCGAATCAATCGGATTTGGATTTTTGTGGTGCGTAGGGTTATTTCAGTTGATTGATTTCATTCGATATCCGATTTCGTTAACTAATCTTAGACCAATTCAGTTTACGCGTAAGAGAAACTTTCTGTTTGTGTTTCAATTTTAATTTAGATTACTAATTATGATTTTCGGGGTATCCTACAGTTCCTGAAAATATTTTCTTTAGGATAAAGCTACTATAGTCTATAGGTGCTATAGGAACTACAGTTAAAAAACAACTTTTGGTATTAGAAACCTTTTTCTTTGCACAGATATTTAAAATAATTATGTTATTGGCGGTATCCTTCACCTTTCAAACAACTTTGTTTATGTTTAGAATACTATATCATATAATGTATAGCAATGACTGTAAATACAAGCGCAACAAATCTTCGGCATGCCGAATAAGGTCTTTCTTTCCAGCTGTTGTTGTTGTGGTTGTTGCTACCTTTTGTTGACGACTTGACAGCCTGACGGGGCTTTGGTGTTGGCGGATTGACAGCAGCTGCTGCAGCACGCGGCGCAGCACGTGGCGTTGGCTGCGGTTGTTGTTGCTGTTGCTGCTGTGTTGCAAGTGTGTCGCTTTCCGTTTCGCTGCCACAATAGAGCGACGCATCGCTTGCAACATCAACAATGTCCGCATTGCGTACGACATGATGTGATTTGAACACTGAAGCGGCCGTTGTGCGTTTACCGCTGGGCGTTGTTGTTGTCGTTGTTGCTTTGGCATCCATTTGTAACATTTGCTTAAGTTGGCTAAGAAAGTTGGCTCAAACGGGGCATTGCCCACTTTTCACCTTTTGCCCGCGCGTCCTGCCACGAGTTTTTGCTCCACTTTTGTTGATTTTCTCTCTTCACTCTCCCGTTTTCTGTTCTTTTCCTTCTTTCACTTTTGCATGGTTGCATTCACGCTATCGATCCGAGCAGTAGCAACCCTCCCCACCCCCGCGTTTATTCTCTTCCACTCTCTCTCTCTCGCTCTCGTTGGCGTTGACAGTTCCGTTATCCTCTTTTACTTTTCTTTATGCTTTTCAGACTATTTCTAAGGGTTGTGCGTTGCGCTTGACCAATCGACTAATTGACTAACTGACGGTTTGATAAACTATTGAATTTTTTGCCTGTGCGTTGCTTCAATACTTTCGTGTCAGCAATTTTTTAAACCGTTAATTGTGTCGCTTCCATTTTCATTTTCATTTACACTCGCGCCACGCGTCCGTCGTTGTCAGCCACAGCAGCAGCCACAACAACACCGAAGCGACACCGCAGAAGCTTAACGCAGAACTGTCCGCAATTCCACAGTCGCAAGCTTCAAAAAGCTTTTGCGGTTAAGCGCATGCGCCAAAGAGAGCATATGTGCGCGAGCTCTCTCGCTCTCTTTTTACCTCTACCCACTTAAGAGCACACAAACCGTTTTTGCTTTGTTTTGGTTTTGTGACATTTCACATGCTTTGTTGTTGCGTCATTAGTTGCATTAAGACGCGGCACTCGATGACGTATGTAGCTATAGGCAGAGCAGAGTGTCGGAAAGAGAAAGCCTGCGTAAGGCTGCGTGTGGGCGTTTATTGCTAAACTTTTTAGCGGTCTAATGAAAGTGAATGACAGACTTTAATATTTAAACTGTTTATAATGTTGGACTGTGTAAAACGTGCGGCTGTATGCTGTAGGTCAGTTAGAAATGATGAGTCTAATTACAAATTTGTTGCCATTTTAGCGTTTTAAAAGCTAAAATTAGAAATGTTTTTTTTATCATGAAGTGACAACATACATTTACTGGATTTCGGTTTGAAAATAATTTTGCCGTTAATATTTCCATTTTCCAATATTATTAGCCCACATATTGTCTTTTGTTTTAGTCATTTTCAGCAGTTTTTATTAACCAGCGCATACAGTAACAACAACTTTGCTTAAAAGCCCTTAAACCAACGACAGACTACAAAATTCATTGCATACTTTTAAGTGCAAAATGAAAACTTTTATTTAGCCAATGCGCACGTGCGTATGCAACACTTTTTGGTATTTGACATGTTTACCTGCTTCAGTCTGGTTGTCTGTCGGCCAAATAAACATAACCCACAGTAGACAAACAAATATAGCGCCGCAACGAGACTCGTTCATCATTATTATCATCATCATGACAATTATCGTGACAATGTCGTGCTGCAAGAGCTTCAACATTGTTGTTGCTGTTGTCGCTATCTTTGTGTGTCACAATTTTGCACGCTTCCTTCACCAGCGACGATTGGAAATTGTTGCCGTTTTTGATCTATGTTGGCATGCGCATGCCGGCAACTGCATCGGCATCGGCATCAGCAACGGCAACAGCAATTGGCCAAACAAACAAACACAGACAGACCGACTGTGGCAGACAAATAGACAGACTGACAGAGGAGAGGGATTATGGGGAGAGGGGGGTGACCCGACTATGGCATACAATGGGGCACCGACAAGTGCAGTGAAAACTTTTATTCCTAGCTAACAAGTTTTTTCTACTTTTTTTTTTGGCTCTTTCGCCGACAAGTCGCTTGCTTGTGGATGACAACAATTTATGAGCAGTTTGGCATTTAAAATTTTTGGGGAAACGATGTTGACAACCCTGATAGACGGCAATTTGCTACCAGCCCTAAAACCCAGACCCATTTATGGTAAATAAGTAAATTCAAAGGCCAAATAATGCAAAAAGTATGGTCTATATTACAACATTGTGGTGACAACCCTACCCTAAAATATTGGTAAATATTCGATGTGTAATAATGAAAAAAAGTAGCGTTTTACTTAAATGAAATAATGACAATTCTGTTAAATGTAAATACAAGTAATTCTCAATTATATCAAACAGTGTGGCCCACCCTATGGTGTATAGAACATAGCAAACGAGCACAGACTAGACAAATATTAACAATCACGATGATAACCCTGGCATGTAACACACCCATTGGAACGATCTTCACAAATATTTGATCTGCAACAACAATATCTTATCATTAACCCCGATTTTATCGTACTTTCTTTAAGTTATTTGTATATTTTACACATTTCTTTTTCTGAATTTTTTGCTTTAAGTATAAAATTTTGGCTAAAAATTTGAACAACTCGAACAGTTAAGAAGTGCAACAAAAGCTATATATGTATATATTGTCACACACATTCAGTAGATCTTGAAAATTTCTTGAAATTAAATGATTTTCACCAGGTTTTTGGGTTTTCGAAAAGCCTCAAAGAGAAAACTTGCGTTTGGATTTCGATTTGGCTAGTGACAAGTTTAATTTTAGTTAGTTTCTAGTTTAGTTAGTAACTAGTGACTTACTTTTCTCCTTAAGGGTTGGCGTCTCTGGTGGTGTTATTTGCTTCAGTTCTTTGCCCTGACGTATCGACTCCATGAGCTGTTCCCGCGGCGAGGGTATCAGTTTTAACGGTGGTCCCAACTGACGATCGGTGGCCTAAAAAGATCAGAGATCAAGAATTTGTAGAGAAAGACAGAAAGGGTCTTTGGTTATGCGGTATATACATACCTTTTTCAATGGCGGTCGTGACCTGATGAAGTCCAAGATCACCGCATGAGCATCCTTCTTGACGCGAGGTGGAATATCTCCATTCACCATCACCTTGCGCAATTGATACTTTCTGAATTAGAAAGAGAAATTCGTTGTTCAGTTGTGGTTGCAATTGATCAGTTGTGATTATTATTGTTTTTTCTTGCGGTTTACTCACTTGGCTCTTATGTCGCCCATCAGTATCTCATAGGGTGTCAGCTCGTACTCGATGGGCGTGCGTTCATAATTGCGTTTCTTCAGTCGCACTCCGCGTCGCAGCTCATCGATAACTTGCACCCAAAAGCGTGCCTATAGAAACGAAGAGGGGATTATTGTTATTGGGGGCGAATACTCAATATTTTAGGTAAAAAACATTTATAGAGTAACAATTTGAATCTAGACAAAAACTCAGCCAATGAAGTAACTAAAAAAAACCTGTTTTATTTAATGACTCAACTAATTTTAAAATATTTGTAATTGTATAACTAAAACAATTTTCTCGTTTGATAAATAATTCTGACTGAACAAGTTTCAAAGTTTATGCTACAAATAAAAATTAATTAATTCATTAAATTGATGACCCATTAAAAAGTAATAATATTATTTATGTGTGTTGTTGCACATGCATAATAGTTGTACAATTCAATCAATGAAATAAACATAATAATTAATTGTAAAATATTTAGAACATGCATTAAATTCTTTTAAAAGGTTAACTGCTTTAAGTGGCGCTTACAAAAACCTACTTGAAAAGTTCTCCACACCTCCAGTTCTGTGTGCTGTGAGTAAGACAATAGTATGAGAGAGGTATGCTTAAAATTTAGTGAGAGCAACTAAAGGCAATTGGCATACACCGTTCACTTTAATCAGCAAACGGAGTTGAGACTGTAATTGAGGCTCGTTTGATTACTTGATTACTTTTCACTTTTCACAAGCCGTAACGAATGAATATGAATTGAATTAATTGAGTCGTGTAAGTCCGTTGCATGCAGCAACAGCAGCAAGCGGAGCAGCAGCGTGCGACACTTGTTGCAAGTGCAATTGCCGGGTTAAACAGTGCGTATGAGTAATGAGTGATCGACAGGAAATGTATTTAGCACACAATGGCAACGAGATGAGGAAAGAGGGATGGAGTGGGATAGAGGAGAGGGTAGGGGTAGTGGGGGTTACTCTCTGTAACAGTTAATCGCGTTTTCACTTTTGTGGCAAGCAGCTTTTCCTGTTCCTGTCAACCAACTGCATCAATTTGCGGCAATAAATTTGGCGGCAGCTCATTAAACATGCAACAGATGCAACACGAGGGCGGCAAGCATCAGCTTCAGTTTCAACTGCCACAAAAGGTTGGAGGTGGCATACCGTACAGGTTTTTTCTTTTTTTTTTGCTTGACACAATCGACAACAATAAAAGCCGACAATTGTTGCATTCAACGTGTTGTAGCGTTGAAGATTTTGCGCTTCAATAAGTGCAACAACTTCTTGCAACAATAGCAACAGCGAACTGTGTAAACGTGTGGCAGCTTCCGGAAGCGCTTGCAACATTTAGTTGCCATGTTGCATGAATTATCGCACATGTGCGTAGCATAAAAAATTCACTTTTCTTTCAATTTTTGTCGATTTCATTGTTTTTCTTTCTCTTCTTCTTTTTTTGGGGCATCAGCGTGTATTTTGCATAGCTCATAATGAAGTTGCTAATGAGCATAATTATTATCATCAAGGCAGGCAGCAAAGCGAAACACACACATGTGTGTGTGAGAGAGTGTGTGTGTGTTGGTTTGAGGCCTCTGTTTAGGGAAATGCAGTTAATTTTGATATGCTTCGATAGCAGCGCTTAGGAAAGAGTTGGTCAGCGGAAGAGGGAGCGAGAGGGATAGGGGGAGGCAAGAGAAAGAGAGAGCTATAGAGTTGAATATTCACAACTGAGAAGAGAGTAATTTATTTATTATTTCCTCAAGTAAAAGCTTTCAATTCTAGTCAATCGATTAAGCTTTTGCTTCGGCCTTTTCTATCAGTGTTTAAGACACTCCAGAGCTTAAGTAATATGCTGCAGAGCTTTCAGAAGCTTTGAAAGCTGTTGTTTGACATTACGATTCTTCAAAACATAATCAAATTAACTGCAGACACTATACTAGACATTGAATGAATCTAACCCGAAAGCACGTACTCCCCCCTTTGAAAAAAATCATAACAATGCCAACTAACTAGAACTGAGCAAACGTTTTACTCCCCCGGTGTTCAAAGACAACGAAGCATGAAGCAAGATAACTCAAAAACAAAATCAAATATAAAAGAATGAAAGACACAAAAGAATTTGAGCAACTCCAGCGTAAAGCTCCAACCAAAAATCAGGGCAACCAAAAACAACAAAAGAGAAGAAAATGAAATTAGCTGAGCAGATCCGAAAACCGTTTCTTATAGACAGACAGACAGACAGACATATATGATAAAGCGTGGGTACCGCTCGTTCCGGTCGTAGAGAGAGGAAGAAGTGAATTTATTTTTGGTTACTATTATTTTTGTTTTGCTCTTTTTTTTTTTTGGGTTGTAGAACTCTCTCTAGTAATGCTGCTATACATCTATTGTGTGACATTCTGAAGGCTGTTTGGTTTCGTAGAAACTGATAAAAAGTGCTGACTATAAAACAGTTTTGTTGCCCCGAATACACTACTTGAGTTTGGGTATTGCACCAGCTATAAAAGATAGATAAAAGAAAGAAACTACCTTATCATATTGAATGACTGATAACAGCTGTGAGTTTTTAATCAAATGCGACAATTGCTAGAAATTACAATCGTTTTGCTATTGTAAAATTATATAGGTATGTATATGCAGCAGTTGAATCATCTTCAGTACCCCTCTCTATCAGTCTTTAGCTATTTCCCTTTTACCTCTCTCTCTCTCTCTTCCATTTCGACCCTCCTTAAAAACAAACTCTTCCTTTTCCTACCTTAGTTCTCACATTTAATCAACGTTATGCTAATTTCGTGGCTTTAGTTACGTATATATTTTGACATATGGCTTTTCCTTGATATATATACTATATAGTGTGACATATGATATGCTATATGTTGTTTAGCACACGCGAACCTATTTTTTATTTGCGGTTTTTCCATATCAATGTGCGAAATTTAGTTTGTAGTGTTCATTCCCAAGGCGATTTCCCATGGGTGTGTCTAAGTTTCGACACAGAGTTATATAGGTTCATTTAATTTTCGTCGCTTTTGACATTTAAACAATTCAGTGAATATTTAGTTCTCTTTAAAAAGTTCAATTTTAAAACCCAAAAATTTAAAATTGATCTTAATCTAATTAATAATTATATTCCCAATCAAACTTGTTCCAAAATCAACACAACTGTAGCTCTATATCGACATAAAATGCTAAATATATTTGTTAAAAGTTCACACATTTTAGTGTGTATTACTTTTTGCGTAAAATCATAAATTTTGTTGCGTGTTTGGCCAATTTGCGTGCTTGTCTCAATGAATTTTTGGAGGTCCACGCGAATTCCTTCGACTAACCTCGACATTTTCCAACCCAAAAGGTCAAACAAGACGAATGAAAAATAAATCGTGAGAGTGTGTGAAATATGGATCGAAATATATATAATATTTGTGGCGCTAATGTGTCGCCCATTAAATGTATCTCACTCAAAGAGACCAAAACTCATTTCGATGATGGCAGCAAAGTCGATTATGAAAATTAAAAGTGAATTTTTGTGTGAAATGGTTTATTTTATTGTTTTTTTTTTTTGTCTTTCTTGGGCCCAGATTTGAGGTTAAAGCGAAATCTCAACGATAATGCTAATGATAATTATGATTATGGTTGTTTGGAGCGAGTGAACTAGTGCTGTGGCATAGGAAGAGGTGCGCCAAAAAATAAAATCGTGAGTTGGAATTCCAATTGCACTGTAGTCACCCACTTTAAAGTCCATTAACGCTTACATAAGCCACCAAATAAAAAGTTTACCAAATATGTTACCCTATAGCTATATTGTAATTTCTGTGATTACAGGGTAGCTGCTAGTAGCTACTTACCCAGTCGTTGAAGCCCAGCTTCGCCAGTTCTTGTTCTGTAGTTTGAGATGTTTGAGATGATGCTTTCATGAACTTTTCCGCTCCTCCTAAAATCGAATTGAGATTAATATAATGTATAATAATTAGTATTAATTATCAATAACTTGCCTTTATTTAACACTTGCTGTAAAAATATGCGCAGTTCTATTGTTTCCGTTACCAAAGCTCGACAAACGGCTTTGTAATGGTTTTCAGGTAATGCGGGTTTAATATGATTTCTGCAGGTCTGTAAACGAAGAGAGTTATTAACAATTAGCAGATAATTAGTGTTTACTCTTAAATATATACTCTTGTTTAATATGTATTGTAGATTTTGGTATACTGAAATGTGGTATTTCGTAGCTAAATTCATTCAGTTTGCTTATTAACATATTTTCAGCTTAGTTAAGTACAAATTCAGATTGTATTTCTTAAATTAAGGAAATAAATAATATATTATTTTTAGGTATAGAAAGCAAAGCCTGTAAGTTAAATATTTCTACAATTTCTACATTCCTAATTAGAGTCATCCAGCTGTGCTAATACAAAGTAGTTTGCTACTAACTGGACCATATCCAACTTGCACAATCAATAAGCCCAACTGACTAATGTCTGCCTTGTTGGCCAGTCAATCACATGCTCATTGCACAAACATACACAAATAGTATGCAAAATGTTAACATGTGAGAATGTTTAATGTTTTTACACAAAGACCATTGAAAAAGAGCAACAAAATGGGTATGATCGTTTGGTTTAAAAGGGTGGCTTTAAAAGTAAAGTCAAGATTTAGGGTGTGAAACTAGAAACATTTCGATCGTTTTAACAGCTCAGATATAAAGCTATATACAGCGTTTACATAAGTTTCCTGTGCAGGGTATCTCAAAGTCGCGTTATCTCTTCCAACAATTCATTTGTGTTAGAAAAGTCAGGCAAGTGGAAAATACTGTACTTGATGTTGCTGTTGTTGTTGTTTTTCTGGTTGCATGCCACAACGTCGCGAATTTGCTCAATGTTGCCTGACAGTAATGTGTCAATTCTATAAAGTGGCTCATTAGAGACGAAGAAGAAGAAGAAGAAGCAGCAGTACAGTGGCTCAATCGATGCAGATGATGAGCAAATGCGCAGTGAGCCAGAAACAGGATAGATTGTGGTGATCGGCGGTGCACGGTGCTGCTCGGTGGTGTTGCTCGGTGGTGTTGCCTCAATCAGCAAAGTGGTGCTGTTTATCACACGCCTCAATGCCAAATTATCAAATGATCGGTATCTTTCTAGACTGGTATTTCAAATGGGTCTTATAAACTAATGCCAACGTTTGTCACAGCGAGTAGAAGACAATTCCAATTTTATCACACATATATTTTACTGATCACCGACAGGCCGATCGATAAATTTGGATTTAAAGGCCTAGAAAAAGCTAGCAAATTTAAAGCATAAGAATTACGGTAAACTTTTAAACTGATTTAGACCTGGAGCTACTAAAATAGTAAAATTATAACATCCTGATCGACAATTTTAAATTAAAAATCGTAAATTAATTTTTTTTTGACCAACAAATTTAACATAAAATTGCTGTTTTCCTGATCTTAAGTCGATAGAGCTAGATTTTAGAGTGTAGAAGATGTGATGCTAGCAAATTGTCTAAGTAAGTCTATAAGTTTCTGATCCTAAACGGTCTAGACTATAAATTTGGATTGTAAACTTTAAAAAATTGATATCTTTTAAACAAATTACAGAAGAAATTTCAAAGCCAAAACTCATTTGTCTTTCTGATCCCCGACAAGCGGCAAAACCGCACTGTACTGGGTGTTTTACAGTCGAACAAACACTACTACACTTATCTTATGCCAGGAGAAGGGAAAGAAGAAAAGGGGGACATTCCAACAACGCATTTAGCTGTGAAATCAAGTGCAGTGCAATCCAATGATTTCCTATTACGAAATTCCGCGGCAAAACTTGATGGCAATTTGGTTATTTAATCTCAGGCAGTCGTCTGATCAGTTGGTTGATCGTCTAACAACCGATCTGGTCTAAAATGCATCAAGTCGAGTTGTGGTATGAGTAATCTAGAACCTGCAGCAATTGAGCTGGCCAACAAAGTGTGTTGTGTTGTCTTGTTTTGCGGTTATAGATCCAGCTCCAGTATTGCAATAAGATACAAAGATACAGGTAACAAGCGGTGTACCGCACTTGGTTAACTGTAATTGCAACTACTGTAGCAGTCACACACACACACTCACACATATATATATATATGCAACATGCAACGTGCCACATGCGCCAAACAAGTTTTCCCACACTTCAGCCAAAGTCTGCCTATATATATATCGCCATATCTCCATATCTTATGCTAAATGGAGCAGTCAAAGTCTGGTCAAAAGGTTAACCAAACACAAAAGGCACTCCTGCCATGCAAATCAACTCAAATGGACAATGAACCGACTGAAACATACCCTGTAAAGTTTTATTTTCTTTACAGAAAATTATATTTCTTTTATTTATCTCGATCGATGAATGTCAAGCAATAAATGCTCGACTAAAAGATTTGCTTGACCAAAAGATACTCTTTAAAAAGTATAAAAGCGTTCAAATCTGCTTCCTTTAACGGTTTCCACAATTAAACTGGAAAATTTTCTAATTTGCTGTAACTAACTTAAGTCGTACATAGTATAAAAAGCAGATCAGTTGCTATAAATCCAATACGATTGTAAAATTAGCTCTGAAAACATAGCAATGTCTATAAGGTGGTTTATATTCCTGATCATCGTACTCTTAGTACTTTCGATGCAAATTTGGGAGACGAATGCCAGTGGAAGCCGCCACAGAAGGTAAGTATTCATTCAATAATTAACCGTTATTTAACTTTATACTATACTTCACATTTTTGTGTTTTATGTATTTGAAAAAAGTCGCAGTATTGGATTCACTTCGTAAGTATTACTCAAAAATATTTCATTGAAGTTTGAAAATTTATTTTTACATTTGAACTTTGCAGTAAGAATTCAGTCTTGAACAAGATATGGAAACATAAAAAAAATTGGATCAAGAAAATAGTAAAAAAGATTCGTGGATAAAAATAACTGAATGCACAAATGAGTTATATTTTATAAGTCAAAATTAGAGCTAGCAATGCAATTGATAAGTAATGAATTTAATTAAATAAATTAATTATTTTGTTTGGTAAGATTTGGATCTTAAAGCTGAATGTTATATCTTGTCGTTAGGACTTAAATAAATAAAAGAAATGAAAGAAATGAAAGAGTTTAATAATCTTTTAACGAAATTATTTGTATATTTTATATTTAATATATTTTTTAATTGTAATTTAAATTTTTTGCTAAGCCCTTTAAGCCGATCAATTTTAAATTTTATACCTATATAAAGAACAGCAGAAAGCTTTGCTAATAGAGCTACCAAAACTAATCAATTGTGTAACTAATTTTAGTATTTAGTCACAATTATGTGACGTTCTAGAAGTAGAATATATAACATCAATAACTCAAGTAGTGGCTTTAGTTACAGAAGTTAAAAAAGACACTTCAAGGCAGGTGTTTGAGTGTAATTTATTTTGTTACTTATTTATAAGAAAGCCAAGTGATGAAAGTGCAGTAAAGATTTCGGTAAGAACTAAAAAACAACTTAATCAGAAATTAAGCTAGTCCTGAAAGACCTATCCATTCTATATATACAACTAAAACTAATGCGTCTTTGAATACCCCTTCACTCAGAAAACGGGTCTAAAACTAAGTCTGTGCTACCACTTACAGATTATTTGACTAAATTACAGGGTATAGCGCAACAGAACTGACTCATGGCGCTAAAAGTTCACTAAGTTCAACATTGATTTGATTCAATTTGCATTCGTGTTTTGGCAATTTATCAGCGAACTGCCAACGAAAATGTCAAGAGTTATTTCTCTGATTTTTTTTATATAGTATTTCATTTGTTTATTATATATTTTTGGGGTAAAGTTCGGCTATATAACTGTTATTTACCTCAATTATGTGCTCCAGTTCTTTGGTATTATTGCGTTCCTCCTCCGATTCATCATCCCAGCGCTTGTCACCCTCGTCAATGCCCTCATCAATGCAATCATCGTCGTTTTCTGGAAGTGAGAAAAAACCACAGCAATTGAGATAAATAAAATTTAAATTTCGACAAATAATTACTGACGAATGGCTTAATCTAACCGATATATAAGTAAACCCTCTTGGCTTATTATTATTATATTTGCAATAATTCTTGATTACTTATGATTCATTTAACAACCTTGAACTGATTATGGAACTAATTATAGGGGTTCCTCTCCCGACCGAGGCTTATTTCTGGAAAGTGCGCGGTTATTTTATTTTAAATATTTATTTATTGTTTTTACAGTAAATGAAGCTATTCCAAAGTGTTCTATAAGAATGTCAATTAGTCAACTAGTGCAAAGATTAATGAATTTATTAATGTCAAAGTTTATTTTCTTTTACTTAAACAAAGAAATTATGTCAGCCGATTCATGCTCTTAGATCTTGTGAGTTCCCGTTTTATATAAATTGATAAGTTTTTTAGTCATCCCATATTTATTATAAAAAAATATATAAACAATTGAGGATTCTGTAGCTGATTTGGGGTCGCCTTATACTGTCTTCGAGTTTAAAAGATATTTAGATATAATAAAACTGGAAAATTTGTCAAGACTTTGTACAGATTTCTGTAGGTAATAACTGTATTCTTCTCTATAAAGATTTCTAAGAGGAAACTTATCTATAACTTATTCTATTGAACTTTATACCAACCAGCTTTAAAGTCTGTAGTTTTGACTTTAAGTCTTGCATAAAGTTAATAACATTTTTTTTTAACATTCATAAAACTTACCATCTGCTGTCATGAAGTCAAATAGACTTTCAAGCTCCTGGGACATTTGACACTCCTCATCAACAGCCAAATTGTAATCCAAAGCGGCATAAATAATTTCCGCCAGTTCGCTCATAATCTGCAAATGAGCAAAAGAAAAACAAATTAAAATATAAATATATTTATTAAACATAGTTGCAAAGGTTAAGGACGTGATCTCACACTCTCTCCGCATCTCTCTCTCTCTGTCACCCCGCTGTCTCTCTCTAACCTTAGGGCTTTAGCTGTAGCCCCAAGTGTTTCACGCTGTCAGTTCATTAAACTGACACTCTAATTGGAGCTGAAGTTGACGCTTCGTAGAAACTGAAACAACAACAATAACAACAACAATGAGCAAATAAACACTAATTGTTGTTCGTTGTTTGTTTGTTTATTGTTGTTGTTTTTGCAATTGTTGTTGTTGTTGTTGCTATTCGTTTGCTGGGCGCTGCAGTTGACTGTTGTTACCTGTTGAAGTTCGAGTTCAGGTGCAACAGCAGAAGGCGACATGCAGCATGCGGCAGCTTTAACTTGACAACAACAGCAGCTACAACAACAACAAGAGACGCCCAAGTGCAGTGGCAGCATGCTGCTGTTGTTGTTATTGTTGTTGTTGCTGTTTGTTTTAGCTGCTATTGTTCACTTTCACTTTGGCCAAAGCCACAGTCAAAGCCAAAACACTTGCCAAAAGTGTTAAAAATAAAAAGAAGACAGTTTGAATATAGAAATTTCTTTTTAATACCACGCAGATTTAATACTCTATATTTCAAAGTCATGAAGTTTTTCTGTACTAAAAGATATAGTCATACGATTCCTATTTGACTTAAACGGGACCCAACAGTATAAATGTATGAGTTTGCTTTAGTTTTCCCAAGTTTTCATCAGTCTAGTCTAAAGTTAAGTAGATTGGCTAATAGCATGCCATCATAATAATATAATACCCTTCTAAAGGGTATACACATTGAATTCAAATCTGAAGATGCTGTTAAATAACAATTTGCAGCTGACGGCGACAAACGTATTGCGTTATTTGTGGCTGCCACTGAACTCAAGACACTCTTCTCCACTACAGCTCTTTCCCACCACTTTCCCTTCCCCTTTAACCCCTCCACTAATTCCTCTTTCGTCTTGGCTTTTCCACTCTTTAAACTCGATCAGCCAAAAAAAAAGCTGATCGCCCACGCTTCTGTCGCAAAGTCACAAACATAAAAAACTCAAAGGCGGATTACGTCTGGTTTACCCTCTTCCCTCCCTTCTTCCCTCTACCCCCTTCCCCAGTCACTCTCTTGTCTAGTCGAAGACAATCTCCCAGAGACTCTCCGCAGACCGTTCATCACATTGTGTTCCACTTGATTTCGTTATTATTATGAAAATTAAATGATAAAACATTGTGACAGCTGCGCATTCGAATGTTGCCTCCGTCTGTTGCACGTTCAAGTTGCCACCGTTCAAGTTGTCTGACTGCCATTTTCAAAGCTTGACACATGTGGCAAGTAAATGCGCGTGTGTGTGTGTGCGTGTGTGTGTTTGGTAACAAATGGCAGCTAAATGCTCTCAACGTTTGCAGCTTGTTGCGGTTGTTGTGGCTTACATCATTTGCTAGAACTTGCTACTTGCCACAACCGCGCATAATTAATGTGTAAATGAATAAGAAGCTTCGACTTGGCTTTTACGTAGATCACGTTTACATACTACGTTTAGATACCCTCGATAAGTGTTGCCACTTGACCAAGTTAACAGATTACTTAGTTAAACCTTTTTGATTCGGTTACATTACTTAAAAACAGAAAAATGTAGTAAAACGATTCATTCGCTATCGAAAATAGTTGTTAATCGTTTGAGTAATCGATAATTATTATAATACATTTATAATTAATTTTTTATAGGTGGAAATTCATTCTTGTAAGATTTTTTATTGATATCGATAAACAAAACGATTTGATCAGCAACATATTTTCATTAATCGTTTCTATCGCTCTGTAATCAGTCTATCGAACTTCCCGCTTCGCCAGTGCCATCACTATTTACAAGGCAATGCTACCTGGTCAATCAAACATTGTCACAGAGTTGTAATTCCTTTTAGCAAAGCTCTAATTATACCAACTAAAGAAAAGAAATAGCGAAGAAAAAGGTAGCAAATTTAACGACCCTGAGACTTCTATTTAGAAGGAGGGGCCCATACTACCACCCGAGCAGAGTACAGCTGTGGGTCTGTGTGAAGTTTCCCATGCAATTAGCAAGAAGACCAGAAGAACACAATAACAACAATTGGAATGGGAAGAATGCGAATGTGCAGTTTGTACAAAGTGCAAAAAAAGATAAAAAAAAAAAAAAAAGATTTACTCAAAGCGGCTTGAGGAAAATACCAAAGGGGAATTCTCCAAAGTAGTTTTGCATATCTATTAAATAAGTATATGGAGCGAGTCTCAAAGTTGGCGCAACAAAACAAAACACACCCCTTGAAACAGCAACAAAAAAAAAGTCGTGTTCTCAGCTTAGTTTTAGGTAGTGCCTGTAGCCCCACCCTCCGCCTCCTACTCCCCAGTTTCATGTCTAGTAATATCAAAGTTGAAACCGAAGCGCAAACATGCAACACCGCAATTATCAGTCTCTTTTTCGGATTGTGCCCCTAAAAAGGTTCCCAAACACGTCGACAAGCCCTCCCAACCTCGTCTGCCTCCCTTTGCCCTCCCTTTGCTTCCCACTTCGTGCCATGCCGCTTGTCAATCTTGTCAGTTTAACCTTTTGGCTGACCTCCATGTTCACTTCTTTTTAGTAGGTATTGTTATTGTTGCTGCTTTGGCGATTCTATGCGCTTTGAAGGCTTTTAGTTGCGGTTTTTTAGCCAAGTTTAGTACTAGTTTTCAAATGTTTTCTTCATGCTAAATCAGCGACAGGAAGCATGTGGGCGTGGCTGTTATGCATACGAAAAGGGCGTGCTTATTGGGGTTAACTGCAATTAAGGGCTGTAAAATGTAATTGAGGCGAGTAGAGTGCTGGGAACATTCTTTCAAAAACCAACAAGGTATGCCAGCTACTTGGCTTATAATTCTCAACTAGTTTCAGCAAACAGTCAGTACAAAAAGTATAAACAATTGGTCGGAATTAAAAATGATTCATGGGGAGTTAATCAATATGAAAATATACAGTATAAATGTATAATTCCCAACCAACTCAAGCTGTCTCTGATTGGAATACTCTCTACAAGCTAAGCTCTACTTCTTTAATTAAACAGTGACTAGCTTAACTGTTATCTCTCTCTCTCTCTTTCTATCTCCCACTCTCTGTTTTATAGCTAGATTCTTATCATTGATTTTTTTTTAGTATTTTTTTTAAATTTATTACTATTGCAGTATTACGTACCGCGTAATCTCATCTTACTTTATCACCAAAATAGATTGAAATAAAGTTATAAACAAAAAGAGAAAAAAATCGTATTCAAAAGTTCATTTCATTCATGAAAAGAAAATAATGTGAAATTATAATTATTATAATAATTATTGTGTACATTTTTGTATTTCTTGCGTGTGAATATTACTTTTTGTTCATTGTTGTTTGGTATTTGTACAATAATTTAATAGTTGTAGTTGCAAACAAATACATATAAGTAGTTATATTATGATGGTCTGTCTCTGTCTCTGTCCAGACTTTGTCTATATATTTATATAGATATGTGTATATAGAAAATTAACCCAGTTCGCACGTCGATGCCGAAACAAACACAAGTGTTTCGAGGCAAAAGACACAACGAAGAAAATGTGCAAAACAAATGACTGAAAACATGCAATAGCAAAAGGTGCATAGCATACTACAGATAAGTATAGTATATACTATATATATGTATATGTACTTAACTGTATATAATATATACTGCACTGTGTGTCTTTATTCTCTAGGCCTAATTGTGCATATGATTATAAAGCTTTGCTTGAATAGTATAGAAATTACCAGGCACTCATTCTCACTTGTTACCCAGAAACACTCATAAATTCATTTACATGAATATATATATTCACTTTCACCCTCTGACTATTCATATCTTGTCAAGTACCTACGCCTTTTGTTATGATAGGTGAACTGAATGAACTTCTATTTGCAACTGAAATGTATAATTCTTCTATCTCCCCCTTTTCACTATGTCTGACTCTCTTCCGACTCCCCCTCTCTCTCTCTCTCTCTCTATGTCTGTCTCTGCCTCTTTCTCCTATATATTGCCTATTCCTTTTGGCTTTCGTATTTGGGTCAAACATGCAAACTCATTGAGTCGAAGACTCGCAGACTCGTCGCTGCCAAACTGGAAAAGCGCAAAATCTAAAAAATTGTATAACCTGCTTTGGCGGCAAACTGAACCGTCGCCACAGTGAGCACTCGCAACCGCAGTAACCACAGTGAACACTGCGACTGCGTGTACGGAGTTTACTAGTAAATGGGACACGAATTATCGCGATAATATCAGTCAAAATATAGCCACAAAAAAAAAACAATAGGAAATCATCAAGTGAATGGCTTTAAAGCTAGTTGGTAAGCAAAACTTTAGAAAACAAATCATTTCTCAGAGATCAACATAGGTTTAAGGAGAGCATATAAAATGGACAATTTATAAATTTGTCTTGAAGTTTTAGTTAAACATTACTAACTAAATGTGTGTACTAAAACTAATTTAAAACCAGCCTTAAAATACTCTTAATACAGCTAACTAAAGCTCTTGAAAGATTTTCCAAATTTTGTCGTCGCAATAACAATTCTAGAGTTGTTCCCCTCTCCCCCCTTCCCACATTTAAGCCCGATTCGGTTGCGTATCTTTGTATCTTCGGCCATAAATTGCGCCCACTTTGATCTTGCCACATTGAATGTAAAGTGCTTAATGGCCAAGTGGAAGGAAAAACCTTTTGTGTGGCATAAAAATTGCATTGTAATTTACAAAAAAAAAGCAAAAAACGCAACGAAAATAAAAAAATAAAAGAATAAAAAAGAAATACATTTATTTCTTTTTTGCAGTTGCAGTGGAAATGTAAGTTTTTCTAGATCTATGTGCGATATCTTGCCCTCCCGCTCCCCCACTCTGTTGGTGTGTTGTCTCTCTCTCTCTGTCTCTCTTCTGTCTGTTGCTCTTTGAGCTGGTTCTTTGGCGTTCTTTTGGGCTCCCCAGAGATTTTAATCGTTGTCGCCGAGCGCCTTGTCAACATTTCAACGTTTTCAACATTTGCTGCTTTACATTGGCGTCGCATTTTTTTGTGTTTTGTTTTTCTTAGACCCTGTACTTAAAAAAAGTGAGGGGCTATAAGCTTTGTCAGAAGAAATGAGCTTAAGAGCTGAAAAGAGCGATGTATGTTGAGTTATCTTTCGTAGCTAGACAAAATATATACTGATTACTACGGGGACTTTTATAGTCGGTGTATTAGACTGTGCCCTTATCTGCTAGTTTTTTCTCGCCTTTTGCTCTACTCAAGTCGGCTCTCTGTTGTGACTTGGTCTAGAGTCTGGTCTGGTCTGGTGCTCTGCATGGGCCCAACATTGATCACGACTGGCCAGATACGACACCAGCAGAGTCAAGACCAGTGCATCGTCTTCATCTCCATCTTTGACTATAACTAGGAGACCAAGTCAAGTTAAAAGCTACTTGGCTAACTTGGCTACTACCTGGTGGCTTGTTGCCTGTTGCCTGTTGGCTTCCATAAGAGCTGCCTGTTCTCAACTGTGCTGTGTGCTCTGCTGTGTTGTCTGTGTATTTATACATGGCATTCTTTCTATGGAAACAATTGCATAAAATGTGAATCCTGATAGCGACAAAAAAAAAAACAGAAGACAAAACACTGAACACGGACTGATCAGGTCTACTGGTCTAGAGTAGAGATGCGCACGTGACACGAGCAGAGAATCAATTCCAGGCTTAATAAAATTAATTATTTATAGCTAAATCAATTTTGTAATTTTTAAAGCTAAATGGCAGCTAAATTAATGAAAGTGTTAACAGAATTTTATTGAACTTTTCCCAACCAGACTTTCCACACATCAATTGTAGTTAATAACATTTAATGTCAAACAAAATAACAGAAAACTGTTAAATTCAGTTAACATTTTATGTTATTTCTTATATTGCAAGTGACCCACAATCCTCCTGTACGATATGGACTATGAGTTTTGATTTCACGTATCCAACTCTATTCACTCTTGGGCCCTGAGTTTTGTCCCATGTGACGTTGACTTGCCACCGTTTTGGGTCGAAATAGAATAAAGGGAAAGGAAACGTCAACAGCTGTAGAATAGGATAACTGACCAGAAAAGCATCACAATAAACTAAACTTATACTTAGAGTTGCTAAACGTAAGGAGATCTTTACAAGTGGCACAAAAAATCCATGAAATCAGCGGAAAACTGCATTTTGGCAGAGACTTAAAATATTCTGGCTTTACATAATTTGAGAATTGCAGAGAAAGGCATTAGAAAACTTCTTTTTGAGTGTACAAAAATGTTTAAGTTCTTTCTAAAATCTGTATTAAAATCAACAGAGAATTCTAAATCTTAAATTTAAGCTGTAAACATTAGCTTATAATCTGACTGGAAAAGATTTCAATTTATAGCTAAAAATCTCATAATAAATCTAGCTAATTTCCTATAAGATTTACGAGCATTACCATCAAATATTTACACAATTTTCAACTCATTTGGCCAACCCCAAAGCGAATTGGTCAAGATGCTGGGTAAACTAAACACAAAGTTCAAGAATAGGCCAACTGGAAAAGCCTTTCGAAAACAGTCTTCCTGAGAGAGAGAGAGAGAGAGAGAAAGAGAGAGACAGCAAGTGGGGGAGAGGAAGGAAAAGAGACCAAGCCTCAATCGATAATAATCGGTAAACAAGTTTCAAAGTTTCATAGTTTCATTGGTTGGAGAGTTTGGTCAAGACTCAATACTCGTAATCCCTGGGCGCATTGTTTGTGCTTTTTGGCCAGGCCATAACGGAACAGCTATAACGAACAAAACGCTAATTGTGCACGCCTCTAGAACATGACTCAAATCAACAGCAAAATAGCCATAGGCCATGCCCACAAAAGCCCACCAAACTATCCAAACTATAGATATCAATATTTGAGCATCTACCCTTTCCCCTCAGTCATACCCCTCTCCATCTCCCACTCCATTCCCTCTACCGTTAATTCTATGATCTGCAATACTCCCAGCTGTGGGCGATGGCGGCAATGAGATAGCATAAAACGCTAGCGTTTAATTGGGTAATTGGCTCAAGTACCGTACGTTCAAGCCCGGCTATTACCACCAGCAGATCAGCACAGCACAAAAAAAAGTATAGAAAAAGCCATCCAAATTGAAAGACTCGCACATGACTCAAAAAAATGGGCAGCTCCAACTTCCAACTGACAACATTAGACTAGAGATGAGCTGGAGTGCAGGAAACATAAGTATCGATATCGATACGATAAGTTTGAAAAGATATTTGATGTAGCTAATAAAGGTAAACAAAACTTGTCGACTTATAAAGACCCAGTATTTATTCTAGAGCAATCACATATAGTATTTTGGGCTAATTCTAATGAGATCGTATGAGCGATATCGGGCAATCGATATAATATATCGTTACCCATCCCTAATTTCCTGACTCAGACTTGATGCCACCAAATTGCAAGTGTCCGCGTCCTCACATAAAGTGGGCGGGGCAGCTGGGCTTATGAATAGACGCCTGTTTGGGTCAGCCTAACATCAAAGAAATGGAATACTACAGAGTACTGCTAGAATGTTAAGTCTTTTCGACTCGTGATTGGGACAACCAGTCAGCCAAGAGTCCCAAAATGCGATGATTCTTCTTCCAGGTTTATTTCTACTATTCTACCATCCAAGATTCCCATAGATACATAAGTGCAGCTGCAGCTCTCACTCCCCAAATAAGTAGTATATACTTATGTATAGCATCGTGTACAGAGCGAAAAGTAACTGTTACTCGACAGTCAACAACAACAGCAGCAGCAGCAGCAGCAACAACAACAGCAGCAAATACAACTTGCAACTCGTTTTGCCTCCTCTTTCTATTTAGAGGTAAATACATGAATGTTTGAAGCACTCGCACGAGCAGCCTTCAAGCCAAAATGCATAGGAAAAGCAGCCAGAATCAAAGAACTTGGAAGCTAAAATACTCTAACAGTTAATCAATTAAATATTGGTTTAAGCCAATCAGCAAACAATTCTGTTTGATAAGAAGTTTTGTAGATATCAAAGAGCTTTTATAGCTTTAAAGCTAGAATTGGGTATGCTTTCGGAAACAGAAAGAAAGAACTTGGATTGAAGTAAATAATGTTCTGAGGGTTAAAAAAGGATTAACTGGAAAAATTTTATGTTAATATTATAGAAAGAACTATAAAGAGTTATTTACCACGTAGTCCAAAGCCAAGTTTCTTATTACTAACTATATAATGGTTAAATTCGAAAATGCACTCCTTACTAGATAAATCCCTGACAAAGTTCTTGGCCAAGTTAATAGCTGCCGCATTAAGCAAGTGTATCAAAAGACTGGTTCGCTCTTTATACAAGTGTTGTGAGGCCTTAAAGTGGCAAAGCAATTGAACAAGTGAACAACTGGGTGTGCTAGTGAGTGTGTGTGTGTGTGTGTGTGTGTGTTTATGTGTGTATGTTTGAGTGTGTTTATGCACATTCAACTTGGCCAAAGCTGGCCTACGAGTTGTATTTTGTTGTGCTGTGTTGAGCTGGGGCTGCTAGACCAGCCCATTCAAGTGATGCTTTAATGAGTCCTTTATCACGTCGACTCTCGCATGTGGCAGGCAATGGCAGTGGTTATAAGAATTATGGCTTCATTGTGAGCGGAATCGGTTCCCACAGCCATGGAAATGAATAGAAAGAGAAGCAGCTATAAAGAGGGAGACAGTAAAAGAGTTAAATTCAATGCATTTTATTCTAATTTCAAGTGTTTGCACACTTGAACCTTTTATTGATTATGGACTGTAAATTTGGTTTCTTCTTTACTTTTTTTTTTGAGGTTTAGCTAACGGTCAGCAGTCAAGTCTAAAAGGGGGCGGGGCAAGTGCTCAATATTGACATGCATTCAATTAAAATGCACAGTATTTGTTTAGGCGCCCGAAAATATTGAAAAGAACTCACACGTTGGCGGTGGAAATGGGGAAATAGTATGGAAAATCGGCCGGGTGAAGGGAAAATTCTACGTAGATTGTGCTTCAAGTCACGACGCATGCAATTACAGTCACCCATAAATACAATTGCTGAAAGAATCAGCAGCAAGAGAAAGAGAAAGAGCAAGAGAACGGCCAGCAGGATGAAAGGAAGGCAGAGAGACAGAGAGGGAGCGAAAAAGAGTGAGAGGGAGCAAGACAATGGTTGTCGCTTCAGCGAGCCATGAAGTTGCCTCTTGGCTGGCCATGCCTAAGCCTCTTCCAATGTAAGCCCCCTTCTCCCTTTTACGCCCCCTGTTCCACCACGCCCCTCTGCGCCTTCGTTTATTTCTCAGACAGCGCCGACAGCGTTTAGTTGATCGACACTTTTATGTTGACGTCGTGCGCGTTGTCATCGTCATCGTCATCGATAGACTTCATTATCATGATCATTATTATGATCATCGTCGTTGTCTTCTTCTTCGTCGTGGCAGTTCTAGTGCTGAGCCTGCCAACCCAATTGATTGATTTCATAGAACAATGCGCCTGCGTCGCCGACAGCAATCGCTATAGCAACAACTGCAGCAAGCAGCAGACACGCACAGTGGGACAAGTCTTATAGTAAAATGTATAATTTTAATCTTCATAGGGATTAGGGTTGCCATCATTTGATGATGTAAGGTATTTGATTAAATTCGATTACCGATCACTAGTAAAACGCATTCATTTTATAGCAATTTCCTATTTAGAGTTGACACCCCTGGTAGCCATCAGTTTATGATGAGAACCAACGACTGAAAGTTATGAGAATCGAGAGCAAAGGAAGCACAATTCTAAGCAGCTGGCAAAATGCAATTAAAATAAAAAACTCACTACAAGTTTGCCAGGTAGTAGATGAAGAAAAACGGTCCTTAATGTCAGGTTTTTATTACCAGGAAATTCGTTGAAGTCAGCTTCTTTGGGATTGTGTGACAGGAAATCGCCCACTGTGCCGTGTTCCGCTTATTATAAATGCGTAGCATGGTCACAGCCCAGCAGAACCCAAAACACAGAGATAGAAATAGAGTTGAGAGCTGGAACCCAAAGATGGAGCTAGAGGAGGTGGGAAGAGTTTCAAATCAGACGGAGCAGAAAACAAACGGCGCGAGGCACTCAACCAAGTCCAATTGTTGTTGGTGGAGCCATTGTGTACGTTGTTGTTATTTCTCTTCTTTTTTTGTTTTTGTAGACAGCAGCCGTTGCCACTTGCAACATTTTGTGGCAGCATAAGGTACCGACCGAACCCATAAAAGTACGGGCGGGCCACTAAATGGAACAGGTACGAGATACGAAAGCATTAAACAGGTCTTTGCCAGCTGTTCACGCTCCAAAAAAAGCGCTATGACTTTTTCGCCAGAACAATGTGATGGAAGAAGGAGGAGGAAGAGGAGCAGGGGTAGAGTAGAGTGAAGCGGAGGCATTTTAAAAAGGTAGCGGAAAAATAAGGTAGTACCACAAAAAGCAGCAACAGCTTCAAAAAAAAACAAAAACAAATTCAAACTCTCAACTGAGTCACGACAACGACGACTCTAAAAGTGTTTTCTCATTTCATGGCACAATAATGAAAATAATAATAATAATAATAATATTTACTGCAAATAATTGTGCAATAATATTTGCTGTGGGTTTTGCTGCGAAAGACCTTGAGACCAAAATCTCTTAAGTCTCGAGAGCAACAGAGACAGACTTCAATGGGTGGTCAATAATAACAGTGCTTAATTGACCATCAAAAAGCAACAATTCAATAGTTAAACAATTTTAAACATTTGCATGTTGTCAACAGTAAAATAAACTCATGTAAATACATTAAAATTGAGTTTAAATCAAAGCAAAAAGATGGCCTTAAAAATTTTTAACAGTGTAAAGCCGAAAAATCTATCATTTTATAGGGTATACGAGTTGCTTGGCCAAGTAAATATCGAATAAAGACACTTCGTTCATATTTACAGGGTATATTCTAGTTGTTTTTTCACTGCAAACACCGAAACATGTGTCATTTGAATGCATTGGAAATGACGCTCGTCAACAGTTTTTACTCATCTATCAACACCTTGGCTAATACCCTACACGTTGCTGTTAACTGATAACCAACAATTTGGGCCATGGCTTTTTGTGCTTACATTTAGTTATTTTTATCTATGCTTTAGATATGAACAAAAAAAAAAAAAACATTACTTTAAGTAAATTAGGTAATTTTCAAATATTTGGATTATGTTGGTCGGTACTCGAGATAAGCTTTAAAAAGAGAACAATTCTTTTGTTTATAGACTGGAATCTTAGAATTACACAATTCAACTAATCAAATATGAAACTTTAATTGAAGGTAATTAAATAATTTAAGAATTCAGACTGAGAGAGCGGTGAAAAGATAGAAATATAATTGTTTAATTACCTGACCTTTAAAAAAAGTTATCTTGAAACTGAAAGATTGATTATAAAACCCGAATCGTTGGCAAATTTCATCAGCTCAAAAGACTGAGAACAACTTTGTTGACAATTTCCGGGTTCGAATTCGAATTGATAATTATAGATCTTACATAGAAATTCAATTCATTCAGTTATGGTCATATAACCCTTTTAAGCCATTTAATTACTTAATTTTGTTTTTAGGCCGTTCCCAAATTTGGGAATCTTTAGCGATTCGCCAACACATGCCTAACCCAATTTAAAAGAGCCGTCAAAGTGTAATCCTATTTTCTTGTGCCCTGTAAATATACCCTCTCAAATGTCAAGTTGTCACCGGAGCGGGTCATAAGTTATCTAAAGAGTCGTCGACACACCCAGAAAGAACTACAACAAATGTTCATATCGAAAAGCCATAAACCAATTACAAAACTTCTCTGTCTCACTGTTTTGTCAGTCTGTCATTCAGTCAATGCAATACTTTATTGGTTTATTGTAAATTGAACTACAAATAGCACAAAACTGCCATTTATGGCAATGTAATACAATGCAAGCCCCTCTACCCACCACGCCCCCTTTGCCTCTGCCTCACTTCCATTTGGGAGTCGGGGCAGAGACAAGCCCTTTTCTCAGCTCGGCTTTGGGTTCGATATTTTTGAAGGTTTACGCATCCACTCGTGTGTGGTGAGGCACATCCGGAAAGCGAGGGGGCAGGAAATAGCTACAGACTCTAATATATGCCCTTTGCTGGGAGGTATTATAATTATGTCTGTAATGCGTTTAAAGGCGACTTTTCTCAGTTCATGCTGATTGCTAAATAAGTAGACTTTTATTAGTTTTTCAAACTTAGTTTGAGATTGATCTTTTAAATGATATATGAGAAGATCGAAAGCACTCTCCCCATGCTCAATAAAATTAGAAAAGCTACAGTTTGCACAAATTTCAAGTTCGTAGCTCTTGCTATTTAGGACACACAATGATCGAACAGAAAGAATCTAAACCCAGGATACAAACTACTTTTGTAGCTGATCACTCAGCTAAATAAAGCTAAAAACCAAACTAAGATTTAAATTTGTATCCTTCCCATAACTATCTACTTTCTTCTGGATAAAATTGAACGCCCACTTCATAGAAATCGTAGATATAACGACAGTTGGTACGACCTTAGCTGCTGGCTGATGACTTTTAGCCGAAAAACCGCAGTAGACAAACAACTGGTCTTCCTGGTCTCTCAGTTTCCACATATCAAACTCAATGCAAGTCAGTCAGTTTAATCAACGAGTCTGTAAGTCAGTTAGTCAGTTAGTCAGTCTGGCCTGTTAGTTAGTCAGTTAAGTTTCAGTTAACTTAAGTTAAGTTAGCTCGATCACGAGCCAATCCGGAAAACCGGCAGAGACGACTCAAAGCGGTTTTTGTTAGTTGATGAAGACTTTTGCGGTTAGTAGACTGCCAGTAATTTGTGCAATAAGTAGTGGCATTAACTATCCAACTATCTTAAACTATCTGACTAGCATATAGTCATATGTATTAACAAATACATTTACATTTGCATTTGCGGTGTCGTCTCTTTTACTGTCTGATCATCAATATCTATAAATTTAGTTTCTGTTGTTTTTGTTGTTTTTGGTTTTTTGCATCATAATGGAAGAGTTACATGATATGTGCCATAAGTGAGTTCCGCATCGATTGTTGGCTCCTTTGGTTGGACGAACGATATTGTCGTTGAATTGTGAAAATTGTGGAAATTGCATAAGAGTATGGCAACTAAAGTAAACGAGTGCTTAAGTCATGTATCTGACAGATACTTTGTCGCGCTTAAGGCCCAAAAGCAACGAAACAACAACAACAATAACAACAACAAATAGCAAAGGTCAAACATGTTTAGTGGAAAATGTCACTGCACACGCTGCCACTCAAAGTCATTGAAACCCAGTATATTCCCTTGCCCCGCCCCTCTCTTACGCCCCCTTCAATCCCTTGTTTTCCACTCAATTTCAATTGCTTTTTTAAACAAACGAAACGAACCGTACCAAAAAAAAACAAAAATTAAATGAAAATTTGCGCATTGCAGTCGCAATATTTGACGCCTATTTCAAGGGGGTGACAACCCTGCCACGCATCCCCTACCCTACGCTTTCCCCTCTTCTAAGCACTACTTACCCCCACGACACAAAAATGTATTTCAATTGAGCTAGTTGTGGTCACTAAATTTAACCCCTCTTCAAATGCGTTGTATAAGAAGTCGAACTAAAACTTTTAGTCGCTACGACTAGAGAGTTTAACAAATATCTAATATTTATGATGCAATTAGTTACACCATTTAAAGTTCAAAGTTTTAGCGTACTTCAAGGCAATCGTTAACCATAATTATGGATTTTATAGTTACATTTTATACTCGGTTATTGATTGTCTATTACTACTAACGATTACCTTGACTTTGGAAGCTCAAAGATCAGTGCTAAGCTGAGCTAAGCTCAATTGAAATGAACGTCAACCCACTGAGAGTAGTTTTTAGTATTATTTAGAAACTAAACAAGAAATCTGGTTAATTAAATCAAGTTTTAAAATATATATATGAGCATAAAAATGTATTAAAAAAGACGAACTTTAGATTTTTAATTTTTAAGATTATCTTCTAGACATTTATATCTTCTTTTGATTCTATTCTGTTTCTGTTTAGTTTGCTCAAAAAAATATTATAATTCTTATATTTACAGGGTAAAATCATAGAAACCGAAACCCTTTTATATTAAAACCTAGCTAAAAAGGCTCGAAAAACGAACACAATAAAACTTAAATTTTAGTAGATCATAAAACAAGATATAACATAAGATCTCTTCAATATATTTCTAAAAGTTTGATAAGACTATAGACTACTTCCAAGCCAACTACAGGGAATATGTACAACAAATACACCAAAAAATAGCTTCTTAAAAGCACACCATAAATCAACTATTTACAGGGTATAAAAGTAAGAACTTAAACCTTTTCATATAGAAGCGTTAAAAGGCAAAAAAAGTACTAATAATATAAAATTGAAATTTTAGCAGACCATAAAACAAAATGGACAACAACAACAACAACAATAGTAGTATAGTGTGAAAGTATTGTTGTTGGCGTTGCAAGCCAACAATTTTACGGTAATTTCAAAAGCTGCGCACAGCCCTTTCCCCCCGCCCCCTACTCACAGGCCCACAGAGGTAATGCAACCAGGTGAAAAACTCCCTTTGAGTGTGAAAGTGTATGTGTAGTTGGGTGTGCGTGTGTGTATACATCTGTGTGCGAGTGTTAACGAAGAATGCATTTGGGTTGTTGGTTGGTTCCCACATTGCCGAGGAAATGCGCAGGCGCAGAGAATTCACATGATGATCGTTAGCAGTTGTTGTTGTTGTTGCCACATTTTGGGGGCACCCATGAATTGGTTTGGTAATTAAAACCACTCGCAACAACTGCAACAACCACACTAGTGACTGCATTTAACCAAGACAAAGACTCGGGAGAGTTCGTAACATGGAAGCGCGAGTTTCTCTATGCCTTAATTTAAATGTATCTTTTACTTAGCTGTGCTCACACACCGCTTTTCCATCTTCTTCTTCTTGGCTGTTGTTAGTTGCCGTTTTCAATTAAGTATTGCTGTGAGAAATGTGTTCACTTCTCTCATTATTCTCCACTTTTCTCTTTCTCTCTTTCTCTCGATAGTTGTGTTTAGCATAAGACAATTCCATTGTCTCGCAGCATGTGAACATAAAAAATGTATCTGAAAATTCTAGTAATTATATGAGGCTTCATAACCAAGAACTGGGTAAACTTATTAGCCATGCCTTATGTAAAACATAAAGAAAACTAATAATCATTTCCGAAAGGGTTGCTAATTGTGGATTATTACAGTGTAGAAAGCTAATCAAATTAAAATATTTAACAGACTTGTGTGCACAACAATTTGTTCTGAGCAGCTGTATTGTGGACTGATCATCGCGGGGTCTAAATAGAAAGAGCTGTGAAGTTAAAATTTCAACTCATTAAATAAGAAAGTTTCTTTTTAAACCAATCCCTAACACTTGTATACACTTCCCCATATAATAAGTAATGCTACTAACTAAGTATATTAAACAGATTTTGCACTAACTATAAAATAAATTACAGTCTTCGCGCCTTTGATTGATTTGTATGTAAATTTCAAATATGTGACGCTCTTATCTCTAGAATCTTTTACTGCACATGTCGCTCTTAACTTGGACATTACCATAAATCATAAAAACTTAATTAAAACCTGAACCGGAACCGGTAAAGAGTAACAAACAAAAGCAACAACAAAAGCCCAATCACAAATCACAAATCAACTCATTTTACAGAGACTTTATGAGCCATAATTCTAATCTGTAATCGGTAGGCACTTTAAATACCCAAATTGTCTCTGTCTCTCTCTCTCTCTCACTCACTCCTTCCCTTTCTCTCTCTCCCTGTGGTTCTACACGTGAAACATTTCAAACTCTTAACGAGTCATAAAAAAACACATATAAATAAAAAGACAAAAAAAAATTAAGTAAAAATAAAAAGTGGAGATTTCGAACTCACCTTTCTGTGGAAGACGACGAGCGGTATGTGATGATTGTGGTTGTCAAAGGCTGTCAAATAGAGAAAGAAAAAAACATAAAAGATGATTAAAAACAATTGAAAATCCATGGGGAGTTTAGCTATATAAATATATAATTATAATAAAGTTGTCAAATTAATAAAATGCATAAATAATTAATGTGATAAATGTAAACGAGTGCAAATTGCAATTAAACTGTAAATTGTTTACTTTTTCAATTGCCAACTGTCTCTGTCTGCTTTCCTATCTCCCTCTCTCTCTCTCTCTTTATCACTCCTTCCCTTTCTTTCTGTCTCTTTTGCTGCGCTTTGCACTTCCGCAGTTACTGGCCAAACCTCGAATCCGAATCCAAATCCAAAAACCGAACCCGAGCAGAAATTGTAACAGAAATAACTACATAAAAACGCCAAGAAAACGGGTTCAGCAATCATAAACATGTTGTGCAAACATACGGACATCATGAACTGGGCTAAAATGGTGGGTAGGGGCTGTGGCGGTGCGGAGCGTGGTGGGGGTTTGTCACTGGGTGGGGCAACTGACATGACCAACAACAGCATTGCCACGGAAACAAGCAAAAATGTCAATAAAAAGGTGTGCACAGATAACAAATACCCTTTATGTTTGGTTTAAAACAAGTAAGACATCTGCAATTGCGCTGCTCGACTGTCTTATGCCCAGTTGCCGAATTTTTAAAAGCGTTTCAATTTAAAGTGTATTCCATTTTTGGCTTATACACCAACCCTAGTGGAAATATTCAGTTTCTAGGGAAAGAATATGTTTTAAACTAAGAAAAATTTTAAGAAAACTTTTTTCGGGACGCAGAAAGCCATTATATTTCCTGAACCTGAAACATTATATACTTCTCGTAATAAATATATTTAAAAGAATATGTCTAAGAAACTCCTACCTTTTATTAAGTCACCCTTTTAGTAACATTTATTACTACAGGGTATCAAAAAAATTGTCAATGAGCCAGGTTCAATTGTAGCACATGTAATATATATAACAACAAATACAAGTGCATATATAAATGCTATAACTCTATCCATAACACGCTTGGCATTTTGCTTAACAATTAAATGCAATTTTTCAAAACAAAAAAATACAAAAAAAAATAAATAAATTTAAAAAAAAAACTTGCAAACAATTTTAGTTGACTCAGCAACTGATTGTCCAAGGTGCTCCGGTTGGATGGTTGACTTGGGCTGTTGGTGACCGGCCGGCTTTTGATTACAGAGCCCCCGAGTCAGAAACCTCAGACTGACCACAGACCGAACCACATCGCACCGGACGGAACTCTATGGCTCGCCAATTTTCGTTTAAAGTTTATTAAGCGTGACTGACATTTGTGAATTGTTTGTGTAATTGCTACGCCCAAAAAAAAAAACCAACCTGCAATAAATAACTCAAAATGACAAAGAAATAAACTTGGATTATCGTAATATACATTTACATATATGCCAAGTTATCTACACATCAGCTGTTATCAGCAGTAAAATAAAAAGTTAACTTTATAAATAAAGATATAAGACACTAAAGTTTATTTAAATAAGCAAATTATTTTAACAAACTAATTATTCAAAGTTTGCCCAACTTTGACTGATCATAACTCGGCCAAATGAAGCAATATCTTAAAAAGTCATACCTTTTTGAACTCTGGACAACGAGCGGAATTAATCGCAATCTAAATCTAAAATTCTCAAAATCGAACCCATTTTGCCAAATTTGGATGAAAGAGTCCTCAGATGTGGTCCACAGCACAATATTTAAAATTCACAATTTTCCCAACTTTGACTGATCATAACTCAGCCAAATGAAGCAATATCTTAAAAATTCATACCTTTTTGAACTTTGGACAACGAGCGGAATTAATCGCAATCAAAATCTAAAATTCTCAAAATTAAACCCATTTTGTCAAATTTGGATGAAAGAGTCCTCAGATGTGGTCCACAGCACAATATTTAAAATTCACAATTTTCCCAACTTTGACTGATCATAACTCAGCCAAATGAAGCAATATCTTAAAAAGTCATACCTTTTTGAACTCTGGACAACGAGCGGAATTAATCGCAATCAAAATCTAAAATTCTCAAAATCGAACCCATTTTGCCAAATTTGGATGAAAGAGTCCTCAGATATGTAACCTTAGCTCAATATATAAATGTCAACATTTTCCCAACTTTGACTGATCATAACTCAGCCAAATGAAGCGATATCTTAAAAAGTCATACCTTTTTGAACTCTGGACAACGAGCAGAATTAATCGCAATCAAAATCTAAAATTCTCAAAATCGAACCCATTTTGTCAAATTTGGATGAAAGAGTCCTCAGATATGTGGTCCACAGCACAATATTTAAAATTCATAATTTTCCCAACTTTGACTGATCATAACTCAGCCAAATGAAACAATATCTTAAAAAGTCATACCTTTTTGAACTCTGGACAACGAGCGGAATTAATCGCAATCAAAATCTAAAATTCTCAAAATCGAACCCATTTTGTCAAATTTGGATGAAAGAGTCCTCAGATATGTGGTCCACAGCACAATATTTAAAATTCACAATTTTCCCAACTTTGACTGATCATAACTCAGCCAAATGAAGCGATATCTTAAAAAGTCATACCTTTTTGAACTCTGGACAACGAGCGGAATTAATCGCAATCAAAATCTAAAATTCTTAAAATCGAACCCATTTTGCCAAATTTGGATGAAAGAGTCTCAGATATGTAGACCTTAGCTCAATATATAAATGTCAACATTTTCCCAACTTTGACTGATCATAACTCAGCCAAATGAAGCGATATCTTAAAAAGTCATACCTTTTTGAACTCTGGACAACGAGCAGAATTAATCGCAATCAAAATCTTAAATTCTCAAAATCGAACCCATTTTGTCAAATTTGGATGCAAAGTCCTCAGATGTCTGGTCCACAGTTCAAGACTTAATATTGACGATTTTCCCAACTTTCACTGATCATACCTCAGCCAAATGAAGCGATATCTTAAAGTCATACCTTTTTGAACTCTGGACAACGAGCGGAATTAATCGCAATCAAAATCTAAAATTCTCAAAATCGAACCCATTTTGCCAAATTTGGATGAAAGAGTCCTCAGATATGTAGACCTTAGCTCAATATATAAATGTCAACATTTTCCCAACTTTGACTGATCATAACTCAGCCAAATGAAGCGATATCTTAAAAAGTCATACCTTTTTGAACTCTGGACAACTAGCAGAATTAATCGCAATCAAAATCTTAAATTCTCAAAATCGAACCCATTTTGTCAAATTTGGATGAAAGAGTCCTCAGATATGTGGTCCACAGCACAATATTTAAAATTCACAATTTTCCCAACTTTGACTGATCATAACTCAGCCAAATGAAACAATATCTTAAAAAGTCATACCTTTTTGAACTCTGGAAAACTAGCAGAATCAATCCCAATCAAAATCCAAAATAATCAAAATGGAACCCATTTTGTCAAATTTGGATGAAAGAGTCCTCAGATATGTAGACCTTAGCTCAATATATAAATGTCAACATTTTCCCAACTTTGACTGATCATAACTCAGCCAAATGAAACAATATCTTAAAAAGTCATACCTTTTTGAACTCTGGACAACGAGCGGAATTAATCGCAATCAAAATCTAAAATTCTCAAAATCGAACCCATTTTGCCAAATTTGGATGAAAGAGTCCTCAGATATGTTGTCCACGGCACAATATTTAAAATTTACAATTTTCCCAACTTTGACTGATCATAACTCAGCCAAATGAAGCGATATCTTAAAAAGTCATACCTTTTTGAACTCTGGACAACGAGCGGAATTAATCGCAATCAAAATCTAAAATTCTCAAAATCGAACCCATTTTGCCAAATTTGGATGAAAGAGTCCTCAGATATGTAACCTTAGCTCAATATATAAATGTCAACATTTTCCCAACTTTGACTGATCATAACTCAGCCAAATGAAGCGATATCTTAAAAAGTCATACCTTTTTGAACTCTGGACAACGAGCAGAATTAATCGCAATCAAAATCTAAAATTCTCAAAATCGAACCCATTTTGTCAAATTTGGATGAAAGAGTCCTCAGATATGTGGTCCACAGCACAATATTTAAAATTCATAATTTTCCCAACTTTGACTGATCATAACTCAGCCAAATGAAACAATATCTTAAGAAGTCATACCTTTTTGAACTCTGGACAACGAGCGGAATTAATCGCAATCAAAATCTAAAATTCTCAAAATCGAACCCATTTTGTCAAATTTGGATGAAAGAGTCCTCAGATATGTGGTCCACAGCACAATATTTAAAATTTACAATTTTCCCAACTTTGACTGATCATAACTCAGCCAAATGAAGCGATATCTTAAAAAGTCATACCTTTTTGAACTCTGGACAACGAGCGGAATTAATCGCAATCAAAATCTAAAATTCTCAAAATCGAACCCATTTTGCCAAATTTGGATGAAAGAGTCCTCAGATATGTAACCTTAGCTCAATATATAAATGTCAACATTTTCCCAACTTTGACTGATCATATCTCAGCCAAATGAAGCGATATCTTAAAAAGTCATACCTTTTTGAACTCTGGACAACGAGCAGAATTAATCGCAATCAAAATCTTAAATTCTCAAAATCGAACCCATTTTGTCAAATTTGGATGCAAAGTCGTCAGATGTCTGGTCCACAGTTCAAGACTTAATATTGACGATTTTCCCAACTTTCACTGATCATATCTCAGCCAAATGAAGCGATATCTTAAAAAGTCATACCTTTTTGAACTCTGGACAACGAGCGGAATTAATCGCAATCAAAATCTAAAATTCTCAAAATCGAACCCATTTTGTCAAATTTGGATGAAAGAGTCCTCAGATATGTGGTCCACAGCACAATATTTAAAATTTACAATTTTCCCAACTTTGACTGATCATAACTCAGCCAAATGAAGCGATATCTTAAAAAGTCATACCTTTTTGAACTCTGGACAACGAGCGGAATTAATCGCAATCAAAATCTAAAATTCTCAAAATCGAACCCATTTTGCCAAATTTGGATGAAAGAGTCCTCAGATATGTAACCTTAGCTCAATATATAAATGTCAACATTTTCCCAACTTTGACTGATCATAACTCAGCCAAATGAAGCGATATCTTAAAAAGTCATACCTTTTTGAACTCTGGACAACGAGCAGAATTAATCGCAATCAAAATCTTAAATTCTCAAAATCGAACCCATTTTGTCAAATTTGGATGCAAAGTCCTCAGATGTCTGGTCCACAGTTCAAGACTTAATATTGACGATTTTCCCAACTTTCACTGATCATATCTCAGCCAAATGAAGCGATATCTTAAAAAGTCATACCTTTTTGAACTCTGGACAACGAGCGGAATTAATCGCAATCAAAATCTAAAATTCTCAAAATCGAACCCATTTTGTCAAATTTGGATGAAAGAGTCCTCAGATATGTGGTCCACAGCACAATATTTAAAATTCACAATTTTCCCAACTTTGACTGATCATAACTCAGCCAAATGAAGCGATATCTTAAAAAGTCATACCTTTTTGAACTCTGGACAACGAGCGGAATTAATCGCAATCAAAATCTAAAATTCTCAAAATCGAACCCATTTTGTCAAATTTGGATGCAAAGTCCTCAGATGTCTGGTCCACAGTTCAAGACTTAATATTGACGATTTTCCCAACTTTCACTGATCATATCTCAGCCAAATGAAGCGATATCTTAAAAAGTCATACCTTTTTGAACTCTGGACAACTAGCAGAATTAATCGCAATCAAAATCTTAAATTCTCAAAATCGAACCCATTTTGTCAAATTTGGATGCAAAGTCCTCAGATGTCTGGTCCACAGTTCAAGACTTAATATTGACGATTTTCCCAACTTTCACTGATCATATCTCAGCCAAATGAAGCGATATCTTAAAGAGTCATACCTTTTTATACTCCGGACAACTAGCAGAATCAATCCCAATCAAAATCTAAAATTCTCAAAATGGAACCCATTTTGTCAAATTTGGATGCAAAGTCCTCAGATGTCTGGTCCGCAGTTCAAGACTTAATATTGACGATTTTCCCAACTTTGACTGATCATATCTCAGCCAAATGAAGCGATATCTTAAAGAGTCATACCTTTTTATACTCTGGACAACTAGCAGAATTAATCACAATCAAAATCTAAAATTCTCAAAATCGAACCCATTTTTTCAAATTGTATGATGAGACTAGACCTTTGAAATTTTGTCAAGTATTGACAAACATACCAAAACCGATTTTTCAAAATTCTTAATTATTTATAGATTTTATACCCAAAGCCCTTTCTTGACTGTATGTGTTGTCACGTAGAACAAAAGATGAGCTCAAACAGCATGATATCATAACGTCAGACGAACGTCATATTCGCAGGAAATGATGCAACAGAATATAGGTAGATAGGGTCAGCATAAAGAGCCAGAGTCAGAGTCAAGCTCAAAGTCAAAGTCAGTGTGTCAGTAAACTTCTTCACATTTTGGGGTATAATCATCAGACAATGTATACAGTGGATGCTTTGAATGAGTGGGGAATATGCGGCATGGAACATGACATGACTTTATAATTAAATAGCAATTTTTCGTTGTCGGTTGCTTCCACTTAATAATTAATTGACATTTATGTTAGGCAAAAGAATTTCCACATTTGCCATAAAAAACAAAAGCTGTCGAAATTTGCGTATGTTGAAATTTATTAATGCCTGATTTATGAGTCGGCCGTTACGCCCGATCCCTGGGAATATTATTTGTAGGAATTTGAGCGTTAGATTTAAAAGTTCAGAAAATTGTACGCTTATAACATACATTGCTCTGAATGGATTATAAATTAGTCAGGCCCAGTGTGCACATGTGTGCAAAATTATAACAAGCTGACGAATTTATTTGCAAATGTTTTTTGCACTTAATGATTGATCTGTGTATCCAAAAGAGCTCAGTAGGGTAAGTATTTGGATGGGATTACGTAAAATGGTGTTAATATAATTGATACACCTTACTCAATACGATTTTCTTAACCTTTCTTTTATTATATTTTGCGAATTTGACTTGTTTACTTCTTTCGATTATCGTAAAAGAGTTCTTATCGATTATGACTCATAAATGCGTCAATTTTATAATTTCTAATTGGTGATCAAGTTTGAAGCACGTACACGTAGCAGCTGGCTAGACTTTTGAAACTATCATGGTATAATTATCAATTAATATTACCCATAATACCCATATTTTTAAGTGTTTTTATTTTAACCGTAAAAAAATTACAATTACTTCGTGTTAAAAGAAAAAGCTTTGTTGTATAGCGATTTTAGCGTCACACCACTTGCCGTTTGGGCCCTACGATGTGTGAGGCAGTGAGACAAACAAATCTTTTCTTAGGGTATCCAATAGTCTTAACCAATTTGTGTTTTGTTTTGCAAAGCTTTCGACCTTTGAACACTTGGCAATATCGGCACACATTAATACACTGAATACGATTAGATAGGGCTGCGGGACAACGGAACAAATTATGGGAACTGAGGAAGTATTGCACCCAAACTGAAGACACAACCTCAAAAAACACTTGAACAATGGAGCAGGAAAATCGTCATTGTTTGTAAAATGGAAAAAGCACTTTGCTATTTTGGGGGAAAAGTAAGCAATACCAATTAATAATTATTATACTAAATAATAAGTTAAACGAAATTTTGAAAGGTCTCTGTGATCAACTCCCTCTTAATAAAGTTCAATAGAAAACTATAAAAATTTTCATGTTTAAACAAAGTTTTTTCTCTATTATTTTTATATTTTTTTGTTTTTTGCTCACTTTTGTAATAAAGTTTTATGCACTTTGTTTCATAGACTTTGCTGCTGTTGTTGTTGTTGTTGTTGTTGTTGCTGTTTGACCAAGTGGCCTCATGGCAATTTACTTTCTAATGTCAGGAAAGTCATGTGCAACTCAACTTCATTCATTTTTTTCTATCTTTTTTTGCACAATTTATATTTATTTATTGTTAGAAAAAGCTAACAAAAAAAAGTTTACTTTATTTTATTTTATTTAATGACTAAACCTTTTCTTTTACCCACGCTGATAAATAATGTCCATATCTATGCAAAGTATTATTTTTTTTTTTTTTTTTTTTTGGCAAAAGCAAAGAAGATAGACAAAAGCAAAGATAAAGAAAGAGGCGTCAAAACGCCAAATCGCGTCGACGCATTTAAAAGATAATAATCATAATTTCTTGTTTCTCGTTTTTTTTCTTCTCTTTTTTCATTTTTGATTCCTCCAAAAATACCCCGATAATTTACACCAATCCCAAGTCGATAACAGTGTGCAGGTTTTGCAATTGATGGCACCTAATTAACTCTGTATGTAATTTGCATTACAACCATAAGTTTTTACCTCCATGTCTCCCCACCACCCCCTGGGGGTGTGACCTTTGGGCTTTTGCCTTATTTATGATTGGCCTCATGGCGGCGTTTACTTTCAATTATAAATTAATTAATTATTTTTAATGATTCGTTCATTTGTTGGATAATCATGAGGAAATGATAGATAGTTTAACAATCAAACTAATTATGTGTGCGCTATTTCAAATGATCATTAAACTAATTACAAGGAAAAACTAGCTAAACAGTTGTATAAATTTAATAGAATTATTACAGGAGCTGGCTGTGGAGACTAAAATGCAATAAATATAAAATTTATATATATATTTTTATGGTATAAATTGCTTCTTTTACCTATTTTTAATTACTCAGATTAAATTTTAAATAGTTTTTGAAACTCAACGATTACTTATGTTAATAAACAACTTAACAGCGATGTTCCGCTTTTTTTAACAGATCTGTTAACATTTCTAAGGCATGCAATAAAAATCTGTCAACATTTTTTCGACATTCGATATAGATCTGTTAACATTTCTCTGGCATGCGATACACATCTGTTAACATTTCATGCAGTTATGCAGCTGCGTGTGTTATGTTAATGAGCTGTTAAGTAACGCTGTAAAGTATTTTGACTATTTTGGTTGCAAAGACATTTTGCACAACTTTCTTGTATTGTTTTTGTCTTTCCTTTTTTGACACAATTACAAGGCGAATAAAATATAAGGGGCGTGGCAAATGACAGTGGCACTGTCAGTGCAAATCAGTTAACTGACATTTGCAACTCAAACTCTCGCTTTCTACAAAGATAGGGGGACAGTTGTCTGACGACAACAACGCACCGTTGATTTGATGACTGTGAAATTAGACGACGTTGATGGTGGTGCAGAGGTGGTGGTGGTGGTGGTGCTGGTGGGTGCTTGTTATCAAAAGGTGGCTGACTTACTGACTAAACGACCAACTGAACTCAGTTTCAAGCTCAAAGTCGTCAGAGTTTTGCTGCCTCTTTCACTTTGCATGCTAAAATTACAATATAAATTTTATATGCACAAAAGTATGTATGTGTATGTGTGTGTATTTATAGCATACAGAAACAATCTTTAATCAGCATTTACGCTTTCATCTTTCACATTTTTCAAAGACGGCACCGCTCGCGTCTCTCAGCTGTGAGACAACAACAAGAAACCTGTTCAAATTGTTGTTGCTGTGCGCGCATGCGCAGCAGCCTCAGTCTCAGCCTCAGTCTCAGCCTCAGCTGCTTTGGCTGCTGTTTGAAATATTTTAATTTCTTTAAACAAAATTTACATAGTTGGCATATTTTATGCATTTACAAATTTGCCATTGTCTATTTGTCTATTTTGTTCGATTTAATTTGGGCATCAACATTAATTTCATTTCACATCGAACAAAAGACGAAAGCAAAAGTGACATTTCTTACTCTAAAGCAGAAGTAGAAGGAGACGGAGACGCCCTCTATTATTATAATTATTATTATTATTTTTTATTGTCACCCAAAGGGTATTTCTATTGATTATGCAACACAAGCATAAAACCCACGTAGCTGAAGAATGAAATCATTTTATGATTGACAGCCAAAGGGACAGGTAAAGGGGAAATTCGTAGACTTTGCTTACACTGTTAAAAAAACTGAATAGGATTGTTGCATTTGTTGGCGATACACCAAAAAATAATACTAAATGCATGACACATATAGCTATTATTATGTTAATAATATATTGTAGTTAAATCGTAGCATTGTATAGCCGATTACTTTTGTTGCCTGGGAAAATGTCTAGGAATGTTTGTTTGTAGAGCCAAAATGTAGTTTACAGTGATGACATATCACAGGGGAATTTAAGCGAGTGTGTAAAAAAAAGCTAAAAAGCTAAAATATAAAACAGTTAGCGCACCTAAAGGGTTAAAAATAATCAATCTGTTGGAACATACAACCTAACCTAATGCTAATTTATAGCATTTTTTGGCATCATTAGAATTGAAATAATTAGTTATCATTTGTACTTTACAAAATCCCCAAAGAACCCAAGCAAAACCAAAGCGTTTCTTAAAATAAACGAAAATAACTTGAGTACCTCAATAGATAACCCAACGACGCAACCAATCCATAATACCACAACATCTATAGACATATATACTATAAAATAAGTATTACGGGCCTTACGATCGTAAATGTTTTTTTTGATGTAGTCGACACACTTAATCGTTAAAAGTATTCCCATATATAGTACTTAGCCTATAGACTTTTGGAACGATAAGATAGGCCCACTGGAATCAAATGGAATCGAATGGAACGGGCTTTTGCCAATTTTGATTGTGTTCAATTGCATCAAAATGTATTTTTAATTTATAACATGACAAAACCTTGGGCAAAGAGTTTGACTTTCAGGGTCAGGCCGCAGCTTGCCACTTAAAAGCAGACCCCACACACACACACACACACGCACACACACTCAGACTACAAGTGTCATCGAACAATGGAGCTAGAAATAAACCCCATCCATAAAAAAAAAACAATATTGGGATTATCATATGATTTATGTGCGAGAGACGCACTTTCAAAATCATATAACACGCCGAGAAAATGCACACCAAATTTTCCGTTTGCCTTTGAAATTCAATCTGAGGACAGCTTTTCTTTGCGGTTGAGTGACTACAACATACCCTGTAAGACTTCTTCTTACAAATCTAAAACTGTGAGCTATTGAAATGCAAGCTAAATACTCTTTTCCCCACCGGCTACAGGGTATACAAAAAGAGTTTCGAAATGCAGTTGTCCCCCTGGCTAAAGATAGGGAGCTACCTGTCACAGACTGCACAGGTGGACAAGTTTGGCAACGCCACTAATACATTTTTTTCGGGAAAAAAATGCCACAGCTTTTTTTGGGTATACATATTTTCATAATAAATACTCAGAGCTATACAAAATGCACATATGAATATGTATTTGGAGCATATGAAGCGTCAAATTTGGTTCAGGTTCAGTGGTCGTTATGCGTTGTGCTTATGTCATTTTGTAGTCATTATTATGACCAAAGCGACACAAAATTATTATATTAATTTTTGAGAGTCTTTTTCAAACTCGAGACAAATAATTCCAAACACAACAACAACACACACACACACACATACATAGATTAGGTGGAAAATGCTTGAGGTGAGGTCTCCACAAATGAAATAATTTATTACCACAAGTTCGTAGTAAAAATGCATCTTATGTGGGTTTTACTGTGGCGACAACTGACCTGTCCCTGAATTAAATAAAAGCAACCTAATCTCAACTTTTTCTTCTTCTTTTTCTTTAGGTTTACATGATATTTTGAAAATTCCCGGAACGCCTAACAATTATTGCGAAAGACAAGTCTGAATATTTGTGTATTTTGAAATGATTCAGCTTTGGACAATAGCTAAAGATATCAGTTAACTGAGTAACTGAGTCTGATCAGCCGATATAGGTATGTATTTTACAAGAAGCATTTAAGCGTGAAGTTAACTAATAGTTAAGAATGAGAATGAGGAAGTTCTTTTGTGTAGAATTGTATTTCGAATATACTCTACAAAACTTTCGATATTCAAATCTTTAGAATGATATGAAGTGGGAAAAACATTGATTACCACTGTGAAAAAATGTAGAATAGCAAAAAGGTTTTCAAATATGGTATTATTTAACTACATATATACATAACTTTGTTACGAATCATATAAAAATATATTTTTTTGTATTCTTCATTTAAGCATAAATTTTAATTTATTTTAGACATAACTTATTGGATCATGAGAAAATTTTTTACTATAAAATGATCAAATAGTTACATAAAAAATATACTAAAACTAAGAAAAATTGCTTTTAAACATAGCTTTAGATACAAATTCGACAGATTTTGGAAAAGACCGATATGAAAGAGTTTTTTAAATACTAAATTTTACTCCCATTTTATATACTTCCTGACTTTAAAACCAACTTCCTGTGACCCCAGTAAAATTCCAATTAAAACCACAAATAAACTACAAATAACATGGTCCATTTGTTAGCCTAGTTAAAGGGCCACAATTTTCAAAAAATTTTGGGGTATAAAAACCCCAAAAAAGAAGTGAAGAAAAAACTACTCCAATTTGGTGTAGAGTGCAGTTTCATAGTTTCGTTATAATTTTGTTGATGTTTTCTAGTTTACGTTTTGTTTGTTGTAATTTTAAGTGTAATTATTTAAACATTAAACCAGTTGAGCGAACCAGCTCAACTGTTGAGTCTTTATTATTATTATATATTTCTTGTCTTTTTCTGCTTTTTTTTGTGCTTGGGTGAAAACAAGAAAGTCAAAGAGATGGAAAATGAAATATCATTGCCCATCAAAGAAGTCGACCCAAAGTTGTCGATGATTTTCCCTCCCCCCCCACTCCTCCCCCGTCATTTGATTTACAGCAATTTACAGATTTTTTTTTGTACATTTTTTTCTAGCCAAAATAATGAGTAAGGGATTTTTTTCTAACCTGCTTTCTTTCCGTCATTGTAAGCTTCAATGTATCTGATTTTTTTGGGTGAAACTCTGTCTAATGGATACAATTTGTTAGAATGCTTAATTTTGTAGTTTTCCCTCATAGTTTTTCTTCAATTTGTTTTCTTTGGGGGAAAAATAGCATCTCTCCAAACGGAAACTGAACGAAAGTAAGCAACAGCTGATGAAAGAGAGAGAGAACGAGAGAGTGAGAGAGACAGGTAGAGGGTTGTCAGAGAACCTACGACAACAAGTGTAGACTGCGCCTGCGTCGTGACCTTCAAAGGGGGCAGCATGGAGGCAGGGACTGAAGTGACTGGGGCTGCCACCCCCGTCTAGAAAAACTTTCACCGAGTGTGAAAGTGAAAAGCGCTTTTCTTATTTCGCTGCGAGCCTGGTGAAAAACGTAATGGCGAGTTTGTGTGTTGACAGAATCGAGCGCCAAAACTGCCGTTAACATACGCTTTGGGGCCAGTTAGCTACAGTGACTACATGGTGACTACACCCACAACAGTTGGCCAACATTTGCTGCGCGCCTAATCGAGGCGCCAGCGAACGCGGCGACTTGACGGCGCCGTCGACGTCGTTTCGTTGATGCACTTTGGACACGGCCAAAAGCACAGGTGAGCAGCACCCACCACTCACCCAACAGACAGCTGAAGGGGTAGCAAAATAGGTGAAGGTGTGGCAAGATGAGGCGAGACGAGTTGAAAGTTCAGGACACAAAATACAATCAATGATTCGTTGCGGCAAACGACGCGGCTGTTAGAAGTTGTTAGAAGCAATAGTTCGATGCTGACAATGTTTTATACGCTGTTTAGACCCGGTACTTGAAAAATGCAGAAGGTATGCTGGGTTTGTCAAACGGCAGAAGCTTTATAGGGAAAGTTAGCAAGTTCTATACAGGGAAATAAGTTGGGCTAAAGCGATAGTAAAATGCTCTCAAGTCATAAATAAGCCTACAAATATTTAAGTTTACAGGGTCTTTCACCGTCTGTCTCCACTGTAAACTTTAGGTTCTAAGGGGATATTATGGGCAGTTCGGAAGTTGTCGGCAAGTTGAAAGCAAATGAATAATGGAAGCTGTTCTGCCCAGTTTCAACGCCACATTGAAGCCGTTGAACCTGCAGCACCAAACAAAAAATTTCAAAAAAAAATGAAATAACCGAAAAAAACGAAAGAAAGAAAAATTGTAAGAAGGTGCTAAAAGACTTGAAACTAATTGACCAAGATCAGAGCAAGACAGAGAGAACCAGACATGGATCAAGGTGGTTTACCTTCATCTCTATGTCTATTATCTGGCTTTCGGTCGATTCCGTCTACTGAAATTAGTGGTAATTAAAGTGTTACAAGGTGTTGTCTATTTGCCCCGAAGAAAGCTACAACAAAGCGTTAAATGATAGAATATAAAAACAAAAAAAAATCAGAAATTAAATGCTGATAGATGAACGAACTGAAGAACAACTAAATTAGCGATAAGCTAAAAGTTATTTAATAATGCTAAATAGTTTAATTAAAAGGTTAATTTTATATAATAAACAAAAATTCAAACTAAAATGGGAAATTTCTTAAAGTTCTTAAAAGTTATAGGTATTAATTCTTTTATAATATAGAATATTGCAAAAAATTGTAGTTAAAAATTTTTTAATTTTTATATTAAAAATATTAAAAAAAATAAAAACAGTCTATACAAAACTTTAAAAATAAAATCATGGTAAAGAAAATATTACCAGCAAACATATTTTCTATATAAAAATAAATTTGGTCATTAACATAAATTTAGAGTAGAAAAATTCTAAAAAAAAAGTCAATTAAAAACAAAATTTTTAGAATAAAAGTTTTCTAACCGGAAATAAACATAACAAATATCTTAGGACTTATTTTCTTACAATTATTACCAAGCACTTTTCATTAATTCTACAATGACTTTTAAGAAAATGACAAATTTGGGAGATTTTCAAGGTTTTCCGTTTAAAAAAAAGCTAGTTTTCTCAATGCGGAAACATTGAAATAACTCTACCAATTACAACATTATTACAAGAAAATTAATTGACCATATTAAGTCGATGTTTGTTCAACTTCCTCTGTGTCTGATGCCCAAAGCAAAATGGCCAAGTTAAGAGCATATGGCAGCATGCGGCTAATTAGCCCTTTTCTGCTCTTCACAAACTGGCCAGTAGCTATTTTTTTTGTATTTTGGCCATATAAAGAGTCGTTTCAAATAGTTGTACATAAATCGAAGAGCAATAAGAATGCAGAAAATAACCAAATAGGTGAAAGATGATCTGGGAAGATGCCACCCGTGAGAAGACAACGCCCCGAAGAGAATGTTAAGATTGAAAGATTTTCAATTAGCAGAGCTTATCTAAAAGCCTATAGATTACAACAAAAACAACAAAACAAGTTGTGTTTTGACAGTTCGGCCAATGATTAAGCAATTAACAGACAGAAGAAAGACTCAAAGAAAGAAGATTTTTCCAAAGACACGTTCTTAAGCTACAAAAAGCAGTAAAAAATAAAAGATTTTTTTTCAGCTCTTTCTTTGGCCTACCCTCATCAATAACAAAGTCAACAACAAAAACACTAAAGAAAGAAAGATGAAAGAAAGTGAAAAATAGAGTTGATAGCCAAGTGGATGCGTTATATGTTGTGGTTTACACAGAGAGAAAAGTTTGAGTACTAAATATTTTTTAATTGGATTTTATTTTATGTTTGAAATTACGTAAGGTCGAAATTTAGATTACTAATTCAGGTACGATTTTGATAGTTTTAAACATATATAAAAAATTGATTTCTCGCTTAGATAAAAATACAAGATTTTAAAAGTTCTTACTTTGAATAAGATACATTTTATTTTCATAAAAATATTCCAATTTTACTGCCGATTTATTTCAAAAATTTCTAATCTATGTATGTCATTACCTTTAAAAACTCTTTTTTTCTCTCTGTGTATGGCATGCAATGGGCCTTCTCCATGGGAGTCACAGTTTACACTTTCCCAAAGACACAGACACACTTGGCACGCAATCAGAGACATTCAGAGAGGAGGAAAAACCTCGATCAAAGCTGACTTTTGTGCATAACTTAAAAGCGTAGGTCATCACTGTTGTTGTGTGTGTGTATATATGTATTTGTGTGGGTTGTTGTTTGTTTTGGGAAAGTGGACGATGCCAATGTTAAGATGAATTGGATGGCTTGGCACACGGAAACGCACATCAAGGCGAATGTCCAAGAAAGAAAGAAGTTAACTGTCGCTTATTAAGTGAAAATGAAAGCGTTTGCCGAAAAACCACTCGAAGACCCTCTTCCAAAAAAAAATACCAAAAAACAAAACTCAACCGGTTTTCCGGCCCAACTAAAATCTGACCAGCTAACCAGGCAACAATCTAAGCTTGGCCAACACGCTAACCAGCTCAATTTTCATAGTCTCAAGCCCAAGCATAGCATAATTGTGCCCCACGGGTCTTCATAGTGCTACGGTAATTCTTCTAGCTTCTGACCTGTAACACCCAATTTTTTGTTTCAGTTTTTAAGCAAATTTCACACACAAAAACCTGCAAATTGCGCGATCTAAAAACTTCTATACTTTGCTATAATTTATTTTTTTATTAATTATTAGTTTTTTATATGTCATTCTTTGGTGAATTCTTATTGAAGCTATATCTCGCTATGATTTTAGACTTTATACGGTTTAAGGCTGCACATGATTGGCCTTTAGCTTAGTTCTAAACTGCATTGAGCGTAATTATATTATAAATATTTTCTAAGAATATTATTTTTCAATTGGAAAGAAATAAATTTAGAGTTTTTTCTTTCTTATAATGAAATTCTACATTTCTTCACACCTTTGTTCTAAATAAAAATCAAGAGACTCCTTTTTTAGCATAAGCCACAAAACTGTTGCTTACAGTGCATGCAAAAATAAACTCACCACGATTGATGACAACGCTGCTGTCGCCGCTGCTGCTAGCGCTGTCGTTGTGCTGCTGCTGCTGCGACGCACATTTGTCGTCCTGTTCTTGCTGCTGCAACTGCTGCTGCTGTTGTTGTTGTTGTTGTGTTTCTTTCAGTGGTTGTTGCTGCTTGCCCGAGAAGTGAACGCTGCCGTCGCGATGCAAATGCAGTTCAAATTGTGTGGGCAACTGGGACTCGTAATCATCGCTGGCACAGTGGTGAGCCTGGATGGCCACCTTGTGGTAAAGTGTGGTGAATTGATGTACCAGAGCCCAGGCTTGATCCTCTGATAACGGTGCTTTAAACGAGTCCAAAATGTTGTCCAATTTGACGCATTGATCGACACAGGAGCATTTATAGAAGGCCTGCAGTAACAGCTGACGTGCATTTTCGATAATGACGTCACTGGGTGCAGAATTGCCGCTGCTTTCACACGGTGTGTGCGTATGTGTATGTGGGTGTGTCAGCGCGTGTGTGTGTGCATGTGCGTGTGCATCCCCATTGGCGCTGTCGGGTGAGGTGGATAAAAAACCCTCCTCAGTTTCTCCTTCGGCAAACTGACGTCGTTTGGCCGTGGCCGTGGCCTTGGGTGTTGCTGTTACTGTTGTTGTGGTTGTTGTTGTTGTCATGGCCTTGACGGCAGCTGCGTCGGCAGCGACGGCGGCGTCGGCGCCAACATCAGCGTCCCGCGTCAGGCTGTTGTCCAATTGCAGTTCCGTCATTTTTACAAATATTCTTCTTCTTGTCCTCGTTGTCCTCTTCGTTTTCCTTGTTGTTGTTGTTGTGTTTTTGGGTGTTTGGCGTTGTTAAGCAACAAACCAAAAAACTGCCGCTCTGCGTCTCAACATAAAAAAAAAATGTATGTGCGTGTGTGTGTTTAGATTTATTTATATTTTTTTAACTTCAAATTTTTAACTATTTGTATTTGTATTTGTTGGCACGGTTTATTGTTTTTGTTGTAGTCGTAGTTGAAACAAACACAAATTTTTCACACACACACATCTGATCTACTCATCATAATTATAATTATATTTTTGTAACGTTAAACACAAAACATATATGTATGTACGTATGTAGCACTAAACTTTTGACACACACTGAGAGATAACACAAAAACTAAGCACAAATTTTTATTTGCGGTACTTTATTTCTTCTTGCTTTCTTACTATTTTTTTTTTTGTATTCTTTTGCTTCTTTTTTTTCGGTCGTCACGTTTTATGCACTTGTCGCTTTGCCGTTATGTTTGCTATTGGCTTGCGCGCTCTCTTCCTTTACTCTTTCTTTCTCTCTCTGCTATCCTCCATTAGGCGCCTTTGCCGTTTTGCATTTTCACAACACTTGGGCTGACCGACAGTTGGTCGCGGGAGGGGAAAGGGCAGAGCTTCGTTCACTCTTTGCCCTTGTGTGTATGTGTGTTAAACACGGACTGCTAAACAAAATCACGCGCGTACTTTGATTAGAACACAAATCAAATTAACTTTATTTTTGTCGTTTTTCACTCGCCTTGACGTCACAAATTGTTTAACTGCATATGCGTTAAGATAATTTTGCACACACTTTATCAACCGCTAATTGTTAAACTTGAAGTTACCGCTTTATTTTCTTTCGTCTTTTTTTTCAAAGAACGTCGCGCACGCACGTCCGATCGTCACGAAAGTCAAACGCAGAATAACAGCTGTAAGCTCAACAGCAACTTGACAGCGCCAGACACGTAACATAATCCCACATAACATGACTCTCTGACTGTTGGCAGCATGTAAAAGTGCCGCCAAGCTCAGCTGGGAGAATGACAACGAAAGCATGGAATGTTAAAGCTGTCTAAAACTAATTATCAGTTTTGCATAAAATAGCTGGCTGCATAGTTAGTCTGCTTATGTTGGTTGCAGGCTTAGTAAATTTGTAAGTATAGAAAATGTTTGTGCAACCAGTGTTGCCGCTGGCTTGGCGAAAAAATAGGACGGATTGACCCAGAAAACAGGACAAAAAGCGGACAGATTTTTTTAAATAGGACAAAAAAATAGGACAAACAAATTTTTCTTCAATAAAACAAAAAGTTTAAGTAAATTTATACATTTTCATGCTAATTTATTAACACTTCGTCGAGTGTTTCATTTTCAGATTCTAAAACTTTCATGTTTGTGCCGATTTGGCGGTGCTAAAGATAGTTTCTTACCTAACATCTTATTAATTGAAACATCGGTCGACTCATCAATTAACAAGCTATACTTGTTTTCCCCTACTTCAATTTTCAACTCTTCTGCGAAGTGCGGGGCCAGAACTTTTTTAATTATTGATGTGCACTTTGTTCTGTGCAATTGTATTTCGTTCGCATCAAATTGTAACTTGCACAATTCACTTAAATGACCAATGCACAATGTTGTGCGCAAAACAGTGCCTACAACTCGCACTACTTACAAGGGGCTTAAATGTAATTTTGTTTACTTGTTGAAAGGGCTTTGCATTTTGCATATGTTTTTTTAAATGCCCATGCGCGCGGAGCTGGTCGATTTTTGCATTTAACGTGCATTTACAATATTTACAAAATGCTTTGTCAGGATCTTTAGGATCCCGACAAACCCAATCCTTCAAGTCGCATTCCTTCATCCAGGAATCTCTAAATTTTTGTTTGTACGTATCTTTCGGCATCCTTTACTTTTAACAATTATAACTCGAGTGAGCGATGTTCGATAAGTCAGATTTCGATAACACAAACAGGGTTGCATTGCATTGAAAATGTTCATGATCAAAGCGATGACATGCAGTTGAAAATAACAAATTATATATGAGACTCAGAAAATTTAAAAAAGGCTAGAAATGGGACAAACTAAAAAAAAAAAGGCATTTTTTCCGGACAGGGGACGTTTCAAAATTTTTCCGGCTGTCGCAGTCAAAAACAGGACAGATCTGTCCGGAAAAAGGACAAAACGGCAACACTGTGTGCAACAACAGCGACTGTTAAATTAACAGCACAGCACTCATGCAGCTGCAAAACTTAACAGCGTGTGAGAGAACTTAACGCTTAGCTGACAGCTGTTTTATTCAACACTGTTGAATCAACAGGCGCTCTCGTTATCGCTCTCTGCCTTTCTCGCTCTCTCTCCCTCAAACGCTCTCTTTGCGTTTTTTATTTTGATTCCGGGTTTTCGTTGTGTTTGCTTGCGTCTGATAAGCAAATATGAAGCTTCTTGTCCAAAAAATTTCTGTTGTTTTCTTTTCTGTTGTTATTTTTGCTTATTTTCGAACGCAGATTTCACATGCCTAGTACCTGGTGAACCTCAGGTGCAATTTGAGGCAATTATGTTAAGGTCAAGTCGTGTTGAATTGCGCTGTGCTGCTTACGGGCCAAGATGTTATTGGAATTGCTTCTTGACGCGGGGTCATAAACTTGGCCGACATTAGATATACTGCGTACAAGTTGGCGGAAATGCTCAGTTCAGTTTAATAACTTGGAATAAATTTAAATGTAATTACAAATTTTTGCAAACACATTCTAATGCTAAAAAATGTTGATGCTTTTTAGCCATGGCTCAAGGTCTACGCCCTTATCAACAGAGCTAAAGATCTGACAGTTAACAGTTTTACGATTTAATAAGCCATAAGCCTGTACTGCCGCCTACCGCTGCTGCTGACCAAGTTATAATATATGAGCCGTAAATTGTAACTTAATATGGTTTTTGTTGTTGTTGTTGTTGTTGTTGTTGTTGTTGTTGTTGTTGTTGTTGTTGTATGCAGTAGCCAAAAGATTTGCATACAATATTATTACAGCATCTGTTTGTCGACTGCGCAACATTTAACGACTGCATTAATAACAACAAATTTCACTCATACGCAATTTTAGTTAGTCCCTGTACTCAAAGTGAGAAGGGAGTAAGAAGTTTATGACGAAGGCCGAAGGGATATGACAATAAGTCGAAAATTAAGTTTAATTTAAAAAATCTAAACCAAATTCAGAAAATATGTTTTTGTATAATGCATACTAAGTTGAGTGTATATATCATATTGTTCCGATTTGTATATCCATTAAATTATAAATGCTGGGTCATTTACAGTCAGTTCGCTCTGCTACCGCCTTATCGACTATCTTATTTTTTATTATTAATTGGCAACAACTGCAGAAGTTGCAGTTCCAGTCGACGACCACGTAATCAGCCATCGAATAGCCATAAAAAGTGTGTCCCCAAACTAGGATGACATCAGCAAATGAGGAACGCACAAACGTCATCATCATCGTCATAACCATCATAATTATGAGTGTCAATATCGCAACTGCATCGTTAATGCATTAATTAATGAACACTCAATTGAAATTACTAATTTTATTAATTACTTTTTTATTTATAATTCACTTTTTTAGTATATTTTTATTTCATAGTCTGGCGAACTGAACAGTCGCCAATTTTGGGGAACTTTAACCCACAATAGTGCACCAAATAGAACCCTTTGTTCTCTTTGGAGTACTCAACTTGAAATGAGTCATAGTAGAGTCATAAATTCGAGCAACCACAAGTCATAGTAAATGAGCCAAAGCTATGAGTGTGTGATTACAAAAGTATAATAATTCCATGCCACATGTAGTAAATACCCTACAAAAGCAGGGCTTATGCAGGCAGGCAGTCAAACAACAGATCCTGTATTGAAACGAAACGGTAGAAGAAGGCGTGGCTGACTCCATAAAGTATATATAAAAATATATATTTTGTAGAATTTTAAGAAAACGGCCAAATTTCTAGCTAAAAAGTTCAACATGTCAAAATGTAGCTTTAAATTGGCTATATTTTCGCACTCTGACTTGTAATAGTTTCCCCACTGTAGCTCATTTAGAAGTCGCATAATCCCCACTCCCTATAGGCAGGTCAACTCTCCCAATAACAACGTTCTGGACTGACTTTTTGCTATTCTACAACTCAACGAAGCGTTGCATTTTTGGTCAATTACATTTGTCGCGTTGCGCTCGAAGCTTTTTGCCCGGTCAATTGGAAGCGTGGTCAGCCATGAATATGTGTGTAGTTGTAGTAGTGGTGTTGTGTGTTAGAGTGTGTGTGTGTGTGTGTTGTCATGCAACACCGACGCAGCGGAAATGCGCATCCGTTTTTCTCGATTTTTTTTTAGATTCTACAACAAACTGAGCTTTAATTCGAAGTTGGCAAATCTTTAGCCTATGTTTCTGTGTCAAATGTAAGCCGAGCCAGCCAATGACCAAATTTAGCTAGAAAGAGCTAAAATGAAAGAGCCAGATTGCTGCAGAGGATGCAACGCTTCGTTGCGTTTGACACTTGCCACAAGAATTGCACAAAAAAATTGTGGCCGCAATCACCAAATGTTGCACTTAAAGAGAAAACAATTAAAAGTTGAGCTGGATCAGGCTACAATCGAGCTGCTCGACTGAGGAGTGCACAGTCTGAATATTGATCATTCACTTAAAAGCTAAATTTTTAAAGAATCTAGATTTTATTTAACTGATCATGGGCCAATTTACAACATCTGGAACAATTTTAGTGGCTGTCAACTAATAATTACTTATTTTATGGGTTATTTAGACCCTGTAATTAAAAAAAACTATATAGTTGGCTTAGAAATAAACGTATTACTGGGATTCTACTAAATTTTGAATGGAAAACCGAGTCGCAGTTAAATTTTTATCAATTTGATCAGCAAGAAGCATATAAAACAGCTCCCATCGTTCACCATTGAGTGATTTATTCGTTAAAACTGTCACAAAAACAGCAGTTTCTTCTTGCCTTAGCAAGGCTAGGCTAAAATTTAGCAAACAAATTGAGTGTAGTTTTGGCAGCCTTAAAGTTTAACGAAAGTTATCTAGAAACAGCTGCTGTTATCATAAGCTAAGAAGTAGAGCATAAAGAAGGATAGGGAGAGAAAGAATGAGAAGGAAAAGAGAGAAAGAGAGAGAGAGTTAAAGGTCTCGAGTGTCCATTTGTCATTCCGTCAGTTTGTGAATTCATCGCTGCTCACGTGTGGAAAACATTGCAGCTAATGTATATTATTTCTGTCTCACTCCCCGCTATACCCCACTCCCTTTCCCTCTCCCTCTCCCTCTCCCCCTCTCCCCCTCCCCCTCTCCCCCTTAAGCCTTTGTTAAGCTACAATTGTGTAATAATTCTGTTGGGCATGTTTATGCCCAACTTGGTCTAAAAACGTGATGCAATTAAGCGTTTGAGATCTCAGCGATTCAGTTGAAGGCACTTTAAATGCTACGTAGACCACGAAGACTGAGGGAGAAGACGGAGGTGTAGGGGTGCTAGGGGAGGAAAGAGCTGAAGAAACAGAGCAACAACAGATCAGAAGTGTGAAAAAAGGGTAAGCGGAGTTATGATTATCGTACGTGTTCTTGTACTTCATCTGGTAATCAATTTTTTTATTCCCATCTTTTCCCCCCCTTCCCGCCACACAACTAACTTATTTTGATTGTGAGAATATTTTTATTGTACTTCCACATGACTTAATGAACGCTTTTGGGATGTATGAGAAACTTAAGAATAATTCATAATTATAGAACTAATTTAGACCAAGTATTTTGTAAAATGTCGGAAACTGTTCTACATACACTCAATCTGTACATCGTCTTCGTAATCGCAGCTTAGTCCAATTGTCGTCTGCCAATTGGGACCACCTATGATTAAAGACCTCATCCTCAGTTCAGTTTAGGCCCATTGAACCCAATTTGGGCCAATACCTGAGCAGCTAACCTAGAAAATTGGCAAAAAAAAAAAAGAATTATATTCGAAAAATGAAGCATTCCAATAAGTTACCAAAAGTGGCGAACTGGGCTACAGGCATGCGAATCGACTGTTAGAGACCCTGTAGCGACGCTCTGGCAATCAAGTAATCAATGTAAGCTTATACTTTTGTGCAACTACAGGGTTCAATTACAATAAAAGTATCAATTTTTAAGTTACCTTTAAACCAGCTGATTTAATAAAGGATTTAATAAAACTGGGTATACTAAGTTTTTGGATTTTGAAAGTTTTTCCAATTTTGGAATTCTTCTTGGAGCTGTAAATTTATTAAAACTGAATTATTTACACTTAAAGATATAAACCACGCCGTATTCTAGCGACCCTGGTTGACCCTTAAATTTTATCCAAGTACAGGGTTCAAGTACAACAAATTTTCTATTTTCGTTACGGAAATTTGTGGACAAAAATTCTACAATAGGCACATTATTATTTGCTTGGTATCATTTTTTAGCGGCTTACACTTACTATGCCATTCGTGGTCTAAAGCAGTAGAGGGGAAAGAAGAAAGAGAGAAGGAGAAGGCGTGCTCAAGTGACAGAGAAAGACACTGAAATGGATGAAATGAAGATGGAGTTTGGAAATGGAAATGTAGACAGCGACAAGCACTTGACATAGACATAGATACTGGCTTCATAGAGGAAAAAGAACTCCAATTTACACACTATGTGCTCTTTCTTCAGCATCTTCTTCTTCCACCTGATTTTTCTCTTCTTCTTTAACTTTTTTGCAGACGAACTCTTTCGATGATTTACCATGACCAGTGAAAGCAGAACGTAATCAAAAATACTTTTGCAATTCAGCTCGAATCAAATCTTAGTAGTGACAGAAGACACTACAACGAAGTTGAAAGCCTCTAGAAAACTGAGTTAAACTCAAAATTTATTTTTTTTTAACTGTAAGTTAAAGTTTATAAGCTGTTAGTTATTTTAGAGATAAATTTAAATATTTTTCTTAAAACATTTATTTATTTTGCAAATATATACATTTATTTTCAGACTCTGTACAAGTTCCTGTCTCTCAGATCTTATGTTATCAAGGGTGTCTTGAACAAATTCACTTACAGTGTGTGAGTATAAGTATCCCTAATGAATCTGCTTTGAATCAAAAACCTTTACCATATAGCTGTCATAGGATAAATACGTTGAAAATATTAGATTTCCCTGAAAAACATTTTGTTTTTGAAATTTTATAAGATCTCCCATACTTTTTGTTATTTTTGTATGTGATAGCTCAACAGTAAGTACAGGGTCTTTTGCAGCAGCCTCCAATGTGTGTTTTGTAAAAAATATCTTAATTTTTTCAATTTATGGGAAGTTTTAAACTTAAAACTTTTTATATGATAAGAAAATCGTTTTATTTTTAAATCGAATTAAATTAAATAATCAAATAATTATTTATATTTTACTATACTTTTAATAAATTAGTTTGTCGACAAATCGAAAGTTATTTCAAATATATTTAGCTACTTGTTGCGTTGTGTATGCCATAGTTATGGTACCCACTGTAATAGAGCACTCGAGTGCAGAATCATTCCAGCTCCATGACACAGCGCTCTAATTTGTGTGTGCATGTAATTATTTCAGGTAACTCGGCAGCGATTTGTACTTGGCACATAGACAAAGAGTTCACTTTTGGATACCAATTTTTTCTCTCATTTTGGGCGGAGGGCAATGCCAACGTATTAAAACTAAGTGCCACTTAAGTTTTTTTTTTTTTTCTTTTTGAGAACTTGCGCAAAAAAGCAAAGTATCAAGCACAATCTTCTGTTGTCAGTGAAGTGACTTCACTTCACTTCACTTCACTCAGTTTTTGGGGCACATTTGTAGCTATGGGATGATGTGGAAGGGATTGGGACATGGATTCAGAGGGAGTTACTATGTGCAATGCAATTTCTAAAACGTGATTCGTGCAGAGACAAAATGCCAGTTTGTGGCCCTCTCACAAAACAGTACAAAAGACCATTAATATAATTTGTGTCTGGATATTGTGCCACTCTCCAAATTGCCAGTTTCTTGCCACAAAAAAGACCCAGAAAGTTTCGTCCTAAACGTTTATGAGTAGCCAGAAAATTCAATTGAGCTCAAAGGGTTACAAATCAAGCCAATATATTTTTTCCCTTTTTCCCTTTTGTTTCCCAATTCCCAATTTACAGTTCTCATTTTCCGGCCAACAAAATATACTTTTCCGATCAAATGTGCCGCTGACACGATCATGTCGTCGCCCTCGGAATTATTTCGTGGGCGTGTGTGGGATTTTTTTTTGTTTCTTTTGTAAGCCAAACAATTTAACTTGATGTCGCTTAATTTTTATTGCCCCAAAACAAACAAAAATATAGAAAAAATAGCTAACCGAATTAAGCTTAATGCGCACAAATCGCGTTACATTTTTTTTGAGCCGCTTCAGGGACAGATAAATCAGCATCGACGGAAGTTTCCCATTTTGAACTGTGGAAGTTTTTAAACGAAGTCTGTCTGCTCTTTTGGCTAGATTAAGAACAAACATTTAAGTGATATTCATTGACCTCAGGGCTTAACACACCTAAATTTCAGAGAAGAAAAAACTAGTTCCATTTTCATGCGAACTATTTAGAGATTGCGATACTCTTGAGTTCCCATGATGATCAATTACTGAAACGAGTGATTTGTGTGAATTCATTACATCCGTTTTTAAGTAACAATATTTTAAAGTAACAGTTAGAGTTTTAAACTGATTTTATTTTAAGAAATTGCCTTGGATTTTGTGGAGTAGAACATAGGTATGTTTAAAGTAGACGATCTCTGACTGAAATATAATTGAAATTATTGAAATATTTTAAATATTCTCCAGTTCATCGTTCAGCTTAAACTTTCCGATATAGTAAGAGATCTCTATAATTCGATCCCTATAATTATATAAATAATCATAGAACTCATTAAATTTACTATTCATATAATCAAGCTATTAATTAATCAATCAATCGAAAAATAATGAAAGTTCTCTATTTTTACGGGGTATTTGCTAGTCTATAAGCCTCGAACTTGTTACCCCTTTTTTACTGCAAGTCGCAGAACCTTTTGAATGGGATAACAAATCAGCGAGAGCCACAAAACGCTGTGGTTACCAGAGAATCCAGCCATAAACTAGGCAGCCGCCAAGGTGGCCACCTGGACGGAGACAGAAACAGCAGCAGAAAAGAGAGAGAGAGAGAGAGATAGAGAGTGAAAGAGAGGTAGAAGATCTGAGCCTAGTCGGCAAAACCATAAAGCAAACTCTTTATGAGACGCCTGCCGATGACGATGACATTGAGGATTTGGATGTGAACGTGGATGTGGATGGGAATGGGAATGGATATGGGAATAGGAATGGAGGACGGCGATGTCGTTTGATGATAATGAAGACTTTGCGAGAATGTTCTCACTTTTAAGCACAGCAAGTGGAAAGCAGTCACCTAATGAGGAGAACAACACAATTAGCAGACGACAGAAAAAAGAGTGAATAAAAGGGTGAGAAAAGAGATGTGATAAGACAGCGAAGAGAGAGAGAGATAAACGGAGCAGACCACACACAGTAGTTGATTGGTATGTAGTATAGTGTTAGTTTGCCGATTATAAAGCGAATTTATTTGCTAAAAAACTCGAAATAATATAATTATTTAAAAAAAAAAATTTTTTTTAATTATTGTAAATTTTTAAAAATTAAAATAATTCAATTCACAAAACTTGCGAAAGTTTCAATATAAAAAATTGAAGATTTTTAAATGAAATGTTTTTTATTATAACAAAAATACCAACCAAAACTTTAAAGATATTGAGATTAAATTTGAGTAAGACTTAAAATAAAGCATAATTTTTTTAAAGTACTTAATGAAAATTCAGAAAGAACTCTTGGGTGGCTATGGCAAGAGGGCAGAGAGCAACTCTCTCGAAGTAGAAGAAATTGAGATTTTTTTCTTGAATGTTTTTCAGTTGATTAAAAATTGCACAGGTACAGGTACAGGCACTTTCATTTTCACAGTGTTTTCAGAGAGTCGCATAATTAATTGCGACCGAAAGTGGACAACAATTTTGAACAGTCGATGCAGAAAGTAAAATGCTTGGATGCCAAAAGGAATATAACGAACCTGTCCACCAAAAACTATACACACTGTAGTTATATACAGTATATAAATATGTATTTAAACCGGATCATCAATTGGAGGCAGCTGGGAGTTGAGGCTGTGCAACTTTCTTCTTGCTTCTGCTTCTGACACACTAAACTGACGCAACGTTGTGGCAACAAGTGCAGAGCACTGACGACAGAGACAGAGAGGGACAGAGACAGAGAGAGAGCAAGAGAGAGGGAGAGGGAGAAAAGAGAGTGAAAGGGGGAGATGCCGCCCACAAGACTCGGCGGCTTCCTGCCGAGAAAAAGTGCCAAAAGAAAACTTGTAGAAAAGGCCAAAGGCTAGCTAGCCGACTCTAAAAGACCCGGTACTCGATTAAGTACGCATTTATCTTTACAATGAAGTAATATTTGACCGATTTGATATATAATAGCTATTTTATATAATTGACTGATCCGGACCAAACTTGGTAACGAAATGCATAAGAAGATTTCAAGAAATCTTCTAAATTTATAGTCTCTGAGATACGAACAGATAGCGCTATATCGACACGACCTTCAATGCTGATCAAGAATATATACACACATGGGTCGCTACCGACAAACCTAATAGATCCCTGTGTTCTATTGAGTACAGGGTCTAATTAAGCATGTTCAGAGACGTGGCCAAGACAAGGGGCATGCCTCATTCACACGTTGCTGCCACAAACTGGCAGTAAGTTGCGAGGGGAGGGGAGATCACTGGAGCTGGCAAAGGATCGGTTTTAGGCCTCTGACAGAACCAGTTTAATGGCGCATGAAATTTCACCGAAAAAAAAAAAAAAACCAAAAACAAAAAACTAAATAAATCGGCGAATCTGCGTCTAGCTAAGGTGGCAAACGTAGCAAGTTAGCCAAGGAGGGGTCTGAAAAGGGGGGTGTGGCAAGTTGATTTGCTTAAAAGAAATTCACTTTCCTTTGAATAACACTGCGACGTTACTTTACTTCTTTCTTTCTTTCTTTACATCGTCTGCGAAGAAGGCAAAGAAGGTCACGTTGTTGTAGATCATGAGGATTCGACAAAGACAACTCGACTCGTTTGTCTCTGGACCTGGTCAAAAACGAAACGGGCTCTAAGCCTAACAAACTCAAAATACCTCCCCCCCAAAAAAAAAAAAAGGAAAAACAAGAAACATAATACAGTATGGGCTCTACCGACTATAGGATACCCTGTGAGAGTACAGGGATTTGATTGGAATTATTTATTGAATGAGCTAATAAATTAATATTTAATAAAATATAATATATCTACGATTTGAACCTATCAAGGATTCGAATTCCGACTGATCTGATATTTGAACCCGTGACCCCAAGTAGTACACTTCCATACACTCATTCCATTCTGGTATCAAGGAGTGTGTATACCAAATTTGGTGTTTCTAGCTCTTACCAACTCTGAGTGGTGTGCGTGTTAACGTGGCTATATACTTTATGGTGTTAGAGATGCCTTCATCTGCCTTTTAAACTCAATATACCCTTGTAGCATACCCTGTAATCAAACAACGCAAACACAATTGAATGCAACTTGCATTTGCAATGAGCGAAAAATACTTTTAATGAAAGTTGGCACTTTGCTTTTTTCGTTGCCTTGTTATCGTTGCATGCCTCTTGGTTAGGGTTGCGTATGGGGATGGGAGATCGGGGAGGGAATTTTGGGATTTTCCATTTGATTTGTGGCAGGCGACATGGAAAATGACAAGGAAAATGCTTGCTGTAAGTTGGTTTGGCTACATCTTCACCTTAGTCGTATCCCCAGTTAAATTCACTTTTTATACTGTAGCCTTTTGGACAAATGTGCTTTTTTTTTAAAAAATTAAATCTTTTAAAATTCTTGCAATTTAGTTATTTTTTTCATCTTTTGTCAAAAGATAAGTTTAATTAATTAAACTGATTTAATTTGCTAATTAATATTTGTTTTAATGCGTACACTTGTGCTGTATTGAGTTGTGTTTGCCACGCTGTTGCACAGTGTATATGAACCCCAGTTAAAAGTCTTAAGAAGTCACCGTTTAAAAGTGTGCAGTTCAGTGTTCAGACATAATAATACTTGATTGTTTTTTTTCCGAAGCTATACATCCTCCACCTTGGCCTCCGGTTGCTCGTCCTCCACCCATGCCTGATTGTTGTGCAGAGCCGACCAATAAGGCAACTGATAAAGCGTCCAAATTGGTATGAGCATCATTGAGATCATGGATCCCCAGCCCAATACAGCTTTTTGGGCGAAGGAAATGCGAAAACGTGGAGGTCCCGCAATCAGACCCCAGCGACGCACCTGCTGTATCTGTCCAGCACAGTTGATTCCGGTTTGGCCTTCGGCGTAGCTTCTAAAAGCCAGCAGCAAAGATTTTTGCTTTAAAGCTAAATTCATTGTGACAATGGCTGCTGAAACAATAATTCAAAAATTATTTATTTAGAAAAAAAAATACAGAGCAAAAAATACTGACAGAAATGATAAAGTTGTACTGAATAAAACGAGACTATGTAAGATATGGAAATATATATCACGTTGGGATAAATCGTCGCCTACTGAAATCCAAGGAAAACATATGAGGAAAGGAAAGGTTAAATAGGCATTAAAAATGTTAATAAAAGTCCCCAGACCGTCTTTGAATGCTTTCTTTACTATTTTTTTTTTGTTTTGATTTCAGCAAAAATAAAACACACTACAACAACAAACAAAACCATTGAAAAATTGCAATGTGAAATAATGATTATTACATTTTGGCGTTGCGTGTGCAAACAATTGTGCTTTGTTTTTAATCTGTCTCGGCGAGATCAGCGTTGATTACATAAAAACCGAAATGGAATTTATAATCGGCTGAGTTACGGATTAAGCATAAGCAGAGGATCAGCCTAAGGCAACAAGTACCATTTAATTTCAAATTAGGCGCGCAAGCAGTGCGATGTGAGTCTTGCCTCAAAAGCTGTTAATATCGACAGCATAATTTCGATAAGTGCTTTGACGTTATCGTTATTGACACACCGCCACATTTTAGTCATCAAAAACAGTTGGCTAACAAATGCGCGAAAGCAGAGCAATGTGCGTCTTGACTAAGCAGCTGTTAATATCGACAACACACTTTCGATTAATGTAAACTGTGCTTTGGCGTTATCGTTATTGCCGCACCGCCACATTTTAGTCATCAAAAACAAAAGCCAAAACAATGCAATTGAGCGTAATAAAGGCGCACGAAGAGCGTATCGCTGAAATTGAGGAATTTATTAATGAAGTACTCAAAGAGGATCTCAAACGACTGGAGCTATGCATCAATCAGTTCAACGAAGAAATTATGGAGTATATGCAGCTGAAAAACACCCTACAAGCCCTTGGCGACCACATGAAAGACGGCTATAAAACGCAAGTTAACATTGGCAGCAACATCTTTATGCAGGCACGTGTTAAGCATATGGAAAAAATTATCGTTAACGTGGGCAAGGATGTGTACATGGAGATGAACCAGCGTGAAGCAATACGCTTCAGTGATGTGCGCGTTCGAATTCTAACCAAAATGTCCGAAGTGGTGCGTGAGGAGAGCGTTAAAAAGCGTGCCGAAATTAAAATGTCACTGCTTGCAATCAACGAACGTGAAAAGCTGCTGCAGAAAGAGTTAAAGCAGTAAACGATCCACCGAAGATGGAGAGGGGTAGACGAACACCGAGCACTGATTAGGAGAGCACAAAGCAGCGCTCTCCCAAAACAAAATGGTTCACATTGAAACCTGCAAGCAAGTGGATATAAGGAGTAAGGGAGAGAGAAGAAAATGGAGAGAGCACCTCAAGCGACATAAAACTACGTGAATTGTGAATATAATTTATTTCAAAAATTTGGTTAATGATATTATTTGCTAAGAGTTCATTTAAAAGAGTTAAATATAAATATAATATATATACTTTATGGGGTTTGCCATGTCTCCTTCTCCCTGTTACATACATTGCAACGAATACAATATACCCTTTTACTCTACGAGTAACGGGTATAATTATAAATTTTCTGCATCCAATCAATTTATTGTAAACCCGTGATGCAAAACCTAATGTTAAATTATTAATTATATAAGCAATTTAAAATTACCTAATAAAGTATTTATAATAAATAAATAATAAAATTATTGAATAACATGTATTTGCATCAGTTAATTATATATATGTATATATATTTATATGTAATTTACAGAAGCACATATAAGTAATTTATTTACTACAGTTTTACAACTTTCAATTTACAATTATTGGCCGAATGTAGCTTTTAGACCCCGTACTCTAAAAAAGAGTATAGGGGTCTATTAAGTTTGTCTGAAACTAAATGTGCGTAACAGGTAAAAGGAGGCTTTTCCGACCACATAAAGTATATACATTCTTGATCAGCATCAAGAGCCGAGACGATATAACAATGTCCGTATGTCTGTCCGTTCGTATGAACACCTGGATCTTCTAAACTACAAGAGCTAGAGCCACCAAATTTGGAATGAAAGTCCGTATATATGTCAGGCAGGTTAAGTTTATTTCATATTTTTGCCACGCCCCCCACCGCCGTCGCAAATTGTAAAAAACAATACCAACATCACCATAACTTAAAAACGACTGAAGCTATCGGAACCAAATTCACACATTATGTTATGGTACCATTATAACTATCCTCTTACTTCTTGATCGTGCCCATTATTAAACTTCCTAGGGCAATTCCAGCCATAACAGGTAAAAAAAAAGCTTTCATTTCCTTATCTGTTAGTCTACAAATAAAAAAAGAAATATTATAAACTTAAATAAAATAATAGAATTTTATACGGTATTCCGTAATTTGATACACTAATGCTAAAATATAATAGTTATGTATATAGAACAGAGAATCTGTCTAACAGTGATATAATGGTGTGACGTGGCTTAAGGTTAAAAGTTAATGCGTAATTAATTTAATTTGGTTGTTGAAGACAGATGTATAAAATTAAAATTCTAATTTTAAACTAATATTTACTCTATTGCATCCTCGATTGTTTCATCATCGTCTGAAAAACCCATTTGCCTTCTTGCATGTGAATGTCCTCTTCTAAGAATGAAAAATGAAATTAATGTCAATACAGATTTGAAGGATCCAAGAAAAACGGAAAGAGCATATAGCCGTAAGACTCCAATCATTATATCATTTGTAATCCTCTTCTAGCATATACATTTATAAAGGTAAAAGAGTTTCCTTTAATTACCGACAAGCGCCTTCTGCCTCCAAAGTATACATCAAAATCAATATCGTTGACAGTACCAATAAAATAAGCCACGTTTTTGACATTCTTAAATCAGTTTAGGTATTATGTTGTGACAACAGCGAGTTTAACAAGCGACTGAGGTCTTAGTAGAGTTTAGTGTATTTTATATATTTACAATAAAAAATATAAATTTTCTGCATCCAATCAATTTATTGTAAACCCGTGATGCGAAACCTAATGTTAATTTGTTTATTTTATATGCAATTTAAAATTACGTAATAAAGTATTTATAATAAATAAATAATAAAATTATTGAATAATATGTATTTGCATCAGTTAATTATATATATGTATATATATTTATATGTAATTTACAGAAGCACATATAAGTAATTTATTTACTACAGTTTTACAACTTTCAATTTACAATTATTGGCCGAAAGTGTAGTTTTAGACCCCGTACTCTAAAAAAGAGTATAGGGGTCTATTAAGTTTGTCTGAAACTAAATGTGCGTAACAGGTAGAAGGAATCTTTTCCGACACCATAAAGTATATATATTCTTGAGCAGCATCAACAGCCGAGACGATATAGCGATGTCCGTCTGTCCGTCTGTCTGTCTGTCCGTCCGTCCGTATGAACACCTGTATCTTTTAAACTACAAGAGCTAGAGCCACCAAATTTGAAATGAAAGTCCGTCTATATGTCAGGCAGGTTAAGTTTATTTCATATTTTTGCCACGCCCGCCACCGCCCCTGCAAATTGTAAAAAACAATTTTCACATCACCATAACTTGAAAACGACTAAAGCTATCGGAACCAAATTCACACATTATGTGTATGGTACCATTATAACTATCCTCGCCAAGTTTGGCCCGGATCGGACAACTATAGCTTATAGCTCCCATAGGAAAAATCGGTCGAAAATTGGGGACTTATAGCTGCGTATAGCTCACATAACTCACTAGAGTGAGTACGGGGTCTTTAACAGTCGGCTTACTCGACTGTAGCCTTTCTTACTTGTTCTATGTCTGGCTTCAATAGAGTTTTATAGATATGTATGTATTATTACTATTATTAATATCATTGTTGCTATTAGTATATGTTTCCATTGGCTATGATTCTAGTTGACACGCTTTAGACTTGCCCTTCGGCGTAGCTTCTAAAAGCCAGCAGCAAAGATTTTTGCTTTAAAGCTAAATTCATTGTGGCAATGGCTGCTGAAACAATAATTCAAAAATTATTTATTTAGAAAAAAAAATACAAAACAAAAAATACTGACAGAAATGATAAAGTTGTACTGAATAAAACAAGACTATGTAAGATATGGAAATATATATGTCGTTAGAATAAATCGTCGCCTACTGAAATCCAAGGAAAACATATGAGAAAAGGAAAGGTTAAAAGGCATTAAAAATGTTAATAAAAGTCACCAGAGTGTCTTTGAATGCTTTCTTTACTATTAGACCGAAGATGGTGAGGGGTAGACGAACACCGAGCACTGATTTGGAGAGCACAAAGCACCGCTCTCCCAAAACAAAATGGTTCCCGTGTGGAAAAAAGAGTTTAGCTGTCAAATACAGCAACTTTTGCAACAGAAGTTTGAGGTTTAATTGAAAATAATTAAAAATAAAATCCTGAAACTTTATTTGCTTAAAAATTGGGAGGTTTTTTTTTTTTTTTTTTTTTTAGAATATTAATCCACACAATTCGGTCGGTTTTAATCGAAGTTCGATAAATATTCAATTTTTACATTCAATTTTACATTTTATTCCTAGGAAAATTCCAATCAAAAGAGGGATCCAAGCAACTTTCTTTTCCTTATCTGTTAGTCTACAAATATAAAACGAAATATTATAGACTTAAATCAAATAATAGAATTTTATAATTTGATACACATTCCTATTGCTAATGCTAAAACTTGATGGTTATGTATATAGAACAAAGAATCTGTCTAACAGTGATATAATGGTGTCGTGGCTTAAGGTAAAAAAATTAAAATTAGATTTTAAACTAATATTTACTCTATTGCATCCTCGATTGTTTCATCATCGTCTGAGAAACCCATTTGCCTTTTTGCATGTGAATGTCCTCTTCTAAGAATGAAAAATGAAATGAATGTCAATACAGATTTGAAGGATCCAAGAAAAACGGAAAGAACATATAGCCGTAAGACTCCAATGCATTTAGGCACTATATCATTTGTAATCCTCTTCTAGCATATATATAAAGGTAAAAGAGTTTTCTTTAATTACCGACAAGCGCCTTCTGCCTCCAAAGTATACATCAAAATCAATATCGTTGAGAGTACCAATAAAATAAGCCACGTTTTTGACATTCTTAAATCAGTTTAGGTATTATGTTGTGACAACAGCGAGTTTAACAAGCGACTGAGGTCTTAGTAGAGTTTAGTGTATTTTATATATTTACAATAATTATAAATTTTCTGCATCCAATCAATTTATTGTAAACCCGTGATGCAAAACCTAATGTTAATTTGTTTATTTTATATGCAATTTAAAATTACCTAATAAAGTATTTATAATAAATAAATAATAAAATTATTGAATAATATGTATTTGCATCAGTTAATTATATATATGTATATATATTTATATGTAATTTACAGAAGCACATATAAGTAATTTATTTACTACAGTTTTACAACTTTCAATTTACAATTATTGGCCGAATGTGTAGTTTTTTGAAATATATCGAATATAGGTATTATATGTGAATCGAACGGAAAGTAACTGCAAGTAGAAGGAATGAATTACACGCTATTACTAAGTTTATATCAAAAATGTATAGCTAAACTAGTGTGGACGATGCAATTGCCAAGAGTTCTTGTTTAATGTTTGTTGTCCCAACAGTTGTTGTTGTGGCTGTTGCTGCTGCTGCTGTTGTTGTTGTTGTTGCTGTTGTTGTTGTTGTTGCTGCTGTTGCGGTTGATGTTGCTGCTGCTGTTGTATGTCGTTAACTGCTGTTGGAATTCTATGCGTACTATGTAAGTCTCGATGGGAAGAGCTTAGGATCTTGACCTCCTCGGAAAGACGTTGGGAGGTAATGCGCATATATCTCAAACGATTGATCATCTGCGGGTTGAGTTTTGATTAATCAATTAGATGGAAGTAAAGAGCGTTGAATTTGAACTGTAGACAGGAAATTGTTCTTGTTGTTGGGTAGAATAGGAAATGGGAGCAGTTGATGTTGTTGTTGTTGTTGTTGGAAAGGTGTTAATGCTACTTGGATTAAGTGTATCACTCACTTCCTCGTGCACCTTTTGCCCCCGTAGCACTACTTCGGGCTGTTCACAGCCCGATGGTAGACGTATATTGACGGCATTCTTAATGCGTCGCATTTCGATCTCCAACACACAATAGTCGCCATAGAGACGTCGGTACTCCTCGGTGAGTCGTTGATTCTCCTCGAGCAGTGCATTAATGTGTCCCTCGGCCCGTTTGATGCACTGACGCATTGCCTCATCTGATCTGAGCTGAGCATCCTTCCACTTGCGGAACGAATCGATTATTAGCTGCTGCTGTTCGGTCACGCCCGTCTGCTGTCTGCAGGTTGAAGTTGCAAGCTGTATTAGACTCAAGATGCTAAGGAACCATTGCTATCGGGATCAACCGTACCACATACGTACTTCAGCTTTAACTGCATATCTTTGCACTCGCAGGACACCGCCTGCAGTTGCATACGGACCTCCTCGTTAGCCTGGCACAATCGTCCAACGGTATCCTTGTGCTGACGCTCCTCCTGCTTCAAATGATTGTGCATGTCCCGGAGCAGTGTCCTTGATTTCTCCAGCTCCTGTTGGCGGCACTTCAGTTGATCGTTTAGCGCACGCTCGCGTCCCGTGCTTCTCGCTTCCTTCTCCTTCAGGGCCATTATCTCTTCGCGCAGCAGATTTCGCTAGCAAATAAGTAAAAATAATTAATATTTTATGGCAAACGATTGTTTTTAGGAGAAACCTAGGGAAGCTTTCAGATGATTCTTCTTAAATACATTGCTTTAATGAAAGCTACATGATATAGTATTCCAGTTTTAAAAACCTTCAATAAACAATATTTTGATGTGAATCAATAGTATTAGTGCTCCTGAGCATAAAAATGTATACCAATCCTAGACCGGACTCCAGAATCCTTAAATATTTAAAGTCAAAATACCACTACAAGCCACCTCCTACTGATTTAGATCTAACGATACATTGGGTAAGTCTTTGCGGTTTAAACCCACTGAATAGCAATTCCTATAGTTTATTCGAAGATTGTCTTCAGCTATATATGAAAATCATTTCAAAACTGTTCTAAATAACCAAGATTTCGAGATAGGCTGAACAAATCAAATCTAGATTCTGAAAGTTTTCACCGTGAAGTCAATTTTAATTTTGTATTTTTTTTCTGCACCACAACTCACCTCCTTTCTGAGCTCTTCCTGCGTCTTTTCCACCTGATTCAAACGATCCTGTAGATTTTGTACTTCCCGATTTGCACGTCTCAGCTCCTTGCACTGATCATCCGAGGTATTCATTAGATCCTCATAATTACTGCCCAATTTCTGACGTTCTTCCTCCTGTTGCTTCAGTAGTCTCGCGATTTCGCACAACTTTTGCGCTTGTTCAGCTAAAAGAAAAGAAAATTTTGATAATTTTTTTTGATTTCTTGAATTTATATTTACTTACTATTCCGTTGTTTGAGCGCTGATATTTCGTCCTTGAGTCGATTTGTCTCACTGAAATCAGCGTATCCATGGACCACAGTGCGCAGCTCTTGAATTTTATCCTCACGATCCCCAAGAGCACTTTGGAGACTTTGTATTTGACAAACAAGACGTTCATTCTGCATAAGAAACAGTTGATTCAATAGAATATAAATTTAAATTTGAAATTTAAGTTAATCACGTACGAATTCAGAGTAATTATATTGTATTAGTAGCCTAGATTATGGCCAGTAAAGATTATTTGCACTAGGAGCAATAATTAATACTAATTTAGCAGACTCGTTTGCATATCGACTTAATTCGCTTCATTTTGAATACTAAGATTAGATATATTGAAATACTTTAGTCAAATTTACATATATAGATTAAATCGGTTCAAAATTGGTGATGTGCATTAAAAAGTATAGTGTATATTGAACCAATTTTAGTATATCATAATTTTACCATAAGCCAAATCGATCAAAATTGGTGATTTGTATGAAAAATGTAATCTACGGGGTCTTTTACAGTCGGCTGGTGCAACTGAAGCCTTTATTAATGGCTATCTATATAGACATCTCAACAAACAAAATCTGATTTCACATATTTCCATCAAATTTGGTGAAATTTATAGGAAGAGCTCATAGAAAAGATCGAAAAACTTATATATTTTCAGTATAATACCAACTTAAGTACAGTGCATTTTAAAGTCCTCACGCTGCTAAAGCTTTTATACTTTTCAAGACCCCGGTAATTACTGTATTAGTTTTTTTTTTACTGAGAAAAAGTATAACTCTACTTGTAGCTCCAGTTCGTGTGTGTTAAGCTCCGATGAATCGGAAAAGGGTTTCTCCGATTCATGAGATATAGGCTCATTATGTTGCTGTAGTTGTTCTTGTTGCTGCTGTTGCTGTTGTTGTTGCTCCACTTGTTCGGTGAGCTCCTCGAGATCACGCTGGAACTCCACAATAATGCTTAGATAATTATCGCGTGTCGCTTGAAGTATCTCCGACTGGGTCTGACAATGGAGAAGCGTGTGCTCCAATTGCTGACGATGTGGACAGTCCTCACTAATGTTGGTCTAGTCACAGAGTTGAGGATTGAAGGAAAAAGAACTAAGTTCAATTTGGTGTCAAAGAAATTGTAGTTGCCTTCAAAGCTTACCATGTCAATTTGTTGTATTGTGTTGTGTCTGATTCGATGTCAATTGAGCGATTTTAGACGTTACTCAGACACAATTCAGCTGTCACAATATATACTATATATGTGTATATATTCATATACTATAATATTTGTTTACTTTGTGATTGTTCTTGGATTGGTTTTGTGGTGTCAAATGATTTTTAGACATTCGTGTCGATATCAAATTCCATCGAAGCGTTCAAAATATTTATAACTGCCTTCATTACCATATTTCATTTCGTTTCATTTCAATAATATCGCTATTAAAACTTTGTCACGAATCGAAGCCACCTGAAAAACCCACTGAACAATTCCATAATAAAGGTGGCAAAGTTTCTGATTTCTTGCACTTGTTCTATGTCTGGCTTCAATAGAGTTTTATAGATATGTAGGTATCATTACTATTATTATTATTATTGTTGGTATTAGTATATGTTGCCATTGGCTATGATTCTGTTTGACACGCTTTAGACTTGGCCTGAAATTATATCACTAAACTTCTGGTATGAGTTATTTTTATGAGACGCCCCCAAAATCGTGGCTGCGTGCACTTAAAAAACTCTTAAAAGTCTATAATCATTGTTCGGAGTAGAAATTCTGACATAAAATCGATATATTTTCTTTAAGAATCAGTTTTTGATACTTTCATTGTTTAAACTTAACTGCTGTAGAGCATTTAAAAGGTAAATAATTAGAAGAATTATAATTTCATAGGCTATATAAAGATCAGATGCACCAGTTAATACAGACAAGTAAATTGGTTTCCAGTAAAGCTCCATAACAAAGGAATAAAGAAGATTGTTCAGTGTTTAAAGAGTTTGAAAGCTGCTGAAAGCTCCTTAATAAGTGCACGTTGCTTTAAACTCTCTTGAAAGCTTGATTACAAAGGATTTAGTGAGGCTGTTCAATGACTTAAGAGTTTGAGAGCTGCTTGAAGCTCCCTAATACAAGCAAGTTGTTTAAAGCTCCCTTGAAAGCTTAATTACAATGGATTTAGTGACACTGTTCAGTGTTTAAAGAGTTTGAGAGCTGCTGAAAGCTCCTTAATAAATGCACGTAGATTTAAGCTCTCTCAAAAGCTCAATAAAAGCAGTTAAAAGTGCAGATTTTTTAATAATTGAAGTTTATATTCATTTGAAAATATCTTAAGAATTCCGTAAGTTTGCTTCCTAACTAAAGTTACTGCATACACGATTAAGTAAGCTTAAAGCATATTAAAAATGACTTTTTAGAGTCACGTCTTTATTCTGCTCCCACACTAATCACTTTTCACTTTTATGCACTTATATTCTTGATGTGATAATTTAATAAACTTTCTTTTGACAGAACCTTTGAGTTGTTCCTTTCAACGCTTTGACTGACAGGCACACAGACAGGCAACACTTTGTGGCACCGCTCATTTGCACCTTTTTGCAATTTGCAAGGAGTTTGCAAAGTCACTTGAAAACAATTTGCACTTTTCTTTTTTTTTTTGGTAACAACTTTTTACGAAAAGGAGAAACTTTTGTTAATTGCACGACGTGGTCTTAGTTTATATCCGTATTGGTTTCCGTAGACTTTTCCGTATCCGTATCCGTATCCGTGTCTGTCTCGTTGGCTTGCTAGCTGGGAAATATTATCGCCTCGACGAGACACTTGACGTGTGAGGCACGAAAGTCAAAGTCCCAATGAGAAGGTAGTGTTTGGTAAGGGAAACAGGGCGTGGCAGGCAGGGCCTAGGGCCAGACTTGTGGGCGCAGCTAATTAAGGCACGTAAATTGTTTGTTTTATGTCTTGATTTTATGTACATGAATTCACAGTGGCAACACCGTTCCTGATTATTATATTCAACGATTCCGTATTCCCGTTTTCCCGTTTCATTCGTTCTAACGTTCTGAAGTCTTTGATTTGTTTCACACGAATAAACAGCAACGTGAACGAAAACTTTCTTCTATCCTTTCCTACCTTTCCTCCTACTCCTTAGAGTCCTTGCCTCCTCCCAATCTTTAGAAGCTCTTGCGACTTCTTCTGCGATATGCATATCAGTGCTCGCAGCTCGCGTGTCGATTGTGGGTAAATAAATAACACGAAACCTATTTCCGCTTCCACCAAAACACACAGCAGGGGTTGTCCCTGTTCCTTTAGGCGAGCAGAACAGGAAAAAGGGGGGCAAAAGGGGGCAAAGGGGGGCGTGTTTAGCCCCTCCAGCGTTCGTCTAGAGTTCACAACTCTTTTACAATTGCAGTTGAACCCAAAACGCGATTTGTACTTGTCGAATCGCAATACTCTCTGAACTTCTACAGCTTTCCGATTTATTTTCCTTACATTTTTTTTAAACAACATAAATTTATATATAGGTATACATGAGGTATATAAATCTCGAACTGTCGGCAATCTGAAGCATATAAATACATGTAGTACATTAACATTCAAACAACGATGAATGACTTTAACCCTTGGAGAATGCAGTTTATGCGAGGGTCGATTGAAAAATATGTGATATATATAAAAAAAAATTTTTTTAAAATAAATTTTAAAATAAATTTTTTAAAGCATATATTACTTTCTTACTAAATACAGGGTCCTTAACTTACAGTCAAGGTTTTGGGTAAATTATGTATAAATTTTGTATATATTTAAACTTTTTTAACTTTTTTTAACTCGAATTAAAATAAATCTTTTTCTCTTTTTATTTAACAAAATGTAGAAACATTATCCGTTTGTTATAAACAGCAATACAACTAAGATAAATGCTTAACTAAACTTTTCACAATTTTAAAATGGAAATTATTTAATTTTTATTAAAGTTTTCTGATCTTAAAAGTAGATCTTAAAATAAACATATTATAATTTGAATTTGGCGAGTTTCATTACTTTATATGGCAACAGTGCACACACATATTTACACTGAGTTCTTAAGATTATAAATAACAAAATTAATAACAAGTTTTTACAATAATTTTAACTTTTTTTTGTTAAAAAGAAGTAAATGAACGGACAACGGACAATACCACAACTCTCATTACAGCCCTCGGCTTGCATGTGTAGTGCAAATATATTGTGGCAAGGAATTTCGATATATATATGTTTATATAGTATATATATATATTTACCCAGACACATATCGTATAAGCAAACAAACTGTTTTGTATATAGAATTATAGAACTAGACTCTTTTGCCATTCGATTTTGGCGGGAACTGACTGATAAATAGACCTAGTCACCGTGACTGGATAGTTCACGCTAGTGACGATATATTTACATATAACTTTTGCCTTTGTAGTTAACTCAAACCTTTTTGTAAACTTGTCTCAAACTTAACTTTAACTTAAATTTAAGTGATTGCCTGAAAGCGAAGGGGGGAAAACTGGAAAACTGGAAAACTGTTATCGGCTCAATTGTGTTGTTTTGGTGTCACTGGTGTCGTTGGTCTGCATTTTATCAAAGAATATTGATAAGATTTATATTGATATCGTTTGTTAATTTTAACTTGTGATAACATATCACTTAAATGTCTATAACTCACATTGAGGCGCAGCTCCTCCTTATCCGTATTGTTCTCCAATTCACTCAGTTTGTCATGCATCTCCATAATGGCTTTGCAGAAAGGATTAACGCTTGATTCTTCGGTATAAATCTCCTTATAGGATAAATCCGAACAGCGCTGCAATAAAAAAAGATTTTCAAATTTAAATTTAACTATTTGAAAAGCCATAATTATGTACTTTAATGTTAATTTTCATATTTATTAATATTTTTCCACTTTGGTCTATGGGAACTATATGATATAGTTGGCAGATCTTGAACACGTTTTGCCATGTTAATATATAGTCAATCTGTATACATTAGCTGTAAGTTTTGTCAAGATAGTTCAATAAACGCAAAATTTATTCATGAATATAAGGAATTTTAAACCGATTTGACCTATGGGGACTATACAAAATAGTTGTCGTATCCAGACCAAACCTGATAAGTATGTGTAGGATCATAACACACATTTAATGGTTAAGTTGAGTTACCCTAGCTCAATAAACACAAAACTTTTTCACAGAAATAAAAATTTTTCGTTCGGTTTGACCTATGGGACCCAATTAAAATCATTTACATTTCTGCTAGTGACGAAAGCAGTCCCAAAAGCACCATTAAAAGTAAAAAAAAAAAAACTTACCAACTTGGATAAAAGTTCGGCAATCTGTTTGAGGGCCAGACAGTTTTTCTGATTTATGGATTGTTCAGCCTTGTGGGTGTACGTCAGTTCCAGCAGTTGAGCTGAGTGACAGAACGAAAGGTCTTAAAGAATGAAATCTCATATCTATAACCGATTTAATTAACACACCTTTGTATTGTCCTTCTACTTGCTGGTATTTGGTATTAAGTTCCTTGTTACACTCATTGATGGATTGCATACGACGACGTAAAGTCTCCACCAATTGTATATCACCTTCGTCCTCCAGCACCTTAGTGCTAGCAGCTAACGGTTCATCCAGCTGATCTGGACCGCATTCCAGCATTCGCAGCTGATTGCGAAGATTCTCCAAATTGCGTTCAGCAGTCGAACGATCCAAGTTCTATACAAATTATATATAATAACATATAGTAAATTTAACAACAATTTAATTTGAGATTTTACCATTTTTTCGAAAAAACATGTGAGCAGTTTGCGACGTCTCTCGATGGCCGGAAAGTCCTGCCTGTTGACCAGTTCTATAAACTCGGACAACTCAATATTGAGCATACGGAACAGTTCGCTCTCCCGCTGATCCCATTCGTTGAGGCCATCGAATAGACAACTGGAAGTTTCCAGATTGAGCAAATCCTGTTCCGAATCTTGGGGACAATTCTCCTGCAGCTTCTCCTTGCTGAACTCCTTTGTCATTTTGGCCACACGAGTCTGCAAATCTGCGATCTAAATTATAGAAAATATAAATTCGTTTTGTTAATACTTTTAACGAGCTCTTGTATATGAAATTTGCATTAAACTAAGCTATAATTTAGAATAAAAATTCATAGAAAAGTATTAAATAATAAGAAGCTTTTTTTTTGCTATTTTTTGTTTGTTTTATGATTAGTTAAACATTTTTTTCTAGCTTGCTTTAATTAATTTGTTGTGAGATCTGGTGATCAGTTTATGGATTGAATTTAGCATCTATTAGGACTTTTTTTTCATTGAAAATTTAATGAAATCTCATAATCTTATAATCTAAGTACTATTTCTTCTATAATATAAGAGAAATTTGGAAATTCTTGTATTCATTTTGGAAAAATTTAACTTCTAAATGAAATACTTGGTTTGTTGTGAATTTTTGCAGGGCTAAAATGTGTTACTCTCACATTGTTTAATTAATCTATCCTCCAAGTTTGAAATGTGTGAATAAAATTCTTAGTTTATTTAAAGAACACTTTCGAGCCTATATGCTCTCTCTAAGGACCTTTACTTGATATCATTTCTAAAACACTTAATTTGAGATCAATCAAATTTGACTAAGGGGCGGCTTTTCGGCGTAGAGAACAGAAAATACCTTCTACAAAATTATAATGTTTTCTAAAACTTAAAATCGTTTTGCTAAACTTAGTTCTACTATAACATTTTCTTAATAAAATCTGCTTTTTTTCACTATGCCTTAGCTTAAAGTATCTTTGCTCTCACTTGTTGATTTAACTGCTCAATGCACTTGTCCTTGAGTATGATCTTCTGACGCGCCGTCTGTACGAACTCATCCATGGTCACCAGTTGGGACTGTAGATGACAGACCTCATCGTGTTTGGCAGCCACCTCATTGACAAGAGATTTTATGTTTTTGGCCACCTGCAAATAAAATCAATTCAGACACGATTCACAAATTAAATATAAACTAATTTATTAATAAGTTAAAAATAATGAAAAATTTAAATTTTTGTCAACAAAATTACTAAAAACGAGAAGAAAAATGCAAAGCTTTTAAATTTGATGGAATTGTGAGCAAAGTGCTTGGATTTGCAGCTGGATTGGAGTTTGGATTGGATTTGGAATTGGAATTGGTATTGGGATTTCTACTGGATTTGGATTTGGTATTGGCTGCTCTCAAGCTACGTACCTTCTCCGATTCGGATTCGGGACACTGACTTGGCTCGATACGCAGCAATTGACTGATCTTCATGGTTTCCAGGCACAAATCGTTGGTATTCCAATTGTTATAGTGATATGCATCCTGCACAAATTTGGTTATGGCGCAGATATCTTTGCGCAGCAGACGATTCTCATCCAGAGCCTGTTGCTGTTCGCCGCGTGTGGACTGAAAGCAGTCCATGATCTTCTTATATGCCTCCATTTCCAAAGCGGACATGTTGTCAAACAATATATAGTTGACGTGCAGCAATTGATCCACCCAATCCTGCAGTGTGACCAGGCGTAGCTAAAAAGATAGTTTGATTATTTCTGTTAAAATTCCCAAGTAGTTATTGTGTGCTTACCGCATCGCTGGCATCGCCACCGCTTTGTGCATCAATCGATTCGAGTCGCTTGAGAAACATTTCATTCATTTCAAAGTTCATTTTTGCTCCATCGCCGCAAATGTGTCGCAATTTTTGCACTCTGCCGCCAAAATGGGATGTGGGCAGTGGCTCCACATTAGGATTACACTGCGTGTGATCCACTGGGGTTGGTGGAGGATGCTCCCTTTGCTCCTCCTTTTGCTCCTGCCTGTCCGGCGGTTGCATGCTACGCGCTGTGCCAACGGGCGATGGAGATGGCGATGGTGATGGCGACGCCGACGGCGGCTTGGACACTTTCAAGCCCATGGTGGTGGCATCCAGACGAAATCCTCCGCGTTGTTGGCTCATTACAAACTTACAAAAAAATATATCAGGTATATATATACGAAATTTGCTCAAAAAAAATATATATAAAATACAAAACTTTTATGCCAATTTCTTTGGAATTTTTACAACTTATTTTATTAATGAAATATATATATTTTTTATATATATATATATATTTTATTTTTATGCCTAGAGACTCATGTGTAATTCTGTTGGCGAGCAAAATAAAAGTGAATGCTGGCAATTTCAAGGCACAGTTGTTTTTTTTTTTTGGCTAGCCGGGCGTGGCAGGGGGCGGAGAGGAGGTAAGCACGTTGCCTGCTGTGTTCTCAGTTTGTACTTTTATTTTTGAAATATAAGTTTTTTTTTTTTTTTGACTAAGGTCACGCAAGCGTTAAAACGCGCACAACAAATGTTTATTAAAAAAAAATCAAAACTGCAAAAAAAAATTAAACACAAATGATATTTCAATTCGCCTAACGTTCGTTCAGGCGAACCTTGGCAGCGACGTCAGCGGTAACGGCGGCAGCGACGCGGACTGCGACAGCGACTGCGACTGCGGCGTGTTCATATCTTTTGTTTGTCGTGCGCTCTGACGTAGTTTTTGTTTATTTTTATAAAGTCTTGAGTCCACAGAGCAGCACACACGCGGCTCGAGATAGTTTCGCTTTATTTTTTTTTCTTTTTGGATTTTTTTGTTTTTTGGTTTTTCAGTTTTAAGTTCTGTTTTGACTGCCAGCTTCCGATGTTTTCAATATTTTTTTTGTTTTCCTTTTTCTTTTTAGCTTTACAGTAACTCGATTCGCTGCGTTTCGCTTGGCGACCAGACGGCAACTGAACGACAGTCAACACTCGCAGCTCCACTGGAGCAGAACTCACACCACCACCAGCGAACACCACCGCACACACAAGTGAACACCACTGAGCACAACTGAGCAGCCACTTGTTCACCACGAAATATGTGCGTTTTTTTTCAGAGGTGCATACAATGTCGAGTATGGGCAATATCAGTTTTCATTTAGCGATACCCTGTAAACATTTTTAGACTGTGGTATGGCATGCTAGTTTTGCAGTTAACTCCAAATGGCCTGAATTTCTATCAATATCTCTTTTATTCTTAAGTTTGCTGGGTATTTATCAATCGAGTCGTCGCCATAAGTCGACTTTGAGAGATAGAGAGAGTAAATTAGAGTGAGTGTGAGCGGTATGCCGTCTGGGTCTCTCTGTCGCTCTCCCTCTCTCTTTGACTACGTCTGTTGCTTAAGCCTGGCCTTATCAGTGCGTCAGATCGAAATCGATGCGAATTCAGATCGGAGTCAGAATCTCAACCTGTATCTCTGCCTCTGTCGTGCGCCGCTCTCCACCCGTCGCTCCCTGCCATGCACTCTGTTCAAAGTCTCTGTTTGCCCAAGAATTTAGCATATTTTATTCGGAAAGCTTAAGAAAAAAGCGCAAGTCATTTTTATTTGCGACATTTCGTGAGCTAATTTAATTGATAAATAATTGTAAAAATTTTGTTAATTTGATAGGTTTATTTACAAATTATGTTATCAGCTTTATAAAAAAAAAATATATATTTATTATTCATGTAATGAAGAGCTGTATTTAAGTTAAATAAAATTTGTTTATTACTATTTTTTTTTTTGTAGACCAAGTTAATTTAATTATTATTTGGATTATTTTGCACTGACATATTTACAATCAGTCTTTTATCAAAAAACTCAATTTGTTTCCAATTTATGCTTCTCCATTATACCCTCCATAATATGTACAATTTTAGCCACAGTCTGCTGATCGACATACTTTGAGGCACTTGCCGATTCCTTGAGAATGAGCTCTTTCATTTCCTTATCGTAATCTTCTCGGTTTTGTTCCATAAGCTGTTGGGATTTTGTTTCATAATACTCTGCAGTTTGTGCCAGAAAAGCAATTTCAAAGATCTGTTCATAAAAGTATCGTGAATTAATGCCCAAATGTATGAGCATAACACAAACATTTTGTATCTCTGAGTGATTAATTTGGCCACCCAAACGATCCTCTTTGATCATATCGAACAGCTTCTCAATTAAAGCATTTTTCATATCAGCAAAAGCAATCACCTATAATTAGTTATAAATTTCATACATATCTGTTTTTTTTATTAGTGTATAGTTTACCTACCTCATATCTGAATGATTTCAATCCCAAATTGTAGACACTGTCCAGACCACGTTGCTTTACATAGGTGGGATCCAAAAAGCCGAGTATATCGCTCAGCATAAGCATTGTGGTCTGATGTTCGATCCATGCTGCCTTTAATTTGGAAAAAAAATTTGTGTCCAAGCTCTCAAGAAGTTCTTGTCGCACTTTTTGTAAATGTTCTGCGAGCAGGTTACGCAGTCCATCGTACATGCGAAATCCATGTTTATTCATGACTCTTTCATTTGCCTTATGATAAAGTTCCTCATGGGTGAATTCCGAATTTTCCATTTGCAATTTTTGTATGGTTTTTTTTAGTGTAGTCCATACATATTTCACGAATTTGTCATCCATTATTATAAACTTGTATTAATTGAAATTTTTAAAAATCGGTTTGCCGCCTAACTATTTATCGATAAGTGTCGAAGTTTTGCCGATAGTTTTCACGATCTACACGCCAACATGAATCACATGCACCAGCTGATTGTATATATTATCGCGTTTTAAAACTAAACCAATATTTAACTATAGGTGCTTTAGTATATTAAGTTTCTTTGATTTGCACTTATGAATTGTAGCAATTTCGCTGCCAACTTTCATAAACTTAAAACACGTATGAGCCGAAAACAAATCGCTCTTTCTCACTGCTATTAAGCTGAAACCCAAACTGTTAAGTTTCAGAGCAGATCCAACAGTTGACTGTTAAGGGAACAGCAGACAGTCGAACATAACAGCAGACTGTTACGTCCATCAGCAGAGGTTAGAGGACAGCAGAATGTAATCGTCCCCAGCTGACTGTGAGCTTAACAGCGGACTGTTAAGCACAGTCGCAGACTGTAAAACAGTTTATTATCGATACAAAAAGCAACGATAGCTTCTTTAATGGGCGCCAAAACTTGGAATTCGAACAAGCCCGCACTTTAAAAATAAATTAACAAGTTCATAGTTAATTTCAACGTTCATATACGTTTTATTTGTATTATTTTCCATATAGAAGAACAAAAAATTATGTACAATTCTTTTTCTCGCATTTGTTCTGCGCTCTTGCCTGCGTTTTCGCATGCGTTTATAATGTTATTTAAATGGACTCTATTATTTCACAAAACTTCAAAAGCAATTTTTGTTTTGTCTTACTTAATACAAATCAAATCCAAATGAAAAACTGCTAAATATATATATATATATTTTTATACCTGACAATTGGTAAAGATTTTGGCCATATACCAAATCATGTTGATAAACAACTATTCATTTGTTTATAAGCTTGCTTCACGCATATGCATTTATGTGTATTTTATATATATTGATATAAAAAATCGATTTTTTTTTAAAAATGTGTTCACATAAATCTCAAACGTGTAAATTTTACGTTTTAAGGATTTTCTTCTTGTTGCATTTGCAATGGTAGGAAAGGGAGGGGAGTGGAGTGGAGGGAAAGAAGAATTGAGACGTAAAAATGTACATCGAAACGCTCACTAAATTTGTTATTCATTTATAAATTTATTATTTTAGCTATATTTATACTGCTGCTTAGAATTAAGTTTTGCATTATGCATTAATTCTTATGTTTTGCTTCGCTAACGCTTCTCCATAGTATGTGTGTGTGTGTGTTTGGGTGTGAGTGGGTGTGTTTTTCGATGTGATATTGAGTTTGAGTGTAATTCGCTTATTGCTATACAATTTTCTTCATATTTTTTGTTGTTGTCATGGTTGCTTATGTTGAAAAGTGAAAAAATCGTGTTAAATAAATTGCAAAAGATTTTGAGAATAGTCGAAATTATATTATGGATAGCAATGGGGGGAAAAAAGGGTGTGGGGCTTTGGAGGAGAGTGAAGATTGGCTGCTTAATCAACTCGGGATTAGCAATAACTGTTCAATTTTGAATGTCAGGCTTACAAATTTCGCACTTGTCTATTGAGTTTATATATAATTCTATTTAACATCTCTCTTGGTCAAAATATTCATGTATTCCAGTATTTTGTGATTTGTTTTATATTTTAGTTATTTGTTTTGTTTTTAGGGATGCTCGTAGCTGCTGCATTGATGCCTTAATTGAAATTATTGATTGACCGATTAAATGTTTGTTGCTTTCATGTGTTTTCTTCCGATTGAATAACGAATTGTGATTTAGGTGGTAATGGTGATCATGGTGGAGGTGGTGGCGGGGATCATGGAGGCATTGGAGTCGAGGAAGATGTGGAGAGAGGTGATGGGTGACTTGGCTCATTTTGGTTTTTTTTTTTTTTTTTTTGAGGGTGAGTAGGTGGCAACTGATTGAAGTGAGTGAAAGGTTCTTTTTAAGTGGGATACGCACACTCCGTATTTCTTGTTTTTAGTTTGATTTGTTTTTTGTTTTATGTATATATATATCCTTTAAGCCAAATAGATGTACACCTTGCGATCTTCTGGCGTTCGCGCCAGATATTCACGCTCGATAAGGCCTTCGATGCGTTTCTTGATGAACACCGGCGATGGCAAGAAACGTGACTTTAGCTGCGACGTGACGTCAGAGACCAGCAGATTGTGCTACACAAGAGTTAAAATACCCCAAATAACAGATTATAATATAAACTAATTATTTGGTATATTCAAAAGCTTACCGCCATGCGTTTGCGCGCCTTCATGATGCGTACAATGGCTGCCTCGATTTCATGCTTGCGATCCTCGTCAACTTTACCACGCGTCTCCTTGCGCTCCGGCTCCGATTCGCCCTTGGCAGCAACTGTTTGTATTTTGACCCTGCAAGAGTATAGACAACAGAGTACTCCATTAGTTTATATGATTAAATTAACTAAAGTCTGTTAACAAATAAAAGAACACTACAGTTAACATTTCTCTTAGTAACCCATTGATCATTTAAATCTAGGTATTGGCTACTTTCCTCAAATACCCTTTCAGTTAGCTACCCACTACTTAATTATTATACTTAACGCACCTGTGGAACTTGGAGACAAAAGCATCGTTCACATAGAACTCATCCGAGGGCTCAATGTCTTTTGTTTTCGTCTTGGAGTTGCGCACTAGCAAACGCTGTGCGGGTTTGCCCATTGACAGCGATTGCAGTGCACGAACCACTTCCCGTTCCGGTATGTCCGTCTCTTGGTGTATATCATCATAGGTAAGCACATCTCGGTTGTTAAACAACAACAATACGCACATCTACACAAGGTTAAACAATTGTTTAAAATGATATTTTCATATACTTAATAAAAATAACTTACCTGGTAGGTGGAGACTTGCAGTATATGCTTGCGTGTTGTAGTAGGCACAGCGCAGCCATTGGAACTTGAGCTTGGCCCATCCTTGTCCTTGTCGCTGTCATTCGCTTTACGGCCATAGAATACGGCGTTTATGTAGGCAGTGCCTGGCGTAAAGGAAAGCGATTGTATTTAGATTTTGTGAGATACGAATTGATGGTTAAATATCCTTGCTAGACTTTCTATCCCTTTGACTTTTAAGATCACCTTCATAACTTTATAAACTTTAAGATCTATTTAATAACTTTTTAAGCCTTTACTACCAATGTACATTATTTGAAAGCCATTGCTTTGCACAATAGACTAAGACCCTTCCTTTGTTTATAAAACTTACCCATTTGCGGCTGTAACGTTAGCTGTCGACCTGAGTGTTTGTCCAGGTAAAACTTTTTGAACACCTCAAAGGCTTCGCGTGGCGCTGATGGTATGTTGCAATTCGGCGTTGCGGTCTAGAGTGAGTTATATAAATCTATAAGTACAAGTATTGGGCTGTAGTAAAGGTGTTTCTGTTACCTGTGTGGGCCAAAAGCCAGTGGTTAAAATGCGCACCGTAAGCTCCACACCACTCAATGACAGATTGTTATTATTTACATAACTCTTAAACTCATCCATAATCGTATTTGATACGGACATATCCTTGAACATGCCCTCCAGCTTTGATGTAAATTGACAGCCACATTCAGTCTGTAAAGTAGTTAAGAAAAGATTAGGCATAACTACATAAAAGATTGAATGATTTATAGGTAGAACTTACCTTTAGTTTGGATATCATGTTCTTCTCAAAGTCATCTGAGACCGATTTGTTGAGCAGCAAACGTTTGGCCAAATGTGTCTTGTAGTATCGCTCAAACACATCCTTTTCGAGCAGAAAACGGAACAATACCATTGTTTTATCCAAAATGGTTTCAATTTCTTGTTCGCTCATCTGCAAAAACAAAGAAAATTATTTAGTTTATGCTTGGGAAAATCGAGTAATTTAAAAAACTTACGCCCTTGCCACCCTTTTTCAGCTTGTCATCGATGAAGAGCGACAGATATTCGGGTGATTTGTTGTTTAAGTTGAGGAAATGCTCAAAATCAGCTGAGATAACGTTCTTAAATAATCGATCATTGCTAAATGAATGCAATAAGAATTGATCAAAACGATCCTTTAGATCGAGCAGATTTTGTACAAATGTTATTGGATTTGTATTGCCATTCTCCTCCTCCTTGACCAGCATGCTGCCCTGTTCACGCAGATATGCCGACATCGTATCGGCTATCACTTTGAGGCCCTCCTCTTTTAGCCTAGAGAATAGTTTATATGTGCATGCCAAATCCTCAGTTTTGGAGTTTTTAATCATATACACCACACCCGAATTTTCCATTTCGACAATGGTACGCATGTGTTTCTTTATCAGCTCCTCCTCAACGACACGTACAATCCGCGGCTCCGTATCCTTATCCAAATAGAGCGCTGCCCGCGATGATTCCTCCGTAATGCGGGCCTCCACTTTCTTGATATAAACGCCAGCGTTATTCTCCGCAAGAAAGTTTTGCGATTCGAATTTGTAAAAGGCCGCCGACTGTGATAGAAATGGTTTCTCAAAGTCCTCCTCATAAACGGTACGCGAATTGATGCCCAACGTGATCAGCATTGTGCAGGCATTCTTGATCGCCAAATGATTGATGGCCTCACCATGACGCTCCTCCAAAACCATCCCAAGCAGCTTCTCTCTCAACGCCTTTTGTATTTCCGGAAAGCGAACAACCTGTTGGGAATAAGGGGAGTGAGAATTAGTTAGGGAGAACTTCTTAGCAGAGAACTTCTTCTTAAAAGAGTTTTCTACGCCTCTGCCAACTTACCTGATCCCTGAACAAGATAAGACCCAGATTATAGACATTATCCAGACCGCGCTGCTGTACGTAGACACGATCCATATACATAAGTATGTCACGTATCATGACCATCGATGTCTGATGATCGGTCCAGGCCTGATTTAGTTTGGGCAAAAAGTTGCTATGCAAACTCTCCAACACCTCCTGTCGCACCTTTTGCTCCAAATGCTCGGAGACAACCTCACGGAGGCCATAATAGAGGCGAGTGCCATGCTTATGCAATACCATATTATAGGCATTGCGATACAGTTGTTCAAACGATAAACCCGAATTGTTCTTCTTCTGTATCTCCTGTATGGCATTCTTTAGTGTGGTCCAAATGCTTTCCACATAACGCTCATCCATGGAGGCCTGAAAGGTGCAAAAAGAAAAGACAAAAAGGGTAAAATTAAGTATTTTTTAAGATATGGTATTTTTTTTTTGGTGGGTGGATAGAGTTCTAACATTGAATGCACGACGTTTATACTCGGGCAGCCACAATGGATACTTGCGTCCAATTTCACGCAATTGTGTTGAACCGACAGCGCCAAGGGGTCCGGTACCGTTGGCGGTAACGGTTCCATTAGCCACTGCCCCTGTTGTTGTTGTTGTCATTGTGCCCCTTACGGAGTGCTCACTGTGCGGCGGCATATTAGTATTGGTACTGGCTGTATAGCCAGCGGTGGCACGTGGCGAGCAGCGCACATTGAGCGGCACATTGCGTATATAATTTTGTTGCTGTTGTTGTTGTTGCTGATGCTGCTGCCCCAAAGTGTTGCGAGTATGACGCGAACGTAAATTGAAATTATTGACGCGATTTGAATAATATTGAGAGTGCTGCGCATGCGTTTGATTGGGATTATTTAGATTATTGGGCTGATTGTGATTGTTGATCAGTGAAGCTGCTGCCGCTGCTGCTGTTGCTGAAGACGATGATGATGACGATGTTGATGATGAGCTTGTTGATGATGATGTTGTTGCTGTTGATGAGGCACCAAAGAGAGCAAACGTCGGATCGTGACTGTACATTGGAGTTGTGCTTGGTGTCAAACGCGCGCCGCCGCCGTTGGCTCCGCTTTGGGAACCAAGCGCGCGCTCCCAATTATAGCGATGACCCTGAATTATGTAATACGACTGCGACTGCGACTGCGACGTCGACTGCGATGGCGACGGCGACTGCGACGACGGTGAGGGCAATGGCAACGGTGACTGCAGCGGCTGTAAATCCGATCGCTGTTGTTGGTGTTGGTGCTGGTGATGCTGTTGCTGCTGCTGCTGCTGATGATGACGTTGATGATGATGATGATTATGATGTTGTTGTTGGCCCGCCGAACGGCTGCCGTTTGACGTTGGCCTTATTGACATCCGCCGTGTGGCGTCTTTAGCGTCCCACAATTGTCCAATTGACACTGTCGTCGTCGTCGTTGTCGTTGCCTTTGTCGTTGCGGTGTCATCAATGCGCGTTCCGTTACTCTTTTTGCCCTGCTCCTGCCGCTCCTTTCTCCTCTCCTTCTCTCTCTCTCTTTCTCTCTCTCTCTCGCTCGCTCGCTCTGTCTCTCGGCGCTTTTCGATGCGTACGTGCGTGTGTTTGTGTGTGTGTTGAAAAAACAACAACAATTTGTCGAAACTAAGTTGAGATTGAAAGTAACTTAAAAACTAAAATGTTATGATGTTGAGTTGCTTTTTCATCAAATTTCCAACCTGACACAATTTTTGATTTTTTTTTTTTTTTTGTAACCAAAAAGGAAAAAAAATTAGGAAAAAAAAACCAGAGAAAAAAATATTAAACAAAAAAGGCAGCGTTATCAGCCTGCTAAGTCTGATCAGTTAAATGTATATATATGTATATAGACATAGTAGATGTATCTTATCGGTATATAAAATGCCGCCTCATCATGCTTAACGACATAATCGTGTGCACTGTCGAGCAGTGTCGACTGTAAAACACCCTGTACTAAGTTTGGACGCATGAGAAAGTTGGTATATTTGTAAAATTCCAAAGAATTTTTAACCGATCGTGACTTTTTGCCATAGTTGTCAAATGTTAGCCAATTTTGGTTGGGATATGGAACGTTTATGTGCTTTTGTAAGCACATTTTTGTCACAAACCTGGAATTTGCTCATTGATTTTCTCATATTGATCTGCCCACAGCACATTTGGCTCCTTTAAAGTATATAAATTTAATGGAAATCCACTTTCTACCACTGCGATGATCACGATAACGATTATAAACACAAACACTTATTTTACACAGGGTATTGTGCAGTCGTGCACACCACACACCGGCACTGCTTTCTACACTTACCGGAAAAGCGCGTATGCGCATTTTGCCTTCCTTCTTTGGAGGATTACCGCGTAGATTCATGTTTTGCAGTCGTTGGCAACACTGCTCCTCCTCCACTTCCACTTTACCAGCACGCTGGCGGCGCCGGCAGCTAATCAAAAAGCTTCCGCAGCAACAGCTTCGGCGTCAGCGTCAACGTTAACGTCGTTCTTCAGCGGGTAAACAAATGATTACGTCTTGGTTTGATTTTGTTGTTGTTCTTGTTGCTCTCTCTTTTTGCGCTTTATGAACTTTGTTGGGGACCAAAAGGGACGTTTTTCTACAAAATAGGAGAAAGAAAAGAAATTTGTAGTTGAAAGCTCTCTTTAGTTGTTGTTCTTTTTGCTTGTTTGTTTATTTTCTCGTTTGCATTCTCGACTGCGGTTGCAAGTCAGCAGGCAATGACTACAGATTATCTCTCTCTCGTTCTCTCGCTCGCTTTGTCACAAAATTCAAATTCTTTCTCTTGTCAACTCCTTTGCTCTCGCTCTCTCTTTGCCGCTCTTGCGCTCTGACTGTTGCGTTGTCTCACTGTAGATCTTTTTGATCCGCTTTCAGAAACTCAACGACTTTGTTGCACATACATGTACATACACATACACACACGCACACACACGTCTACAAAATATATCAGCGACAGGCACAAAAAAAAAAAGAGAAATGTAAAAAGAAAAACTCACACAGGGCGCTAGAAATCGTCGCTGCGATGAATAATTGTTACATGTATGTGTATGTGTGTTTGTGTGTGCGTCCAACTGCATGCAATTAATTTTTATACTTTTCGCAAACGATTTGTCAGCAAACTAAACGCTGGCGATTTAAAAGCTAATCTAATACGCTGTTGTTGCTTTAAATGCTAACTTTTATTATTTGTTGTCTTCCTTTGTTGGAAAAGCAGCCTTATATATTTTTCTTGTTTTTTGCTATTTCACTTTTTCATACATGGCAAAGAGACCAACTATGTTAGTGTGTGTGTGTGTTTTTGCTGTCTGTGCATGTGTATATACATGTGCGTGCGTGCGTATGCGTTTGTGTGCGGCTGCTGCTGCTTTGTTGTTGTTGTACCTTTTTAATTTTGCGGCGTTCACTTTATTATCCACTATTAAATGTTTGTTTGCTTTGATTACTTAGTTTCGCGTTCTTGCCACGGTTTATTGTTAAGTTTATTATGATTTATTACGTTATCAAGCATTGCAATTTGTATTGATTATAAAGTTCAGATGAGAATTCGGCTGTAGCGCTGGTAAATCATCGCTATCGATTGTTTTTCAACAAAACAACAATGTGAAATGCGATATTTGCCATTCCGATAAGCCGATAAGCATTTCAACTGGTCATACTGGCTGCAGTTCAGTTGATTTAATTGAAGCGTTTTTTATTATTTATTTTTATTCAAATTGTGCTTCGATTTGCCAACAATTTATTAGGAATAGTCTATTAATCGCGGCTCAGCGAAATTTATTTAACAGCTTCTTGCACATCTGTTGCGGCGCAAATGTTGCTCTGGCTGTTAACACTCACAGCTGTTGAGAATTTAGCAGAGCATTAACAGCTTGTCGATATAGCACTCACATGATAAACATGCTCGCCTACAAGTATGTTACATAACTAGAATGGCGCCAAATTTAAAATTTTAGGGATCTTTGATGAAAGTGCTGAGCCTGCTTAATTCAACTAATTGAAGAAAATCCTATATTTTTGCAATGTTTTAAACTGTAAATTATATAAAAACAGAGTACTTAAATACTGTATGAAATCTTTTATTTAAATAAATCTCATTTTTCCAGATATGCTGCAGAAATTTCTTTTCTTTTATTTCCAGTTACACTGTTACAAGTTCAACTCAATAATCTGATAATAATATTTTAATTATGACAACTTGGGATGGTAATTTAATACTTTTAAGAGGATTGCTACCGCATGTGGCTTGGTTAATTAGCGATCAATGCTCGATCAAGAGTTATTTTACTCAGTACACAATGTTGATAAGCAAATTGCCAAAAATTTACAACAAAATTGTGAATTTAATTTGTGTATAAATTAAGCATCTCCACCAGACTCCCATGATCGTACTCCAGACTTGGCCATGTCTCTTACCAATTGCCAGTTGCCTGTTTTGCCTGTTGCCAGTTGTTTGTTGCCTTGGCTCGTGCGTGTAAATTATGCGCACTTTCACCGCGTTGGTGTTGCAGTTGCCAGACATTTTTTAGCCCAGTAAGACGAAGGGCATTAACAAGAGCTTATACGTTTGTGATAAGCTTGAATTTTTGCTGATTAGAGATCAGACCTTAGATCTGTAGCAGTAAAATTTAAGAAAATTTTAGATTTGGTTAGTGATAGAAATAACTGATTATTGATACATCAGAGAATACTCCAACACTTTATTGGGCATCTGGCAGTCGATCATCTCTCATGCACTCATTGTGGCAAGCCTGTAGTCCCTTTTGGGCTCTTGGTTGTTGTTGGCCGTGCGTCGAAATTAATTAGCTGCACTTCATAGCGAGGCAAGACAACTTACTGCGTAGGTGTTTATGTCAAATGTCTGATCAGAGAGATCGGGTAATCGGGGGAATATAGTGATCGGGAGATCGGTGGTCGAAAGATTTTGCATGATAGCGCAGCGGGGCATGTTGCAGATGCGGGGTCCTCCACCGCAGTCACTTGTTGCAGTTCGTTGTCATCAATTTATGCATATTTATTACAATATTTATGCAGGTAAATTGTGATGCGACTCGAATTAATTACACGCCACGCATTATCAACATGAATGTTGCCAACTCTGCGGGTGCTAAGCCATGTTGCCAAGAGCTGTTTCTTTATTTTTATTTTATATATGGCCGGAATCAGATCTTAGCAAAATTCAACTCGATCCAACCATAGATGCAAATATTTGCTACCACTTCAAGCAAATATTTGTTAGAAAGTTTATAACTTTAGATCAAATGGCATTGGATTTATAAATTTGAAGCTAATTTCCTTATAGCAAATATTTCAAGCAAATATTTGCTATAAGGAAATCGACTAAAATGTATAAATTCAAGAGTTCTTGATCAAAATTATACACTTTCTACGTGTGTATAACCAAAATATATTTAAGCAAATATTTGCTACTAGTTCTAGCAAATATTTTCTTCATCTAAAGCTTGCTCAACACTTTAAGTTAATCATCAATGTGTGGTCTATCAAAATAAAACGACTCTACCCCTTTTACTGCATGCAGAATATCAAAACGGAATGAAATGATATAAAAACGATCAAAAACGATCAATAATCGTGCAAACAACGGGAAAAGCATTCAAATTCACACCACTCAACACACAAGCAGGCAAGCAAAACACTGTGCAACAAGGTTAATAAATCATGCAACGAGTCGAGCGTCGAGTGGCAGACAAATTCACTGAAATTTCAATGAACAAAATCAAAAAAATTAGAAGAAAAAAAATGGATAAAAAAAAAGTTAAACAAATGGTAAACACAACGAAGCTCTGAGACTCAGTTGCCACAAATGGTTATGTGGCCTAAAAGGCTGCCGCATCAATATGGAGCATGAGCAACAACAACAACAACAACTACAAGAGCAACAACAACAACTTAAAGTAACAACAACAAGTTGTCGGCATTATGAATAACTTTGAAATTTGAATGTGAAATAAACGCTTTGTCTAAGCGCCTGACTAACCGGCTACCGTTAGTAACATTGGCCAAAAAATACAACCAACAAAAACTTGTGGCGAATGTTGCCAATGATTTATGCAGCAACATTTGATGAAATATAATACAAAAGCCGCACGGCAGCAACAACAGCAACAACAACAACAACAACAACATCAGCAGGAGCTGCAAAAACAAAGATAAATTGCCGCTGCAGCAAATTGTAAACTATATAAGGTTTAAATGCAAAGTTGTTGGCCAAAATTTTCAATAACTACTTTTTTTTTTTACATAAGACTCGCACTGGCGCTGCCTGCGTCGCTGTCGACGTTGGCGTCAACGTGACACGATCTGAAAGCTAAGCTTGGTAGCATCGTGATTGGATAGTTTACTACACCTGTCATTGATGAGCTTAGACAATTTGGCTTGTTTATAGCTAGGTTTAGCAGTGCTAAGAGTATAAACAATTATCTGAAATTAAAATTATATAGTTCGTGACACGACGGCTTATCATTCCTAAAAGGCCTCTTACTCGTGACACGTGACAGGGCAAACTCCGAAATGATATTTCTAAAAATTCGCTAGCTCGTGACACGACACTTTACCATACCTAACGCAAAGTGATGCCACTCAACGTGACACGAACTGCTCAAAAGCACTCCAACTCGATTATAGTGACAACTGCCCGATATTGATTCCATAACAAATTTTAAATTTTATAGTTTTCTTTATGTTTTCTTGTTCCTTTATCAGATTAGTTTATAACTTTGATTGCTATTCGGATTTAACAGAGTGCACGGTGCCTGTAATAGCGATGCATTCGATCTCGACCAGGGCATCCATGGGAAGTTTGGCGACCTGCACACAGCTGCGGGCTGGAAAATCCTTAGCGAACACTGAAATGAGCGATAAGGAAAATTATAAATATTTACGATCTGTTCGTTGCGTAAGAAGTTCACTGATAAGCCAAATTATGATGTCGATCCCAATGTCGATGGCTTATCGCAGTCGCAAAATATTCCGAAAAAAAATTATAAAGAAAAATCTATTTAAAATGCTTACCTCGCTTATAGACCTCATTGACCGCAGCGAAATCATTTAAATCTTTAACGAAAATTGTATTCTTAACAACTTTATCAATATCGGAATCAGCTGCTCTCAGTACTGCGACCAGATTCTGCAGCGCCATCTCTGTTTGCTCTGTGGCGCCACCTGGCACCAATTGCATAGTTGCTTTGTCTAAGCCCAAGCAGCCAGAGACATAAACAGTGCGATCCGCAACAACAGCTTGGCTGCATAGAAAAAACAACAAGAACAACAACAGGAATAAGAATAAGAATCATGTTAGTTTGCGCTCTCTCCTTCTCCCGCTCTCCTGCTTACACGCGCTCTCAGCAAGCAACACACGACAAACACACACACAGATACATACACCGACACAGAAAATAACGTTGTTATATTTACTTGTATGGCGCTACCGGCTTGGCTGCATTAGCAGTGCTTATTAGTTTACGCACAATTGTGGACATGTTTAACGTTAACGAAAATAGTTACTGTGACTAATTAAGTTATTATTTAATAATTGTGCTCGTCGATCTGTTGCCGCTGCTCGAACTAGACTGAGCACTTGAAGTGTTTTGCTACAAATTTTCACTTGACATAAAAATGTTATCAGCGCGAGCTTTCAGCGGCTGTGCTCTCTCGTACAACCGTTGCGCAACTGTTGTCCAGCATAAGCGAGAGCTTTCATAATTCACTGAAAGCTCGAACACACAGAAGTTCTAACACTTTGCAGCACTAAATGCAATACATGCAAACATGTATACATGTAAGTTAATTTATTTATATGTGTATTTGTATAAAGTTGAATGTGTTTGTGTAAATATTTTGTTATCTTTGGCCAATTGGGTCGCAGACACTTTCTCTAGCAGCCAATATTTGATTTAATGCATACCACGTCACTTGTGCCCTTTTGTGCCACGCCCACTGCGCTCTCGACTCTGTCTCTGGCTAATTATTTATTATATTTGGGCAATTGCTGTCTGTCAGTCGCTGTCAGGAGCAGAAAGCACCGTTGCCAGAATTTTTACGCATGCCAAGAAGAAAAAAAAAAGTTTTAAAAATCCAAAAACTCTGTAATTATTATGTGGATCTCTTGGTTAAATTTTTTTTGTTTTTTTTTGTTGGTCTTTGGGTCTTAATCTTTTTGAGTTTTTGGAGACAGGCAACGAAGTGCAGCAGACTTGGGCGCAGTTCCTTTCAGAGAGGCGTAGGTGCAACGCAGAGCATACAGAACACGCCTTGAAAACGCCTGCTTTCCAAGATTGATTGCAGTCTCTGTTGTTTTTGTTGTTTTAGTTACACACTTAAGACGGGTATGCTCATTTTGGCACACAATTTGTTACGCTCACGAGGCGACGTGACAGAAGTTATAACAGGCAAAAGGTTTTATATGACTTTTTTTCTTATTTTGTTTATATTTATTTATAAAAATTTACTTTTTTTAATTTTTGCTATAAAATAAAAGAAATAGTTTTCATTACTTTGGGGAAAGGTAAAGGAATAAAAATTTCAGATTCATGGCTTATTTGAAGATTTTACGAAGCGATCAAGTCGCTATGAAGTATTTAGAAATTAAGACTTGCCAATATTTAAACAAACATAAGTTTAAGCTTTAAGTAAAATTTTGTCTCTATATTTATTTATTTTATTTAACATTTTACGTTTTCCTCTTATATTTTTCCGATTTTTGTAATTTTTCCTGATATATAGCATGCGATTCCGCAACCAATTCCTCAGAATATGTTTTTTTCATATTGTTGAGCTTTCTAACTGATCAACTTGGTGTTAAATTAAGCTAATACTTTTGAAATGATTGCAAACAATTTATTAAAAACTTTCAAACACGCCGCTTAAGAAATTTTGAGTGTCTTAAAACTAAAAGTTGATAAAAGTTATGACAGAATATTCCAAGTGTTGTATTAATTTGTAGTTTTAAAAAGAAGTTTGCGGTGTTTTAGGCCAAGCGTAACAAATCTTCGATGTGCCAGAAATTGAAGATGATTTCAACATATTGTGTTGTTGGCAACCCACGAAGATGGCAACCATGAAGAAGAAATTTTGTTGCCCTTAAGCGTTTTAATGTCGCATTTTAGCGCATTAATTACTTTATGATCCACTTTATGCGCATAAAAAATGCACAACGCAATGGAAAAAAGCAATTTCAAGAGCATGATTTTTTATTTTTTATATTTTTGAGGAGCAGGCTTCGTGGGTGTTGACTAAAGAAAACCAACATTCTACATTGATATTAATTAGTATCAGAGGGAGAAAGGGAGCGAGAGAGAGGGAGAGAGGGGGGTTACTTATGTAGCTGAATTGATTTATATACAAACATTTAATATCCTTATATCGTATGCCATATAATGATAGCCTCCGGCATTTACAAACAATTTACATTAAATGCTTTAATAAATAAAGCTTTAAATAAGCCAGAGTCATTTTTATACTGTGTTTTTTTCCTTTTTTTTTGTGGCTATATAATTAACATTCAAGCAGACCAGCAATAATAACAATAACAAATTGCCTCCGAACTTGAAGGTGTGCATTAAGCGAAAAATAAGGGCCAAGACAAGAACAGCAAACAGAACAAGTTAGCAAGGGAGCCGGTGAAGGATAGGGGGAAGAAGGGAGAAGGAGGGATAGGAGGCGGTAGACAGTAGGCAGAAGCAGGTCAATATTTATGGCACTTGTTGTGATTGTCAGCCCAGTTACAGCAGTTAACTAAGAGATTATGTCTTTGTGCTAAGTCCATAATAATTATTTCCCATTTAGTTTCTTACTTACTCCACTGATTTCAAAACTACGCTGAGCACATTACAGTCGAGCAACTAGAATAAAGTGTTCTTACTTGCTATACCCTGTGAGGGTATATGGCGTTTGTCTATACCAAGTAGAAGGAGGGCTACGCAAAGTTCATTTTTGAATGCCAGTTTAGCCATGTATTTAAAATTCTATACTCTCTTAAGTTGGCAGGTATAACGAGAATAGTTTTAAGCAGTGACACTGAAAATTTCAAGAAAATCGGTCAATAAACACAAAAGTTATCCATACCATCAAAAAAACGCTCTTGGCATATGCAGAAGTCAAGCTGAGTTGTGTACGATAATTGCTTTACACTAGAGCAAGTGCAAGTATGTGTGCATGGATTCGTGAGTTCGAATCCTAGTTCAGCACTAAAATTCTTTCTTTTATTAATTATGTTAGAACTTAAACTTCTAATACCTTAGCTGACCAACGATAAACGCTCGCAATGGTCTTGTTAGCAGTAGTGCGGTCAGGTGAATTGCTTTAAACTGGGACGCGCGGGTTCGAATCCCGGCGCGACGAGCTTTTCTAATTCGAATATTAAAATTGTTTAAATAATTATTAAAAAGTTGTTTAAAATTGTTTAAATAATTGTTACAAAATAATAATAGTTACAAAAAGTATTAAGTGGTCTATAAAAAATAGTGAAAAACAAGAAAAATTCGGTAATAGTACCAGGGTATTTTGCAGTCGGGGGCACTCCACCCTCGGCTACCTTATTTCTTGCTGCTATTATTGTTGTGGCAAAGATAAAGCGCTTTTTTCCTGTAGCCAGCATAAACTTTCCCTTTTCATTTTGATTTTCCCATTTGACAAGCTCCTCATCTCTCAGAGCTTGCAATTTTTTATTGGCTCAAATAACTTCATTTGTTTAAGGCTTTATTGGGGGCATTTTATGGAAGCGCCCCCAGCGACAGCAAAGACAACAACAACAACAACGTTGTTTGCAAGACTCGCTTCTTGCTGCCTTGCCAAGCAACGCGTAAATTGCAACAATTTCTCAGGCCGAACCACAGACTCAGTCCCTATAATTTGCATGTGATTTTTATGGCTCGGCTATTTGCTGTTTAAATTATTTGATTTTAATTTGCTGCGTAATTGTTGCTTTTATTATTGCACACGAACAGAAGCCGCAAAGGTGCAGGATTTCAGTTGTGGCCTATTATAGCATAGATTTACGATAATTGCATTTACAGATCCACAGCTGCAAAAAAACTGCATCGATATTGCATCGAAATCGCATTTCGATAATAAAAGCTTTTACATAATTAACATAACACCTTTACATTAGATAATCGATTGACAAGTGTCACACTTCACGTTGTTGCAGCGGATAATCGTTAATCGTTTTAGTTCTAATTGCGCTTTTGATTTTTCTGCACGCTCAACCTGTGTGCTCCGCGTTTCGTGCTTGAAAATTAAATTAATTTCGGTCGGATCGGCTTGAAATATGTGTCAAAAGAAAGAGCGGCTTCGCGCGCACATTTTGCATATAAAAAGTGTTAATAATATCCGCGATTAACTACTTTAATTAACGTTTTAATATTTTTTCATTTCATTGTAACGGTTCTTACTCAGCGAAGCCTCGCTTTCGTTGCTTGTGCAGCCACTTTTTTCACTTGTTGCCGCCATGTCTTTCATACTCTCACTCTCCAACGCATCTCTTTTGCTCTCTCCCAATTTCGGCGATCGTTGTTGTTGTAATTATTTACTCGCGCTTCCAAGTATGCAACGCAATATTTGTAATTATCTGCGGTTTCGTCTTTTGTCTATTCTCTCGCTTCAACGCATAGAAATTAAAATTCGTGTGTGCTAAAAGTGAGTGTTGTGGAATGCAGCTTTGTGTCAGTGTCAGTGCAGTGTTATTATTTTGCAATGCGAAAGAAAAAGTCAGCTTTGTGTCAGTGTCAGTGCGTGTTTTTGTTTTGCAATGTAAATGCAACAAGTCAGTATCCGTGTGTCTATTGCTGGCAATGGTAAAGTGAAAAGTGAGAAGTAAATGCTTTTTTTTTGCGCAAAATAATAGTAATATCGGCCAATTAAATATAATAAAATAAAATGTGGTAAATTGCAGTGAAATAAAATGAAATAAAATAAAGTCAAGTGCGGTGTGATAAAGTAAAAAAATTACAAAGTCAAGTGCAGTGTAGTGAAATAAATAATAAAATTAAAATATAAAAAATCTAATATAAATATAATGCTAATCTGTTATTTTTGTTAAGTGATAAGTGCATTTTTTTTAAATTTTTTTTTGTGTTGCAGCCAGTACCCTGAAAAGGTGTTTCGAAAAAAATAATTATATCGGCAAATTAAAGTGAAGTGCAGTGTAATATAATAAATTAAGTGCAGTAAAGTAAAGTGCAATGAAAAATAAAATTAAAAAAATCTACGGCCAAGTTTAATTAAAATGCCAATTAGTTATTTTTTTTTTTTTTTTATGATTTATTATTATTTTATATTTATTTTATATTTATGATTTATTGTTATTTTTTTTTTATTTTTTTTCTGCTCCCAAATAATCTGATTGGCTAATAAAAGTGTTAAGTGAAGTGTGTGCAGTAAATGAAAAAGTTCTAGCAAGCTCCAGCTGTCCTGATCCCGTTTGGTTTTTTAATTTGCGCTCCCAAGTATGCTACAAAAATAGTGTTTGTGTCCTTTGTGCTAAAAGTGCGAGTGAAAAAGAAATGAGCTTTTAATCGGGCTGTGTAATTGGTTTTTTTTGTTGTTTTTGTTTTTTTTTTAAATTTTTTTTTTGGTTTCAGTTGCAGCCCGCAGTGTTTGTCATGCTCCTTATTTAAGTTTTGTGCGCGATAATTAGCTTCTGTAAGCTGCTTTCTAATGAAAAGTAAAGTGAAAAAGTGTGTGAAAAATAAAATTAATAATATATATGCCCAAATGTAAATAATTAAATTAAAAAAAACTGCCAAGTGGAAAATATTAAATGGTAAGTGGTTTTAAAATTTAATTTTTGCCAAATACCTATACATGAAACTATTATGATGTCCAGTTCAGCGTTATACATTATATTCCTGATTGAAAGTGGTATAGAATACCTGTTTGTGTAATATTTGATATAGTACATGTTTGCGCTCATGTCACTGCTCCCCGGCGCCTCTGAGCAAACAACAATTAATGAGCCGCACTAAAGTTGAGCCACGCCTTCCGTGGCCGCCCGTTCATCGTTATATGAATGTGTGTCTGCCACAAATTTGCCCCTGCCAATAATTCAATTAACATGGGTTGCCGTCGAACTGCAACACCCGAGTCTGTGGGTTTGCTACAGACAAAGGCCCAGGGCAAAGAAACATTAACAGCACATTTATTTCACAATTGGCGCACATTAATCAATGGCAAATGGGTAAACGGAAGGAGTATCCTATAGACTGTGGTTAAATGCCACATCAAGTACCAAAGCCAAAGGAGACGGCAGGTCCAAACTGTAGAGTAGTTACAATTAAAAGCAGATTAATATGCCGCCCAGTGGCAAGAGAGTCAGGCCCATTTGAGAGTCAGCTCAGGTGCAGAGACAACGCCTGTGCTTGCAATCGCTGAACGTTGTCATCCTCTCGCCTAAGTTTATTTATTTATTTTTTGTTGCTCTGTCTCGTATTACAACTGCGTCGGCGATTGTGGCCCACTTTAATTGCACTTTTCATACTTGTTAATTTTTCAATTTTCCAATTGACCACCGACAGCGACGGTTTGTGGCCAGTTGCCAAATGTCGAACGTGCATCGTTCATGGACCACACAAATATTTCCAACAGTTGAGACCAGAGTAAATATACAGGTGGACATGCTAGGTGTTTACTTCTTTCTATATACATATTTATGCACTAAAGTTATTTTTCACCTATAATTTTATATATTTAATAATGCACTATATATAGTAATATATTGCTTTATTATACTTTAAATGTTAATAATTAAGTTCTAAGATTTTATTACTTGAACCTGATTTAAATTAAAATGATTGAATTTTGGGAAATTGTGTGCGTGTTTTTCACAGTGTAGGGAGTCTGTTCAGCTGTGACCCAACTCAATGCACAGCAGGCACAGGCACAGCTGCTGACTGTGGGGGCGCCTGCTTCGTCGCTGCATTTGGGCCAAATTAATTGCTAGCGATTAAATTTCAAATTTTCCATGCCAAGTCACAACTTTAGCTTTAAACTTCCCAGCTCCATTCGCTTCCGTGCTGCGACTTTTGCGTGCGGCAACGTTTTCCCCTCCCCCTCCCTCTCCCCCTCCTATTTATCGACAGTCTTTGCTTTTAAAGTGAAAATCATTAGTTTCCATTTGTGGCGTTTAGTTTAGGGCGTGTGCCGTGTACGCTTTGGTCGGGAATTGTCGTGCAACTGTTTTGCATTGCAAATTCAAATTCAACAGCAACTTCCAAGTGCAATTTTCACTTGCATCGTTGCATCGTCAAGTTTTCAGTTGCCTAATGTCGCTGCTGTGGCAGTTGCATGTCAGCCCAAGTCATGTGCATGTCCTCCTGTGGCGAGCATTTCTATACACCATATAGTTTAGATGGGTATATGGGGTAGCATACACAATTAATTAGTTTTTAAACATTTTCTAAGCGAAGGGGTATGTAAGGGGTATATGCATTTTGGGTATAAAACTAAAAATAAGTCAGGAAACCAATATATAAACTTGTTGCCATATTTTGCCCTCAGGTACAGATTTTCTAAAGTTATTAACTGATACTATTTAATCGCTTAGCATTTATGTCGTTCCGGACTTTATCTCTTAATAAATGAAAATGATTAGATAAGATATTGACACAAAAGTTAATGAAATAATATTTAAACAATGCAAAACTCTTTTTATAATTGATTTAATATAATTAATATTTTCAAAGCTAGTTTTTAATACATTAGCATCATGCGGAACTTGTATTATTAATTACTGGCGATGATCTTGATATATAAACTGTTGGGCCACTCCAATCTGTCAAAGCCAAAGTGTTTTCAGGGCCACAAAATTTCGACACGTACATATTACTACTACTAAAGTCGTTTTTCACCCTCTTTTGCTTGTTGTATATCTCTGGTATATAGTTATATGTCGTAATCTCACTTAATTTATCACATGAATCATAAGCATTAGCAATCCAATAGCTTTTGGGCTTTAAATTTGTCAGATCGTTAAACCACTGCATTTCTCCAATCAGCTGACGCGGTAGGTGAGATTTATCCATGTTGGTAATGTCCTCCTGAGGCTCTGAGATATAGCCCCGTATGGCCGTACCATTGATTTCTACATCGAGGAAGTAGATCGCCTCCGGTACTAAATTATAGTTGGAATTAAAACAGGAATAGCTCAAGTTATAGAACGGATAGTTATAAGTGCAAGTAAACGAAGGACCCGGAGTGGAACTTAATACCCATTCCAATGAAAAATGAACTCCAATTTGTGACCCGTTATTAACTATTCCGATTTGACCAAATAACTGGAAATATTCGTGAAGAGCATCATTCACTGTGAATGCTACCGCATTGTGTATGCCCATATTGTTGATTGTGTCCCCGATTGCCCACTGAAAAACGCTACGAAATCCAGTAAAATTGTTTTCAGCAATTGGTCTCATGTTCACTCGATAATGCATGGGATATTTTTGATTTTCAGCTGTCTGCTCCTGCCGTAAGCCTTCTAAATTTTGCCCAGTAAAGGGATAGGAGAATGTTCCATTGTAGAGTAAAAATAATCCAAAAATGTACAGGAACCACGACTTTTGTAAGACTAACATTGTTTTAGACTGAAGTCTGTTAACATTGTGGGCTCTATTTATACAAAGTTCAACAACATTTGATTATTGATAACAATTGTTTATGGCGTTTACTTGAAAGCTAAAGCAATATAAAACAGTGATAATAATCAACAATTATACTTGGCAATTTCCAGATAGTGCAATTGATTTCTGAGTGGTCATTTTTCATAACAAGCCATAGCAAGTTTACATTAGTGTTTTAAATGTATTTTATTTATTAAACAACTTAAAAAATTTATAAAGAACTTTATGCCACACTTAGAATTCATTTGTCTTGTTCCATTGACAACTGGCGAGGGTCTTGATACAAAAAGAACGGTAACACTAACACTACGTTATGTTCATAAAAACAGTAATGATTAGGATAGATAACTGTTTGTCGCTAAACAATACTTAAATAAATTCTTTTTCATATCAATTCACTTCTCATTTCATTTAATAGTCGACGTTTATAACCACTTGAGAGTTTCTGGGTAACTAAACTTGTTTTTGATAAAATCTGAATGATTGTGGCTCATTAAACTTCTTAATCCTTTTCTCTAATAAATAAGTATTTCACATTTTATTCAGTTTATAGTTCGAAAGTCTACTGATTGACTTCCGATCAACATTCAAAATTCAATTTCAATTTTATTTTTCATTAATCAACATTTAATCATTACAATATTTATTTATAATAATTATTGTAATGAGCAGTGCTTAAATTTCGTTAATTATTCGTTAAACTTGTTCCATTGATTACTGTTGTGGGTCTAGATATGTAGACAACACTAGTCCAATCCGACAGTGCAATAGAGTTTATGGGTCCACACATTTTTGTCAAATTCAGCACACTGAGAACATAATGGCCTAGTTGCCTCTTCTCTTTGTTGTACGACTGTGGAAGATAATTGTATGTCGATATCTCGCTCGACAAGTCGCAGGTCTTATATTGATTCCAGATCCAGTAGTAGACGGGCATTAAATTTTTAAGATTGTTGTACAATTTGATTTCTCCAATGAGGAAACGCGGCAGAGTCGAATTTTTCATTTCGGAGAGTTTTGATTGCGGTTGTGAAATATATGCACTTATTGTATTATTGTTATTATTAATCTCAACATCAATGAAGTAGATTGCACTTGATATCAAACTATAGTTGGAATTGAAACAGGCCAGTCCGTCGCTCTTTAGGGGAAAGTTCTTTGAACAGTTGAATGTTGCTCCTAAATTTGCTGCCGATTCCAATGAAAAATTAATTCCAATTTGAGATCCGTTACTATATATTCCAATATCTCCCAATATTGGGTTATTTGGATTTGCCGCATTGACGACTGAGAATTGCATTCCGTTGTGAACACCAAAGTTGTTGATTGTTTTATTGCCGACTTTCCATTGGAAGGCGGTGCGGAATCCCGTAAAACCTTCCCTTTCCGCGAGGTGCACTTGGAAGCTTCGGTTGGATGTTAAATCTATAACTCCTCGCTCCTCTTTCAGATCCTTGGAATGAATCCCGTTTGGTCTCGAGATGACATAATCAGATGTTTTCTCCACTATTGAGTCCTTAGAGAACAATAAATTCGGCTCCGAAAGGACTCCATTCACAAGCAGGCAGAAACCAAGAAGGTAAATAAACTGTGAGACTTGTGGGACAACCATTTTGCTTAGACTGAAGAAACAGCAAATTGTCGGCACTCTTTTATAGCAACTTTATCAAATTGTATTTTATTTGATAAAGTTTTAATTCATTGGAATTGATTTCTTGTTTTTTATAAAGTCGGTGGTTTTTAAAATGATTATTCCTTATCTTAAGTTATTACTTGTTGATATGGTTGAGCGTACTTATATATGATTACTTGGAAAACAACCTATAATCGTGTACACGTGCGGTGGAAAAACTTAAATTCAACAGAAAAGTTAATGGTATTAACACTTGTTAATTCTTAAAGAGTCCTCTAACTTAAAGATAACAACGTTTATGTACCAATATTATTATTAATTCTGGGTATTAATGATTTCTAGAAATATTATAGCCAAATTAAGTTTTTTCCAAGAAATTATTAAATATCTAATAAAGTTGGTTAGGTTCCTATTCCACCTACCAAATTTCCTGTTAAAAGTATAATGCACGTGGCACGTTCAAATCACAAAATGATTCCTAAAACTAATTTATTTGCAAAGAAATCGGCTTTCAAATTTTTATAAGCTGTGTTTTCCAGAAAATTCAGTTTTTTTTATAATGTTAATGTTGATTGACTCCAGCCGAAGTCGAAGAAGGGAATATCGGGGGCTTGCTCCTGTGCCAACTCTTTGGCGATAATTAAACTTGGAACCAGGGATAATACAAAAATACCAATAAACAGTGGTAATTGTGAGACACCCATTGTATCAGACTGAATCAACCCAAAACTGTCTGTTCACTTTTATAGCAAATTTAGTAAAATATTTTATATTGATTAGGTTCACTTTTTATAAAATTCGTAGAAAAAAATCAGTTGACTTAACAAAATTTTTTCTTATCAACTCATATTTGTCAATTTATTGTGAAAATGTTATTTTATCAGTATCCAAACCATTTTAGATATTAGACAAATTATTATGACAATGATAATTCTTAATTAAAACTTAACAATTTTTTTATTATCGTATTTCATTTTTCAACATAATCAGTTATAGATTGCACTTATAGTCAAATTAGTTAAATGAATATTTTTGTAATTTCTTAGAAAGTAACCGAAAATGTTTCATTAAAAACTGGTGTGGGTCGAGATATAAATACAACTGTAGTCCAATCTGTCATAGCCAGGTTATTTAGTGGTCCACAAAGTTGGGCAACATATGTAACTGCGTTTGTAAAAATGCCTCTCTCCCTCTTTTGTTTGTTGTACAACTCTGGCAGGTAGTTGAATGTAGTAATGTCGCTTACGAAGTCACATGATTTGTAGGAATTTGAGATAGTGTAGCTGGTAGGACTCAAATTCGATAGATTTGCCCTCCATGTGATTTCTCCTAATTGGTTACGCTTTAAGTTCGGATTACTTATATCCGAGAGATTTGCTTGAGGTGCTGAAATGTATCCAGTCAACTTATTTTGATTGATTTCCACATCGAGGAAGTAGACTGCGTTCGATATAAGGCTTATGTTCGAATATATTGAGAAATTGAATGATCCATATTCCGATACAGTGTCCAGTAACAGTTGGAATACAATTCCTGACCCGTTACTATAAATTCCAATATCACCAAGAAGTTGCGAGTTTAAGGAGTCCTTGACAGTAAATTCCATAGAGTTTTGTATGCCAGTATTGTTAATAGATTCTCCGACTGTCCATTGGAAAACGCTACGAAATCCGGTAAATCCATCTTGCTTAAAAAGGTTTACAGAATAAAGTTCAGGATATTTTGAATTGCTAGTTGCTCGCTCTTGAATCAGATTCTTGGAGCGAATCAATTCGGGATTTTCGACGACGTAGCCAGGAGACTGCTCCACAGCGATATCCTCCGAAAGGATAGGACTTGGCATCGAAAAGACGCCATTGAAGAGTAGAATGAAGCCAATAAGGTAAATAAACTGCGACATTTGTGAGGCACCCATCGTTTAAGACTGAATAAACAGCGAATTGTCGACACGATTTTATAGCAATTTCATTATCAATTTTGAAACTTTTTGCGATAAAGTTAATTGGAATACATTTTAACAACTAAATCGGTGGTTTTTTAAAGATTATTTCTAATCTAAGGGTTTTATTTTTATTTAAACGTAATTACTTCGATTTGTTAGTCTAATCAAAATAAAAATATGTTTTTCTGTCGTACTTGAAACGGTGTTTTTCAAAGGATATGTTATTTTTTAATGAACTTGGCTATTTTAAATAATGCAGCTGGAAAATCTTTAGTCTTGCCATAAACAATGTTCGAACGTTCCAAATAACTTATGTGTGTTATTAGTTTGTTATCTAAGAACTACACAAATTCTCCGAAGACGCTTATCGTCGCGACACCTGATGTTCGTAATCTACGAATCAGTAAGAAATTCTGGTGGCTATTATGTCAACTATAACAGACAGGTGATAAATTCGATTTATAATTTATTTTTGTTTAAATTAAGCATACATTTTAGTTAATACATTGATTTGATTATAGGTGATCACATATTTCATTGCTCGATTATACTAAGGAATTTGTTGATAATTTTTTACTGTGAATAATTGGTTGGGATTTTGATATATAAACAGCAATTTCAGAATTAGTGTTTTGTATTCGAACATTATCTTTAAAAAATACAGTATTTTGAAGACCGCATACCTTCTTCGACCCTGTCACATCTCTTAATTCGGTAATTTCCCTTTTGGTTTTGTTGTACACATGAGGAGCAAAGTTAGAAGTGACAACTTCACTCAATAAGTCGCATGTTGTGAAGTTGTTTGAAAGCCAATATTCGGTGGGTCTCAAATATGATAGATCGTTGAACCATTTTAATTCGCTAATCAGATGACGCATTACGTAGGGATCGTCCATATCGTTAAAGTTTAGTTGGGGCTCTGAGATATATCCACGGATGTTTTTATTTCGGATTTCGACGTCCAGAAAATATATTGCCTTGGATATTAGACTATAGTTGGATTTAAAACATGTGTGACTTTCGGCCCAAAATGGAAAATTATTTGAGCAATCAAATGTTGGGCCAGCGGAAGAATTTGCTACTGAACTGAGCGAAAAATGAACTCCAACTTGCGATACGTTACTGTATATTCCGATTTGTCCAAATAGTAAAGAACTAAGGTTTGCGGAATCTGTGACCTGGAATTTCAATGAGTTATGTAGGCTTGTCATATCGATTGTTTCTCCAAATGTCCATTGGAAGGCGCTCCGGAATCCAGTTATGTTCAAATCTGAGTTGTATGCCATTCGGATAGGAACAGAAAAATGTTCCTGCATCACATTTTGGAAATAAACACAATTGGTCTTAATGAAGACGCAACTTAATAGTTGGAGAACACTAAGTGTGTACAAAAACAACTTCCTCTCCGAACCGCTCATAGTTGTAGACTGGAACTGAATTTACATTGTCTGTCTGCTTTATATCAAGTGGAGCAAGTTATTATTAAATTATTTATAAGGTTTATTTATGGGAACAGAAAAGATAAAATTGAGCTTCAATTGTTATCTTGATCTCAATTTGACAGGCGTACTTCAAATGATGGTGAAAACTTCAGTCGTGTCTGCTTTCATATCTATGGCAATATATTTGAACCAAAGAGACAGCATAATATAGTACAGGGTATGGCTTGATCATTTAACTGTCAACCATTTAATAGATCTGACTTGCCAATTCAAGTTAGTAAATTAATTGATGAGTGAGTGACTTATCATACATGTTGATTCCCAAGGTTATAAGGGGTGTACTGTGACACATTAAGACACTCTGTAATCATGTGAACAACAAAAATTCTCTGCCCAGTAAAGATTAGAAAAAAATCATTTTTTTAAAGCATATTAACGTATATATTTCACATTAAATTCAGTAATTTGATTAGTTACTTTTATTAAGAAATGTAGTGAAAAGTACTTGAGGTGTTCAAAGAATTTGGAGCAAAGACTTTGATTAGTTGATAGCTGGTAGTGGTCTTGAAATATAAACGGCAATCGAATCCTTGAAACTAGTCGATGTGATAGTATTTTGTGGTCCGCATAGTCTGTACAATTTTGTAAGACTCCCATTAAATGTGGCTTTTTGTCTTGCCAATTTATTGTAGAGTTCTGGGCCAAAGTTAAAAGTTGAAATCTCACTTATGTTATTGCATGATGATCCAAAATAGTTGAAGAGCCAGTAGTGTTTAGGGCTTAAATTTGTAAGTTCATTTATCCAGTTAATTTCCCCAATCAGATAACGCGGCAAGTAGGGATCGTCTATGTCATTGAAATTCCTTAGAGGATCTGAAATGAATCCACGTATTGTTTTTCCACGAATTTCTACATCCAAAAAGTAGATTCCATTCGATATAAGCGTGTAATTGGAATTAAAACAATTAAACATATCTTTGTAGTAGGGAAAATCGTACGAACAGGTGAATAATGGACCAGCTGAAGAACTAATTGCAGATTCAAAGGAAAAATGAACTCCAATTTGCGAACCATTGTTATAGATTCCAATTTGACCAAATAACTTGTTTGTTATATTTATGACTTCGTTAACTTCGAACTCCAAAGTGTTATGTAAGCCAAAATTGTCCACAGTATTATTCCCAATTGTCCATTGAAACACGCTTCGAAATCCAATAAAGTTATGTTTTGGGATTTGAGCAATCGTTACACGATATTGTTCCGGATATATAGAACCTCCAACTGCCGGTACATCATCCGCAAACCCAGCGTAGAAAAGTAAGCAAAACCCATAAAGGGAAATGAGAAATCTCGTGTGTTCTGAAGACCTCATCGCTATGAACTGAACTGAATATCGTATTGTCTTTCAGGTTTTTTACAATGACTGTTAATATGAATGATAAGATAAATTAATGGGAATAAATCATCAAACAGACTGACAACGTTACGATTTAACTCTCAAAATTATGACAGTTCTAAAGCGCTTCATACAGAGTGTTTACAAATCTATGCCATAAACACTTCAATGGTTATCACAACTTGTGCTAAAAGCCTCGAGTGAATAAAATAAATATTGATTCAATTTTATAGAGCTGTAGAATACAAAATTTATTTTTAGAATATAATTTAGCCTTTGGGGAAAGCTCTTTAGTTTTCCCTCAGTAAACTTACGGTTCAACGTCAAGTTCAGGTAGCAAAGTTCAAGTCATAACTCGCAATTTAACTCCCTGATCATCATCATCTACATCATTATGGACAACTGTTGCATTGGTTGAGAAGAGTCGAAAAGCGTTGCACTAAATCAAGCCCACATACTAGTATGGAAGACTACGAATAACTGGGTAGCACAGTAGCCAAATAGAGTGAGATAGAGATAGAAGGAGAGGGATGGTACAGTAGCCAAGATGGAAGATGCTGAGTCAACGTCAGCAAATGGCATCAACAGCATCATCATTAAAGCCTGGCCAAGATAAACACACGCCAAGGCGAAGCCCGAACATGTGTTGCCTGTCGAAGTACCAGCGAAGCGGGTCCAAAGCGAAGAGACCCACAGGTTGCTTCCTATTCATAATACCCTGTAGCTGGGGATTAAGTTGGATGTTATATACTATTAGGAAGGTCGAATATAGGTAAGCTCTAAGGCAATGGGAATACAGTTTTAGAAGATTTGTACATTTAAATGTTTAACAAATAGCTAATAAATTATTTATTGCTTTTTAAACAGAATGACTCCAGGAATACCTCGTAAATGTAGTTTCCTTTGAAAGAAGACATTCGTTTTAAACAAATGTTAAGATTATTATAGAATATCTTTTTACAGGGTATCTAGTTGGGAACCAGCTTTCAATTTGATTTTGCTAAACTTGCTTTGCAGTTTTTCATCTGTTATTTCAAAAAGTAGCAAAAAGTAGCAAAGGTGCACATAAATTTTAAATATCGCGACTTTGGGCTTAAGAAGATGGCCCGGAACAATGGTTTAGCCGCTAAACCATATTTGGCAAACGCTTCGGACAACGGGGAACTCGGGCAACTTAGGCAAGTTGGGCATCTTGGGGGTCCACTCTCTGTGTGTAATGCAGTTTTTACTCTTTTTTATTGACCCTCCAGAATTGAAAGACGGACAGACGTGAATTGAGGAGCTGGGCCTCATTAGGTCTTATGGCCAGCTGCCTGACTGGATAGGAAGCTGCATCGCTGCGTATGAGTAATGTGTATGTGAATAAGTATACATGTGTATGTGTGTGCTCGATTTACACGCCTGAAAGGATTAATTCGTTACCAATTTGTTATAATATGCAGGTATAGCGATAAATCTATTAATTAAGCCGACGGTTGTTGTGATACTTCAAATATACTTTATTTGGGAAAACGTCAAGGGGTATGAGTGTGAGTGTGTGTGTTTTGAGTGTATACACTTGGAGATTTCGCAGTTGAAAAATTACAACGCTTTTTTACAAATTCGCTGCGCTTACTTTGGGCAGCTGTGTAGCTGTGTAGCTGTGTTGCTGTGTGTGTATGCGTGTATGTGTGTGTGCATTGGCTGTGTGTAAATTTGTTGAAATTTAAGACTGTGGGTGGTCTCAAAGTGGAAATGAGCCAAAGACTGCGGCAAATATAACAATTTTATGAATCAACATTAACTATTGATACTCTGTAATAATTTCTTCAATGGGTATACTCGATTGATACGTTATTTATAACTGAATAATTTATTTAGCAAAAATTTGAATAAATCAAAAGTATAATAAAATCAGAAAACGCATAAAACGCAAGTATCATTAAGTCGAGCAACACCTAAACAAGCGTTTGCTCATAATAAACCAATTGAGTTAAACAACAACAATAATAACAACTGCGAACTACTGTGCATACTGGTGAGTATAAATTTGCCAAATTAAAAAGCGAGTGCAGCCAAAGAAGTCGGCGGGACAACAGAGCCACCCACCGGACGGATGGATGAATGACGCAACAGGGGCGCCAAACTGCAGCTCCAGCTTCAACTCCGACTTCGAAAAAAAGTGAGGAAAGAGGAGAAGGTGGGGATAAGACGGACATCGTCTATAAATAAAGCCAGTGCCAGAGTAAATCAAAACAACAAGCACGAAACTGGGAACATGTGGTGCTGTGCAAAGAGTTGGAGTTGCAGTTTGCAGTTTGTTGTTTTGCAGTTTTGAGTTTCCAGTTGAAGTTGAAGTTGGCAGCTTTGGCGCTAGACGAGGATCAAGTGGTAGCCGACTCTGGGTGTGGTCGACAGGGCGGTCCAGAATGTGATATGGGCGTCAAATGATTTCCAAAGCTCTTTAGTTCTCTTGTTCTTTGGTTTTTGGATTTGTCATCCCCCAAGCGTCGATCACATAAATATTATTACGCATTTGCCAGCTGAGTTGGGCCTGAAGTGGGCACAACTGCAACAAAAAACGACAACTTGCTGCCCTCAGACAATGCGATCGTAATGTGTACACTGTACAGTGAAACCTTTTTGTGCTTTGATCTGTGCGCCGCTTGTCAACATCTTATTCCCCGATATTGTCATGATTGACTTTCCTTGCTGCTGCTTGAAGCTACAGCTTCATCTCTTAAATTTGTTATTAATTATTGCTGTTCTTGAATTTCTTAAATACTTTGATTAGGAATCAAAAGTGTCTCGTTTCTTTCCTCTCTCGATCTATCATTGTTCCACTTAAAAGATGTCGTTCCTCTAACTCACAGTCTCAATATCTTGTTGCTCTCACGCCTGATGTCAAAATTGAACAATGTTAGTGCATCAGAAACAACAAAAACAGCTAAAACAACAACATTAAATACTTTTAGCGGTAAAAGTGTCTTAAAATGTAGGTAAGTAATTGAAATTTATTGTGGCAAGATGTTTGTGGCATAGTAGTAGTCGTAGAGACCACATTGATTTTGTTTGATGTTAGGAGAATGTTGCCGCGAATGTTGCAAGTTGTTCGTTGCAACGTTGCAGCCTGAATGGATTATGTTAGTGGAGCAATCAATCGGCTATATAAGGCAGGCCAAAAACTGAAGAAAACACTTAGCGTGCCAGACAATTTCATTTGGCCTTATACATGACCAAAATCAGTTTGAAACTAGAAGAAGTTTATGCCCCATCCTGGGAAGCAATTTTAGCTGAAGGTGTTGATATGGAGGCGTCGCATCGTCAATATCTTCTTCTTCTTCTTTTTGTATGGGAAATGGGATGAGAAAAGACTTTTTGATATGGGGGCTAACTTAGCCTTGGTCCAAAAAAGCAGACGTTAACTGTACACTTTGAGACCAATTTTGGTAGCCTGATTTGTCACGATGTTTTTTCTTTCTTTGTGTTTTCTTCATAGGTTTTTTTTCGGATTTTTTTAGCAAAAATAAGAAAAAAACTGGGAAGACAAACAAATTGGTCTGTAGTTGAAAATTGACAAGAATTTCGTGACTTTGTCACCTTCTTTTTTGCTCTGTTGCAGCAGTTGGCACAAAGAGATACTGCAACGCCCTCGAATGAACCACCAGTAACAGCAACAACATCAGCAAGAACAACAACAGTAACAACAAAAACAACTCTCTGCTTTCCTGCTCGTTAAAGTGGCAGGCAGCGCGTGCGCATTGAAGTTGACTTAAACTTCAATTCCTTAAGCTTCGGGGTCCAGCATTACCCAAAATTCAAAATCTCAGCTTGCCGATTGGTAAAAGCCCCCTTCTACCAACCCTCCTCCCACCTCTTGTTTGGTTGTCCCTTTTGGTAGTAACTCCTCCCCGTATTGGCCCACAACTAACCACTTCATCATCGGGCTGCATTTGGGCTGCATTCTAAAGTCAACTGAACTCAACTTAAAGGCAAAGCGACTCCAAGTTGCAAACTCTTGTCAGATTTATTTGTTTCCTTTGCTCTTTCTCTGCCAGCGACTTTTGGCCAGATATGCAAACTGGCCCAAGAGCATTGGGTTTAATCACTAAGTTAAGGCCTTAAAAATTGTTGACAAAGTCTATAAAAAATAAATATTCTTTTTAAGATACAAATTTTATATATATAAAATATAAATATTATATATATTAATATTTTTCTAAAAATCTAAATTTTTTAAATAACATTTAATAACATTAAATAAAATTTAATATCGTTTATTTTAGTGTATTCTGGTTTCGACTTGCCTGACTTTTGTCTGGCGTCTCATTTATTTCATTGGTTTGTTGACTGCAGTTGTTGCTGTTGGTTTTACTGTACCTGTAACCTTTTGCACTTGGTACCCTTTTCGTATTTTTATTTTGTTTGAATTTAATGATTGTTTTTTTTTTTACATTTTGTTTTTTTTTTGTGCCCTGACAGTTACAAGGAGCTGCGACATCGAAAAAAAGCATCAGGATGGCGACAATTTTCAATGTTTGTTGTTTTTTAAGACCCCGCATTTAACAAATTAGAAGGGTCTATGTGGTTTATCAGAAAAAAGAGAGACAACGGAATCTAGAACAACGCTATTTGCAGTTTACCTCTGTATGCATTACTGAGATGAAAATAGTTTTGAATTTTTGATACTCCCCCATCCAAACATTTTAGTAAGACCTATATTGTTATTTGAAACAAAATGCAGGGTCTATTACAGTCGATTCGGTCGACAGTAGACTAATTCGACAGTAGTTTTCTTGGTTTCTGTTGAGTCCGTTTAAGGGAGTTAACGCTGTAGATGGAGCAGCCATCAGGTGGGAACGCCCCTAGAAAACATTTGTTGGAATATCATTTGAGAAATTGACTTTATTCCTCATTTCCATGCAATTGTTATGGCTTTAAAGCGGCTTGATAACTTGGTCAATGCGCACAAATTGACCAAATTGAGAGTATGATGAGGAGACTATGAAGGGGAAGGGAATAGGAGGTGAGCACAAAGTTCGTGTCGAGCTGCCTAAACAGTGACACCAACAACTACTACACCAACAATGCAATAGTTGCCTCTGCTTTGTGGGTCAACAGACCAAAACATTAAGAATCTGTTACCTCTCTCCCCACCCCCTTTGACTTTATTCATTTTGGCATTATGAGTTGACATTAGAGAGAACATGGCCGAGGCACAACTTGTGCATCGCATCGACAATGCCATCGCCCTAGACTGACCCCATTGTGCCTTGTTCTATGTTGCCTTCTTCTTGTTATAGTTGTTGTTCTTGTTGTCGATGCTCCTCTTTGGCTTTTGGCCAATTTGCTGCAATTGCAATTCGATGCTGCCTCCAAGTGTGCCACTTAGCAGAGTTCGATTTGGCCAAAGGCAACCAGCAACTAGCAACCGTTGCAATTCTTGCAACCATGCCAACTGTTGCAAGTTGCAAACAACCAACTACCAACAACAAACAGTTCAAGTCAATATTTGAGCAAAATGTGCGAAATGAGGTTATGTGATGCAATCTGTGTGAACTTGTAACACGCTTATGAGTGTCTCTTTCTCTCTTTTCTCATCTCTAGAGTTGTGGCAGAGCAAAAATGGGTTACAATTGCATTTGTATTCAGAGCCAGACGCGAATGGGGTAGCAATAAGGTCAGCCAAATCAACAAATTGCACTATATATGTTATAGATTGGGGATAAACTATAATGAACTCAGGGCACTACGTCTTGGATATTGTTATATGGAGTTCAAAAAAAATACAAATAAAAATGGATTTACTGGAAAACTATTGAAAACCAAAAAGTCTTATTTAAAATGTTTAAAATGTGGTAATTATTTTCGGTAAGAGAGACTGATCACCTCTCTAAATTTACTATCATTGCATTCTATAATCAAAACAGAGTTATCGAATCTTAAAAACAACTTTCCACTCATTATGAATGCCAGGTAAATTGACAGTTTTCCCTTTGAGGCCATGTTGTCAATGGGGATCATCAGTGCATCTCAAATCTCAATTAAAGCTTTCCATTTTGCTATCTGCCTAATCGTTAAACAAAATGCACATATTGCACGGTTATTGCCAGACTTATATGATATCAATAAGGTATAAAGTTGGCTAAGAAGCATGAAGCTTGGAGCGTGGAAAGCCCATTAACAGATCTTGACGAGCAGATGCGAAAAATGTGTAAGAGAGAGAGAGAGAGAGAGAGGTGGAGGGGGAACAGAAGGAGAAGAGATAGGACGTGTAGTGCTGTGGAGTTTTTTGTTTTGGGGCTTTGGGTTTGGTTTAGCTACATATGTCAACACCATGAACTTGATACGCTAGACTGTTGCCGGTTTGCCAGTTTGGCTATTTGCAAAAGTTGGCTAAAAGCATTTTGTATTCTAATTAGATTGTCAACGGCACGACAACAACCTCATTTTGTCTGTCTCACATACCGACGAGATTTGCATTAGCGCCAACTTGGTTTTGGCTTTTTTTCGGATTTTTTTTTTGGACAAAAATCTGCATAGAGGTTGGCTTGGCTTTGAGGGCAGGTTTGAAGTTCATTAACATGCACAGGTTAATTACCATTGTTGTTGCTGTTGCTGTATTGCAGCAAGGAAATGAGCCATTTGAACAAAAACCAAAAAAAAAGGAAGCTCAGAGCGCCGCAGTAGCCAAAGCGACGATAAAAAGGCTAAAAGCATACATAAAAAAGAAGGAAAAACGACAAACAAAAGACACATGTAAAGTGTATGTCTGTGTGTTAGTTTTGTCCTCGTGTGTGTGTAGTGGGGGAGAGAGTAGGGGATCTGTGACAAATGCCCATGAAGTTGAACGTGCTTTTTGTCTGCCTGCTACATGCAAAATGTTGCACTGATAAGCCGACAACGGTGGCAAAGCCAATGCCACTGAAGTCATCCCGTTTGCCGCAGCAGCAGCAAAGAAACAAAACAGCGGTAAATGAGCAGCAAGCAGCAGTAGCAACAGCAGCCGCAGCAGGCTGTGGAGACACCATGAGGCACGATCATTAAAACAAAAGCGGCGACAAAAGCCGCAGACCAGAGTCAGAGTTAGAGTTCCAGTAACAACAACAAAACAACAACAAACCATCACTGACAAGCCATGACCAAAGAGCCAACAGTTGTCCACAGTTTGCCTACTGGTTGCAAGTTGCAAGTTGCAAGTTTGCTCCTTTCTGGTGTTGGATTGCCTTAAACGATCCGCGTGAATAACTAATTTCAATGGAAGCTGCTTGCTGCCTGCACACGCGCGCCTCTAAACATTTATCACCCACCATCACAGTAAGAAGTAGCGGAAAGGAGGAGCAAGTAGAAGCTCATTGGACTAGACACCCCACACCCCTTACCATTACCTCCTCCTATCAGCCAATAGACAATGCAACAGTTTTTACAGAAATACTAAAAAAAAAATGGTTACTACACCTAAAATGGAGTGCGTAGGACAGGTAACGCATGGAAGACTGTACTTCTAATGAGCAGACCTAAAAGACTAGAAGCTTCTTAAAAAAACACCAGAAACAAGAATACAAAACATTGTTAAGAAAGTCCACAAGCTGTTTAAAACCTACATCAAATTGTAACTCATTAGAATACAAGATATTGATCAATAGATTTCAGATAAAAGATAATTTTAAAAGCAATAATTTACCTAGTTTAGCATTAAACTTTTATACTAACTAAGATATGGAATCTATTCGATCCTTATCAAGTTTTTTACATTTCTGCTTACGCTCAAAACGCTTTTCACCATTGTTTTATGCACTTGTTAAAATGATCAACTGCAGTTATCATTTTTAACAATAATTGTTAAACAACAGTAACTGATCAACACTCAGGCAAACCTCAATGATCATGTAGCCGCCCTTTTGAGTATGTCGGGTAAAGTAAACTCATAACCTATTGCCTCGTTTGGCTTAACTGGGCCCACTCTCGAGTCAGACATGTTACCAGGAACCCCTCACAGCACGTGCAGCAGCGAGAGAGATAGCTGCCAAGAGACAAAAGACTGGAGAGAAAAGACTGCAGACAGTACAGACAAGCACACACATCAAGCTAATTAAGCATACTTCAATAAAATAAAAATGTTAAAAACAAAAAAAAAGAGCCTACCCACAAAGCATTATAGAAAACGTGGGCTGGAGTTGGAGTTGGAGCACCCACAGAGCATGGCACGCGATAATCAATCAAATGCCATTAAAACCAAACGTTTTTCAAACCAAGTTTTCTAAAAGGCCAATAAGTAAAGAAAATAGAGACAATGAATCAAAGTAGAAAGCATTTCATCAGAAGTACGTACATACGAGCTAAACGTGGCCCAAAGGAGTGGCAAAAAAAATCATCTACGCACACACAAGACAAGTTAAAGATCAAAATCGAGAAACTTACAATAAGCTACATAAGAGCGAGAAAGGTAGAGAAAAAGAGAGAGAGAGTGAGGGAGGGAGTATGAGACAAAAACAGAGGAAAACAACACAACAAGATCAATAAGAGCACGACGATGGCCAAAACGAACAGTTGCAGTTGCAGATGATTGACGGAATTAGAATATGAAATCGTGCGGGCGTCTCCCTCCCCTCCTATCTCCGCTCTTCCCTCTCTCTCTCTCTCTCTCTCTCTCTGTGATGTACCCCACAGTATACCCTTTCGATATTATTAAATGACCTAGTTGAGGCCTTGAGAGTGAAAAGTGAAGGCGTTGCACAGTCTTGAAGAATGTCGCAACAGTTTACAAACAAACGGAATCTAAAGACTTTACTCAAAGACTTTTGGCAAATGCAAATTTTTTGTTGCACTGTGAAAAGTCGCTTGCAACTTTCTAAATGAAATTCCAATCACTAGCAGGCAGTTATCTCGCTCACTCGCCATCCCCGTCTCCTTTTCGCTTGCTCGCTCTGCATGTGTGTGGAAAATTAAAGAAATAATTTCAAGCGAAAATATACAAATTGATTGTCACTTGGCAGGCAAAGTGAAGTTTTTTGACTTCTTATTTTGTTGTTGTTGTTGAAACTAAATCAAAGCGCTGACACAGTATAAAGCACCTTTCTCTTAGCCATGGCTAATACGTAGATATTTTAGCATAGCTAAGCATTTCGCTGCCTCCTCTTTCCTCTCAGAGCCACCCTATTCTTGATCGACTGATCGGCATTGGGCTCAGCTCAAGTCAAACTGGGCTCAATTAGAGACGCGTCCACAAGAAATTTCTGTGAGCACTTTTATTGTCGCCAGTGTCAGTTTGTGGCGTCTTCAATTGCCTTGAGGCATTGCATTTCGTCGCGACGCCTTTTGTCACAAAAAAAAAAAAACGAAGAAAAAATAAAATGCTTGCCTCCAAATTGTGATCAGCCGCGTAATTGTCTTTGACAAGTTACGCTGCCTGCGATTCAACTTGTTGGCATTTTGTTTGACTTGGATTAAGTTTAAGTGCAGGGCTTAAAATTCCTAGCATGCCCGACTAAACGTTCATCGCTGTTGCCAAGGTTCTATCTTACCTATCTTTCTGTCTCCTTCTGGCTCTTCAAACTGCCAGTAAAGTTTGCTAAATGTGGCAATTACCTGTTTTTAATAAGCCGAAAAGTATGCTCAATAATTGTCTTGCCAACGCCAAAAATAATCTAATAAAAGTAACAGTTAAAAAGTACATGACTTGCCTGAATTGCTTATTCAATTTAACTTTATGCTTTGACAATTTTTAACAATTAATTAGAGGACTTTTAAAAATTTAATAAATTAATATATTTTTACTTGAGGTAGATTAGATTGTTATAGGCTTAGATTAAAAAGGTTTATTTCGATTTGACCATTTTTTCCCATTTGACAAAATTTTTTTTGGCGTTGCATGTTGGACATGTAAATAAAATGATTTTATTGTTGTCCAAAAAGTCAACTGTGCAGACTTTGGGGAAAACTCCTCGTTCAGTCACTTCATCATGTCCCTCATGCCTAAAACAGCAGCGCCCCAAAGTGCTCTCCTCTGCACATTTTGACCAAATATTAGCACACAATTCGATTTTGCATGCGATGTTGGCAGGTTGTAAATTTTTACGAGTACAAGTGGCGAGTTTTCCCTGATATTTGCGCCCCCCGTAGCCGCTCTCTTGTTTGTGGTCATGACCATTGACAGCTGCAAGCTGGCAAGCAGGCGATTTGGCTTTTCAGCTTTCACCTGTTGTTTGAGTTATGCAAAATCTACTGTCAAATTAAAGCTGATTTATATGTGGTCTATAATGTTTGTAGTACCTATTCAATATATTTAAGCTGGTAAAATTTTGACCTTTTTGTAACAAGTTTTAAAAGTTTCGATAAAAAGAATCATTTATTGTCAAAGGTTAAGTACATTATTTCCTTAGCACCTGCCGTTAGACGTAGCACTAAATAATTGATGCTCCCTTAGTGTGTTGAAAAATAGAAAGTTTAGATGACAAAATGAGCTTTTGATGGCACTAAAATAAATGTCTTACATGGGGAAGTGGGAAAGTGTGGCTGAAACACAGCTTTTGTTTTAAGAAAACCCTATTAGGTTTTCCTCTTTCTTTCTAACTATCATTCAGTCTCACTCACACTCAGACATTGGTAAAGACTTTTGACTAAAAGCATTTCTTCATAGAGCACTACATGACAAGCAATTTGTTGCAGTTGTCGTTGTTGTTGTTGTTGCTGAAGGGGCTTACATTGGTTTTTGAGCATGTGTGTTTAGATATCATGAAATTTCCATTAAGTCACTTCACTTTCACTACCGTAACGCATTCCTAGAATTCCATTTGATGTCGATATTTAAAGAATTACATTCGAAATCCTTTGTTTTCAATTAATTTCAAGCAAGCTCTATAGTTTTGTAACTTATATTGATTGAGCAGAAAGGATGTTCGAGACTTTGGCACTACGACCGCGTTAATCCAAAACTGATACATAGTACAGTAATTATGCAGGCCAACATAGTGTACTGTCTTTCGTATGAAGAGTGTACTGTCGAAGCTGGTGGAGTATGTGAGACGTCTCTTTGGCACATCCATTGCGACTGTTCCTGCTTTTGTTTTGTTGTTGAACCTATCTAAGAGTTGTTATTTAAATTCCCAATTCTAATGGGATTAAACCATTTACCGAATCGTTTCATGGAGCATTTCAAATCCTTCTCAATGCTTGGTATTTCCATTAGACTCTCTAGTTTGTGCGATGTGTTGCGATCTAATCGATGAACAGTTCTTGAAATCTTTTTAGGCTTTCTTGATTTCATGCGAATGTCATTGTTATTTCTTAATCCGATTTTTTGTTCTGATTCTGCTTTTTGATGTCTCTTTGTGAAGCTTATTTGGCTTCTTCTTAGCTTTTCTGCAATTTTCTGTGTTGTGCTATTATAGCGATGACCGCCAGGGGGCGTTTGATACTCGAACTGCTCATTGTCCAGCATATCCTGTATCAATTGTGGAGTTAATGTTATCAATCGTTGATTGGGATTTCGTAAGCTTTCTTTGGGCAGCATAATCACAATAATTTTGAGTAATATTCATTTGAAATTCGAAAAAAGCACAAACAGACACAAAAATCAGCGCCTCAATTCGGGTATATATTGGTTAGCAAAGAAGTGAAAGCAAAGAAAATATACCGATTCCTTTGGAGTCTTCGCAGACTTCAAACTTTGAGAATTGGATCAGGTTAGTCTCGATAGTATAGTCAAAATTGTCGATTAACCAGTAATATTTTCAATTACACTTCAATCATGCTCATTATCAAGAAGTTTTGCTTTTGTTTACCCCTACGAGTAGGTTGCTTCATCGTTAGCTATATTCTTGTTTTGGCTAGTTTTCTAGAAGTCTTGTATATCATGAACTATACGACATATTGCAGGCGTCTAAGAAAACTATGGTATCTGCAGTGTCAGATCAACATAATTGCTGGTGTGTTGCTCATGGCAGCCTCGTATAATGTGAGTTTTTAACAAAATAACTTAAGAAATGTTATTAATCTTAATATAAAAAAATTAAAACAATTTAACAGCCAGATAGTTTATCGTTTTTACTCCCTGTGCAAATTGTTGTGAAGCTTGCTGGCTTAATTATTAAATTGATATTTTACTTGCTTTTGGCTAGCGACACGGATTTGAGCGTTATAACGATTGTATATTCATTTTTAACAATAATACGTAAGTTTGTCTAAGACAAGTGATTTTTTTTTTGGAAATTAATTAAAGTTTTTATTAGTTACCGGCTATTGTGTGCTCGTGGTTTATTCCTATTTCCAGAAGTGGGATCAACAAATGTAATTGAATTGGATCATTTGCTTTTTATCTTGATGAAATAGAAAAAACGGTAGTGGGTTTTTGCCGCTTTTAGCCGCATCGTCTAACGTTCGACTTAATCACAGCGTGTAGCATTTTGCGCCGTGATTAAACGCAAATTTATTAGCCAAATGTTGCGCAATTGGTCGCCCAAAACCAAATTTAGCACATAAATTGTCTCAAGCCAGTGCCAATTGTCGCCAGGCTCTGCATTGGCCAGTATACGACATCAGCATCAGCATCAGAGCTCCAATTTCAATTTCAACTTCGGCTTCAGCTTTAGCTTTAGATTTTAAGTTGACTTGGGCTTAATTATCGTCACACCGTTGCGCTACATGCGTGCTAATTGACTGTGGCCAGTGACCAACTGACCAACTGAGCTGGCGACGCGGACATGGACTTGGACATGAACGTGGACATGGACATGGATGTGGACGTGGACGCCACGTCCTGCTATGATAACAACAACGCGATGACAAACGCACGCTGTGCATAAATGAAATTATGTTGCAATCTGCAATTGTCACTAGAGCTGCAACGAATTGTGCGCTTCAAAACGTGTCACGAACTATTTCAATATAAATATATTTATTGAAATAGGTAAAGTGAACCAAACAGTTCAAAATTAAAATTTAAAATTAACGAATAACTGTATTTATTAGGCGTTAATGAACTTTTCAAAGAAGATAATAAGAACAAATCATACTAGAATTAAACAAATATATTTATTTGATTTAGAAAATTTAATAATATAAAAAATGTTCATGATTTTAATATGTTTGTGTACTAGGAGCTGTGCGTGGCGTGACACGCCTGTATTACTTCCATCTCTAGTGTTTAGTGTTCAATGATCGCTGCTCAAGTGCTCGTTGGTTCGCCATTGATCAGTGATCTCGGGGCTTAATTAATTTCGTTGATAAATTGAAAGTGCGCCTTGGATTAATCTTATTTTGTTCACTCTTTTTTTATTTTTTACTTAATGTTTATTCGTTTTGGCTGTGCAAAAGTTTGAGAAGTTGGTGCATTGGGGAACCTTTTTCAGCATTCGGTAGTATATTTAGGGCGTTGCCAGTGCCAACCCTTTGGCCGATTACTCTTAATCAAAGCATTCGAATCGTTTCGATTATTGCCAAAAGTTATGACTGACCGAAGGGTAAAATCCGTAAATTCAACTGTAATAACAGTTACAATTACAATGCGAATGGAACCAATTAATTATTCGCTTAATATACGCAGTGCGTACAGTAACTTGATTCTTTATATTTCCATTAGTAATGTACAATAAATATATGTATTTCTTTTAATTTGTTTAATAAATTACACTGTTTCTAGAGATATTTTGTATGTGTTCAATCTCTGCCTCAAAAAGTACCAAAAGCAGTTAAATCTTATATAAAAACTCGTATTTTTTTTAAACCAAGCGTGTTTTCGAACACTGTTAACACTGTAAAACTTAGTCAAGTTAGTTTAGTAAAAATTCTCGATAAGCAAGTTATTTTTTTATTTTCCTTCATATATTTTATTTTGATTTCACATTTTTAAATAATGATCATTTTTAAGAAATGCTGCTTTTGCATTTCTTTGCAAATGGGTTGCCTTATCGTTGGCTATTATATGATAATAGGCGGCTTCTGTGATATAGCATATTCAATTGCACTGAACAAAATTTGTCAACCCCTACGAATAATTTGGCTTATAAAAAATCAGTTCACTATTCTTGCAGGCGTTTTACTTCTAGCAACATCCCACAATGTGAGTTACTCGAATAATCAAATTATAGATTAATTTATTTAAAATATGTTCATTAAATAGCCGGACCACTTGGCATTTTTACTGCCTATACAAATGCTTGTGAAACTCTTGGCCCTAATTTTTGAGCTGTCATGTTATTTGGTACTGGCCAGTATTGGCAGTTTGAGTTTGCCGTGGATATTTATATCTGCCTACTCAGTTCTTGGTAAATAAAAGTCTAACAATTATTTCTGACTTAATCGAAACAAATTTATATAAAGCCTCGATTTACTGTCTGCTCGTGATTCACTCATTTTTTCAAAAGTTGGATCAGCGATTAGAATTCTAGTACAATATCGAGCGGAAGTATATAATAATACATAATATGTATCGTCAATTTATATGTACATATATATATATATATATTTTGTATATTTATAATAAATTTTGGACATTTCCTAACCAATTGTAGAATATTTTTTTTATCATCATATTCATATAAAATAACATTAATCAAAGTTGAATAAATTATTTAATCAATAATATTCAAAAATTCTTGTGACAATATTAAGTGTTGATATTGATGAGTTGTCAATATTTATATTTATTGTTTAATCGCCTTATCCAAAAATTCTTTTAAAAAAGTTCGTAAGTTTATCATATGGAAGAGGACGGCTGAAAAAAAAAATGTTGCAAAACATTATTTATGTTGTGGTAGTCGGTATCCCGCATGTTTGATTAACTTGCAGAGATCTATCTATAAACATGGAATTTGACTGTAATGACTGTGTTTGTTATACTGCACTTTGCAATGCAATTTATAATAAAATTATTAAGTTCTCTGCAAGGCAAAAAACATACGATGACAAATTTATATTTACCCATAGACATCCATTGGAGGTAAATGTCTTCGTTTAGGATGTCTCCTGCAAAAAAATGTCTTCTATTAAAATGCAATCTAATACAGACCAGAAATATTTCCAAATTTGGTTTTAACTGTTTGTTTTTAATTACCGACAAGCGCCTTCTGCCTCCCAAGTACACATAAAAATTACTACTGATGAAAGTACCAATAAAACGAGGAATGTATCGGACATTTTTTAATCAGTTAACGGTTCAGTTTTGGCTTACAATATACTCGAAAAACAACTGAGATTTCAATATAATTTACTATACTATTTATACTTTTAATATTTTGGAGCAACTTGTGTTTGAAATCATCAAATTGAACTAAACTATGCGTAACCGAATACCGTAACCGTGTGGAAATAATAGACCAAGATTAAAGCCCATTTAACGGGCGATTCTCCTCGAGAGCCACTGCCACAGTCACAGTTGAAGTTGAAGCAGTTGTACTGCTTGCAACTGGCGCTTTAATTGTGTCAGGTTTTAGTATTGATATCTTGAATTTAAATTTTTCTAAAAATGTGAACCAAAATTGCTAAACCTTAAAATCATTCAGGTCTTAACCCTTAAAAGAAATAATTAAAATAAATTGATATTTTTAGATACAAATACAATAATTTTAAAATTTAATCGTTTATTTCTCAATTTCATTGGTACACTATAACGCGCCCAGAACTGTGCTTTAAAATAGGCAAATGTTTTGACGGAAGACGGAAAAGTACAATAACCGATCAATATAATCGAATGCATTTTGAGTGCAGTTATTTATTTATAAAGCTCTTGTGTACATCTAGGAAGCAATTGCTTATAGTTATATGAGTAGAAATTTCAATTTTGAGAGTATTGAACTTTCAAGCACAGAAGACACAACATTTTGTCATAATCATGCAAATATCACCTGTGCCATTTCTTTCTCTCATTCGCTCTTCCACTCACTTCCCTTCCCTTTCTTCTCACTGTCTTATCGAACGAAGGAACGGGCATTGCATATTTTCTGATATGCAGAAAGTCTATTAAATATGTGCATGCTATGCAAATGATGTAGAAAATCGAATGAATGACAAAGTCATAGATAGAAGAGTTATTGTCCAAGACAATTTTCAATACTTCTCAGTTCAGTTTGGGGTCAACAGAGGGCGCGAGACAAAGACAAAGAAAGAGGGAGCAGAGACACAAATTGTAGTTGTTGTTGTTGGCCAAAACGGCAGTGGTTCAATCAATGGTCAAATGTGCAAGAAGATAAAACCATTTGAATAACCATTGAAGGGTAAACATTAAGCGACTGAAGCTTAGTCAATTCGGTACACCGACACTCATAACAAAAATAACAAAATAAGCGACAAGAAATGGAAAAAATATGCAAAAGAGAAAAAAACATATGAAAAAAAAAGAAAAAAAAAATCAAAAATAACAAATAACAAATGCAATTGCATTTTTTTGCATTTCATTTCGCATATCAATAAAAATCAAATAATACACAAACTGTGGGATCAATCACATTTATGCTAATTTCACTTACATAATATGGTGGGAGGGGATTGGGATGGAGGCATGGTCGGATATATGGACGGAGTCGGGTATTAGGTGGAAATCCATGACAAATTCAATTCAAATTTTTGTTGTTTTCGACAAATTTGATGGAAAACGCTTAGATAAGCCAATGCATACAAATATTTTCCATGAATTTTTTGCATTTTTGTATTTTTTTGTGAATTTTTCTGCAATTATAAAAGCAGAAATTGATATTGTTGTTGTCGTTGTCGTTGTTGTTTTTGTAGTTGCTGTTGCTGATCGAACGAGCACAATGAACGGAGTATGTTTGGTTCTTGCACTTTCACTGCTTTAAAATGCATACCACCTACATTTTGTTGCTCGATTTTGCTTGGAACGGTTCAGTGTCCAGATGATGCCTTGGGTATTTGGAGAGGGCGTTGGAACCACCGTTAAAACATTCTGCATAAAGTAAACTAAAGCGGGGAAATTTTTGTTACGGGAAGACGAGTTTCAGCGATGCGGATGCTGTGACACCAGAGATCACAGACCAGAGACCACAGACCAGAGACGACCATTTCTCCAAGCCAAATACACACACACACACACACACACACACACACACACACACATGTATCTTACAATCCATTGTTCTACAGTTGAATTGCAAATGACGCTCATAGTTCGCTTCAATACGCTTCGGTTGCAATTTGACGTTTGTTGGGGCAGGCAACTTCCAGCCCCAGTCTTTAGGGTTCAGTCAACCCTTTAGGCCATTGACTTGACTTGATGATGATATATCCACGTGGGTGTGGTTGGTTACTGTATATATATATATATATATATATATAGATATATGTATATATAGATTTGGTCTGTGTGGTAGTGGTTCTGGCTGTGCTGTATGTACTGTGGCCTTGTCGTTTTATCCCAGGTTGAATGTACCGTTGTGTCTTTGAACTCTCTCAATTCTTCTATGGCATAACGCAGCAGCCAACGTCGGCGACGGCGACGGCGTCAGCGCCGTTTTGCCAGACACTCAGACGACGCCAATGAATGATACAACGAACTCTTTTCGCTGAGAGATGCCGCCAAAAAAGCACAGAAAAAAAAATTATTTAAAGAAATAGCCAGTCGAAATCGAAATATACCTGACACGATCTTTCGCATGCAAATGACATTTTTAGAGCGCGTTCGCAAGAGAGTAATTAACATTACAAATTTGATTTTTTGTTTTTTGGTTGCTTTGGCCTGCCCAAAAAGGAAGAAGCTGCCAATTAGCATCGACGAGTTGAGCCAACAATTGATATGCAAAGAGCGTAGACAGAGACTTGAATGAAAGCGATCACTGATCACTGAATAGTGATCGTTGTTAAGAGATCACAAACACAAAATCCTTGATACCAACGTTCATTGATCTCTCTCTCTCTCTCTCGCTCTCTATCTCTAGCAAGTCCATGTAGCAATCAGTGCGAATCGGTTGTCAAGTCGTCTTATTTCTACATTCTACAATGGAGATTAGTCGCATGATTAATTTGAACCTTTTTAAAAACTTTATTTCCTTATTAATTGCTTCAAGAATCATTTAATCTAAATTTAGTGTATTAGAATTTTGCCCTCGAACTCAAACCCAATACTATTTTTGATTCCAAATTGTAATCACAGTGAAACTTGTTGCGGAACGATCTGACCAACTGCTTGGAGGATGTTGTGTGTGTGTGTGTGAGTGTTGGCCTGCAGATGGGTGATAAATAAATTCAGGTATTAACTTGCCATATATTTTCATTATATGCGACACAGAAAGTCGTGTTTTATTTCAACACAAGTGGATTTTAATAATAAAATGTGTCTAATTTGGTACCCACTCGAGGCAAACCTGATTGCCCAACACCTTTCCCAGGTAAGATTTCCAGCCAGCCTGCTAGGCTGCCCACTGTCTGCCTTTTTTTTGTAACTGCAACATCAAGTTGCAACTTGGTGTATCCATATCCTCTGTGGTACGTGCGAGGCGTCAATGCTTCATTTTCACTGTCATCTTAAGTTGATTGCAAGTTACGAGCGTGTTGACAACAACAACAACAATAGCAACAACAACCAGAACAACTGTGCAATGACTACACTGGCACTGTAACGGTAGTTGGCGGCATGGCATGCGTCTGTTTGAGGTTATGTTAAGGGGTTAATACCTGAACCGAGTTGCGTTTCGTTGGGTTTTGTGAGGTTAGGCTAGCTCTGACATCGCCTCTCCCAAACCAATCCAAGCGCGGGCGGCTTATTAATCAGTGTGCTCTTGCACAACAACAACAACAGCATTAGCAGCAACAACTGCAATCGGTGGCATGTGGCATGATTCATGCTTAATTGGCCCCGCGCCCGTGCAAATCTCACCCAGTTGTCAATTTCACAGACAACACATTTCAATCAAACTTTGCTCTGCCATAAATAAACCAACAACTGGACAGAGCCAGCAAATTCATCGTTTCTCTGCAATCAGTGATGTCTCGATCATTTGTAGAAAAAATCAGTTTATCAGAAATATGTAAAAATAATTTGAATACTGAATTTTAATTCATAGTACTAAAATGAGTGTATTCGAGAATTTTAAATATGTGTAAAAAATGAGTGTAAAGACTCCGAATATTTAAATACTTAAAATAAGCAATAAATTCAACTATTGAATTTAATATCGCCTAAGTTTTCATAGAATTTCATTCAAAGAAATTATAATACATTTTATTGGCGATTATGTTTAAAATTAGTACTATAATTTCATTAAAAAGTTAATTCAGTACAGAATAATATAGAAAGCTTTGTTATATAGCTCAAAAAAAAAATTGTTACAGCGGAAAAATAGCACAATTGGCATCACTGTTCGGCCAAACTATCAGTTTAAGCTTAAAGTCTTGTGCTTAAATAACATTTTCAATTTGCTGTATTTTTGCTACAGTTGTTGTTGTTGTTGCAGTTGCTGTTGCTGTTGCACGCCTAACGTTCACATTTTTCCACATGAAATTATGAAGTCTCCATGGCAATTAATACGCATGAGCCTGTGGCTTGGGCCTGGTCCATGTGGCAGCTTCCAGCTGCAGACGGACACGCAGACGCAGAGACTTTTGACTCCATTTCACATCCATCTGAGGCGGGTGCTGTCGTCTCGCATGTCAATTTGATGGCAATTAAGTGTTTTGACCATTGCAAGCGTTTTGTTTTAATAATAAATTTAATGAGCTGCCAAAAATGGTTGCAAATTTACGTTGCAATTAGCAAAAGCAAAAGCAATAGCGACACTTGCCCAACACAGATCGTGTGGTCATTTGCTTGTTTAGAGTCTGCTCCATTTTGCTAATGAGCCGCGTTTTTTTTACCCAAACAGTCTTTAGTCTTTGAGGCTTGGCAAGCGGCTAAACTCTTGCCTCTTGCCACTTCGCTGCGCGTTGCAACTGCAGTTGGGGTGTGTGGCATGTGGATATCAAAAGGTGTGGCAACGAGCTGCGCCGTTTGAGTGACAAAGCCAAAAAGTGCCTTTCTATGGGGTCTGATAAGTAGTGATGTGCCAATCGTTAGCATCTTTATATTTTTTTATTTATAAAAATGTTTAACAAAACACCTCTAAATTGCAACTAATTATGACAAAAATTAAAAAGTTTTCTTTAGAAAAGTTTTAACAGAGCCTGTTATATTATCAGAAATAAGTTTATCTTTTAAAGATTATATAATTACGTTGATAATACTTAGGATATTCCCATGGCAAAGATATAACAGATATATATATATATGTATGTGCATACGTATATTTAGTATTCTTAGAAGTTTATAATGGATTAGAAATAATGTCTCCGAAGTTAGTTGCTCCGAAAGAGGGGAATAGAAAACAGGAACCAGCGCAGCAACGATCGTCTCAGAAGAAACTGGAGAATTTGTGTGGTTAGGTGAAGGGGGAGAAGGAAGGGAGTATTAGATGAGAGTAAGTAAGGTTAACAGTTATCGGGTGGAGAATAAAGCAAATGACTGCGGTGCATTAGCAGTACCCACCTCATCTGTGGGTGGTAACCATACTGTTCCCTCAGCTCAGCTTTCGTAACGGTTCGCTCCAATTGATCGGGTTGTAAAAAAAAGTGTCGAGCCAAAATCTTCCAGTGGACCATGTTAAAGTAATTATATTCGCCCGATTCCTGGTAGCCGCGTCGCATATAGTGTGGATTATCCGGTTGTGGTCGGATCCAAAGACGTTCGTAGATGTGAAAACGCCAACCACGATCGGCCAATTCAGCAGCTGCCAGCATTTGCATCATATCACCTGGATATGTGTAGAAGAAGAAGAACAATAGCTCCGCCTGCATTTGCTCCATTTTGGGCTGAGGTAAATCCTGTCCGCCTGCACGCCGATAATACAGTGGCACATCAAAATTCACTTCATGCGGTGCGCAGCGTCCGCCGCTCAATGGCCCAGCGAATGAGGCATGCAACTTGTTTGCTTCACAAGCACAACAATGGGCATCCACATTGAGTCCAGCCGCATCGTGTCCCAAAATCTGTGTCAACATCTGTGGACTCTGCTGAGCGGCCTTCAAATTGTTGGCTAATCCGGCCAAACCATAGGCACCCTCGATGCCTACGCTCGGTTTGTGCCAACGCCGTGAATTGCTGGGTTTTTGGGGTGTAACAAATGGTGGTGGCGGTGGTGATGTTGAGAGCGGTGCCTGTGGCGGTGCCATATCAAATGCCACACCACCCAGTGGCACACCCAAGCGGTTGGTGCGCAAACGTCCATAGAATTTGATGTTCTCAAAACCAGGCGGTGGCCCAATGTTGGCTTTGGTCTCAGCCGATCTCTGACGTCGCCAGACGCGTTGAGCGACTCCAGCGCTGAGAAACTGCTTATCAAAGATTCCACAGTTATTGTTGTTGTTGCTCATCTCAAAGAAATTTGGCTCAATTTCATCGGGTGCATTGTTAATGTTGTTCTTGCTATTGTTGTAGTCGGTAGTAGCTGCCACAAGTGCAACCGCAGCAGCGACGGCAGCAGTCACTTCATTTTCCTGCTCACTACTGGACTCTGGAGAACTTTGGCTGCCTTCGCTATCGTCGCTTTCCAGTTCTAGTTCTACCAGAAGATCGGGCACAGCAACAGTTCCCACTTCGACCTGATCATTGACCACTCTCGACGATGATTGTGGACTTTGCACATCATCGTCATCATTATCATCGCCAGCGCCAACAGCATCAGCATCGTTGTCGTTATCATCATAGTCATCATCTTGATCATCGTCATCGCTTATCATGGCAGTCCAATCATCCGGCACAGCGACCTGCAGATCCTCTGGCGTCCCTGGTAGCGCTGGGAAATCCTCATGCAATATGGTAAACTTTGGTGGCGGTGGCGTAACTGATGGCGAGGTCTCCAGTTTGGCCATATTCTTGACCACATCCACATACAATGTGGATGTATTTAGACTTGGTTTCGTGGGCTCCGCTTTCTTTTTACCCTCGGCGGTGGCAGCTGCCGCAGCAATTGCAACAGCCGCCGCAATGGCCTTGGCATTATGACGCTTCATTCTTTATTAAAAAATAAAAATTAGAAAAAACACAAAGTCAAACAAAATCAATGAAAGAAATTTAAAAAAGGGAAGTAGAAACTTAACTTTTTAATTCTTTATAATGAAAATGCAAAACGATTTTCGCTAGCAGCTTGAATATTTTATTTTTGGCAATTGTCAAGTTTGTAGCAGATGACATTTAAAAGTTATACAACACTGCTAACGATAATAAATATCGATAACTTTTATGCTCTTGGACTTAACGAAAGTCGGTGGGAGTGTATGTGTGTGTGTTCCGTGTGTGCTTGTGTTGTGTTGCGTGTGTGGGTGCTGCTGCGGAAATTGCCATAAACCAATTTAAAAATCGAATCATAAATTTTACCAATGCTGCCTAGACGGCAAATTCACCTGCAGTTGCCGCCAATTGGCAACACAAAAAACGATCGTCAGGTTATGCAAAGAGTTATGAAAAAAAGTTATGAGTCGTCGTCTTTAGCACAGGCAGAGACAGTGTCCAGAGTCAGAGTCGAAGTTGGAGTCTGAGTCTGTAGAATAGAGAGAATTACAAGCCATTAACTTAAAATGACAACAGCACCACATAAATCTCCAAGGCAGCCGCTTTGTGGTTTGCACTTAAAGGCAAATGTCTGGAAATTGACAAAAGCAATGCCGCACAGTGTTGGCCAGCATATTTGTTGGCCAAAAGGCTAAAGAAAAGATTGAAAAAATGTTTAAAAAAAAAAAACGTTTTTAGCTTCTAAAAAAACTGAATCATTTTGATTTAATTTACTTGTTTATTGCTTAAATAATTTATTATTTTTATTTTATTTGATGGATTCTATCTAGTTATTTAATTTAGCTTGTTTTGTGGCATTCAAGATTTGAAATTCTATATTATGAAAAGTAATTTTAATCCAGAAATCCATTTATGTCAAACTTAATTACAAATTTTGCTTAAAAAAAGAACAAAGTATCGCGACTTAAGCCCAAAATATACAAAACGTTTGTATTTACTAGCCAAATGTAGCCATAAATTTGCTAAAATGCCATCACTGCGTTGCATGAGCTTAAAACTGAAGTTAAAGGTAAAACTGCTGCAATGTGTGGAGTGGGCGGCGCAGGCGTTGGCATTGAGCACTAATAGTCCAAGCACTAAGAAGAGTCATTTGTGGCACTAGCCGCATCTTTCCCCTCCAACACACGCCCCCAAGAAACCGCTCTGTTCATGCTACTGCCACCTTGGCACTTGAATATTTATGCGAACGAGGTGCGAGCGTCAAATTAACGAACTTGTCTGAAAGAAGCACGATGAAGAAACAGAATGAAGAGTAGGAGAAGAAGTAGAAGAAGGATACGAGAGGATTCACGTGCACACCCTCTCTCTCCCTCTCTCAAAATCAGGTGCAGACTGCGTTCAGTAAATTAAGCACAAATAATATAAAATAAAAAAATAAATAATAACAAATTTATGCCGCAGGCATGAAATATGAGACACATAAAATAGACAAGAAGACAGAGTAGAAATAATAAGTAAATACGTTTTCGAGAAGTTATTACAAAATATATATTCACTTTAAAATTTTAAATTATTATCTTAAATTTCGGTTAGATAATTTTCGAAGTTTTTTTATTTGTACTTTTTTCATCTGGTAATACCAAAATTTATATTGCGTTCGGCTAGAAAGCACGACACGTTCTCATCGCTAACTGCCATTTAGCCAAGTCAGAACGAAATGGAAGCTGCCTGAGCTCTTTTGGCCACATCAACTATAATAAATCATACTCATGTTGCGAACTGGCAAAGACAACTGCAACGAACCCGAACCATGCCGCCAAGTGTAATTTAGAGTTCCAGATTTCGAGTCGAGTGTAGAGCAGAGTCAGTGCTCAAAGTGCAGAAGGAACCAACAGACAGCGATGGGTCAGCAATTGCAGAGCCATTAAATTGCCATTGCCATTGCCATGGCCAACAAACAACAAGTGAAGAAGATGCACAAAACGAGTTGTTTTGTTGGTAGGTGTTAAGCCCCGGCATTCACTTAAGCTGCTTTGTTGCTCCAAAGATTACCAGAATCACAAAAATTACTTGGTTGTGTAACTCGTATATTTGCACAAAAAAGAGTGGGGAAGGTGAGAGAGAGACACTGTAAGAGAGAGAGAGAGAGGAGTGTGTGTATTTTCTTCTGAGCATAAAGAACATTATGGAAATTAGCCGTGGCCCCAAAGAAACGCCCCATCTACTGACACAAATGACCCCGGTGGGCATCACTCAACTGCTTCGAGTTGGAGCTCACCTTGGAGCTTAAGCTCTTGGTTAGAACTGGCCTAATGACCAGCATGAACAACAACAAGAACCCAAAGCACTTGCAGCAACTACAGTAGTTGTTATTCGGACACTAAGTTTTATGTTAAGTTTTGTAGATCTGTGTAGGCTCAACTCTCTAGACAGGGATTTGTCCATTGGTCCATCTGTCTGGTCTTCTCGTTGTCTTAGTGCAACGCTTAGTTGAACCCATTAGTCGCAGCAGCATCGTAATGGCCAAATGTTTATGAGCTTTTACGCAACTCACAAATATTATGCATACTATATGTTATAGACATAGAGTTCTCTTCGCTCTTCTCTAGTTTCCCATGCTGTGGGCGGTATAAGTGGTTTGTTTAACGCTCTATGACGAATTTAGTTGGCCTTGGCCGCTATTTGAGCACAAATATCACCTGGGTCCCACCAAAATTTCTATTAGCAACATTTTTTTAACCTGTCATATGAGATGCCAAAGAAAAGTATCCATAATGGGCCACTAAATTATGTTTCAGTTAAACATTAAGTACAACTGTAACACATTTCAAGTGATTATAAGGAAGTCGTACTTGTGGTTAGATTTTATATTTTGTTCTCTACTATAACTATAATTTAATATTAAAATATAAAATGTTAAATTAAAACAAGAAGTCTTTGTCCTTGTTAAAACCTATTTAGTTATTAAAAATATATGATATACTGTGATCATTCCATTTAATTATAGTGCATAAAGTCGTTAGTCAAGTGAGTTGATATAAAATTCAATTGAAGTGACCAATTTTTTTGTTGTTGTTGACAATTTAACCACAATGTTGCATTGTCTACCAAAGTATTTGTATCTTTGCTTTTGTTGTAACCATTCACCGAATATTCACTGATTTCATAAAATATTACAATAAATGTCGTTTTGACCATTTATAAGAGCAGATTTTCATATTTTATTGCTTAAAACTGCAAAGCGACATTAAATGCTTCTGCTTAAAGATACAAAATGTTGTGCATAATATACTCAATTCCCAATACAGAGCTGTCCAAAAAAAAAAACCAAAGAGCAAAAGCAAAACCACAAAAAAAAGAGAAGAAAGAAGATAAAGAAAAATGAATTGTCTTCATTTTGTAATTTAATGGTATTTTATTGAATTTTTGATGTGAGGAGACAACGCGACTACGCATCCTTGGTGCTGTTTGGTGATCAACGATCGATGAGTTCTGCCAGGGAAAGGAGGCGGTATGATCGAAGAGGGGGCAGGGAGGAGGCGTGGCTTATACCTGCCTGCCTGCCTGTTGACATTTAAAATATGGCCGCGTGTCAATGCGGTTGCCCTACGCCCATTTTTATGGTCAGTCAGGTCTACATTACGATTTCGATTACAAATTTTTATTTATTTTATTTTTGGAGCTTTTTTGGCACTGATCTTCAACCCGCCGAAGTCGAACGGGAATCGGAGACTGTGTTTTGAGAGTGTATAGTACAGTGAAACATGGGACATGTGGTCCCAGTTGCCAGTTGCCGGTTGCCAGCGCCGGCGTAAATTCAATTTGAAGGCCTCGAATTCCCGAGATGCCAAACAAAATGTGCTTTCACTTGACCCAAGAAGCTTCGCAAATAAATTGTATCTCTCTGTTGACACGTGCGCGTTATATTTCATTAAATTTTTGCATTAAAATAAAAACTAAATAATTTACAAAATGTAACAAGGAACAAGTTTTTAGAGATGGCCCGACTAAAAAATACCCTAAGCACAGGCTCTGTCAATATTATTGTTAACTGGGCTATAGATTTCTATATTCGTTTAAGCCTCTCTTTTCTCTTCTTCAGTACACACTTCTCTTCTACTGCTTTCGTCTGTTTCTCGGTGCATTCTCCTTGTCTCCACATAGTTAGTTTGACATTCTGCACTCGTGTGCACTACTCCTTGATCGAAATTGAAGTGGACATAAATAAAACAAGATCAATCAATTGATTTATTTTGACATCTTGCAGCAGCGTTCGCTTCAGCTTTAACTTCAACTTCAGCTGTGACTGTGACTGTGACAGTGCCTCTCGAGGAGAATCGCCCGTTAAATTGGTCTTGATCTTGGTCTATTATTTCCACACGGTTACGGTATTCGGTTACGCATAGTTTAGTTCAATTTAATTATTTGAAACACAATTTGCTCCAAAATATTAAAAGTATAAATAGTATAGTAAATTATATTGAAATCTCAGTTGTTTTTCGAGTACATTGTAAGTCTAAACGTTAACTGATTGAAAAATGTCCGATACATTCCTCTTTTTATTGGTACTTTCATCAGTAGTAATTTTATTGTATACTTGGGAGGCAGAAGGCGCTTGTCGGTAATTAAAAACAAACAGTTAAAACCTAATTCGGGAAAATTTCTGGTCTGTATTAGATTGCATTTTAATAGTCATATTTTTTTGTAGGAGACATCCTAAACGGAGATTTTTTGGTCACCTACCTGCCCCTGGGTAAATATAAATTTGTCATCTAATGTTATTTACCTTGCAGAGAACTTAATAATTTTATTATAAATTGCATTGCATAATGCAGTATAACAAACACAGTCATTATAGTCAAATCCCCTATATATCGATAGATCTCTGCAAGTTAATCAAACATGCGGGATGCCGACTACCACAACATAAATAATGGTTTGCAACATTTTTTTAGATTTCACCGTCCCAGTCGCTTGGAGATGTTAATGGAAAATTTGTTTTGGGGAGGATGATTAAATAAAAATTTATAGCCCAAACAAATATTATTTTTTTCATCACAATCAAGAATATTTTCATATTTTTGATAAAACCTATTGAATTGTGCAGATTAATATTTTTACATAAAGTCTAAAATAAAATCTTTCTATTACTTGCTCTAAGTGAGCTTATTGAAAGTCTACAAAAACAAACTTAATTGTTTAACAATTTATTGTGGGCGACCGCCTACTCAGAAAATACATATGAAATTGTACTTTAAAATTCATTGAAAATAGTTTCTCTAATTCCCAGCTTGAAACCCACCAATGGAAAGTGGAAAAGAAAATAAGAAAAGGAAAAGGTAGAGTGAAATTCTCTCAAGTAAAACAGTTGAGATTAATTGTCAGCTTTCTGTGGCAGCATCGAATTCGTGTCTCACAATTATTGTGTGTGTTTGAGTTTTGGAAAAAGGAGAGTGAACGTATGAAGGGTTACTTGACAATCCTGTGCATTTTATTATTTGTTTTAAAGCTTCCATTATAGAAGAAGTCAGGAGAAAGTGTTGAAGTTTGTTGAGGTGCAGATATATATAGATATATGTTTGATAAATCAACTTAGAAAAGTCACGAGCGAGTGTGTATAGGTTGAGTGTGTGTGTGTGGGGGTATTGATTAATGCACTTGCAAGCCATAGCTGTGGCTGTGGCCTTGCTTTTTTTTCAGCCCACGACGCAAGTCTAATAAAGTAATTTACTCTACTAAATAGTTGTCGGCAGCGTTTTTGGACCAGACTTTAACAAGATGTTGTTGTTACCTGTTACACCTTGGTACCTCCCCTTTATCCCCTTTTGAAAATTAGCATTTTAATTGAAATGTCACGGCGCTCTTTGCCAAGTGCCAAATGCGTTTTGGGCCCAGCTAAAGTCTCGACTTTGCCAGACAGACAAATATGTCACGCACTTTTTCATTTTGCTCAGGTTTTCTCTCCCCTCCAAAAATCTATATAATGTTTTCATTTGCTGCAAGCAAACTGATGAATGACATTTCAACAAATTTGCCCAAAAGCCATGCAAAAGTTTTCTAATTACAACTGCAGCTCACGCTCGATTCGTTTCGTGTCTTTTGACTGTAAAACTGCAGTTGAAAACTTGAAAATGCTGTTGAAGCCTGACGAATGCATGAAAATCTAAAGAGAATATCGACGTTACTACTCACATTTATAGACTAACTAAAATTTAAATGATTAGTTTATTATTTATCGAATTTTAATCAACTCAATCTACTACCAAAACCGTGTGAAAAGTGAAAAGTAACAAATCCTAGAAAAGGAAATTTAATTATAATCTCATCTAGTGCGGACACGAACCTTTCAGTCGTATAAGTTTCCTTCATACCGGATAATCGGAATTCTTATGAGACCAATTTAATTTTTAACATCCATGCGTGTTAAAACTGGCATTCTATTGGAAAATGTAAGCAAAATGTAATAGTGTTAATCATTTGTCTGGATTCATTATTGCATTGCAGACTAAAGGTGACAGTCCTGAGAAAACAAAATTATTCAATTTTCCTACCGAATGTAAATGCATTTTCCCTACTCTACTTTCCCCCCAAGACCTAATGCCATTTGCTAGCTCATAATTATTATTTATAAATATATATAATATGAGGAGTACAAATGCTCACGTGTTGAGGCTAAATCTTTCGTTGCCCCCCAAATGCCATGTTTCAGTTTTCTTTCTATCGTTGCTCTTCTTTCCACCCTAGCAGTCTTTGTGAATTATGAACAATAACTAGCTGAACATCAGTCTGTCTCACTCAATATGTATTTATCTCTTGCTCTTACATACGGGATTTTCCAATTGTTGAATAAATAAATTCATGCATTTTATGCATAAATTATTTTGATTGCATATTAATAATTTGGGGAAATGGGGGAAGCTGGGGGGAAGCTGGCGTTAAGTCGAGTAGCCGCAATGGGTTTAACAATCGTATTATTTATAGAGCTACACGTGTTATGATCGCACCCCAGGGGCCAACAAAAAAACAGACAGAACACAATATAAAACTAAAATTGATATAAGGATTTAAAGAGATGAGCTACATTTCAAATTTATTGCCCAAAGAGTTGAAAATGTCAAATGTTGAATGATTTCGACAAGGAATTATTGGCTTAACATCTGTGGTCTCTTTTACAAGGTGTTTCGTTTCAAATTAGCCGGTATTTATTTAAATTTTTATACTCTGCAAGAGAGAGTTGGGTTTGTGAGAAGTATGTAACAGACAGAAGGAGGCGTGGCCGACCACATAAAGTATATACATATATTCTTTGACTGATCATAACTCAGCCAAATGAAACGATATCTTAAAAAGTCATACCTTTTTATACTCTGGACGACTAGCAGAATTAATCCCAATCACATTTTGTCAAATTTGGATGCACAGTCCTCAGATATGTGGTCCATAGCTCAATATTTAAAATTGACTATTTTCCCAGCTTTGACTGATCATAACTCAGCCAAATGAAGCGATATCTTAATGTCCCACTTTGATGTATTATATCTCATTTTATCCAAAATTGTACTAACCTAATCTAATCCATTGATTAACGCCTGACAGGTTCCATATAAATCTTTACTATATTGTCTCAAATGTGTGATATGCCTGAAAATACTATAAATTTAAGAATCAATTAGCTGCGCCTAATGTTAAATAAAAATGATTTATTCGTGACTCGCTTCCATCCCCTTGTTTCTGCTATTAGTTTTCTTTACTTTGTGACTTGCAACGCTTAGAATGTCCACATTTACATTCATATCATCGATTTAATGTTTTCACTTCCTATTATATCTAAAGATCGCTGCAGGTGAAACTAAGTTTTCAAAAATTGAACTCCTTTGTCTATATGTGTTCATTGTTTCGATATCAAATGACTGAAAATACTTTTATTTTCTTTAACTTTATGCTATTATCTGTGCATTGTGGGTGAAAGTACTATGAATACAGGTAGTAATCACACACACTTTACAAATTATTTACAAATTATGCTATTAATTTATTTACAAATATAATTTACTGACTGACAGCGTCCACTGGCGTCTGACTAATCCTTTATGGTCTACTTAAAACTTGTAGGGTATATTGTGTAAAACCTCCGGAAAGGTAAACAAGAAACAAAATGTAAATGCAATTGGCAATTGCAGGCGCTCCAAGTGCGTTTAGTGCAAGTTTACTTCAATTGCGAAATTCATACAATTGAAAACAACAATAACAACAGCAACAGCTATAGCAATAGCAACAGCAACATCAACAGCAGCATGTCCATATTTGCGTTATATGTAGCGGTCCGAAACGCATTTTGGCCAATTGAAATTGGAATTGCAATACCAAGTCGGTATTTATAGCCTGACATTTGCGCCAACATGTGGCCAACAAATGGTGGCAAGCTATCCCCACAACCATCCCCTCACTTCCACCTATTCCCCCGCCTTCTAACAACATCCTTAGATGCACATGCTCATGTCCTGTCCCCAAATGCTATCCCCATACGGCTAGTTAACATATGTTTCTTCTATGCCTTCTGCACCTGCGCAACATCCAAATTTACAATTTTCTTGCCATTTTTGGATGCGCTTAAAGATGAAGATGTCGACAGCATTATTGTTGTTGCTCTTGCTGTTATTGTTGTTGTGGTTTTCATTGCTGTTAGCTTAAGTTGAAAGTGAAACGTGTAGTTTGTGGGTCCCGTCAATTGGCTAAGCAACTAGCTGCCTAAGTATGGCACATACTACATGCATGTACATACGAATATGTACACTTCTACATATATTTTTAGTTTTTTTTTTTGTAAAGAGCGCAACTTGTTATGGAGGTCAGCGTTCATCTTGCGATTCTCGGAAGACAGCGACATTACGAACTGACTAACTGCTGGCCATAAAGCACCAAAGGCCAGTTCAACGGCCAAGAACCGTAAAGTGGCCAAACACTGACATGTGATATAGATTGTAGTAAACCTTGAATACCCTACAAATTCACAATTATTATTATTGATTTTAACTTTAAGTCAATCAACTAATTATCAAATCACGAAAACAATTATAATCAACTTAATTTAAGTAAATCTACAACTGCATAAAATTAAACGACTATTTTTTTTGGCATTGGCAAGTTACCAGTATAACCTAACTTACAAAGGGTATTAAAAGCGACACGCACCATTCAAAGTTCAAAAGGAAACAAGCTGCACGAAGTCGCAGTCACAAAACAAAAAAGAAAGAGCTAGAAAGAGAGTAGGAGCGAGAGATAAGTAAAAACTGAAAAAAGTTAATTTAATTTTACAAGCGTACAAATTAAAAATGCCCAAAGTCTGCGCTTTAATTAGTCAAACTCGCGCCAAAGCCACTAAAAAAAAGTGCCCAAACAGACGGCGACGCACGAACCAAAAAAAATAAAAAACCTAAAAAAAGAACTAAAAACCCGAAGCTGAATCTAAAAGCAGCCAAAAGCCAAAGAAACACACTTCAAGTAGGAATTGGATGCGAAGTTGGAGTCGGACACATGGCGACAAGTTTGTCTGATTGCCGCTCCAACTTCTTGGTATTCCCAAAGACAGTAGGAGGCGGGGTTGTGCCCGCTTGCGCTTGTTTTCCATTGACTTCCGCTCTGACTGCAGTTCGGGTCCAAAGAGCAACATTAAGTCCAAAATTCAAGACCAGGTTCACTTGGCCATTGGCCAAGCGACACTTGTCAACAACATTATTGTTAGCTGGTCTAATTTTGTAGGGCGTGTTAAAATTTTTTTTTTTCGGGTTTAGTTATACAAAATGTAATGAAAATGTTGTTGAGATTTATGCGACAAGTTCTCTGCCTGCCACTTGCCCCTGTTTGTCGTTGTTGTTGTTATAAACAAGTAAAATTTCCAAATAAACACGGTTTTTATGATAGGCCCGCGATCTCAATCATAATTCTATGGAACTTGTAAATGGAGTAACAAGTGGAATATCTAAAGCTCTCCTCTCCTCGAATGCAACATACCACTGGGGCATCCAACACACAGCTAAAGCAGCTCTCATTTCTGTTTAGATTTGTTGGTTTCTCTCGTCTCATTTCAATGGTTTATGGCCCAATGGCTTCTATGAATTTCTCGCTGCCAACTTTACTCTTAAGCTGAAAAATGAGATATTACAGCGTGCGTTTAAATTAATTGCCCCAGATTCGGTTCAAGATATCCAAAAACCCAAAAAACGTGACTTAAAACAGGAGCCTCAACCTGATGAACAACAGTCACTTGGGGGAATGAAGATAAACACAAGTGATTACTTACTAACGACAGCCACTAGATGGCGTCACATAAAAATTAAAAAATATTTATTGATATGTGGCAAAAGCAATTGCAAAATACATTTTTAGTATTATACCCTGTAGTCTTTGTGCTTTGCTTTTTAAATCGATGTTAATGAAGCAAACTATTAGATTAATGGGTAATTTAATGAGCTTTATATGCATATTTACAATCCATATAAAAAAGTAACAATCATTTGGTTTTTATGACGAGCATAACTTTCCGATATGTGAAATTAAAAATGTAATTTTCAATCAAAAGTAGTGTAATGCGAGTTCCAATTAAAACTGCAAATAACTGTCTATACCTGTCTCTACCTGTTAATGCTGCCAATAATTTTCCATCTAAAAACCCAAAACAACGAACTCCCCTTACCGCTTTGGACACGCCCACATAAGGCTTACACTACTGTTGTGATATTCACACGCAATCGGATAAAATCGAAAATGTATGAAATAAGAATCTTTTCAAAGTTGAAGTAAAAAAAGTAATAAATTTAATTGTTATGGCTTCATTTCTGAGATAGAATTCCATTGTTCCAATGGGAACACCCAAAGAATAATAACAGGTAGCAAGTGAAAATTGCGACTCTTAAATTTACTTTCAGTTTTCTGTATTTCTTTACATTTCTTTTTTTTGTTTTTTGTTTTTATCGATTGTTATTGCTCTCGGGTATGGTTTGGCTTTTGTGTCTTGTACTTTTCTCTCTCGCAGCACTCTTTGTTATTGGCCATTGATTTGGCATTTGAGGCGAAAGACAAATGCCGATTATAACCATATCCATAACCATTTATATTCGCACTCGGAGCTCTGCTCTGTGTGTGGCAGAGTGCAAAATTGAAATTTCGGTTTAATTTGTGCTGCGGGAAAGCGGCTAAAATTGTTATTGTTGTAGTTGTTGTTGTTGTTGCTGTTGTTGTTGTGGTACGCATTGTGCGTGTGTTGGGGTCAAGTGGCGACGTAGCGAGCCAAGTTTGTGTCTTAAGTCTTTCGTTTTGTTGTGCGCTGTCAGCGAGCTTGTCAGCAAATTTGTTAAACAAACTGAAATGAAATATAATGAAATGCAATTTTTTTTTGTAGGCCGTTTTTATTTCTTCTTTTCATCTGCTCCTTCTTCTTCTTCTTATTTTAAATTTTTTGGCGTTTAATTAGTGGAGCAAGCATTTCGTTCTGCACAATTAAGGTGATGGTTTGCATTCAGCGTAAAGCAGAATAATAAAATCAAAAAACTTTTGATTTGTAAAAGTCGCCAAATTAATACCCTGTAAATGCAGCTGTAAACAGGGCTATCAAAAGCATTTTAATACTGCCTAACTTTCTACATAAGTTTCTCATAAGTGGCTCATGACATGATAATACCCTGTATTGGGTATTTAAAATGAAGCCGAAAAGCAAGAAAACGTTTAAAGGCGGTGTCCACTGTGATTAAATCAAAATGCGTGGACAGGAACAGTCTGAGCAAATCTCTTGTAAGCCATAAACTGCAAACTCATATGTGGATGCAGGAGTAGGACCAACAGCAGGAGTCACTGGCTCTGACTCTGGCACTGGCACTGGTCATGTCATTTAGCGGTTATTGTGTCTGCACGTCTCTGACTGAAAGTTGGACTGAGAGCGAGGCTCGTTTAACCTTTGAGTGGGCAGACGCGCCTGTCAACTTTGTGCCGTAAATTAAACCATAAAGAAACACACATCAGCAAAACAAAACAAAACACAAAAAAAAGGCAAGCAATGCGAGTTTCCAAAAATGTATATAAAACTTCAGTAAATACGTGAAAAATCACAATATTTTCTGTCATGTCATGCTGCGTATCCAATGCTCCATCGCTCCACTGATCCAATCTTATAACGAGTCGTCACTTTCCTCACTCTGAAACCAAATTTCAGTTAAGTTCATTTTATTTATTATACCCGTTACTCGTAGAGTAAAAGGGTATATTGTATTCGTTGCAATGTATGTAACAGGGAGAAGGAGACATGGCAGACCCCATAAAGTATATATATTCTTGATCAGCATGACAAGCCGAGTCGATATAGCCATGTCCGTCTGTCCGTCTGTCCGTCTGTCCGTCCGTCCGTCTGTCCGTCTGTCCGTCTGTCCGTCTGTGTGAACAAAAGGATCTCAGAGACTATAAGAGCTAGAAAGGCCCGAGTGGTCGCAAACGAAAGATAAAATGCCCAAGCAGTACAAGTTTGCTTTTTTTTTTGACACGCCCACTTTAGGGCGTTCTATGTGCATACAAAGGTAAAAACAGGTAAAAATAGCATGTTTTAGTATAGAAAACTTTTTGTTAGTAATGCTATCTAAACCAAATTGACACAGAAAGTACACGTCTAGGGATTACGTATACTGACCAAGTTTGATCCAAATCGGACAACTATATCATATAGCTCCCATAGGGACAATCGGTCAAAAATACGCTCCAAATATGAATTTATATGAATAACTTTTGCGTTGGCCAACCAATCGAAGTGAAACTTACACAGAATATATCTGTCAATAATATAAACATATTGACTAAGTTTGATCCAAATCGGACAACTATATCATATAGCTCCCATAGGGACAATCGGTCAAAAATACGCTCCAAATATGAATTTATATGAATAACTTTTGCGTTGGCCAACCAATCGAAGTGAAACTTACACAGAATATATCTGTCAATAATATAAACATATTGACTAAGTTTCATCCAAATCGGACGACTATATCGTATAGCTCCCATAGGGACGATCGGTCAAAAATACGCTCTAAATATGATTTTGTATGAAAATTTCTGCGTTTCTCAAGTCATCTGAATTAAAATCAATAGGGTCGATTACCTAACCGATTGTAATATTATTAATATTATTAATAATATATTATATTGTTAATAATATAATTAAACTGAGTAACGGGTATCCTAAAGTCGCGAGGCGACTATAGCATTCTTTCTTGTTTTTTTTTTGTTTTTTCTCCCCAATTGAAGTGAAGTGTCGCGCGACAAGTGCCGCAATTGAGTTGCCTCTACTTGTCACACACATAAGCGGAAAGAGGGTGGGCATAGGGAGGAGAGATGGGAGACGGGAGGCTGTCACCAAGCCGAAAAGCCATTGTCTCAGCGCAAACAGGTGAAGTCTTTTGAGCAGTGAAATCGAGCGCAAAATTGTATATCGCGATGTTGTTGTTGCCGTTTCGTTCGTCTGTTTCGTCTGATTTATGGGCAACAATTTAAACAATTTCATTTTATACGTTTATTTAAATACATTTCATTTTTAGTCTTCTTTTTGTTGTTGTTGGTGTTCGTGTTGTCGTCTTGAACAGAATGACAACTGCTTTGCATGTCATTTTTGTGGCAAGTTGTTGATGCCACTTTGTCAATTGGCAGTGTCATTTTCCAGTTAAAAAAGTGAATATAAGGAAAGTAATATACAAATAGTTATTAAAGCATTGAAATTTGCATGAAGTTTATTTTTTAATTATTTAAAAAATATTGCCTTCAAATTTAATATAAATTGAATTAATTAATTGGAAGATAATTCAAAACTGTGAGATATTTGAAGATTTAGATACTTTCACTTAACTATCTGAAGCTTTGGGAACTTTGGGCTTTAAGGGACTTAGTTTAACAGACAATAAAATGGCAAAGAACAATAAGATTCGATTTCATTTTAAAACCAAAAATTTTAAGTTTGATCTGCTTTGAAAATAATCACGAACTGAAAATGCGTGGGAACTTTAACTCTTATTTTGCGTGTGACGAATGAAATTTGATAGAAAAATATAAGAAGAAGACAAAAATAAAAGAGGAACGTAAATTGCAGGTAAGAAAAGCTGAAAAACTAATCGCACAAATATTAATGCGAGTTTGACAATAAAAAAGTTTTATTATTGTTTTTTAGACTTGCTTTTTGGTCGGCGACCCACAAAAAGCAAAAATAAAACAGAAACCAAAGCGTCGTTTATTGGGCAACTGTAATAAATTATCGAAAAACACGAAATGCGCACTAAAATATGGCCAGGAACAGTAACTACAACAACAGCAGCAACAACAACAACAACGCAGTTGTTGTCTATTAAAAAACGGGCGATTTGTGCCAAAAATTCAAAGCTTGAGATTAGCATCGAACCGAAAATGAAATCATGCAAAAATTTTCTAAAAAAAAATAACGGGGACGCTGAAATCAAGAGTGTTTGGCGTAAAAATACCCTGTATATACCATATTTCAAGTAGGATTTTTCGTCCAAATTAACTACTGTTATTAATGAAAAGTTAAATAATTTTTAAGTTCTGCAAAAAATTTAATGAGATTAAAAAATGCTCTCATTTAAAGGTTTTGCATACCTCGTTTATCCTACTTTAAATAAGTACAGGGTATTAACAGCATCGATGAGGCAAGCAGAGTGAACTGAAACAGGTTCACACGCTACCAAGAATAGAGATCCCGATGCTAACGGGTCGCAGGGGCAGGAAGTGTAGCTAAAGAATACCCTTTTACGGGTTAAGGGACTGAGACTGCAAACTTTGGAACTACCTGGAGGTGAATTCTCTCAGCCGCTGCCTCTGTGTGTGTGTGTGTGTGTGTTTGCGTGTGTGATACATTTCGCTTAATTCCTACTCAATTTTGCTCTCCTTTTATTTATTTTTTGGTTCATTTTTGTACTGTGCGCAACAAGTGAATGACAGGATAATCGTCCTGTGTACCTGTTTGTTTGACTGCCTGCGGTCTTTTATTCAGGGATATACATATAGATGTTTGTGTGCGTGTGTGTGTGTGTGTGTTTCTTTTGCTTTTGGCATGTGAACAACTCGCATAAAATCTCTTAATGTTTACATTCTTATGCCGCTGTCGTCTCGTTTGATGCGTGATCTTGTTGATTATGCTGATGGCTCTGTGATCTGTGATCTGTCTCAGTTCCCGGTTTCCCAGCAGGTTCCATTCACTCAGTTCAGACTCGGACTCAGTTCAGTGGCATTTCGACAGTACAAATTTCTCGTTTACCATTTTTTTATTCTCTCTTTTTTTTGTTTGTTGCTGTTTTTGTCTGCTTCTTCATTTTTTTTTTAACTTTTTGTATTTTAGTCTTTTGTATGCAAGAGTGTGAAATTTTTGCTTGTTGTTTGCTTCATGGAAATTGCCTATGCCTTGGAATTTGTGGGAACAAGTGCACAGCACACAGCACAGTCAAAGCCCAAACCCAAACCCAATCCCAAATCCAGTCTCAGTCTCATTCCCAGCTCATGCAATTTGAGCATATTACGTGCCTTTCTTAGTACAGTGAGCTATGCTCAGAGAACACCCGCAGGCGAGAGCGTGTGAATTTTGCAATGAATATGATTTTACTTTTCTTTAGCTGCTGGTTTTATATTCTTTCTCTTTTTTGCCATTTAGTTCGTTTTTTGGGTAACTTTTTGTTACTACAGATACTCAGAGGAATGATTTCAAGTGGTTTTTAAGCATATTATTTTATTAAAGTAAATACCGAAGTTATATTCCTTTTGTTTCCGATAGATTTATAAAACCATAGTTAGGCTAAATTGAGATTTAATATACAGTGTTAGTACACATTTTAAAAATCTTTGAAATTTGACAGTTTGAAACGATTCTTAAATTTGACACCTAAACACTCTTCTAATACGAGTTAAAAACGTTTGTACTGCAAATCAGTATCGATTATGTACAAGTTATAAAAATGCTCCTCGTCATTATTTTTGACTGACAGTTTTGGGCTTTATGGCCAGAGTTAAGATCGTCTTTTTGGTTCGTGAACCATTTAATTAATAAAAGAAAAAAAAAAACGAAGAAATTCCAGCAGCCTGCTCGGGTTTATGTGTGTTTATGTGCCCTAAAGTGCTGTCACCTTAACTCGCACGCATCGTGATTTATAATCCTGGCAGCAAACAGAAAATTAAATAATAAAACAAAACTGGAAACTGTAACAAAATGCGATGCAGTTTGAACACACAGTGAATGTTGTGGAGACTATGGAAGGAACATTGGTTGCGCATGCGCAATAAATTCGATTTTTATGACACCTGACAAAATACGCAGCAGCAGCGGCAGCCAAATGGTGATGTTGCATGCCCCGTGTTGCCAGTTTTGAGAGCAGCGGCTGCTTCACTGGAAAATTGTTTAATGACTAATGGCAGTCGCAAGAGGATTGAGGGTATGGATGGGGGGAATATATATATACACAACTACTACTACTACTACACTATATAGACGCCTTCTGCTGCTGCCGCTGCTCGTTTATTGCCCTGTGTCTATTGAAGATTAATTTCATTTACACAACTTCATCGCCTTGGCCTGGCTTAACACTTTGTTGCCGCTGCTGCCGTCTGCCGTTTGCCGTTCCCCGCTCTTGCCACTACAGCTCTTTCTGCGTTTTGAAGTTAATAAAGCCATAAATATTGTCTTTTGGGGGGCTGTGCACGGATTTTTGTTTCGCTGTAAGACGCCGTAATACGCAACAGCAGCCAGCACGTCTCCTCTATAGCGGCACAAATCGTTACGTGTCGATAGTTTTTTCTCTGTCTGTCTCTCTCTCTCCCTCTCTCTGTTTTATGACTCCTTTGTAGCAAGGCGTAGCATATGGGCAAAGATTAGAAACGAAGCAGATATATTTTATGAGGAAGCAAATTGCATCAGCAAGTGAAACTTAACATGTCCATGGGAGGAGCTTAACTTTATTAACTAACCCACAAAATCAAATAGCATAAAAGGAAACACGAAATCAATTTACGTAAGCGAGAATTGGGGCAATAAAATCCAAATACTAGATAGAGTTTTAAATTGTTGGAAAGGATTGCACAATTAAGTTTCTTGATTTGTAGCTAAAATCAATATTTAATTTAATGGTGTTTAGTTAAGGTGTGAATAACTCTTTATTATTAAAGGATTACAGTATGAAAATAAGCATTAAAGTAAACCAAAATTTAGTTTGAAAAATGTGCAAATAACTCACAACATTTTTCAAAAGAAGGATATTTACATTTTTTTTTTAATTCTACGTATTTATAAATATTTGACTTCATTAGAAGTAACCCAATAAACCGAAAAACCCCCGCTTAAAACAGGCTGCATGCAAAGTATTGCATTTTATTAGAAGTAAGGTGTTTGTAATGTGATAAAATTGATTTATATCATTATAAAAAAAATCCCGAATAAGTTTTAAGGAACACCTTATCTTGTACTTTGTCCACAAGTGAGTAAATAAAAAATGGAAGAGATAAAACGGAAGACGAGACATAATCACAATCAATACACAATATTCCCGTAAGGTTTAACCGAACCATGGCAGGAGGTAAACAAATGAGGCACATGAGCAAATGAAAAGGTGCTTCACAGTCAATCGGTGTATTGGCACAGCTGCTATTTCTTTAAACGGATCGGGTCGGATCGGAAGGGACGAACAGGCGAGCACCTCTTATGCAAAAAAGGTGCAACATTTCCCAATACCACAAAAGCAACTCTTTGTTGTTGCTGTCTGTGTAAACAAGGTGCGCCCTAACGGTTCGTTATCAAGTGGGGTGAGTGTTTCTTTCTGACACTGTGCAAATACACCTTGCATGTACTACTACTATGATGTAGAAGTCGTCTCCTTCCGGCCGGAAAAGTGATCTATACTCAAGTGGCGATCGTATATTTTTTGGGGTGGCTTGAACTTTTCAGTTTTTCCATTTTTTCCCCGCCTACCTGTCAAGTTTACGCCTGAGGGCACAAGCACCCAAATGAGCTGAGCAGCTGTAGTTCTGTAGGGTCCTTGAAAAAGGGATACATGTGTGGTATATGCAGAAGCTAGGACTGCAACATGTTGGGCTAAACCACACTGAGAACCTATCTATAGGGGTGGCTGGCTAGCTTTAGGGACAGGTGTGACCCGAAAATCGACTAGAAATTTGTTTAGACAACAGAAGAATGCTCATCCAACAATATAATGTTTCCAGGGGGTAGAAAGTACAGTTTTCATTGTAATTATAAGGAAATTAGAGGACTATAAAAATGTATTTCAGGATACTGGAGATAAATTTAAGCAAATTTAATTGTCTCATACAAATCTTGAGTGTATTTTCTTTCGCTAACTAAAAATGAAAATATATTTACTTTAATGCCATTACTTCAATCGATTATGAATGCTGTTAGCTAATTACGCATAATGCTTAACTCTATTAAACCCTTTCCGAAATACAATTACATGAAAATTAATGCTGAAACTCGAGACTCAAGGCACGATTCATCCACACGCACAACGAAGGCCTGATCGTTCAGTTGGCCAAGTACGTGAGGGCCTTATATTTGTGTCTTTGGCGCACGGCTTCAATTGAAGTTCAATTGGAATGACGCGTAGATAGTGTCGCCCGCGCTCAATTGCGCTTTGATTTTATTGCCAGCACTTAACATAATGAGCGGCATGATAAGATCACGTTTCCTTAAAAATAAATGAAGAAAAAAATTATATATAAAGCCGACAGTTGGCGACTAGCGCATGCGCATATGCTTCCTGTCTGCGTCTGCCTGTCGGGCTGTCTGTGTTGGCCGGATATTCCTTTAAGTACGACGCGTCGCCTTCGTTTTTTTTCTTGTGTCTGCAATCAGTGCACAAAAGTTCAAAGTGCATGTGTGGAATACTACATGAATTTTCATGCCATGCCAAGTGCAGTAGTTGTGTACAAAAATTGAACAAAAGGACAAACACCACCTGTTTCCTTGGGCTTTTGTTCGAGATTTATTTCAAAAGGAAGTTCATTGAACTAACCAGTAAATTAAAATCGTAACGCGAGGGTTTTCTCCTCCTACTCCTACTTCACTCCTCTGCTCTACAACTTGTATATCAAATAGGCATCGTAGAGTAATTTGGATTGAGCATAGCGTTTCTCCTCCTCCATAAATTGTATTATATCCTTGACATTCACATGTTTAATCCGCACAGCAAAAGAACGTTGCGGTTGTGCTGCAACCAAATTACCCAATCCTGATCCAAATCCTGGTGTTGCATTGAAGAGACCTCCGGTGGCAGCGAGACCCGTCGGTTTGCGTGCTCCGAGAGCCAGGAGTGCTGTATTATTGGTAGACTCCAAGCGTATTTCATTTTCCACCGAATTACTAGTACGATTTCGTTGTAGTTTCATCCAACGTCTGAAAACATGTTGAATAATTTTAATAACATAGGATAAAATAAGAAAAACTTGTTAAATTTATACCGGCGATGTCCATAGTTGGTATCATCATCCGAACAGCCAAAATCGGAGACCTCACGATCGTTTAGAAACATCATGGTAGTTCTCATATCATGTTGTACTACACAGCGTGGATTGTTGTACAGATTGTTGCCAGAGCGATGCTCGCAGAGTTCGATGACAGTTTTAATGACGTGTTTCATATAGGTTTCCACAGCAGCTAATAATCCTTCCACCAGTTCGTCTTTAAATTGTTTTGGCATGTTCTCCAAGGTGCAGTATTTGAGTAATGTTTTCTCAATCACTTTCGGCTCAAAGAAAGTTGGCCGTGAAATATCTGGTTGTTTCGGTTCAGCGTTATCCTTTTTGTTTGTAGCTGGCTCATCACTGCTCTCGGGCACTATGAGATCGGTTATGATCAGCAGTTTGCCAGCATAGGGCTGCATAGGCACCTCAATGGCATCGCTGGGCATTTTGATAGCAAAATTATTTACTGAAAGAAATAACAATAACAACAAAACATTACATAGGTTTTCGTCCACTTAATTCATTTGTCCCAATATGTTCAGTAGTTAGAAGAAGGAAAGAAAGGTTTTCATGAAAACGATTTACCTGTGCCAACTTAAATGATCTCAAATTTTATAGAAAGAACTTAACAGACATTTCTTAAGTAAAATTTCAAAACTCCCTTTAAATTGTCTTTGAGATAAATGTTTAAAGCAGCTGCCTAGTGTGTTAAAAGCTGTGGGCAACGCAGGCACGCGCCTGCACCTTTAGCCTAAGTTTGTGTATATAGAATTTCCATCAAGTGCATATTAGGAAGGTAACAGATGCCAGCATGATCCTTACCGGTCGAGTGCACGATCAGTGACCGCAACAGCCCACTTGACTGGGCTTGGACTTGAGTTGGCCCAAAGCAAGCACTTGTTCCTCTCCAGTGCACAGTGCATAGTGCAACCTGCCCACACTCGCATCTGCAACAGGACGTTGTAGGACATGTTATGCAAAGTGCACAGGAATTTCAGGTCTAAAAGAAGGCGGTGGTGGTGTGTTTTTTTTGGTGGTGCTTCTGGCACGAGTGACTAATTATTCAAATTGTGCGCATGATGGAATGCCAGGAACTAGGACAAGAAATGTCCAAGCGGATATTAAACAAACGGCGCGCGACAGTCGCCTCGTGTCCTGCACATTTCCGCGCACCGCTGACTCTCAAAAAAAAAGGATGAAACGAAACGATACGGAACGGAACGAGGCAGAGTTCAGTCTAGTCTAGGGTGCTTATGCCTTGGGTTGCATATTAAACCTGACCAGAGTTACCTGTGCCACTCCACTCGCTCGCTGTTTTGACATGTCGTTGTTACCCTACTCACAGAATATTCATGTTGTACCCCTAGAAATGCATTAGAAATTCTGGTCAAGACGGTTTCTTGGTCTTTATCGACTGCCGCCGTTGTCAGCGTCGCCGACTGTCGGAGTGTCGCCAGTTTGCCCTGCTCCCGAACAGGTTCATTACGCGTGCCGTCACTTCAGTCGTTGCACAGTTGCACATACAAGGCGTTGACCTAATTATGTGTTTTCTCTCCTCTGTCCCCTTTCGTCTCTCTTCCGTTTTAATGTTTTTCTACACTTTTTACTTTGTTAATTTGATTGGCGTGCGCCTGTTGTTCTATGACGGTTGCTGCGGGTACTTACTCAATGTGTGCACTATTTTTATGCAGCAAGGTGCACGGTTGCACCTCTTCCTCTTCTTTATTAAAAACGATACTTGAAGAAATTGCAAAGTGTAAATTTTGGTTGCAGGTTGAAACTTAATAAAGAACCAATCAATTGAGTGGGTTATCAAAAAGATTGAATAAACTTATTCAGTTTTTCTTAAACTATCGTTCAGTTTCTTCAGTTGGAACTTAATTTTTTCTAAGAGAGATGAATTATCATATTTTTTTTATTATAAGTAATAAACCTATCGATTTTTTGTGGCTTCAAAAGGAAAGTCGATAGTTTTTAATATGTAAACTATCGATATAATAGTTTAAACAACACTTTTCTCATAAATAATTATCAACCCTTTTTAATCGAAATCTTGTTAATATACTGTGGATATAACATAAAAAAAATATTTAGTAAAGCAAATATATTTAATTTGTGCAGATTCGTTAAAATGTTAACAATAACATGATTTAATATATTTAAATGCAATATGACAATTATATCACGATCTAATCATTATTTATGTTCCTAAATTTTATTTCTTTACGTTATTTGCTGACTTTATTTCGAAACTTTTCGCTGAGTTTTGTACTAACTGTCGCTTTGATACCTGTATCCCATCGATAACAGAGTAAAATAGTGCATCAATCGTAACCGTTAACGTCGCAACTTCGGGTTAGAAATGCAGATTGGCAATTGCAATTGCAATTGGAATAGTACTGAGAGTATAATCCAACGATGGGGAACTTTGGTGGAGATGGAAGAGGGGAGGAACTGGAGGCACTGGGAGCAGCTGGCAAACTGCTGCCGTGAAGCACATAAACTAAGCTAACAATTCAACTAAAATGCCAACTAGATAATAAAAAATAAAATCGATGGAGAAGAAGAAGAAGTAGCTGAAAGAAAAGGCAGGAGTCATGAATAGAGAGGCTGGCAGGAAAATGAAAATGGAAATGCATATAAAAATGCGAACACGAGACAGACAAAAAGACAGACAATACAGACAGACTTAAAAGTCGAAGTCGATGTTGGAGTCCGCCAATTTGAAGACGAAGGCGAAGGCGAGTACGACCACCCACACACTGTTTACAGTGCATCCTCGCCGCCTGCGCAGTGTCAAATAGACAACAACAAATGCAACAATAAAAGTAGTAGGAAAAACCAACAGTCAGGTGGGCCAACTCTCAAAGACCGTGTACTTATTCTGGAGCAAACACTTTCAAATACAACTGACAATTTAAAATGTATTTAGTGCACTTACAATGAACTTTATGCCAAATGTTGTGGTCTGTAGACTCTGTAATCCAGGTATAGAGCTACATTGACTCCACTGTTGACACTCATCAAGAATTTGTTTACAAACTGATAGGACACCTCGGTAATTTTTGCATTTACAGGGTCTTAAACACATACGCGCGGGCGTAACTGGGCGGGCGGACGGACAGACGGACATACAGACTGTTAGGACAGACAGACAGTTAGTCAGTGAATTGTAGGCATATTCCAGCGAATAAATATTATCATATGGACATTTTTTCTTTTCGAGCAATTACGAATGCTGCCACAAGCTGTGGCAAGGTGACCCGGCAAACGTCAAACTTTTTGCGCACAGGAAATCGAAATTGCAACAAGTTGACGTTGTGGCAACGACGACGACGACGGCGATGGCAACGTTGACGATGATGTAGCACCAACAGAATAAGACGCTGTTGCCTCCATTCATAGATGCGCTCCACAGCATGTGGCAGTTGTAGAAAGTTGCTGGCAACATGGAGCACAGGTCGCATAAACACACACACACGCACACATGCATTGCAATTGGTATCGCCTTTGCGTACCTGTTGTTTGATAGCTTAAGGTGCGATTCAGGCAACGAGAGCTGCGTTTCTTTATTTTTTATTTGCTTTTTGAGGGCGCAGCAAATGAAATTGCCAATTGTTGCGCTTTTAGCGGCGGTGGCAGCTACCGTTTTTTTAGCAGTCTGCCACACACCTTGCAGCACTGTTAAAAAGGATGCTAGTGCTGGAAATACCCTTTAGCAAAGTTTAACAAATTGGGCTGAAAGACGGTTTACTGTAGAGTCTTAAAAGGAAGCCCAATTTTGTTAAGTACATTTAACATTTTGATATGTTAATTGTTAATTTAAAATATTAACATTGGGTATATTTTAAAATCTTCATTTTATTAAAAGAAGTTGTGGGAAATGAATTTTTCTCAGCTTAAAAAGAAAGAATTTTTCGTTGAAAGTCCAAAGCTTTGAAACTGTTTTCAGGCAGATAATGTTTTTATAGAATATCTGAAAGTTGAGCATTTACTCTCGCAACGCTAATTGTTGTTATTGTTGATACAAGTCCAACGAAAGAAAGAGCAAGATAGAGATAGAGAGAGGGAGGCAGCGAGAATACGTTTTTTTAAGCCATTTTAATATGTACTTTGAGCCTTCGCTTGCCACGCTGCAACTTGGGCAACATTGTGGGTGTGGCTGATTGGATGAGGCGAAATGGATGAGTCTAAACCAGGGCTGGTCGAGATGATCAATCTTTTGGAAGTGAAACGTTTATTGCAGTAGTTTTGCAGCCTGATGTTGTTAGCTAAAATGTTGACTATTATTATAAAGATGATGATGATCAACATGACGATGATGAAAATGTGAACGCTGATGATTTTGATTGCAGTCGCCGCAAGTTTGCCCTCGGTGCCAGTTGCACTGGCTACTGGATTTAGCTTTTTTCTTCCTCTCCTTCTATTGCTTGGCAACTGCCACTTAAGTGGGCGGTGTGAGTGCCTGTGTGTGTGAGTTTGTATGTATTTGTGGATCATTTGAACATGTTTGAAACAACAATACGCCTTGATATAAATATGAAAGGAAACGATTCATTTGGCTTATGGAAATGGCTGACAGATATCTTAAATGATTCAATTTCAATGCAATTGAATTATTAAGTTCAATATGCACAGTCTGGAAAGACAATAAACAAAAAACACACACACACACCTGAACATACACTCACGCACTCAAGCAACCTGTCAAACCGGAAGTGAGAATTGACACGCCTTGCCAAAAATTGAAATAGGAAAACGAGTACAATTGCTTAAAAGACCTTACATTTGTTCTGTCCTCGTTCTTGTTTCCACTTTTTATTTTATTTTTACAGCATCGCATTTCCGTTTTGCTTCTTGGAAGACAAATTTTGGTACATTGTTTGTGACAAATTGGTAACAGGAACTGCTTTGTTTTTCTTGAAACCATTATAAAATTGTCACAGACTCTCTCTCTCTCTCTCTCTCTCTCTCTCTCTCTTTTGACTTTAATATAATTTAGAAGAATTTTACAGATTTCATCTGCTTCTTGTGTAAATAATTCGATCAGTAAATGTCCTAAATTCGCACTGAAGCTTAAACAAGTGGCAGCAAATTATGACCACATAAAAAGCGACACTCTCTGATTTCACAAATCGCCTGTAGCAAACTTCGGACAGATGGATGAATGGATGGCGATATTGACGACACGTTTGCCACGAAAATTACTTGAATTACGAAGTTTTAGTTTTTGAGGAGCAGAGAATTTCTTTATAAACATGACGCTCGCTGTCGCGATGGCACCATAAATCGGACGATAACCCCCGTCAATGCCTGCGCCCCATGTGATGACCCTCCGTGGGTCCTCAAAGAAAAAAAAAAACATCATATGCAAAATGGCAAAAAAAAAGGGGGACGGCAAGTTAATAGCTGTTAGGTATGAGCTGAACACCAAAGAGCAGACCTGTGGTGTGATTCCAGGCAGGAAAAACAGTCAGATATGTATATGTATATGTATATATAGGCTACCGACTATGACTTACCCGTAATTAATAGCTTGAAATTATAATTTCAACAAAAATTATAAATAATTTTGCTAGGTCAATAGAATTATTGATGAAACATGCTTTGTGAGACCTATACTATCATTTCTTAGCATTAAATACACCCATTCTCTAATTTTAACGGGTATTAAAAGCGAAACCTAAAAAAAAGTGCTACACGCCGCCGGCAGCGTGCATGGCCTGTGGTTGCACGCCCCCCACATGCAACACTGGGCTGGCAACTTGTTGCATCTTCAACTTCAACTCCATCTCCAGTCAAAAATTTTTTGTTTGTTGCTCGTGTGTCGTCAACCTGCAAAATGTATAACGACAACATTAAGCTCGTGCCACCAGCTGAAGTTTTTTTTAAGGGGGAAGCGGTACTTACCGCTGTTGTTGCAACATCAACAAAGCACAACACAAAACAACACAACCCAACGGTACCACTTGGCCACTTGGCGGCAGGTTCATGTCAGTTCAGCACGCTGCAAACGCTTGATCTGATTTCTGCCGTCGTCGTCGTCGTTACTAAAGGGAGGCAAACGGTTTCTTTTCTTTGTATTTTCTTGTCGTTTTTCTGTTATAATAAAATTTTAATATTATAATTTTTGCTGTTAGTTGTTGAAGCTGGTTTTACTGTTTTACAGACCCTGTACTTGAAATGTCACAGGGTGGTAAGCAGCGAAGAAGACTAAACTATAATAACTAACGTGCTTCTCCCAGTCGAGCACACCCGATTAAAACCTTTAAATTTCAAGTTTATTTTGTTTGTAACGAATCGAATAATTCAATTGTATTCGACACACTTAAAAGCGTTATAAAAGCAATTAATTTTTCCCCGATTTATTGTAAATTGTTTAGTATAAGTCTTTCAAAAGTGGAAGATGAAACGTGGAATATTTTATCCGTGGTTAACAGTGATCATACTGCAGCTTTTGGTCTTGTCAATGCAATCCTGGGAGGCAAACGCCGATTGTTGTCAGCCACTAAAAGCGAAATGCCTTGATGATACTGCTCCAACTCCATGCTGCTCCAAAGAGCAGTGCAATGTGTTTTGCTGTAACTGCAAATGTCGCACGCGTTCATGAAGATAATATGACAATCTATTGAGAAATTGCTAAATTAATAGCTATAGCTTTTAAAGGTACTGTTTATAGTTATGTCCTGTATGAGGAAGTCTTTTATGATTGTCAGAATAAAGTTTGCGTATATAAATGAGTACTTGAACAGCATCTTAACCGAGTGATCGAAGAACAGTTACTCTTACTCAACTTTTCCTTACATACTCTTACTCAACTTTTCCTTACTTTTCCTTGAATTACCCCTCACATTGATAACTTTTATAAAATAAGTGGACTTTTGCAGTCGGTACGCTTTTACTAGATTTTTTTTCTGGGAGTTTTAGGTTGTTTGTCGTGTGTTGACAACCTGTTTCTGTTCTAAGTAGTTCAGGCTGTGCTCAGGTTCTTATACCTCGAATCACGGCCAGGTGCGGCACAAGCCGCTGAGTTGAGTCTTACGAGCTGTGCCACCAAACAATAAAGGATCCCAAGGACCTTTCTCAATTGCATTCAAGCGAAAAATGCGGCATACAGGGAGACGCACTCAGTGAAGAATCTCTTTCTCCCTCTCCCACTGCCTCTCTCTTACTCTCCATCTCTGTATCTTTTGCTCTCCTGTGAGCTGCAGATGCAACAACGAAGACGACAACGCAATTCAAATTAGTCCACAACACTCTCGTTTTGGATGCATTATCCTGGAAGAACGTTGATTTATAGACACGATGCTGCACGCGTTTGCTTCTTCAATTCCTTTCAATTATTTTTAGAGCCTTTGTCATGTTTTTGTTTGGCGTGTGTGTGTTGAGTGTGTGTGTGTGCACACTCTTTGTTGGTTTATTTATTCAAATGCGTCTGAAATGCATGCAAAGAGTGTATTTATGTGTGTGAGTGTGTATGTGTGTGTGCGTGTGCTTGACACTAATGAAAATCCTAGCTTCTTCAGCTGGTGAAAACATCTGCACATGCGCTCAAAGTGCATCCATCGACATTGTCTGTCAGTGGATGCGACTACTGCGCTGAAAGATTTGCTCCTGAAGTGGCAATGCCATCTAAAACGGAAAACAAATCAATTTTATATTGTATGTGTATGCGAAAACAGAATAGAGTAATGAATTGATGCGAAATATTAAAAAGGACTAAAAAGGGGAAGAAAATTGTTATGACTAATTTGAGAATTTTTCTATTTCATTCAGTAAACTATATTAATTTTAAAAATTTGATTTATTTCTCATAAGACCCTTGTGTTTTAACAAATTATGGTCTCTTTACAACATTGGTTGAAATAGTATTGGTAAAAATACCTTTATTGCGCAAAGTTGTTAAAGCAAATCAGAGAAGAAAACAATAAGATTAAGGCAGATGCTCAGCGGGGACCGCCCACATTGAAAATAAACCAATCTTAAGCCATTTGAGATAGGCATTCACTTAACGGACTCCTCACCTACATGCATAACCAGATGCATAAACCTCATCAAATTGATGAACATGATTAGAGACTTAACATCAGAAAGCAAAAATAAAAAAAAATTAAAAGAAAAAGTGGAAAGAGAAAAGCGCGACCTTTGGCGCCTTGCAACGGTGCAACAAGCCCCTAAAAAACACACTAAAAAAAGAAAGAAAGAAAGAAAGACAGATGCATGACGTATAATTGATGAGCTTTTAGCATTTAAACAAAAATCAACTCGAGTGCAGAGTAGGAGAGTCGAAGAGTGACGTAGGGTGGGTAGGAAGGTGTTAAAGGCAGACGGGCACGAAAATGATTAATCATTTGGCAGGTGCACACTACAAAAACCCAAAAATCCGATAAACTCTAAAAGGGTTTGCTTTAACAAGAAACTATTTAACTTAATTTCAACGGTTTGCATTTTGGTTAAACTGTCAAGTGGACGGCGTCGGCAACGGCAAAGGGCTCTAAAGGCTGTAAAGGATTGCTTTTATTTGGACTGTCTGAATGCCACACCCACACACAGACAGGTAAACAAAAGGTGTCTACCCGGCAAGGACTCAAGCCTGAGCTGACTCCTGTAGGCTGTCCCATCATTATATAATTTGACGAAAAGTAAGCGAAGCGACAGAGAAAGGGAGTAAGAGGGACAGAGAGTCAGAGAAAGAGAGAGAGAGAGAGAGACAGAGTGAGAGAGAGAATTCAAGAGAATGAAATCAAAGCGATCCTCTAATGACGGTTTCAACTCGTTTGCAGCTTGTGCTCATTTTAGCCATGATCACAATTATGGCTCTGTTGATCAAGATTTATGACAATTAATAATAGGTATAAAGAGCACGATGCTCAGCGACTTCCGCTCCCAATCAATTAAAATTTTAAGCTAAATAAATTATGACAAACTACAAAATATATAAATATAAGTCTAGTATAACTTTAAGCAAGATTTATGTTGACAGTTTGACCACCTTGCTGTGTATATATTACTATATATAAGATATCACTCTCTGTTATGGCGCAATCCGTAAGGTAAGCGCACCTTGCCAAATCCTCAGACCCGTAGAATTGATCCTGAGTCACTCAGGCAGTCATAGGCAGCTGGTACTCGTTTTAAAAAATTCTAATAGCATTCTTCATCTCTTCAGATTTGTCAGCTGTCCTCTGCCTACCCGCTTTTGTCTGCCCAACATATTTTCCCCTGTTTCTTTTTTGTTTGCGAATAAAAGATTTTGAAATAGCGATAGACATCGTTTCTATAGCTACAGGTTCTTCTGACTTGTGTGGCATTCACAAAACTATGGGCAACAAGATGTTCATCACCTGTCCTTTTGCCAAAGGCAAAACTATGCTTATATCTTATTCCTATTCATCTCTTTTTTTTTTGGCAAGTTGTCTTTTGTTTGAGGATTTACTGCCTGATCCCTGGGTAAGTCGACCTGCTGCCAAACACACAATATACATGTCCATTGGCATGTGCCTCATTTTCCAACTCAATCTTGGAGGGTGGACTGTAAAATGTTTGAAAAATCAGAGTAAACTCAAGTAGTTCAAAGTTCAGAATATAATTTTTATATGTTTTATTTAAGTAATTAAAATTACTTGTAAAATTAAACACTTTCCTCATTAAAGTCCTAAGTAAACCACAAATAAAAAATATTAGATACTGGAAATATAAATAAATAAAAGTTTTTTAGCCACAATATATAGCGTAAATATTGGATATCTTTTGTGTTATCTCGATTTGCTTCACTTAAGGATAGATATCTGGTTAAAATCAAACTATCTCAAAGTATTATTATCTTGTTATATGTGTGTAAATATAACCGTATACACTTGTTAAAAATTCGTCAAGTTGTTGGTAAACAAGTAAACGATGAACAAACCAAGTTTTGGATTTGGTTTATTTTTTTAGCGTTTTATTAACCACAGAAAAGAGCTAAATGAAATGTAATTTGGACACGCACATCACGTTTAGAGCCTCAATTTGTTTGTTATTTGGCAGCAAGTTACTGCTGCTGTTTGAATTCTCATTTGAAATGTTGTTCGAGATCGTGATTTTCCATGACATGAGTATATTTACCACTAGAATGTGTTTATTTGCTTACACAATTTTGCTTTGGTTGGTCAAGATGTTGGGCAGGTGCTTAGCACACATACAAAACCTTGATAAGATGTGACAGATAAGTTGGATATGTATGCGTGTGTGTGTATGTATATCTATATATATATTTTTAAAATACTTTATATTATCTGGCTAACAAGTTGGACCACACCTGTTCTTGGTTTCTCACGCTGAGTGCGAAGTTCGTGTAACTCCTTGCTCGGCGGGAGAATGCTGTTAGAAAGCCATTCAACTATGTTTAGTATTGTAATGCCCTTTACCTTTGTTCTCAAACAAATAAAATCCTTAGCAGGATACTACTACTACGCTACGTGTAATAGCTGTAGGTGGCGTATTAGTGCTGCCAGCCCAAGCCTTCCACGTTAGGTAGATAAAAGTCTAGTGTTCAGACAACTATATTCTATAGCCCTCATAGGACAAATCGGTAAGAAAATTGCATATTTCAATGAAAAACAGGGCCCTAGAATGAGTACAGGGTCTTTTACAGTCGGCTTGGTAGACTGTTGACTTTCTTACTAAAAAATTTGAATTGTTTACTATCAAGCAAGCCAAATTTGTTACGTATTGTGAAAACAAAAAAATGTATTCATTTCAGTTTCATTTATCACCAGATCAACAAATTCTCAGTTATTTATATTTTTTTACAAAAATTTTCTATAAATGTGGACATTAAAGAAATGCTGTTGTTGTCTCTCTCTTAGATGGGGAGCACTTGTTATCGGCATCGTTGAATTAGTATTATCACTTGGTGGACTTCTCTTTTCAGATTGTAACGTTATGTCCCTTTAAATTTCTTTATTCAATAACTAAGCTGATCCACACACATCACAGATGATAAATGTCCTAAAGGTATGGTATTTCTTGGAACGACTGTCCAAGTCATCAATATAGTCGCATGTATACTTCTAATTGTTTCGATTTGGACGGTGAGTATTAACTTAATAAGGTAAATAACTGAAACATATAGTTTTTCATTCCATTAGAAAGTCGCGGATCTAATAATTACTTATCTGATAAGTGACATTATTTGCATATTATTCGTGATAGTTTTTGTAGTTGTAATAATGGTTGAGACCGGGGAGTATTATTATTTGGGAGCACTTCTAGCGATTCGTAAGGGTGTTTCGATTTCCTATTATTTTCATAGTTTTTCTAAAATTTCCGTTCTACCCACAGCACTATACGTATATTTCTGGATTTGCGTTTTCTCTTGGTTTATTGAACAGAGTGGTGGAAACTGAGACAACGCGACACAAAGAAACAGATCAAAATTAATACTTTGTTAAATTTCCAGATTTTTGAATTTTCGGTTTCTTGTATGAAAATTACATCAGCTATAAATTTATTGTAAATAAATACTATACTTAGTGCAGATGAAATTTATTTGAAATTTTTACTAGTCTCCCTAACAAGTGTTAAAATCAATCCACATTACCACAACATGAAATCTATAAATTACATCGTTACTGACCAAATTTATCTTGGATTAGACAACTATATTATATGCCTCCTGTAGTCCAAATTGGTGGAAATACTAAAATGGTCATTTACACTTGGCTTATTCGGCTCTAGCTTTATAATAAGAGCAAAACTTTTAAGCTCTAGTAACAACATGGTAGAAGTGAAGTCTATAATGTACCGAAACATAAGACCTCTAAAACCTGTTTTTTACTTAACATAATTTTAATTTGTTTAACATGGTTATGTACATAATTATTCGATCTGATCCGATAGCAAATCGTGAAGAGATTAGGCCAATTACTATAGTTTTATAGTTTATAACGATGACGACATATGCAGACAATGTGACCAAAATAAATGTATCTACAGATACAAGTGTTGAAATCTAGTCTTCACATTTAAATTTTGATTTACAATCCAAGCAATCCAATATTTTTGACATTTTGTCAAAACAAAAAATAATGTTTTCCTAAATCTTTATCCAAATATCAGTTTGTTCTTTTATTAAAAATTTACTGTATAGATTTAAATTTTTTTTTTAACAAAATTCACTTTATTTATAAATATGTGGACATTAAAACAATTTTGTTGTTGTGCAGAATGCACTCTTAGATGGGGAGCATTGGTTATCGGTGTCCTTGAACTGATATTTTCACTTCTGGGACTTTTGGGACATATTTGTAATATTGTTATATTCTTAAAATATATTTATTCAATCACTTACACTGATCAATTATCGTAGTAATAGAAAATCCGAACACTTTGGAGTATATTGGAATGGTCGTCTGCGGTATGCATTTGATTGCTTGTATACTTCTTATTGTGTCATTTTGGGTCGTAAGTATTTAGTTAAATGGGTCTGTAATTGAAAAAAACAAATTTTCTTTTAATTAGCCACACATTGAACTGCTAATTGCTTATCTGATAACTGGAATGCTTAACATGATATACATGATAGTTTATTTTATTGTACTAGCTATTGAAGAAGGAGCATTACATGCTGTTGCATTGATTTTACTAATACGTAAGGATATTTAAACATAATACTATTTATTTTCATAATATTTTTACATTTTTCAAAACTTTTTTCCGTTCTGCCATTAGCCATCGGTATTTATTTCTGGATCTGTGTATTCTCATGGTTTATTGAATTGAAGCAACAGGAATGAGTAAACAAGACGAAAGTTACATAAACATTTTTATAAACCAACCGATTACAACTGACAGTGCACTAACTTTTTCAATTTTATAATCATCTTTTCATCTTTTCTTAATGATGAAAATCATATAATGTGTATGACTTTGAGTGAATTTTCAAAGTTTTCATATTTTCGTTTTACATTTGGCATTAAATATGCAAAATGTTTTGTCAAAATTGTCATTAGAAAGTCAAATGCTGTGAAAACCAAATAAAGCTTTAAGCTTTAAACTTATTGTTTAATAAAAAAAAGTTTTTCTTAATGTAGATACGTTGCGGGTTAGCACCTCTATTAGAACTCATTATAGCTAAATATAGTAAATCAAATACTATACTAATATACATATATATTGTTTACCTACTGAGGTAAACCAAGCAAGCCAAATTTGTTATCTCCTGTCAAAATAATGTCATACATTTTATTCGAATTATAAAAATTCACTGTAGTTAGAAAATGTGGACTTTAAAAAAATGCTGTTGTGGTGCTGTTTCATTAAGATGGGGAGCACTTATTATCGGCATCGTTGATATACTATTGTCACTTATTGGATTTTCGTCAGTTTTTTGTAAAGTTTAATCACTTAAATTTCTTTAATTAATTAATTATGCTATTTATAAATCATAGTTGCAGAATATCCTGAATCTCAGAAATATATTACAATAATTGTTCACGGGATCCATATCATAGCATGTATAATTCTAGTTGTTTCGGTTTGGGCGGTGAGTATGAAGTTATATAGGTCTATAACTAAAACATACAAATATTTTTTTTTCGTTAGTTATACATGGAACTAGTAATACCGTATCTAATAACTGGAATTCTTCGCATGATTTGCACAATAGTTTATGTTATTCTAATACTCGTTCATCATGAATCATATTATATCATAGAACCGATTATAGCAATTCGTAAGGATATTCAAATATTTATTGCATTCACATATACATATTTTAGATAATCTCTTTCCGATATGCCCATAGTACTTTGTATATATTTCTGGATCTGTGTGTTCTCCTGGTTTATTGAACTGAGAAACGAGAGCTGAGACAACAGGACTCAAAGAAATAGATGGAAATTATATGAGCATTTTATAAAAGCAACCACTCTGAAATGACAAATAACTAATTTTACAATTTTATAACCATCTTATGACTATCTAAATCATGAAAAATGTGTGGGACTTTCAAGGGATTTTCACAATTTGTATATTTACGTTTTTAAATTTGGTGTGCAATTTGCAAAATTTGTTAAAATTCTCATTTGACATTGTTTTCATTTCGATTTCTGTCAACACAAAATAAAACTGTTAACTTAAACTTTTTTTTTTTTGGAAAAACAACCGGTTAATTTAATGTGGAGACTAAAAAAATGTTGCTGCTCAGTTCCTCTACAGTGGGCAGCACTGATTATAGCCATAATTGAATTGTCGATGTCGATGTTAGGAATTTCTGTATTACTTGGTATAGTTGAGACTCTTATAATACTATTAGCTGATTTTAATGTTGATATTTAATCACAGTATTAGATGAGGGCTCTTCAGCGCTTCAGACTGTTCAAATAGTTTTTTACATAATCCATGCTGTGGCATGCATATTTCTCTTTGCCTCAGTTTGGGTGGTAAGTAAGAAGTTATAGTGTTGGAAATGAACTAAAATATTTTCTATTCTCATCAGCCACGCAGTCAATTAGTACTAGTTTATCTGATAACTGGAGTTCTTCGCAAGATAATATTAATAATAGCTGCTAGTTTGGGTTTTGCAGATGACCATATGTTTATCTCTACAATGATGTTTAGTTTTTTACGTAAGGATTTTTAAAAATTTCAGTTATATATTTATTATTTTTGTACGCTTCCCCGTCCCCGTTCATAGTACTTCTTGTTTACTTCTGGATCTGTGTCTTTTCTTGGTTTATGGAATTGAGAAAAGAGTAAGAACAGTATGCAGTATTATTGATAAGATTAAAATTGACAGTTAAACAAGTAACAGTAACTAAGTAACAGTGATTATGGATTAGTAGTGAAAAATTATATAGTGAAGGAAATCTTACTCTCGGAATTGTTGGTCTTTATAACAAAATAGGTTTTAAAAGAAGTTAATTTAAATGCTGATATTAAATCAAGCAAGCCAATTATTATGTTTATTTAGTTTAAAATTTGCCACACACATTTGAACACTATACACAAACGAATTTTGTCAGTGAAGTATAGAGTATAGAAATATAGATTAAAATGTGGAGACTAAAGAAATGTTGCTGCGTAGTCCCGCTACAATTGGGAATCTATACTATAGCCGTTATTGATTTCTTAGTAACGGTGTTTGCTGCAATTATTGGCTCTGGTAAAGACGGATTTTAGTTATTAATTTCGTTTTTTAATGATAAGCATAAATTACAGTATATGAAGAATGGATGAATGTGTTTGCTTTGGCTAGACTTGTTTTACTTCTTCTTCATTGCGTTGCTTGCATTCTTCTAACAGCTTCAGTTTGGTTGGTAAGTTTGAGTTATTTTAGATTTGTATCCATATAAAGAAAACTCATAAATCCTATCATTCCAAAGAAAATAAGTCACCTTGTAATTGGTCATCTAATAACTGGATTTATTCGAATGATTATTTTCATAGTCAGTGGTATTTTTGGAATCATCAATGGGTTTTATGTTATCGGGACAGTGTTGTTTATACTTTTACGTAAGGATTGTAAAAACTACGTTTTTCTTTTGTTAACTTCCTCTTATACCCATAGTATTTGCTGTATATTTTTGGATCTGTGTATTCTCCTGGTTTGTTGAGCTCAGGGAAGGACAAATCTGATTTGAAAACATGAACAATCCATCTGCAAATATATTTAAATTGTCAGTTGTGTAATAAAGTGATTACATTTAAAACAACTATTAAAATTTTTGTATGAAGTTCTGAAGAAATAATGAAAGATCTATTTAGTCATTGGTTGTTCACTTCTGCTAATGCTTACATACTCCCTTTAGATCCAATATGGTTAGTAAGCTCTACGTTAAGGTCTAAAATATATTAAATTAATTGACAAAGATTTATTAAATTTTGAGGTTTATATCAGTCAGCTCACTTTGATATGATTCCTTTTACGAATTAAAGTGTTAAGAAAAGATTGACAGAAAAATGCCATGTACATAAAATTTTTTTTAAATGTTGTACTTTCAAACAATTCGATAGATATTTCGTGAGTTTAATGCTTACAACAGTTCTGAAAAGAATGTTCCGTGGAATCATTAAACAAATTAATTATGAAAGTGTTAAATAGATGGATACGAGCATTGTCCTTGTTCTTAACGCATATTGTTGCACCATGAAATATGGTTAAGAAAGCGAGCAATAATTTGGTCAAGCCCTTGGAGGTACTAATCCTATTTTAAAGTAATGAAACATAAATAATAAAGCTCTTTTACGAGCAAGCCCTAAAAACAAAAACAGAAGAAGACACGAGACGAGACCAGAAGAAAGCAAAAGCAAAGGAACTTGCAACGTCTGCGTTTTGCAACTGCAACAAACAACAAATTATTAACGACATTTTAAATGCAACGCCTTGTCGGCCAACCGAAACTGAGTCCCTGAGAGCGAAAGGGGTCAAGTCGGGCCTAGAGACAGACGGGACTCGGGACGTCGAAGGAGATGGTGACGGAGAGGGAGACGAAGACGGAGGAGATTCCTTGCGGGGGCAAACACCACGAAGACAGCGGCGACAAGCGAAGACGCGACGCCTTTTAATGAGATTTGTCTGCCACAAGGAAAGACATGAAAAACTCGTGTTTCTTTTGCATTTAAGCGTTTTAAGGACACGGAGTCACCACAACAAATAACTGCAATGGAAGGAACACGACTTCGTGGGACCCTGTACATGTTTTGTAGCTAATGGAACGTCTTACTTTTGCCATTTGAATACATTTTGTTTGACATACCCTTATATTAAATACATGTACAGGGTCTACAAGGGCAGTTGAAGCAAAGTCGAGTCACTTGTTGGTCAACGTGTGGCTTTAACAAGTGTATATATGTTTGTGTGTGTGTGTGTGTGCAGCTTGATCTCCACATATATTTTATGTCCCAAGTTGGGCTGTAAAAATTGAAAATTACTTTTGTTGCGGTAACTGGGACCTGTACAGTGAACACTGCTTCCATGGCCCTACCGCATTTGAAAGCTGAGACAATAATTGCACAGTGAAAATTACAATCGAGCATTTTATTGACTCGAGGCCCAAAAAAATACAAAAGAAATACAAGAGCACAATAAAGGGAATTGCCTGACACGGAACTGTGTCTGTGGATCATACACTCGATGAAAGTGCGTGTGGATTATGGAGATCTGAACTGAAACTTTGGATGAAGACTGCGATTGGAACTGGGACTTGAACTGTAACTGGGACTGGGACAGGGACTGGGCCTGTAACTGAGACTGGGACTGTAACATTATGTGCACCCGCGGCGTTTATTTGCTCTGTCTTGTGGCAAATGAAAGTTCCTTTTTTATGCTTGTACATCTTTTTTATTGATTCAGGATATTATATGCAGACTGTCTTCCTTAAACGACAGACAAAATTGTGGTAAATAAATTCCTTAAATTTTAAATGCCACCCAAAAGAGAAAAACTTTCATTGTTAACAAAATATCACGAGTTTGTTATAGCTTGGTTTAATTAAGACATGTTAAGAGTTTCAGGAGCTCTCATGTTTCTGTGATATTTGATAGAGTTAAAACTTCAGATAGACAATGAACTTTAAAAGTGTTTTAGGAAATTATATAAGCAAGTTTATTAGAGATTTAATTAATAATCTCTAATGAATATTTTTCTGCAATATTTATTAAACTAATTAACTTGCCCAGCTCTGTGGTCTTTTAACACCATTGGGTGGCCAAAAACAGGGAACAGAATGTAACGTAACGTTATAAAATTAGTTAACAATATCATTAAATCATGGTTAATACAACAGAGCGAGAGACAGAGAGTTAGGAGTGACAACGAGCTGGTTTTCACAACATCGAGATACGATAACAGAGCGCACCCAGAATCGAAGAAAAAGCAGAAGATGTAGAAGTTGAAACATTGCTTTCTAGTGCTGGCAGAATTTCAAATATTTAAATTGCTAGAAAGCGAAGAATTTTTCTGATATTTAATTATTATTTTAAGCTATATTAATGTTATGCTATTTTATTATAACCAGTTTATTTAGTTCATTTCTGTTCCTACAGAAAATACACATGTTTCTTCAGATCTAACAGAATCGTTGTTAAATCTTTTTAAAACCCCTCCAGTTTCCAGCTACGAAATAGCTAAAGTTACAGCACTGTAACTGCTTGCTATGCATATGGACTGAGTTCTGGGTTGGGTTCGAGTTGGGCTGCGGGTTCTAGGGGCACAGTACGTGGTCAGTCGGGTTTATCTATTAATTTATGCTGGTGGTTTTGTGGATTTGGGCCGGCCAGATAGCGTTTTGGTCTAGGAACTGGACCTTAAACTTGGTTTCCTTCTGCTTTCTTGAAATCTTTAAATTCAAATCTGCACAGCAGTGTGCAACAGAGGGAAAGAAAACATTTGATAAGCCCGCTAATTAAGTTGAATTGTGCGCCTGTGTGGCCTGTTTGCTTCTGCGAAGTCTGTGCAATTGTCACAGGTTTTCTCAGTTTCCCATTTTCTCTTTGTTGTTGTTAAGATTTTCTGTGTCGTTACTAGAAGCAACTGTTAGCCACTTTAGATCCTGAAAATGTTTACTCTTTGGTGTGTGTGTGTGTGTGTTTAATTGCTTTAAAGGCGCATGCGTGTGGCATCTAAATTAAGATTATGTGGAGTAAACCCTTGTGCGGAGTCGAGAAGTCAATCAACAGGCGTCACTTTTGTTTGGGTGCAAAGAAGAGGGGGGCAAAAAACTTAAGAGAGTCGCCCCTAAGAGCGCCAACCGAAACAAACTGGAATTGAAACACACACGAACCAATCTGTTAAAGAGAATATTATTTAAGAGTGAAGAGCCAGCTTAAAGTCATCATTTTTTGCTCTTAACTGTTTTTAAAGCGAAAATGTTTAAAATTCTTAACTCATTATGAATTTTAAATCCTCGCTACCTGTGTCGTCAGTTGTGGCATAAATTTTGCACGTGTACACATGGGTATTACCAGTTGCCAGGTCAAACAATTTAAGTACTGCACCTGACGTTGAGGGTGACTACCCTTTTTTATGATTGTGACAACTCGGTCTGACGTTACTTATTTTTTTGACAAATGCACTGTACAATTTTAATCGATTAGTCGATAGAACACGTGCTTAAAGTCTAACACAATCTATCAATCAAACGTTCTCAAGACAGCTACAGGAAGTAAGAGATCTGCTCATTTTTGATTTATCAGTAAATATTTAATTGCGCTGTTTACTCTTTACAGCAGGCGCTTGTACGAACACGAAGAGAATTTTACAAGTTCTTTGCGTTGTTGATCTCACTCTCTTACTCTGGTTTTTCTCTCTCTGCTCCAACTTGGAGCTGGCGCACACTATAGCAAACATAACGGCACTTAGCTGCAGCCGCTTTATTGTTGTTGTGGCGGCGACGGCGTTAGCGATTGGTGCAAGTGTACGCGCTCCACAGTACATAAAACATACATAAACGAGCAAGAACCGGTTTTAGCGTGCGCCGTTGCGATTGGCCGCAGCGCATGCTATCAGTAATTCACACATATACACACACACGCACGCACACACTCACACACAGGTGGTAAAGTCACGCACAGACAGTCCGTGTGAGCGCAAATACTTACTGCAGGTAAACGTAACGCAACGCGCTCTCACTCGCTGCCTGCGCGCTCTTTTGCTCTCTGGCTGCGCGCAGCGCTGAGCGACTGTCTGTGACTGAGGGTGTTTGGCTATAAAAAGCCGCTGCCAGCGATGTCTTGTTTCAGTTCTTCTCTTTCGTTCATTGCAACAGCAACACAAGCAAAGCAAAGAAAACAAATCAAACAGACAAAAACAATACAAATTTAAGTTTCGTTCAGTTCGTTAAGTTTGGTGTGCGCATCGCGATGTTTATGTGAACACACAAATATTAATCGAAAGAATATTGTTTGAGTGAGATAACTAAAAGTACAAAACACAAAAAACTTTTATACAAAATAAACTAAACAAAATAACAGTTTCAAAATGCATACCGTGGAGCATATGCTAGTGGAAAAGAACTACAGCAAGTGTCCTTTGAAAAAGCGACCGGTGAATTATCAGTTTGAAGTAGAGCCCGAAGATTTGTGCCTCAAAAAGACCAGCAGCAACAGTGAGGCAACTTCTCCAACAGCAGCAACAACAACAAATGCAACAAAAGTTATTGCCGATGAGGAAGTGATCAATGTAAGCGACTGCTGTGAGGATGAAGGCGTCGATGTCGATCATACAGATGATGAGGATCACATGGACATTGAACAGGATGAGGATGAGAACGAAGTTGATGATGATGAGGACGATGTCGATTGTGTGAATGTTGAAGCTGATCCAAAACAACAGACACAAGCTGCTGCTTTAGCCGCTGCTGCCGCTGTGGCGGCTGCTGCTGCAGCACATGTGGTAGTTCCAACTCCCACATATCCCCAATATGGCCTGCAACCCTATTTCCATATGTCCCAGTACACAGCCGAATTCTATCGGACGATCAATCAGCCACAGCATCTCACGGCCAGCAGCGCATCTGAGCTGCTCTCACCGAGTTCGCCATCGGATTCATTGGGTTCGTTGTCACCGCCACCACATCATTATCTGCATGGACGTGCCAGTTCGGTATCACCACCAATGCGCTCTGAAATGATCCACCGTCCGCAGCTTGGCGTGCGCTCAAGTCAGCAGAGTTTTCTACCCTATCCAACATATCCGGCAGCCTATACAGCACTGGGTTATCCACACCACCATCATCATCCACATCAGGCATTGCATCCGGCGCCACATCATGCACCCATCTCTCCAGCCTATTCAGAGAGTTCCTACTACTCGATGCGCAGTTTAACCCCCGAATCGGCGGCCAGTTGTTGTTCCGTTCCCGAGGATCTGTCTCTGAAGCACAAACAAGCGGTTCATCAGCCTGCCCCACACATTGATGCTTCCAATGCGATATCCCTGATGCCAGCAGTAAACGCCAGTGTTTCATCCTCCTCGCACGCTGGCTCAGCGACAAGTACGCCCAGCAAGAAGGACAAATCATCACCGCCACGTTATCAATGTCCCGATTGTCAGAAATCGTATTCCACCTTCTCAGGTCTCACCAAGCATCAGCAATTCCATTGTCCCGCCGCGGAGGGAAATCAGGTGAAGAAATCCTTTAGCTGCAAGGATTGTGACAAGACCTATGTATCTTTGGGAGCCCTAAAGATGCACATACGCACACACACGCTACCCTGCAAGTGCAATATGTGTGGCAAAGCCTTCTCACGTCCCTGGCTGCTGCAGGGACACATACGAACGCATACGGGCGAGAAACCCTTCAGTTGCCAGCACTGTCATCGCGCATTTGCGGATCGCTCCAATTTGCGTGCTCATCTGCAGACCCATTCGGATATTAAGAAATATTCGTGTGGTAATTGCTCAAAGACATTCTCACGTATGTCACTGCTCACCAAGCACAATGAAGGCGGCTGTACAGGTGGTGGCTCCAGTTCCAGTTCAAGTTCCAGTTCCAGCGCTGCAGGCTCCAACTCTGAGCTATCCTACGGCGGCTATCCCGAGCCATAGGCTCCGTTTCAGACATTAGACATAAAAAAAACCAACAGAAAAAAAAGCCATGTTCCACCAAAAATTAGTTCCTAGCTCGAGAGTAAGCAGCCCCAACAACAACAAATAGAAGAAACAATCCAAGACACACACACATACACACACACCCAGTGAAAGAATTTATAATTTTGTTAAGAACTTTATCTATTTTCATGCATGTTTTCTTATTTTCTAGTCAGCATTTTCTTTGCAAGAGAAAAGTAAAAAACTAAAAAAAAATCTAAAAAACCAGAATTTTTACTATTATTAATTTGACTACTCTATTTACAACTTTGTATATGTCCAGTGTGTGTGTGTGTGTTGTCGCAATCCTAAACCGAACTATTGTAAAGTATTTACAAGTGTCCTGTACATAATGTATTACGCTCCGGCGTCTAACTATATAGAGACTCTAAAGAGCACTCTCTATAATTACCTACTATAACTTAACTGTAAAGCTACAAAACGACAGACAAATCTTTTATACAATTGTATCTCTCCTTTTATTATAGTATTTTAGTCTTAAAAACTATATACATACTATATTTAGATATACACGTACTATATATATATTTTTGATAAACTCTTTGAAACCTTATGCATACATTGAAAATGTTCTACACATATAAATTTTGATATGAAAATGTTTTATAATTTTAAGTAATTTATTACACGGCTTAAAGAATGAACAAAGCCAACAACAAATACAAAAACACTAAAAAAACACTGAAACAAAGATCGATTTTATTTACATAAAATTTGCATGAATAACTGCTCTGGGAATATGCTGGGATTTGACTTGCTTTTAGAATGAATTTTAAAATATCAGAAGAAATTTAAAATTTTTAAATATTTTGACTGCTGGGAATTTATTTTGTGACTCCTTTATATTTTTACTATATTATTTAGCTTAGATTTGTTGCTAATAAGACTGGTAAAAAAAATTAGTTTGTTAACAACTTTTTTGAAATTGTTCCTCAAAGTAAATGAATTATTTCTCCAATGGGATAAATTAAACATTTATTCATTCATGTATTTAGTCAAAGTAGTTATTAATCCCATTTTGCTTAGTAGCTTGAGATACCTACAGGAACTTAACTAAATCTGATTATTGTATAACATAGTTTATTCTATTAAAAATCGAATGAAATTGATCAAGTAGACAATGGACGATTTTGTTTCCTCATTGAACGACTTACAGACAATTTTTTTTGGGGTCATGCTCCTCTTTCGTAAGTCTTACACGTATTTCAAATAAATATATAATCAAGTATCAAATCAACGATCGATTGCCGAATCGATGGATCGTTTCGATCATTACGAAGCTTTCGTATGTGAAGTCAATCAACCAATCGCGACATTTTATTGCCTTTTGCTCGAGATTCAAGCACTCAACGTTTAGTTTATTTTTTATTTTGGTTTTTTTTTTATATGCAACGCGGCTCATAAATTATATTTAAATTTCAGTGCACGTACTCAAGCGTACAATGTGAGTGTGATTGGATGAGGAGTGGTGTAGACAGAGGGGGACGGATACAGGTAGGTTAGGCAGGTAGTCACAAAATGGCAGTCACTAAATCAAATCGAAATGTAGCAACAGCAACACAAACTCAATAGATACTTCAGGTAGAGCTCCATCAACGTCTTATTAAACATAAACCTATTTTAATGAAAAAGATCAACACAAAATACGCAGATATATTATTTTTTCATAGGTGGAAAAGTCAAACAAAAAAAATAATGTAGATCTCAAGCGATTCCCATCACCATCCCGAACCAGAGCCATTGATGCGAAAAGAGAAATCAAATGGCAACGCATCGTTTCGCGATGCTATTATTCAGTTTAATGATAGTTAAGCTTAGGGCTCGAAGTCTTGAATACTCTATTCTTTAGGAAAGTTATTGGAAAAAGTCGTTTAATTATGTGTTTCTAAAATATTCAGAAATATATGTCTGTTCTAAGTAATTTTTAAGTATTTTTTCTATATTTTCACATGATATATATTTTTAAGGGCTGCTTATAGCTAGTTCTTGACTAGAAACGATTTAAATGTTACTTTTAAAGCATCTTCTAGAAATTGTCGTCTTTAAATCTACCAAATAAGCTCTTTCTTTAATATCAATTATTTATTTCTTTAAAGTAAACGTTGTATTAAGTATAAGCATACTATAAACTAACGAGTTTATATGACAAATTTGTTCTTTAAATGCATATAACCACTAGCAGATAGGGTATAAGATATGGGTGCGTTCTCTACTGCAAAGCAAACTCATTATCGAGATCAATTGATCGCCCAGGCGGAGACCAGGTTAGGCTAAGTCAAGTCAGGCCACATATGTGTGTTAGAGTGTGTGTGTGTGTTTATGTGTGGAACAGATGCTACCTCCCTACCCCACTCACATGACACACCTCACCTCCCACTACTAAAAAGCCCAATAGGTAAACAAACTGCGACTGTGACTGCGACTGGAACTGGAAGTACGACAATTGTTGCCAAATTAGATCATCAGCAGGAGCAGCAACCAGTCTGGAGATTCAAGTCAAGTCAAGTCTTCAGTGTTCACTGTTCAGTGTTCACTGTACACTGTTCACAGTTCCCTGTTCACGTGTGCAGTTGGTTGAGCTACAAAAATATATGAAATTAATATGCACGCATTTCGTGGCTTGACTTCGAAAGAGCTTGCCACCTTTTCCCTCCTCAGCAATAGGTGCAACAAGCACTCAGGTTACCAACTCGTTGCTGATCGTGCTCCTTGCTTTCTTGCACAAACAATTTGCAAACGATTTCTAATAAGCGTCTTAAATTGTAACAAAATAGACGCGCATTTAGGGTCTTTTGTGGCCTGGCAAACTCCCGATAACAAAGAGTCAACAACAACAATAAAAATGTATATATATATATACATAAATATATATACAGAGGGTATCAAAAGGTGGCATGTCTCCCCTTATACCCTGCTTATACCCTTTTGTGTTGGCGCAGTCGTGCTTTTTTTTTGTACTTTGTTGTGTGTCAAATTTCGCGCTTGATCGACGAATTTTTACTTGGGCCAATTGGCCAATAGAGTTGGCCAATGATGACTTTTCGCTGTCCACGATGAAAGCGGGCATTGTTTGAGGATTGTAGTGAAAAACTGAAGTTGAAGATTTCTAGCTGATCCTCGCTGTCAGGATTGTGTAAGAGTTGAGTTGATAACGCTTGAATTATGTGAGAAGATCAGGAAGGAACCCAAAAACTTGGGGTTAAAAGATGATCAGGCTTGCTAAAAGCTATAAAGTGAGACTCTCTGTAGATGATCCTCATTCGCAATAATCCCTTTGCAGGATTACTATTGCTTAGTTGCAGTAGTGATCCGTCAGATACATTTGCTCCAAAATGTTGGGTGTCGTTCTGAACCAGCTCCAGTTCCATTTCCAGCTCCCAATTCCATATCCAGCCTTATGCTCGTAGCTCCCCAAGCAGCGATCGCGCAAAAAAGCACACTTCGTCGTGACAAACAAAATGCTCACGTTTATCGCAGACAAAAGATCTCAATTTTTACGCTAAATTTCATTCGATGGTTTCTGTTTTTTTTCTGTTTTGGGGTTTTTTTTGGTTTTCCGTTTTTTGTCTCTTGTTTTTTTTTTTTTGTATTTTGGTTTTTGTTGTCGCTCTTTGGCAAGTCTCCTGCTTCGTTGGGGCTCCCTCATTTGGGCTGAATATGCTCTGGTTCGATTGTTGGGGGTGGCGACAGCAGGGAGGAAGGGTGGGGAGCGAAGGGTGTTTTTTTTCTGTTTGGTAGGGGCAGCCTTTTGTATTGGAAAGTTTCTCAGTTTTTGGCTCGTTAAAAAAATTTTAAATTTAGCGTAAAAAGCCAGATACAAAATGACAAACTGCAAAAGGGGGAAAGTGGCAAAAGGGTGAGCGTGCAGGAAGGGTGGGGAAGAGGAAGGGGGAGGGAGCAGGTTGAGTTAGTCAATTGTTGTTGTTTAATCTTTGCATATTCATAAAGTTCGATCTGTTTACCATTTGGCGTTGTCGCTTGACTTTTCTGCTTTATTATTGGCCCCAAAATTCGTTTGTCGTCAGCTTTATCAGTGACACAGTGGGGAAGGTGAATGGGTGGGGGTAGGGAGAGGTAGGGGTTTAGCGTCGTAGTCTCTTTTAAAGCAGCTGCAATTGCAAAACATCAGCAGAAGTGATATCAACTTATTGTTTGTATTACCAAACACAGAGACTTGAGCACCAAAGTAACGCGAGCCAATAAGAATTGCTGAAAAATGGCAAGAGAAATAGAGGTAGAAAGAGAGGGAGAGAATGAGAGAGATAGAACTAGAGAACAGCTCGAACTGTGGGCCAAGTGCATTTCACACAAAACGTGCAAATAATAACACCATCTTCATCGCAGCCTAATGATCTGCGCCATGTTGTTGTTGTTGATGGCAAGAAGCCAACTGCGACTAACGCACACACACACACAGACATGCATACACACACACACTTTAACACTTGCAAGACAATAAAACGCGTTAACTGTTTGCTGTTTGCCTGCGCAAGTTTTGTTTGCATCTGTCTGCCAACTCGCTTTTCTCCGCTTTTCCCCCCGCTTTAAGCGCGCTCTCCCCTCGCTTTGGCATTAGCCAATGCCAATATTGCACGCTACGCAGTCACAACGTCTAACTAATTGGCGAAACAGCAACAACAACAACAACAATAACAACAACAACAACAATGGCTTAGCCGTATTGGGTGAAAAGCCGCCAACTAGCCATAGCTAAAGTCAAGCAGGTTGTGTGTATATGTGTTTGTGTGTTTATGTGTGTGTGTGTGTGTGAAGATGCTATCGCGTTGTTGCTCAGCTCACGCACTAACTATTACACTTACACACTCTCTCACTCTCTTTCTCTCTCTCACTCTTTCTCTCTTTCTCTGCGCTTTGCTTTTGGCCAACCAAAGCGTCGCGCGCTGCCCCCACAAAAAATGAAAAGACAAAAAAAAACACTTGCTTTATTTTGTTGTTGCTTTTCTACTCTTGCCAAAAGCTTAACTAATTTTTGGCACTATGTGTGACGTCAGTGTTTTTGGAAGTATTTGAATATTTGTATTATTGGTAATTATTTAAGGTGCGATGTGCCTTAAAATGCCTTGAAGTCTGAGAAAACTTGTTAAGTAAAAATTAAGAAATAGTCAAAACATATTATAATAAAACAATAACTTTATGTGAATACAAAGAAATAAAATATTATCTAAAATAGGAACTAGTTTTAAGTTTTTTGTAGCCCTGTTAAACAAATCTCAGAGAGTATTAACGCGTCGTCGTAACTTGGTGTTGTTGGCGCTTCATTCACTCAAATTAGCAAAAATTGTCAAAACAAAATGCAGGAAATGAAGAAAAAGTGTTGTTGTCGTGCTGCAGCAGTTGCTGCTGTGGTTGTTGTTGTTGTCGTTGTTGTTTTTGTATTTCGTGCGTTGCACATTTTGCTTATCTATGAACAATAAGATTTATTTATGACAATAATTGCAGTTGTTGTTTTAAACATTTTAAGGGGGAAGTCATGGAGGAAGGAGACTTCAATTTAAAATCAGACAAGCACAAACATGTTCTTGTCAATTGTGTGTACCTTTGCCACCCTCCCAATCAAACATTTTCCCACCTGGACTGCGCTCTCACGTCTCTGTTTTGACCCCAAAGAATCTCAGATCCAAAAACCTAGGTGCAGTGAACTCATAACACTAAAAAGCAAAAAAAGGAATGAAATAAAATTAAGAAAAAATGGAACAAATAAAAGACACGACACATTTGAAATGGTCTTCATACAAATATATATAAATATATACATGAGAAAGATGCCGCTGCTCCATTTCCTACAGCTCAAATTACCAAAAAATAAAGGAAGAATAACTAAAGCAGGAAAGGAACCTGTTCGTCGACATGAATTTCGAAATGAAAAAACTCCCTATCCCCTGCCGCCTGAGCGTGTGCATGCATAAAAAATCAAGCTGGAATTAGAATCCAGCTAGCTACCTGACCTAACCTCAAACATGTGAGTGCATATCCCATCCAAGAGTCTGAAACAGAAAACTACAGGGCAGAGGAGGGTAGAAAGATGTTGACAAGAGCAAATCAACGTTCGACAACTTTTGTCGGGGTCATGGGAAAATTTCCTTATGAATCGGAAGTGAAACCGTTGCAGGAATATCCTGTGGGGCAGGGGGAATGGGGGATTGGGGGTGGAGATTGTACAGGATATGCTGGGAACGTGTTTATTTATAACTAAGTATAACCAATGCCATTTGCTATCTCATATTCTCATATTTATGTTAATTTTGTCAAACATAACAGGAGTTTTGATTAATGCAACGCACCTTGAACAGCTGTGGGAGAAACTACACAGTCCAAAATATTTGTATACTTATACGAGTACGAACAAGATTGTGTAAATTTCTTCGAATAACTAGATGATATTTTCTCCCAGTGTATGCAGAGAGGAAAATATAAAGATACTCAGAGAGATATATGTATCTTTGTCTGCAGAACTTCTTGACACTCATTCAGCTGGGGACGCCACTTAAAATATTTGCTAGAAAAATAACAAACGTCTTGGACACACAAACACACACACACACACACACACACGCACGCACACATACAGATACAGATACAGACGTAGTTATTTACATTTGGAGGCACATGTCCAAATTGATGCCCTGGGGCATTGCTTCAACTTCGCTCAGAGTGCCCATATCCAAAAATGGTCTCATTTGCGAACGGTAAATTCAAATTGTTATGATCCGTAAATGTCAAAATTGTAACCAAACTTTGTCTTTTTGCAATTCAAATATAACTATTCCTCAAATCAATTCCTCCGCCTTCATCTTCTTCTTCTTCTTATGATTCATGACATATATATGTGTAGAGGTAGGTGGTTAGTTATGGATAGAGCAGGGAAGGGGCACTTGCTATTGTGGTATTCAAGGTCCATTATCCAAGTGCGGACCATAAATAACGCCAGCTCAGCCCATGGGCTTCTACTACTCTACTCTATTCTCCTCTCCTCTCCTCTTCTTATGGGTTTCTCTTTTGTTGCTGCTTCTAAACTTTCTTCTTCGATCAAATGAAATGCTCCTTAAGCTTAATTGTCTCTCTTTTTCCACCTTCTCAATTTTTTTATACTTCTACTTTTTGCTTCAATTTTTTAGTCATTTAGCAGAGCTGGGGGCGGGGTCGCGGTCTTTTGGCCAGAAATATGTATTCAAAATATGTTGGCTATTTGTTACTGCAGTGAACAGTGGTATAAAACTGAACTGCTCTTAACTGGATAACTTATCTTGGAAATCCACAAAATATAAACTTAATATTTAATAATTTTATAACATTTAACATTAAAATTTAAAATTTAACTAAGAAATACATTTTTATTTTTTACTTTCAGTTTGAAAAAGGATACGGAGCTGGAGACCCTCTCACTTATCGGAGGGTTAATTGCTGTAAGTAAAACTTTTTTATTATAATATCTAAAATTTTTAACGTGCTTTGACCCACTGTGCGCTGTGCAAATAGCTTCAATATTTACACTGACTCTGGCATCATTCCAATCCAGAACAATAAAGAAAAAGCTAACCGAATAGAAGCGAAAAAAAACGAATACAAAAACCGGGGGCAAAGTATTCGACATTTATTTAAGTTTCTATTTCTTCTGTTTATTTATATTTTTCATTTTTTCGATATTTTGGATATTTGTGGGTGACGTGAAATTGGTTTGTCGATTGTTTATGCATTTTGTAGTCGCACTTTGGTCAGAAAGAAATGCCAGAAGAGTGGACGACAAATAGGCGGACGCATTTGAAATGAAGGTGAATAGAATTCTGGACCAAAAGCAGCACTCCATCATCATAAACAATAATATAGAGACGACCATAACAAACGTTGGGCTACCAAAAAGTGAGCGCGAGCCAAAGACAAGTGGTCAACAGATAGACAGGGACAGGGACAGGGACAAAGCGTAAGAGAAAGGGGGATAGCATAAAGTGGGGAAGGTGGCACATCAAAAACCGATTTCATTTACTGTGCACCCGTTGGCCATTTGACGTGAATGTGAATCAGTGTCAGGCTCGAATTGATCGAATTGGCTAAAGTCGAGGCGAACTCGACCGATAGATACCCTGTGCTTACAAGCTTTTGTGGGGTTAGATGTGGATCAGCAATGTTTTTAGACTATATCGACCTATAATTAATTCAGTTAATTTTTTTTCGATTTCTTGTATATTATTACACATAATGACTTAAGAAAAAGTTTGGGAATGGTGTAAATTTTTGACTACAGCTATGTCTGATCTTACTATGTTTAAAAATAATTTGAGCAGATTCAGGATTATAGATCATACACACATATGACAATAATTCATTCACATTTAACACCCCTTTGTACTTTTAACGTACAGGGTCTGAAAATGACTAAAGAAAATGATTTGAATTGTCTTAGCAGATGCAGCTGGGCAGCACATGCGGCACCCCCGCCAAGTTGACCAAGTTAAGACAAGTTAAGGCCAGCTGCCCCGACTGTTGACTGTCGATTGTGGACTGCCAAACTGACGACTTTCCAAAGCAACTGCAACTGGTGAGCATCGTTATGGCCCCGTTGTCATAATCAAAAGCGTTATCTGGTAGCTAACAGCCGCATAATTTCAAGTACCTCTCGACTGCCCCTCGTTGGGCCGATCTCCAAAGTGGATTTGCGGTTGCTTGGAAATCAACACGTTCCGTCTCAGTCTCAGTCGCAGACTCAGTCTCTGCCTGAGTTTTGACTTCAACTTCCCTTCACTTCTCTGCTCTGCTCTTCTCTGTGTGTAGATGGTAATTACGAATGTGTTGGCTCAAATGAAGCAGCTTGAAGAAGAAGAAGAAGAAGTAAAAAGTGCTCAGTATATAATAATGACAATAAAGAAATTATAACAATAATAAACTAATGGTGGAAAAAATGGTATGAGTCGCGATAAAGAGACAGACTTTCGCCTTTTGTGGCATATCCGATTACCTGCAGCACAGCCCTCTGGCATTGCCTTGAATATGGCTAAAAGACAGAGATAGTTGTATAATGCGAGTGAGAGAGATGGCATATCAGATTACCAGATAGCTAGCTACCGTTGTCAGTTGGCATTATTGTTGATCTTTAAGGCACTAATGTCTTCAGAACTGAATATTCCACTTAAACTATAAGTATTGATATTGATTTAAAGTCTTACGATCTTATATAGGCCACATGATGCTCCGGACAGATCAAAGTGAATACTGTTAAAACAACGGGCATCATATCAAAATTTTCTCTAATTTCTGTTTTTCACAAAAATCTTAAATACACTTTAGTTGGAACTTATTCTGGCAGATAATAAAACCAAGCAATATTCGAAAATTGTTCAACGTATAAATCAGTTAGAAGATATTGCAGAGAATGCTGAACAATATAAATATATTTTCAATCAATATATTTTTAAAGAACTTACTGTTAAACTCTTTGATCTCTAGAGTAGACAATATATTCTTGCTTGCATACGCACTGCAGTTAGTATACCCGCTTTGATTAGGCACTCAAGGGGTATAATGAAATGTTGCACGTGAGGCGCGTGCAAAGGCGCAGCTTTTGTTGTGTTGTTGTTATTGTTGTTTTTGGTTGAAATGGCAAACAGTTTGGCTAAATTTCACTTGGTGTTCATTTAAGGAAATGTCGAGAAATGTCCATTTTGGCAAACGGTTCGGCGATATTTCCTTAAAAGTTTTTTTTTTTTTTTTCAACGCCATGGCAAATGGAATTGTGGGTGAAAAGTTCAAATGTCAGTCCAAGACTTTCAAACAAAAGGTAAAAGTTATACAAAAAGATAGAAAAAACACACACATACACACACACACAATAACGACAGCAAACAAATAAAAACCGTAAAAGAATTGCCAATGATTTTTTATGCAAATCATAAATCAGGCATTGAGACATAGAAATGGAGATGGAAATGTAGACGAAATGAAGCGAGAGCAAAATCGCAAAGTGATTGGAATGACGGCGCGTTTGACTGATTGGCGGATTGACTAACTGACTGACTGATTGACTGTTTGACGCATTGACATATTGAATTGCCAGCAATTCCTGATCTCTCAGTGAATCATTCAAAAATTTTGCACACTTTCCAGTTATCCCGAAATAATTAACACAATGAGCGATCAAAGTTGAAAGATGACTGCCCGTTCCTCTGTCCCTCCCTTCGTCTGTCTGTCTGAAGACCTTAATTAATTTGAACATGGTTTAATTTCATTCACGCATAAAAGAAATCTTCGGGTGGTATTATTGCCCCGATCCATTTTACAGTTCCATCTTCAAACTCTCTACATCTCTCTAACACTTGAGATGTTGAGACCTGTTTTGCGGTCTCTTCGATTGACCTGGGCATTATCAACTCCCCGAAGTACCTCCATACCTCCCACCCTCCCTTCCGCCCCCTAGGCTATAACTCCAGCCATGCGGCAAGTGGGTTTCAATAGAAATTAGCAAATGTGTCGCATCATTAGCCACAAAAGCCATTGCCGGGTTTCAGCTCTACGTGTGGAGGAAGACTCTCAAATGCTGTGGCATCTGCTCGATTGCTCCTCCGTTCTTCCCCTTCCCCCTCTTTCCTCATATTTTCCACCAACTTTAGAGAGATGTCGTTGTCATTTCACTTCATCGACATTTTTCTTTACTTTTTTCTATTTCTTTGCGGTTTTTGGCGCCGGATTAGCTTGAGGATGCGGGCATCCAATCTTGTTTTGTTTATTTATTTATATTTCGACTTGTTGTCTATCTGCGCAAAATAAATTTCACCTGAAATCTCTAGTGTAAGTTTTTGTTGTTGTTTTTTTTTTTTTTTGTCGGGACTATTGTTATATAACTCTATTTGGGTTGGGTAGGTGTTAACCATTTGATCGTTGATGATTTATTGAGTTATGACAGTGGGTTAAGTTGTGGCCAAAAGTGTTTATTTTGCAGATGGAAGTGTCCAAAAAAAAGCACAAATATTCAAAGCACTTGGCAACTCTGTTGAAATCTACAAAACAAAATAAAGAGAAAAATAAAAATATTTAAAAGAGTAAAATAGTTATTGTCCAGTTCAAGACTATAATTATTAACTATACGCACTAATTTAGTCATTAATTCTAATTTTAATTAGGTGCTTTTGGGCTTGATAGAAGCTGTTTGAAGTGTAATTGAAGTACAAAATCATGAGTAAACTAAATAATACATTGTTTAATAATCTTATTAAACATGTTTTCAATATTTATTGGTCCACTCAAGTCTTCTTTCAGTGCGTAAAATATTTCTTTTGTAAAACTTTGAAAGATTAAACAATTTTTAACACATTTTAACTGAATTTGATTATCTGAAGCGTGATCATTCCATCTACTCTCGAGTTAAGTTGAGCAAAACCTGTCGGGAAGAGACGTCAAGTTCCTTTCTAAGCGCTAATCCCATAAATTTCACCTCTCTCCTGGGCCAATTTGGACAAAAAGAAAAAGAGTTTGCTATTTGATCAAATATATTTTCACACTTGCCTCATATATCAAGCGGGCAATGGGGCAAAATTTGCACTACAAATGATTTCAACACCAAAAGGCCGCCAAATGCCAACAACAACAGCAACAAAGACAAGGAGAACAACAACAATGTTGAGTTATGGGAAACACCGAGCGCATGTTGTACAAATTTTCCAAAAGAGCCCCCACAAGCAACAATAACAGCAACTACCCAGACAGACAGAGAGAGACCAACAGACGGACTTTTCAGATAGACAGTTAGCAAAACGCCAACAGACGACGCAGAATCAGAACAGAAAAGAAAAACACTCTGTAGTGAACAAAAAAAAGCGCGCAAATCTTCAAAACTTTACAGTAAAACATAAATCTTCCGACGCCTTTCTTTTGGGGGCGGAACAATTTGGTTAAGTTCAGATTTGGTTTAGTTTGGCTAACAGAAGAGAGAAAAAAATTTTGCTGCATAATTTCCGGACGCCAAAGACGCGATGTGAGCTAAGCAATTCGAAAAAGAGCTAAAAAAGAGCTAAATAAAAGGAAAGAAAATAAGAAAACAGGCAAAAATAAAAGCCAAATGGATTACAATAATAATTTTTCATATGCAGATTTTGCTACAGTAAACTCTGGCTGCCGCTGCCGCTGCAACAAGTTGCCAAAGCCATGAATAATATTTCATTTCGTTGTGAGCATTCGGGAATTCTGTCTAGCCTACGCCTGATAAATAGAAATTAAAGATATAGACAGGGAAATACCCTGCCGAACGTTTTTGGTCTTGTTTTGGCTGGTGTTAGTTAAAAAATTGTCACAAAAAATGGTGGAAATCAAAATTAAGTTATGGAGTTGACAGGCAGTTGGACATAAAATATTCGGAAATCTTTTAACATTATCCTATATAATAAAAATAAAAAGATTTCATTTAAATACCTCTTAAAATATAAGCAAGTATTGTATTGACTCTTTTCCGCTGTCAGCTCAATGAGTTTTTTTCCCAATAGGCGAATCAATTGGAAAATTGAAATTGCTTATGCATTTCAAGAGCTTTCTCGATTACAGGGTATGAAAAGGGTAGTCGAGTGGGCTGCTTCTATTTGATGCGCACTTCTGAAGCAACTCAGCGACGCCAATATGTTGCAACAAATTTGCATTCAACTTCGACTTGAACTTCCACTTCACTCCACTCCAGGCAAACAACCACAGTCGTAACCCATCTCCATCTTCACTTCCAACTGCAGGGCTTAACATCCCACCTCCACTTTACGTTATGGACGTGTTTCATTGGCCATGCAAAACTCAAAACGTTATCAACTTGAGGCTGCTAAGAATTATTATGCTCTCTGCTAAATATAATAAAAAAACAAATTATCCGTCCATAGTTTGAGTTTGAGTTTGAGTTTTCAGTTTAAGTTTTCAGTTTTCAGCTTTGCGGTTGGCCACAGGCCAACTTCGTCTTGATCGCCAACTTCGACTTCAACTCCAACTCCAACTCCATCGGCATCTCCATCTGCAAACTTCAACTCTACTTCCACTTGATGGACTTTAGTCAAAGTCAAGTTGGAGTTCAAGTTCTTGCCCGACAGTTTTCTGCATAATGCCAAGTCAACGATGTTCGTTCGATCGTTGTTGTTCGTTGATCGTCGTCGATCCGAGGCAGTCAGCCTCATCATCATATTGCCAATAACGCATGGATTTGTGCAATAGATTTATTGAATTATTGCTTTGACCGTGGCAGGTACATGGCTTCACTCAACTCCACTCCACTCTACTCTACTCCACTTCAGTGCCAGTGTCAGTGTCTGTGTCTCAGCATATGGAACTAGTTGAAAATACCGTAGACGAGCGGCATGGCTACAAGAGACCCTGTTCAATTATACAAAAATAAAGTTAAGAATAGCAAAGGAGAAACTTTCAAGCAGAGCTGCAAAATTGAAGAATTTTGGAGTAAACGATATAGAGTTCTGATCCAAATTTTAGTCTCTAAGACCTAGAAATTCAAAGGATTTAATAAACTTCTTGAAGTCAGAATGTTTTTCTGCTTCTGTTTCTGCCAAACCCAATAAACCCTTTGTGTACTTATTAAGTACAGGGTCCAAAAATGCTTTTGAGTGGGTGATAAATTCAAAGCGAAGCGATCCATGCAACTCTTCCCCAACACACATAGTCATTATACCAAGCGGCCATAAAAGAAAGCTGCTGAAGTGCCTCAACTCGGAGATTTAACTCCAAGTTAGAGACTTAGAGACAGAGTCAAAGCTAAAGCTATAGCTAGAGTTGGACTTGGACTTGGAATTGGAGTTAGAGTCCAGACTTCATGATAAGTCCAATTAAACTTGCCATTGCTTGACTGTGCCACGTGAAAAAGCATGAACAAAGAGCGACAATAGATAGAAAATCGAATATTAAATACACTTTGCATAAAGCATGTCAACAGAAGTCAAAATCAACTGGAATTCAGTAATAGGGTTTCTCAAAATTAACACATAATTTAAGTACAAGTCTGAAAAAGGAAGAATTAAAATTCCAGACGCAAGTCAAAACAGGTAAAATATGACAAAGTGACAAATTTGTCTAAGTTATATTAACTTGATATATTTTCTAGTTTAATAGTTAACAACTTTTCGAATGATTGTTTAGCTTAAAAAATCCAAATTAATTTAAAAACAAAAATATTTTAATTTAATAACTCATGAAAGTAACTTCGTTGTGAGCTTTCTGCCAGAAAATTAGTGTATAACAATAAAACAGATCGCCTTAGCTTTTTTTTTCTCTTGATTTGGGCCTAAACGCTGACCAATTGGCCTGAATGGGGCCGGGCCATCATAAGCAAATAATCAAGCCATAAATCTCACTTGGCAATGAGCGATTTACGTTTACAGCCAGATTTTCGACAGACACAATTCTTTTTTTTTTGAAAGTAAAACTATGAAAATATTCTGCAATTATTTGGCAATTTGTGGGCCAAAAAGAAGAAATAAATAAAAATAGAAACAAAATTTCAATGATTAATTGCCTTACAAATCAAGTTACAAGTCTGTTGTTGGCTTTGCTGCTCCAAATTCTATTGCTGATATACATTTAAATTTTTCAGCTTTTTTACCTATTTTTTTTTTTTATCAGTTTTTTTATATTTTTTTTAAAAGACAACGTCAACCTGCTGCGCATCGAGAGAATCTCGCACCGTTAAGTGCACTTCAAATCTCCACAACTTGGAGTTTTCGACTCCCAGTTGTGATTTGCTTGAGGCGCACGGGCTCAAGTGCGATGCTGTTGTTTTTCTTGTTGTTGTTGGCCATGGCTTAAAGTCTGTTGCCTGTAGTCTATAGTCTGTAGTCTGCCCTGCAATTGCTTTGATTTCTCCCCACAATTACAAACGCTGACAGTAGCCGACCGATCTTCAACTTCATTAGAGAGATTTCGATATTGTTTGAATGCCACTGTGGAAAAGAAAGAAAGATACGAACAAAAACAACAACAACAACAACAAAAAGTGTAGTAATATGCATACTGATACATATTCATGTAGACTCGTATGTATATAATTGGTAGTCAGTGTGCCTGTCTGGCACTTCACTTTCCAACTATGACATGGCAATAATAATTGCGTTGGTCCAGGGGCCATTTGACGGCTTAGGGGAGGAAGAAAGGCTGAATCAGGAATTTGCTTTCAGTAGCGTTTTAATCAGAGAAAGAGAGAGAGAAAAGAAAGAAGCTGAGAATGTGGAGCATATATTGCTGTGAATCATCTGGTCCAGTTGTCTCTCAATTAGCTTTAGCTTTGTCGCCTCATTTGCGCTCGAAATCACTTTAAAACGCATTAAGAATCAGTTTGATGGGCATCAGAAAAAAAGAGAATTAAAAACAAAACGTGTTAATTCATCACCTTAAAGTTTATAAATACTTTAAGAAGACCTACTTCAATCAAAAGCAATTTTATTTATTTCAGTTAAATCTGCTATTTTAAAATATTCTTATAATAAACTTCAATTTTAATCCTTTAAAATTGCTGCAAAACTATTTTAAATATCATATTTGTATTAAAAATATAGTTTCCATAAATCTTAATAGATTAAAAACTTAAAAACTTTAATTGAAAGCTTTTTATGGCCAACATTTCATTTTAAATTTCCCACAAAATACACTGTGCATAAAAAGTAAATAGCAGCAAGTGAAAAATCGCATGCGATAAATGCTAGTGTCTTCAGTTTATGACCAACAATTTGGAGAGTTAAATGTGCATTTAAAATGCACTTATTTATAACAAAGTGAAACTATTTGCTGCGGGGTCAAGTTGACAGGTACAAATAACTTTTGGCCAAGATACAGTTTAAGCCACTTCTTCTCCACCAATAACTCGCCCATTTGCTGCTGTTTCCTCCCTGCCCCCTTGTATATTGTGTCCTAGAGGTCAGAGCGTCACGCTTGATTCGTGCGCTGTTATGATATTTTAATAAGATCTGGCAGCGCCGTAAAAGACGTTGCCATTTGTTTGGTTATTGGCAGTTTAACTGCGCAAATATGCAGGCACAGTTAGTTACCATACACGACTAGACTATATATAATAATAGTTGTTTGCAAGATACAACAACAGCAATAACAACAACAACAACAACAACAACAACAGCAACAACAACAAATACAAACAACAATCGAGTGAGATATTTAGATTAACAGGTTGTTTTCATTACAATTCGTGCTTTTTAACAAGCAAAACGTGCACTTTCTCCGCACGCAGAGCCAATAATTTTCAGTGCCTGGCTCTATGGCTCTATGGGTCTCTCTGCGTCCCAGTAAACTCTACCAATTCCACCGATTCCACCGATACCACCGTACTCCCAATTCGCGTTACCAGACTCCTTGGCGTGGAACAATAGGCACATTGCCACAGAAACAGAGGAAAAGAGGCAGAGAGACAAAGAGGCAAAGAGACGCAGAGACAAAAAGTCAGCGGCATCGACATTAACATTGACTTTACACGACTTTGGAGCGATCGCGTTGGTAGCTTCATATTTTTATTGTTGTTTCGCATTGCGCATTGTAAAGAATGTTTGTTTTAAACTTTTTTTTTTATGCCTTGGGTCGTGTCTGTGTCCTTAAACTCTTGTTTGGTGGTAGCTGGCATAACGCATCTTTTTATTTGAACAGTATAGCTAAGAAGGGGTATGTTGGGTTCGTCAGTCGATTTGTATACAAAAATTTATAAGTAACATTTGAAGGCATGAAAGCTTGAAAATTTGTTAAGAGTTTGATACTTCTATCTTCTAATAGAATTCTAAATAGAACTAGATACTTTCTGACTGGGGTAAAGAAAAGTGGAATTTTCAATTAAGCTAAGGTTACACTTGTAATCAGTATCTGGTTATAAATCATTATCTTTAGAACTTTTGTGAGTGACCATCTGCTTTTGGTTTAATGCAAGTTATATGGTCACCCTTAAACCAAAACTTTACTGCTTGCAGAGCATAAAGACTTCGCTGCTGGGCCAAAACAATTGTCATTTGGCCATTCTCAGTGGCTGCTTATGCAAATATTGCGTCGTTGGGTCACGTTTATGGTTTGTACGTTGTAAAGTGTCAATTTCTCAGATGCGAAATTCACAAAAAACAACACAAACACACTCACATAAATGTATACCTGTAGATACATTTATATATCTGAGTGTAGGAATGCAGAACGTGCAGCTTATGTCATAATCGTTGAGAATCCTTGCTGGGTTCTCTGTCTCTTTCTTCTCCCCCTCTCCTTCACTGTTGGGTGTTAATGTCCACATGCTGCTCCTGCATGTGATCGTTGAGCGTCGTTTTTCCCACATTTCGCGTTTGCCAATGTTTATGGCCATTTGTTTATGGAGTTTTTGGCTACTGTGCACTTGCTGCCGCTTCTTGTTGCCGCCTCTTCTTCTCTCTTCCGTCCTTCACTCTCTTCGGTATCCTCTTTTTTTCTGTTCTGACTAGAACAATGGATAGTTTGCATGTAATCGCGACTCCCTTCCCACTATGAGATTTCTGGCTGCGATGTGTGTGCAGGACATGAGTTGAGCCCTGGCAACAACCGAAAAAAGAACAAAAACAAAAACACAACAACAAACTATCTGCTCATGTTGCAAAAGTAACAACAACATGAAAACACTAACAACAATCACGAATCTTGTGGCAAACGAGCGAAACAGAGCCGCCAATGAGGTAGCTAAATGAGCGCCGGAGCTGCCGGAAAGTTAACAAATTGCGGCTTTATTACCAACATCTCACTTAAAACTCAGTTCACTCCAACAAAAACAAGCTGAACGTAGCCCCTCAAACAAACCTGATAGATGTGCCCGCCAAAAAAGCAAAAAAAACAACAACAACAAAATCAAAAACCAAAAAAAAAACTCTCCTCAAACGAAAGTCGGACCCATTAGGATAACTATCGCGTGAGAGCGGAGGCGACTACACTTGCGGTGTGTGTGTGTGTGTGTGTGTGTGTGAAAGGGGGCGTGGGGAAGGGAAACTGCCGTTTTGCAGGGCAGCCGTTGCTGATCCTGACTTGCCGATGCTCCACCACCAGCTAAGTGGGCTAAAGTAATGAGCCAACGCCGCCGACGACGACGACGCCGACGCTCCTCTCTCCGAGCTCCAACTCTAGCTGCAGCTCCATTTCCAACAGCAACATCAGCTGCCGCTCTGCCAGATCTCAAATGGTGCGATTGCTGACTGGCGCGCATGCGCAATAAACAAACACGCCATGTTACCGTTGTCTGGCATCCGATTCGAGAGCACAGTGGAATCAGAGTCCTTAACATAGCGCTAAAAATACAAAATACCGTTGGTAAATGTAGTTTATTAGTTTGATTTTAAATTCAAGTAGATTTTCTTAAACTTCGTTAACCAAAAAAACCAATATATTAAGATGCTATAATTTATTCGTATAAAAGAATAAATTAATTGTTTTATCCTTTTCAAATTTCCCACTTAAAATTTTCAACAATTTGCTTTAGGTGTTATGACCATTGTTAGTTTTGAACCATGAAAACTTATTGTTTTTGGCCAGGCTTTCAGTTGGTGTCAGCTGGTGGGAGTTGAGTTTGCCAGAAATGAAATAATAATTATTATTAACTATTAGCGTTGGCTGGTAGCCGTCGCAACAGATGAAGTTTCAATCCGATGCCGATTCCAATCCGAATCCAAATCCCAATACGAATCCCGATGCCAATGAGCCAATTGCCACCATTTGTTTGGGACGCTAAAAAGCTGGACTTGGAAGCACATTTGGATGGGTTTTTTGATTGTTTATGACCTTAAGTTGTCGTGCCGCAGTGAAAAGGTCATCATTTGCCTGTCTTGTGTTTTGTTGGCTTAGTAAGTTAGTTATTAAGTTGCCTGTTGTTGTTTTTTTTTTTTTTTTTTGTGGGTAGGCGGTGTCTAATTTGTGGTTGCAACCTCAACTTCTGTTTGCTTCTTTGTTGTTTGAAGATGTGGCGGCATTTTGCCATTTGTTTTATGCTTTTGTTGTTGCCTTTGATTTTTATGATGCTTTAATTTGTTGCACGTTGCAGTAAATTTGTTTTTCCTTTACCCCAAAACGACTATTCGATTATTCGCTTAAGCTTTTGGACTTGGGAAATGGACAACAGGTTCAATTTGAACTTTGGTCAGTCAATGAGAAAGCTAAAAAGGGATTGTCTTTTAGTTGGAAACCTTGTGACACAATTATGCATCAATTATAATCCCCAAACGATCAGAGACAGTTTCCCATCACTTGTCGGCTTGCCATCAACAGGGCTCAAAATCAGTGGTTGCTGTTGTTGTTGGTTTTGTCGTAATTCAAAGCGATTCGAGTGCAAAGCCGACATACTCGCATTTTTCAAAAAAAGTCTACAAAGCTCTCCAGGTTTTTTGATCTTGTACCGCAATAAATAAATCCCCAAAAAAGCTAGAAACTTCCTAAAGCCACAACACACACACACACACACACACACTGTGGAGCACACTTGAGTGACCAGCACAACAACAAGCAATAGAAAAAAAAACAAGTCAAAACTATCCTATCTACGACACATGTCGCCGCCAATTAACAAAAATCCAAAACAACATTCATAAAAATATTTACCAGACGAAAAATTTGCTGCCAGATGAACACGAAATCGGAGAGAGAGAAAAATAAAAACAACAACAACAAACCCAAAAAAAGGATTAATAACAAAAAAAATTTGAGAAAATGCTTTCAGGCTAATCCCAGCAACATGCGCAACGTTAGCGTCTCATGTTCTTCAACATTTGTTGTTGTTGTTATAGTTATTACTGTTGTTGTTGTTGTTGTAGCTGCTGGACACACACTTGTCGGTTGGACTCAAAGCGACATTTCCCACATCAAAAAAGATTTCGTCACGCATAATATTTTGTTGTATTTCAGTTTATTTTATTTGTTGTTGTTGTTGTTCCCCGATATCTAAGGGTTTCAGTTGAAAAATTTGTTTCAAGCAAACAACAGAAAGAAATAAAAAAGATTTAAAATTATTAAGTCATGCAGAAGACAATTGGATCATTTGTTTATAAGGTGTGTTTCTGTATTTTTTTTTTTTTTTCATTTTATTTGTTACTGCCGCATGTGCAACAGGTTAAAATGAGTGACGTGTTTCGTTGTTGTTCCCATTGTTGTTGTTTAACATTTGGGTATTTGTCAACGTTACCGTTTTTTGTTATTTTTGATTTTTACCCGTCTTTTTACTTGACTGAAAATCAGCTTAAATACAATTAATGGCTGGCATTGGCCATTGACAAGTCCATTAAAAAAGCTTTGGCTGAATTTTGATTGACTCTTGGCCAGGGATAACACGCTTGACTGCAAACTTGGCTAGAACAAAATTGTTGATTTCTAAGAAAATTGAATTTATAAAAAATCAAAAAAGTTGTAATAAATTTTTATATAATATATTTATTCGATTTTGTATATTGTTTAAACAATTTTAGTTGATGCTTCACATATACTATTTAAATCATTAACTTTAATTATTTATATATTAGTCTGCTTAATTATGTCCGCCCAAGTTGAGTAGTGAATAAGGAAATGAGTTTGTACTTATAAACATTTATTATATTCATTAGCATAGTCATGGATTTTTTTTTGTAGCCCACGATTTGGTTATTATGATCCTGGGGCAAGTGGGCTGTTTAAAAAAAAGCCAGAACTGAGCTTTCTGCCTGCGGCAGATTTCTTAGCTGTGTTTTTTGCACAAACTGCGTTTTTTGTTGTTGCTGTTTCTGTTGTTGTTGTTACAGTTGTTTGTCTCTTGCCCGTTGTTCTTGTTGCCGGTTGTTATGACTAATAAAATGTTAACATGCAAAACATTCGCGCAGACCAAAAAAAAAGAAGAAAAAACACAAAAAATGTCAAAAGCCAACAACACGTTTTTGATTATGGCCCACACGTTGTTCTCTCAGACAGACAGAGAGAGAGAGAGAGATACACTGTGGGACAGACGGACTGACAGAGAGGTAGTTAGTCAGTTTCAGTTCATTTTCATTGCCTGCATCTGCTGCTATGTCTTGTTTTTTTTTTTTTTGTTTTTGGCCCAAAAGATCAATGGTCAACTTGTGGCAGTGTTGTGATTGCGTTTTTCCATTCCCACCTTCTCCTTCTCCCTCTTCCCCCTCTTAACCCCTTATCACCTTAACCTGTTGCATGATTCATTGGCCTGAGTTACGACCTGTGTTGTGTGTGTGTGTGTGTGTCTTACTGTATGTGTGTGTCGTTTGTTGTGCCAATTCTTTGATTTGCAGGGCGCGTGCCTGTTATCAGTGGTCGGTGCAACGGTTTACAACGGTTACTGACAGCTCAAATCCAGACAAAGGGCCCCCCTTTGAAAGGAATTCCAATTCCACTTCGAATTCGAAGTCGAATTTCAATTCCAGGCCAAGTCATAAACAAAGTGTTTGGCTTTCTCCTCTCAATTTGAGTTTTTTTTTTTCAGCTGCTTCTATTCCTATCAATTAAACTCATTAAATGTATAATTTTTTTTGTACATTTTTCGTTACCTCAGCTCAATTAAAACTCATTAAATCATTTACAATATTCATAAAAATAACAATAAAATTTTGGGTAAAGAAAAGAGAAACGAAAGGAAATGGGAAGGGTTGAGAAGGGGAGAGGAGAGAAGAGAAGTTAAAAAGCCGCATGGAAAAATTGTTAGAAACTCTTAATGCATTTGTCATGAACCTGCCAGGCTATAACGGCGGCGACTTTAAGCCCAGCTCGAAAAAAAGTCTTTGCAATGGCCGCGACCTGCTCTCCATTGTGCACATGATGAGGCCGAGACTGAGACCGAGACAGGGACAGGGACAGAGACAGAGACTCAGAGGTTGGGACTTGGGCTGAGGTTGAGGTGGAAACCTCGGCCCCGTTGGCGGCCAGCAACTACACGCTAATGGTCAGCATCAACTGCAACTGTTATAGTCGTGTCAGCCAGATTTAAAAAGACCCTGTACTTGATTTGAATATTAAATAATAAGCAATTCAACAGAAAAGCAAATAGAAATTCTTATGAAATAAACAATTATTCCTTTGATTTATTATACATTTATCTGATTATGAATAAACCAGGAAGAAATTATATCTTTATCTAGATATATAATTCTATTCGTCATTTTTGATAGCTCCAGATTTTGAGCATCTGAAATCCCTACTCTCTTTTAACTGTCTATTGACAAACTTAGAGCACCCTTTAATGGTTTCCTAGTACAGGGCATAACAACAATAATGGAAAAACTTGCAGCGCACGCTGCCAACATTATAAAGAAATTGTAATAACAATAATGGCTCAATAATTTATTGATAAAGCCTCGAAGTTGCAGTTAAAGTTGTAGGCAGAGGTCGACTAATGTGTGTATGGCTGGGTGTGTGTTTGTGTGTGTGTATCAAACGGTACTTAGCGAGTATTTTGATTTTTTGGTAACTTCATTTCATGCGAGAGTCGCAGTCCACAGAGAGCGCGTATTGAGCCAAATCGGCTAGCCCCACAGAATCGTGACTCCCACATTTTAACCCTTGACCTCACCACGAGCGAATGAAGTTAACTTAACCACTCACCCCCTCCTCCTCCACCACCTTCTTCCTGCTTCTTGCCGCACATTCCACCCGTTACCTGAATCGGTTTGTTGTACCTGCTTTCTTTCCAAAACTTGGAGGGGAAATACCACTGAAATGCGGGATGCCGTGATAGAGAGCGGGGCAGCGGTGGACCGGGGAGAAGCGGAAAAAGTTGGGTAAACTGAAAATCCACAATAATCATACAATTTATTACCTTTGGCTTTTAGTTTTTTTTTTAACTTTTTTTTTTTGCAAATTCTCAAACTCAAAATGACAATAAATCATGTATACATTTTGATTTTGGACCCTTATGTAAGTCGCTGCTGCCATGGCACGAGTCGGTGCATTGTTTTGGCTTAAAGGATATCGGAATGGCCTCAAAACCCAGGAAAAAACGAGCACAGTAAGGGCCAGGGAGAGAGAGCGTCAATGGCAAGTGGTTGCTGAAAGTAAAGTGTGTTTGCAGCCCTAAGGCAAAAATGGTCACATAAAAAAGTTAAGACCATAAATGTTTACTTCTCAGTTGTGTTAAAAATTCTCTAGAAACATGTTTGAATTCTTCATATTTTTAACGATATTTGCCTTTGAGTGTCTATAATTTCAATAGTGTTTTGACTCCCTCTTTCTCTCTGTCTCTCTTTCGCCCATGTGAAATTCCAAAAGAATTTCGGTTACTTCAAACGCAGCGCTTGCAGTGCTTTTCACCTGGAGTTTGACCAACCAAAGGTGTAAATGAAAATCATATTTACGCACATTGGTTATCAACCAACAACAAAGTCAGTCACTTGTGCTGTACACTTGCCGCAGGTTATTACAAGATGCAACATGCACAATTATTTTGTTAAGCCTTGTCACGGTACACTTTTAGTGCCAAAATTTTAGCTTGTAATTTTTTTTGGTAACACATTTGGCATGTTCTAGAGAGAGAAAGAAATGAAGAACTGAGCACTAAATGTAAACCAATCGAGTTGGGGCTGGGATGGGAGAGCTGAGTTGGCTCAGAGCGCATTACGTGCTTGTAAATTCAAATTTTATTTGGTCATTTTTGGCAACAGCAATTCCTTTTGGCCAGTTTTGCTTGTTTCCGTGGTTCACTGGATCCCCGATCCGTGCATAAATTAATGAAATATGAAAAAGAGCTTGTTCTCTAAGGGAATGCGGTGGGGAAAATCGAAGGAGACCGCACACAATGTTTAACATGGTTTATTAATTCAATTTGTGCCTTAAATTAACGTGTAAGTGCTTAAATATTGAGTTACCAACAACGTGAAAGCATCTGAACTTTCTGCTTAAATTCCACTTTTTCGTACTCTGTTTTTTGCGTGTAATAATGCGAATAAATGTTAAAAAGTATAAAACTATAATTTAAATATATTGAAAAAGGTTTAAATTTATTGAAAAATTATACAGAAACAGATTTTGAGCTGTTGAGTCTTATCATTTAAAGCATTAAAACAATTTATAATAAATTTCGAAATAATTAAAATTTTATTAAGTATGAAAATCTATAACAATTTACTAAGTTTTGCAACTGTTACCAATTTTACTTATCCTTTCAAAGTAACTGATTTCACTGAATAAAATCAATCAAACATTAGCAGGTCGCTTTGCTTGTATAGTATTAAGTCACCGGCTGGCAGCATTGTATAAACGATTCACCTTATCACTGCACCACATGTGGCATGAGGTGCTATCATTGCCACATCTGGCGTTGAAATTCCATTTCCATTTCCAGCATAGGTTAAGCCCGCTTACGCCCCCATAAGCTTTGACTAATTGCCGAGGAAATCGATGGTCGATAAAAAGCCTCTCGAACTTTAATTTATGGCGCCTAAAAAAAACAAAAAGAAAAATCACATTAAATTGATTCGCATTTTGGTCATGCAATCGAGCGAATGTTGTAAATTTTCAAGCAAAATTAAACAATTCTCAAAATATTATTAATCGAACACTTTACGCATTCTAAATGTGCAAATCATGCCACAATTTTGTAAAGTTGCAACATGTTTTTCTATGTTGTACTATAGTTTAGTTTACTTTTTGTTTTATTGCTTTGTTTTTGGCGACTGGAAATCGAAAGAACAACAAGCATTTTGTCTAGACTTGCCATGTTCAATTTGGCCTTAAGTTGCAGACTGATTTTTGGGGGTCTTCTAAGAGCAACGAGAACAGTTGCAGATATTGGGAATGACTAAGTAACTAAAAGTCAGTAGATAAAGCTATTAGTTAAATGAACCGACTACAAGAGACTCTGTACTTGTCTTGAGATAATTAATATGATGGCTTTTCGCAACAGTTTTCCATTCTAATTACAAGTGATCGTACCAGATGATATAGAGATGCAATTTATATATTTTAACGCTATTTATGCCCTTAAATATTTCTGGATATATTTATTAGAAAAGATATTTAATTGAAAGTACTGCAAATTAAGTAATTAATTTAAATTGGTAATTAAGGTTTCGCTTTTAAGTCAGTATTAGTTTAAGTATGCCATTAGTTGGTATCGCTAAAAGTCACGAATTAAACCATTTGTTAGCGCCATGTTAACGATTGTCTATCTGGGCACAGGCGGCAACCCTGACATCTGCCAAGCCCACCCAAAAACACAGAAATACAAAAAAATATCTATAAGTCAACACTCACTTAGCATTTGATTCATGTACCACGCTGGTGGGCAATCGGCCAAAAATCATTAACAACTAATTAAATTATATAAAACAGTCATTAATTAGGCGAGAACGAGAAACGAAAAACGAGACTTGAGTTCTAAGTTTAAATAAAGCCTATAGATTTATAGAGTTGCTTAAATTGCCTTTCACTTTAGTTTTTTTTTTTTGGGTTCGGTTTGGGACCCGGTGGAAAAACGAAACAATAATAACAACAACAACAAACAATTGCATTAAATGTATAATGACAAGAAGTTTTCCGCTAAACTTTTGCACTTTGACATCGCCGGGATTGGCACTACCAGGTGCACCACAGCAGCAACAGCAGCAGCACAGCAACACTGTGCCACTGAAGCACTGCACCCACAATTGGCACGCTTTATGCGGCGGCAGTTGTAAATATTTAATAACTACATTAATAACAGCAGCAATGACAATGACAACACCAACAACAATTGCAACACCAACAGCAACCACAATAACAACACCAACAACAATCATAATAACACGCGCTGGTTTTTTTTTGCTTTTTTGTTTTTGTTACGATTGCAATTTGCCAAGCAATAAAAACTACCGTTTGAGCCACGTTTTGGCCACGTTTGCTTTTGCCAATGTGGTATGAATTGAATGAATGTCATTAATTTGACAACAGCAACCGTTAAATCAGCAATTCAATCACCAGCAAACAACAACAACAACAGCAAAGCACTCGCTGGCGACAAAAGAAACGGTTCTCGATTCTCAATTTGGTGTTTTAGTTTTTTTCTTTCCGATGTTGTTGTTGTTGCCAGTTGTTGTTGTTGTTTTGGGCCTCTCGCGGCGTGAGTCTTAAATTACCAACCTTGCCACAATTTTCAATGCGCATTCGCATTCGAATTTGTTTGCAGTAATTGGCCGGCAAAACTGGGAAACTGACGACTGTTGCTGTTGCTGTTGCAGTTGCAGTTGTTGCTGCTACCGCACCCATCAGCAACAGTTGCTGCTGCACCACCCAAGCATTCATCGTTCGCCTTTTGCCTTTCAACTTCTGTTACAGGTGTCTCTCTTCTGATCGTCTGGGTCTGCATCGTCAGCCACGTTTGCTGCCGTGTCAATGACAGTTCAATGTGCTCGCGATTTGTTGCTGCTGTTGTTGTTACTGTTGTTGTTGTTGCTGTTGTTGGCAACAGTTGTCGCACATGCAAATCGTGACTGTTGGCCAACCGACGTCCATCACAAGTTGCCAAACAAACTTGCCAGTCAGTCAAGTCAGTCGAGAGTCAGTTCAGTTAGTCTCATGCCACGTTTATACGGCTTTGCTTTTGGTGTTTAATCAAAGTATAAACAATTTTGTTTCAAATTATTTATTAAATATTTACATAGAAAAAATACTTAATTTGTAATTTATTTTAAAGTTTATAGAATATTTTTATTCAACAGTTTGCTAAACCAAATTAGTATACATTTATTTATTAAAAATTTTAAATTAACTACTTAAATTTATAAATAAGATTAAAGAAGATGTACTTTTTTCATATACACTTAAAAATTTTATTTATTTTTTCAAGCAGTTTCTTGCTTTCTAATTAATAAATCAACTCAATACAAGTTTCAAAGCAATTTGTGCCTCAATTCGTTAATTGCATTTCGTGTAAACGCTTTTAGGCTCTTTCAGTCACTAAGTGTACTCAGTTAGTGGCTGGCTCTGTAATTTTTCTTACGTTTTTTGGTAGTTGAAATGCGAGTGATTTGCTTAAGACATTTTGATTGATTATTTTTATTTTTAATTTTTTTTTTTTTTTTTGGTGCGACGACAAAACTGCGACCGCCTTTGCCACACTGCAACACCCCCTCCCCCTGCTCCTCCCACCTCCTCAGATACCATCACGTTCTGCTTAAAGTTTTGCAAAGCTTCCTCAATGTTGTTGTTGTTGTTTTTTGGTTGGCAGCCTGTCAAAATCGCGTTTTGTGGCCACCAAAGCAGGCGTCAACGACTGGAAACAACTTTGCCTTTTTGGCCAAGTCATGCGCACAAAAGTCGCTCGCTTTTATTAATTATTTTGACCCAGAAATTGTTGTTCGATTTGTGTGTTAAGTATTATATACTACTTACTATATATACATGTGTGTTTGTGTGTGTGTGTGTAAATGAAACGGAACAAAATCTGACGATCCAAGTGCGGATCTGTTTGGGGATCGGCGCGCGTTTGTTGTCAGTTAAATTTACCACCTGTGATGAATAACGTTACATTTTGTTGATTTGTTGTTTTTTCCATTTTGTTGCTGTTGTTTCTGTAGTTGTTGTTGTTGCTGATCGTGATTTATCGTATTTTATAAAGTACCAGCGGAATCTGGCATCAGAATCATTTGGTTACATTACGATTTTGCCTTTTGCCATGCCCACATAAAGTTGATTACTCAGGTGTCTGAGTGCGTGTCTCTCCCCTCTCTCCATCTCTCTCTCTCTCATTCTGTCTCACTCTGTGTCTTTGTCTCTTTCTGTCTGCCTGTGTTTTTGTTTGTGTATGGGGGCCATGTACCGTTAATTAATTTGCAAGTTGTTTTCCGACTTAGTTTGAATTTGTTAACTAGTGTATAGTGTGTATGCCTTGCAGGCATATGAAGAGTTCAAATTTCTGATGTGGATATGGGTGGGGAACTCATTATGTAAGCGTGTTTAATTAAATTGCAAAGCAAATTTTTAGGAAATATTTGAATTGGGCATCAAAATTTCATGACACAGTTCAAAGATCTTATAAAACATATGGTGATTATTAAGCTATCTCAAATATACTCGCACTTTATGCGTATATTATGACTGTCTATATCTTTACTAAATTTGGTTTAGATCGGACAACTATATCATATAGTTTCCAAAGGCCAATACATCGAAAGTTGATCAATTGCAAGAACAAATGTTATAGGATGAGTACAGGGTCTGTTGAAGTCGGCTCTCTTAAGAATAACTTATTAAAGTAGACTTCATTTTTAGAAAACTATTAGTCAAGTTAATTTATTAGCAACATTAACATGGTTTTAAAGTTGTTTTACTTAAACCATAACATTGCGACGAATAACTTGCAGTATCTATTGTGAATTTAGTCGAAGGCTTAAGGACATTTAAGTATCAAATGAATAGTGTTGACAACATGAAATATAAACAAAAACTTGTCACATTTTCGGCTGATTCGAGAGCTTAAGTTTGGATGCTTTCGGACTTGTTCTCGTCGATTTTTGTTGGGGAGTAGCGTTTTTGGGGTTAACAGTCGCGCGGGACGAGGGCGTGGAGCGAGGTAGACGCGGTGTTGAAGGAAATTTCAAACCTGAAACAGGAGGAGGACGACGTCTAATTGTCGTTGACGATGGTCGCTTCCGGTTGAGCTGCAATTGCGGTGGCTTCTGTTTCTCCGCTGGAGACTCCTCCGGTGTGGCTGGCATAATAGCCGGAACTTCGCGTTGCATACGTGGCGAAGGTGCTGCCGGATTGATGCCATGTGAACTGATGCTGCGACTGAGTGCTTCTAGTTGTTGCTGCGCCTCTAGATTGGAGTCACGCATCAATGTCGTTATTCTTTCGCGACTTCTGCGCTCCTGTTCTAATTGATCACGTTGCTGGTTGCGTATAGACTCGAATTCTTGCCAAAATGTTTGACTAATACGCCGTGTATTGCGATTGAGTTCACGGCGTAATGCATGCACCACATGTGCATCACGAGGTAATTCAGTTTCTCCTTCTCGCTTGGACATTATCTTGTTTTTGATTTGATTTGATTTTTGTGTTGTGAACAAATTTTGATTTGTCTGAAAGGGAACTGGAGACAAGTTCTCAGCCAATACAATAAATGTTTTAAACAAACACACACACTCACACACATACACACGTTGGTGATGTCCACATGACGTTTCAGTCTGTGGGCAATTGATCGATGCGAGTTTTCTAATTGCCTTCCCGCAAAACTTTCTTCTTAATTGTGGCGAGAAAAATGAGGCCCGTATCGAAATGGCATGAAAAGCACAACAAACACATGTCAGTCTCTAATTTGAAAGAGAGAAAAAAAAGAGTGATACAAAGAGAGAATCAGAGAAATTTGTTTGTTAGAAAAGAACATTTATTGTGTTGTTCTCTGTGTGTGTGTGTGTGTTCAGTCAATCAATCATACGATAGAAGCTTGAAAACTTGGCCCAATTGGGCCTTGGCCAAACAATGGAGCCACAACCGATTGTCTTTGATATAATCGCAGCAACAACCACTTCACTTCACTTTACTTCACTCCACTTGAGTTCAGTTCATTTTGGTGGACTCCACTCCAACTTGGGTCGAGTCCATTTAGCCGAAATGAAAACAAAATTGCCAACAGCGCCGCCTCCTTTTTACCCTGTTGCTTCCTGGCCAAAAACGACGATGACGACCCCCGCTGTGCACTTGTCGAAGCCAAAAGTTCAACGATTGCCTCCGACTGTTTTAAATGCGGCTACCTAACCAAAGCATAAGCCAACAGCAACAGCAACAGGCATCGGGCTAAAACCCCAACCCAATCCGAATATTCACAATTTATCCTTTATGGCTTTTGTTTCTGCAGAAGTGAAAACAAAAGATTGTCATCATCATCATCATCCAGAAAGAGACCAAGGAGACCAGTCAGACCAAAGTGACTGTGTTTGCATAAGATCAACAGTTCCTTGATAGTACACAAAGTACAACAACAACAAAAACAATCAATATATCGTACTATACTATATAGTATGTCTTATTTATATATAGTATATGACTGATCGCTTTAATTGGGTGAAAGTGCTTAGAAAGTGTGACAGTGGTCGAAGTGGACTAAAGAGAGCTCTCTCATCATTATGTTAAGTTGCTCTCTGTCAAATCAATATCTATGGCTTTTACCTATACCTGTAGCTATATAACATACATCACCCGCATATATAGGCATCCTCAGCAATCAGCTAGCAAAACGACTACAAACAAAGCTTCATCTATCTGTCTGTCTGTCGATCTATCTGTCTGTCTTTTCGTCCATTTTGTCCATCTGTGAGATATTCCCAGGCCAGGCAAGAAAACTAGAACTCAAAATCATACATCACAAGCAATTACCGGCTAAAATGCGGCAGAGTGAGCTTCAGCAAGCGGCTAAGGCAACTACTAACCTTGGCCGCTAGTGAGCAGCAGAGAGAAATACATCAGAAACAACAACAGCAACAAAAAAAAAAAAAAGTAAATATATATGTATATAAAAGAGTGTTATTATTGTTGCTGTTTATACACTTTGATTGGTTCAGGCATATCGATGATTCCTTCTAAGGAATTTATCAAAAAATGCTTCAAGAATTTCTTGTTTTAAGGCTTTTTTTTGGGTTTGTCTGCAAAAAGCCAGCAGTATTATTATTTTAAGGCTCTGCTAATCAGTTTACAGTTGCTTTTGGTTTGGGGTTGGAAAGAATAGAAATATATAATGGAATGTTAGATTTGTATAACGAGCGGAAAGAAAATATAAAATTTTCTTATTAATCAAAAATTATTTATTTGTGTTTCATATTATAAAGTATTATTGAGTTTCTTTTAAAACATAAAATGCGTAAAAAACTACTGAAGAACAAATTTTTTAAAATGTTAAAACTCATGAGAATATTAGTATAGCTACCTGTTGAAGACCAATTGTATCCTGGCCTTACATATCAACTATTTTCATTTCAAATTCTCCAAAAACTAACTCTTTTAAGAATAATGATTCTTTAAAACAATTATATACTTTATATACTTATATACTATCTACACTCTTTCTAGAGTATTAAAAATTCGTTGCTATACATTTTTGGATTTTACTTGTTGTTACTGTTTTGCTGGGATGTTGTGTATGCCGCGCATGCATCATCATACCATCATCCCATTATCACATACCACAAGCCAAGTGAAGCCAAGACAAGAGATGGCAATGCAAGGTAAGGCAAGGCTGCCTGACGCTGCAGCTGATGGTGGTGGAGGTGATAGTGGTGATGGTGGTGGTGGTGGTAGTGATGGTGCTGTGGTGCTGATGCTGTGACTGTAACTCTACTTGCTCCTCCTTGGCCTGACCGACTGCGGCACTTGAATGCTCGGCATGAAATAAATCGCGTGTTTATTGTGCCAATGGCGATCGCTTCAATGTTGCACATGAAAATTGAACGCAATAGAATGCCACTAATCGATCGGTCCAAGCTTGTACTTCCCTCACTTCACCTCTCGCTCTCTCTCTCTCTTTCTTCCTCTTACTCTCTTTCTCTGAGTGTCTGTCTCTTTTACACTTACGGTTAGCCGCTAGCAACAAAATGAAATGTTTCAAGTTCAAATGCAAGGTGCGGAGCTGGGTTGAGAGAAGGAGTGCCAGACTGATTGGACAACCTGGACAGACAGCACACAGCTCAGCTGGCCGTCTCGCTGCCCGTCTGTCTGTCCGTCAGTCCGTCTCTTTGTCTGTTTGGAGACTGGCGCAAGCAATCTTAAAATAATCTAAACGATTTGGCGAAAATCACGTTGCTGCCGCCGCCGCCGTCGCCATCGTCGGCATCGGCATCCACCTGTTACGCTGAGCTCATTTTTAATGCCTCTACCTCTTTAGACCCTCGTCCCACCCCTCTCACCATTTACCACCTCCACTTGAGCTACACTCCCCCTGCAGATGGAAGGCCAAGGCGGGTCTGGAGCAACTGCTGCGACGGCGGCATTGAGAGCAAATTGCAAAAGCCAAATTCAACGAATGCCGGCGCACAGTTTGGCATTAATAATGAAGCGCAATCAACTGACGGCCGCCGGCCTTTGGACGCTTTCAACTGACTGTCTTGAGTTGGCCAACTTGCTGACTGAATGGCTGACTGGCTGGTTGGATGGCTAGCCGGCTGGTCGGACGGTTGGTCAGGTGAGGGTGCCTCGATACGTAGTACGTATCTTAACCATTGGCAATGGCATTGGCATTGCACAGATTAAACATTTTTCCAACACAATGCATAATTTCTTGCTGTTGGGCTCGTTATGTTTCGTATATGCGTTTGGTGTTATTCTAAACGGCTTTTAGACAAAGCATCAGTTCAGGTCCATTCAGCTCCGTTCAGTTGAGTTCAGTTCGTCTGCCCGCTGCTCACGCTGCCAATCAATCAATCACGGCCAGCGTCTGAACTGAGTCAGCCTAGTCATCTGAGCATCTGCCGACGCCATCAACTTACCTGTCTCTCTCTCTCTCTGTCTCTCTCGCTCTCTTACACTCTACAACTCTTTCTCCTCTCTCTCTTTCTCACTTTGTGGTCGGTCAAGTGTAATGGTTTTGTCATGATGCAGCATTTAAGCTGCCGCCGCTGATTGATGCGCCGTTCGTTCCACAGGAAAGTGCCAGTTAGGAATTTCACACCACCAAAAGCACCACCAGCACCACCAACCAGCATCAACTGCCTATGGAAATTATCTTTGTGTGAGAGCCACTTGTCAGTCAGTCAATTTTCTAGCCATATTGTAGCCAAGTTCGTTGCCTAAGTCTTTTGTTTGTTTGCACTCAGCTAGCGAATTTCAAACTGATTTAGAATTTAAAGTGTTTAGAAAGAGAATTTAATCAAAAGACAAGTTATAGCTATATATATATATGTGGATATAGTAATTATAACAATTATTTAAATTTAAATTTGATAAACAAGTTCGTTGTCTAAGTCTTTTGATTGCTCACCTACAACACATGAAACTGAATTTAATTTGTATTAAATTAAATCAAAAGTGTCTTAGTATTTCCATATATTCCCTCTTCTCCAGCTAATTTTATTTTAAGCTATTTTTTTTTTCTTATTTTTTCTGTTTGGCAATTTTCAAGTTGTAAGCTGATTGGATGAAGGCGAAGTAAAATTGGAGCTACAAATGCCACCTGCAGGGCGGCATATCGAATCAGTGAAATCAAAGCTAAATTAATTGACGACAATTGTTGTGTTGTGTGGCAAGTGGCCAAAACTGTGTGGCAACATTAAAATCAGCCACAACAACATCAACAACAACAACAACAGCAATTGCCATACACAAACTGTAACAACGTGGCTAACGTCAATTGTCTAATCAACAAATTTAGTCAATAAATCGTAATTAATTAACGTTTGCCGCTGCGATTTGCTTTAACTCAGTTCCAACTCAGTTTCCACTCAGTTTCTGGCAGTTGCAACTGAAAAACTTTTTACATTTTACATTGAAAATTCAAATTCAAAAGCAACAACAAGAATTACCAAAACGGCGAGCAAATATTCGTGAATTGCGACTAATTTTTAGTGTAGCAAGCAGAAAAACGTTAACAGAAAATATTGGTAACAGCTAATCAGGCGCATATAATACGCCCCTAACAACAACAACAACAACAACAACCGAAAAAGAGGTGTGTCTGGCAGGTGGTCAAACTGTGTGTTGTTATTATTGTTGTGCCTGATAACATCGTTGCAATGTGTTTATTGTCAAAAAATTGACTTGCAATCCACGAACAACCTTTTCGATCCCACTACAATCAAAAGACTTAAGCAACGAACTTGCTGTTGATTTGAAAGTATTACCAAAAACTGACCAAAGTGCATTTAAACCAGTCTTAGAACATTTATGGAAATTTTTTTAGGATATTGATTCTTAGGCATTTCCGTTGAGAAATTCAACAGAAAAATCGACAGCTCATCGTTAGCAGCTGAGCTCAGCTGCCTTGGCTTATATCATACGCTGCAATTAGCTGTAAAGAACTTTTAATTAATAATGTTTAATGTTTAATGCTCATGATATATGTCTGTACTGACATCGAACTATACTGTGGCCAGATCAAAGGCGCACCACAAAACCGCAGCTCAAAACTTGGCAGTTAATCAAATTAATTGCTTAGAAAATCAACATGTTGATTTGAACATCTGAGAAAAAAAATAAGACAACAACAAATAAAAAAGAGCATAAAAAGGCGAATAATAATCAAAATCAAAACGAATTATGGTATAGATATGGGTATTATTATGCATATTCAAGGCCTCCCCCAAAAAACCCTAACCCACAATGGACATGTGCAACAGTTTTTTTTGTGTCTTTTTCTGTTTTTTGTTTCTTATTTTTTTTTGGAGCATTTGATTTGGAGTTTTGTTTGGTATTTTGTTGAAGTTTTGTTGTTGCTGCTGCGTGTTTATATTCTTGGAAGCGCATTATTTAACCGCAGCGCTGAACTAAAAACGAAAATTGGCTAAAAACGAGCCACATAAATCACCAAAACACACACACACACATACACACTCAAATATATATCGGTTTTTGGGGTAGAATCATTGACAGCGCGCCGGAAGATTTCATTGTTTCCCAATGGGTCCCAAATGGCGACGACGACGACGACGACGACGACTTCTCGGTATTTTATTAAGCCACACAAATCAAAAGCCAAAGGCATTCAGCAAAAAAGAAGAAGAAAAAAAAATATATATATATATATTTATTTATATATATAAAGAAGCCTTCGTGCGGTAACTTGACTCATGAATTTGGATGCTTAATTCTACTTAAACTCTGTCTGGCCTTTTTTGTGCGCTTTTAAATGCCTTTCATATTGGCGATCTGAAATCGGAGAGAGACGCGAAACGATGCGATGCTGCCGCGATTAGCTGGGCAAACAAGTGTTAAAGTTGTGGCAGCCACCGCTGGAGATACATTTGTTGTTGTTGTTGGAGCTGGTGTTGCAAGAGAGTGGAGTTGGAGTTGGAGTTTGAGCTGATGCTGGCTGTGGGTGCACTGATTGCTGCGCCGCTCCTCTAAGTGAGAAACAAAATAAAAAGCAGTTAAGCAAACGTTTGTTTGTCTCGTTTTTTTGCTCCTCTTCCCCCCTTTCTCTTCCCCCTTTCGCGATTTACCGCATTTGCTTTATGGCCATTTTTGGGTAGCTTCTTTTATTTAGTTTTTTGTTTGTTTTTCTTTTTTTTTGTCACACAACATTGTGCAAGACGATTTTGCTTTGTTTTATAACGCGTTTTTTTTGTGTTTATTTGGTTACGTTTCGTTTTTGCAATGCCAGAAATGAAAACAGTTAGCAAACAGTTACATAATCCAACTATTAGCGTGATAAGATTTGGCTTATCAAGGCAAAGAGGTTTCAAACAAAACTGGCAAATAAATTTATAAATTTTTAAAACTTCAAATGTATTTCAAGATAAGGATATTATATATTTTTTGATAAGAAAAGGTTTGAAATTTTTTGAAAGACTTTTAAAAATGCATTTTAAAAACCAAGCGAAGGTATTTCATAAAATGTTTTAGTTATAAAATTTGTTATTTCAAAAAGACGGAAATTTTAAAAACACGGGTTTTAACTTAAATATAGTAAAGTATAAGATTTAATTCTAAATCCCAATACCGTAACGTTTTTTTTCGTGGCTTTTAAAAGGATTATATGACCTTTCACAAATGCGTGCGTTATTGCTGTCAAATTCTAAGCTTTTGAGCAGCATTGCACCTGGTGAATTATTTGCATATCAGCAATCATTGTGCAGAGACTGTTCATGTCATTTGCAAAACAGTTAATCCAATGGACAAAAAGCAGAACTCCAACACACCCCACCTACAGCCCACACAAAAACAACAACACACGCCCCTCAAAAGGAGCAGCGATTGTTGTACCAGAGTTTCTGTGTGTGTGTGTGTGTGTGAGTGTGTTGTCTGCCTGTCCAGTTTGTCTCTAATTTAATTTGCATTTTAACAACTTTTTGCGTGTGGCTTTGGCTTTTTGGTTTTGGCCAGAAAAAGAATGCCGTCCAAATGGACAACGGGCAACAAAGGCGTGACTGCAACATGCGCCAAGTGCGTGAAACGCCAAAATAACACACAGCAACCTGCCAGTGGAGGCAACTTTACCTGCGGGCGCACCACGAAAGCCGCGCACAAATTAAATTAGTTTGAATAAACAGCGAGAGGTATCCCAAAAAAAAAAAACGAAAACAGAATAAACGAGAAGCAAAAAAAAAAAAAACACGTACATAATAAATGAACGAGGACGCGGGCGCAGCCTTAAAATGGCAAATGCAGCAGCAGCTACAAAAAATAATAAGAAGAAACGAGCTCCAAATCAAAGCAAAATCCCAAACGGAGCGAGAACTGTGGCAACTAAAAAGAAGAAGAAGAACGAGTAGAAGAAGAGGTTGGGGAAGAAGAAGATGGAGTCTGCGTGGGCGCATGCCTGCGCAGGTGATTTTAATCGCATGCCAGGAATCTGGCATAAACAGGTGAACCTCGTACCCAAAGGAGACAAAGGTAGCCAACAAAAACAACAACAACTACAACAGGAGGCAACAAAATTAAATCAGAGTCCAGCAAAGGCAGCGTATACCAAATGAGCCTGAAACTGAGTCAAAGAATATGTATGTGTGTGTGTGTGTGTGTGTGTGTGTGTGTGTGTGTGTGTGTGTGTGTGTGTGACTTGGCCAGGATGAACAACGAAAATAAAAGCAATCCAAAACGATACGAAACTAAAACTAAAACGAAACGAAACGAAAATTGTAAATCACGAATTTTTGCTGCAAGATATGCAAAAGCGGCGCACATTTTGTAGCAAATTGAATTTTCAGCAGAAAAAAAGCCAAAAACGGCCAAGTTGCGAAGCTGGAAGCTGGAAGGGGGCAAAATTGAAACAGTCAGTGAATCGCAGTTGTAGTTGTTCTCATTCTCCGCTTTGTTGTTATTGTTGTTGTGCATATTGTTGTGGTTGTTGTTGTACGCCTTGTTAAAGGCGAAAAAATCAGAATCAGCGCGCTTGCGCATAAATTTCACAAAAGAGCATTTGCAACTGCGACAGGTTGCAGTTTGCAAGCAGAAAGAAGCACAACAGCACACAGCAAACAGCAAAGAGCGAACAACAGCAGCCAAAGAGTTCCCAGTTGGCCAAGTTACCAATCTGCATATACAAGCTATAAAGCAATTTCCATTGCTGGTGCTCCAAAGCACTACGAATGCTGTTCTATAGTACACCCCACATCAGAATACGCAAAAATTAAAATAAAACAGCTAAATAGAGTCCTTGGAAAAGCCAATGCTGCAATACTCTTGCTGTTTAGTTAAACAAGTTAATGTTTTATGTAGAAAGAATAAAAGCTACAATATAGTTTAAGAAAGACTTAAACCATTTTCAATAGAATCTATCAAGAGTCTAACAATTCCGATAGATTTGAAGCGAACAAAATGATCACATTATTAAAAAAATTATAAAATAAAATCATTGTCTTTAGAAATAGGATTACTTTTAAATAATATAAATGGCTCTTCAGTACTTAGTAGACAAATATAATAAACTTATTTCAAGCTTTCTCGCTAAATAAAAAAGGCTTTGAAACGTTTGTGATATCAAACAAGTAAAATTATCGCTTTTTAGACACAACTTCCATTGTTTTATGGTCTTTAAAACTTTACAATATGTTTAAAACATTTTATCCTTTATAATCTTTATATGCATTTTATTTTTATAAAATTAGTTAGATTTGATTTAATACTTAAACGACTATGAATACAATAAAATACATTTTTAGCTATGCTTTTAAAAAGTTTGGTAAAATGTATGCTATGTTTTCATTCTGGAAAACTTCATAAATATTTTAAGCTCATTTAAATATTTCTTGCTATTTTTCCACTAAGTAAAATTTTATAATAATTTTTAAAGCCCTTACATTTTTTTATGCTGATTCACACAATGTGACAAAACGTGAATACCCGCTGTGAGGACATAAAAAATAACAGAAAAACTACAAAAAAAAAATAAATAAAATCGACCAAGAAGTTGCCCTTCCCAAAAGCAAGTTGCAATTGCCGATGCAGGTTTGGGTACAAATCCAGACACAGATACAGATACAAGTATTGCATTTAGATACTGTGTAGTGGGTACTGTGCACTGAGTAGTGGGGCACACAACCTTGATCCTTGTCAAGTGCAGCCAAGAGCAGCCTCCAGCAGCTTCAAGCTTCAGCCGCCAACAACTTTAATAAGTTCGCAGCTCACAGATTTTATTTTTTGTTGTTGTTTGTGTCGAGTACTGTGTTCTGATTCTACAAGTTTCTACGCCTTGACTTTAACCCATTGCAATGCGTATTTTATTTACTTGATTTTTATGCAAATTTTTATTTTATTTGTTAAGGAAAATGCTCAAGTCGCAGCAACAACAACAACAACAACGTATTTATTTCGTTGCTGTATGCAAAAAATGAGAAAAAAGAAATACAAAAAAATTGTTATGGCTCGTCGTCGTCGTCGTGAGGGAAGGAGTCTCTAGTCTCAGTGTCTCGTGGCTGTTACCATTTATAGCTGGCGGTTTTTTCGTTGCCAAATTAGTGAATTTACATGTTGAACAATGATCAATGTTTTGTTAACAAATGTTTGCTTTACAACGCTTGTTACATACGTTACGTTATAGCCAAAGACTCATAACAACAAAGCACAGCACAGCACAACAACAATGACAACATTTTTGTCTTTAGCTCCTAGGAAGCTGTGACGATGAGCATTTTATGTGTGTGTGTGTGAGGGTGTGGGTGTGTGTGTAGAACAGTTTTCAACATAGAGTACAAGCAAAAGATAATGTGTAACTGATCCGAGTAACACTTAACTATATAGATGTAGTAACAGAGTTTAGCTTCAGGACCAAAAGTATTGATTTCAATGCCTTTAGGAAGTTGTTGAGCATCATAGATAATGTTAAGTAGTAAAGCATTAAAATGTTAACAAAAGTCGAGCAAAAGAGGATAAATTTACAGAACTTTTTAGGTGTATTTGTGAGCTGTAAATTATAAAATAATCAAGCTATATTTCTGTCAAAATTGTTTGTATTCTAACGAATTATACCTAACTATTTTTACTGTTTAATAATTAATACTTCCTTGAAAATTTCCCTTATGTTTCGTTATAAAATGTCCAATTGTGCGTGCTTCAGCTGTCATTTCCTTGTAAAATCGCAGGTCGCGCTGATCACTTATGATAGATAGAGCTGGTCCATAACAAATTAATAATAGTCTCGAAATGCCTCCCCAACCTTTTCCCTTTTCCCACAACAGTTTTCATCAAAATAATGCAATTGTTTGGTGTATTGTTAAGGGCAGTTCATGGACCGGTAGCACCCGGAAAAAGTTGGTAAACATTGAACCTATCAACGTCAGTCGGTTTGTACTGTCGGGCATTCAGTCATGGTCAAAGTTTACCATCAAATTGCTAAAATAGCAAATAATGAAGCTGACAGCGTGAAGAAGGGAGAGAGGGGATTATGGGAGGAGGGTGGAGGATGGAGGGTGGGACAACAAGGGATGATCCGACAGTTAAGCTGCTGCCTGCAAAACAGGGGCGGCAATTAAAACGGGGCGCAATATTACTTCTTCCCCTTCTTCACACAAATACACTCACAATGTTGTTACAGTGAGCACTGGGACATAAGCAACACTTTCGGGTCGTGGGAAAGCCGCGGGGAGAACAAGAGACCTGAAGTGCCTGTTGGCGGTTTGACGATGCCGACGAGAAGATACATTTGTAGCCTGTGGCAGACAGCGAGCGTCTGTTGGCCATCAATTTTGTTGTTAATACTAAAGCGGAAGGAGGGAGTCGGTGGCAGGGTGGGTGGGCAGTGACGAAGGGGAGTGGCGTGCTGCGCTTTAATTTCTCAATGCATATTCTAGGCATTATCCCAGCCACTGGTCCTTGAGCCCGTGTCCTCGGCACTTATTATCATCTGCATCATCTGGTGTGGCGTGCCCAGAACCACTTGAGTTTTTACAATCGAATTTTCGTTGGTAGCTCGTCAATGGTACTTGCTATTGTGGTGGGTGTGGGAAACACATCCTGTGAAGCTGAGCATATGCTTTTCCCTGCCAGCTCCACCTCCACCACCTTCTCCGGCTTCTTCTCCCCTTTCCTTTCTTTAATGGCCAACGCCGTGTGCACTATCAATTTGAATGGCCAACGGCATCTTCAATTTTTATGCATATTTGCAGTTGGTTGGTCACGTGCCGTTCCACCATTTTTGGCCAGTCGTCCTTTTTTTTTTGGGCTCAGTAACCTGTCACAATCACACTTGGCGGCATGCTGCAGCATTGCAAATAATATAAATTAATATTTTTAGTCGGCGAGTGTCGTCTTCCTTCCCCCTCCCCCCTGTGGAACGAGTGATTCTTCTTGCTTCGGGTGTGTGTGTTTTATTTGAGGTTTTTGTCTGTTTATGAGATTGCGATTTGTGCTGATACGATTGCCTAGATTTCGGTTTGCTTTCTGATGTCTCTCTGGGGAGGAATCACACGCACTACACTGAGAACATTTAGTGTGATTTGGAAAATAACAGATTTAGGAAGGGGTAAACCCCTTAGCTAAAAAACTGTACTTTGTGAGCTTAAACATTCAACACAACCAATTTATTATGTTCTAACTATTGGGTCAAATCTTCTATAATGATAAATCCTAAGGCAAACCTAACTTTACTTAATAAACATTGTATTTAAACATTTCATGAAGAACCTTTAAATTTTGTGTTTTAAACTTATTTAATTCCTGTTGGTAGCTATATTATTCTGCTTCTAATAGAAATGATCAATAAACTTTTAAAATTTTAAAATATTTCTTAATTTTATTATATAGTTTTCTATAATTTTCTTTTACTCAAATTCTCAAAGTGTACAAGTTTTGGTAAACTATTTGCGAAATCCCTATACGCCTCCCCATTTCGATTGTCAGCTTCGTCTTCGCTTTTGCTTTCGATGACAACAACAAATGCGGCTCATTTCCGTAGCGTCTTAAAGACACGTGTCCGGATGACAGGGCCAACAGCCAACTGGCAATTGGCAACTGGCAACTAATAAAACTGCAGCGTGCAGATTTGTCAAAGATTTGAGCGAAAAAGGTACACAGGGTTGAGGGCCACTTAATGCCCGAAAAGGGAGATTTTGTGGGCTTTACAGATTTCTAATGGGATGGTCGAAGGGGAAGAAGCGGGAAGAATACTGTCAATGGGAGTTGATGAGCCGCATTAGTGCAAATTGTTGTGGGTGTCAACGGCAGAGCACTTGATACATTTAGTAGACAGGCAGAGAGCAAATCATAAAAATAAATTAAAAGCTGAATAAAATGGAAGAAGGAAGCAAAGAAAGAGAAGCCAAGAAACTAAAAGGTGTCAACTAATGCCTCGACTGGCGTGTCCAGGAAAAAATTATGTACCCAGACATGGATATGGATACAGGCGCATAAACAAAGGCATTAGATGTCGAGTTGAAGCGACGCAAAGTTGATTGGTGTCAGCCATAAAGTTGGCCACGTCTTCCAAGTGGAGACCACTTCCTTCTCCTCTTCCTCCTCCTCCTCCTTCTCCTTTTCCTCCTCCTTCTGCTGCTGCATCCGCATCCTGCTGGCGCCAAAGGCTTTGAAGTCTGGCGTCAACTGATCTTGGTACTTGGTTAGACACGCAGGCGTTGATGGACATCTTGTCGCTAGACGCGACTTGACCAGGCCAAAATGTGTCATATAGCCAAGCCAGACAGCAAGCAGTCAGTTAGTCAGTTCAGTTCAGTTCAGTCCAGTCCTGAGTCAGGCGGCATTCGCAAAGACTGGCGTCAAATGGTGCTTAGCGGCACCCACTCGGCTCCAGACCAAGCCCGACTCCATCCCAGGCTCCATCTCATTTGCATGGAAATGTGCGCGGGTGTTGGCCCAGACCCAGGCGCAAACAAAACCACAAAAATGGCCAAAAAGAAGCCATTGCCATAGCTATGGCCATAGCCAAATCCAAATGCAGGAAACCTATTGTCTTTTCGGTTTCGGCTGCAAAATATGCAAAGCTGAAATTTATGAGAAATTAAAGTAAATTTATTGCATTGCATTTTAGACCTCGACAAAGCACAAACACTTTCTGTCTTTGTATGTCCTCTTGTCCCTTTGTCCCTTTGTCCCTTTTTCTGCTGATTGTGTGATCGATGGATCTTACTATATATGCATGTTTTGCTTTTCTAGATAACTTTCTCTCTTTCTCCCAACGAACATAACAACAGCGTGTCTTTAACTTGATCCAACAAATTTAAAATTTATTCAAAATTTGTTAAAGTTGATTTTGAAAAGAAATTTTAAAGCTGATTCTCTTTAGTAGTTTGATAACACTTTTAACGGGTGAGCTAGCTAAAAAATACCCTGTACTTAAAATAAGCTTGAGATTGAAAACTGATGACTGATAAATTCTCTAAATATATGCTGTACGAGATTTCGAACATCACTATATGGGTTATATATTCTGAGATCTTTACGGCCTCTTCTACCGGTTTTCAAGCTCTAAATTAATTTCATATATTCAAATTATTATTTATGTACTTAACGATTAATAATGAAATTTTCCTTGACATAAGTCATACACAGTCTACTACTTTTTGTATATTCTGACTCATTACTTTCTCTATAAACAATATTTATAATGCTTTCAAATGTCAAAAGCTTAAGCACTTAAAATGCCAGAGATTCAAGTTGACCAATGAAATTAGGTAATAAGCTGGCCACATATAGAAATCCATTTATATGCGCTGCATTCGTAGTCCAAGTGCAACTCACTTTTCATTTTCAAATGGCAACGGCAAGTGCTGCACAGACATTGGAGTTGCAACTCTTGTGGCTTGGAGTCTTAAAGGCAGTTATAATTTATAAAACTGGGACTTCGACTGCGACTGCAACTGCGACTGAGATGGAGACAGACGACCATAAAAGTCCTGGACTGGCGGCCTGCAGGCGGCTCTGTCAGTCGGACTGTCAATTGACTGCAACACTTCGAGGCAAAGCACAAAAAAAACAGAAAAAAAAGCGAGCGCAAACAAAGCCACAAAATCGGACATGCGGACACTAAAATGAATTGAAACTAATATGCCAAAGTGAGTGGAGCAACAGTCTCTGACAATGGCTTCATGATTCTGAAGACAGCGCCACGGGGCAAGCGAGAAAAAAAAACATTGAAAACAGGCTAAAGGATATACACAATGGACACAAAACTATGTGCATGATTACCTAATGCCACAAACTTGGACTCAAGTTGCTGTTGTTGCTCTTGTTATTGTTGTTGTGCCAACATGAAAGCCTAAAGCCTGTGGAGCTCTGACTTTAAAGTGTAATCCCGATAAGTGGTATATTACACGTATTTTGAGACGATTTCAATTGTTTAGTAATTTGAATGCCATCAATTTTAAAAGTTATAGAAACTTGAAAGAGTTTTAGGCTTTTAAACAATATATTTTACTATAAAAACTTCAATTTATTGGCTGCTTAAAATAGTAATAAATTAATGAATTGAAGTACTAAAATTTGTAATGAAACTTTATAGAATTATAAACTTGTTTCTTTCATGAAGTAATGAAAATATTCATGAAGTAATCATTAATAATTTTTAATAAATCTATTTACTCGTTGTCTATTTAAAAGTGCATTCAATCTTCGGTGATTCAATAAAATAAAGCTAGATTTCCTGCTTGTTATCGCCGCGTATTGAGTTGATTTATTGTCAGCTGATATAAATCATTTAAAAATTGGCCAAAGCAATGCGAATTGCAATTTTAATTATGCAGCGCCAAACAAAGGTGTCACGAATGCCAAGCAGGCATAAATTAATTGAAAATCAATTAGCAACTATAGTATTATTTTATTTTTTTTGTTTTGTTTTAGTCGGCTAACAACTGTTGGCTCAATGAAATGCCATTAAACGCATGCATTGAGCCATTGAATTATTGTCAACTGCCAATTGGCAAATGGTTGGCAATTGGCCACCAATCCAAGGCGACATTTATGGCTAAATGTGATTATTAATAATGCACCAAACGGGTAAATTTCCACTGCATTACATAGAGTGTGAACGACTTGGGATTGCGTTGCTTAAAGTTAAAGAAGATTTTTAAGATAAATGATTTCTATAGGAAAATTAAATTTCAACACAAAATAATTTACTATATTGAAGCAAATTGAGTTGGTAAACGAATTTAATTACTTAACCAACCATTATCGAGTGTTATCGCAATGAATCATAAAGAATTAGTTAGAATTGTGTAAATTTTTGCATTTATTGCTATGGTAAAAATCACTGTTAACTGTTTGTTGCTGGCATTACTCTGTTTTTTATTGACTACAGGGTATTAAAAGTAGTCAAATAAAGTTTTCTGTAGCCGCAGGTGAAATAGCATGAGTACTTATATATAACTATGAGTGCTCATATCGATATCTGTGTGGCTTTGAGTGTATGTGTGTGTGTGTGTAGATAAGTATTTATGACTGGGCCAACAAATTCAAAGTGCATTGCCGTGTATAGTCAATAAAATTTTATATTTGGCATTTTGCATATGAAGTAAACTTGCTTCGTATTTATTAATTAGAAGACCAAGAAAATGAAATAATAAAAAAAAATATATTATTTAAATACCTGCTTTGTTCCCAAAAAAAAGCTCGTTTAAAAAAGTGTTGTATATAATTTCGAGTTGCCATACAAATCGCTGAGGTGTTAACTGCACAGTGGGTAGCACCACTCTGCACTGTGGTGCACTTTGTGTTGCATTTTGCCCGCCGGTTGCAGTTTTTCTGCATCGATTGAAAGTGTGAAATTGCTAAGCAATTGTGATTGTTGGTTTGTCTGTCTATCGAATATATCGATTGTTGAATGTGCTTTTTTGGCTGTTTTTTTTTTTTTCTGGACCATTTGCAATTGGCAAATTACGTCAGGTGTTCCACAAAAAAATATAAGTAACATATGAGTGAGTGAGTCAGTGAGGGGGGGGAGGTGGGGAATTATGATTTGTGTGTGTGCTGATTAGCTGTGGGTGTGGTCCAATGATTGGCCACGTTAACATACTGTGAGTGAGATTAGACGGCAGTCAAGTGGTTGTTAGTAACTCGATTCGTATATGTACTAAATGATGCAATACTCGTGATGCTAATTAAACTAGAGTGAACTATAGGAATTCACAAATTTGCTTTCACTAAGTTTGGGGGCAAAAACGGTATTAAAACTAGTTGCAAATGACCTCGTATTAAGTTTATTTCAATCTTAAGATTTATATTGGCTTAATGCTTGACTTGACAAGAATCGATGTAAAGAAATTTCCTCACAATAAGTTTTGTAATTAATTTTGGCTCAAGACTTGATTCACTTACTATTAAATTTGTTAAACCTCTTTTCAAAATCATCTATTATGTTGCTCAAATCTTGCATGCTTTGAGCCAAAAGGTCAAACAAATGCAAATGCAATTTATGCCCATATTCTACAAGACTTTGGCGACATCATTAAAATGCCTCACATTTACCTGGCCAAGAAAGTACTTGAAAATTTTCAAATTAATTCATTTTAATAAATCAGTAAAGCAAAAAAAACTACTATTGACTTACCAAAGCTACAGCTATAGCCAAAACTTGAAGTTTAAGCCCATTCGTAATGCAGTCCATGGATTCTTCCGCATTGGCCAAAGGGGGATACAAATATTTGATCAAAAATGGTGGACCAGAAAGTTTGGTTTACTCCTCACCTGGACATGGATTGCATCCATATTCGTTTTCGTTTGCCCTGGCGAAATTCGGTTACAGATTTATGTAAATTTAGAGCATGACACACACGGCACTGGTTTTTGGGATCAGACTTTTGGGCACGGGACAAGGGATTGTAGTGGTGGTGGTGGTGCTGCTGCTGCTGAGACTCCTGCTGCCGATTGGAGGTCAAAGTGAATCACGCTTTTTTACATGACCATTAGTAGAGTTTTGTGCTCGGCTCTGGAACGTGCAGCGGCATGCGAAATTAATTTTTGTGCTCCCCATAGTCTCTGTAGTCGGTTGAATCTCTCAAGTATGCACCTGGCTGCCAATTAGCGTAAATATTAAAGATTCCATGTGAACTGCGCTACACTCTGGTTACCCCCCAAAAACGCCCTGTAGTCAAGTTAAACTTTCCAAGCAATCCGACCGACAAGTTCCAGATTCTTTGCGCGCTTTGTTTTGCAATAAAAATTGCCATTTTCATAATTGCCAAAGCAGATGGTGCCAGAAATGTCGCCTAATTGGCTGCTGGTGGGTGCTGAAAGCTCCCCGAGCGATAAGCCAGGTCTAAACCTGGTCTTCGACTTGGTCTTAGTCTTGGTCTTGGTCTTGGTCTTGGTCCTGCTCCTTTCGCACTGGCCTCTAACGGCAGAACAATAGAACGATGCCAACTTCTGTGCAGGTTATAACTCCCTCCTTTTCTCCCACTCTCCCCTCCCTCTCTCTCCAGCTCTTGTAATATTTTTTGCTGCGTTTGCTGGCAAGCGAGCTACTATATCATTTATCAGATGTAAGTTTCATGGTCGTATTGGCGTTGCCAATGCTCTCAGATACCCTACAAAATTGTTGTTGTCATTTAGCTAAGTCCAAAAAGATTTGTATTGCAAAGTAGCCTTAAAAGCGTTAAACAAATTATATAAACTTCAAGAAATAATATATGTATATAATCTGTTAAATCATATATATATTCAAGTATCATAAAAACCTGTATTTTAGATACGAAAATGTATCTTAAAGTTGAATTCCATTTGCTTAAGTGTATTTTAAGTTCGTTTTTGTAAATTTTATTATTTCTTTTTTCTATTTTTTTATTTATTTTATTATTAATACTTGTTATTGTTGTCGGCAGTGTGTTAACATGATCTTTTATTACGACTACTTGCAGCACTCTTGGATTTGTCTGGGACTTCGAAACTAGCTAACTACGACTGCCACCGGGTAAGTTTATTTACCGCTAATAATGGTCATTTGAGTTGATATTCCCCCTATTATACCCAATTTTCTTGAACCACGTTGACGATGGCGTGGCTGTGATAAGACAGAGCCTTGGTTTTAAACGCTTTTGAGAGATCATGAGCAATGCCAAATGCATTTTGATTTCATTTGCTAAAACCGAGAGAAAAAATACATTGAAATTTGTAAAACGCGATTTTTGAATTTGTTCGGCAATTTGCTGCTTAATTGACAAAACACACTATGACCGGCGACTGACTGACCAACAACCAGCGGCGTTTTTCTGTAGTTGTAGTTAAAAAACAACAACAACAACACACACAGAGAGACACACTCGCTTTGCTAGACAAACTAATAAAATCATATGTATGCAACGAATAGTGGCAGACAAAACAGGCAGAGACCCCAATGAGTCACCCAAGAAAAACTTGGCCAAAAGCTTTTCTGGCCCAGACAGCTGCACAGACTCTGCGGCCCAGTTAACTGGCTAAAAAGGATAGAGGGTGGAGGGAGGGCGAGTTAAAAACGTAAAGTGATCTGTCTAGTGCTACGGGGCGTGTTCCTATAACAAAATATTGTATACATATACTCATTCATATATGCACATATATAATAAAATGTGCAACATTTTCTAACAAACATTCGTTGTACGCTATGAGGCAAATATTCAAATTGTTAAGGCAACAAGCAAAAAGAGAAGATCAAATGAATATAGTCATAATGTTGTACAGGAAAGTAAAACTTTATGATATAATTAAAATGTTCTAGAACTTTTATTTAATTAACAAGTTAGTCAGCATAATTTCTGAGGATTTTTCTAATAAAAATGCTTAAATTTGTGATACATTCAGTTGCTTATATTAAAAATATATTGAGCTACATGAAATCTTCTAAAAGTAGTTATGGTAGTCGCTTCTTTTATATGGTATAACATTTTTATGAATGAATTATTCAGTTTCCTTAACAATAGTTCGATTTTATGCATAGTATTTTATATAAGCGTTTTTTATACTTTTTGTGAATATCAGAAACATATTTTTAATTTAGAATAATTTTTATTACAAAATGTTAAATTCTAAACATTTTCCTATTTTGGTTAACACTTCTTAATGGTTTTAATTTATAAGAAGAAATTTTTTAGTTCACAATCAACTGTTCTTTATTATCACTCAACCAACAATAAGTGTACTTTACTTCTAACACTCGTTCGATTCTTCGATTTTTTGATAGACAACTGGTAGAATACAGTTTTTTTTCGATATTTCAGTGTGTTCATTGTGCTTTTTCTTGATTTAACAATGTTAGTTTTGGGCAGCTATAAATAATGTGTTTAATAAATTAACTCACTTGCTATATTAAGTTATTTATGTGTCTTAATTATTTTACGTCATTTCTTTGCAATAATCTTTTTGTTTAAAATTGATCGGTGTAAAAATCAGATATTTCTAAGAATATAGATGAGGACAACAGGAAACAGGAAAAAACAGATTTGTACACTTTTAAGCCGAATGAAACTTTTATGAATACACTGAGTTATTTAAATACCAATTTAATGCTACTCTACCCAGAGCAAATTCATTATACGTATATCCATATCCCAGTACTAAATCGCTCCAAATATATGCACATACGGACATTAATTCACTTGCTATCACTATCAGTAACATCTAACACACATTCCCGTGTAAAATCAGCGAGCATTAGAGGCTAATGCAGTGCCAGCATGGCATTTTTCACAACTCCAAGTGTCCCTTATGTGCCAGGTAAATGGAGGAGTGAAAAGCGATGCAGGTGGGGTATAGAGAGGGGGTGGGGGTAGCAGTTAAAAAATTGCAGCTATTAATTTATGACATAATAATTCTCAAAGCGCAAACAAAGCCGCTCATAAAAACGTAAACTTTTGGCCAAGAGGTAGACAATGCTTTTGCATTATACACTTACGAGATTTAGATTGGAGAGAAGGGTGCCCCCCACATGCTGCACTCCATGCCCACTGGGGGCAGATGGTGGACAATTGTTCAAGTAGCTAGAGGGGTAGCGGGGAGCGGAAAGAGGGCGGGGGCAGAGTGTGGGTTAGAGCGATTGCAATTGCAAATCAGCGCGACAAAAGTTGAAAGACCAACACAATTGAGAAAAGGGGGCGCCAAGTGGTTGGTTGTCGTTGTTATTGTTCCAATTGTGATTGTTGTTGTAACTGTTGCTGTTGCTGTTACTGTTTGGGCCAAGTGTCCATGCAGCTGTCAGAGATTGCCACCGTCGCGTCCCGTCGAGTGGCAAATAAAAATCAACAGCGACTTTTGGGCCGGCTAAATTATTTAATATCACATTATCTGGCATCATAATTATCCACACTATGGCACTCTGACTCATGGCAATAAATGTTGCTGGTAGCAATAGTGCAATGGTGTGGTGGTATTGAGGGGAGAAGGGGTACTGGAGAAAATCCACACAGTGCACAAGAAACTATGAAAAATCACTTGCAATTTGGTTTATCAATTTGTGAAAATTATAAAAAATATGCATACGTTGAATATTTTGGCGAAATCATTTGTAACATTTGCAACTGTCGCCCACGCCATGAGATTGCAACGATGTGGCAACACTGCACGTAGCGCCGCTGAGTGGCACCCGCCATATCGCGTGGGTTTTGGGCTGCAACAGGCGCCAAAAGAGCCAGAAACTAAATCTATCATCAGTTTATGCAACTTTTTATGTACTCTTTCTGTGAAACATTGTAAAATTAGAGGGTATCATTAGTAAGTCAAGTGACTAAGGTGTGAAGATCTCATTTACCAAGTTGGTACACATTTGAATAAGGGTAGAATGATTGTCTATAAAATTAAATGAAGGAAAAGCTGTGAAAACACAAGATATTTCTTCAAAATTGTTGAATTAAAATATTTAAAATTACTAAATAAAATGTATTTGTAGAGTATCTAAGAGTCGTCAAGAGATTGTTGTTTTCTCATACTTGCTGCCATTCGATACACTTGACGCAGTTTCTTGAAATTAAATATATACCAAGTTTATATAGAAAATGCGTCGTGAGTCAAGTTTAGGATTTCTGGTTACTGTTGCCAATTCATCTCACTCCCCTCTCTTCTACAGCTCTCTGAGACTTTGTGAAGGAGGAGAATGGTAAGAAAAGCATTTGTACAGCAAACTTCTTAAGTTCGGCTGTTGGCAACAGCAGCAACAACCTCAACAACAACAACAACAACAGCACAAACACAACAAATATTCGTGATTCCTGATAAGCATCATTTGTTGTTGTCCGCCGTGGTCCGCCAGTCTTTGCAAACATTTGGTTAAACAAATGCCGCTAAAATGCGGAAAGCTAATCAAAAACGCGTTGAGACGCTGCTGTTGCCTTAAAGTGCCACCAATACAAAAAAAAAAACGAATCGATTCGAAAAACGTTAAGTTCCAAGAGCCAAGTTCAATTGGCAAACAAATTTCGCGTGAATGAGCCAGGCAACGATTGCTGCTGGTATTTTTACCTCATAGTACTACTACTACTACTACTACTACTACTTCTTGCCAGGCAAATTTTCGGAAAAACATTAACCGTTTTGTTCCGACTTGTTTGCTGTTTGCAACTTCTGTCCTGTCTCCGTGGTCCGTGTGACTTATGTGCGACATTAGCGCAACGTTCTTTGCTTAATTACGTAAAGGTTTTCCCCCAAAAAACAACTCCCCCAAACCACTCCCCTCCTTTTCCGCACTTGTTCCATTTGGTTACTTTTCTGTTTAGTTTTGTATGTACGACAAGTTCGTGTCTTAAGTCTTTCGTTTTGCGCCTTGTTTGCAACTCTTGTCACAGTGCCGTTTTTTCTTGTCTTTTTCTACTACTTTTTTGTGTGTGTTATGTTCTCTGCTGGTTGCAACAGGTTGTAACTCGAAATTAAAGAATTTGTTATGTTGATTTGTCTACTGACTTGTCCCTACATTGGGTGGCAATGCCAAAGGTCTGCTGTAAGGACAATTGTTGCTTTAAGCTAAAGGTTGGAAAACAACTCTCTAAATTTACTTACCAGAATTTACTGCATTTTGTTTGACATAGAATTTGGCCTAAATAAGTCGGTTAATAAGTTTTCTTTTCTATTAAAAAGTTCAAGTTCTGTAAAGCTTGCTATAACATAATCTGCTCAAACTTCGCTCCACTTTTTATTTCCCCCTAAGGAAATACAAACAAATATTTGCTAATTTGCTGTTAAAGCGCTTTATTAATCATACGCCATGTGAGCCGACAGACAATGCAAGGTGCTTTGCAGAAATGTTTTCTCCATTTGCTAAAAAGGAAGAAAATTAATAACTTTTTCTCACGCTCCATTAAAACATCATTAATCTCTGACCAAATTGAAGGCAACTCAAGATGCTAAAGAAGCAGAGGAAGCGGGAGTTGATGCTGAAGATGAAGAAGAGGAGGAAGCCGAAGAGAAGAGTCCGATGGCGGCATTACAAGAAAGTCGCCGTTTCGTATTTTTTTGAACTAATTTTAATATACTCATATTTCGTATATAAAGTCGGTTGACTTCAAAGTGATTGGGAAACAAGTACAAGCAAGCACACACTTGTTGTGCCACGCTCTTGTAAAGTTGTTGAACTCTGTTGAGGCAGAGAAATTGAAATTGTTGCACAGATATTGACAAATTATTGACAGACAGGCCCACTGCTGTTCGAAACTAATTAAAATCTGTTTAAATGTTACAACAAAATGGGAAAAAAAGTGGGAATAAAAAACACAGACAGGTCGATGAATTAACATAAAGTTCGATTTATTTTCATTTGTTGTACTGCGATTGGCAATTTTTCATGTAAATGTGGTAGCTGGTCGATCATTTGTTGTTGTAATTGTTGTTGTTGTTGCTGCTGCCATTTACAACATAATCTAAATGAGGCATATGGAGCTTGGTTTACCCATTATTCATAAGCTGGAGAAGGCACAGCCGTGAAATGATCAGAAATGAGGCGAACGCTATGACTTAATAGGCCCTGGCTCAAACAGTGCCTCTTGTTTTTGTTGTTGTTGTTGCTGTTGTATTGGCCACCCAGTTGGAATTGGCTTGAAGTCGACTGTGAAGTCAATAAAGGCACCGTTGGTGGTCAACTCAAAATGTTGCCAACTGTGGACTATGCGCCAACTCGACAAGAGACTTGGACGTTGCCACAACCTCTGCTGCTGTCGTCGTCGTCGTCGCTGTCGCTGTCGCTGCCTCTGTCGCCGTCTGCGTCGCTGCTCACTGCGAACTGCGCTTGGCAAGACAAGATCATTAAGGTGGCATATAACATGGCACTAAAGACACACAGACACTTGCCGCTGCTGTTGAAGCTGACTAAAGTACCTGTTTCGCATTGGGGAACTCAGACAGCGTGCTGTTGTAAGTACAGTAAAGTCTGCCTATGAGAATCAATCAAACATTACACCTGTAGGCTTTAGGGCTCAAAAGTTGTATAATTTAGTATCTGATTAGGTTGGCGAAAGGGTTTTGAAGTAGGGTGTTAGTCTGGGTTTATCTATTACACTTGAGTCGTTCAAATGAGTTATAGTCTCAAAAGCTGATATTCTTTATTTGTTCATATAATTTCCTGATTCCTGAAGCTTAAGAAATAATATAAATTTATTAAGAATTTTTAAATTTTAAATCAACAACACACTAATTTATATGAGAGATAAAGATTTTGATCAAGTTATAATTGAAGTATTGAAAAACCTAAGCAAAAAACGGTGTTAAATGCTTTTTAAAGTTGTAACGCTTTAGCCAATGCCTACTGTAGCTAGCTAGTTAGTGCTATTGCAGTTAGAGATGTTGTGCCTGGCGCTGACACTTTTGATTGAATTCCCAGCAGCGTGCGTTGAATCTGCACCTACGTCAGCGCCATCGCCGTCGTCATCACCATCGCCATTGCCATCGCCGTTGCCGTCGATTGTAATCAACGCGCGGAGATCAATCAACTAACTTGGAAACTGGACGCCACACAGCAGCCAGACTCGAATCAATCCATCAAACGTATCAATCATGATGACAGGCCGAGATCAGACCAACGTCCTGCTTCAAGCTTCAAACTCCATGCTCCATTGCTCTACGATCCATGGATCCATGTCCAGTGTTTTTAGCTACAGGTAGCAAAGTTTTCCTAACATGTTACTGCAAAAATGTTGCTGCTGTTGCTGCGGTGGTTGTTGTTGTTGCTGTTGTTGCCTCACTTGTGAAGTCTCCACGCGCGTTGCGCCCATTAAATTTGAATAATCTTAGTTTTTCTCTCCTTTTATTTATTTTTTTTGCAGCAGTAGTTGTTTTTTTACTCTCTCTCTCTCTCTCTATATCTCTTTCCTTCTTCCTCTCTATTGGTTGCAACTGTCGCATGCAGCTGGACACAGTGCAGGTTTTAGTGGCTTGCGTGCCTCGCTGCAGGCCATCAGCATCAACAAAACTGATTTGAAATTCTAAAGTGATTTTGATTACTTGAGGTGTTGATGTTTTGACTTGTACGTTGATTAGATAGTTGAAGGCTTGTTAGATGCATGTCAGCGGAGCGACAAGGATGCGAAGCGAAGTTGATTATAATTTAATTATAAGCAATCTGTAACAGGCTAATGGGCCGCAGTCTCACCTGCCGCATAATTTAGCAGGCAGGTGAGTGTGTGTCTGTGTGTGTGAGTGAGTGTGAAATGGCTTCATTAGCTTAGACGCCACAGGCTTCAAAGAGAGTGGCAAATGTTGATGAGGTAGCGCTGCATGACTAATAATAGTCATGGGCCTGTCACTCTCTTGCACACTTGCCAATGGCAACATCCCTTCCTCCCTCTCTCTTTGTCTCTCTCTACCTCCATCTTTCTCTTTCACACACTACTGGAGAAAATTTGCTTAAATTGCAGTTTAAGTGTTTGCTGGCAATAGATACGACTATTCAAACGTACTCAATGCTAATGATAATGAATACTCTGAGTTTTAGCCTCTAGCTATAAAATGGCTACATCTAATAGGCGCCTTTTGGCTGCTAGTTGATTGCCAAGTCTTTTGTTTAAAACAAAACTGTATCAAAGTTAGAAATAAGAAGAGTTTAAACTGATAAAAACTTAAATAATAATTTTTTTAAGTTTCGAAAAGACCTAAATTGCAAAATAGTTGAAAAAAAAATAATTTTTAAATTAACAAACACTTATTTAATAATTTTTATTTTAAAGTAAGTTTACTTATTATTTTATAAGAAGTTTAACTAATTTATTTCCACAAATTTCAGCTTAACTTGAGCCTAAACCTTCTTATTTGACAGATTGACCCTTAATTAGTTAGGTTTTATGTATTTTGCTGTGATTTATGATCTGAACTTCAAGTTCTAAAGACTGCCGTCATCAATTAGTCTTTCACAGACCATAAAAACAATTCAATTCCCTTAACTTATCAGTTTTTTGGACCGATAAGAAGAGACCACCTAGCAGTAGAGTCTTAAAACAATATAAAAAACAAGAAGAAATGAATTAAATTTGGATTTGTGGGGACACTTTTGGAATCATGTCATGGTCACTTGCTCGTATTGTTTGGATTTATTCTTGAATTTCGAGCGACATTTGTTTATTTACTTATTTTGGGTTGAACATCTTGAGGTATTCCTTATTGTGGGACCCACTCTAATCAAATTATTCTAATGCCATTTTCAGATACTCTAGGCTTTTGTTTATTTACTTGGCATTCGTTGTTGTTGTCGTATACAAATTGTCAGCACTGTTAAATTTGTTTTTTTTTTTTGACTTTTTTTCTTGGCTTTTTGGAGCTCATTTAATTGCCCCGGACAAAACGGAAGAGGCAACAGCAATTGTTGATTTCATGTGTGGGCCGTATTTTCTAAGTACTACATACACAAATACAAATACAAATACAAATACATACACATATAAATAATATTTTGTTTATATTATTTGAAGTGTTTGCATTTCGTAATTGGAACGTCAAAATGTCAAGAGACGCTTGAAGGGTTTCCAATTTGTTTACCAAGCATTCTTTCAATTTCTAACAAATGGAGTTACTAATACATATATAACCACATCTATTCATGTAGCATACATATGTATGTTAAAGCCATAATTCTTCAACTTTAATGCAATTAATTAAATTATTTTATTTCATATTTAAATGTCAGACATTTATATATATTCAATTTAACTATTTGTATAATTTTTATATCCTTCAACACTTGAGTTCTACAAATTTTCAATAAATATTATGACTTGTTGTTGTGGTGGTGGTTGTGGTGGTGTAGGCATAAAGTTCACCTGTACCAGCATAAAAAAATTGTACCTGCTGCTGCTGCTGCAGCCACTGCCTTGGGCTGTGATGCATATGCTTATAATAATAATATTATTACCAACATTAAAGGCGAGCGTGTCTCAACGGGGTCTAAACAAAAGTAGTTGAAGTAGACGATGAAGAAGAAGAAGAGCAGGGGCTAAAAGCGGTCGGTCGATGGAATCAACAAGAAAAGATCAGAGCCAGCAGCACGTTCACTGCGGAACGGAGACCTCAATGTGAACCTGCAACAGGCATCAGGCAACAACAACAACAACAACTCTTTCGACCACAACAAAAGCAACGACAACAGGTACTTGCAGTCGCCTCTAGGCCATGGATGCGAGAACGAACCAATAATCCACGCACAACCACAATGCGGCTGCGGTTTCTATGGAACCTAAACAACATCGTGCCCCAGCGAGACTTTGACTCTGACTCTGAGTCTGTGCACAGTGGGGCAAGTGCAGCAAACTGCTGTAGAAACGTTTAAGTAAATTTCAACCACAAATTTAAAAAAATTCGATAATTTTAGGAGTTTAGTTGAGTAAATTTAGAAAAATTAATTATTTATCAGTTATATATGATTTTCTTTGTAATATATATTGCTGAGTAATTTTTCTTTTGCTAAGAAAATTGTTAAAATGTGTTTTTAGGAAGACATTTGATTAATTAATATACTCAAGGATTGAAGTTTTTATGAAGTTAGCCCCACAGTGCAGTGGTTCCAAGGGCGCACGGGCAATTCTCGCGAAATGGAATTATAAAAGAATGCCTTCGACCCGGGCGCGTTTTAACGAGTTGAACAAAATCGAAAACTCGCAATGACTGAGCGTAGGAGAGCTCTCCTCAAAGCAGAACAGAACAGAGCAGAACAGTGCGGAGCAGAGCAGAAAATAAATAAAAATAATAAATAAAAAACTTGAGGCCGAAGAACAAAAGCCAGAGTCAGAGTCAAAGTCAAAGCCATGAGCCAAAGTCATGAGGGTGAGGGTGATGTCGACGATCAGAGTCAGCTACGGAGTAGTCGTAAGTCGGAGACAGAAAATCGAGAGCTGGAGAATCGAGAAATGAACCCGGCTGATCACAATGAGAGGCTGCTGAAGTGGGTGCCCAAGAGAAATAAATACAAGTACAAAATGAACCGAATTGTGAGCGAGCGAGTGGCGACCGCAAACCCGCAGCAACAAGTGTATAAGTGCCATGGCCAGAGACAGACAAAGGGAAAGAGTTGGAGACGGAGACAGAGACAGAGACAGAGACAGAGTCTCGAGCGCGATCATTGATCGCGGCAATCGCTTGAAATGAAGTCGAAGTGAGAAGAGAGACAGAGAGAGAAAGAGAGGCAACTGTGACTTGGTACAAAAGATAGAACAGAAGAAAAAAAACCCGACGAAGTTAAAACCTTTCAGGGGAAGGAGGAGAAGAAGGGGGAAGTAGAACTGAAAAGGGAAGTGAAGCAAGTGCGATCGATGGATCGATGGGTTGTTGGGATGAGGCTTTATGGTGGCAATTGTATTTGGCCAGTGATCGTAGTGTCGGCTCAATTGTTGTTGTTGTCTACCCGTACATTTATGCAATTCATTGTTGCATGGTGTGAGGGAGAAAGAGAGAGAGAAAGACAGGGATAGAGATGGGGAGTGGCATACAGCAAGGGTAAGACATGATCATCTTCAACACCTTGGACAGGTTACAAAACAAAAGTGGCAACATTATTGTACCTCATACATTGTTTCTTCATCCCCTTCTCGTCCTCTCTCCTCCTACACTTTACACCACCCCCGTCGCTAGTCCACTATTATCGGTCAATTTCTTGTGCGTACGTGGTTCAAGCTTTTAGCTGCAGATTACGTTAAAGCTTCGCTCATCTGTCTTTCTTCGCTCTCAACGTCGTCGTCGTCGTCGTCGTCGTCGTCGTCGTCGCTTCCATCCTTATGTTCATCTTCCACTTGGGCTCTGGTTCGGTAGTTAGTGCTTGATGTATGTAATTCGTGTTGCGCCCGCATGCAGCTACCTGCGGCAAATACGTGGCCCACGTTGACCATACACAAGGCTCATAGTTGTATCGAGTACGAGTACGAGTACGAGTACGAGTACGAGTACGAGTATTTCATAATGCAATGCAATCTTTATGGGTTCATCGCAAAAGGTGATCGAAAAGAAGTTCAGCTAAATGCAACCTGTTGGGCTAGGTTTATCCAGAGAAAGCTACAACATTGTGAGAATGCCTTCAAGCGAACACAGCAAAAAAATCTTAATAATGTTCATACAGATAGAGAGAGAGAGACGCAGAGATAGAGGAAGTATAAATAATGCGATTCTTTTAAGAATTTTTCAAACTAGCAGCAAATAAGAAGTTTAAAAAAGTCTACTAAATAATAGAATTATATACTTTTATTAAAAGTCATAAAAATTTATTTTTAATTTTTAATGTTTAAAATAATTTAAACGGGGGGCAGATAAAAGAATATTTTACGGCATATTTAATAAAAATATTGTAAAAATTAAGTCTAGACAAGGTGCACTTCACTGTAAATAAACTAACTTTAAACTCTAATTGTTTTACTAAAAACCCTTTTACGATAATCCCCAGACTTCGGGTGGAAACTTAGCTTTAAATACTCTGAAAAACATCAAGAAATACATATAGTAACAATATTCCAAATTATACATGGGAATCTTGGAATCCTTTTGTTAACCGAGGTAGATAAAGACAGACACAGAGAGAGGGAAAGAGAGGGAGAAGCATAACCTGAAACTGAACACAGTTGGTCTGATCATAAGGAAGAAATTAAATATTTTTTTTTTTGGTTTTTGTTTGTTGTTCTGTTGCTTGGAATTTTAATGATAATTTCCTCTTCACGAATTTATGGTATTTTAATTAAAAGTGCCTAAAAGAATAATATTTTGTTTTTGTTGTTGTTTTTTGCTTCGTGCCACAAATACGAGTTTTAGTCACGTAAATTAGCCAAGTTAATGCCGTTTTGGGCCGCTTCCTGTTGCGCTCTGAACTTGGCAATGGCATAATCCTGAACCATAAACCGTACCAGTCTCAAGATTCAAGATCCAAGATTCCAGATCCAAGTCGCACATAAACGTCAATTTGGCCAATTATGGAACGCACCAAAAAAAACTGAAATGAAAAAATAAAAAACTGAAAACTGAAAACCGGAGCTTGAAGACAAGTGCATTGGACTTTCGATTTCTTGTTCTCAGACTTGGCTATAGCTTGAGTTTTATTTTTTTTTGTAGCCTTTTCTGCCACTTGCCACTTGTTTGAGGCTTGATTAATGCTCCCGCTCCCGCTGCTTCAGCTCCAGCTTTAGATCCTCTCCAGCTTTAGTTTCAGTTCAGTCTCAACTGCAGCTTCAGCTCGTGCCCAGCCCATCCCCAAGTCTGTGGGCTATTAATTCTATAGCCATCGTGTTTTTGTGTTATTGTTGCTGTTGTTGTTTGCTGCCGCCGCTTTTGGCCATAAAAGCTAACGTTTGTCGCCCCGACGAAGCGTCTCAAGTCTCAACAGGTTGCTGTTAATGAACGCCCGCGCAGTCTTCACAGCAAAATGTAGGTGGAGAAGCTGGCAAGGAGAAGAACCAGGCCTCTGAGTGGTGCTGGGATGGGGCGGGGGTGCTCGGTTAGGTGAGTAGGGAGGTGGGGAGGCAGGAAGTGGTGCCAACGCAAATGGTTAGCAATTACTTTATGCGTTTTTGCCGTTTGCCAACTGATTACAAGTCCCTTTTGGGCAACAAAACACCGCACCTCCATTCAAGTCAGGCTTACACTCTCACACACAGACTCACACATACACACTGATTCTCATTCTCAGCTTTATCCTCATCCACATTCTCATCCTCATCCAACGTGTGCGGTAAAATGCACGAATGCGTTCAATATAATGAAATTCATTTGTTCAACGTCTGTCTGTCTGACTGTCTGTCAGTCTGACTGTCCTGTTTGTTGCTTAGCTTCTCCACCAATTCCAAGGGCCATTGCAATTCAGTCTGGGCACGGCCTGAGGTGCGTGGCAGACCTGTCCAGACAATCTCGAGCGTGCCACGGCGGCTAACCTTGAATATCAGCATCTCAAGTAGAAACGAGAATTGTAGCGCACAGTTTGGCATACCCTGTAGAAGAAGAAAAATAGAAGAAATGCCAATTTGGGGTATCACTTTGTAGCAGCAAAATATTTTAAAATATTTTATTATAAAATTATTATAAAATAGTTAATAATAGCTGTAGTTCTAAATGAAATTAACAAAGGACATACATTAATCTTGCATTTATACAGAGTATCTTGTAGTTTGGTATTACCAACTAGTTTTTCTTATCGTATTTTCGTTGTTGGTTGACTCCTCCGCTGCTTGTCACTAAAAAAACTTGTTACACCGCAAAAAATTCATATGAAAGAGACTCGAAATGAAAAAAACACGCCCTCGCCCTCCACTTGGAATCCACTCGACTTGGAACTCGACTCGCACCTTGCTGATTCATAGGTTCACTTCACAGCAAGTCCAAAAAATAACAGAACACATATATACACTAAAATTTCAAAAGGTAAAACAAAATATATAATTCGCCAGATTCGCGTTGATTAAACGATTCTGAGGCTAAGACTTACGGACGGATATGCGAAATCGTTGTTGATATTATTAATAAATTTCAGTTTAAACAGTTGTTAAATAATCGATTTTATTGACCATATCGACAGTCTCAAGTAGAAATAAAACTACGTTCAGTGCAATTCAAGGATATAAAGATAAAAGTGCCACAAAGGTGAGATAGAAAGAACTTAAAACTGTGCAAGTCAAGTGTTCCTTAAAGTAGAAGTTATACGAAATAATTAATGAATAATTAAAGAGCGATAAAATAAAAGGGATATTAAAGTAAAAATTAAATTAAATTATAGCTTAGCAAGTTAGTTAAAAAAAAATAACAACAATGTTTCAATTATTAAACAAATTGAAATACCATTGATTGAAAGCTAAGCTGACTTTATATGTGACTATATCCTGCTGTTGTTCTGAAGCAAAAGACATAAATCAAACTTCAAACAGTGCGCCAAGTGATAGAAGTACCAAAACAGAGAGAAACTTTCACCCATAAATGGTGCGAGTTGGCCATAAAGTGTTATTCTTCGACTTCATCTTCGTCTTTGTTGACTGTGAATCTTTTGCCTGTTGACGCAATGCCTCCTAATGATAACATTAAAATTGTGTTAAGAAATTAGCTAAGCGCAGCAGCGGCAGCAACGACAACTTAAAGTCGTAAATCATGTGAAAACAACAAGTTGTAGAACAGCTTGCAACTTGGACAACAGCAACTAGCAACTAGAATCAACTTGGAACTAGGAACTAGCTAGTTACAACTTGGAACTTGCAACCAGCAGCATTTTCACATTACGCGATAGCGAAATGTGCACGTCAATTAAGATACGCCAAGGTATGTCAGACAGGTGAATCAGCAGGTGGTAGAGAAAGGGAGTGAGATGAGTGTGTGTGTGAAGGGGAAGGAGAAGGAGATGGAGAAGCTGAAGTTTAAGTTCCAGTGGCTGGGACACTTTTGTCAACAGAGTTTAACAGTTTCTACGCCTGTCAGCTCGTAAATCTCTCTCTGCACTGTTCTTCTTCCCCCCCTCTCTCTGTCTTTCATAGAACTCTACTGTGTGTACAACGCCCAAAAGCTGGTAGCCAACTACAACAAGAGCAACAAGTTTCGATTGCGTTTAATAAAAGTCAATAAATTAATAAATTATCGCATTAAAATAAATTGCATCTAAATGTTCTAAGTTGCACATTAATTAAGCAGATTGCTTGATTTATTGGCGTATCAAGTGTCGCCATGTACATGCCCCACAGTCTGTGTGTAATTGTGTGTGTGTGTGTGCGTGTGTGTGTGTGCCACAGACTGTGGCACAGTCAATGCCACATTGCCTTGTGCACTTTAGCTGATTTTTATCATCATCGCTGGCTGCTGTTGGCAACTGTTGTTGCTGCTGTTGTTGCTGCTGCCTTTCATATTGCAACAGCAACAAGTTGAACGTCTTGCTCATCAACAGTTGAAGTTGCGTCTTCACTGTCGCCCCTCCCACCGCCCCTTTACCCTCTTTTAGCCAGAACACATTTTATGTGTCCATTTACGTAGCTCAAATTGTGTGCATTCTAGGCAAAGGCTACAATAACAACAACTACAACAACAACAGCAAAATCAACAACATTTTCTGTCCATTCTCATTCTGATTCTGATTCCCATCCTCATCAACTTCAGACCGATTCCCATCGTCTTCGTCTTCGTTCTCGTCTCTGGTTTTTCGCACTTTGTTGTCATCCGACTGACTTCTTGTGCGTGCCAATTTTCTCCTTATTAATAAAGATAAATAACTTAATGATTATTACGTTTAAAGTGTTTAATTTGCAGACGTTAAGGCGCTATTCGCATTTCTTTATTGCCCAAGACTCCCCCTTTCCGCTTCCCTTCTTATACTAAAGTTGTTGTGTTTATTGAAATTAAGTTATTAGCTGCTGTTGATTTCTATGTCTATAACAAGTGCTAAATAATCGTGTTAAGTCTTATAGATAACATTCGAGTCTAAATAATCATTTAAAAGTTGAGAATATAAACTTAAGACTGTTATTGATTTGGATTTTCCCGTCAAATTTAAGGCCTGAATTCACCTAAGTTAGAAGAAAGCAATTTCAAGTAAATCCCAGAATAATATGATCACGATAACAACTATATTATTTTATGCTGATTATTATGCTTATGAAATGAAAATAGATGAGAAAATACTTATAGGGAAGTTTCTGATTGACATTGCACAATCCTAGGACAGTTATCTTCGTATGGATTGGTCGTGTTAACAAGTGTAGTTGGTAGTCCGAGTACCTGTTAAACCAGACGGAAACAACAACGGTGACAACAACAGTAATAGCAATAACAACAGCAACGCTGCCCACAGTTGCCAGAGTTGTAGAAAATATGGCACACGCTGCCATGTGTAATTGTAATTTCTTTGGGCCAGACATGGGCAACAAAAGCACTGAGATTCTTTTTCTCTTTCTAACTCTCTCTTCACTGCTCTTTCTCTGTGGCGCTCTCACTTGCACAAGCTCTCTCTGTCTCGCTCACTCGGTCTGATGGCAAAGGTGTCAACGCGCATGCGCGCACGAGTTGTCAGCACATTAATTTCATTTGCATTTCCGCTCGGCGCTGGTTTCGCATTACAACTCGAACTTAAAAGCTGGAAAAACTAGTGCGATTTTCCAAAGTAAAATCAACGGCAACTACACTTGAGCAAAGAAAAGAAATAGAATATTGAATTGATGAAAATATAATGGGGAACTTGAAAATTAGTATTGAAAATATGACAATTTGAATGATCAGTTTTAGTATTCTTTAGATCCTATTTTTATAGTAAAAGGAGGAGGGAGTAAGGGGTGTGACTTTTCTCTCAGTGTAGAGCAAGTGTTGCCCACTTGGCATCGGCTCGTGCCTAGAGTCTGGCACTCTGGGTCTGCCTTTAAGCCCGTTTGGCCTGGCATAGCCTGGTCTGGCCCACTCCTGGCTGTTACCAACTGAACAACATGAATCACACACGCACAACGCAGCGAGGAGGCATTTTTTGATTATTTACATAGTTTTGCTATTACTACAAATTTTTATTTGCCGCGCACATTCGAAGGCCTGTTTTTAATACAGTTGTTGTTGTTGTTGTTATTGTTGTTGTAATTGTTGCTGATGTTGTTGTTGGCCATCGTCAACTGTCGTCGTTGTGGTTGAGTGTCTGCTGCTTTTTGGGACCCACTGTTTAATTGTGGCTTAAAGTGGTAATAAACAAGCCTGGCGCAAGAATATTAATAGCCCATGTTATTGATGGCAATTGCTCGTTGAATTTGGCGTAATTAAGTCGTTGTCATCAGTCTCTCTCTATCTCTCTCTCCCTCTCTATCTCTCTTTTCGTGCCTTAGTTTTCTTGGTTTGGGCTTCATTTACCAGAGTCCGTTAACTAAAAATTAACAAGTGCCGCTTTGGGACATTAAAACAAAAAAGTCGAATCGTATTTTAAGTTACATAAAAATTAAATAAAAAATGTTATTAACTGAAGTTGAAGTATTTTTAGAGAGACTAAGGAGAGAGAGAGAGGGAGAGAGTTTAACAGAAAAATTTAAATCAATTTTTTTAAATTTTTTATGGGACTTGATAAAATTGTTAATTTATTTCATAAACTTTTCAGTCTAATCTATGATCTTTTCAACTTGAAATCTAAGTCTAATTACTACTTATACAATTTTCGATTTCTAATAACTCTTATAAATTTAGTACAATTTTCAAAAGGCTTTTCCTTTAGAGGAAAATGACATAAATAAAGGGAAACTTGTGTTGCAATTGGATAATCTGAACATAAGTTAGCTGCTGCTGCTGTTGTTGTCACTGCTGTTGATGTTGTTGTCAATGTTGCTGGTGCTGCTGTTATTGGCCCTGTGGCAAGAAAATTTTCTCCCACATTTGGTTGACTGACATTTGATGGTTTCGTGATGCGGCCTGTTGACTTTTTGCGCCAAAACATCAAACGAACATCAAACGCCCAATGGTCAACAAGTTGAAAGTTTCTCCAAAGCCAAAACTAATATGGGAGACAGCATAGATCTTTCACTGCCTCTAACTCTTTGGGTCTTTTCTCTCTCCCCATCTCTCCCTTTTCCTCTGTGCCGCTTCATTCTTCTTTTTTGTGGTGTTATCAGGTTGGCCAAATGTAGACGAGGCTTACAAATTAGCGCGCTGCCAACTGCAACTGTCCGAGTTGGCCCAAAAGGCAGGCTCCAAGTCAAATGACACTAACAACAACAATAAACTACTGTTGACATTTGTTGTTGTTGTCGTTGGTAGAGAGTGCAAAACTCCTACTACAAACAACACACAATGGAACACTTGCGTCTTGGACTTGGACTCCGATTCCGAGCCTGACTCTGACTCTAACTCGGACTCTGACTCTGTGTCCAATTCCGATTCCTCTGGCGCTGCGTGGGGGTGAACTCTCTGTCTCTCACTCTGCTGTGTGTGTGTGTACTTTATGGCCACGCACCAGGCTGCTATCCAGCAAAGTCCACAGTCCAGTCCACACCACACCACACCACAGCAGTTTCCATAACTCGACGGTGACTCTCGTGTCCATGTCAGCATCGTATGTATTCATTTCCAAAGGGAATAACTTATGTACGCTCTGGGCACAATAAATTCTTGCGCTGAAAATGTCAATTAGGCGCAGATTTTTCTTCATTTTGTTGTTGTTGTTGTTGTTTTCGTTTTTTGTTTTTTACTCGCTTTGTGTTTTTTTTTGTGGAGCGTGAAAAATCTAATTGGCTGGACATTTGTTTTCGGCGCATGTAATTGAATTGTATCAGCCCCCAATCGAGTCACCGCCCCAAAAAAAAAAAAATACAAGAGAGTAAAACATGTGTAGACAAAGGTAAGAGCTGCAAGGCTTTTATTTGAATTTACACTTGCTAAAAGTTGAATCCGCAGTAAGCGCAGTCGGTAGCTGCCACTTAGCTGTGAAATGATGACATAAAAGAACATATGCGCTGACACATCAATGGAGTAGACACTCGACCAAGTGGACACAGTGCTCTCTACCCCTCTCTCTCTCTCTCTCTCTCTCTCTCTCTCTCTTGAGTAGCCTTTGTCTCGCTCATTTTGGACTAATAGGCACAAGCGTAACCAAGCCAAAGCAGCGCAGACAGTTTTGCAGTTGTGTTTACTTATTGACAGCTTTTGAGTAAGAGATGAGACTAAAAACGATAGTAATATTTGCATTAATAATTATAAAAGATATAAAAGTTAATAACTTTACATCGACAAAAGAGAAAAAAATGTGGAAAAATGGGAGATTTATTTAAATTATTCACTAATAATAAAATTGCTATAAAAGTTACAAAATATTTTCTAACAGTACGTTAACTAGCTCAAAGTGTTGCTCAAATCATTTAGCAATATTTTCTTACTTTTAAAGTATATAAGCAATAAATCTGCTAAAATGGTAACTCAGCTGCTATAAGACCAACTCAGACAGCTGATCAAATCTTTAAGATTTACTTATTCCCCATTTCTGAGCTAACTTATGCTTCCTATCGGAATCAAATTAAACGATAAGTCACCTCACGACGCACGCGCACATCACTAACTATTACGCACATGGCAGTTGAATGTGGAAGCTGGCCAAGTGCCAGAGCCAGTGGCAGTGCCAAGTGTACAATGGCCAAGTGCGTCTCTCTTCACTTCAACTGCAAGTGAGACTGAGTCTGGGACGCCAACTTGGAATCGAATCGAATGGCATCGAATCGAGTGAAGTCTTTGGGCGCAAAAATCGCAAAAAATCAAAAATAATTGCCAACACCGGGCGACGGCTTGAGAGATGCGTATGGTGTGATTATATTGAATTTTTGATACGCGTTGGCCAAAAGGGCTCTGGATGTTGGCTTGTTGGTTCGTTGGTTGGTTTCTTGGTTCGGTTGGGAACGCGTTGCGATGCTGTGGCGACATTGACAGGTCAATATTGATGGAAACAAGATTTATATGACAACGGTGGCTATATTTTCAAATTTAATGAGCAGGAAGATCGAATACTGGCCACAAAGTGACCACAAAGTGACCACAGAGTGTGGACAACGAGATGGTCTCATCTTGACGGCCAGAAGTGTCGAGTAACTCGCTTAAATGATGTGCTAATAAGGCGCACATAACTGTGCAAAAATATGATGGGTTTCCTCTTGACCTGACGCTTCCATACTGTTACTTCTTCTCCTCCCGCCTCTCACCCCTCTCTCTTTATTCCCCCTCCATTATATGGTCGTCTGCTGGGATTTTACACACTGCATTTTTGGCTGACGTGTGGAAATTATGGCAAATATGATGTGAATTTGTGTTTAATGAGCAGGTGACTAATGAATTAAGCCAATAGCTTGTAGGGGAATTAAGCCAAAAGGGGGAAGTTTAAGTTATGCAAGTGCGTCAGAGGAAAAGTGCGTTAAGGAAGAGAAAATTATTGTCTCTGAAATGACAGAAATTATAACATTTTCCTATGAGAGTTATTTTCCCCTGATTATCTCCTAAGCGTTAGCTTCATTGCCCTGTCCAGGGCAGCTTTAAATGCCCATCCAGGTGATCTTTAAATTTCTTAATGGTCATCACTTGAGCTAGAGTGCAACAAGATTCCTGCACAGACATCCTTGACCTCTGCCGGACATCAAGACAACAGAACAGAAATAACAAAAGTGCAGACAAGACACCTACAAGTTGCAAGTTGCAAGTTGCTTGCAATCTACACCCACAAACAGAAAACGCCTTTAGCCTCAGGTGAAGAGTGGCAGCATCGCTTGTTGCAGACGTCAACATTCCTTGGGCTCTCTCTCAGTCAGAGTTGCATTATCGTCGCACGTCATCACGAAGAGCAAGAGAGACATACAGAGAGAGAGGAAGACAGAGGAAGTGTGAGGGAGAGCAGGATAGTGGGCAGCAGGGAAGCTGCGTGTACCGCCCGTCGTCACTTGTCTGATATATCACCTGTGCAACAACAAGTTGCAAACAACATGGCATAATGCACATGACAACAAGCACAAAGACAATCGCAGTCTCTATATGCATGCCAAATTGGAACAATGCGAGCAAACCGACTGACCGAACGACTGACAGACCGAATGACCAACCGACCGATCGCACCTACAGACTATTGTCACCTGGATTTCAGAGTGGACTTCAGACTGAACTCGTGGCGTCTCTGGATTCTGAGCGAATCAAATGCATTAATCCAATTTACGCATGCCACAATGCCACAAGCGTTCACTTGCCTCAGAATTTGTGCGGTGCGCTGAGCTGTTCTGTGCTGTGCTGTGCCCCCGCCAAAGCTGTCAGAAAATAAACTAGAGGGATTGGCTGCCATCTAGGGAGTCGACTAGTTGAGACCCTGTAGTTACTATGTAGCTAAAACAATAAAAAGATATCGCAATTTGTAAAATGATTCTAAGACTAACAAGTAAGATGAGTTTCGACCGATTTCTACTATACAATATAACTGTACAGTCCGGTGGAAATATATAAAAATAAAAAATATATTATATATATCCATATATATATAGGGATGTTCATATTCTCCATACTCCCCGATCCTGTCGACTGACTATTTTGACTCAGAGGACTAAGTCTCCATCAGCTCTTTAAGCCTTTAGTTTTATTCAAAACCTTACATACCTCTATAATTTTTATGATACAGGGTCTAAAAAGGAAAGGCGTCTCCGCTCGTCCTGCGACACAAAGATTTCTGTGTAAATTTGCAGATTTTTCAAAAGTTGGCAGCACAATTTAAGAGCAACGCAATCAGCATTAACCAATCTCAGCTGTGAAAAGAGCGAGTGCGACAGAGACGGAAAGATAGTGAGAGAGAAGGAAAGAGAGTGAGGAAGAGCGAGAGACTCAAGTGCAGCGCTGTTGACAATTTTATTTATTTACAGTTGGCAACTGTCTATATAAATTGAGGTACCAGTAGGATGGAAGGTGTGGCTTTAGCTCCTACCCCTACCCTGACAACACCACCCCCCTTCACACCCCTCATTTTGGTGCAGACAATGTCAACATAGTTGCAATTAATTTGTAACCGATTATCATCTTGAGGTGCCAAATAAACTTCTCTTTCTCTCTCTCTCTCTTTCTCTCTCACTTCTCGAAACGTGTTGAGTGTCCTCGGTATCGGTTTATATTTTTTTTTTTGCATATATGTAGGAATAACCGCAAATGCAACCGCAACACTCGCATCTTTCGGTCTGCTTTATGTACAACATGGACACATAAACAAGATGCGAAGCCCCAGTTACTGGAGAACCAAACCAATGTGCGATATACTCTCAAGTTCTTTTGACTCCAGTCTCTGGAGTCTCCGGAGTCTAGACTTTAGACCCTGACAGGTTGCCAACACTTGACGGATTTAATTATTTCGATATATATTTTTTCGTTGTCGGGTTGGTGTGTGTTGCGTGTTGCATTCCACATGCATCATGTCCGCATCGTAATGAGAAAATATGGCATTTGGGTGACAATAAAGTGTGCTTCGCACTTATGTTACCCACAACTCTCCCTTCCTCTCTCTCTCTCTCTCTCTCTTGGGTCCTTCCCTCTCTATTTCCAATTTACAAATCCAATCCACAATCTTGGCAGCATTTTGCATGCGCCTAAATTATGTTGACAACTGTCCGTAGTGTCTCATTGCAACGGTTGCTACTCACTCATTATGCCTGCAACATGGACTCGCACTCGTATCATATCTCCCAAAAGTCCCTCCCTCCACCATCTCTCATTCTCCTGAATGTCTCATGGTCATACAACATGCAACATGCATGCAACAAGTCGTTGGTCTAATGCCTGCACCATTTATTAAATGTCTCCACGGTGCGACAATAACTTTATCAGTCCAAAAACGAGAAGAAGCTGCCACAGCAAACACAGTTGCAACTTTGCAACAGCAGCCAACAGACACGGGCCACAAAAAAAAACTGACCACTGGCCACCAGACACGAGCCACAGCAAGTACTGAAGCAGAAGATGCAGAAGACTTTGCATGTCTGTCTACAGCTGAAGAGTGTAGTAGACTGTGGTTCTGAGTCTTCTTGGCTCTGCCAAGTGCACAACCTTAACCCATTGATGCTCACTTTTTATAGTAATTACCAGAATTTGTCACATTCATTTTGTGGGGAGAATTTTAAAGGAAAATTTAAATAATGCAGAAATCGGTAGTAAAGATTAAAATGGATAAAAAAGGCTTTAGAGAATGGGCTTAATTTATTTAAACATTAGCCAATGAAGTACCCAAAAAATGTATGGATAAAATACAGGAATTTAAACCAAGTGCTAGGGAGCTAAAAAAAAAAAAGTATATTTCTTATGGACATGCTGTGACAATGGGTTAAATGTTGGTCAGGTGTAGAGTTACCATGGCTTGCGTTATAGCGTTATATAGAGTGGAGCAAAAGGCACATTTACCAGCTCATTAAAAGCCACTGCACCCACCAAATGTTTTCTCTCCCCACTCGTAGCCGCATTGCGTGTCCATTGAACTCATCTTTCCAGCTTTCCAAGGCTTCCCCCCACACACACCCTCTCCCCTCCCTCACCTTTCAGCTGTTTTGGGTCCAAAATTGGCATGTGGCGGCCTCATAAACCGAGCGAAAAGCATGAAATAAAAAAAAAGCTGAACAGCAAGCGGCCATTTTGTGTGTGGAGGCCTTGTAAATTTAGAATTTACACAAATTAGTCGAGAAACTGAGCGCTCATTGTATAAATTCTAAACGAGTTTGAGTTGACAAACCTGTCGGGGAAGCTAATTCAAAAGAACCCAACAAAAATGTCATTAAATAAATATATATATATGTGCATATATGTATAGTATAAATTCAATTTAAAAATGTCAATGGCGTTTTTTCGCTTCGATATAATCATATCAAAAATATAAATAAATTACTGGGCGCTGATTGAAATAATTTTGTTGGTGAGTCGCCTCCTAATGACAATTTCGTGTTCCTCAAAGGCGGCTCAACAAAATGCCAGCATGCAAATTGTGTGTGTCTGAGTGTATGTGTGTGTGTGAGTGTGTGTGTATTGTTTGTGTTGAGGGCTCATAAAATAAATAAAAAGTCAAGTCTTCTCAGCCTCGGCTCAATGTGTGCCATAAATTCTAAGAGTTTATTTTCATTTTTATTTATTTTTGTTTCATGGGGTCAATATTTGCGTTAAGTCGCCATTTAATGAATACACGCGCTTAATCTCATCTCATTCGATTCAATTCGATTCCATTGGATTTGAATTCATTTCGTTTCTTTTCCCTTTGAGCATCCTCCGAGTGTATTTAAACATTTGACAATATTATTTTAATGTGAATCTTTTTCTTTCTGTTTTTTTTTTTTTGGCAACAAAGTTGCGACAAGTCGCATTTTGCGGATCGTAAAAAGTAGCTATAAACATGTCAAACAAGCACAACGACCATCGTTGAGAACTCATTATACCCTGTAGCCATTTTGTAGCACTGCAAAATGGGGTATGAGTGAACATCACTTTTTTTTAAAACTTTCTTAAAATAACAATTTTTTAAAGAAACACGAAATAGTTTTCCCAGTTATAAAAGGATTTTAGCAGGCTGCAATTTAAAGTTTTTAAAGAAAAACCTTTTTTTTTTTACCTATTAGAAGGTTTCTTAGTAGAACACCGCAAATTCAGGAAATTTAAAGCAAATAAATTAATTTAAGTAATTAAACAAAAAACTAAACTAATACAAATGCTTATTGTCGAATGCTGTTTTGTTTGTATGCTGTCTACAGGGTATCTTTTCGTCAAATGTTAGCGATTAGTTATGACGCTTGAAAATCGAAAGCTGCACACTTGTCGCCATAGCATGTAGTTGACAACGTTTAAGACAATACTGTAGACAGACGACCGCCCTTTTGGCCAAGAGACAACGAATCAGGTGTTGGCTATTTCCAATCCATAATGGAGTCTGAACTTGTCTTGTCTTGAGTCTGGAGACTGTTGTCGCATGTTTTTTCATGGCCATAATGATATCAAATGGCGTCTAATTTGACTAAATTATGCATACAGCCACCGCCAGCGTCACAGCCACCGATCAACTTGTTGTTTTCCCAATCAGTTTTGTCGTTGGTCTGTCGTAAAATTTGTATAATTTTTACGGTATCATAAAGTGACAGTCATGGGTATTTAGCTAGTTTGTTGTAGCTGATGAGAAGATCAATATAAAATGAGCGGCCTTTTGTCTCTTTGATTTGCTTGCTCGCATTTATATAAACATAATTTTTGGAAAACATTTTACAATTCTTAAAAATTCTACACGTATTTGTTGTCAACTCACCTTGATTGTTTTTTAATGAAGCTCCGCTGGGAATGTGTAACGAAATTTGATGATTTTAATTGGTTACAGCTAACCAGGCGACGTAATTATCGAATAGTTTCGTATATTTATCGAAAAAATCAACTTGACACGGTCGATCGGTCGGTTGATCGGTTGATCAAAGATCTTGTTTGTAGACAAACGTTAAGGAAATGAACAAGATAAGAGTTGAGATTGGAAATTTAGTCAAATATGGCGTGGAAAATTAATTTTACTATCAAATGGACGAACTGATTGAAAATTTGAATAGATATCAGGCCGAAAACTGGGAAAAGCGTTGCTTGTTAATATTGAGTTATATTAGCTTTCTTATGAATGAGTTGGCTTCTTTTCTGAATGGTTTTCAAAAATTTTCGCTCATTTTTTTTCTGATTTTGCTCCCAAGCAAATTCAGACTGACAACACGATTCAAAACAAACTTCTCCATCAATTTGGGAAAAACTCCAGTGCAGTCTGGACAGCTTGTCAGAGCTTCCTGCTGTTTGTTAGCTGTGCCTGTTTGTGCCCCTCGTGCAACTTCATTTTTCCGCTGTCTCTGGTCACCAATTTAATTGAAACGCCCACGTCATAAACTCTAAGGTTGTTTTACCTGCCATTTTGCCCCATTGCGTGTTCGAATGTTTGCCATTTGCACCCACGCCCATTCTGCAGCGCCCAAACTGAAGCGGCAGCTTCATCTCTGCCAGAGAGAGAAAGAGAGAGCAGGAGGAAGGGGGTGCGAGAGCAAACAAACTTCGAGCGGGTACTAAATATTTTCGGATAAAATTATTGTTATTACACAGAAATCGTTTATTATTAATTTTAATGTATGGCAGCAAACGGCCAGACAGACAGACGTTACTACCAATGGAACCAGGAAGGGGAAGGGGGGTGTTTTGGATCAAGGGGAGTTACGCTTTGCATGTGGCGTGCGTGACGCGGTTAGACGACCGACCAGACCAGACCAGCCCATGAACGCGTGCACTGCGCCGTTAATGCATTCACTTCTACTTCCACTTCCACTTCCAATTCCACTTCCAATTCCACCTCCAATTCCACAACCAATTCGAATTCGAATTCGTATTCCAACTACACTGAAATCCGTAGGAAAAGACGAATGCGTCACGTGACTCACACCCACGTGACTACAAGTTCCGCATTCAGTTCAGTTCGTCCTGCTGTTGTTTTTAATGGCATTCTGTTGTTGTTATTGTTGTTGTTGTTGTTGTGTGGTGTGTTGGACAAAGGATGTGCCCGGATGGGCGCAGCACATCGGTTTATCAGGCAGGTAACCTAACAAAAGCCCACCTCAGCGTTGAGCACGCGTCTCTCAATAATAATATGCTCAACCCTCATCGAGGGTTCTTTACGGCTGCCCTGGTCTGGTCTCTCTATCCTAGGGCTGCAACTTTTTACGCCTAATTGAAACGACTCCGAGGCAAAGTTTTCACCTTCTGACGTGCGCACACAGCTCGTGGACTCATTAATTATAATTTTCATGTCGAGTGGGTTGCCAACAGGTAGAACAACAGGCAGACTACAAAATTATGCTGCGTTCACACTACAGAAAATGTGATCAATAAGTTTTTGAAAACTGAAATATATAACTTAAAACACACTTTTAAGAATTTCCTAGGAATAAAAATCATGATATCCCTAAAGTGTGAACGCAGCATAGTCGACAAAGGGTTGCATTTATAGGGTGTGTTGTCGGCTTGCACGTTATAAAAGCTAAGCACACAGAAAATGCATAAAAATGTGTCTGTAATTTCAAATGTTAACTAAAAAACATAAAATTTTTACTATTTTTGTTAATTTGTTTCGAACATTTTTTGAAATGAGCATTCAAAATATTTTTGTTCTGCTGCAATTTGTGTTGCACACTACCAATGATGAGCTGACTCCTCCCTCATTGAGTTTCCGAGGGTTCAGTTCAGTTTTTGTCTGTCTCTCTTGCTTTCTCTTCCTCTTCTTGCTTTCTTCCTGCCCGTTCCTTTGATAGATGCGCAAAAGTACTTAATCATTGTGCGGGCTAAATTAATCAAGTGGCTTGTACTATGTGTAGTAGCTACTGTCTGATTCAGGGGGTCGAACTCCAGACTTTTTAATTTGTGCAGCTCATGGAATATTCAGAGAGCATATGGCGGGACTGGGACTGGGAATGGGACTGGGTTGCAATCCTTGAGGCTGCATAAAATTAGGCAAAACAAGTAGGAAATTAAAAATGAAAGAACAGTGTCATATGGCTAGAAGTAGACAGAGAATGAGTGTGGTAGATAAAGGGAGAGAGGGAGGGAGAGCGGTCTGCTTTGAAGGACTTGATATCTTATGATTAATTGAGTTCATCTGTTAGATTGTTTACCATTTCTTTTATTTCTCATTGCTCTGCTCTCACTTTAATATGCGTAAAGCCATAAAAATTTCTCTCCGAACGCCGATGATTTCGTTATGGTTAATAGTTAATGGAAAATTGTTAATATTTATGTGGCAACAGCTTGGCCATAACCGGCAACAGGTTCATTGTTTAGTCAGCAGGCAAAGCAGCTGGCATTAAAAAAAATAAACAGTTGAGGAATTTTAAATCATGGCGACAATTTTCCCAAATTCCTGGCAAAAGAGGCAAAAGTTTTTTCGATTTTCTGGTAAGCAAATTGGCAGAAGAAGCTGCCTGCTTGGCCAATTGTTTCATAGCTCTCCTCAAGTCTCCCTGATCTCTTGGTTTTTGTGGCATTTCAGCAATCTTAAGTACGCCTACAAGAACATGTAAATAGACTTTCGGTATCGAAACAGGAACATGGTATGCAATTTGCTCGTTTGACACTTGAAATATGTGGCAACAATACAAACAGTACGAGTTGGCTTACTCCACACATATGTACATATACCTATGTATTTATATATATGTATATAGTACAACATCGGAGAGTTGCAAATGCTTTTTCTATATGCGAGTTTCAACTCGCGCCGCGTCGCGTCGCGTCGACTTTGCAGTTGTTTATAGGAAAATGTCAGACGACGACGACGTCGTCGCTGGCGGTGACAATGACAAGCCAGGATAGAAAGAGAGAGAGCCAAAGAGAGGGGAAGAGGGAGAGAGAGAGAGAGAGAGAGAGTCATGCCACTTGCAACGACAAGTGGCCAAGTAGCTGCCTCTGTATTCAAATCCACTAAACAGAATTCTGTCTCTGCTGCTGCTGCAAACTGCACTGAACTGGACTTGTTCAAATGCCCAACTGGCAGTTTTCCTCCCTGGTTCCCGCTGTCTCCCTGTTTGATTGCCTCCCTGGCTGAACGTTGACTGAACTTTGAACTCGAACAAAATATGCGGCCAACTTGTTTTCGATACACGCCCCAAAAGCAGCTGCTACGCCCCCAACTCAGCGCAGGCTTAGGCAGCGTCTGCTCTACACTTTCCAAAGGGGTCGCAAGACTTTTTCAGCAAGTATGGTGTGATGTGTATTAACAACCCTACAAAATTGGGTATCCAAGCAGGAACTAATCCATAATTATACCAACAAAATTATCTCTGTACCAGAGGGAAGTAGTAAATTAACGGTGAGAGCTTTCTGAGCACTTTGACCAGCTTTGTGTCCTAAGCTTTTTAAGAGTATTTCAATAGCTGCTTTTTAGGGTACTGCTAAAATCAGCTAGTTTTGCAATTGTTGTTAAGGTTGGTTCTGATATCAACGCTGAGTGAATTTGTATGTTCACAGTTTAAAAGAGCAGGCGCGAAAGTGAACACTGATCCGGGCGCTGGCTTTAAAACCCAAGTCGTTCCATGTTACTAGGTTTCCAGCTAAAGCTAAAGCTGCTGCTGCTGCTGCTTGGTTTACAATAGCTCAAGAATACCGCTATCATTATTCTTAAACTTTTGCGGCATCGTCGTCGTCGTCGTCGGCGGCGGCGTCGGCGGTGACTCCTTGGAGCAAAGACTCTAGACTTTAGCCAGAGTCGATTCTCATTTTAATGAACCGCCGTTCTATTTTTCGCTGATCTTTCGCCACTAATAGGAACGTGTTCACGTCGTCGCAGTTGTTGCTGTTGTCGGCGTTGTCGTCGAAGTTGCGGATTTTGCTCCTTGGTGAGACAACGACACCAACAAAAACAGCAGCAGCAGCAGCAACGACAGGGAGCAACTTTAGCAGCAACAGCAGCAACGGCTTAAATCTATGAGGACGCCTTACAAACTATGCTTAAGTGATTGTCAAGTTAGGCTTTTAATTTATCATCCATAGACAAGAGCAACAGCAACCGCAACCGCAGCGACGACCACTCGGACTTGGGGCTAAGTAGAGGTTATACCTGGGTTAGGCTACCATTTTTATGTAGACCCAGTACTCTAAAAAAGAGCAGGGGTATGGTAAGTTGGGCAGAAAGGGGACAGGATAAAACCTCATAAAAGTTATAAGAAAAATTGTCATTAAAAATGGTTTGGTTTTCATTGATTCACAAATTGTGTACAACTGGATCACTATATCTTATAGTTGTCATGGGAAAAATCAATGGGAAGTAAGGGATTAGCTTAGAGTATTTTGTTGTTATTTGTTTTATACATTACTGTACAGGGTCTTTAACAGTCGGTACGCTATACTATAGCTTTTTCTACCAGTTTTTATACATATAGTTTTCCCTGTAGTCTTGTGCCGAGCAAAGTGTTTCGCATTGCATAATCTCGCGCTTCCTTGACGCGACTCGAGCTCGAACTGAACTGAACTGAACTGAACTGAACCTCTGTCCTCTCGACAGGTTCGCTGTTATTTTATTTTTTACCATTATTTTTTATTTTTATTTTTTGGTGCCAGCTTGGGTGTTCGATCGTTCCACATTCCGGCATAATTGATTTTAAGCAGAGCCTTGCTAATAAATCGTAACTTTATCGCAATTCTTTTGGATTCTACTGGTTTCATTTGGACTCCCTCCGCTCACCCCGCCCACTTGTTGTCGTTTTCGGGGGCGTTCAACGTTGATTGTCCAATAAATAATGATAGCAAATGTTAGAAAAGCTTTTCACGCAATTTGGCCCTTGACCGCTTGACTGCCACGTACATTATCCAAATGTTGCCCTGCACTTGACGATTTGCTGCTGTTGTTCCCTCTGCTTTTGCTGTTGTTGTTGCTGTTGTTTGCTGCAGTTCAGCTGCAGTTTAACAAATTTTAGCTCGTTTATGGTCAAATGGCATTGCACTGGCACTGGCACTGGCTCCGTGGCAGACACAACGGCAGCTGCATTGGCCGCCAATTATCCGTACAAGATGCAACAGCAGCCCCCGCAAAAAAATACAAAAAAAAAACGAAGAAAACAAAAAAAAAGCCGATGACGATGCCGAACCAAAAGATCCCGAAGATCCCGAGCTTTACAAGTTACTTTGCCTTGCCGGTCGGTTGGTCCACTCAGCAGCATCTGCTAAAGTGCTTCACTTGGTTGTTGTTACTGTTGTTGTTGTTGTTACTGGTTGTTCATTTGTTGTTGTTGTTGTTACTTTGTCGCCTGCTCTTTGCTATCTGGCATTACTTGTCCCAGGCTTCTTTTTATCCTATGCGTCTGCTATCGTCTCCAGTCTCTAGTCACTGGTCTCTGGTCTCCAGTCTCATGTCTCTTGTCTGTTCAGTATTTGGTGTTCTCAGTCCTCTTTCGCAGCTCCTAGTTCCTTGCTCTGTTCTGTTCTGTGTTCTGTTGTATTTTATCGCAAAAATACTACTTGAGTAGCTTTATGGCCCATGTTGGCCAATAAAAAGCTGACAAAACAATATTCCCTTCTACCCTGTGCAACATTGAACTAGGCTACAGAAATGGGCCACCAAACGTGGCAGTGAACAACAGCTAAATCTAATTTGCTTAATTTGCTTCCTAGAAAAAGGGTTTTTACCTCAAGTAAAAAATGTTGGTAAATTATTAAGAATTGTGTTGAATAAGAAAAAAATATTATAGACAAATTGTAAAGGGATAATGTATAGATTAATGTTAAAAAGTATATATTCAAGATATTAAAAAATTATTTTATTAAAATATATAAAGAAATTTATCATAAATATATAGTCTTCTATATATGAGAGAAGTTGTATATATAGATACAGATATAGGAACATGTAGAAGTTAATAAAATTTATGAACGATAAATAAATTCGTTGAGCATATAATTTTAATTTAGTTTCTTGTAATACAATAATATCAATGGTTTTCTGGATACTTCAGTTAAAGTTTAAGATAAATGCGTTGCCCTATGACTGCTCTTTTATATCCGTCTCTCTTCTCTCTCTGTCTCTCTGTCTCTCTCTTTCTTCCTACCTGTCTCTTTCTCACGCTCTTCTGTAACCCCGAAGTTCTATATTTGAATTAAAGTTTTTAAATCGAAGCCGAAATTTGATCTTTTATTAATTTAATATGCACGCCCGTTTGGAGGCAATAAAGTTGCTACATTTTACGCTGATGCTGAGAAACTAAGTCAGCTACCTCAAAAAGTTGTGGCATTGGGGGCGTGGCAGTTATTTGTTATACATATTAGTGTTGTTTCTGTTGTTTCTGGGCTGCGGCTTAAATCAAATAGATATTGATATTTGGGTCTCTTGTGGAGTTTGAAAAGGCGCTGAGTTTTTCGAGAACAGGAAATATAATTTAGCTGACGCGGCGTGTGGTAATTAAAAGGGCAAAGCAGGTACCCAATTGTGGGCGTGTACAGTTCGGTAGCGATTAGTTAGAAAAAAAACAACAGCAGCAACAACACAAAAACGAAGACACAAATCAAAAGACTTAGGAAACGAACTCAAAAGCTTTGCGAACAAAAAGTTCCCACATAGTTGCGAACATTGTCAATGATATCGGCAAAGACAATAAAATTAATATACATAAAACGCCTGTCGACAAGAAGAAGAGAAGGGAGAAGGAGGGGGAGAGGGAGAATTGGCAGTTGAAGACCCAAATCTAAGACCATAAATAAGAAACGACGAAGGGTAGCGAAACATGAAAACCGCGTTGGCTTTGGCTGCTTGTTAACAAGTTCACCAACAGCAGCCCCAAGTCCCAGCGGCCACAGCAGCAGCAGCAGCAGGTAACAAAATAATAAAGCGAGACAACAACAACGACAAGAGCAGGATAGCAACAACAAAGTATCATCTCTACACTTGGCCCAAAGATCAAACGCATACATTTTAGCGGCAGCTTTTGATAATTTTTTCTGCGTTTTGCCGAAACGCAACATTTTTCATATTGTTTATTTTAGTTGAGATATTTTTTTTCTTTTCTCTGTTTTTTTTCGGTATTTTTTTGGTATATACGTAAGTAGTTTTCTTCATTTTGCGCAACTGGCGCTCGCCCCCCGATGTCGGCATCATTAAATTAAAACGAAATTTAAACAATTTCACTGAAAATGATACACAATAAAGAAGCTGCCGAGCAGGAGGCAGCAGCAAATGAAACTGAATGAAGCTCCGACAACCTGTCCAAAGGTCTGCAGGCACAACCAACAACAAAGTCAGCCTGTCAGTCAGTCTGGACAGACAGTTAGTCAGTCAGTCCCAATGTCCCTTGTCCGTCTGGGAAGACGACGCATTTGGTCTGGACAGGTTGATTACTGTTAAAATTATCACTGATTGTGATAAGCGATAACTGTGAGCACGTCAAGACCAAGAAGACGACGAATTTTGATGGGGATGATGCTGATGCTGATGTTGAGCTAACCAATGATGAGTTTCGGGACTGTTTTGTGTTTTGTTTGCTCTCTCGATTCGCCTCTGGGGCCACAAAAATGTTGAGGAGGCGCATAACGAATTGTTACATACCTAAATGGAGCGGCTCGTTAGTGCAACAAGTTAATGTGCCTCAAGTTGCAGTTGGATATGGAGATGGCGATGGAGATGGAGTTGAAGTCTTTTGTGATATGTTAATAAGCATTTGCCACTTGTTTCACTCTTTCGTCTGTCTAAATGTCTGATCGCTGTTGTTGTTGTTGTTGTTCCGTTTGCTAGGCATACAAATTATACGAAGCAACTAAACTTTTACCCAAATCTGTGTGGATTGGCGCAAGGCAACAAGTGTTTGGCAACACCTACAACATCAGAGAAAGTTTTCATTGGAATTTTTGTGTTAGATTTAACCTAACCAGGCCCCTTTTCTCCTCCTCCTCCTCCCATTTACCCACTCTTAAGTTGTATGTGTAGCATGTGAATGCATTTTGTACAGTGTTAGCGTGGGAAATGTAGTTGATTTTAATCGATTGCTTTTGGCAAATCATAAAGAATTCAATGGGAAATTGGGAATTGAAATTGTTGCCTGACTTAACACATTAAGTGTTATTGAAATATGGCGGCTAATAACCAACTTTTTACAGTCTTAAAATCATATTCGGTTTTATGTCTGTTAAATACAACTACCAATGGGAGTTGATCGGGTGAGACAAAGCTAAGCTATTAAATTAAAATAACAAAACGCATCAGGCAACCAAAATAATCATAAAAACAAGTTAAATAAACCTCTAAACGAAAACAAAACTGTAGCAGAAGTTGATCACCGCAACGGCAGCCAGAATTTAAATACAAAATACCGTCATAAAAATTCAAATATAAAACACAACAAAAATAAAATTTAAATTATTGATTAAGATCGACGAAACAAAATATTAAAAAAAAAAAATAAAACACAAAACTCGAACTGTGAAGCGTCAAAATAAAGCCAGGTGAAATTTGTTGATCGAATTTGTGTATAGCTGACTAATAGATACACTTAAAAGTCGATTCGGTTCTTGGAAGATGTGTCATGTGAATTATTCAAGCTTTAAGATGAGTAAGAAAAGTTTAAAACTTCAGTTTTATGCTACAAAAACGCTAGAAAAATCCCTCTCAAAGTAGAGTATTGCCAGCTGGCTCCAAGGGAGTGACATTATTAATTTATTAAATTTATTTTAATTATAACTACAGCTTTTAGATATATGCCGCCATTGAGTGAATGAAAAATAGATAAAGAAGAAGAGAGTGAGAGACAGAGACAGTGAGTGAGAGAGAGAAAAAATGTTAGCTTCAGTGTGATTGAACGATGCTTTACGATGATCAGTGGCATTGAGTCCGCTGATCATTTTGTTTGGGGCTATTAAAAGATCCATAGCTGATTATATTGGTTAGCCGAGAGTTTAATGCATTGCCAGACAAAAGCTATATACAAATATACATATACTTTTATGCAAAGGGGATTTGTAACATTGTGTTGAGACATGAGTCTCGATTCGATGCGGTTTCGCTTTGAATGGATTAACAACGAACGAAGAGACGTTAAAGTGAGTCATAAACAAATCACACATTGCGTATACGCGATTTCATTGAAAATTGAAATATTAGTTTCATCGTAGGGATTAAACAGTTAGGTAGAGAGATAATAAATTTGGGACACAGTAAAGAAGATATTTGGCTGTTGTGGCTACCCACAGTGCCGACAAGAAGTATAGTCTCGACTGGAGGCAACCCACTTGGGCCAAATTTGCATATGAGTTCATTTAGCAGTTTAAGAACTTGGCACAAATAAACTTCTTCTAGCTCGAACGATGTATGTTTAAGCCAAGAAACGTGTGCTAATTTACATGAGATCGCATCGGACCACATCCTCAAGCACATCCACATCGACATCTCTGTTTTCTTTTGGGTGTGCTCCCAAAAAAAAACAAAAAAACAACAGAAAGAAAAAGGGGGAAAGAGTAAAAGAAATAAGGCAGCAAAATTAAATCAAAAGCGCGATACGCCAACGTGGACCCGCCGCTAGCAACCCACTCAATGATGATGAAGAGTCTATCGTCGCCTGGCAATCGCTATCGAGAATGCCCCCTACATACCATAAACCTATATATACATATAAACACATATATGTATGAGTTTATCCTAGTGCACTGCAAATATTCTGAGAGCAAAGAAAGTTCTTTGTTATCTATGAAGTTAATGGAAAATAGTTATTGTAGAAAATGTTTCAAAAATGTATAGAAATGAAAGGGAAGTTTAAGAAGATAAGGATAGGATTTAAAATTTTTGATCTAGAAGCATTCTATAAAATTATTTTTTATTTTTTTTTTAGACAAAGTTTCGAACTGTATAATTCTTTGAAGTGAACAATTTTCAGCTAAGCAGCGAATGAGCTTATAATTTATTTTTTTTATATATTATGAGATAAATTCTAAATCCATACTATAGCTTTTCTTTAAGTGTATTCAACAGGCGTCGCCCTGTTTAAGTCAAACCTTTTCGGCCAGGCCCAAGGCAGTGCATATATATATATGTATTTGTATATATATTTTGTTTTTTAGCTGACCAAGTGGCAAGTGCAGATTGCGAGCATTAGATGAAATATTTATATTGTCTATATGAATTGAGCTGGCGATCAGCCACTGAGGCCAGATCAGCCAGCCAGCCAGCCAGAAAAAAAGTTCTCGCAGCAGGACGCCAGTCATATCGCACTGAGTTGGAGTCTGGAGATGGAGACTCTGGAGTCAGCATTTTGGAGTCTCTCCATGAGCTCATATGGGCAATGGAGATGGAGCTGGGTATGGCAATGGCAATGGCAATGGAAATAGCAATGGAATGGGAGTGGGAATGGGAATAGGAATGGTCGCATCAGGTAGCGGTAGCAGACACAAGTGTCCAGTGAAACGACAGAGATATGAGCCCATTCTGTAGTCACGTTTTATTTAAATATATGCGCGTGCGGGCAGCTGCTTCCTCTGTTTGAGCCCAGTTGCAAGTCGACTGTTGCATGTGGCAAGTTAACCCGTTGTTTCAGTAGCCTTAGCTTTGGGGGTGCCAATGAGTTTTTTCCCCGTTGTCGTTTGCTACTGTATGTGCCATGGAGACCCTGTAGTTGTAGCCCAAAAATGGACTTTAAACTTTGGCAAGAACACACAGGAGAATATATGTTCTTGATTGATATAGAATTAAGGCTCTACAACAGATGTTAAAACCTCTTTTACTCTACGTAGCTTGACTGATCACAAAAGAAGTTTAAAATTTGCTCAACAAAGTCTACTCTTCCTTTAAAAAGCACATGTACAGGGTCTAGAGCAGTCAGAATGTCTCAACTACACCCGATATATAAGAAAGTAGTCCAAAATGTAGATGAGTGCAACAGTACTGTACTTCCAACTGCCTCCATTCGTTGCGATTCCCTGTCATTTACTGTTTTATCCCTAACGGCGACAAGTGAGCTAAAATTATGACTCAGGATCTTTAATTGCTAATCGTCTTTGGGAGTTTTTAGACTCTGTTATGTTATTGTCTCTTTTGGCCAATTTCGTGTAGTGAATAGCTGTATTGAAATTTCAATTACTTGAACATCACGCGCAATCAACAGCTCGGCCCAGAGATCGTCGCCTTTTGTAGCTCTCAAACACTCTGCTCATCGCTCTATGGATGATTAATAACCAGCTTAGGCATCCAATTCTCATACTCTTCTTCCTGGTGCATCGCGTGTTAATGCAGCACCATTGAATCAACTTACTACCTTTAAGAGCCATGTGCTTAGACCAAATTGCAATTGTTTTTGATTTTGGCAAGTTTTGTTTTGAAGCCAAATAACTATTGGAATTGTTTGGTGGCAATTGGGCGAAAAAAAGCTACATATTTCTTATGGGCTTTATTATTTAAGTGGAATATAGAAATATTTGTCTATATATAATTTATATAAAAGTTTTAGAAATTTTTTCTAATATATAAACTAAATTTATTGTCACTACTTTGGTTCGAAAATTTATTAAAATTTTTTTGTTTTTTTTATCAACGGAATATATGTATATTTTACATATTATATAGCTAAACGCAGCCATAATTATTACCTTTTTCTTGTAAATTCTATTGATTTGCAAATCCTCAGAAGTATTTCTAAAATATTTTATTAAATTCACTTTATCATTGTAAATTGTCCTTTGGAATTTTCGGATTCTTATTTTATGAATGTATAATTTGATAAAGTTTTTGATATAAACAAAAATTTTGTGCATTCCTTCCGCCTTAGTTGGATTCACTTACATCCCTCTCATAGTTTAATAAAAATTCTTAGAGCATTTCGTATTCGCTTTTCAATTCTTTGTGTTAGACCAAGAGCTTGTTGTTGGCTTAGTTTATTTGCCAAGCGGCTTTTGACACAGTAGTTAACCAGGCACATAATAATAATGGAGCACTTCGTGCCGGGCAAATACGATGACGATGGAAACCAAAAACAGGTAGCTGCCTCATCTCTCCAGCAATTGCAGTCTCCCATTACATTTATTATTTATTAATAACATAATTTATTGTTTCATGGCATTCATGTGAACTTCATGAGCTGCTGCCTGCAAGCTCTGCGCCTAAACAGTAGGAGGAACGGTGTTCGGGGTGGAGTGGGAAGAGGGAAGGAGTCGGGAGAGGGGAGGTGGTAAAGTAGGGGTCTTGGCTTTTGAATTAAATGCAACCTGGTGGCGACTCAAGCCACGGCATCGATTGCCAAACGGGGCATTAGGTCGACGCCAATTGTTAGACGAAAAATTGGCGCTAGTTTGGCGCGACGTTTGCCGCCTGCTTTGCCAAAGTTTTTCTTCTTTATTTTTCTATTACTTTTTTCTTTTTTGTTGGTCAATGTCCCTCGTACCACTGCTTACGAGTAAATTGCGCAAAAGATTCTTAAAGTTAACGGCCCTTCATAAATTTTGTTATGAAATATGTGCGCGCTCGTTTAATATGCCATCCGTTCAAGCTCCCAGGCAGCCAAATCCAAAGTTAGCCAACCAAACACAGCCGGCAACTGGCAACTGGCAACTGGTAACTTGGCAACTGGGAAACCTCTCTGGCGTCTGTCTTTGGTTTTCCCTCGAGAAAAGTTCTCAGCGTTGCCGGCATTTTCCCTCAATGCTCATTGTGGCTGCGGTGTAGTTGTTGTAGCTGATGTTGTTGTTGTTGTACAGTTCTTTGCTGGCAAGTGGCATGACAATAAAAATTTACGATTGCTTTTATGGATTTACGAGGTTTTTGTTACCATCTTTGCCAAATTTCTTTGCCTCCCTCAACTGATGGCAACAATTTGGTCGTCGTTTTTGGCCTTTTGCACGCGTTGTAATTTGACGCTAATGAGTGTCAAAGTTGATTGTTTGATTCTGGCAAATGGCGTAATTGTGGACCACGAATTGATGGACAGCTTTACGCCCACTCGTAGCTAGTAAGAAAGAACATTAACGGCATACCAAGCCAAGAAAATAAGGAACTTTAACAAGGGTTTAATAAGTTCCTGTGTTATGTTAAAGTGTAAAAATTTATTTTATTTAAAATTATGATGTAAATTTCTAACGATCTCCTAGAAAGATATATCAAAAAGTTTTAAAGATGTCACAAATTAAAGATACTTTAAAAAAAATTAAAATCTTTCAAACTTTAAATGACATTTTTTAACTTATTTTAAGTTTAATTTCTTTATAAGAAACACTTTCTTTGGGGGCTGAATAGCTTTTACAATGAAAATTTTAGGGCTATAAAATATAGTTCTTGATTTATGCAGTTTGTTTATACTATCTTAGAATTTTATTTTAATATCTAAACCCAGAAAAAGAATATATATTCTTTTTGTAGTTATCTGTTCTTGTAGTCTCCTTCCAACCTGTCTCTAATTCTTAAGCAAATATTTATATTTGCCACATTTTGTGGCAGCAATTTGCTGTTCAGTGGACCGTGGTCGCTTTCACTGTTAAAATCAATTTTATGACTTGGCCAAGAAAGAAGCCACAAAAAAAAAGGAAAAGCAGAAGGAGTTGGAGTTGGAGTTGAAGTTGGAGAATGGGAAGTCGAAGCTGAAGCTGAAGTTCTCTGCACGGCCTGATGAACTCTGGCCTGGCAAAAATTTTCACGCCGCTGCCACAACGACTTGCGGACTTGTGGCACAACCAATTGAGGCACTGCATAATTTCACCTACCGACAACAAACGAATCTTTTGGGGCATTGTCGTCGCCATCGCCATCGCCATCGCGATGCATCTTTTGGATGCACGCACGCATGCAACAACTTTCATTGAATTAAACCCTAAAAATATGAAGCTTATCACAAATCAGGCAGCATTGGAGGCTTCATCACCTACTTTGAATGTTGGCTACCGCATGAAAGGAAACGCTGCTGCTTCTTCAGTTGCTGCCACTCGATTTTTTGACCTACATTCGTGTCCAGAGATGAGCTAAAAATGCAATATTCAAAAGCCGCCAAAAACAATTTACCAATTTATGTTGAACTGTTGCGGTTCACATTGTGATACTCCACGGTAGTCTTCGAAAAGTTAGCAACAAGTCGTCTCTGCTCATGTTCAGTCCGCAACTTTATGCCGATTGCAAAGGGACTGACTGTCTGTTCCACTGACTTGGCAAATCACTAAATTTATATGTTTTCTGATTCAAAATATTTATTGCCAAACCAAAAAGTCAAAACCAAAAGCAAAACCAAAAGCGCAAGCGCAAGCAACTGCAGCTCTTAACTTGGCCCAAAAAAGGGCAGCAAACCAAGTGTTGAACGGAAAGAGACAGCGACTGAGACTGAGATAGAGACGGGGACTGAGGGCATCCGAAGTTGCGCTCAAATTGCCTGAAAAATGGGAGGAGGACATTAAAATTCAGCAAATGTATTTATTACGGCACCGAAAAAAGCAACAACAACAACAACAGCAACAAAAGCAACAACAACAACTGATGCGTCGACCGCAGCCCACATACAAAAATCTCTTGGCCAGAAAGAACTGTGAAATCTTGGCTAAAAGACAGACTTCGTCTCAGTCTCAATCTCATTCAGCGTCTGTTTTTGGTAGAAGACTCAAAGAGTCGAAGTTTCGAAGACTCTTGGCACTTGGCGGCGGCATGTTTGCAGATTGATTTGCTGCGCCCCAAAGATACCCTAAAGATACCCCAAGCCAAACACTTGCCACAGACAGACGCAGACTGAGACTCCAACTGTAACTACAACTACAACTACAACTGCAACTCCAACTCAAACTCATACGGAGACCGCGAAACGCAGAAATCAATTGTGAGCAAAAAAGGCATTTAGTGTGAGGCATCAGGCATCACAGGGAATCAAAAAGTGCACTTAGAGAAAATTTTTATAGTTATTAAACTAAGTAATCAATTAAAGTTAAATTTGGAGAGACGATCAAAATCAAATCCAAACCAAACTAAAGATAGGTGTTTGAGTTTTAGGATCTTTATGGTATAGTGAATGATGGAGTATTAAAGCTAACAGTTTCTAGCTGAACTCTGAACTCTGTTGAAGCCATATTTTAAAACAATATGTTATATACCCAATCGTATATTTATTGATATCAATACAATTTTTTAATTTCTTGCTAAGCTAATTTAACACAGAAAGTGAAAAGAATTCAAAAATTTGTAGAAAACTGGAACAAGTGTGAAAAGAAATTAATCAAGTGCCAACTATTGTTGAGCTCATCTTGATAATGATAAGCATAATTATTTTTTTTAAAGTGTGCTGGCGACGAACTCACAACACGCTACAAGTGGCCGCCTAGACGATCTGCCATACAACTAAATTCAAGCCAAAAGCCAAAGCCAAAACCAAAGTTGGCCAACGAAATTTATTTCGATGCCCTGCAGCTGAATTATTTAAACCGACGAATTCAATTAGAGACAGTGACTTGGTTTTTGCGCGCTAATCCAAGAGCAAGACCAACACCAAAGGGACAGGGGCAAAGTCAGTAACTGGTGCTGAAGCTGGGGATGGGGATGGGGTTGGAGCTGAAACTGGTACTGCTAGTGGTACTGAACCTGGAGCCAGTCAGAGACTAAAATGTGTTCATTGAATTTGCGTTGGCGCTGAGGGCGAGTCCAAGCAGCGGGTGCGGCATCAACGACTTCACGCAGATATTTTTGTTGTTGAGGAGGCGTCGATTGAGACAAGTGGAACTCTTTTCCTATACCCTAAACGAAAGGTTATTATAAAATAGTGGCAAGTTTTGGGACTACACAAATTGAAGATATATTTCTTACCGAACTGGTGTATTGGGATTTTATATATAGCCAAGAGTAGGAAGCCGCCTTAATAACTCTTAAGAAGAATAACAATATAGAATTATATAACTTAATTGTTCTATAACTCTTATAAGACATTTTTCTGTAGAGTTATTTAGAGTATTCCTTTTTGAACGCAGAGTTTATTACAGCCAAGCATACTCTATTTTATCCATCACACTGAATATTCTTTCAACGTTAAGTTAGCTGAATTTACTCGCATTTCTTTACATTAAACTTATATTTATTTTGTTAGTTCTTTTAATTGGATTTAATTATATGCACGGGAAGCATAAACTCTTCACTAGCACCCCTTCTGCCACGCCCCTTGATTTTGCTACGCTTTCGTTCAGAGAGCCGTCGTCTAAAGGGGGCGTGTCCATTAAGACTGTGCCCACTTCCTTGCTGCCATAATATTTTCACCTCCCAAAATGTGACGTACTATTTTGGGTTCGGTGCAAGCTTGAAAAATCACCGCTTTCAACTTTTATATTAAGTATTATTATTGTGTGTTGTGATGATCATTTACTTCGTATTATTTTTTATTATATTTTTTTGCTTTGCTTCACCGTTTTGTATGATTTTATTTGTGCTTGATCGCATTGTTGTTGTTGCTGTTGTTGCGTTGCTTGTTTGGCTGATCTTAGGAGTGGCTTGTTAAATTTCACTTGCATGTCAAGCCAAAATCTTGGTGTGAGGTGTTGGGCGTCGATTTATGCGCTTTTCACTTGTCTGGCCTTTGGGGAGGTGCTAAACTCACAGAAGAGAAATCTTTTGTACTGGAAAAACGATCGCATGCAAATGGGAAACATTTTGAATTTCTAGAGGCAGCCTAATGTGGGAAAATTCTTGTACAAAAAATTAAAAGATTATTAAAATATAATGAAAAGAGTGCTTAACGTTCAGAAGAACGCTTAGAAATAGTTCCAAGTATGCAGGAAACATAAATTATAAATATAAAATTAAATAAATAATTTAGTTACTCCAGCACAAAAATCTGTTGAAAATATTTGATTTCTGAAAAACGAAAATTGAATATTCAAGTATTCGTATAGGATTTTATTTAATTACTATTTATGTAAAGAAATTGTTGATAGCAGAGTTTCCCAAGTGCTCCAAATATCTCTAGAATCACTTTAATACCCCTTTGATCGACATAAATCTCTTTTAAAGATTTCTCAAATAAATTTCTGGTACAAGACATTGAACATAATTGTAGGTGAAGCAACACGAAGTTCAACACGAATCAGCAGCCAAATGATTTATCACCATATAGTAATCAAGAAAACAAAAACATAACAGATCATTCGAGTATGGAGCATACAAGTGCAGCCCCTTTAACATTGGCACTCCCCATTCAATGTGGGACTCCGTCACCTTCTCCATCTCCATCTCCGACTCCGATTCCAGTCACTTGGTCACATACCAGAAAAGGCCACTAAACCGCATAACTGTCCAAGTCGTTCAGTGTATTTGAAACAAACAGCAACAAAAAAAAAACCAATTGACGATGACGACGTTGATGACGACGACGACGACGACGACGACGACGACAGGTGATTAATTGTTTCAAGTGTGTAGACGTTACTTAACGCTCAGTCTTTGACTCGTAGACTCGTGAGTCTCCATATATGGGATATATATACATATATATACATATTCATATATTTGTAGTCAGTCTCGCAAGTGTAGAGAACAAAACAAGTTGCATATGAGAGGCTCAATGAATGAACAGTTGAATAGTTGGCCAAATGACTGAATGATACAAGCACCTGAAATTCAAAACAAAACAAAATTCAACACGACAAAACAACAAAACAACAGCAACAAATCTCATGCGCAATGACAGCAGTTGAAGTCATGTACATACACTGAAGAAAATCGAATAGAAACAACACTGTAATAATCAAAATTTATTAAATTTACAAATTCCATTTAAAGAACTTATTTAAAATCACTTCTAACTGATTTAATTTAAAGAATTTCACACACTAAAGTCAATTTCTATTGAACTCGTATTAAGAACACTTATTTTTCTCTCAGTGTTTATATATTTTTTCTATTTTTGTGTAGTTTGTAGTGCTTGAGAGATCTTGGGTTACACTTTGCTTCCATTCCATTTGATTTGGCGTGCGTCGTGGCTCAACCAAGCACCTTCACCGCCATTGTATTCCCCCCCCCCGAAATGATCTATGTGTATGTCAGTATGATCCACTGATTGCTTGATTATTATTTTGATTAATTAGCTTAGATTTGGCTAGTTCAAACTGTACGGCCCACGCCTGAAGCGTAGAGCAATACCAAAAAGATCTCTGGCTCTGCTATTGTCTGACTTTTTTGGCTTTTTGGCTCATTGGCTCAGGTTCATGCGTTTGCCAATGATTGATTGAAGTTTTCGTTGATAACAGCTTACAATTGAGAAATTATTTACATGAGCTATAATTAAACTTGTTTGTTGTTGCCTGTCATTTGACGTGTTCACTGTACACGTCACTGTCCCCATCTTCATCTCTGTATATATCAATGTATCTCACTGTCTATTCCAGCTTTAGATTCAGCTCCAGGTTTCAGTTTCTGGTCTGGTTTATTGAACCAACTTCAATTGAACCAAGCAGGCATTGAGTGTGGGCAGAAGCTGAAGCTTAATCAAAATAAATAGGGAAGTGAAGAGTAGAGAGTAGAGAAAGAGCCGTTGGCAAGTGATGTTACCAATGTGTATAAATAATCAGGAAATTGCTTAAGGGCCTGTCAGATGCTTTGAGTTGATTAGCCCTCTCATAATGTGTTTAGCGCGAATAATCAGCAAAGATCAGTGCAGGTCGTCTAACGAATGCTTTACCTATAGTGTTAAAAAGTAGACAGTGTTGTAAGGGCCAGAAATATTAACTTACAGTTAGTTTTATATTTAAAAGTGCTGCATAAAGGGGCTTAAAAAGTTTAGTTTGAAAAGATTTAACCAAATAAAAAGTTATACAAAATTCAATTCAAAACTTAAACGCTTAAATTCATGACTCTAAAGTCGGAACTCATTTTGTTTAGACTCTCATCAAAGCGTAACTGCTTAACGTGGCTTAATTGGAACTGATGTTGAACGAAACCTGTCAGCTACAAGTTTAATTTGAGTTATCTTGTTGGCCATTGGCATTTAGCTAATTTGCTGCCAAATGTAAATGTGTCAACTGTGTGTCAAACTGGCTATCGTCATGCTCATCCATATGCCCGCCACTAAGTCACGCTCCAATAGAAAGCTGTGTGTCCAAAAACAATACTCCTCCCCTCTGACACTAAGCCCACCTCCTTCTGGGCGCCCAACGATCGTTTGTTGTGTGGCCCAAAAGTTGCTGTTGTTGTTGTTGTTTATTCGTTGTTGTTGGCTTGTTGTTTGCTGGATGCGTGTCGGTCCGTTGAGCTTCTGCCTCTGATTTGGGGTTGGAGTCGATGCGAGACACGACTTTCGTTGGCGGCAGGGCATTGTCCAGCTGCCTTCACTTGCCACGGCAGCTTCGACTCCATTTGGAGGCAAACGAAACATGCAAAGTGACAACAACAACAACTGAAATAACAACAACAACAACCAGGCAGAGAGTCTCTGCCATATTTGGCCAAATTCAAATGCCATTAACACGTACGCCATTTGTCGGGTAATGTTAATGGTGGTAAAACAGTGGGAAATGGGGGTTGAAGAGGGAAGATGAAGAGGTTTTTGTGGGTTCATTTGTCCAGTTTCTGGTGTTGGCCATTTCCGTGTTCGTTTGTGTCAAAGCCGCTGCACGCATTTCCCCCAATTCGACATTTAACACTTGTAAATTTCTTGGCCAACATCGTCGTCGCATTTATGGAAAGGCCGCGGATTGGAAACCCCTTAATTTTTTGGCCTTTTTTTTGGCCTTTTTGTTAGCTGTTGCTGGCGGCAAATCGTGTGTTTCTCCTGGCATTGGGCTCGCATGGTAACCTGTCGTGATTCTTGTTTTAATTTGCTTTGACTTGTGCGCCTTTTTGGGCTGCCGTCGACTTCGTTTGGCTTTGTCTCCTCTCTCTCTCACTGGCAGTTATTAGGCCTAAATGCAAAAGGTTTCCATTTGGTTGTTTGGCTCATTAGCGGCCTTTTGAGCCAGACTCTTCTCTCTCTCTCTCTCTTTCACTGGCTAATTTGCCACGTCTCGCTAACTAACATTAGCACTCGACTATAATGAAGGGACCCAAGAAAAAAAACTTAAAATTAAAATTAAAACTAAGTACGCGCTGGGTTAAAGACAAACTGGGGAAACTATGGCAAGATCTAAACTGATTTAAACATGCCAAAATCTTGTACGCAGACATAAATATGCAAAGTTATCTGTGTACGCGAATCGTGCGCTTGTTTTGTATACCCTGTACACGTACTCAAGCTGAAGAGGGTAGCTACAATTTCATGTTTATTAAAAGAAACTTTTGAACTATTTTAAAGATTTAAATTACTTTAATTTACGGGGTAAACGTACATATGGTATCTGCTAGTCGTTCTAGAGCAGTCTTGTCGTTTTTTGGCATAGATTGAAGCGTTGCCGCTGCCGCCGCCGCCGCCATCGCAGCTGACAACGCTGACAAGTGTTAATTGAATTCATGTCTCTGGTAATCATAATAATAATAACAATATCATGTTGTGCCAGAGCACTGAAGTGCCTCAAGACAACGACGATGACGACGTCGACGACGACGACGTGCGCTGCAAGCTTTTGATGTCTGTCCGTCCCACTGTCCGTTCGTCTGTCCGTCTGTCGTTTATGTCCGTCTTGCTCGTTGCCTGGCAGCACCGCCACCGCCGCCATCGTTATAAATTACTCAATTAATGTCAGCGTTTATGTCAGCGGCAGCACCCAAAAGCAGCACCACCACCAGAGCACCACTGTAGCACCACTGAGGCACCACTAGAGCAGGCAGATAGTCACATTGGGTTTATGCAGATAGTCCAACATAGATATGACATGGGCGACATGATAATGGGGCATGTTTAGTGGCTGTCGTATGTTTAATTAAAAAATCTCTTGTCCCCAGCAAAAGTACAGTGAACACTGCTGTTGTGTGAAACCCTAAGGCTGCTCTTTGTTTCATTTGCTGACTGAGTTGACTGAGTTGAGCCTTTAAACGGCTGACAAGTTGCGCAACTTGACACTTTGCATGTAGGCCCTTAATAGCAAGTTCGTTGCTTAAGTCTTTTGTTTTCTGCAACACAAAAAACGTGCAAATTATGATTTTTTTTTATTTTACTTCTTGTTTCTTATGTCGTTTTGCATCGTTTTCTTGCTCTTTTGTCTTGTGTCTTGTGAAGTTTTAACTGCTGCTGAAAGCGAAATGTCAATTTTTGTGACGGGATTGCTTTTGTCTTACAACGCCCTCAATTTGCAGCATCGGCGCCCCCACAAGACACGCCTCCCTCTTCAAAACGTACTGTCCAAGTTGGGAAAAATTATTAAATATGTTGTGGAAAGTGTTTAATGGAATGATTATATATTAGTAGAAGTAAGTAAATTCTACTTGAAGGACCAATTAACTGTTGTTAAAGTTTCAACAGAAAAATGTCGTCTATGACTTATGGCATTAGTTTATAAAGAACTTTGAATCAATGTCAAGTCTCAACTAGTTTTATAATTAAATGAATTTTATTGAGTTTATAAGATAGTGATTGAATAATTGCTGCAAAGATTTGATGTCCAGGTTTTGTATAGAAACTGATTTGTTGGCCATTTGAAACTGAATACACTTCATGGCAATAATTAAATCTTTTGACTCGTTGCTTTTGTTCGTAAGCAAATGTTAGCTATTGTGTGTGTGTGTGTGTATGAGTGAGTGTTGTAATAATAAGATAAATCCGTTTTAACTGGTGAACAGGTTGCTCACGAGTCCAACACCTTTGTCCATACGAAGCTGTGCGGGTTGAACGCCCAACCAAAAGGCGTTTGAGAACAATGCTCGACGTTTTGCCATAATATAATACCTTAAACACATACAAATCTTTCTTTACACATACATAAATATATATAATATAAATGTGTAGTGTATTTAAAAATCTCATTTTAATTTTTGTTGTTTTCTTTTTATTTTTTTTTGCTTTTTTTTTGTATTTTTCAAGCACTTAGCGTGCTGACAAGTTGAAGCTTTTGCGTGGCCCGTCAGTCAGGTGGCTCATAAGATATATAAACGGACTTGGACCTCTTGCAAAACAGACTCAGTACCTTATAATTGTTGTTGTTGTTGCTGTTGATACGATTGTTGTTGTTGTAGACACATTTCAGTTTTGATATGTGCTGTCGCCCATTTGAAGCTTGCGTCTCTCGCTTGTTGACGTGCCGCTTTGGTTTTAGCCATGGCCAAGTCTTTGGTGTGGGTGGCCCACACACACACATGAGCCAAGTCAAAGAGTTGGACATGTACCTGGTGCAATTGTAGTGCCGCCGGCGCCTAAGTTACCTCAGAGTTTGGACTCCAATTCCAAAAAAAAACTCTCGGACTGCGTATTAAATTTTAAAATTGGTTTTTGTTGCGGTCGTTAAGCTTATTTCCGTATTGAGTTTTGTTTTATACTTTGTTTTTCTTCTCAGTCAGTTCTCAGTTTGCTCTTTTGCGGTTTGAATTAATTAGCCTGCACCGAACGATAAACTACATTTTGTTCTTTTGCATATTAAAAAGATACGAAAAGATTGTGTGGCCCCAAAAACAAAAGCAAAAACAAAACATAGAAACGCCAACGCAGTTCCCCAACTGATTCTGAATTCAAATCTGTTGCTGACTCTGTCTCTGTCTCTGAATCCAAATCCAAATCAAAACCGAGACACAATGGTAATTATTAATAATGCAAATAATTATATCGATTTCATTCAGGGGCGTTGCCTGTGATTTGTACAAAGGTTCTCTCTTTTCGTGTTCTTTTCGGTTCGCCTTTGATCGTCAAGTGTGGGAAAATAAGCAACAAACTTCTCATTTGCCACTTGAGCTTAGAGTTCTCACTAATCTTAGTTAGTTTTTTACAGTTTATTGTTTTTTTTTTAACTTATTTTTAGCTAATTTGCCTGCGTTGCAGTTGTTTGGTTATTTAACTTTTGATTAATTTGACGTCAACGAGTGCAAGGCATTGAATTTATGGCGTCTAAAAGTTTAACAGTACAAAGTGTGGCATAAATTATGACTAGAGTCAAAGAGTTTGCAATGACACAAGCTTAAAATCAGATTAAACTTTGAGTACATGGCTACAAAATTGTTTGCTCTCAACAACAATGTTTATCTTCAATTAAAATTTGTGCAACTTTTACCATTCACTTAAGCTTACATTGCTTAACCTGAGATTAGCTATAAGCCGGGAAATCTCTTGCGCAATTTAAACACTGACTTCATATTTTGTAGTCCATATTAAAGTTCGATTAGATCTAAAAAATGCCGAAACGAGCGAAACAACCATAATTAAATATTAATTTACACCCAGCGCGTTAAACAAACAACACGTACAGTCGACAACAACAGCAACAACAACTTTAAGAACAACTAAGGTGACTACAACAATTGGTATCTGCATCAGGTCTCGAGTCAATCAACAGCTGCGACAAACGGCGCCTGGTATATATCATACTTCCACAATTTGTATACCCTGTAGGCAGTAATATAAAGTCAAGGGTTCGCTTGGTTGGGAAGGGGAAGCTTAAAGCTTGAAACATAAAACAAATTAAATGGTTTATAAATAGACTAATTTATTTTCAGGTTTGCAGTACTTAAAACTTACAGGGTATATTCCCAGTCGTATACTCTTCTTTTCTAACTGCTCATGCGCATTTAAAATTATTAAATGTTATTAACAACGAGCTTAGCAAAACGTGGCATGAATTTTAAATTCGAAATATATTTAAATTAAACACGAAATTAAAAAAATTAATTTTGTAAAATTGTGAGCAAAATAAATGCATTTATAAATACATTTTGGCGATAAAAGATTTAATTTTAATTGCCAAAGCGAGGAAGTTCGGGCTCAAACTAAGGCCCATGAATGGGGTTTGGCCCCCAGACTAAGTAGACCATTAGAATCAAGGCGTGTTTCTCTTAACTTCTCGTTTTATTTTCATTTTCAGTTTTTTGGCGGCAACTGCGAAATGCCAATTAAGCGCACATTGCACGTAGCTGCAATAAATGAAATGAAATTCGAGCACCAAAAACGTTTAAATATTCTTTTTTTCCCCCCTTGGTATTCTATTTTTTCCGGTTTATTTTGTTGTATTTTTTGTTTAACGTATTTTTTTTTGGTGCCATAAATTAAGGCTCTAAACGATTTTGTAGGCAATCGCGGCGTGGCACTTGTCACCGGTTTGTGGAGATTTCTGGTGAGTGGGGAAACGTTCGTCTGATTTAACCTTTGACCAAATGCCGCTACCACAAAAATTGCTTTGTGCCACATGTGCGTTTGGCCATTTGATTTAGGGCGTGGCAACAGCAGCAGTGGCTGGAGTGGCTGTAGCACGCGCAGCAAGTCAATTCGCCTACAGAGACAACAAACTTCCATGATGACAGCTAAGTTTGGTAGTGGAAAGGTGGGGAGGGGGCTCAGGTGGGGCAAGTGGGGCAGATAAAGGTGGCAACTATGTCCTAGGTTCTTAGCAAATGCAATATGACTTTCCTAGTCGCAGCTTCGGGGCCTGTGGTGTGTTTCCTAATAGACCAAAGCTACCGCCTGACAAGTTACAATTCGTAACGGCAAATGGCGAGTGAAGCAAAGCACAACGAATATTTAATACTCTCAAATAACAGTATTATAAAATTATATATACCAAAGTAAAGACAAAAACATTTACAATGAAAATATTTAAATAGTTCAAAGATCATTTAAAACCTTTTAAAAATATCAATAATTTTCTTTCTACCACAAAATGTCTTTTCAACCACATTCCTAACTAAAAAACTCTGTCAATTGCCAGAGCTCTGCCATCAATATTAATTGTTAACTGTTATTGATTTCTAATTGAACTATTAAAATAAATGTTTATTAAGCCTAATGGCTTATTACCTATACTTTGGCTAAAAGAGTATAGCATTTGGTTTAGGTTCAAAAGCAAAGGCAATGCCGAAAAAATAACGAAACTGGAAGTTTGTGGAGCGTAAGAAACTGCGTGGACGGCATTTATAATAATGCGGCTTGAGGCAGCAACGCGTTGACTTTGGGGCAACAAAGTAAGGTGCGGCAAAAACTGCAAAAACTGCAAAAAACAGTAAAGCTGCACAAAATCGCAGCAATGGCAAAGGCAACAACAACAACAACAACAACAACAACAGCAACGACAACAGCAACAATAGCAGCAATAATGAAAATGAACTGGAAAACGCGTTTAATTGAAGCAAAGCCTGATGACTGCCCACTAGCGCCATCTAGCTGCGTGCGGCTGCACTAAGCTGTCTTGGCCCAAAACTTGTTGCTGTTGTGATTGTTGTAGTTGTTGCTGTTGCGGTGGTAGACCCAAAATCGATGATTCATCGGGTTGTTTGTTGTTTTGAGTGGTTTTTGCCGCCGCGTCGCAGTTCTACAAAATTGCTAGACTTTTGTCGTAGATTTCTTGCTGTTGTTGTTACTGTTGTTGTTGTTGTTGTTGGCGCTTGCCGCCTGCTGTTGCAGTTGTTGCTGCTGTTGCTGTTACTGTTGCTGGTGACGCAGTTGCAATTACAGTTGCAGTTGCAGCTGCGCCAATTCTCCATCGTTTGCCTGTTTGGCGCTTTACGTTCAAAACAATTATTATTCTGGCAATTAATTTTGATTTAAGCAGCGATTTGATATTTTCCACTCCACTCGTACCCACCAAAACCAGCAAACCACCAAGCAACCACCCACCACCCGCTGTTAGTCGCAGTAGTATCAACAAAATGCGGCAAATCTTATTTCTTGTTGCCGGCGCTTTGCGAATCAGCTGCAACTTTTTGTATACTATAGATAAATAAAGAGACACCTACGAGTCCCCCCGATCGATGCCTCAACAACAAATGAGCATCCGCAATGAAGGCAACAAGTCTTTTTGCCAGACAAGTCACGACGACACCAAAGACAGTCCAAAAGTTGAAACAATCATTTTATTTTTTGGGGAAAATATGAAAGTGAGAATTGGTTTTTAAGCAAATGCAGTGATGGGATAGCATGGAAAAGACTTTTAAAGATATAAAAAAAGGCTTTTAAAAATATAAAAGTTTATACAAAATGGTTTATAATAATTTCAAGGAAAGTAAAGCTTACCAGCATCGGTTTGTTGTTGAGAAAACCGTTTCAAATCAGTTTTGAAATGTTTAAATTTAAAATCATTATAACTTGGCTGAGCAAAAAATTAGTTATCAAACTAGATGCTGATCGCCTTTAAAGATTTCTAAGTTTATAACTATAGTGATCTGATATTTCCAGCCCAAATTAAAAAAAGATTTCCAGTTTCTTTTGCTGTTTCTTTATTGTTTTCAATTGATTACAAAATACATATATATTAAAAAATTATTAAAATATTTTAAAATAAATAAGCATAAATATATACACAGTAAATTAAATAATTATAATTTAATTAGTTAACTAAAATAGATAAATTAAATATATATTCAATTAAACTTAGCTATGAACTCGCACCATTTCGATTTGTACACGACGATTTTCAACAAGAAAAATTTACAGGCAAAAATTTTAACAAAACAGATGATAACAACAAAATGGCTGCCGTGTATGCAATGCTAACCCTTGACTTGGCCCTATAAATCATTGAGATAAATATACAGTATCTAATAATAATAAATATAATAATATCTGTTAGATACTTAGTAGCTAAACTATTGTTGATCCTAACGAGCAATAAAATTGCTTTGACTAATTTTTGGCACTGAATTTTCTGACTGAGTGATAAACTGACTAAATGAAAAACTGACTAATAAATACCCTATCTAAACTGACTAATAAATACCCTGTCTAACCTGTGTGGGCATTTGAAATTCGTGTGCTTCCTCTTCCTCTGCGCCACTGCTGCCCATGCTACCAGCATAGTAATGCTGATGTGGCGACTCCTCATAGCCCTGTAGATGTTGTTGCAACTGCTGTTGATTGAAACCAGCAGAGGGAATTCCTCCCTGCTCTGTTTGGCAGCCAGACTGCAAGTGTTTGGCCAGCAGTGACATGCGGGAAAAGGATTTGGTGCAACTGGGGCAGGAATACTTCTTGACATCCGAATGGGTTTGCATATGAGCACGCAGATTGGAGCGATCGGCAAATGCTCGATTACAGTGCTGGCAACTGAAGGGTTTCTCTCCCGTATGGGTGCGTATGTGTCCCTGTAGTAACCAGGGACGGGAGAATGCCTTGCCACAAATGGGACACTTGCATGGCAGAGTGTGTGTGCGTATGTGCATCTTTAGGGCTCCCAGGGACACATAGGTCTTGTCACAGTTCTTGCAACTGAACACTTTTTTCACCTGATTACCCTCCGCGGAGGGGCAATGGAATTGCTGATGCTTACTCAGTCCCGAGTAGGTCGAATAGGATTTGCCACAGTCCTTGCAATGGTAACGTGGCACGCCCACTGGTTTCTGCATGGATTGCGCTGATGCAGCGTTTGCTGCTTGAATCAGTGCTGAAGCCTGATCTGTGCAGAATTCAGTTTGATCGACAATGGGTGCTCCACTGGCAGGATTACTGCGTATGATCTTGTACTCGGTGCTCTCGTAGGCGTGACTCTGTTGATGCTTCACAAGACCCGCGTAGGTGGCATAACATTTGTTGCACTGCTGACACTGATAATACAGATCATTGCTGCTCTTGATCTTCAGATTCAGTTGATTCTCCTGATTCTCTTGATTCTCCTCAAACTCTGTGTCTTTTAGCTGTGACAGCTGCTGTTGTGATTGCTGTGGTTGCTGCTGCTGCTGCTGTTGATGTGGCACCATATGCTGCATGCTGAGCAGGGCACGTGCCACATTGTGCAGATTGACATTCTCGCTGAGACCACGTCGTTGCCCCAACTCGGGACGCAAGCTTAAATCCTCTGGCTCTGCTGACATTTGATAGCTCTTCTCTTCTTCTTCTTGCTGTTGCTGCTGTGGCATCTTCATGCAATCCTCATAGTCCGCAATGCTCTTCAACAGATTGTTATTGTAGTTGCGCAGACCAAAAGACTCCTCTGATTGCTCCACTTTGACTATGGAGCCGGTTAGCATAGGCGGAGGTGTTATGCTGGCATAACTACTAGCAGTTGGGCTGATTTCTGGTTCCATGACCTCATCCTCAGGCGGCAACTCGAAATCTCCATAGCCCAAACGCGCCAAACTCTTGGCAATTTCTTCCCGCGTAAAGACATCGGGAAAGGCTCGTGCGATCTCTCGTGTCTCCTCCCAAATGCGTCGAGCTAGTTGCTCTTTGGTCTGGGACATGGCCTCGTCGAAACGTCGGCGGAGCTCTGTGGTCACCGGCTGTGGTTCGGGTTCCTCCTTAATGGACCACTGTGGAGACACGGATGCTGCTGCGACGCTTAGATCAACTGGTCCTTCGTCTGCAAGGAAAAAGGACAAAAAGGAATCGTTAAATAAAGAACGATTTTCTTTCGAACAATGCTCAGATGCTTTCTTAAGGATCTTCAAACCTACCGTAGCACAACTGATCTTCCAGTAGTGGCTCCTCCATGTGTATGGGTCGCTTTTTCAGCGGGCATTTGCTGTACTTGAGTTTATCCATAATCACAAATTTGTTGGCTTGGAGGATCACTTGGTTTAGTCACTATTTTTCGATCGTTTTAGCACTTTAAACTTTAGTCAGACAATCGCTGATCATTTGCAGCTCGCACGCGCGTCTCGATCGCTTGCAGTTTCGTATACGAATGATGCAACCGGCGAGGATCAGTTTAATTTTATATGAACACGGATGGAATCAAGCAACCCCCAGAAATTTTCAAATTGTTTTGAAGGCAGAGCAACCCCCTTGAGTGGGTAAGGAGTATGAAAAGGATCTGCTAGCTACCTACTTCCGATTCCCTACGCTACGATCGCTTTTAGGGGATTCTGTACGGAAATCAACCACCACGAGCCATAGCCACCATAGAGCACAATTCAATGATCTTCCAACACCGATCTCCCCTCGGTGCTCTCTGCTCTCGCAGCTGTGATTGTCGCCTGCCTTTACAGCTGTGACGTTCATTGAACGTTGCTCCAGCTGCAGATTTTTTGAGTCACAAGAGGCACAGAGGCACCGCCAACAAATCTCTGTTCAAAAAGCGAGCACGTGCCACACAACACAACACACACTCACACACACACACACTCAATCGACACACACACCGGTTACCGGCGTGTAGTGCTCTCTCGCTCTTAGTGAGCAGCGCAGCCAACGATCGCCACCAGCTGCCACTGAGATTTAATTTTACACGCTCAAATTTCCCCTCAACTGAAACGCCGTATAGGTGTGTGTGTGTGCGTGTGTGTGTGTGTGAGCGGCAGCTGTCGAGCTTATATACAACTTGCAACGCAAGTTTATTTTTAAACCAACGCTTGCTGTCTCTTTCATCGCATGACGATCGGCTTTTCTTATATACACGACACGAAGTAGGCACTCTCTGCCTGCCGCTCTCTCTGTGTCTTCTCTCTGCAAGCAGGTGAGCTTCTTGCTCTTTTCATACACTTAAGAGCAGCTTAAAGCTGGCAAGAGAGCGGGAGCATATAATTATTTGGCGCTCTGTTGTTTCTATGGCTCTCTTCGTTTCAAATTCCATTCGTAGCGCAGTCAACATGTTGGGGCATTATTAAGAGTGAGAGGGAGTATTAAGTGATCAGCTGAAAGTCTCTTTTGTGACTTTAAGCAGCTTAAATCAATGATCTTCTGGCTTCGCTTAGTTTTCAATCATCTTCATTAACGATCAGCTTAAATTTAAGCATTTACACTCAATTGAACTTTATTTCTTTGAAGATCAAAACTAGATGTTGTGCTCTTGAGTATTTTCCATTTCAAAGAAAACGCGCATTTTGTTTGATTAATATTTGGGGGATACGAACATCAAAGATGAAGTAGATCATTCTGTGATCTTTTAGCAGAAGAAGCTTCTGCTTTTTGGGCCAAAAATTAGTTCAGTTGTCTTGAAAGTTCAGATCTGTTCTGATCGGCTCCAAACCAGTAATAAAATACCACAATTTCTTACTTTCTATTCAATTTTCTACTTTGATGATCAGCTTAATTCTTGATGGATTTATTGGTTCTTATATATAAACTTATTTTAAAGTTAAGGAATAGATGGTAAGAGAATTGTTTAAGCTGTTCTAGCCGAAATTATTAATTTATTTGAGTTTTATAAAGTTAAAACATTCAAAGATCACAAACTATTGAAGATTGAAAGTTTTCATTGAAAATTACAAAACAAATTATATTCCAGTCCTTAACCAAGGTGAAAAAATTAAACTTTTTCCCATTACTGAAATATTTTTGGCTGATTAGAACACACTTTAAGCTTTATCAAGCTTTCTTTATTGGCGATCAGCTCACAGTTGTGCCTACGTGACTTTCTTGGCTATCAAACAGAATTCCTCAAACATTATTTTCAATCTGTAGAATAATAATAATCAGTGAAACAAACAACCAGAAGATCGGCTGTATAAATCAAGAGCCATTGTATATTTTGGCTTGTCCCTCGCTCCTTCAATCTAGGTGCAATCCCTAAAGAGCCATGAAAATTGTGATGTGCCAGCTGCCTGTAGGAACTTCCATTAAATGGATTTTATGGGGTGGTTGCGCCGCCGCATTTTACCTGAAGTGGAATGGCTTGGAATGCCTTGGAATGCGCCAAAAAGGTATGTGCAAAACTACCTGGCGGCATATTCAACATGCCATGTGCCCTGTGTTGCAGTTGGTCCACCCCAAAAATCAAGCACACACTATTAAGAGAGAAAGGGAGAGAGAAATAGGAAGAGGGAGAGGGAGCATCACCAGCCGCCTGGTGGTTGATGGTGTTGTTGGTGGTTGGATGTATGAAAACTGCATTTGTTCGTTACTTTCTCGGGCCACACAACCCTTGGGCATCGTCTTGTTCTTGTTCTTGATCTTGGCAGAAATCTTAACCTAAACCATTTGCAGAGGGTTGTCCCGTGCCCCTCTGCACTACAGTGCCTCGCAGCTGCCTCCTTGACACGTACCATACAACTGATTTGTTTTCTTTGAGAAATTGGCGCCAAATATCCTGTAATGAACCGGTGTGTCCTGCTGATCGTTCAGTCACAATAACACAATAACAATACAAGACAGTTTTAATAAATCGTTAGAAAGAGCTCAGAGTTACTCAAATAAACCAAAGTGAGGTTGGTTCACAACAAAATGGTATCGTGGTGATACTCTCTTGGGATCTATTGTGTTTCTAAGTAAATTCTTATAGTAACAATCGAAACGTCTCAGATTCTTGAAATTAGCGAAAGTATTTTTAAATAGATTGAAATATTAATATATTTATAATATATATTTAAGTCTATAAGTAAAAGTTGTTTACGATTAACGTGAAATTATTTCCGCGAAGCTTTTATAGTAAAGATATTTGCACTCTTATCAAGTCAATATTAACATTTCCTTGTTATCTCTGACCAAGTAAAGCTTTATTTTGTCTACGGACTCCAGAAATCGTAACATTCAATATTAAGCTAACTGCGTATCACCTGGCGGCTAAACCACAAGCTGTTGCAAACCCCACAGAATCAGAGTCAGAGCAATAGAGCGAGGCAGAGAAAGAGGAAGAGAAAGAGAGGGTGGTGTGAGAGAGGGGGTGTGATAGAGGGGGAGAGAGAGGGGTGAGACAGAGGGGGAGAGACTCTGATACAGCTGAGTGCCTCACTTCAAAGTGTCAAAGAGCCGCCAAAGTCGCATAATGAAGTGCAAAATGTCATTAATTTGCCATCGCTGCAGCTGCAGAGACGGCAGAGACAGCAGAGAACTGACAACAAAAGAAAGTCGCCACGATGTTAGAGGAAAAAGTGTAAGAAAAGTATGCAGAAATGCAGAAAGATGAAAACCCAATACCTCCAAGAGGTGGCTGGGGTTTGCTTGGTTTGCTAGGCTAACTTACCTGGTTTACCTGGTTGCATGCCACACGCCGTTGCCGTTCATGTCGTTGTTTGCTTGCTGCACAATGTCACGAGTTACAGATTTCTCAAGCCACTGAGCAGACAGAGCAAAAGAATGCGCCGACTCTGGAAACGCTGGAGACGCTGGACACTGGGACGACAATCAAAACAAGATCTTAGAACTATTGGCGCCTGATTTGTAGACAAAAGAGACAGAGGAGGAGATAAAAAGAGAGGGAGAAGGAGAGATGGAGACTAAGACGTAGAGGGAGACGGAGACCAATGGACTGAATGTCCAGGTCAGTGAACATAAATGCCGCCGACTATTGAAATCTGATATTGTTATCAAAGCTAACGGTAATTATAAACAAATAAAAGCATAGCAAAGCAGAGGAGAAGAAGAAGAAGCAGACCAAAACGTAAAGAACACACAAATACAAAGAGTTTGAAGTGGTGAGGAGGGAGGGAGTTGGTCGCTTCCGACGCCGCATAATTTAAGCCAAGTTAGAAGCTACGTCTATAATTCAAACTAATTTGTTTTATTGACAGCGTGTGCGCTTTTGTAGATAAGGCTAACACACACAACCACACACACACACACACACAAGCACACACAAATTGGTCAATTATGAAGCCAAGAGATTTTTTCTTGTGTTTCATTAGGGGGGGTCCCAGAAGTGACAATAAATTAAATTTGGTTGGCCAACTAACTAATTAAAATGCGCTTCTAAAAGTCGTCTCTCAGCGCTCTTGAGATATTAATCTGCTTGGGAAGCTTACTGTCAGCAGCATAGCTTAGTAATACTATCTAGACTTGGTGGGGTGGTGGGGGAAGGGGGTGTGGCAGGGGGACCACCCGCTCAGTCAGCGACATATTCAACTTCCATCGGTAGCTCTCATCTTGACTAATACGAATTATAATTATCAGCTGCTGATTTGATTTAATTTCAAAATATACAATTTATTTTTTTTGGTATTTTTTTGTAGTTTTTTTCATAAATGAATCATGATAATGAATTGTTTATGCTGCGGCGAGTCTCTGCTCTTCATGGGAAAAAAAGATTAGCATCAGCGTTTATGTTAATGCCTGTTGAAATATCATAAAAATGATATATATTTTCAGCTTTATTTTTTCACTGCTTTGCCGCTGATTCACTTGCAAATATTAATATGCGAATTTATCTGAGTATTAATTTTTATTTTTAAATATTTTTCTTACAAATTTTCGGTAAAAAGTCTTTGCTTGTCTTTAACTTACCTTATCGATAGTAAACATCCTCATGATTATTTCGAGTGTTTGACCAAGTCAAGTTGAAGGGCGTGTTGAAGTTCAAGTTCGGTTGGACTGCAAACGGGTAAAAGAGGAAGAAGTGAATGGGTTGAAATTACTTTAAAGGGAATGACAAAAAAAGGAGAGGGAAAGGGTAAAAAGATCTATAAAACAGAATATTACAGCAAAAAAGAATTAACTACTAAGTTACTTTATCTAAAAATAAATTATAGACTACATAAATAGCATTTCTATTTCATATTTTAGCAGAAATATGATCGGATTCTAATGTAAATTTCAAGAAGTTGCTATGAAGTTTACTTAAGAATTCAAGAATGATAAGTAGACTCTTCAAATTCTAATCCAACTTTTGTTACTTTGTGAATTTTTCGTAACTTAGTGAAATTTTTAGTAACCTCGCAACCCTCGTGAGTAACATATGGTTATTGTAATAAATTTAGGTCATAATCGAACTGAAATTAATAGGTGGTGGAAGGGAGCAGATAAGGAGGGAGACAATCAGGCACTCCTTGCACTTCAAATAATCAATTAAAAGCCATCAATTGTGCGCTTAATGGAACAATTCAATTGTGTGCAAATGTTCCCATGACCAGGCGAATTTACACTTGCAGGCGACCAGAGACCAGCAGCCAAGTGCGTGAGAAAGAGGGCGGTGAGAGAGAGTGAGAGGTGGTGGGAAGGATAAGAAGTAGGTGTTGGGAGGGTGGTTAGCTGGTGCCTGATGCCTGGTCATAGACTCAGCAGGCGAGTGCAAGTTGACCAATAAATAAAAGGTACCCACGATATCAAGTCGAATATTGAATGCGGGCGCGGATTTTGGATTCGAATTACAAGAGAAAGGAAGGGAGTGGGATCAGGAACAGGAATCGGAACAGGAGCAGGAGTAGGAGCTGGAGCTAAGGGATGATCCTTGATGCATTATTTGTTATTTGAATCACGTGACAAGTTGTTGGCTGGCCAAATAACAGGGTTGCTGGGAACGCGGCACAGAAATCATCCCACGGGATTCAATTTATGCGTGTTTGAATGTTTTTGATTGCGCGTTGCTAATTCAAATAAAATTCAACTCTGACTCAGGTTCACTAACACTCAATTCTCTTTACTATAGTTGTTGTTGTTGTTGTGGTAAGCTGAGCTGACAGAGAGTAAAACCTTTCTATATTTACAAATTTTTTGCTGTTTTTGGGTTGGTGGTGTTTGCTGCAATTTCAGTCTCATTACAAAACATTTGCTTTTGTTCTATGAAACTTAACTTACGCCTGTTTTGTAGACTTTGTTGTATTTGTTTGTCGAGGGTGCATCAATTTCAGTGACAGCTTGCGCCTGTTGGCATTAATAAAGTCAGTGGAAACCATTTTAGTGCTTCTTTCCTGCCCAGGGGATTTGTAATTAAACAAATTAAGCAACAGTCTCCCTCAAGAGAACACATAACAAAAAAAAAAAAAAATACAGAAAATAAAAGCTAAACTCCAATTTTAGACCTCATACTTTTGCCATAAAAATAGCTGCAAATGTCTCGCTAATTATTACAAATGATTTCATATTTCATAAATTTTTTTCTCTCTAATTTTTCGTTGATTTTATGTAAATGTCTGTTGTTGTCAGCTTTGTTTTTATTTAGACATTTTTGAGCTATGCAAATACCAGAAATTCCAATTTTTTCGACAAATATGTAGAGTAATAATTGTGTAGTTGATGAGTTATGGACGTTTAGATATGCTGTAATTGGAAATTAATTTAATTTAATCATAAATCTTAAAAAAATTTAATTTCATTTAACTTTACTTTAGTCACTTGTTACAGTTTTTAAATAAGTATCTGTTCAAACATATCTTACTTCTTATTCTGATGTTGCATGCCCTTTTCTATGCACTTTACAGGGTATTATTTAAGCATTTTTGTCGCTGCAGACATGCACCTGAAGTAGACCCCAAGTTGCTGTTGCTGCTGGAAATAATGTCTTTAGTCAAGCATCGGGAAACCATATAATTGATTTATGGCCAATGGATTGCTAGCTTGAACTAAATTTAGACACAAACGAACAACTAAAACAACTAATTTAGTGAGAGATGTGAGCTGCAAAGTTTCATGTTCTTTACTTTTGTCACGTTCATGGGCATGATCTTCTAGTATTTTCCTCTCTTACCCACTCTTCCTCTCTCGCTTTCTTCCTCTATCTTCCTCTGATCGCTACTGTCAGTGTTGAACGTGTCCGTTTGTTTGTTTTTGTTTTGTCAGTGGAGCTAAAGAGGGGAATGGGAAATGGGAATGGAAATAGAGGGAATCTTTCGTCTGGCAGGGAACTGTCACAATTGACACTGACGATGCGGCAGGTACACGAAGATGGAGATGGAGTTGGAGAAGGAGACGTGCCGTTAAGTTGTCAGTGGGTGAGACGGAGAAATGGAGAAATTTTGGACACACTCTGAGTTTTTGGTACTCAATTGTGCTCTCGTCTCATCTCGTCTAACGAAAGATTAATTGAACGTGCGCCAGAGAGTTATTAATCTTATCGAGCTTAGTCGGGGACTACATTGTTTCTAAAATATTGTATGCTCCTCCATTCGGTGTCAGCTAATGGGACCGCCACTTGAGCCAAGATTTCTAAAATTTCCTAGAGCAACATCTGCAGCTGCCCTCGGTATTCCTTTTTGTTAAGGTCGGTCTCCCCTCTAATTTGTTTATGGCTCTGATAATGCAATTTTTTAGTTGCCCCTCCAAAAAACCAAAAAAAAGAAAATGTTGGCGTGGCCAAAGGCGGTTGAGGGAGGGGCAAATCTGGGCCCAGGGAACTGCAATAACATAAATATATCCGCTGATCTGGCGGGAGCAATTACCGGGTGAGCCATATTTTGTCACATTTCGCTTCGCTTTTCTTTGCTTTGCTTTGCTCTGGGTGAAAGTTGAGGCGTTTTTATGTCTGCCCATAACTCTCAATCCAGCACTGAGCGATATATCCATGGGTAAAAGTGGGCTCCAAAGTGCAGGCTCTATAAGGTGTTAAGGAAACATTACTAGGATTTAGTAGGATATATTTGGGTCCTCAGGTATCTGGTCAACAGCTCAGTATTTAAAATTCACAATTTTCCCAACTTTGACTGATCATATCTCAGCCAAATGAAGCGATATCTTAAAGAGTCATACCTTTTTATACTCTGGAAAACTAGCAGAATCAATCCCAATCAAAATCTAAAATTCTTAAAATGGAACCCATTTTGTCAAATTTGGATGCAAAGTCCTCAGATGTCTGGTTCACAGTTCAAGACTTAATATTGACGATTTTCCCAACTTTGACTGATCATATCTCAGCCAAATGAAGCGATATCTTAAAGAGTCATACCTTTTTATACTCTGGACAACTTGCAAAATTAATCCCAATCAAAATCCAAAATTCTCAAAATGGAACCCATTTTGTCAAATTTGGATGCAAAGTCCTCAGATGTCTGGTCCGCTGTTCAAGACTTAATATTGACGATTTTCCCAACTTTGACTGATCATATCTCAGCCAAATGAAGCGATATCTTAAAGAGTCATACCTTTTTATACTCTGGACCACTAGCAGAATCAATCCCAATCAAAATCTAAAATTCTCAAAATGGAACCCATTTTGTCAAATTTGGATGCAAAGTCCTCAGATGTCTGATCCACAGTTCAAGTCTTAATATTGACGATTTTCCCAACTTTGACTGATCATATCTCAGCCAAATGAAGCGATATCTTAAAGAGTCATACCTTTTTATACTCTGGACAACTAGCAGAATCAATCCCAATCAAAATATAAAATTCTCAAAATGGAACCCATTTTGTCAAATTTGGATGCAAAGTCCTCAGATGTCTGGTCCGCAGTTCAAGACTTAATATTGACGATTTTCCCAACTTTGACTGATCATATCTCAGCCAAATGAAGCGATATCTTAAAGAGTCATACCTTTTTATACTCTGGACAACTTGCAAAATTAATCCCAATCAAAATCCAAAATTCTCAAAATGGAACCCATTTTGTCAAATTTGGATGCAAAGTCCTCAGATGTCTGGTCCGCAGTTCAAGACTTAATATTGACGATTTTCCCAACTTTGACTGATCATATCTCAGCCAAATGAAGCGATATCTTAAAGAGTCATACCTTTTTATACTCTGGACAACTTGCAAAATTAATCCCAATCAAAATCCAAAATTCTCAAAATGGAACCCATTTTGTCAAATTTGGATGCAAAGTCCTCAGATGTCTGGTCCGCAGTTCAAGACTTAATATTGACGATTTTCCCAACTTTGACTGATCATATCTCAGCCAAATGAAGCGATATCTTAAAGAGTCATACCTTTTTATACTCTGGACAACTAGCAGAATCAATCCCAATCAAAATCTAAAATTCTCAAAATGGAACCCATTTTGTCAAATTTGGATGCAAAGTCCTCAGATGTCTGGTCCGCAGTTCAAGACTTAATATTGACGATTTTCCCAACTTTGACTGATCATATCTCAGCCAAATGAAGCGATATCTTAAAGAGTCATACCTTTTTATACTCTGGACAACTAGCAGAATCAATCCCAATCAAAATCTAAAATGCTCAAAATGGAACCCATTTTGTCAAATTTGGATGCAAAGTCCTCAGATGTCTGGTCCACAGTTCAAGTCTTAATATTGACGATTTTCCCAACTTTGACTGATCATATCTCAGCCAAATGAAGCGATATCTTAAAGAGTCATACCTTTTTATACTCTGGACAACTTGCAAAATTAATCCCAATCAAAATCCAAAATTCTCAAAATGGAACCCATTTTGTCAAATTTGGATGCAAAGTCCTCAGATGTCTGGTCCGCAGTTCAAGATTTAATAGTGACGATTTTCCCAACTTTGACTGATCATATCTCAGCCAAATGAAGCGATATCTTAAAGAGTCATACCTTTTTATACTCTGGACAACTAGCAGAATCAATCCCAATCAAAATCTAAAATTCTCAGAATGGAACCCATTTTGTCAAATTTGGATGCAAAGTCCTCAGATGTCTGGTCCGCAGTTCAAGACTTAATATTGACGATTTTCCCAACTTTGACTGATCATATCTCAGCCAAATGAAGCGATATCTTAAAGAGTCATACCTTTTTATACTCTGGACAACTTGCAAAATTAATCCCAATCAAAATCCAAAATTCTCAAAATGGAACCCATTTTGTCAAATTTGGATTCAGAGTCCTCAGCTATGTCTGGTCCACAGTTCAATATTGAGCATAGTGAGCAATGCAAATTTAAAACTACAATATAAATTCACAAAGTGAACATTAGTAACGCTTAAAAGCTTAGTTAATATAATAAATTGAAAAACACTTTCGACCTGCTTCACTTTTGTTAGGGAAACTACTCCCAACTCCTGTTGAAAAATGAAAACTATTGCGCACATGCCAAAATGTTACCACAACAGAATATTGCGCAGCTGCTGCTCATTGAATTTCACATGGCAACGCAATTTGAAAGCTTCCCCTCTTTCTACACACACCTCACTACCTCTAATTTTACCTTTACCTTCAGGTACTGTAAGTGTTTTCATAAAAAAAAAAGTAACGAACACCTTGAGAAAGAAAAGAAGAAGATACATTTATTTATAACTAGCTTGAAGATAATAAGTCGCACCACCAATCGCACCACCGGCAAAAATAAATATGAACCGGTATATCACACGGGAAGGGGGAAGTTTTCAGTTTCTATGGAACACCTGGACGCAGTTTTGCAGGCATTTAAGGTGCACGGTCTTAATGAGCTCAGTTAAAGGCGCAACTCTCTGTTTTGACGCAGTTGTGTCTGATACGAATTGAAGAAAAATACAGGGAAAGGGGTGTATGTGTGTGTGTGTCTGTGTCTGTGTGTGTCATGGGTAAACAGAAACATATATAAATTCGATTTTTGGTTTCGTTTCCTTTTTTTAGCAAATCTATAAAGAACACTTGCGTCATCCGACGTTCATGATGTGTAATAAAATGTTAAGAGTTCTTGTCGGTTCTTTATTTATCTTAGAATTTCTGTAGGGGTTGTCGGTGTAGGAAGTGCACACCTTGCCCCATTAGCATAGCATTAACCTCAGGTATCTTAATACAATTTTTAGATATTTCCCATCGTTGTCTGAACTTGTTTATTAACATGTGACAATTATGTTAAGCACATGCAAATTACATTCCGTTGAAGACACCGTCAAATGCAATGCGATCCACTTCCTTGCTCTGAATTTAACCCTGAATTTAACCCTTTACACTTCACTCTTCATTATTCGATCTTGTCTCTTTGAATTTGCTTTTGCTTTTGATTTTCCCAGACCGGATGAGAGCATGCAAGTGTTATCCCATTCTATTTGAGAATTATGCAAATCTTTAATGGTGTAAACTAAACTCGGAAATGTCCGAACACCTGGGCAACGGAAGGAAGCATAACCCTACGGATATCCCTACGGTTTGAGATCTTTCCCACAGTCTTGGTCTATTTGCTAATCAATTTGAAAGGGGATTTATATAGGAATGCTATCGGAAGATTTCTTAGTGATCAATGAGTACATCATTAATTAGCAGATTGTGAACTAAAATTTTGATTTTATAGCATTGGTTTATAACACTTTCTTAGCGAAAAACCTTCGCATATTTAGTTTAGAAAAGTACACAATTTTTAATGAAAATTCACTAGATCAAAGCTCAACAACTTTGTTAAACCCATCAAAATTCACAGAGTAAAATCCAGAAAAAAAAAAACAAAATATTAGCAATTCTTGGCTTTAGCCACCAAATTCAAGTTGAAAACAAGAGAAATATCAGATGAACAACGTCAACCAGCACTGCCCGAGGCAGCAACATGAGGACGAGCAATTTGACAGAAGGTTCAGAGCTATTGGATGTATCGACACCACGACATTCTCTGCTCTCGGGAAGGTTTAAGCAGAGTTTTGCCTATGTAGCGCTACAATCTCGGATGCCTGGCATAATGCAACAGGTTGTGAATACCCTGCACAGCAATGAAGCCGATCTGGTCAAGTTATATGGATCAGGTGTGTGGAAGGATATTAATTCAATAATACATTCTATAGAGAGGCTAAAGGATGATTTGAGTCGAGATCGAAAATTTGCTTTGTTCTTTGGCAATGAACCAGATAAAGCCGAATGGAATGCATTTTTATCCGAACTTCCACATCCGAAACGATCATATTTTCGGGCCAGTTGGCTTCACTCCGAATGCTATCTATATCGTCGTTTATTTTCCTTCTTTGAGAGCAGCAAATATTTGAGAGATTTCGATTATTTTCTTGATCTGAAACAGGAGGATCTCAAGATAAGTGAACGTGCGATTGTTTGCTTAACCCAAGCTACTAGAAATCTTAGCAAAGATTTTGAATCATTTAGCAAATTAATGCATATTAATTTGTTTAGCAATCACTTTGAGATTTCATTAAATTCATACAAATTTGAGAGACACGAAGATGGCATCGATATCAATGTATTGACCCGTGTCGCAAATCTCGATAAACGTGTTCTCATCGATGAATCCATATTGGTATGGAATTGCCTGATGAAGGTGAGGGGTGAGAAGGAAATTATTGTGGATTTTGTATGTGATAATGCTGGATTTGAGCTATTTTCTGATTTGTTGCTCTTGGAATATTTACTGGAGCATCGTTTGGCCACTCAGGTGCGTATGCATGTCAAGGCTATACCCTGGTATATATCGGATGCAATGGAACATGATGTCGAATGGACAATAAAATATTTAATGGATCATAAAAATGAGACAGTCTCAAATTTGGGCTGGAAAATGCAACGTTTGATGGCAGAAAATCGCATTATAATATCACCAAAATCCTACTTCTGGACTGGACCACATTCCTACTTTGTTATGGTTGATTCTAATATTAATTTATACAAACTACTTGCTCAGGCCGAGGTGGCCATCTTCAAGGGTGATCTCAATTATCGTAAATTGCTTGGCGATTACATTTGGGACTCAACGGAGGAATTTATCACATGTTTGCGAGGATTTCGACCAACAAATATTTGTGCAATGCGTACAGTGAAATGTGAGGTCATTTGTGGTCTATCCGAGGGAATTGTCGATCATTTACTAAGAATCGATCCCATGTGGATGATATCTGGCAGTTATGCTGTTATCCAGTATACGGATAGCTTAAAATGCAAATGTGATTGTATGCATAATATTTCTACATCAATGGAGAAGTCAGTAACTGCTAATCCTATGGAGAAAAGAGAACCAGGTCGATGTGAAAAGTAACTTTTCATTTCAAAGTAAATTGTGTCTTCTTTCTCGAGGAGTATACACTGTAATCAACAGCAGACAATGCATTGCCGGCAGTTAAAATAGTTTAGTATACAAGTATTTCTTAACATTTGATTTGCATTTTATTAAAATCATAAAATGCTACTGGCCTAACAAAGTTTGGGGGTGGTGGAGTGTATAAGAGGGTAGTTGGGGAGGCAATGTCTTAATTTGCATTACGCTGCTAGCGTAGAAAACTTGCAATTCCCAAAGTAAATGATTTGAAATTTGTCAGCGTACTTTGACCAAATCAAATTGCATCGTTACGCCCACATAGCCAAAAAAAAACAAAGGAGTTTATTTGTGTTGTGCCTTTGGGTGTATAGTGTTTGTGTGTGTGTTTTTGCCACCTGCATTTCTTTTTCAACTGCAAGTTGAGCTTAATCTAAGCCTGAATTTGCCTGCAGCTCAATCTGGAGCCTGGCCAATTGCTGAGTGACTAATGCTGTTGGTTTTATTGATGTGGTACACATGCACCGCTATTTTTCAGCTACCAGAGAAAAGAGAAGCTATGCCTTTCGGTTTCGCGATCAATTGAAAATGGAAAGTTGTGAAAATTAACAGCAAGGCAAGCAATAAATACAGATAATCACAAATATGTGTATTTACAGAGACAAAGCTTCAAAAAAATATATAAAAATAAATTTTAATATTAATAGTATTTAAAAAAATTTCTTTCTTTAAAGTATAATTAAAGAAAAATATCTTTTTAAACTATAAATCACTTTGTTAAGATTCAGTTAGTTTACAGCTATTCAAAAGCCTATCAAAATAGTATGAAACACTCGCTTAGACTCGACGCTTAAGAAATGATTTCAAATGGAAATAAAGTTTTAAATAAACATTCCCACAACTATTAGGAATAGCTGAATTTATTGAAAAGAGCAACATGAGGCCTTATAAAAACATATAGTAATGTAAAATTCCGATGCACATAAATTTGAGGTACAGTACACCCATCCAAAAATTTGAGAGCAATTAATCAACAACATTGCAATGCAATTCTCGTGCTCCGAAATAGAAATTGGAACACACATGGTCCAAAGTAAAATTTCTATATTATTTATTTTTTCCCACCGATTCAAAAGCCACCCCAAAATCAAAGAACTCTACTGCGCAGCTGCAGTACAAAAGCGAAAACCAGTAACAGCTTCTTTATCCAAAGCAACTGGCTGTTGTCCACATGGTTCCCTTCCTCTGTGCTCAGTGGGGTGAGATGCGCCCTTGAAAATAAAGTACCACCCCGACTACCCGATAGCTATAGTCACCAGCGAGGAGTGAGCAGTGAGTAGTCACCAGTCAGAGGTGAAATCAGCAGTGCACAGTCACCAGTTACCAGGTTGTTGCTGGTGCTTTTGTCTCTCTGAGAACTCTGAGAACTGAGCGGAGGGTTGAAAAAAGTTTTGTATGTTGAGTTGGCCAGGTGATGATTTGTGGCTTTGATTTTCATCAACCACCAGAAATATTTCAATGGCTTTAAGCTGTGCGCAGGTATTCAGCAACAAACCAGCTGCCAAATAGGAATCAACAATCATAATTTTGCTTTCGAATTGAGTTCCTCACGGAATTTTCTGGAAAGCAAGGTGTGAATATTGAATCAATTAATGTTTATATATACATATTTATAGATATTCATCAGTAGTCTTATCGATATGTTGCACCCCAAATGAAAATAACATGATTTACCGGATGCCGAGCTACAAGTGTTTGAACTCAAATATTGAATAATTATTATTGGTGAGGGAAACTATCATAACTATCGTATGAGTCATTCTAGAGATGACACACAAAAAGGAAAGGGATTTAAATATTGGTTATAATTGGGAAGAACATTTATTCAATTTTTATTTTAAATATAAAATATTAAACAATTAAAGTGTTAAGGCTGCATATTGTTTTTTAGTCCATAGAAAGCTATATACGATACTATCGCAGAATAAATGCACGACTTTCTTACATTTCTAATAGAATATTTATGAAATTCAAGCTTCGATTTGATGATTCAGTGTGTCCGGTAGACTATAAATATATGTGTGATACTCTATAAATATCTAATAGAGACAGGGAAAAGAGTGAGAAAGAGATAGAGAGAGAGTGAGCAGTAAAACAGCAATCAGGCACTGAAAGAGTTGATCACCCATTAGGCTAAAGTTGTGTCTAAATTATGGGGTAAATTAAATGAACTGAGTTTGAGTTTGGGCCAGCAATTACGAGTATCTAAACTCAACTCTTACTACGACTGCGACTGCTAACTCCTTGGGGTGCTACGAGCATTGGCCAATTGGCAGTTGACATAAACCTTTCGCCCGAAAATGCCGCCAAAGGCGCTGACAAGTGGCCAAGAGGCAACGGCAAAAAGGTCAACATTTCGTAATCACTATTTGAAAGTATGTGTGTGCGAGTATGTGTGTGTGTGTGTGTATACACACGTAACTATATGCTTAGAGCATGTCATCCTATATTTCAGCAAGACAACAAGAGACTGAAATACTAAGACTGGGTTAGGCTGCCAGGCGAATGGCACTGTCAACTGGCCAGCAAAATTTGTTGTCCCACAACAACAACAGCACAACAACAACAACGAGCACAACACATTCGCCAAACTGACCAAGTGGCCAACAACAGCAACGTGTAGCAGTAGTTATAGTAGTTGTATTAGATATGTATATTCAAACGACTATCACCCGCTAAAATTCAAATTCAAATTCAAATTTGCTTAATAAAACCCAACGCCCCTAACCCAACACTCCCCACTCCACACCTCCCATCCCTGTGCACCTTTCCTTCCCCACCTGCGCAGCCAGTCAGTGAGCCACCAAAATATCGAACCAACGACCACAAAAATTAGCCATCGACTTGGGCGCTAATCTGGTTTTAAACTGCGACCAAAGCGAACGACGCGACCGACGCGACCGACGCGACGCGACGCTGCCACGATGCGGGTGTGTTCCATAAAACGCAGCCAGACTTGGACGTAGACGCAGTCGCAGATACACAGATACAGATACAGAGCAAAGAGCTATATGCCACCACACCAACAGGCAACACTATAGATCTAGGCACAGCCTGATCAGCTTGGGCACAGTCCGACAGTTAGACAGAGGGACGGACGAATAGACGGTTGTTTGGTCGTTTGGCCATCGCTGACCAACCAGTTTGTGGCACCCGCACCTGGCCAACTGCCCAACTTACGACTTTGCAACTCAACAACCGCAACAACAACAACAACAACAGCAACCAAATTGTGCCCCTGCCCAGCCAGCTGCCTTTACTATCCCTGTTCCTATCCATTTCCCTGTGTATCTCTGACCGCCCTGTACAGTCCCAGTCCCAGTTCCATTCCAAGTTAGACTTCCACTTTATTTTGTAAGTGGAATTGCGTTTGTTGAACATCCTACAACAACAACAACAGCTTTTAGACCAACTGTATTTGCTTTAATAAGCATGTTATATAAATTTTGGGAACAATTAAAAATGTGTAAAGGAAATAATAGAACAAATCTTAAAAAAATAAACGAAAATTAAGCTAAATGAACTATTTAATATTTTCAATAACCTTTTGGGTGGACTGGGGTTCATAAGAAGCTCTGGGTTTTATATAAAATTTAACTATTTATTATGCACAACCAAGTATTTTTCCTTTTGTTTAAAAAATGTAAATTTTCATTGAATAAAAATTATTAAATATATGCTTTTGTTTATTGTTATCATTAACAATTTTGTGCAGACTTAAACACAGAGAAATTAGACGCAATTTAATTCACAATTATTACTTTACACAGTTTTATATATTAATTAATTAATTAAACTAATATTACTAAAGTAGAAAGTAAAGAGTTGTTCTTCTATGAAGCACCTCCTTATAATTCAAATTAATTATAAAATAATTTTTAAAAATTATTGCAATGAATTAAATCAGCATACTTATAATTTATTTACCTTTCTTTACAGCAAATCATCTACAACTCGGTAAGTGTCTTGTTTATACTTAATTAACTTCTTATAAAATCAACAATTGTTTTGAATCTTATCTCATTTTATAAATCATATGAAATTGAAAACATATCTATTTTCTATGAAGTATAGACACAATTTCCATTGAAATCTTTCTCCAACTTTTTAATCTTCTCACAAAGGTCGATGAAAGTGTTCACTTTAGAGTGCATAAAAATTAATTTAATATTTGCTATTAATTGTTAGTTTTAATGTTGTTATGTCGACAGTGTGATTAGCCAAGTGTTTCACAAGAGCTATGAAAATGCTGTTAAGTTATTAAACAACACTATGAAGATAGGAATTGAAGTGGGTTTATGGGTTTATGTGTTTATGAATTGCATTTCTTATGCATAAGCATTAACCAAAAGGAGTTTTTGCAAAGTGCAAGAGAAACTGCAATAGATTAAGTTTTAATTAAGCATAAAATTGTGCATACAAATTGCAGTTATTGGTATTTAATCGATGTTTGGATTGCCAATGAATGAATACAAATAAATATTAGATGTGCACTAAAAGTAAATCATAAACAAATCGATAACTTGTTGCTCGATTAAACCAAACAAGTTGTGAATTTGTTAAGGCCATTTGGCTTGGCTTTAATGGTGGTAATTTGAAATTTCAACGCATATTTTCTAGCCCCCAAGGAAAAGCTTTGAAAGTGAACACAAGTGGTTTTCCCTTGAGCGGAAAATTCCGTCATAAATAAAACAATTCTACAAACAGTCTTTAAAGTAATTGTTCCTTTTTCTACACACACACATAGACAGCCTGTAACTCGTGCCAAAAAGTGCGATGTAATTCGTCTACTCAACGCCAGAGTGCGATTTGCTGATTAGCAACACTCTTTCCGTCATATTCTGAAAGCCCAATTACAAAGGCCAACAAGACAAACGGCCAAACAGTTGCAGTCAAATCTGAGTTTCTGTTTCTGTTTCTGTCTCTCAATACCTTTTGCTGTTATTGTTGTTGTTGTTTTCCTTTTCATTTTGGCCACGTGAACACCCTTATGCAAAACAAATCAAAACAGCATTAAAAGTCGTAAATCTGTGCCAAAAACAAAAAACTTACCATTCGACCAAAACTCTACACAACTTGGCTCTGACTCCTTAACAACAAAAGCGGCTGTGCAGCATGTGCCATAGACCAGGCCCAAAGTCGAAAACCTCTTGGCCAGCTACAGCTACAAGAAAAAAAATGAGAGAGACACTTGGCCACTCGAGACGCCGACTGCTGTGATAAAATATGAGACACTGGGGCAGACAGTCAAATGGGTTGCTTCAGCGGCTGTAAAGCGATGTGAAGGGGGATAATGCCATGATTCAGTATAAAAAAGGCCAAAAAAAATAGCCAACTATAGAAAAAGGAAATATATATATATGTATATATTTATAATATAGAGACTGACCAGACACTGACGTACAGGAGGTTGTTGGTTATTACTGCATTACCAATGACAGGCAGCCACCGCCGAGACGCCACCTAGCGGACTGAATGAGGCAACTAACCTACCTGTCAGCCCAAGACATAAGAAAAGACTTGGACTCTTTGCCGGCAACAAACTCTCTCATATGCAGATCTAATACACACGCACACCCAACAACACACACACACACACACACTCACCTATGACACATACATATGTGGGTTCCTTATGCGCCGACTGGCAAAATGTCGTGAATTTGTTGGTGTTGTTGTTGTTGTTGTGTTGTTGTTGTTGCCGGCTTCAATATTTATTTATTTGCGAGTGCCGCGTTCAATGCATTAAAGGCAATAAAATAAATAAAAATCGAAATTGACTACGTCAGAAAATTTTGGCATTCATAATGCATGAGTTTTGATTTCTTAGCGACGTCAAAAAGCCTACAAAAAATAGAAGAAATATAGCCAAGTATAAAGTTGAGCTAGTACACACAGATACCCTGTAATATATATAGAGTAAGATGTAGAAAATATATTAAAGATGATAAAGTTTTCTCTAAACTTTTAGACAGATAACTTAAGATACAACCACAGGACATACAAATTAACATTAAAATAAATTTATTTATTTTATAAAAAAACAAAAAAAAAATATTTTTGAGATTTCAAACCCAAAACAATTGAAACTTTCTCTTCAAAACTTTTTTGAGGACTTTCAAAGTTGTTTAAATTTTCCATCAATATAAACCTATTTATTGATCACATTTGCTATAAGTGTGTGCCACTCTTTGTAGACAATTTACAGGGTATGCTAGCCCAAGCAAAGTGCAAAAAATCACTTAAGTTTGCTTTGAGTCCATTGCAGATTTATGTTAACTACTTGACTTGTTATAATTGGTATATTAAATGATTTAAAAGCTTGCCAATGCGCCAACACAAACAGAAATCAATTGGTAAAAAGCCACAAAAAAAGCAATGGCAAAAGCCAAAGCTTAAGCTAAATCTTTAGCCAAATTCAGCCAAATCCGCAGTCAAGCATATTTATTTGGCTGTCAGTCTGTATAGAGAGGGTGTAGGCAATTGGGCAGCCAGAAAAATGCATATTCAAAATGAAACTGTGAATGTAACTGTGACTGCGACTGCGACTGTAACTGTGACTGAGTTACCCCCTCTCCTAGTTTGTACTACTATTGAAACTGGCTTAATATTATTTATGAGCCCAATGTACGCGATATCACGTAATAATCACGCACATAAATGGCCAGTTAAATGCTGGAGACCTATCTCGAGCTCATTTTTGGCCAAAAAACTGTTGGCCAGTTGCATTTCATATTTCATTTCAAGTGTTATTTGCAAAACATGTGCGAGTGGGGCACAAATAAAAAATTAAGTAATAGATTTTGTCGCTGCGATAACAAAAAAGTGCTAAAATATTTTAAAACGCGTCAAAGTTAATTTATAGGACACATTTTAAAGCCAATTGGACCACCACGAGCCAAGTGTGTGTGTGTGTGTGTGTGTGTGTGTGTGTGTGAGTGTGTGTGTGTGACTTGATCAGGCAAATTGACTAAAACGAAAGTTGATCTATCGATAATCAACTTGGTTAACTGCCAGCATATCATATACATAAGTAGGTAATTAGTAAGAGTTGGATTACACAATATTAAACCTGAGAAATTAATGGCTAAAAGCAGCTAAAAGTGGGCTAAGAAACTTGAACTTCAGAAGTGTCAGTCTAAAAGTAGATATTTAACTAAAAGATTAGCTAAATTATTTAATTTTAAATTTTCTAAACTGTTTTTAAAGTGTTTATCTAAACGTTTCTTTTGTTCATAAAATTTTCTTAGAATTTTCTATAGCTTTGTAGAACAATATGGCTAGAAATTTTAATGAAATACTTGAATTTACTAAAATGAATGACTTCTCAATTTTAAACAAACTATATTAACTCAGTTTACTGAAGAGGGCATTAATTATTATTAACATTTCTAAATGTGATATTATTTATCTAAACCAACATTTAAACTTTCTCATAGAGTTCAGAGCTTCGAAAAAATTTGTTTGCTTTTTAAAATTTTACTTAATGTGTTTTCTGTTGTTGTCTCTGTTCGTTCAATATGTTTGCATTAATTTTGTACATGATTCAGCAACAGGGCAGCAGTCAGATACCCATTAAAATGTACTACGAGTCAGAGGCAGAAGATCGCTTGTCAATTGCCCTTCAATAGCAGCAACAATGCGAAGCAATAACAACAACAGTAACCACAACAATAACAACAACAACAACAACAAACAATTACATGAAAATTGCCAGCGATTGATGTTCATTGGCATTCGCAATAGGCCGTCATCATTGCAGTTCGCATCCACATTCACATTCACATCCATGTCCACTTCCAATTCCAATTCCAAGTGAAATGCAAGCCGTGACTGCCACAGCAACAGCAACAGCAACAACAACAGCAACTGTCCAAGACCAAGTTGTAGTCAAAGTCAGAGCTGAGCTCTGATGCTGCGAATGACAGTTGAATCACCTTCATTTTTAATGGAGACAAGTGTCAGTAATTTATGCACAAAGCCAGCTGTGTTGCCAACTCAAAGGGGGGTAGAACATTGGTCAAGAGAAGAGGGGGTGACTAGGTGGGGGGAGTGGGAGAGGGAATTGGTGCAACAAACAAGCGCAGAAATTGATGCACAAGTTAAACAAATTAAAATCGATTGTCGGCTCAAACTACACTCGACCATAACTGTGAAGCTCAGATAGAGAGAGAGCGAGAGGCAGATAGAGGGAAAGAGGGTGAGTAAGAGAGAGAGGAGCAGGAGGCCGCCTTAACCAGGGTCAGTCGCAGTGCGCGGGGTCAATGTGAATTGTGTGAAAATGACCGCAGCCACTAGAAGATCAATTGACCACGACTTGAAGACTCGACTTGCCTGTCTTCTACTCCCCTTCCCTCCCCCTGTAAGCTACACTCTCCCCACCACTTGGGGTCCCTGGAGTGTAAGCGATCTTGGCACTTCATTATTCACGCGCGTGCGGCGTTCAAGGCTCGCGGAAATGTCAATAGCAAATCACTTAATTTGTATGGCAATTTTCGCCCGCAAACGGATTGCTCTCAAGAGAAGAAGAAGAAAAAACAGAAACATCAAGCGCAATCCGCCAGAAACGTGTACAAAATTGTTTTTTGTTGTTAGAGCATAGAAAGAAGAAGAAGAAAATAACAACAACAAACGCTCACGATGCCTTCAACTTGGACTTCAGTTGGGCAAATTTGGTCAAATAATGTACAAACATTATCCTTAGTCAGTACTTGCTGTACTTGTTGTTGTTGTTGTTGTACTTTTCTGGGCTGTGATTATTTTGGCTTTGTCTGCCCCGCGGGGATGAATGTTTCGTGCTTTGGGTCAATCGGGTCAATAAAGTGCTGCAATTGCTGGCAGCTTCATGCCAAACAGATTTATGAGAAGCACATAGAAAGGTTCACATACGCGCCGAATGAGAGATGAGCAGCACTTTGAAGAATTAATTATGGTGATACTAAAGAAATTGAGACACACTTGAAGAAAAGTCAACCAGGAACATTTCCTGTACCATAAAACTTAACTTTAGTATATGTTTCAGTAGGATTAGATATAGACAGAGGCTGAAAAGCATTAATTTTTATTAAAATATCTGAGGGCTGCTATGTTTGATAATTATTTCTGGGAAATTTTCATAAAATTTCCCTTAAATTACTAATCATCAAACAAAACTGAGAATCACAGAGAAGGTTTGGAATCTTTGCCAAAGTTTTTCCTTCAAATATTTCGTAGAAATGCTTTGAATCTTCTTTTAATTCTGTTTCTTCTTTCAACACACTTTTACCGAAATGAGAATCTCCTAGAGAGGCGCTTTCATAACATTACAAAGCTCTGATAAAAGATCAGCATTGCACCACCAGTTAGCCACATGTCATCGCACACACAAACACAGACCGACACCCCTACTGGCACACCCCTTACCCCCCGCACACCCCCGCCCACAACGCAATCGCAATTTCAATTCCAATTCCAATCGCATGTCGCGTGGCGCTGGTCAGCCCACAAAAGAGAGAAATGAGAGACGAGAAATGGAAGCCATGAGATGGCAGCAATGCGATAGAGAACGACGCTCGTTGCGCGTGTCAGAGAACAACAAGTCAAAAAGCGGAAAGAAGAGGAGTTAACAACCCAGCAGGAAAGAAAGGGAATGGATCGAAACGGAAAGGACCTGCATCTAAACTGGAATGCACTGCACACTTTTAGGGACAGGGCCGGAGAACGTGCAAAGTGTGGGTCACGTGTCACATATTAAGCATTGAATGCTGCTCAAAACGTATGTCAAATGGCAAAAGCAGAAGGGTCAGGTCGCAGGTCCCAAGTCCCAGGTCATAGGGTGAGGGCGAACGCGAGGGTGTGCAGGCAGCCGTGACGCTTGCAACCCTCTCTGTGATAGAGCAACCCCCTCCATCCCCCCTTCATCCCCTCTCAAGTCTACTCCTTCACATTTGACTTACGACCAGTGTGGCCAGACAGCAAATTATGCGACTTGGGACAAGTACGAGTAAATAATATCATCAGCGTTTGTCGCTCATTAATGGATCGGCGTATGCCAAAAAAAAATAAAGGAAACCTCTAGAACTACCCTCGTTGACAATGACTCAATGTTACCATTTAATTTGAACTAATTTAATTTCTGTCCTCTGTTAACAGTAGTAATGAGGTTTGCTCGCGAATTGTGATTTGACAATTGTGGGAATCTTTGTGTGTGCAATATGCTCGTTGTCATCCCCTTCAACCCACTTCCATCACCTCCCCCTGATATATGTGCAATGACGCGTTTCCTCTGACGCTTCCTGTGTCTCATGTGGGAAAACAAATAGTATGTCTGTCTCTTACTATCTCTCGGGTTCTCTCTCTCTCTCTATCTATCTCCAATTCTAACTATCTATTTGTTTGCATTTGGCAGTCAACCCGCAACTCAATTGTTGACATTCATCTATTGACGACTCGTAATAATTGTTAACTGTTTAGTCACTGTCTGATTTTCGTTGCAGGAGTTGGAGAGGGGTCAATTCTCGACTTTTGTTAATTGTTTTAGAGCCCTTCTCTAGCTCAGTAAGTAAAGTGTTTTTATGGTTAATGCACAGCGAATAGAACAAATCATTTTCGATGCCGAGCGTGGGAAGTTCATTGAATTGTTCTTCCATAACAGTTTATCAATTTATGAGTTATGGATGAGAACATTGAAAGGTGTGATCACAACATGAGAAAATTTTAAAATATTACATTTACAGGAAATGAGAATTCAGTGTTTTTCACAGAAAATGGTAGGAAAAGTTACAGTCGAGTAGGCCTTATCCAAATACTCCACGGAAAATCAAAAAAAAAAAAAAAATATTCATGAAAAGATGAAATCTTAGTAAAATATAACAAATCTATTAACTGATTTTTGAAACGAGTGTTCCCACTACTTTTAGTACCTACTAATTTGATAATACCTTTCTTTGAGCAGTTTATTAGACAGCTTAGTTCTTAAATCAATTATTCAGTACTTTTTGTAGCTTTTTTAATCGATATAAATGATCTGTTTCAGATGACAGTTAAGATTCTTCTTCTATGATGATCAATCTAAGTAATATATTAATCTATATATATAAATCTTTCTTGAAGTTCAATGCTCGATTTACATTTTATCTACTCTAAGCAATAATCTGCTCTAAGTGTTGCCATTTAAATTTCACACTTAGTTTTATTTCGTTCCCTTTTTTCACATTCCTTGACCTTAGATGAATTTTCAATCAATCGCCATAAAATTAGCACTTAATGTCACGGGGTTGAGGACTCATTAGAGGGCAAATCTATGCATGTAATTTGAAACTAGCTAGAGAAAAAAAAGGCTTACTTAAACGCTGCCAAGCGAGGGCATTGGTTAAGTTAAATGGGTCCATCTGAAAGTTGAAACCATTACAAGACCATTACGAGCAGAGACCAACTAACAACAACAACAGCAACTAGGAGAACTGCAAATGGAGCAACTACGGGTTCGAGGCAGAAGAAGAAATGTTTAGAGCCAAGTCCAAACTAATTTCAACCACCCTCAGGTGATGAAGACAATTAAATATTCGTGATTTAACGATCACTTTGCAATGCTCCAACTGTCAGACGACGTCGACGGCGGTCGCCAAAATCCCCCGAAATAAAAGAAAAAAAAACTTTAGGAAAAAAAAATGTGCACAAAGTTTGAACCTCGAAATTCCCATTTGAGCCAAATGTAAATGACTGGCGAACGTCGATGGAGCCCTAAAAATTTCTGAGACCCGATAAAGATCACAGAGTGGACGACGAGGACCGAGAACTAAACCAAAAGTAAAGCTAAAATGAATGCTGCGCATCACGAATTTTCCACTCCAAGGAAGTTATTTCAAAGGAAAAGTCCCCTCTCCCTCATCCCCCGGGGAAATAGAGGAAAACAGGTTTTCCACGCTTGTTGTTTTTAGGCTTTTTGCATTTTGCCAATTTGCCTATCAACAAGCGATCGATTAAGTACGCCTACCAGGCCAAAAGCTCTTCAGAGAGTCTACAGTCTCCACTTTACAGACTGCAGTCTTCTGTTTTGAGTCTTCAGTCTTCTCTCGGTATATTGGTCACAAAGTCAAAATGTTAATAAATGCAGTAAGTTGGCTGAGATTTTATGTGGATTCTGAATTCTGGATTTTCTTAAAAACGTCGACCCACCCACAAGTACGTGGGCGTTTTTCCTCTTTCTTCTTCTTCTTCTCGTTGTTGTTGTTGTGGTCAAGTTCATTTCTGCAACTGCGACTGCGACTGCGGCTGCAGATTCCAATCAGGTGTAATAATTCTTATTGGCAACGCTTCAAAACTGAAATCCACGTTCAAGTGGAAGTCAAGACGTCGACTTTCTTTTAATATGCCCCGCACTTCATTTACTGTTAGCTGGCCAAAGTTCTCTCTTTCGCTCTATCTCGCTCTCTGTCGCTCGTTCACTCTCTTATTCTTTTGCTTCACGATTTTTGATTGATCGTGCATACTAAACTATAAATCCATCGTGATACATTGGGGCGATCAGGCGAGGCTACGTCTTAAAACGTCTCAAACGTCGCGTTCATGTCTTCGTTTTAAGATTTTCTTTTTACCTTCTTTCTTTTTTTTTTCTTTGGTTTTGCATTTGCAACAGTTTTTCTCAGTTCCGTTGCCAGCGGAGTCTCATTTTCATATTAGCAGTGCATACAGAAAGTCTTGAGATGGGCGTTTTTTTTGGGACAATTAGAATCAAGCTGTAGTTGGTCTAGCAATCTTTATAATGGCTGCAGATGAAATTTAGATTATCAGATCTTAAAGTAGGTACACTATTAAAAAAAATTCTTAAAAAACGCATAATAATCTTTAATCTCTAGAACAAAACTGCACTTTCATGAATTAAAGGCTATAAGATCTTTAACTTTAGCTGTTAAAACAGTTGGGTTATTATATTAGGAATGTTTTATTAGAGTTAATCAATACTTATTATTATTTTAGTTTATTATTTTAATTATTTTTTTAAGTTCTTGTTTAAGCAAAAGCTTTTTAAAATCAATTTTAGATCAGAGCACTCAATGTCTCGTGCTGAATCACGACACGTGCTCATCTCTAGCTACAGCCAGAATAGACTGCAGTTTAATTCTTGGTATTAATCAGGCCGCCCAACTAATGCAGGCCGTTAATCGTTCCAGTGTGCACTTTACACGCCTTTTGCCTAATTTTGGGCCTTTTTATCACACACAGCTGCAGACGCTTCACCTCTCCTCACCCTACAATCAATGTGTTCCCCCTAAAATACGGCCACCCTACAAGTAGGCAAGAGCCTCAGGTTTTTATGTGCCAAGTGACACCAACGACGCATAAATATCTGGCAGGCAACAACTAATTAGTGAATATCTCAACTGGCAAACTGAATGGGGTAAAGATACGAAATGTATCTACAGATGATGTTTTGCTGCCACTGGGCAAGGTGTCGCCCCATTGACAACAGCTAGAACAACTAGAAGTAGAAGTAGAGATACAGATACAGACACAGATACAGATACAGATACATATTCCTAAGTCAGATGAACAATGTTAAATCAATTCCCTGGCGTCGCACTTAACTCGCTCCCCATTTTGACTGTGCCGAGTTGTATTTTTGGTTTAGTTTGGTTTTGTTATAGAAAATTATTGAAATTTTTATATGAACGCTGAAAGAAGATCTAAACTGTGGATCTGCTATAGAAGGCATTCGGTATTATCGCTTGACATTAAATGCGATTAAATTGATTTCTTCAAAATGCCATCAAATTGCCGACGTTTTTATGTATATTTCTTTTTTCTCCTCTTTGGGAAGGGGCATTCTCACCTTTTACAACCAAGAGGCGATTGGGAGGAGGTCGTTGTAGTGCATCTGGGAGGTAACAGTGACGTATTGTCTCCAATTCCAACATTTATTGCACTTGAATACGAGAAATGAATCCATTCTGCTATCGTAAAAGTTGTTTTTATTATTTGTTTTATCATGCATGTATATGTATATCTCTCATCTCTCTGCACCGACTTGGGGAGCACAAGAATTGAGGGAGCAACAGTTTTATGTGAAACTAAGCCAATTTGAGCGATTACGAGCCATCATCGGTGTGTTTGCAGCCAACAAAACATAACAAAAACACTATCAAAGTCCACTGACAAAATCGAAGTTTGTTTCCTGTGCATATAACTCACAAAGACATCTGACAAATATGACATTTTAACATTTTTTGAAAGCCATTTTTTATGTGAGAGAATTTGATAACTCTGAAGAAACAGTTGAAGCTTAGAAAAGTTTTAATAGCAGCGGATTAAAGTTATATAAATTTGTTAGAGTTTATTAGAACAGACTGTAAGCCTATAGAAAATATATTATATTTAAGTTAAGCGATGTTTAAGCCGATTTCAATGTACTTTTGTGGGAGTTCTTGGTATAAAAACCAATTGAAAAATATTTAAAAAGAATTTAATTTTTGAGTTTTGAAGTATGTTCAAAAAATTTCTTATATGAGTGTGTTTAATAAACAAGTTTTGCTTTTTTTAAGCTCATTTCCTTCAAAGAAAATTTTTTAAAATATATAGTTTGTATAAATTTATACTTTGTATCATTTTAAAACTAAACAAACTTTTATTTTGCTAATTGGAGCAAATAATAACAACAAAATGTGGATATTAAAAGGATTAATTGTTTTGTTTACTACTAATTAACATATTTAATGGAAATAGTTAAGTATTTTTATGAACAGTTAGTTTCTACGGGCTGAGCACATTGATATATATCATCATAAAATAATGATGTAAACATCTGTTGTTAACTCATTTATGGAACCAGCGACTGTTGAGGTCGAGTGACGATTGTGTCAACCCCTTACAGTCAACGTGTTAAATGTCAATAAAGTTGCCAAAATCAACAAACAGAGAGAGAGAGAGGGGGATACAGTAATGAGGAGAGGGAGGAAGAGGTAGAAAGAGTTGGAATTGGAGGCAATTTCAGTAATAAACCCGCTTGCAGCCAAATGGAAACAATAAATTGCTGAGAGTACACAGTCCATGACAGAAGCAGCATGCTTAGGGGGCGTGCCAAAGGGGCGAGGAGGGAGTAGCGAGAATAGAGCTGCGGATAGGGGTAAGGGGTGATAGAAAGGGGTGTAAACTGAAAGTGCAATGGTAATTAAAAGTGCAACGAGGCAAAGTGTGCCCTGTAATGGAAATTGAAAAATTGAAAATAACCGAACTGAAAGAAAATAAAAGAAAGAAAATGAGAGAGAGGTAGTCAAAGGGGTGCAACTACTAAACAGGGTAGTGGGGGTGTTGTGGGTTGAGTTGAGCAATATTTTTTTGGTGCGGCGCCGTCAAAAGCAAATAGCATTAAATGCTCAACTCGGCTCAGACAACAGGACGTTAATTAATGATGGTCGGTAGCCCTAAATAATGCACACTACAAAAACTGACAACCCCACTTCAGTGAGGGATGGGAGTAGTTGGGGAGTGGGAGTGGGCGTGGTGTGGTGTGGTGGGGAAAATTGTAATCACTTTTTTTTGAGTTGTGTGCGGCGCATTAGAATAACTCACGTGGTAAAAAAATCGAATGCGGCGTGTGAAAAATCAGCTTGAAAGGATGCCGACGATAGAGGAAACTATAGATAGAGAGGGAGAGTGCGTAAAAGAGATAGGAACACACACGTGTCTCAGGCTGGCGTCACTAAATCATCGCCAAATGCTTATGATTAGCGTTCCATTGGCTCGACACGCTCACTTTATGCGGGTTCTTCATGTTGTTTTTCCACAGCTTGTTGCCGATCGCATTACACTGCACTACAGCGAGTTAAGAGGCAGCTGTATAACTGCGTGTATATATCGGCAGGGACAATGTCATCTATATATAGTTTATAAGACCTCGAGTTGAATTTTCGTTTATTTTTTTTCTCATTTCTTTCCTTTCTTGGTTTTTTAATTAGAAACATTTGAAAGCTATTGTCATCTGGTTGGGTGTAACACTTGTTGCCAGCGATCATTGCCAGGGCGAAACTAATGATATATAGACTCGGAAGAAAAGCAGAAAGAGAGAGAGAGAGAGAGGGAGAGGAAGGGAGAGATAGTAAGGGGAAGTAGTGAAGAATAAACAACACTGATGGGGCTAGTTATGCTTTGGAATCTGTTTTTGGGGAGTCAGCAGACAAGGCTCACTAGCAACAAATGAGCCTGTCAGAGTTTCCACCTAGAATGGAGTGGAAAACAGATGTGGAAATCGAAAAACAGGAAAAGGAGAGAGATCTGAAAACAATTCTAATGAAAGGTGAAAGAAATTGAGTAAGAGAAAAGAATGCTAAGCTCAGGTAATTGAAATTAAATCAAAATCAACTCAATTTTAGCAGTGTTGAAAAACGTTGTGAGTGGGAAAATTATATGGGAAGAATAGCGGTTAATACCTGTAGCCCCCTTTCACAGCAAAAAAAATATTTTTTTTCTTTGATTAAATACATGAGAAGTAATCTCCTACTACTGTAGCAGTGTTGAACAACACCAAATGCACAGAAAACTTCTCCATTTTGCTAGTTTTCCACCCACCAATTTGTTTAAAGGCCTCAGGATGTTTTCTAGCCTTGACCAGAGCTCTCTGCCATTACCATTATCATTATCATCATCATCAGCATTATCAACGTCAGCATCAGCAACAGCAACTTGGATATTGAGTTGTTTCGCTGCTTGCGCTACTTTTTAATTTCAAAACCTTGAACTTTTTTTTAGTTGTTTTATTGTGTTGTTTTTGGTTTTGCATTGCAAAATTGCATACCAATAAAAATAATCGAAAAATACTCGAAAAATACTCGTAATAAAAACTAAAGTCTCGCTGCAAATATCTGTAATCAGGCGGCCAAAATCACCAGCTGTGGTTGGTCGAAAGGAAAAAACGCCAAAACAACTTCATCAACACACAACAATGGGCTAATGAGTCAGTGGAAAAGAAGAGATACGACTATAGTCGATCGGTTATTCATTCATTCATTGACTGGCCTATACCATATTCGAATATGTATTCAAAATACTCGTCGGATACGAATCTATTTTGGCCTGTGTCTGTCGGCATTCGGCTAATAAAACCATCAAAGACATTAAACGTTGTGGGTGCCATTCATTTGATTGAACTTTGAACCCAAAAAAAAAAACGACAGGCCAACAGTCGGCAAAATGTCTGACCATGTCTCGCAAAAACTAAAGAAAACTTCAAACTGCATTAAAATAATAATACTTAATAATAATCACAAATAAAAAGCTTAAAACTTTAACGCAGATGCTGCAAACGAGATACGAAAATCGTTTCAAAGAGTTGCCAAACAAACGGTTCATTCAGTTGCATCTACCAATAGTTTTTCAGTTTTTCTATCTTTATTTTTATTGTATCTGATAGTTTAGCGTCTCTTCGGCAAGGTCTGCACGTGCTTCGTCTTGCAGTTCCATTGTGTACTCTGCTGTTGCAGTTGCAGTTGCATAATCATACGCTTGCCTCAATGGGGCGACAAATCGTAACAAAATCAAGGAGTTTTAACAAGTTCTATCTTTGGGGTTTTAAGTTAAAGATAAAACAAAATATTAATACTCTGGGAATATTTAATTTTAATTGTCAAAGCATTGAGAGATAGATCAAAAGATACTTAATAATGGAAGTATCGAGAAATTTGTCCTTATAACTTGTTCTATGTAGAAAAACGTATCCAAATAAAATGGAATTAAATAATTGATTTGGGATTATAGCTTTTTAATGATAGTTATGAAACTAGTTGACTGATGAGTAGAGAGTTAATAACTTGATTGAAATATAAAATTTTGAAATAATCCAAATACATCTTCAATGAAACTCCAGAGTAATTTCTTTTTTGAAAGATTAAAACAAGGAATTTTATTCTTATTTTCTTTCAAAAAAGACAGCTCAAGTATGTTATTGATATTATGCCCATAAATATCAATTTTGAGGTAAAAAGTTTATCGATAAATCGATTTTTTGAAAGCTTTTTAAATTAATTTTTACTTCAATTTTAAGGTGAAAATTGTATAGAATTTTTTCACATTTTATGTTTTTATTAACTTGGTAGGAATACCGGGCCAGAATTGACAATTTTAACTGATATGACAAAATTCGATTAATTTGTTTTACAAAATTTGAGACAACTAGTTTGCTAGTATCAGAAAAAATCGAAACTTAGCTAAACTAACTACTAGAGTATTTAATCTTAAGCATACACAAACTTAAAACTTCTTAATTGTATTTTGTTTATATTTACTTAATTGTGAGGCCATTTCAATTTCATTTATGTTTGATTTGCCCGCGGGTTAAGTCTAACTGTCCAACTGTCCGCCTGTCCGATTGTTCACTGTCGATTGTTGACTATCGACTGTCGATTGTCGCAGTGAGGCAGTTGTCTATTTTAGCTGTTTTTTTCTAGCTTTAGCTTTAGCTTTTGATCGGCTAGCGTTCAGTTGGGTATTGTTTTTTTGGTTTTTTCGGTTTTGTGCCAACTGTCTGAATGGAAGTAGGGAAACATTGAGACTCCAAAGAGATCGTTATAATTTGGCTTGAGGCGCCGCACCGCAGTGTTGCAGCCACCACGTCCTTCGGATCGAGTGGGTGGCTGCTTGTGTTTTATTGTTTTTCCTTTTGATTTTTTGGCTTTTTTTAGCTGGTTTTCTAATTTATTATTTGCTTTTTCGCTATTTGCGCTATTTGATTTAAATTATAATTTTATGTAATCATGAATTGGGGGCCGGCTGTAGTGGCTGCGGTGGCTGTGCTGTTTGCTGCTGTTGTTGCTGCTAGCCTCAATTAAATGCACGTTTTGTGCCTGCTACTAAATGCAATCGATTATTGATTATTCCGATACGATTCGTTCATTTTAATTGCCTTCTTTGCCTTGGCCAACGTGAGAATCGAAATATTATTGTTGTTTATTTGGGGTTTGAATTAACTGAAAGGCAAAACGGATCAGATTAAACTATGATTTGAAGAGGCTAGTTAAGCACGTGGATTATCATAATTATTTCTGGGTTTATTTGGGAGTTGGGATATAAGCTAATATTTCCTGTATAAACCTAATTATTTCTGGGCTTAAAGTATCCTTTGCTTATAACTTGGAAGTAGTTAAGATTTCCAGCTAGTTCTTTCAGTTTTTAAATTAGTTTTAGCTTTTACAATAAATGCTTTAAGAAGTAGCTACATATCTAATAAATTGATTGGTTTTTAAAATAATTTTGAGTTTAGATTTTGTAGTAAGATTTCTTAACCCAAATCCTGATTCTTTCCATATATATTGTCTCTTTCTTTCAATCTCTCTCGCTCTCCCTCTCTGTCATCCTTTCACCTTCTCTTATGTGACAAGTCAATAGCAAATCACAATCCCAATCAATTATCTACCACAAGATTTTTCTATATTTATAGAAATCACTTTTGCAGCTGCAGCAAACCCTTCTTTCTGTCCCCATTGATTTGCTTCCTTCCTGCCTGCCTGCCGGCTAGTCCCAAAAACACTTCCTCAAACAGGTGTGAGTCGAGTGTAGAAACTGAATGTATGTGTGAGTGTGTATGTATATATGTGTGTATGTGCGTGTGTTTGTGTCTGTCTTAAAATCCCTGTAAAACTCGTCTCATATCTCAAACGCGTGTCCAACTTGTGCCGTTTGTCGTTAGTCAAAAATAGGCATAGGCGACACGACAACAACAACAACTACAACGACAACAACAAGGTGAACGACAACAACAACAACAACAAGAGCAATAACAACTCAAGTGACACCTTTAAGCCAATGCATCTGCACAATTACGAGCAGAGCTGAAAAGTATCAGATTTCTGTAGAAGGAGCACAGGCACCACCAGCAGAGGCAGCACCGCCACCGCCAGCAGCACCAACACCACCGCAATCACCAGCAAAACTCCTTTCTTTTATGCGCCACTGACAAACGGCACATTGCACATGTCCTGCAACAACAACAACAACAGCAACTGATGCACTGAGAGACGCAGAGAGAGAGAGAGAGAGAGAGAGAGAGAGGGAGAGTGAGTGTGAGAGGGAGACAGACAAGCTGCCTGCTGCACAATCGCAATCAGTCACCCCCATCAGAAAGGCAGCCGTGAAACAAAAGGCGTGGTGTTTGCTGCTGTTGTTGTTGCTGTTGTTGTTGCCGTTGTTGTTGCTGCTGCAACTGCAACTGATGCTGCGGGTGCGGGTGTTGTTTGGACCTTGGCCTCGGTATTGATTTCATGTTGACGCTGCAATATTTTCTTAATGAAAACAAACAAAAGAAGCGATGGAGTTGAGGTTCTTGTTGTTGTTGTTGTTGTTGTTGTTGTTGTTGTTGGTGCCCGCGGGCAGCTGTCCAAGGAAGATGCAACGGTTGCAACTGCCAACTGGCAACAGGAGGCACACAAAGTGCGTGTTATTAATATTATTGGCCTGGCCCAAAAGTCTTTCTGGCCACACACGAGAGTGCCTGACTCTCAGTTATGTATGTAGATGTGTGCTGCCAGATAATTGTGGGCAGCAAGTTCGTGCCAAATTCCACACACCCAACACACACAAGCACACACATGCACACACACACACTCGCTTACAACTGTGGCCAATTTAAAACCAATTTAAAGTTTAATGAATTCATAAAGAAATCACTCGCTCGCTGCACTTTCAAAACATAATCTGCCGACATTGAGAAGAAAGAGAGAGACAGAGACAGAGACAGAGACAGAGACAGAGGGAGATAGAAACAAGAGGGGTGGGAAGAGGGGAAGAGAAGTAGCTGCATTCACCTTCATGGTGTTGTATGGCAACTCCATGGCGTGCCAAATCTCATAATCAGTCAATAACTTTTGCCGCCTTTTTCTCGCACGTGGCGACCTCGACTATTGGGCCAGGCCAAGAGGAGCACAAGAAGGCCATAAGACCATAAGACCATAAGCGTTTCTTTATGTGCCCCATAATCGAAGTGAAATCAATGGCATTGCCTGCATACCATTAACACGAAAGTCGTTGTGAAATCTTTGATGGTAGGAAGGTAGGAAGTGTGGCCCAAACGCGACTCACAGTTGGTCTTGCAGTTGGACTCCTTTTGGCCAAGTTGCGAGCTGGCTTTTTGGTGCGTTTCCAGCTTTGATTTGAGTTGTACAAATTTTCATTATTCGTAAAGATTTCAGCATGACAGTTATTAATTGCAAATATCGCTTAATTCATCGCTTTAAAACGCGACAACAACTCGCATAGTTAGTTCTGGCCAACTTCAGTCCTTCCTCCTCCTACTGTGTCTCCCTCTGCTCCTCTCCTCCTTCGCTTCTTCTTCTTCTTCATCAGCTGCAAACAACCTGTAATCACGACACGATTCATCCGTTACCAATAACTGCTGTACTCCCCTCTCTTCTCTCTCTCCTCTCTCCTCTTTTAGCCCTCTTAAATTGGATTGTGGGGATTGTACGAGTTGTTGCATTCCATTGACACTTATCATCAGTTAATTTGTTGCTTTATTGCACACATGCCAAAGGAAATAAAAGTGAAGGCGCATCGTTTGTTTTGGGTCTCTGGGACATTTGTTATCCTACTGTGAGATCAGTTCCCCTTCCCCTCCCCATCCCTTTGACACTCCTGAACTTAAGTTTAAAGGCAAGAGAAATGTATGTAGTGTATTTGATGAGCTTAATTGTTGGCGTTAAAAGCTAAAAAATTAATAATTATAACTATTCAATAAATTAAGTAACTTTTATTGAATTAATTTTGTTTTTTTACTGTAGTAGTTGTAGTATTTTGAAAGTGTTTCAGTTTAGTTTTTGATCGTAGATTCTTATATAGGAATTTAGTTTAATACACACACAGAGTATACTATAATGTTCTTAGAAAGTTTGAAGGAGGATAAGAAGTCTTCATAAAATTTATATATACAATTTTGTATTATATATATCGATTATATATTAATCGATTAGTCGAATGCTTTCATCTAAGTTTTACAAGAGTATTAACTTCTTAACATGCCTTTACTTCCCCTACTACTTTATTTATTCCTCACTGTTGTTGATTAGTATAAATCTATATAATTATAATACAATAATTACACTCTTCAACAAAGTCAAATAAGTCAATTAATAATATAAGCTATAATTAAGTACTAAACAACGATAGAGTTGTCTTCCTGTCCAAAAGTCTAACTAAAACTGAGCTGCCAACTCAATAAAAAGTAATTGTGACAGTGTTGCAAAACAAACCAAATAAAACCTTGCTATTATTACAAATTGAAAGCAACTTTGTGACTGTCAACAACAATTTGCAAATTAATTTTCACAACTTTTGACTAGAGTTGAACAGAAATAGCACATGCAGCTAACAAAACGTGGCTAAAACAACGATAAAATGGGAAAGAGAGGAAAGGGGGGTTAGGTGGAATTGGGAATACTGAAGTTTGCTGCATAATCAAATCATTAGTGAAAGGTTTTAGGGTACTTGATCGATCGGGCTGCTCGTTAAGGTCCAATAAAAGCACTTAATGAATAAAAACAGCTCAAATATTTTCACAACAAAACTGTAAACTACTTGAAAATCCCCGCCAGATCCTGACAGTCCGACAAACTGATGTAAGGTCTGAGGAGACCAAATAGATTGATTGTGTCGACTGATGGTGTCTTTTTTTCTGGCTATTGTTTTCTGGTCTCAAAACTGCAGTTGCTTCTAGGTTGCAATTGGCAAATTTGAATGTTGTTGATGTTGTCGACAATAGTTGCCGCAAGTTTTGAGCTTGTTGTTGTTGTTATTGTTGTTGTTTTTTGCAACAGTGGCAACTGCCAACAACTGGAGGAGCAACGATATCGTGATGGCCCCGTTTTATTGATGGATTAAGGGCGATTACGCGATCGTTGTCAGTGGTCGGTGCCCAGACCAAAAAATTCAGCTAAAGGGCCAATTCGTTAGCCAATTGTTTGTTGTGGGCCAAAAACAAGACAAGACCAACTCAGAGATGACGATGACGCTGACGATGATGGGGACATTGCGCAATCGATAATCATGATAGTAGGATAAAAGGGGCGTGGAGGGGGGATGTAGGCGGCGAGACAGAGACGGAAGAACGGACATTGGAATTGAGCTGTCATGTCAGGCGGCAGTTAATCAATGCAACCAAACATAATCAAATTAACTGCCACAGAGTGAAGAACAACTAGCGGTAAAGTAAGGGGGAAGAATAGCCAGAAATCTGGATAATGTAGGCCACAAAGTTAAGACATGTAACGACGATGATACCCTAGGAAAAAGGAGCAAAAAGTTGAGTAAAATGTTTAGTTTGACTTAAAACAAACTAAATACAATTATTAAATTTATTTTATTTATATTTATAGTGAAAAGAGGCATAAAAATTCGAAAAACAAAAAATCATTATCAAATCTAGTCAAAACTTAATAAAATGCACTTAAATTTTATGCATTTTGTTCAGAAAAATGGAGGTAAAACAAAAAATTTCTTTACATTTACAGAATTCAGGTTTAAACCGAATTTATGGAATTTTTTTTGAAGAATTTTTATTATTTTCACAAAAATGTAAGCTACTTACAGGGTAACTATTAGTCGTTGTCACTCAACTTATCCCAACTGTTGTCTAACAATCTTTTCGGCTAGCTTTGGGGCAACAAGTGATTTGATTGGCGACTACCCACCAAACGCTATTCACTGTACACAATTCGGTACTCAGTACTTAGTACTCAGTACTCAGTATTCGGTATTCGGTTTTTGGTATCCACTGCCCACTGGCCAGGGAATCTTTTGACTCAGTTCAAACAAGTTGCTGGCGGGGAGTTATGAAGTAATGCATTATAATTTGTACTGGCAATTGGGCCCCGTTGAGATGCACCTTATCCAATGTGGTCGGATTCGGACTCGAATTTGGATGGAGGCATGTTTGTTCACTGTTTGCTGTGCATTTTTCCAACAACCATTTTTTGCTGTTATGCCTCCTCTCTCTCTCTCTCTCTTTCTCTCCCAGTCACTCTCTGCTTCTTTGCATAATTGTGGGAAACAACCAGCGGCCTTTGGAAGTAGGCTAAGGTTCATTATGGCATGCCGAGCCACTGACTCAGTTCAGGTGAGGCTCTGATTTCGACGCTGGCTCAGGCTCAGGTATTTGATAAATTATGTATCCAGCTATAGACACAGCAAAGTGCAAAGACTTCAGACTGAGTTAAGGGAGGAGTGAGAGAGAGAGGCGTTGGAGGGAGGAGATAGAGGGGGAGAGAGATTTCCTCCCTTTGCTTATCGGTGCAATCGGCGTGATTAATACCACAGTCTCTGGAGAAGCTCAACCCTCAAACTGGAACCTGTTTCCCTGAACTTGGCGCCTTCAACGCACACTCCAATCCTCTGGACACATACTCACACACACGCACACACACGCGCACACACATTCCTTGGCTCATTAGCCTCGTGCGCGCCTTTACTCTGTCTGTCTTGCTAATCAATTGTCGGAGTATTAAGGTCGCTGGCTCCTGGCATTCGAAAGAATCAACCAACTGGAGGTGCTTCAACTGACTGGAGACTGCTGCCTCTTGTCCACTGTCTGCTGTCTGCCAAACTGGATGGAGCCCGTGCTATCAGCGCTGCTGTGACACTTTGGCGCTTCATTTAAATCATAAAACAAGTGAGAAATGCAAAACTGTCGCATATGTGACTGCTGAATGCGCTACAAAATTTAACTGTTTTTGCTGTTTGAACTAAATTCACTTCACTTTTTATCGACAGGAAAATATTCTCCTCTCACTTCTTTCGACTCACAGCTATCAAATCACATGAAAGCTCACATCTAGAGTCATTTACTCCTAAAAGTCTCAGTTATTTCTATTTGAAATTTTTTGAAATACCAGTGATAAATCAAAGGCCATCTACCACAATAGTGATTTTGTAGGGTATTTAAGCAAACTGCTGCCACTCTCGAGAGAGTGTCCATTGAGGCGGATGACAGTTTGCATTTTTTGGTCGCGTTGCTTTTGCTAAATGTGACACTGAGGCTACTGTTCGTAATGGTGTTGGCATTAAAATGGATTACACACTGAAAAGCTGAAAAGCGGCTGCCTGCGCTTTCGCCCAGGCCCACACCACATCCTGAACGTTGTTGGCCTGGTCCAAAAAACCGTAGCAAAACCGAACTGGCCCAGAGTCTTGGCCTGACTTTGGCACCTGTGCCGGCATCAACTGCAACTGCCTCAACTGGTTCTGGTTTGGATTTTATTTTTTAAAGGTGTTCCTTGTTGGTGCGTCTGTATAACACCCCTACTGCTTCACTACACCCCTCTCTTTCTCTCTCTGTCACTCTCCTGCACTCTCCTAGTGCCTCGAGACTTAGTGCAAAGCGGCATTTATTCACGGCATTTCGATTTCAATTACGATACAAATTGTCATTAATGTTGGAAAGTTGTTTTTTGCACATTTAAAAAATATAAATGCATATGCATTGGGGGAGGGGAGTGGTAAACGAGGGCGGAGGAGTGGAGCAAATTGGTTTTGCTTTTGATTTTGATGGAGTGGATATATGAATATAGTCATAGAATTACAAATAATCTCAACCTGTGTTACATTTGATTGACTTTCAGACGTTGCGGGTCATAAAGCCTATCCCCCCTCCCCTTCCCTCAACATACATTAAAAGCTCATAAAGCACAACATATATAATTTCCATATATATCGTATATTTACACTATATAGATATATATATATTTATAAATGGATATATATATATATATATGTTCCATGTGTGCACCCAAAAACCACACCTCAGAATCAACGAAACGCGATTTACTTGACTTGCTGCCTGAGAGCTACTCATAAATAAAACATTTTTTAATTTCCCATAATTTCGAGAGCGAGACGCATAAAATATTATAAAAACAGAACAGCAAAAAGAGGGTATTTCAATCTTAGACATATTGAAGAGTGAATGCTCTTTAGTGGGAAACTTTATCAAAGAAAAAAATATATATATCAACCTTTAACTTCACTTATAAAATAAAGAAGATGTAGATGTTAACTAAAAAGATTTGTTAAAGAGACTTTTGTTAATAGTTCCATAAACAAAGTACAGGGTCTTTGACAATCTGAAACCTTCTCTGTATACTTGTCTACTGATTTTCAATAGGAAACACATTAATTGACAGAACTATGCTACCCTCTTGAAGAGTATACCGAAAAAAATCGACAAATACGACACAAATCAAGAAATTACGTACAAGCAAAATGATATAGTTGAACACACACACGCACACACGCACTCATACTCACATACACATAGATACACCAGTGTAGCACATGATGATGATGAAAGGCATACGCAATCGAGACTAACCTGCGACTTGTCTTGAGCTTCTCTCAGTGCGACCCAACCCAATCCATAAGAACCGGACGACGACAGCGACAACGACGACGACGACGACGACGCTTCCGGGACTCGGGGCAGGCACGAGCAAGCAGCACCGTTATGCCTCATTGCCGACAAGAGGGGGAGAGGGAGAGCCACCCCGCTCGCTTAACCCCATATCAAACTCAAGCCTATATAGCCAGAGATCTGTTGCGATCCTCACCTTAAGTCAACGAATTGAACGGACAGCGCCTTACTCGTAAAAAATAAGAAAATAAAATAAAATAATATAAGGTTGTTGTATTTGGATTTGGGGCTAAACTGTCAGCGTTTCGTTTGCGATATTGCGTACTTGTTGTTCAAAAATATGTTTTCGTATGATCGCCTTACCGCACCCTGCCCTCCTCCATCACCGCCCTCGACACAGACAGCAACGACATGGAACTTGGTCGATCGCCGGTGCGTTATTGAAGCGAAACAAGTGTTTAGTCACCCAAAGAACGCGACTTTTGCAGGTAAAATGGGTGCTCCGACGACAAGAGCTTCTTCTTGTTCTTGTTCTTCCCCTCAGCTTTCAACGTGAGCGTGTGTATGTGTGTGTGTGGAGGAGCACACCCCAAAACTGTCAGAGCATTCCTTAGGTATCCACAGTTCGCTCACTGCGTGGCCTGCCTTATTTGGTTAGGCTTCATTGAAGGTGCACCTTTGTTACGCTCAATGACCGATCTGTTTGTCTTCCTCTTCTTGCTCTTCTTCTTATTCATTTACCATTTTTATAGCTATAGGTAGTACCTTGTTCTTGTTCTTCTTCTTCCCTGTTGCCCTGTCTTGAATCATCGTTTTGGGTTTGTCTCTGGGTCAGTTTTTGGTGTGTCTGTAGCATGTGTCTTGGCCTCATGATCAGCAGGTTGGTGGTGTGCGTATCACCGCTTCATTTCCGCGAATCAGGAACATAATTAATGTTGCCCTGCGGTTTCCGGTGCTCCCTAATGGGTTAAATAAGCAAAATCATTCAAGTATTCGATTTGATTAAAAGTGTGAATATTTAGAAAATGATCTCATTTGGAATGGTCTTTAAATTCTATAATCTTTGCTGAAAAAAACCTGATGTTTTTGATATTTCTGTAAAAAATGTATGAACTTGTATAAAGTGATCCATGTGCTGACATATATATGTGTTTGCCGATATCTTAGTGATTTTAAATGGTGATATTTCCTAAATCTCCACTTTAATCACCTATTAAACGATCTTCACTCTTACTTACCCCAGACTTATATCAAACATTCTGAACAAAGTTCAAGGATCACTTAATCCATAAACGAAACTACAACTAAATTTGTATTTTAAGTGTTCGGATCAATGATCCATGATTCAAGTCAGAGATTTACGATCGCTTTTTCATAATTTATGCCGAGTTCCATATCCGAATACATTTCCGTATAGTGACCCCCCGACGAAAACTGCTCTCACTTTCAATTGCAAAATGATCGAGAGATTGTAGAGAGAGGTATGAGAGCTGGCAGCTGGCTGGAATTGTCTGGTAGATATACACATATATATATGCAGACATATCTGGCCGATCGATCTGGGTAAGCGCATCTACCATATACCTTATGACATTTTTATGTTAATGCAACTTTGGAGGCGACTTGAGGCCTGTGGCGCCGACGATTGTCGATCACTGATCGTCGTCGTCCCTCCGTCCGTCTTTCTGTCCGCCCGCCTTGTTTTTATTACCTTCTAAATGTTGCGTTAAGTCCGCCATTAAAACGATTGCCGTATGTTTACAGATTTGTCGTCATAATTGCTTTTTAATGCCTTATCTATGGAACTGAATTGAGAGTTGGGTTTGGGGACAGATCACCTCCAACTCCTGCCACCGCCAACATCGTTATTATCACAAAAGATGATCATCATGAGCATTAGGCGCGACACAAACTCGTAGAAAACCCAGCCGCCGTTTAATTGTTTCAATGAGCTTTTGATAGCATCTCGGGTTGCCAATGGAGCGCTACCTAGAGCTAGAAATTTCCTATAGACTTTTCTTATCAACGATCTATACGAATTTACGCATTCGATTAAGAGCAGAGTCTTCTTCTTTGGTGGGTAAAACGCGTGTGGCAATCTGAAAAGTTCCTTCAAAATGTGTCTTTTGTGGGAAACAATTTGATTTGAGTTGTTGCGCAGTTCGAGTTTAAGAGATCCCAAAACACAGCAGAAATGATAGACAAAATTTGTATGGTAATTTAGCCAAAATTTACCTAATCCCTGTCTGCATTTTGGCCATATCTCAACACCTCTTAACCCCACAAGTCAGCTACCAAAGAGTTATCGAAGTTATCGCTGCTATCGTGTCATAAATCAATATAAAAGCCGCTTTAAATTGCTTAATTATCGGACATGCACGGGCGTCAAATTAACCCATATGAAATAAGTCATTTCGCTCGGTGTAATACACTCGTATTAATTTCAATTACACACAACATACAATGCAATTATGCGTCGTTTGCCCCACTGTTGGTGAGGGGGGAAAAGGGTAACCATAACTGGATATCTGGTCCCAGTGTCATGTCGTATGTATAGCGAAAATCTGGCAATTTATGTGATCAGCGTGTGTGATTTCAATCAGCGACAAAGTCGAGATTAGTTTGAGTTGGGTAGGGAAGGAGGAGAAGGAGGAGGTGGAGGTGAAGGAGGGGCAGGAGTTGGGGTTAGTGTATATTTGCAGTAAAATTACTCAACACCTTCTCGAGGAGAGAACTCCAAAGAGACCGGACTTAAAGTTAAAGCCAAGTCAAGCCAAGCCTCAGGGCGGTCGGCGTTTCAAATTTCCAGACTTGATAGAAAAAATAACAACAACAAAAAAAAGCAACAAAAACAACAACTTTAATTAAAGAACACCATAAAAGTGTCGCCCGTGCGATCGTAATTATGAATTTAATCTCAATTAGAGCGTTTATCTTGATTTTTCCACTGGTGTAGAGTGTGTCTAACCGAGTGAGTGTTTGTGTGTAGTGTGTGAGAGAGTGTGTGTAGTGTGTGTGTAGTGTGTGCGTGTGTGTGTTTTGGACTTGTCTGGCTGGCAATTTGTTTGCCCAACTTGATTTTTTCTTTGGTCTCTGAATTTATTTGCATTATCCTGGTATGAAAAGCCGACCGTCTAGTCTCGGGTGTTTGAGTCTCGGGTCTTTGGCGTCAAGTAGTTTTTGTATTTTTTCTCTCTTTTTTATTTGCTTGGACATGTGCAAACACCTTTGTTGCATTTAACAGATAAACATATTTTTCAAGCAACTATTTCATACAACACGTTGTTTAACTCCATTTCCACTTATCTATCAATTGGCAGCAATTTTATTTTTTATTTTTTTTTTTATTTTGCTTTCCATTTGGCATTTCAATTTGTCTTGCATCGATTAAATTGTATTCGATTATGGTTTATGAGAAATTTAATAGCTAAAAGCTTGTGAAAAGACCAATTATTAAAGTTTATAAAGATGTCAACAATATTTGATTAAATAATATAAATATCTGAAGTCTCGCAAATTGATTTAAGTTTAACATTATAAATTTTGAAAAAAAAGGAATAAATTTTATTTAAAAATGTATGTTATATAATGTATATAATGTAATGTATGTAATGTAATGTATATATTTAATAATAATTTCCAACAAAGTGACGCAGCTTTAAATATATTTTAAAATTTTCGGTAATTTTTTGAGTGAAAGCAGTCAAATCCTTCACAGACTACAATTGAAAACCGCTAGAAACTTTCAACTCTTTTGTAAGCTCCTCTAAATTTGATGATTTTAGTACGTTGAGTCTGCGTTTGAATTTGATTAGTTATATGTCAAATAAAAAGTATAATATATGATGCATTAACTTGGGCAGAAGAAAGCTTGATGCTGTCTATCATTTATCACAAAGAGTCCACCTACTCACACTCGTGCCTAAACCCAATGAGTACACTCAGTAAACTACACTCATTCATATAGTTTTTTCAAAAAGAAAAAAATATATATGGAGACTTACAAGCAAATAAACGATTATTGGCTTGTAATTTCCAACTATTAGTAACATTTTGCGACGACAACAAGGGCAACATGAAATGATCCACAAAACCGCAATTTGAATGAGTTCCTCTCGCTCTCCCTGTCACTCTCCTCTCTCACTCTCTATCTCCGTCTCTGTCCTTGTTCCGGCTGTGCAAATTTGACGGCAAAAATCAATTTGAAAACGATTTAAGACGAGGCTTCTCTGGTCCTCTCCGATCTCTGCTCACGTAGGCGTTGCCCAAGAGTAGAAGAGGAAATGCCAATATGACACGCGCAGCGAGTGCTCCACAGTTTGGCCAGTTTGGGTTTATAGACCCGGTACTCCAAAACAGTTAGAGTAGTTAATAAATTAGGCAAACAATATTTTCCAAACTGTATAAGTAGGACAAATTGTAGATATCTGAAGGAATTTTTTATATTCAACTAACTAAAATATATCTGATAGCCCCATTGGCCAAATCGGCCAAAATGTCAAATGTATTATGTTATATCAAAAGCTTTAAAATGAGTACAGGGTCTTTAACAGCTGTCTTGCTCTACTGTCGCTTTTTCTACTAGTTTGATGTGGGCTTGATGGGTGGGTGGTAGGTGGGAGGTACTTGAACTGCGTATCGTGTTACCAAACGCGGCAGAAAAAAAGGCACCGGCAAGAAAAGGCATTAACCAGCTATCGACGCGTCCGACGCTGACGGATGGGCCAATGCCTAGAAACAAAAAATAAAAAATTCAGATGCATCCAGATCGAGCACAGCTAGGACCCGGACCCGAACTCTTCTGTCTGCGCGATAACGCGGAGAAGACGACGATGACGACGACTCCGACTCCGACGTCAAAGACAAATGCGTCTTGTGGGTTCAGGAATCGCTGAGATTATTACGATTTTCATAATAAATTGTGGCAAATCAGGCGCACTGGCATTATAAGGCATCATTAACAACGACAACAACAACAACTACAGGAACGCCAGCAACAACAACAAGACGCTCTCATTGGGGGCATGCCACAGGTTCGCGTCGGATCGCTGTTGAGGATGAGGCGCAAGTTTACACTGTAGGCCAAAGCGTTAACAAGTTGAGCCTATGACGTTGCACGTCGACAACATTGCTGTTGTTGTTGTTCCTGTTGTTGTTGCGATCAACTCATAACTGCACAACGAATGAGCGAACAAACAAGTGGGAAGTGCAGCCCAGCGATCGATGCACAGTGGTGCCAACAATAGAGAGAATAGAGTTAATTAAAGTTAAGAGTCGAATTTTTACCCTTTATGCAGTACCACAAGCACAGCAACTCTCAGTGCTTACTGAGTACTAGGCTTAGATCTTAAGGGTTTCTTAACATGATTATTGAAAAACTAAAAAGTCATAAGCTTTGAGTTTCAGTTAATGGGGAAGCTTCTAAAAAAAAACTTAAATTTTTTTTTTTAAATTCTATTGTAAAAATCTTATATAATTTATTGTTAGCACCACTGTGCCAAGCTGTAGCTGGCCAAAGATCAAGCCACCAAAGAAGGCGCCTTGACTGGTGGTGCAGTGTGGTTCAGAGTGGTGCGTGGCTGGCGCTTTGTCGGTTTTTTATGCCTTTGAAGTGCCACGCGGAGCGACCAACGCGACGTCCATTTAAGAGCAGCATCTGAGTGTGTTAGAGTGTGCGTGTATGTGTGTGCTGATGACGCCACTGCAGTGTGTGTGTGTGTGTGTGAGCAGCGTGCATGCATCTATTGGAGCAGAAATGCGAACCCACCTAGGAACCAACAGGCCACAGTAACAACAGCAACAGCAACAACAACTAAAAATGCAACTTTCTACCCTCCAACACTCTGCTCGACTCTGAGTGCGGTGGAACCAAAAACTCAACCATGTGCCGCATTTACTTGTCAATTTGTTTTTGGTCAACGTTTAAATAATGAACTCATATTTGCAACATTTGCCTGGCTCTTGTGTTGCACATGCGGCGCATGTCATGTTGCATTATGTGCTTGCCAGTTAAGTTTTGCATCTTGTTGCACTTACTCTTGTTATTGTTGTTATTGTTGTTTATATTGTTGCTGCTTTTTTTGCTGCACAACGAGTGAGAGTTTGGACCCCTGCACTTGCCGTAACTCTACTCCAGGAAGACTTTTGACCGACCGCAAAACTAGGAAATGTCATTGTGTGGTAGAGAGAGATAGAGACAGAGACAGCGACACAGAAGCAAGAGGGAGAGGGATAGAAGAAGGGGTTAATTGCGGGCGGATCATTGTCTGACACGGAACTGAACAACTTCAGTTGACAATGCGTAACTGCAGTTGGGAAAATTTTATAAAATTGAGCACAGAAATTGTTGGTTTTGGCTAAAAGTACAGGGAGTAAAGAAGAGAAAAGGTTAGAAAATTTGTTAAATATTTAGATGTTGAAGAAATACTTTATTTTATTTGGGCTAAGCAATAATTTAGCAATAAAACTAAAGTCAACATCTTAATCAAATCAAATAAAATACAAGTTTTTTAATATCTTTGAGTCTTAACCTTTCAAATGTTTATAAAAATTCAACAACTTTTTCTGCCCAAGATTTCATTTACTGTAAGCGGTCTATTAAAAAACTGTAGCTCCTTCCCAAATGCTACTATCTAAAATATTTAAAGTTCTTAACTTTCCGGAACTGCAGCTGTCAAAAACATATATATATATAATCAACTTCTATATAAATTATTCAAGAATTTTGCACTCCCATTTAGCCTAAGGCTAAGTCACACTCATTTGGCAATTAATCAAAGCACCACAAGATCAGTTCGATAGATAAGAAAACTATGACTTTGAACTATATATAAAATCTATATAAAAGTTGCCCAAAAGGCAACTGCAATAATTGGTGATACTATCAGGCGTCGATGGCGACGCGATCCAATGACAGTTTGACGGTTCTTAACTCGATGTCAATGGTTTTTTCGGTTTGGACTCATTCGGTTTATGCTTATTCTGATTTTTATGTTTATGGTTCTACAAGCAATCAATGCTAAATTATTGGAATAAAGAAATCAGCAAGAAACGCTGTTGGCATTTTGCTTTGGGGGCGTTTGCATTGTCAGGCAAATTTCAATTTGTTTAATGTGAGGCCTGAACCTGGACTTGGCCTGGGCTCTAAAAGTTCTGTAACTGCAACTGCAACTGAAGCTGTAAAATGTAGAAGGAGTGGAGGAAAGGGGGGAGGGGCTAAGAGGCAGAGGGACTGGAATGGGGCTTGGCCACTTGTTTGCATCAATTTGAATTTTAATTGAAAACTTTGTCCGAACTCGCCTCGGAATCTGAGCTTGATTCTGGCGCCAGTTTTTTTTTCTTTCAATTTTTTTGTCGACTTGTGTGGGTGATATTTGATATATAGTATATAGTAAAGCATATTGCCACAATAGACACGTACATGTACTTCGATAAATGTCCAACTATTTAGATATTCGGATTTGCCAGTTCCGCTAACACAGGTTACAAACCCGCATTTAAGGTGTTAATTTGCGTTTGTTTCCATTTGCAGAAATGTAAATTTGTTAATTAATTGCATTCACCTTTTGATATGCTAATGAACAAACATGAACACAACAGGCCATAAACTACAATACATAAATTCAATTGAATTTACACAAAATACTACAAGGAAATTATTAAAACAAGCCGTTAAAAATGTCACTTAATGTTCTAAGTGTCTTAATTTAAGCAGAGCAAAATAAAATTTGAAGAAAATGTTTTGAATAGTAAATTTATTGTTTTAAAAAATATATAAGTATTTTTAAAGCACTTAAAGAAGTTTAGTGGAAAACAAATTTATAGAAACAATCGTATGCCTGTGCAAAAAGAGGCGTGGTCGATTCGAAAACTTCAAAGCCGTCTGGCTAGGCTACATCCTTTCATATTAGAACCAGATTTTTAGATTCAACTCATTACTCAGCTCATTTCAGGTATCTAAATCCAAATCAATTACTAACAGATGTACCTGTAAATCCAGTCTACTTTGTCTATTATAGTTTCCTTATACCTCCTTCACTTTCCTTGATTCCTGTGTAGGAAAACTCCCTGTTTTTCTTCTGTAAACCCTTTAATAACCCCAAAAAACAACAACATACAACCGCTTATCCAAACACGATCAAAATATATGCTGAAAAATGCAGACAACGACAGGCACAGACATGATGAATGAAAGAAAGAGAGGGGTAGAGAGAGAGAGAGAGAGAGAGAGAGAGAGAGAGTCGACTAGTCGATTCCACTAATAAATGTCGGACACACCCAATAAATTCTGTAGAATGCACAATCCTTTTAACAATTCCACGTAATGGTCAAGGGGCAAAGGTCTTGGCCAACTGCCCACATCGAAATGTATAACGCGAGGATAATGAACCCCGAGTTTACAGCCCGAAAACTGAAGCGAATGAATTCATTAGGGACATAACAAAAAAAACTACTTATATGTATAACTACGGGCCAAGCATTTGGCCAACTGTTGTTGTTACCAAAATTGATGAAAAGTGAGCGTCACGTCGCTCTCCCCCACACAGCCAAAGCCAACTCGACGCACGTACGGCACAGGGTCAAAGCGTGTCGTGTTAATTGCCACTAACTAAGCGGGTTCAAATAGAGAAGGCATGATAAGAGAGAGAGAAGGAGAGATAGAGCCGAGTGGTAGGCGTGGGGCAGAACGCGAGGCACGATTCGAGACAGGACTCAACACAGGACTCGAGGCAGGATCATGTGAGCATGCAGTGCCATATGGCGCACAAGGAAGATGTATCTATTTTGGCTAAAATGAAATTAATTACAAACTGACCAAAATTTGATGGAGCCGCCGACAGCAGGGAATAATCCTAGAGCTAACTGATCTCAATGAAATGATCATTGAACCCTGTGATCATTGAAGTTGGCTACTAATTTAAGGTTTCCATAAACTGAAGAAGCCGACACCTGATGTCTGATACCGATAGATACCCAAAAAAAAGTAAAGGCGTTGTCTTTGGTTCCCCGGGGTAAAATTTACGGTTTCACTTTCAGTACTGAAATCAGAACAGGTAACGAAGGAATCGATAAATCGACAGACGGGGCCAACAGTTGTGCGTTGTCTAGTAGATAAAGTTAATTACCAAAGGAAAAAAAAAATAGAAACGTTTTAAACCATTTTACAAACTGTTAGTTTACGATGTGTGGCACACACTCACTTCTGTGTGTATGCGTTTGTGTGTTGTGTGTGTGGCTCATAAAATGCATTTTTGTTGAGACAAAAGCGGTGAAGGTGGGGCAAAAGAGCCGTTTAGACGTCATCATTCTTGCAAATTGTTAGCGGAAACGGAAGAAAGTCTTTCTGTACATTACCCTCTTATCGATATATATTGATATATATACTTATATATATATAACTCATGCATATTTCAGTAGATTGAAAGAGCTTAACTCAAAACTTTGCACGTCATCCAGGTGGTACTCAATAGATCATTGAGTCGAAATCCATTTGCATAGCAACCAATTGTCTAGCTGAGAAGAAGAAATCACAATCTTCACTCTGCACTGGATGGAAAGAGTTGAAAGATCTCTAAAAGAGAGAGGGGGAGGGAGAGAGGGAGAGGGAAGTATCTGATAACATGTGGAAGGGTTCAACACGTGAATATATCTCTTGCAACAGATTTTAGCATATATTTTAATAGAATTTTATTGGATTGCATGGCAATCATCAACCGTTCTACCGTTCTATGCACTTCTTGGAATTTAAGTCGATGAAATTCTTGGAAATTTCAACGAAATTACACTGCAACAAATTGCTTGCAGTTTGAAAGGAATTTTATTTATTTAAATACTGAGAACTTTTTAAAAAACCTGCATAGTTTGAATGCAAAATGTTTTATTCATTGAACTGAAACTGCATCTAAGGTTTTTGCATATTTCCCAAAAAGAAGTGGGAGGAAAATTTTTAAATTGTAATAAAAATAAAGGTGTTTTATAGATTTATCAATAATTTAAGACTTTTGTGCTTAGAGAATTATCTGTAAATTGAGAATAAATTACTATCCAGACTGGATTTATGTTAAGATTTAGTATAAAGACCTAAAAAACATTCTTTAAATATCCTACTTATAGCCAACTTTTGACATACAAAAAGATTTCTGTTTAATTCCTTATTAGACATCAATTATTAAAGACTTTATAGAAATTCATGAAAGATTATTAATTTAATCATAGTTTTCTTACCAAATTTATTCTACAACTTAAGGCGTAAGAAATTGTTTAAACATTTCAAATTTGTCAGAACGTTAACAAATTGAATTCCGTATATAAATTTGTACAATTTGTCGATAGCCGTGTAGCAACTAGTATGTAAACGTAGGCTTTCTTTCACTTTGGGTCTTGTCTCTGGTTGATCATAGGGAGGCATAGATCCAGGGTATGTGGAGAGAGGTAGGCCTGCTTTCAGTAACGGAAAGAAAGTCACATACATAAATCATTTTTTTTTTTGTCGTAGGCTTTCTTAGTGCTCAGTCCAACTGTTCAACTGTCAGTCCGTCCAACTGTCTGTCCGTTCAGCTGACTGTCAGTCTGTCCGTCCGTCTGTCTATCTGTCTGCGTCTCATTTCTGTATCGATTGGAATTGCTATTGCTAGTTATTTTTGGATCGGATTGCCGCATTGCTCATCGTCGGATCGCATCTTTATTGGCTTTTGTTGGCAATGTAACTTGGTGCTCTTTTCACATGCGAGATATATATATATATATATTTTTATTTTATTTTTTGTAAATGCTATCGCATCGATTTGCGTGCGATGTGTGTCAAGTAGATGCAATGGAATCGATTTGCCTGCAAATTAACGAATCGGATATGCTCTCGGGGTACTACTACGTGCCACAAGAGGCGCTACTTTCTACCCTTTTTTGCTTTTTTTTGGACAATTGTCTTTATGCAATATTTATTTTTGGATTTCGAACCTTTATGAAATTCAAATTGAATGCTGGCAGATGCGTCCGGCGTGCGAAAAGCAGGAAGTAATTTAGGCTCTTTTTTTTTGGGCTTTTCATTTTGGGCTTATATCAGGGCTAATTAAAGTGCCTAGTTAGTATCTGAGTATCTAAGTATCTGAGTATCTGACAAAAATCATAGCCACAATTAACCGTTGACTGAAAATACCAACTTGTCAAGGGCAATCAGTGTGTGGCAAAGTCCAACCACGATCGCCTCTGGATCTCAGCATCTTTTCAAGAACTGATGTTGCTTTTGCTGTTGTCTTTGGACTCATTGATCATGTCGCTGGCGCGTCCCTGACGATGATGATGAGCCATAGGAAACACAAAACGACATGTCAACTATAACCACCCATCGATCGGCGATGTTTGCAACGATTCAGCAACAACAACAACAACAACAACAACAACAACAACAACAAACAACAAAAAGAACTTGCAACAACGACAAGTAACAACATTTATCAACGCTTGACGATCTACAGCAAAGCCAAAAGGCACGAAGTGCCAGAAAGAGAGATTTTAGACCTAGAGATGGACTATAGAACATTACTTTCTTATATCTGGTAGCTTAAGGTTAGAACTGCAAAGTGAGTGGAGCAAACCAAATTTCATATTTATACTATATATACTGTAGTATATGAAAAAGAGTTCTTGAAAGTTCAACATAATTAGATAGTATAGTTCGTACTAGTTCGTGCTTTGACACGCTGTCATCTCTAGCTCAAGAATAGCAACAAGTTGATGCTGCAGGACTGTGGCTAAGACTGGTGACTGAAGACTGAAACTGGTGACTTCAACTGCTGACTTCAACTGGTGACTTCGACTGAAGACTGACTCAACGAGTTGCACTTAGCGACAACTAACGCCACGTTTCTTGTTGGGGCATGAAACTGGAGCCTTGGGGCGAAAAAGTTGATCGCTCAGCCTAGAACTTAATGCGGTCTGTGGTTGGTTTTACAGTTAAGGTCGCTCACATCGTTTGACTGACACAGGCTGACAGGTATGTCTAGGTATAGTACTAGTACTAATACTAATACATGTACTAGTGGTAGTATAAAGGGAATGGGTGTCGAATGCTGGCCACGATCATTTTGCATATGCTAAAGCCATAAAGTACAAGTTACGAGTGCTCAAGAAGTGTACTCTAGAGTATCGAGACAGTTGTCCACGACTATAACGACAACCACAAGAACGACAACGACAACGACATCAACTCGTGGCTCTACTGTCAGCTGCAATTTCTCCTCAGGCATTTGATTTATGCGCTGCGATCGTTGACGATCATCATCGTTCACTTGTCGAAAGATAGATCATATCTCTTTTATTTTTGCTCCACATTTTCGCGCAGCGATTAAGCAATATGTTTTTGGTCATGTTAAGAGTTTGGCGGCAGCAGCAGCAGCACTAACAGTAACTGCAGCAGCCCCCACATGAGACACCCGCTTCACTGATAGTTTCATTGCTTATCTCCGATCTACTTTGGCGAGGATTACGAAATCCGAATCCGAATTCAAAATCCAAATCGAAATCGAAGGCAAATGCGACTGCGACTAGCGACTACGACGAGTGCGCCAGAGTTACCAAGATTAATGTTGATGCTTTTTCAATTACAACTCTGGCAGCATACAAATTTGGAGTAAAACGTAATCGTCGTAATCTCAGACGTCCTAAACGACGACAAAGACCACGACTGCGACTTCGACTACGACTTTCAGCTTCAGATAGATTCAACTTCAACTATGTTGACTCGGCCTAGGCCTGGACTTGGACTGAGTGACTGCCTAAGTGGCTGTTGCGACTGTTGTGACTCGTATTCGTATTGCATTTCCTAATGTTTGTTTTGCATGAGCTTTATATACCCTGTAAACGGGGAATGTGACAAAAGGGGGAAGCCAACTGTCAACAGGAGATGAGTTAATAATAGTGTTAATAAATATGTGTTATTTTAACTTACTCTCAAAATGAAAAGTAATAACACATATTCCATATACCCACACACTTCTTTAGTGTTCACAGGGTATCTCTAAGTCAGGCACAACCAAAATTTGCTGTTTTTTGGTTGCTGTGTGACATGCGCCGCCGCTGCGCACTGATTGCCCCAACTCTGTCTTGTGGTTCATTCCGCTCTCGATCCTACGATGCTCCCAACTCCCCCTCTCCCATTGTCCTCCCCATTTGTGATCCCTTCCCCGCTTCCCTGTTCCACAATGTCGGCAATTACAAATGCTGTGACTTGTATCATGGCCAGCAATCGATTTGTATGGCCATAGTCTTCTCGTATGCTTTTTTTATTACATTTTTTTTTAGTTTTTAGCGAATTCGATCGCATCTCGTTCCCAATTGACTCGACTTGGGTTCCTCTTGTCAATTGCAATTTGTTATCTGCTCTCCAAGCAGATCTCCAATAAGCAATAGCTTCAGGTGGCTTCCAACGTCTCCCCTTTTCCCCTCTTCTTCTTCTTCTTCTTGTTATTGTTTTGTTTTGGTTAGTCAATCAAAGGATTTGGCCTGACTTTTGTGTTCGAGGAAATGAGTGTGTGCGCTCTGTCTTTCTGCCATTTCTTAGCAATGATTAGCTACGAGTTTTGCGGCCAAGCAGGACAATGCAAAAGTCAAAGCCGGGCCAAAAGGATGCCGCAACAAAGGCGGCTAAGATCACACACTGCTCGGTCTTGGCAGATGAAGCCAAAGGAATTCTGTAGACTTTGTTCAGTAGGTCAGTAGGTGACGAGGCAGCATGGCAGACAACAAGGCGACAACAGGTATTATACACTGCAAAAATTTGCAATAAGGCAGAGCAGGGAAAAATTAGTATGGATTTATAAATAGGTTTAGGAAGTAAAAAGAAATTTAAAAAAAAATTTATTATTTTTAAACATCTTGATAACATTCCATAACATTTAAAACTCAATATTTACACATAAGAGTAATAGTGTAACTTCTTGCAGTGTATGCAGCTGAAGCTGACTTTTGCTTGGCTTCTTCTTGCGCTCAAGGTGTGCAAGGTGTTTTTTCTTCCTCCTTATAGCGGTACTCTCATTCTTTTTGTCCTTTCTCTGCTTCTCTTTTTTGCAATTGCACATGCGACGCGCTCTGATTACGACTAAGAAAAAAGAAACAAAAATCAAAGAAATATCTAAAAATGAAATTATTGTTGTTTTTTGTTTAGACTTTTGTTATATGTTATGTCAAGGTGTAGTTCTAGGAATGTGCTCGTGTGTGTGTGTGTGCGTTTTGTGGATTTTATTTATGGTAGAAAGGTGTTGCTATTGCTGCAATATGTCACTAGAGTTTATAGTCTTTAAGAAATTTTTTGCCGCCAGACACATGCTCATAATCTCCACTCTTAGGTAACCTGTAGAAGAGCTTATCAAGAGAGAAGAAGTAGGAGAGAGGGATAGAAGCACAGGTAATTAGGTGCAATCAGCATTAGCATTATCAAACTAAAGATACCCGAACAAATGTTGTCCAAGTGTCTCGCGATAAGACACGCGTCCCACTGTACTTGGCTCAAAAAGAGATTTAAGATCCACTGTCTGCCGTCTGTCATGTCAATCAACCAGTTCAAATACGAGTTCGATAAGCAGCCGTTGTCCTTGTCTCTGTCCACGTACTCGTATTCGTCCTTGTGCTCGTCCTGATTGATATTTGGTACGTCTATCACCTGCGTCTCGAGGCACATGCGCCGTGTATCCTTTTGCAGGCCAAAAGGATTGCTGAAAGGAGCAGGAAACCTATTGATATTGTCAAAGGAGCAGCTAATTAAATATTTGCGTTTGTCAAAGGTGCAAAAATAGTTCGCTGATGAAATATTGGGGGCGGGTTAAAAGGAAGTTAAGATTATCGAAAATGTTGTTTGCCTTGGAAAAGGTGTTTTTCCGCTTATGATGAATTTGATATTGTGCTATTTTGTGGTAGCGATTGAACAGTGCTTCAAAATTATATACTCCTGTTTGAAATTTGAGCAGAACGGATGAAGGAATTTCATTTCCGTCTTTAAAACGTGGAAAGAAAAGAAAATTGAAAATGTGCAAATTATTTTGTAGTAAGAATTTGGAAAATTGTTACATATAATTTGAAGATTTTGATCGTTCATTGAGTATTCTTGCTGAAAATCCTTAGCTCTTCTCCTTAACTTCTTTTTGTTGTAATTTTCAAAAACGTTTTTTGAAATCAGAAAACAATTTTTAAATTTCTTTTGTCATGATTAAAATTTTATTTTTATAAAACTATGAAATATGCTTAAATTCTATAAAAGTCTTAACATTAACAATTGCTTAAACTTGGCTTAATATAAATGTGTATTTAAATAAAAACTAAAAGCTAAACTTAAAATTTGGTCAAATGCTGTCTGATAAATTAGGCACAAATGTACAGAATGCTTTAATTTTATACTAAATCAAATAAGAATAAATAGAATATTATATATAGCACCAAAACCGAATAATAGACCTTAAACTAAGTACAAGTTAACTATGAGTTCTGATCAACTTATTGTCATCTGATTTGTTCTAAGTTTTTGGATTGGATTGGATTCTAGCCAGCGGAATGTGTCTGCTTTGGTTCATCTTGAGTTGAGTTGTGTTGTTGTGGGGAAGCACAGCCCCCAATTGGTAGCCAGTGTTGTGCAACGCCAGCTTAAACAATTGTAATCGTACAATTGGAGCTGGAGTGTTTGTTGAGCAAACTCATGCGAGAGAAGGATTTATGACAGACTTGGCAGGCATATTTCTTCACATCCACATGGGTTTGCTGATGAGCACGCAGATTGGAGCGATCGGCGAAGGAGCGTGGGCAATCCGGGCACTGGAAGGGTTTCTCTCCCGTATGGGTGCGTATGTGTCCCTGTAGCAACCAGGGACGGGAGAAAGCCTTGCCACAAATGGGACACTTGCAGGGCAACGTGTGTGTGCGTATGTGCATCTTCAGGGCTCCAATTGTTGTATAGAGTTTTCCACACTTCTCACATGAATGCTGCTTCTTCTCCTGATTGCACTCCGCTGCAGGGCAATGGAATTGACGGTGCTTGGAGAGACCCATCGAGGTGGAGTACATCTTCTGGCAGTTATCGCACTTGTAGCGATAGTTCTTTGCTGCTGCTGGCGAAGACGACGAGGCGGAGGAGGAGCTGGCATTGCAGCTGCTGGAACCGGAGCTCAGGGATGCGGCGTAGGAGTAGGCGGAGCCGGAGGATGATGCCTGATTGCTGCGTGCCTCATCGAAGAGGTGGAACAGCGCTGGCAACGGAATGTCATTGCGCACGGAGAGATCCTCGGGCTCGGAACTAGCATCCGAGCCGGGACTCGATGGTGGCGTCATCTGTTGATAGCTGTACACTGAATGCGGTGATGCCAACGAACTGGCCGGAGAGGGGAAAGCTGCCGTATTTAAATGCGGTTGATAGCTGCTCCACAATGCCGAGATCGGATTGCATCCAGCGGCCATCACGAAAGCCGATTGATATGGATTTGTTGTATAACCGGCTGTGGCGGCTGTCAGGCCACGCATGTGTATATCGGTGGGTTGGTAATCCTCCTGGCTAGACTCTGCTGGCGGTGAGAGGAGCGCAGAGCTGAGTGGTGAACTGGCACGACGTGTTGCTACCGGTGTCTTGGACAGATTCAGTACATATTCACGCTTAATGGGCAGTTCGTAATCCTCGAAATCCATTTCGCTGGCCTTGCGTTTCAGCGATAGATCCTGTGGCTGCTCTTCCTGCTTTGCCGGGGCAAACTGTGAGCTCTTGGTCAGGGCCAAGGCCTCCGTTTGCGGCAGTTCATCCACAAAGACAATGGGACGCTTCTTTAGCGGGCAGCTCTTGTAGTTGAAAGCCATGTTGATAATGATTTTTGATCGTTTTAAATATTTCCGAGCACTTTACGAGTTTTGAGATCGATTTAAGAGACGAATCGTTGCGAGAGACGTGAGACGAGAGTTGCTTACTCAACGAACGCTGAGGTTGCTGTGACAGGTCGAGTTCCGTGCGAGCTCTTTTTATATGCACGGGTCTCTCTCGGGGCTGCTGTCAGATGTCTGGCCCATTTGGTGGTGGTTCTTCTTCACTTCACACACATACACACTTTACACACATGCTCACGCTAGGTAGCAGCAGCAACAACAACAACAACACTTTTCCCATACCCTTATTGCGTGTTTCCCATTCTCTCGCTCGCTCTCGCTCTCTTTCTCTCCCTCTCGCTTGCTCTACCTGCAGGCAATGCTACCTGACAACGCTCTCAGGGAAATTACTGTATTGAAAACACTCCGCAACGCAGGCGCACCCTAAGTTTCAAAGTTCCCCAGTTCCTTAGTTCCCTAGTTGCCTTGTTCCTCAGTTGTTCAGTTCCTCAGGTAATGATCCAAGCTCCCTGTGATCGACTCTCATAACTTATGACAGCTTCTCGCTTACTCGACTCTCGAGTACTTTGCTCTCTCGACCTCATCGAGTTCACCGAGCTTCTCCTATTTCTCCCTCCTGCCCCTTGGCACTTCTAGCGCACATCCGTGCTGTAATAACTTGTGATCCATCTGCAAAGATCTCCAACCACTTGGCATCGTCTTGTCAGGTATTGTCAGCATCTATGGAATTCCATGAGTTTCGCTAGCTCACTCTCAAAATTTAGTTGAAGTTTCTATTTATAAAGTTTGTGGCATTTTTCACAAGTCAAATTGGATGATGATTCCCTCCTTTTCCATCGGGGGTAGTTTTCATCGTACTTTCCACACATCTGCCACATGAAGGTGCCTCTAAGTGGAGTAGGAGAATTGGGAGGGAGGCAAATTGAACCTGAGCTCTGTTGGTTTTACAATTGACATTACACCTAAAAGTGAAGCTATAAATAGTCATCGTACTCTATTAGCTGCACTAGGGAACACTTTCTTCTAACTTATTATACGTATAGTTTACCTTAGAGAAAAACATATTCTAGACTAGACTTAGTTTAAATGCAGGTTAAACTAGTCCCAATATGGTTATAAACATTGTCAATTATTTCTCCAGTTTCTTCGCTTTCTAAAGTTACTCAATTGTCTGTACTTTTCCCAGGAATATTTGATTGTAGCCTAGAAAAATCCTGTAATCCCAATATTTCTCTTGTTTCCTACTCGTACGACATTTTGTGGGGACTTGTAGCATAAATGTGGTTTTAAATTATGAGAAGAAAAGTCTCAAGGAATCTTAAATTACTTATATAGATTTAAGGATCTAGGATCTTTAAATATGAATATAGTTCCCACAGCGATAAAAAAGAACACGTATCATAAAAATTGTCGTCTTATTTGAAACACAATTTTAAGATTACAAACATTTCGTCTGAAAAACTTAATAGTTTTATTGTAAGAACTTTGAACTTTTGTTCTTTAAATATTTTTATATTCGTACAGTAACAATTCTCTTGTAATTTGGTAGTGTAGAAATATACTAAAGAAAACACAACGTCACTAGTAAAAATTATTACAAATTAATCAAGATTTTTAAAAAATATTTCACTATATTTTGGAAGATTTTGGTGTCTTTAAAAGTCATTCTTGGGTACTACAGGAACTTTCCTATTCCTACCAAAGTATGGGAAATACTAAAAGATTATTTACTCTAATCTGTAGACTGGAGCTAATACTTTCCCACATCCGCCTTCCCACTTTCCCACCTCTCACTTCAAATTACCTCACAACACACAAGTTCTCAAAGGACTTTCTCCCACTCTGGCAAACATCCAAACAACAGGGAGGCATTCGATTTGTTTTTACCCATATTTTGGAAAAACAGTCTAACCCGCATACTGCTAAAAATTTGATTTCCCAGTCATCCAAATACACACAAAAAAAACCGAATGTATATTCCCCGATCGTGCAGCAGTTTCCCAGGGAAATGTGTGAAAAAAAGTAATACCTAAAGCAAATGTAGCAAACCCAAAAGTTTTGATAAACCCAAGCAATGACAAAAAGGAACAAACTAAAAATTCCAAGTGCAAAATTCCAATTTCCCAAAACGCGATCGTGTTCTCACATTTCGCTGACCAATCGCGAGGCATCAACTGGGTGTGATGATGCCGTATTTCCATTTTGTATTTTCCCTCTTATGGATTTTCCTTCTACACTGTCCGGATGTGGATCAGCATTGGATTTAAAGTAATTTCCCAGCTTATCCAATTACGCAGTCAGCGAAACTCAAGCAAAACAAGCGACGATTGGTCCTAGACTCCTGGGGAATTTTCTCCGAGGAAAGTTGCCTTCGGGGTGATCCCCGATATTTCGGTTATTACGTGTGTTATTCCGCACAATTAACAACCATGGCATCTACAGGCCAGTTTAGGCCTGGCCAACACCAAGACCAACTACCTAATGATCACTACGCTAATATACTCGCGGAATTGCCCGCAGGACATCGCGAAATAACCCGCGATTTCATTCATTCAGTTGGAAAATCCAGAGTATCTTTTGGAAACCCTCTCGCACTTGTCGTACTCAAAGTACCTGCTCGGATTTCCAGCAGGGTTTGTCCCTCTCATTAGCATTAGGTAGAGATTACATGGGATCGCGATATTACCACTTCATTCATCAGGCAATGAGTGCGGAAAAACCCTTTTTGCCTAGTTCGCTATCTATCTCTTTTCCTCTCGCTTGCTCTCTGTCTTGTTTTCCCTGATTCCGTTAGAATCTCTGCAGGTGCGTCTCTTGGGTTTTCTGTTGTAATATTTGCAGACAATGATCCAGTCCCAGTTTTGCACCTTGTCTTCTGCTGGCATTTGTTGCCAACGAACACAATGCTATGAAAAGGTATTGGACTCTATTGTTGGGTGAGCAGTTATAGGTCAGCAGCTGATCGGAGCAAATGGAGCGCAAAAAAATAGCAGAAAATGTTCAAGACATAGAATTATCTACCTAGAGAAACTAAAGAGTTTAGTTTACATAAATTTTTGATCAAAAATATAATTTAATAAATAATAAACTTACTTAGTCTTTATAAACTTTCTCTTTGGAGAGAGACAAACTCTTAATTTCATTAAGCACATATTGCCTAAAGTCCTGCAATCAGTTTCAGGTTCTTCAGCTTGTTTGCAGGATTTCAAATGCCGTTTAGTTATTACAGACTGGCCGGGTGCACTGGCACACCTTTTGCCAAAAAAAACATTGATGTACAGAAATAATACCAGGCAAGAAAATAAACTATAGGCCAAGATATACGATGTGTGATGTCGTTGACAATGAATGGTTGATTACTTACCCCCAGAGCAGATCTTAGAATAGAGTCTTGTTGTTGTCTTTTTTGGCACGGACAAAAGAACTACCAATCCATAAATCGAAATCGAAGCCAAAGACTGAAAGAGAGAAGATAAGAAGAAGTGGAAGGAGAAGGAGAAGCAAAGAAAATCACTGCCACGGGCCTTGGACCGGGTGCATTGCACAATCAATAGACACAGGACCTCATGACACAATAAAAAGACAGACAGACGGGACAGAGGGGACAGACTAAGCAGACACATTGGAGTAAATGTTTTGAAAAGCCAGCGAAAGGAATTGCTTCCAGGAATAACACACCAACAAAAAAAAAAAAATATCCCTGTCGGCGTATCAATGTCCTTAGCCAGAAGAAATCAAAAAGTTGGATCACCTGGCTGCATCGAGATGTCTGTCTGTTGATTATTATGTGCGGGTGCCGTTTAATCCTCAACAGTGCTACCTGTGGCCCATTGTACTCGCCCAATTGTGAATGACCCCGCAAAAGGGGATCTCTCCCCCTCTCCTATCTCTTCTCCCTTCTTAGGCTTGGCAGAAAGAAAGAAGCTCTGCATCCTACGCTGCCACTTGCCATCTGCGCAACCCTGTATTGACTTCGATTCCAACTCCAACTCCGATTCCGATTCCTATTGCGACTTCATGCCACATTCGCGCAGGTCTCGACGTGCCTATTCATGCTTCGTTATCCTGTCAATGCCCGGGCATTATCCACATTGTCTGTGTCAACGCGTTGTCTTCGCTTTTCTGTGTTTTTTACTAAACTTATATTTTTTATTTCGTTTTATTCTTTTAATACTAAGCATGCTGTTTAGCCTATTAAATGTGTCTCCTTAAATGCTGTGTATAAATATTTTAGGATCAAAAGGTCCTCAGGAAGTGGAAAAGTTGGTACTAAGGAAGAATTACATTTAGGAAAGATTAGTAGGAAGATAGTAAAAAGCATAAAATTTATTATAAATTTATAGTAACTATTAGAAAATGCAATTTTCCTTTGACTGAAGAAACCAATTTGCTTCTTTGTTCCAAAAAAGAATTTTTGAGCAGTTCAAATATGATTACTCCAGACAATTTCTGGATTTTATCATTAAAATATACCCCTTTCTATATATTTGGCTGCCCAAAAATGACTGAAACCCACATCAGATATAGAGCACACTCGGCAACAATCACTAAAGCTATTTTATGTTGAGCATAACGCCCATAATAACAGCATTTTTAACACCTTTCGGGCAGCAGGACATCGCAGGAGGACAGACACATCAAAAAAAAATCTACTTTATAGAAATACCCAAACAAAAGTAAAGTTGAGGAAGGCGAAAAAAATATGTGAGGCAAAAACTCATTACACCGGTCTCGGGTCAAACCCAACAATGCAAGGAAAAGCGGAAAACCAAGGAAACGACGAGCACAAGGATTGCATCTGCGTTTTCCAGGCAAAAAGAAAAAAATCACAGAAGTTTTAGACGAAGGGAAATACGAAATACTGTCAACCTAGAGACAGAGAGATGATGATGATGCGGATTCGGATATGAATTCGAATTCCTATACAGGGCTGCTAATGCTCTTGAGGGTGTTCGCTGGTGTTGGTCTTGGTTGGTTTTGGTTGGTGTTGGTGGCTTGGCATTGACAGCTGCTCCTTTGGCGCGACTCGACTTGGCCAGGGCATAGATTTTTCGTTTTTTTTTGGCAAGACGTGCATCTGTTTGCACGTAGAGCAAGAGGGAAATTGAGAGAGAGAAAGAGAGAGTGAGAAAGGTAGTCGTCGGACGTTGACTTGCATCTGCGGGCGCACAATGGGCACAAGGAACAAAACGTTCATCAAAATAATCACAGCATTCGATGCAGGGAGCAGAGAAGGGGGAACACTGTGTGTATGTGTATGTGTGTGTTGGTGTGTGTGTGTGTTTGTATGTGACAAAACAATAGTGCACCATTCAAGCAGCGCCTGCGCTTCGCTTCCTTGCAACACATTTTGGCGGCATGCCACCATCAGAGTCCGTCTCGGTCTCGGTCTCTGTCTCGATCTCCGATTCGTAGTCCTTGTTATACCTGAGTCTTTTGTTATTCTATGTCTGCCCTTTTGATTCGAATATATATTCATATTCCTCCCCTCCATTTTCATTACCATTTCTAGGGTATTGCAAACCGCAATTGTTTTGCATTGTTTATGCTCACATTTTGGCATGTGCACAAGATTTTACATTACATTTGCTTCCTTAGGTAAATGAGTTTTTGATCCTGTTCCTGTCCGTTTTCTTTTAAAACTCATCTGCTCGCTCCAATTCTTATGCAGATGCATTGCTTGAGATGCAAAGATTGTTGCCAAATTGCATAATAGCAGCTGCTGGACTTTGAATAACTGAGAAAAGTATAAAATAGAGAATATTTTTATATTAACAGCTGATTGAAAAAGAATGATATTTGTATAGAGAATTGTATAGAAACGACAAACTTAAAGTTGAATATTCCTCTAATCTAAAGTCAAGGAATATATTTGATAAATTTCTGTATTTAAAATATGTAACTGATTAACTATGTAACTGTAACTGATCAAGTAAAAACTATGAAATTAAAGCGATTCTTAACTTTTTCTAGCTCCTTGAAAGCAATGTAGTTTTGGAAAATGGAGTTTCCAGCTCATGAATTTTGTACTTTGATTTATATAACTGATCGATATCTTAAATGATTTGAAAACTCTTTAGGCCAAACACTTTCCCATGAAATAACCAAATGAATTCGTGTGAAAATTGAATACAAAATTACTGCTGACCACAGAAAACTGACCAGCATCCTTCGTAGAAATTGCCAATCCTTTGAACAGTTAACATAATGTGCCCACATTAACAACTGAACGAATATCTATCAAATCAAAATAAAAAGTGACTTAAATGAAGATGATTTTTCAGTGGAAATAAACAATGAGCCCAGTTGACAAAGTCGCGTATTTACAATTACAAATTACAGAGATACAAGTTTATCGGTGTGGGGAGCGCTACTTGACTGACAAATGATCACTGATCGACGTCCTCCCAATACCCATTCCCGTTCCCATTCCCAGTTCCAATCCCATTCCCGTTTCACCAAATTTGGACAATCAATAAACGCGTTAAAGTGAGAACAATCAATCCAGCACGTTCTAACGATTTACATGTCAACTTGACAGACAGATAGACGGATAGACAGAGAGGGAGAGGGAGAGAGAGAAAGAGAGGGGAAAGTGTTGTACCTAAGACAATGAATCCAAGGGTTTTTTTTTTTTTGATTTGGAGACTGGCGCTATGTGTGTGTCCAGGTGTCCCTTTAACTACATGGATTTCACTTTCATTTGTCAGCGACGTTTGACACCTTGTTGTAAAGAGCATTGCAAGTTGAGATATCCATCTATGGCCAGACCATACCGTACCATCACACCGCAATCCTACTGAGAATCGACCCTCTGTGGACACAGTTGTGTCGACTTTCAAAGTTTTATATGCCTCCAAAAAAAGATTGACACTGATTGGGTTTTGTGCTGTCAGACGACTGCAAAAGACCCTGTATTTACACTATAGTATAACCATATTTATTGTATTTTGAAGATTTCTTCCTTAGAAAAGCTATAACATATATTTAATCTGATTTAAACATATGTCTATATTCTGGGAATATAATTCACAGTACAACAAATACCAAATTTTGTAGTAGCTGTAGTTCTTATAGTCTCTGAATTGTGAGTTCAGTGAGATTGGCATCGCTAAATCGGCGTTGAAACCGATCAAGAATATGTATTCCTTCTACTTAACTCAACTTTATTTTTTCATATTCGAATAGACTCCATAAAGTTACCAATTACCGGGTCTAAAAAGACAAAAATTTGATTATGCTCGCGTGATAATTATGGAAATGAAAATGGAAAACGAAAACTTGTGGGGCAATCGAGGCAAGCATCGAGTTAAGCTTCTGGACTCGATGACAATCGCTCTCATTGTTTCCGTTTCCCACCATTTACCTTTTGTATGAATTGCGTCTTTGCTTCTTCCTCTTCTTCTACTGCTTCTACTCAACAAAAAAACAGAAACCACCTCAATCAACCGTCCAGACAAACAAGAAGAAGAAGAAGAGGAAGAGGAATCATACAGCTGCGTGGTAGACCTTATGACTGCCAGTAAATTTTATGTTTAACTACGCTCGACATTTGTGCTATTTAACCTTTTGTGCAACGCTTATCGCAGCTCTGACATTCCTCCCCTCCCTCCCTCCTTTCCCAACTCTGATATACCCCCGACCCTTTGGCTGCTCCCTTAACCCATTGATTGCCCCACGTGCGTTTTGTTTACCTCTGTCGACTTGCCCTGTTTTAAGTGATTCTGTGTATATACTCATACTCGTACTCATACTCGTACTCGTATGTATATAGGTATTTATAAGTATGTTAATTCGTGCCAAGTGTTCCGATAATAATATTTTTTTGCCGTCAACTGAGTTGTACTCACTGTTTAGAGGGGCTGAAGCTAATGATGAAGATCATATTATGATTATGAGCTTAGTTTTATCAAATGTTTAGCATTGAAATAATATTAACTTAAAAATTTAAATGTATATAGTACAGTGATTGTGATAGTTGAGACTACTGAATGCGGATTGAACAGATCTTCATGGTTACTTGGATTGTCCTTGTGGCATTCTTGTAGATGAACAAGTCCTCCCTTATCACTTAAAGTACATAAAAATTAGTCAGATTTTATATACATATATTTTCTACTCAGTTTCATAAATGAACTCTATATAGGGTATGAAAATTTCACCTCCATGGTCACTTGATTGTTATATAATTATTTTTATCGAAGAAACTGTTTGGAAATCATAAGGAATATTATTTCAAAAGTATTACTTTAAATTTGAATAGATTTTTATTCATCCATGGTCACTTTCTTAACCTTATGTCGTTTTCAACCTTAGTTTTTAACTCAAAATCCACTCATTGTCACTATAATATCAATATTTTCAACTCTTTAAACACATTTCGCTTCCAAAAACTATTAAATTTCCCAGTTTTCCAGGGGTAAGCATTGAGCCTTAACTCGTTTTTCAAATATATGTATAGACTTTTATACTATCGATTTAATTTCCATGTTGTAAGCACGTTCTCCTTTCAAATCTATCAAAATCAAGAAACACAAATAATTGTAAATTTTTCTTTAAATTATAAAAACCAAAACCAAAAAAAAAAAAAAATCATAAATTGGCTCCTTGACTGCTTCCATTTATTGGGCAGTACTACTAATTCTCTTTGGGTCCGTATCAATCATATAATGGAGGAATACTCACGTGAACCCTGTCCATATCGCATTGTCGATGACTCTGGTGGTGCATTTGCCATGGGTTGCATTGGCGGTGGAATCTTTCAGGCCCTTAAGGGTTTCCGTAATGCCCCACAGGGATTTAGTCGTCGTCTAATTGGCAGTATGGCGGCTGTAAAGTCCCGTTCACCGGTGATAGCTGGAAATTTTGCTGCCTGGGGCGGTATGTTTAGTACAATTGATTGCACACTGGTGCATTTCAGAAAAAAGGAAGATCCATGGAATTCCATAATCAGTGGAGCTGCCACTGGTGGCATCCTGGCAGCCCGCAACGGTCTGGCATCCATGGCTGGCAGTGCCATCATTGGCGGTATACTTCTCTCACTAATCGAGGGTGTTGGCATCCTACTCACTCGCATATCGGCCGAACAGTTCCGGAATCCAGTACCGCCAACCGATCCAAATGATGTCAATATCAATATGATGGATTCGGATTCAACTAGTGCATTTGGCTTCGGTTCACGAACTCCAAATGTTAATACCTAAATCAAAATTTGTTAACAGTTTGCATATAGATAGAATATCACTAGAAAAAAAAGAACAAATATTGCTCAAGTTGTATCAATGGCAATATATATATGTATATAACATCGACTATTCCCTATTGAATAGAATCTCTGGTCAAGTTTGGCATTTTCTTCTTCTCTTTACTTATCCCAAGTTTTCCCGAAAAATCAACAGCTTTTTACCGAAACTATCTTAACAAAAACTCATCTGAAAAGGCTCGGAATCAAATATTTTTTAATCGTACTTTGAGCTGAAGCTGTAAAAAAAAAGAATTTGTTTATTTCGTTTTGTCACTTGACTGAAGGTGTAAATTAAGAAAAAAAAATAAATTTGAAGTAAAGTAAGTTTTTATAGGCTTGATTTATTAAAATAGGGAATTAATAGTAAATTTTAAAGCAAATTAAATTGAAAAATCATTAAAAATGCCGACGACTTTAGTTAGACGAAGTTATAAAAGAAAGTTAAAACTAAATCTCAGGGCTTTATTAAAATGTACTTTTGTCTATGCAAATAACAAGTCAAATCAACAGGTATTTAAACGGTAGGATAAACACACACAAACACACTCACTACACACACTTGACACGCGACGAAAGCAACAGGCTGTATTTATTGGCAAATGTTTACCTGTTGAGCTCACAGTGTTTACCTGTTGTCCCGCTGAGAAGAGTACAGAATTTGAGCCTGCGCCGGCGCATAGAGTCAAGTGTCAAGTGTGAAGTGTGTGTCACAGTAGAGATTTGTGGGTGTGCCAAGTTGCTTTACAACCTGTGCACTTGAGATGACCACAGTTGTGTGATAGAGAGAGAGAAACAGAGATAGGGAGGGAAAAAGTGATGAAAACTCATGAGCGAGGCTAATAATGATCGCATTTCCCAAACCAAGCTACTGGCCACGTGTTGTGCTCAGTTTGCATTTCCAACTCAGGTACACTGAGAGTTAGGCATTTTCCCAACAGCAGCAGCATCGGGCAAAAAACCAATATCAAGGATTTCCCTCACACATGGAAGCTGAAAACGGTGGGAAAATGTCGCCCAGTTATAAAATTTGGCTCTTTATGATAATGTCTCTTTTGCTAATATCGATAGACAGTTTGGTATCGATGTCCATGTGAGGAAAAACCCGATGGAAATTTCTTGAATAACCAGAAAGAACTGAGTAGACAGCTTGGTGCCTCGGGGAAAGATCCTTTAGCACGAACCAAAAATCTAACAACATATGTAATTTTGACTCGTGTGTTTTTTCTTCCTTTTTGCTTATTTTTGTTTTCTTGTCTTTTCTTATGATTTTCAATACCAAGCGCCGCTACTCGCGTAATGTGTGTGTGAAATTCTTTCTGTTCTGTTTCCTTGAGAAAACCCTTGGTGGTGATGGTAACACGCCTGGCGCTACGGGAAAAGCACAGTTTAGCATTATCATGTGGCACAACAACAGATCGCACCTACGACTAGATTGGTACGTGGTACCATAGTACGTGCTCTTCCCCGTTTCAATGTTTTTGAGTTTTCCGCAAATGTTCCGCTTGTTTTTCCAATCATTTTCATGCCATACGTTGCCAAAAAGGTAGAGGCGCTAAAATTTGTTTAGCATGGCCCTGCTGGAGTTCACATTTGGCGGGAAATTTGTAGACTTTCAAGACCATGGGAACCAAAAACCAAGGAAAGTCGAAGGTAACGCAGAGGTGAGACTAAGGCAAAAATTGGGTATAAACACATATGAAAATACAGAATGTTAGGTGTGAATTAAGGAGAAAAAAATGTATTTAAAATGAATAATAATATTATTTATTCTAATTTATTTTATTTAGTGGCTGAAATTCATTTTGTAATCATTCAATTGTAGGAATTGAGCAGAGTAAAGTAAAGAATCAAAAACTATGAATTTTATCTAGAACTACTATACAAATTATTCATAGACACTGTTTTCCTAGTCATGACTATATTTTAAGGCCTAAAAAACGTTAAAAACTTAGTGATTTCTCGAAAACTCCACAAGATTTGTATACCCCATAGTATTTGTCTCAGAAAACAGTTTGTTTTTGACACAATGTGTAAACTTGATTGGGTTTATCAGTTTCGAAATGACAGCCCCTGAGGGAAAGGGCTGGGCAACCCCTAGAATCACACCTACACCAACGCCTGTATGGTATGATGGAAGAAATCACACACACATGCCACACACATGTGTTCAAAGAAGCTGAAGAAGGTTTTCTCTATGGTCTCTTGATTTTTGCATGCTGTGCCCGCATGGCGCTACTTTTGAGAAGGAGAAAGAAATAGAAAGAGATGAAAATGTTAAATGATTTCGCTTGTTTACAGATTGCAGAACTGATAAGACTGCTTAGAACCCAGAACAAACCTTGGCACATGTCAATGTCAAACATTGAACCTCTGAGATGCGCATTAAAGGAATTTTGCCGACTTGATGGCACCTTTCGATATTTGGTACTTTATGCAATGGAATTAGAATTTTGTTTTGCATCGATCACACATTTTGTATGAATCTAGAATCAAGAATTGGCGCCAAAAATCTCATGCATATATGACACACATTTCGTACAACTAACACACCCTATATCTTTCTCTATATGTATACTATATACAATATATACGATATATGAGAATTGCAAGCAGGCAGAAACGAGCAATGCATAGAATTACGCGTATGCTCGTATTGTATTTTGGATTTTATAGAATATCATAAATTAAGAACAGATTCCAGTCCGAGTTGTGGTGTCAAGTCATTCACTGAGTTCAAGGTTAACAAAGTGGGCCTGATCCAAAGCTCAAAACTCAAATGAATTCGATACCAAAACGAATCTAAACACAAAATCCATCAAGCTATTGGCGACTACTGTACAAAAGTATCCCCACGAGCTGTCCCTGAAATTGGAGTGCAATGCACTCAAATATATATAATATATATAAAAAAATCATGTGATATATTATAGAGTTTTACTTCAGCTATATATCTCTATATCTATTCCACAATATTGCAATAGTTTTTTAGCGGCGCAATGACTTTGGGTCGGCAGAAAACACACTCCTCTGTCGATTGTCGATTGACGATTGGCGATTCTCTGCGATCATTTGCATATGGCATGTCGCATCGATAATCGTTTCTCAATTTTTGACTACCGCCGATTGCAAATCCATATGTAATTTTGGTGTATTTGTTGTCTTCTTTTCGCTCTGGCTGATGAAATCATCTCTGTGGCAACTTTTTTTTTACTTTGGGGTATTTTGTAGAACCCGTACTCTAAGAAAGAGTAGAGGGGTCTATTAAGTTTGACTGAAGCCGAGACTATATAGCGATGTCCTAGAGTGACCACACATTATGTGTATGGTACCATTATAACTGTGCTTACCAACTTTGATTCGGATCGGACAACTATAGCTTATAGCTCCCATAACTCGAATCGGTCGAAATTTGGTGATGTGTATGGTAAATCGCACATTAGCAAAAGTACGGGGTCTTTTACAGTCGGCTCGCTCGACTGTAGCCTTTCTTACATGTTTTTCTTTGTTTTTTCTTTTTTTCTTTTACTTAAGATTGGACTGTGTTGTAGTACAATTGACCTTAGCCCAATATTTTGCAGGCAGTGCTCAAATTTTTGTGGGTCAGTTCCATTGAAGTCATTAATATAAAAATCATTCAGTTGAGATGTAAATATGGCTGAAGAACTGTCGAACAGTCGAAAGCGAAGAATAACGAGGAGAGTAAGAAGAAGAAGAATGTTTTTTTCACATTTCAGGTGTGATAAAATGCCAATATCCAAATGATTTCTTCAGAATTGAACGGTTTTTCAATGCCACAGACTCTCTACAAGTATAATGAAAGTCACGTTGAAAGTAAAAGTAAAAGTAAAACGACAAAAAAATAAAATAAAAATAAAAAACGAAAGTGAAGTTCATACATAAATTTGACATTTTTCAAGTGTAGAATATGGCAAAAGTCTGTGAGTTGTGATTAGAAGTAATGTTAAATTTAAATAATTTATCTAAATATTAATTGCAAATAATTTTCAACTTTTATAAATTGATTAAATTTATATTTAAACAAATTTAAAGTTTCTTCGACTTATAGGTTTGCGATTAAACAGTTACTCAGTTGTTTGAGCTCAAAGATTTGTATAAATATTAATTTCGAAAATTACAAGAAATATTTAAAAATAATTTTTACTGTGGTAGACAGCCAAACTTATAAGTTTTAGTATTTTTTTTATAACTTAATAATTTTTATAGTCTTTTTTGTATACTGTAGAAATCAACTTTAAACTCAAATAACAAATAACTCAATTTAGAAGCATTATAGATTAGTTTACTTAAAGTAATGAATGTTTTAAACTATAACTACAGCATTCGACTGATCTAAACTGCACTTTATAAAGTGTAATAAATATGCAAAATGACTTTAAGCAATAAATAAACTTTGCTTTAACAGTTAGCTTTGCTCTCTACTCAGTTTAATTCATTTTTTTTTATTTTATTTTATTTCTTTTGACAAAGTTGAATAACCGATTTCAATCAAAGTTGAAAGTCGCAATTCATCTTGGAAGTTGAGCGTTTTCCTAAATATATTTCTTGAAGACAATTTGTTGAAGTCTTCCCATTGCTCATCACTGTAGAGTGTGTACATTGTCTCTGCAGGAGAATTGAGTTAGAGTCATGGGCATGAACCTGATACTGTTGGATACTGTAGACTTTAGACTGTATAGAGTACAGTGAGTACTGAATACTGTTTACTAGATGGATATTGGATACTGTAATGCCTTTGTGCACCGTTACAAACTCGTGAATCGGCTGCCAGAAGACGCAGCTCCTGAATGTTTAGCTTGTTTTTTCTTTTTTTGGTGGAAAGTTCGTGACATGGCATCAACAGTTTGTCATTAAACATTTCGACAATAATTTGCTTTTGTGCTCGTATTTATATATATAAATAATTTTGTATTTTTTTTTCCTGTTTTTATTCGCATTTATTTCTCCTCTTTTTTGATTGTCTGACTTCCCGAATTGTTGTAACCATAGACGTAGACGTAGACATAGAAATTGTTATGGCAGGTAATTTACATAAAAGATAAGTGGATGCAGCACTACTTACGATTCTGATTAGTCCGAGAGGAAGAGGGAGATGGAGAGAGAAAGGGAGACAGAGAGATACCTGTACCATTGTAGCCACGAAATGCGACTCTTTTGTTATTGTAAATAACAAACGCTTATGTGACTTTTGGCTTTTTTGTGTCTGCTCACAGCGACTTCCTAAAGGTATTAAGAAAATATCAACAGAATTGAAAATGAAACAAAATAAAAATCTCTAGAATATATTTAGCTACTTGTTGCCGTCTTTCAATTGTTATGGAAATGCTTTGAGTGCTCAGGTTGCGTATACGACGTGTGTGCACATAAGCTCATGTGTGTGTGAACTCTTGACACTGACTGAAAGTCCCCCCCATCCCTCGCCCTCTGTCTATCACAATGGAGGCTACTCTAGCCAGTGGCATTCAGTCCCTGACCCGCTTAGTTAGCGTTATCTGCACCCAATCCGAGTACGATTCCAACTTCAAATCCAAACGAGTCCGAAACCAAAACCGAGCCCAAGTCTAAGTTGCGCCAATAAAACAAATTAAAGTCAACAATTGACGGCAGTTAGGACCTCAAGCTACTTGCCTTGAACAAGCCAAGTCTTTTTGCATTGGGCCAAGTTAGTTTTGTCTTATCAGCGACCTCATCGATTTAGCGGTTAGCCAAATCATTTGGCAATAATATTTTCTGCTGCAATTGTTTGTCTGTTGGAGTTTTTTATTCTTTTTTTTTGTGGATTCGCGTCTTTGCGTTTTGCATTTGCATTTTGCGACGACGGCGACGACTTCGACGCTGCCACTGCCTGACAGTGAATAATTTGCCATTTGAGTTCGTTTTTGGCGTCGTTTAATTTGGCTTTAATGACTTTGAAAAGCGCAAATCAAAAACGCTTTAAGCCCTTTTAAAAAGCCACAGAAAAGAGCCGTTTAAACAGCTGCGTTTGAAGCCGAATTTTTCTTAACTGCTCCAAGAGAAAAGTTAATGGTCTGCTAAAATGATTAGGGAAATGGAGTTAAAGGATGCAACTTGGGCATAAATTATTATTCAGATAAACTAAGTGCATAAGAGGGTTAAAGTTGGAAGTGGGTCTTAAAATCGTAAGCTAATAAGGAATACTAGTTTAAATAACTTTAAGTTTTTAAATGAAACAGTACTTTTTAAAGTATTGTTATGTTGTTTAAATAGTTTAAGTTAAAATATATAAGGAAAGCCTTTCAGTAAATAGCTTAACTAACAATATTTTGGTTCCAAAATTCTCTATTTTAATTGTAAACTGAATTCTCCAATTTAATTTGTTATCAAACTGCTATCGATGTCCGTTTTGTTTGTTTAGTTATAGATAAAAGTCTAGTTTATTTTTATAGACTTGTAACTAATCAAAACAATAGAAGAAAGAAAGTACTTGAGAATTGTGAAGTGGGCACTTGAAGTGGTCACCTTATGTCTGCTGATAGCCCAGTAGTTGACACAACAGTCAATATTTATGCCGTTACACACACACACGCACACACTCACTGTGCGTGCTCAAAGTATGCGTCAGTTTTTCTTATCAAAAATGTATAAAGAAATTTCCATCGATCGACTTTAGTGTGTACCCCTCTCTATACATATATACAGATATATATGAGCGGGTGGCGCCTCTGCCACAATCCCGACACTCTGCTTTCTTCCTCTGGGATGCGGGATGCTGATGAGTGTGTGTATGTGGTTGTGTGTGGGTGCGTGGGTGTGTGGGTGTGTGTGAATACGCATTCAGCGAGCTATGCGCGTTTTATGTTTGCCTGAAACTTTTGGCATTCTTATCATTTCCCAAGAGAGGCGTGTGAAAATCGATGCCGAGTGAAAAAAAAAACGTAGAAAATGTGACGTCACAGCAAACAGGCAGAGGTGTTGGCTGCATTAGAAATGAATAGAGAAAGGAGAGAGAGAGAGAGAGGGGAACTAAGAGAGGCTAACTAGCATGCGTTTTGATAAAAAAAAGAACAGAAAACATGACGTCACAGCGACAGGAAGAGGCACAAGCTGCATTAGAAAGGGAGAGTGAGAGAGAGATAACTGGGGAGAGAGACACAGGGGGAAATATAAAAGAGAGTGAGAGGAAAGAGAAGCTGCTACACAAAATGGCTGGCATTAGCTCAAAAATGTAGCGCGCGTTCTGACAGTTCGCAAGAGAGGCCTTGTGGGAGAGAGAGAGGGAGAAAGGGGGCGTCAGAGGGGGAGTGACAACATTTCTGGATGCCTTCTCTTGGGCTGCTGCCTCCGCTGCGCTGCGTCTCTGTTGGTCTCTCGAAACGAGCCGCAAAACTTGTCGCTTCACTGTGTGCGTAACCACAACAAAACCGTTTGCACCACTGAGATATGACCCCAGCTCCCACAGTGCCAGTGCCACACCCACTGCCATACGCCCACGCTGTACTTAGTATGCGTGATGCTGTTGGAAGCTTTGCTTGCCTGTTCGCCTAAACTGCGTGTCGTTGTGATAATGTGTGCCACTGTGTATGTAAGGGTGTGTGTGCGTGTGTGTGTGTTGTACAGTGACTAACATCCCCAACATCTATAAACACACACATACACGTACACACGCGCACACACGCACACCCCTTTCTGCTGCTCTCTGCGCGCCGCATACATTTGAGAAGTAAAATCTACGCCAAGTCGCGCACTTGAGCCAAACTCGCTCTCTTTCTCTCTCGCTCTCTTACTCTCCATGCAGGCAAAATCAAATTTTGTATATATAAAAAAAATATATATAGTTATGGCTTGTAAATCTCTGACAAAGTGGGATTATCCCCAGCAGAACTCTGCTCGAAAAATGACTCCGCGGCTGAAAAGGAGGAAACTGATTTTTAGCAAGGACTCAAGTGAACCCAACTCCAAATCCACCACTCAAAGAACGCACACACACCAATACACACTGGCACACACCCTGGCAGACACTCAGACAGACTGTGGCAAGACCTGTGGCAGTGACTGTGACTGCGACGCTGACGGCGACGCCGCGTTGCACGCACACAACGAAAAATGTTGAATTTTGGCGCCTTCGGTGACCAGGCAAACAGCAAATTTCGCAGGCGAGAGATGAAATAAAATGTTGCCATGACAGCAGCAGCAGCAGCAGCTGTAGCTATCTGTCTCACTCACACACTGTCATGAGCTGTTTCACTCACACATACAGTCTCTTTCTCTCTCTCAGTGTTGTCTCGTGTCCTTGGCTTGTTTTGTGGCTCAAGGACTCGAGCAACAACTCGTGCTAAATTTCTGACCTTGTTTCCCAGTTTCTCTCTCGCTCTCCCTTCCTCCCTCTCCTTCTCTCTCATCTCTTTTGGTGTGTATCCTGCAATTTGTAATTTACGCTTAGGAATGTGGCAGCTTTCTAGACTTTGCTGCTCGCCGGGGACTTAGGATACTTTTTGCGTTTGATTTCAGGGACAAGTCCAATGATTGATGGAAGCAGTTGCTATGGCGAAAATATGCGACAGCTGCTGAGTGTACAAAAGAGATAGTAAGTGAGACAGGGACAGAGCTAGAGTGGTAGAGTGAGTACAAACAGGAATCTAGGACATGCAACAAGTTGCGCAGTTTATGCTCAACAGGCAGTGAAATGAGTAAGAGAGATAGTGAGAGAGCGAGAGAGAGAACAGAAGTGATATGACGTCATTTTAGGAATTTCCTGAATGTATCTCGTAGGAAAAATGCAGAGAGAGTTCTAAAGTGTCAGTGCGGGGTGAGAAAAATATGCATAAAAAATGTGAAAAATGTCTTAATGCTCCAAAAATTAATGAGAAGATAATAAAGAACATTGAGGTCCTAAAAGGAATAAAAATAAAATAATTATTTATTGAAATAACAAGAAATATTTTTTAATAAAACTATAGAATTTTCGTACTTGCAAATTCCCCTAAAATATTCAAAATACTCTTAACCCAAAACACTTGGCAGCTAACCTTTATTTCTCTCTATCCCCTCTTTGAGTAAACACCCCTCACCTCCCTCCTACGAGTAATTCCCCCTTATCTCATTCAAATGCCTCTGCAGATATTGGCACAGATTGCAGGAAACCCGAAAACGAAACGGAAAACATTAAATATGAATAAAAATGTTTGGCTATTAAGTCAGTCGATCCCCTCTCCCTTCTCACGCTCTATAATACTCCCCCACCAGCCTCCTTTTCCCCTCGCCATAGCTAATCCAGATACTGTCTGGCAGCCTCATTGATTGCATTCCATTAAAAATATGAAATTAGACTTTAAATTTGTATTTTATTGTTGTTGTTGTTCTTGTTGTGGCTGTTGTTGTTGTGATAGCCCTGGCAAAGGTCAAAGGTGCAGGCAGCCACTGGCCAAGCAGCCGGCCAGTTGCAGCAGCAGCTACAACAGCAACAACATGTGGCAGCCACAAACAGGCTACAGTAAGCAATTCGAAGGCCCTGTAGCTTAAAAGAGCAAGGAGTGTTTAGCTTTAGAAGGCGTGACAGAGAAACTGTTTGTGGGATATAGGGAATGTCGATGAAAAGTAAACTTTTAAGGTCTGTGATAGCATTCAACTAATAGGTTTGTATCTTTCATCACTAGCGTGGACATAAGAAGCACAATAACTATATGGGGACACTTAGCTTGGTAAAGAGGCAGAAATACACTATACTTTTCTAGTATCTTTTAAGTTTAATCAGTTTTATACTGAGTTTCTATCTTAATACAGGGTCTTTTACAGTCATGTTTACTCTGCCAAAGCCACACATTCACACAGGCTTATTTAATTTTTTTCCTTGTGGGTGGGTGGGCGCAATTCTCCTCATGCATTTGTTCATGTGGTTGCCTCCCCACGCCACTGACCCTCCCCCTTCTACCTACTGCCTACCGCCCCTGCCACACCCCCAGCCGGACGATTGCTGCACGTTTTGCTCATTTGACTAACGTGATAATAAAGTGCAAATAATATGGCTCAGTTTGCCGTTGCCGTTGCAGTTGCATTTGCAGCGAACCAAACACAATTGTTGCAGCTTCAACTGAGATCTGTGATAGGCAGCAACTGTTGCAAGTTTTTCCGCAATCGATGCAACAACAGCAACAACAACAACAACAAATTATCGCTGATGGAAATGCACCTGACGCTTGATTTGTTGCTGTTTCTTAGTCTTTTTTTATGGTTGTTGTTTTTGTTGTTGCACGACTTATGCGGCTAAGACTGCAAACTGAAGTTGGGGCGTTGGTTTCGACGTTCTAACGCACTTGGCCAAAATGTTATGACCAGGCCAACGCCAACGCCAACTCCTTAGCCAGTTGGCAGCATAAAGCTACACAGAAAAAAATTGATTGTAATGAAACGAAAGCTTAAAGCTTTGCTTGGATGTTTATAGTACAATTTTGGGATAAATTTGTAATTAATTTTATTTTTTATATATTTATTTATGTTAGTTAAATTTGTTTTAAAAATAGCCAGAACTACTTAACTGATTTTAAACTTAATTCTTTTTTTCTGTGTACCTCTCCCCCCTCCCTCTCTTACCCCTTCTCCTGTCTCCCTCTGCTTCTCTCCGCTTCTCACAGTTCGCAGCCTCTCGTTATGCGCCAATTACTTGGCAAACAATTTTTACCTTTAGCCTCAAGTTCAAATTTTAAAATCCAAATCAGCAGCAAAGGGGAGAGTGGAAAAGAGAGAGGTAGAGTGGGCACAGAGAGAGAGAGGGAAGATAAAGGTAATTGCTTGGTTGGGGCAGGTTTTCCCATGGGTAACCTGTTGCGACCGATTTCCACTTGAGAAGCCCCCACAGCCACAACAACGGTAATCACTCACTCAAATAGCGAGTACAGTGAAGCCTCTAGCCCTCTCTCTCTATCGCTCTATATCAAGCTATCTCTTTTATACACACATAGGTACTGTGTGGCATCTTGGCAAGGTGTTAGAGCCGAGTTCGCATTGGGACACGAACTTCAAATCAAAGCCAAGTTAAGTGCTAGTTGCGGTTGCCTTCCCTCTCTCCCTCCCACTCCCTCTCCCTCTCTCCCTCTTACAAAGTGTTGGCTGTCCAAAAGGGTCCAAAAGTCTAGCCAGATTTGCATGTGGCAAGTTCGCTTAGCCTTTTTTTTTTTGGCATGCCAGCCAAAATTATAGAGAACTTGGCCAACTAACTGCAGGGAGGAGAACTGGCAAAAAGCCATCTAAATACTTGGTTATAGATGGCTGATTCCATTGCCGCATAGCCTTGGCTGCTGCTGCAGCTTCCACGGGTCAAAATTTGCACCCAAACATACCACGCAGACAGCATAATTGACCTGGGGTTAATCAGACTTTGTGCAACATGTGGAATGCAATTCATTCAGCTTTTTATTAAACCGCAATTTACAAAAAATTTAGGGAGCAATGTGCTACTACTTGTACTTCATTTAAATTATTTATATTTAATATAAACTACACTACTTTAACCATAACAAGTAAGAAAGGCTACAGTCGAGCGAGCCGACTGTAAAAGACCCCGTACTCCTTCTAGTGCGCGTATTTCCATACAAATCACCCAATTTCGACCGATTTGTCCTATGGGAGCTATAGGCTGTAGTTGTCCGATCCGGACCAAACTTGGTGGGCATAGTTATAATGGTACCGTAAACATAATGTGTGAATTTGGTCTCTTTAGCTTTAGTCGTTTTCAAGTTATGGTGATGTGAAAATGGTTTTTTACTATTTGCGGGGGCGATAGGGGGCGTGGCAAAAGTTTGAAATAAACTTGCACTGCATACACTATAGACGGACTTTCATTAAAAATTGGGAGGCTGTAGCTCTTATTGTTAAGAAGATCCAGGTGTTCATACAGACGGACGGACAGACAGACGGACATCGCTATATCGTCTCGGCTGTTGATGCTGATCAAGAATATATATACTTTATAGGGTCGGAAAAGCCTTCTTCTGCCTGTTACGCACATTTCCCTTCAGATAAACCTAATAGACCCCTCTACTCTTTTTTAGAGTACGGGGTCTAAAAACTCTATTAAGAATTTTCCAGATTATAAGAACTCTTTGTTTGACTTGGAAAATTAAAAGTTTTTTGATTTTTATTGTGCGATTTGAAGTGAAATGTGATTCCATTCATGGAAAAGGCTCGTTAGACAATTCCTGGAAATCAAAGAACAACTGTGGCCCCAATTCAAAGTGGGGGAGTATAAGTGTGTGTGTGTGTTTGTATGTGGCAAACAATCCGATCGACTCTTGACTTTTCTGATGCCTGCCGCCCACAAATTAGCTGGCCAATAAAATTGGCAATTAGCAAAACATTTTGTACGCACTGGCAAATGTGTTGCCAGTTCCCAGTTGCTGTTGCAGTTGTTGCTGCTCTTGTTGTTGTTGTTGCTGTTGTTATTGTTGCTAGTGTTGTCGATGTCAGTTGATGGCCAAAACGTGAGCGAGGCGTGAGCCATAAATACGATTGCAAATGGCAGCAATTAACGCGAGTTTCGAATCCGAAACCGAATCCATAGACAGAAATACGCTGTTTAAACAGAGTCCTCCCTCTCTGCCTCTCTCTCTCTCTCTCTCTCTCTCTCTTCTCTTCTTAGCTGTCTCCCTCTCTCTCTCTATTTGCCTCCCTCTCTTGCCCCTTTTGTTGCAGTTCAGCGATCGTTTTCATAAACATAAAAAGCCAATTTCAATAACATTTTCCCAACTGCAACATGAGGCGGCAACAACAGCAGCAATGCAATATGTTGCTGGCAAAAGTTGCTACAAATTTGTTGATGCCACTCGACAATTGTTGCTGTTGTTGTTGCTGTTGCTGTTGTTGCTGCTAGAATATCGTTTATTGAAACATTAATTGCCCATGTGAAAATCAATTTCAAATAGTTCAACAACTTTTCAGGCAGCCTAATGTGTTGCTGTTGTGGTTGCTGCTGCTGTTGTTGTTGCTGCTGTTGTTGCTGCTGTAAGTGTTGCTGTTGTTGTTGTTGTTACTTTGGTTATTCGCATTTTCTGGCATTTCGCGTGTTTGTTTGAGACACTTGTTTAATTTTGTGTTGCTACAGTTGCGTCTTGCTTTCAGTTGTTGTTGTTGCTGCCGTTGTTGTTGTTACTGCTGTTGTTGTTGCTGATGTTGCTCTCGTTGAGGTCGTCGCCTATTGCTCAGTTTTTGCTTCCTTTTAGCCACTGCGATAATTGAAATTTGATGTTATTTGCCTTTGGTTGTGTGTGTGTGTGTCTGTGAGTGTTAATTGTGTTCAGTGAATATTGAAATGACTGGCCACAAATGCTGTCAAGTGAACATGGAGGACACACTTAAGCAAATGGTGGCATAATAAATGGAAAGTAGAAATTAAATACATTTATTACAAACAAAAACAGGCAATAATAAAGGAACTGGCATATTAAGGTACAGAAAAGTGACCAAGGAGGACAGAGTTTAAGGTGTAGCTACTAACAGTTCATGTCCACATACTGTAAAGTGAACATGGAGGACGAAAATATCAAAAAAAATTTGGAAAATTGCATTGATTGACTAAAAAAGATTGAATGTGTATAGTAAAGATCGGTAGAAAAGCTTTTATAATCAGACCAAAAGCAACAAAGTGAACATGGAGGACCACAATTTTAATTAAGCTATAGAATTGTGGCAAATGATTAATTGTTTATAGGGATCGTCTGAGTTATTGGCAATTGTTTATGCACTCAGTGACTGCTAAAATAGGTTGTAATTCTAGTTCCTTTTCCCGTTCCCGAACAAGTTCCAGTTCACGTCTATGTGGCAGTTTCAACACCTACGGAGAAGTTTCAACTTGAGTTACACAAAACGATTGACAACCAAAAACTGTCAACGCATTTGAAAATCGCTTTGACTGAGTGCCAAGCCACGCCCCTTTTTTAGCTATTGTTGTTGTCAATGCCGGTGGCAATGGGGAACGACACTTGGCCCCAAGTCACAAGTCGCATAATGAAAATGTCAACTGAGTTTACAGCCAGGCGCAAAGTCCACTTGAGACTCGAGAGAAGTCAGCCTGGTAAATAAATAAAGCCAGAAAAACGGCTAAAAGCGAACAATGTATACTCTAATTCAGTCTAATTTAGCTATAAATATTTATAAGACTCTTAAAACTCACTCCAAATTGCCTTCAATTGATTCCAAAAAGATGCATGCAAATGGATTTTAGCTTTAAAATCGCATTAAATTGTGAAAGTAGCCAAATTGTGATATTTGTGAACTAGATCTTCTTAATCTTTCCGTGTTTTTATTGGATATCCAATATAAAATAACACAAAGTATTGAACTATTTTAAATTTGTTGGATTTCGCTTTACTCCAACTAGTTGAATCAATTGTGAACCACTTGGAATCAGCAGTGAACTAGTTACACACAAGCAATTTAGTTCCTATTCTTTGATTAGAGCATTAGTATCCGATTTATTTTATGGCAAAAGTATAAAAATGCGGACTTTTTGGAAAGTTATGGTTTTGCTCTACTTTTGATTGAATTCTGTAGCAAGTGAACTAGTTCAATTGAAGCAGTTCAGTGATATTAAGTAGTTCCATTAGTTTATTTGCCTACTTTTTGAGCTGTTTTTATTGAGCTTAAGTAGTAATAACTTGAATTTGTTTTGGAACTTGTTCAATTGAACAAATTTGAAAACTAGTTTAACATTTGGAAAGTAGTTTTATGCAGTAGTTGCTAAAATACACAGGAACTTGGGGAAATAAGTCCTCCAAGTACCGATTCATGTTTTGTTCTTTGGAACTAGTTCTGCCATGAACCGTTTCATTGTAAACGCAATTGAAGCAGCTTCACAGTCGATACATATATTAGGTTATGAACTTAGTTCTTCTATAAACCGATTCGGTTTTGATTCAATTGAACTAGTTCCGTATAAAATGCCAAATGCTCAGAGCAAGTGTATTGATGGATAAACGAGACAAAAGTTCAGCAACTGCAGCGCAAATATCACGCGTGATTCATCGCCGACAACAGCAACAACAACAACAGCAACGAATGTTGCAGAAAACACCCACACACGCACACTCACACACACATACCAACACACACACACACACACACATGTATGCACTCGTATGCAAATATTGCTGCTGTTGCCGTTAGACGAAGCGCGTTTTTTATGCTTGTTAGAGCAACGCCCGCGACGCTTTTTAGCAGCTTCGAAAGGTGCTGCGGGGGGAGGGGCAGTGGGAGGCGTGGCTGGCAAATGATAGAGGAGTTCAAGAGAGGTGTAGAGAAGGGGTGGGAGGAGGGGGGAGTGGCAAGTCTGCACTTTTCTTATTTATTAAGCGCACAAAGTCGTAATTATGCAAAAGCGACAAGAGTTTATGGCACAACAACAACAACAACAACAGTTGTTGTTGTAATTGCTGTTGTTGTTGTAAATGCTGTTGTTGTTGTTATTGCTGTTGTTAACTGCAACACTTTGAATGCCTTGTTTTTTTTACCATTTTTTTGCTGCTTACACAATTATCCATTTAATTACGCGACTTTTAATAGACGATCTTTTGTCAGCAGACAAATCGAATGTACTTGAACCCCCGCACGAAAACAATCGATAAACGATAAACCAAAGTGCAAATCAGTTGAGCAAAAAAAAAACCTAACACAATTTTTGGCATTCAATTCGAATCAATTCGCTGATTTTGTCGTTTGGTGTCGCGCGATTAGAAAACAATTCTGCGATTTCGATTTCGATTTCAATTTCGGTTTCAATTGGGATTCAGAATCTTGCAATACTCGTATTTTGGCCAACATCTCAGCTCGTATTTCACAGTGCCCTTGCCAACTGCAGTGAGTGGCAGTAAGGGGTATATTAGTTCGAGTAGATCGTTTGGCAGAATTTAAAAATTTTTAATTGATTTCAAATAAATTTTGAGTTTTTTCAAACATTATTTTTTAAATACTTTTCAATACTTTTAGCTTTAAATTTTAATAAAATTCCTCCAGGAGTATAGCTAGTTCCCAACACTTTCTAGGGTATGTGCTTAGTCGGTTTAGTTAAAACTTTAGCGGCTTTTGGTTTTTTAAGGTGCCGCCATCAAAAGTTGCGCTCTCGTGACCCGCTTGGCTGGGATTCCCCTCTCCCCTTCACCCCCTCTACGTCCCCCCCTCGTGCCCTTAAAAGCTGGCAAAAGGGCTGACAGTAGCAACAACAACAATAACAACAACAATAACCACGCTGGTGACGACAATTTGGAAATCATTTGCATATCGATGCAATGATCGCAGCTCGTTTTGAGCTTCAAATCGGGAACGTTTTGGCATTTTGCATACGCTGCCTTAGTCTCTGCCACTGCCACTGTCGCTGCCTCAGTCGCAGTCGACGTCGCTGCTGCTGCCTACATAATAAGCGATCGTTTAAGTTTTATTGCATTTCGGTGTTAATTTCGACTTAATTGCATTTTGAAATTGTCGCGTTTTTCTTTATTGTTTTCTAAAACATTTTTTTATCCGCTGCTTCTTCTTCTTACTCCTCCACAACTTGATCATTTACGTAATCATTGTTGTTGTTGTTGTCGTTGTTGTTTACGTTAACAAATTCGACGCATAATTTGATGTTGAGTTCAATGTTTTGTTTTCAAAATATATTTTGTCTACAAAATCCTTGAAGTGAGTCAATAATCTTTTACACCCACATACACACACACACCCAAAACACACCCTCACACACACACCCACCCTCAACCCCTCAATTCATTTACAAATTGTTCAAATTCTTCCGCAAAAGAAAAACAAAACAACCAAAAAGAAAAAAAAAGGAAGAAAAAAAAACACAAGTAAAAAGAATCAAATGAAATTTCGTTTTCTTTTGTCAGACGCATCTGATTATTCCTATAGGCTATAGGCCTATCATACTCCGTCTCCATCTACCCCTCTCTCACTCTATCTCTCTCTTTCTCGCTCTTTGGCTCAAGTCAACGCACTTTGCTTCGCAGCCTCATGAATTTTACTACAATTGCCGCTTTACGCACATTCGGTGATTGATTTGTGAAGTCAGTCTCAATTAGTTGTAAATTTATTCATCCGACGCGTTACATGCATAAATAAACCTGATGAGGATATTTCGAAAAGGAATTGGCAACTTAAAGTTTTCAAAATTCAAAATAATTTTTTAAAATTCGAGTATTCAACGCAAACTGCTTGTTTGACGGTGCAAGCAGTTTACTACAATGCTCTGCTCTGCTCTGCTTACAAAGCCATGTAGTGCTCACTGCTTGCAAAGCTATACCACTGTTGCCAATCATAAATTAGTGGCGTTGCCAATTAACAGCTAACACTTGACAGCCGCACTTAGCTGCTAACAGTGTTATGTTGCTGACAGTGAACGGTGAGTTGAATTAAAAGAAAGTTCGCTCTTAACATTCATATTTAAACCAGTCGCTTCCGACTTGAAATGCCTTGGCATTATAACATTATTAGCACTTAAAATTGTAAATACTTCTACCTATAATAATAATAATAATGGGACAATTGTACAGTGCCAATTGAGTTGGCAATCAGCTGTGTTCACAAAACTCACCACACGCCTGCTTTTTGCGAGCGACTTTTTCACCAGCATAAATTACTCTTTGGTTTAACGCGGTCGCGAACGAACGGTTTTCTTTGCGGGTCCAACGGCGTTGTGAAAATTCGGTGTGTCGGTTAAATAAAATTGCTTGTTAATCCCGCAATTAAGCAATGGGCAACTTGGACGACGACGGTGCTGCTTTTGACGCGAGCTACGAGAATGGCAATGAAAAAACAGCGTCTCCAATTAGCAATGGTCACATTCCCAGCAATCACACCACATTTGTGGAGTACAATAATGTAAAGGCAAAAGAAACAGGGACAGCAAAAGAGTGCGTTTCGGAGGAGCAGCTGCTACGATTAAAAGAACTTAAATTCTCTGCACCGGCGTATACTGAAATTCGTACACCTACTGGAGGTTTAAATTTCAAGGTGAGCCCCCCCAAGAAAAAGCAGAAAAAATGAACGCAGCACACGAAATGAGGCGAGGCAATTGCCGAACAAGCAGAAGAAGAAGAAGAAGAAGCAGATGATTTTACTCTTACTCTGCTTGCCTAATTTTGCTGCTTGCTTTGCGCTCTTCTGCTTCTTCTTATTCTCCTCGTGCCGTGCCGGTGCTTCATTGATTTTATCAGTATGTGCGAAGAGTTGCGCATATGACTAAGCATACGATTGAATGTGTGAAAAGAGCGAGAAGCTTAGAAAGGGCAGAGGTGCGTGAGTGTGTGTTTATGTGAATGCCTTATGAAAGTAAAGGAGAGAACGGGAGGGGTGTATAATGCAATTGGCGCCTTCTGCATTGCCCCAGTTTCTAGGTCATTTTTCAGCTGTTCTTTTGGCGTCTCTAGCATGTTCCCACCCCTGAGTGCGAGAGAGTAAGAGATTCTCGTGCTGTTTGCTTGTGTTTCTCTCTTCTGTTTGTTTTGGACACAATTTTTTTTTTGCAGTTTGTTTTGTTGCTACAGCAACTGAAAACATGTGTCCTGCCGCCAAGTGTTTATTTATGCTACAAACAACAAAAAATACAATAAAATACAAAAACTCGAATATTTTATTGTCATTAATTTTTGTTCGTGCAGCAAATACAGTAAATTATTTAGCTTATTTATATTATTCACGCAACAATTACTGCACTCACTGTTTTTCTATATGTGAGTACGTACACTGCTCCCAACCTCCAACCCCCTCCCACCATGCTTCTATTCCCTGAGCTATCGTCACACCACCGCAGACTTGTTATCAGCTTAACACTCATGAACATATAAAGAATTTCACGTAAAGCTTTTTGGAGAATGCGGTTTGGATGAATCATTTGTCCCTCGCAAACGCTATATACTCTATATGTTATACTGGTATCAAAATTTGAAGTATACACTCACACACATATTCGTATCTTTTGGGTGCGTTCTTTTTTTCGTAGATAATTTAGGGACTTTGTGAAGGCGTTAATTTCTTATCGGAATTTCTGCTGCTAGCCCAATTGATTTAATCGATTTTTTAATTCATATATTTTTTTTGGGAGTACACTCATTGGGATCAAATCCCTAAAGCCTATTTAACAAATTTCTTGCTATATGCAAGAAAAATGTACTGAAAAAAAAACCATTAATAATCGATTTATTTGAAGAAATTATTCTCAGCTTTATAGCATAGCATAGCAGTGTTATGTATTTGGATAGTTTATACAAATGTATCTAATGGGAGTAATTTTTTGGTAGTTTAGAACTTTTTATTGAAATTTTTTTTACTGGGAAAAACTCTGAAAAACCTGTATATAAATAAAGATAGTATATACAAATGTATCTATTAACTTTTAGCTAGAAATATTCAAATTTACAATAGGAAAACCCATCACGAATAAGTCTAACACAACTACACATACAATTTCAGTGTTATAAATCTATAAATATCAGTTCAGACTAAACTAGTTGAGTAACAAGAGTATTCCCTCGATAGCTGAGTATTTACTTTATTATCAGATATCTGAAGTTTTGAACAAAAAACCCCATATAGAAATTATAAATCATTATCTTGTACTTGGGTATTACGAGCACTTGTTCTTATTTATTTACTTTACTTGATTTACATGGGTTCAAATTGGGTGCAACTGTACTGCATTTAGTAGGGTGTCTGTATTCGTAGATTCTCCTGTTTATGTTTTGGTTTCATTTTAAGTGTGCAATTGCGTGCAAATTATTGAAGTGAATTCTGCCGATAGATTTAAGTACTATAAACAAGTTGGAAGTCAGACGATAATAAACACGACAACGACGTCATTGTTATATAATTGAGTGTCGTGTGAGTGGTGTCTGCCACACCCCCTCTGCCGCCCCCTGAACCAATAAAATAAACATAATAATAAACTGGACAGCTTAATGAGCTCTGCTGGTCACTAAAGAGAGCGTAAATGGAAGAGAATAAAAGAGAGAGAGAGAGTGGGTGTAAAAGTTCAACTAAAACGAAATTGTTTTAGTTCTCAACCGATATTAGACTATCTTGAAATAGTAAATAACTTAACGCACTGTCGAACACAGGTGACATGCTCTACATATGATAAAACATGGCGATAACATAGTTAGAGCGACAAAGGCGCATACACGCAGCTAGTTATATGGCTTCCCATATAGAGAACTCACTCTCTCTACCCCTCTCCCTCCCTCCCCCTCTCACGACATGACTTCACTGTCGCAAAGAGAGCGAAAAAACATGCGATTTAAATACATTTTTTTCCCCATTCTGGTAGTTAAATGTTAATTGACTGATTGACAATACAACAATAGAGTGTATTAGTGTGTGTGTGTGTGTGTGTGTGTGTGTGTGTGTGTGTGTGTGTGTGAGGTGTACTAAACATGCGACTGATACTGTGAAATAACATTTGAGATGCAGGTCAAGAGTTGATTAACAAAAGGTCTTCAGATCTCCATTTGAGCAATCACAGTCTTTCAACTCGAGATTTTTTAACTCATATTTGTTACAAAGTTAATAATTTATAAGTGGGGAACTCAACAAATTGTTTACCTTTTATAAGAGGTATGCCATGAAGTGTCTTCATTACTAAACTGAAGTTTATCTGACAAATAACACAAAAAACTTAAAGCTTTAAACAAGAATTAGTCAGAGTAATAAATTTCTTTGACCTTAAATTCCATAAATAAATGCTGCATTACAAATCTTAGTGAATGTTTTAATATATATAATATTATATATAATACATATACAACTGAGACTTTAAACAGCATTCAAGTAAAATAAGATAGAAATCTGAATTTTAATTGGAAACAACTTAAAGTTTTCATGAATTATCAGATTCAACCTACTAAAGCTGCCCAAAATTTTAATGATGAATAAATACTTTATGTATTTTTATAATTTATATATATATGTATTTTAATATATATTTCTATATAATAATATATAGAAACACTGCCAAATTTATGTGTGGCTAATTTTTATAGCTAAATTATTTTTAATAGTACCAGTTTGATAATGATTTCAAGCTAAAAATAAATGTACACTGCTGGCAAAAATAATAGGAACTGCAGATAAACATTTTTTTGAGTGCACCAAAGGGAATCCATGGAAAGGAAACCTGAAGGAATCCAAGAAAATAATACAAATGGATATAAATTACTGTAGGAGCCAACAATTTAATTCAAAATTTAATTTTTTTTATAAAAAATTAATAAATATTTCAAGCACTTTGGTGCTGGAATGTTTCAAGGAGCCATGAAATTTCTATAAATCTAAAGGAATCCATGGATCTCAGCCCAAGCATAAGGTTCAATACCTTTTTAATAACCCTCAAAGTAATTCTTAAGGATTGAACTTCAGGAACTGCAAGGAATATTCCAAATATTTAACCTAAATGCCCCTGAACCCCTTTGGGAACAGTTTGGATAAAGGATTGAGGATGGAACGCAATGATAAAAAACTTGTTGTGGAACCTTCTCAGAATCTTTTGGATCAAACAAATCAAAATTACATAAAATTACTGAAAAAGGAATTGAAAACTCTGAATTTATTTGGCTTTACTTTGCTGTAAATCATCCCAGATGTTAGTCAAATGTGGCACGACTAAGTTCGCAGCATAGATTAATTAATTTGCCACTCTCACCTGTTCAACGCTGATAAGAAATTTAGCATGCATGCGCTGATAAGAGCGCTACCTACACCTGTGTGTGTGTGTGTGTTTGCTTAATCAAATGTGACACGAGTTTAATTTGCAGTGTAATCTTTTTTAACACAGAATGCCGAGGAGGGCAGCTATCATCCGGTTAACGGTCATGCGGAGCGGACTGACAAGAGGAGCGACAAGTTTAAGCCAAGTCAGGCGGATGGAATCCTCTCGGCGGAAGCGGAACACTATCAGAAGACCTCTTTCGAGGATGTGCCACTACACACGGCCTGTCTGACCTATCTGGGCTTCTACCTTCTCATGATCCTTGGCTATATCAATCAGCTGCTCTTCGTGCCCAAGGTGGCCAAGGACATAGGACGCGATGGTTATGTAACCCTCTATGATGCCTTCGAGAGTTTCTACTCCCGTTATGTGTATCGTCGGGTTCGCGACTGTTGGAACCGTCCCATTTGCAGTGTTCCCGGGGATGAGCTAATACTCAAGGATCGCGTGACCGATGATTATGGCTGGAGCTTTAGGTTCACAGGCACCGAGACACGTTGCCTCAATTTGGGTTCCTACAATTACCTTGGATTTGCCTCTGCCACTGGACGCTGTGCCGATGAATCGGAGCAGCGGGCCAGGGAGAAGGGTCTGGCATACTGTAGCTCTCGCTGTGAGCTGGGCAATACCCAGCTGCATATGGATCTGGAACGTCTGACAGCACGTTATTGCGGTGTCGAAGACGCCATTGTCTTTGGCATGGGCTTCGCCACAAATGCCCTCAATCTACCCTCGCTGCTGGGTCCCAATTGTCTGGTGGTCAGCGATGAGAAGAATCACGCTTCGATCATTCTTGGACTTCGTCTTTCAGGTGCCACCACTCGTGTCTTTAAGCACAACAACATGAAGGATCTGGAGCGTGTGCTCCGTAACGGAGTCTGCTATGGTAATCCGAAGAACGGTGGCAAACCCTGGAAGAAGATCATGATCCTGGTCGAGGGTATCTTCAGCATGGAGGGCTCCATTGTCCGTCTACCGGAAATTATTGCTCTGAAGAAGAAATACAAGGCCTACTTGTATTTGGATGAGGCTCACAGTGTAGGCTCCATGGGTCCAAATGGACGTGGCGTTGTCGATTACTTCAAGGCGAATCCCAAGGATGTAGACATTCTCATGGGCACATTCACCAAAAGTTTTGGTAGTGCCGGTGGCTACATCGCGGGCTCCAAGGTGAGAATCCATTCCGAAGATGGAACCATGGGATTGCTGACTCTGATCTGTTAACCATTGTATATATATGTGTGTATATAGAAACTTATTGACTTCTTGAGGACGAATAGCCACGCCCATTGCTATGCTAGCTCCATATCGCCCCCCATTGTCCAGCAGATCTACACCTCGATGAGCATCATTATGGGCGAGGATGGTACCAACACCGGACGCAACAAGATCCAACAGTTGGCCAGGAACACACGCTATTTCCGTCGCCGTCTGGCCCAGATCGGTGTGATCACATATGGCCATGAGGATTCGCCAGTGGTGCCCATGTTGGTCTATCTCTTCTCCAAAATTGGGTGAGCAATGGGACAGATGATTAGATTAAATCATGGATATTCATTTCACCTCACCATAAAGTAGGATCATATATCACATAGGATCATACATATCATAGAATCATATATTACATCAGGATTATATATCATATAGGATTAAATATCGTCTACGATCACATATTACATTGGATCATGTATATAACCTCATACAATATTGCTTAGGATCGTGTATTTTATCAGATCATATATCTCATCAGATCACATATCTCATCAGAGCATATGTCTCATCAGATCATATATCTCATCGAATCATCTATCTCATCAGATCACATATCGTATTGGATCATATGACTAATCAGATCATCTTATACCATATTATATCATCATCGTTTCTAATCATTGTATTGGACTATATATCTGATCAGATCGTATAGCATCAATCTATACATATATCGTAATTCATCCAATGTTTCAATCTATAGTTCAAAAATTCACTTTCAAACCGAAATCGGCTGAAATTGGAATGCATTATATAGCTGACTTATAAAAGTTTAGCTTAAAATCACCCTTAATCAAGTGAATATCTGACGAAATCCGAACCATCACAGGAACACTCAATTCTCATCCCATCTCGATCTAAGCCGAATTTGTTTTATTTATATTAACTTGAATAACTTTTGTATTTCTGGATTTAGTGCCGTCATTCGTACACTGACCACACGTCATATTGCTGTTGTGGGCGCTGGTTTCCCAGCCACGCCCATTATGGAGGGACGTATCCGTTTCTGTTTGTCAGCTGCACACACCAAGGAACAATTGGACTATGCTCTGGAGGTGATCAATGATGTGAGCGAGAATTTGGGATTGAAATATTCACGTAAACAGCGTGATCCCAAACCGATTGAATATTGAGACTCGCACACTCGCATTACACACACACACACACACACACACACAAACACACAGCTAGAACTTTAAGCACTGGAAATCAAAGAAAATAATGAAGAGAAAAACGAATCGTTGAGACGATCGAAATGCTAGAGAAAATCAATGGAAAATATAAATATATATATAAATTTTATTTATATATAAATTAAACTAAAGCGAAGCTAATTGTTGTCCTCATGTTGTTGTACACTAACTATCGACTAATCCCCAAGGGAATCTGCCTAAAAATTGTAGCACAACAACAACATGTATAGCTATAAACAAAAGAAAAGCTATAATTATAATATTAATAATAATAACAAACATGTAATACTGATCTTATATGTATATTATTAATAATAATTGTGTATTTAGCATTTAACACTTTCATTTGTAGTTGTTATTGTAATATGTAATATTTGAAAATGTCTTCTTCTTCTACCGCTGCTAAAACATTTATAACATTTAAGTTGTGAGAGAGATACTATATAAATGATAAAATGTATTATGATCATCAGGTTTTGCTTTATAATTCTAGAATAACTTAACTGATTGAAGAACTTTGCCTTTATGCCAAGTCCAACAAACAGCTGGAATCAACAAATTATTAAATATATTTATAAACAAAAGTTAAACAAACTGTTAACAGCTAACGTAACGCCCATAGCTATAGATCCAAATTAGATATATATAAATCAAGTATGTTATAGACATTTTATTTTTCTACTGAGAATAATAAAGTAAATTTTTCTTTTTGGCTTTAAAAACGTTTCGGAAATATTAATAATTGTGTGTTTAAAGTGACACAGTGTGAACACAGCATAATAGACATTTAGGAAAACGATCTAGGGAGGAACTATAAAAAGTTCTGATATCAACGTAGTGCTTAAAAATGTAATATAGACTAAGATAACTTTTTATAATTTTAATATATCAAGAAATCTTGTTTTAGCTTTAAGATCTTTAAGGCCACTGTGTGTCACATGTGTGAACGCAGCATAATTTTAATAATTCAGTTCAAGTTGCCTTCGATTTTATTGTTGCTTTCGTCTCAAAGATGTTTTATCTACAAAATTTTCTTTTTATCTTAAGTCTGCGATTTGGTTGCCGTCTAATTGCCTATGCCGAAATGCTTATTTACGGCTATGGAGTCTATTTTATGGCCGACAAATTTGGTATGACTTTATAGCTATATACGATCATACGATTTTTACATTGGGTGCATTATCTTCTACTCTTTAGGCTTTGTTGAATTAATGGAATCCATGGTTATTATCGCTTTGGGTACCTCGGTTGTCTTATCCTTTTTGATGTTAATCTCAACGCTACAGGAGCATGTGAGTGTGCGTGTGTGTATGAGTGTAATTTACTGTAGATACCTATTGTACTTAGGAATCAGCTGGCGTTATTTTCACCTATCTGATGTGGGGCATCTTTACGACCATTTTCCTATCAATCTTTTATATCATAAGTTTTACAAACAAAACTATCGAATCGTCGGCTATATTTGCAGCACTTTTGGTTGGCACAATAAGTGAGTGGGAATTTGGACAAATAATTTTTTATATATTTTGCTTGTTTCCACAGTTTTCAAGGGTTATGCCATGTTGGTGGTTTTGTCGTTTATGCACATGTTGGTTACCTCCGACAGTGAGGACTCGTCCTGAAAAGACCGTTTATTTTTGCTTTAAACAATTGAATTCAAGAAGATTTTTCGATTTCTTTTATTTTGTTTTCATGTAAATACACATTTTATTTATAGAGTAAAGTTCCATAGAGAAACTAGGGGATTTATCCTGAGTAGACAGTTTCTATTTCGCTCATCCATTCAAGAACATTTTTGATATCTTTTTAATGTTTGTCAACAAATATATTTTTGTTTTGAAGAATAAGTTAGAAACTTATAACTTAGAAAAACTAGAATTTTGGCAGATCATCAAGTGAAAGTTTCTGATCTGAGCACATTTCGTGTTATAGATTTCGAAAGCGGTAAAAAAACATTTCTAGAATATTTTTCTGTCAGAAACACAGTAAAAAATGTCTCGTTTCCTATTTGTTTTTTTCAGATCAGTTTAAAATTTTCTTAACAAACTTTTAGTTTATTGGGTAACGTAGCTAAGCAGTGTAAAGCATGCTGAACTGCTTGAGCTTTGTTTGCGCAAGCAGTATCAGTGTCGTGTGCACAAGCAGTCCAATTTGCCAAAGCAGTTGTGGAAACTGAGCGCCAAATTTGAAAAGCAAATAAAAATTCTGTGCTTAATAAGTTCAAACATTAAAATATGCAAAAAGTTGCAGTGTATTGTTAAAGTGTGCTTGTCTTTGACTATGCAGCTGTTTCTATCGCTATCTGACACTCCAGTACAATCGATTTTAAGAGGGAAGCAAAGTATTGACTTAAACAATTTTCTAATTAACAGTAACTCAAGGGTTTGCCACTGTCTGGCAGCATTTGACCAAACTGTCAGATAAATTCCAATTGTAATTGTCATGTAACTCTAGAAGATTCACACAAAAACTACAATTGTTCTTCTTGTTGTTGCTGTTTTTGTTGCACTGAATTAACTTTCAATTTTATTGCTCATGGAATATTTATGCTGTTGTTGCATGCTGCACAAACACTTGGTGACATTCAAAAAGCGGGCGTGGCAGGGCGTTAAAAGGGGGCGAAGAGAGTTAGTTAAAAATTGTATTTTAAAATCGATTTTAAAGCATTTTCTTTGCTCACACACAGTCGAAAATGGAATGCATATATTTAAGTGTGTTTCGGTGTGTGTGTGTGTGAGTCTGGGTGTGTGTGCGTTCCATGGGCTACTGTGGGCGTGGTGTGAGTAATTGACTACGTGCGTATAAACTTTCCCATGGCATTTTCCCCGAGTGCAGCAACAACTGGACTTGGGGCTGTGTGTGTATTGGTGTGAGTGTGTCTGTGTGTGTTTCGGTAATTGTGTGTGTGAGTGGGTGTGCCATCATAAATATGCACTATGCTGGCCATTTGTCATGGCTTTTTGCCCAGGCAGCAAAGTACACTGACGAGCAAAACTGTAACACATGTTCAATGTTCTCACTTCAACGGTCTGTATTATCTCTTCTGCTTTGTGCATGCTTAAGATCATAGTCTTGTTTTCTTAGTGAAATATTTAGCTCTCTTATATAGAAATTTGAAGAAGTTTGATAGGCTGGAAGAATTTTACCAATCTAAAATGTAAAAAAAGTCGGATGTTACAGTTTTGCACTCGCAATGCAAAACCTTTTTATATTTGTTTCAAAGCTTTTTTTTTCGTTAAAGCTTATTTGTTTTCGTTTAAATCGCTAAGCTTTCATCATTTTAAGTCAATTTGCAAAAAAATTAAGATGGATATTGAGAAGAAAAAGAAAATAATGGATTTATTGATAGGAGGCGAGTCCGTTAGGAAAGTGGCTAATAAATTTGGTGTTAGCCACATGACTGTGCAGCGGTTAAAAAAAAAAACTGTTCAGAACACATAAAAATAAATAAAGGAGGCCGACCGCTAGTTTTAAACGAACGTGACACGCGCCACGTGGCTAACTTAGTGACAAGTAATCCCGAACTACGCCAATAAAAGCGGCGAATATGTTAAATTTAAATGCCAGTGAGTGGACAGTCCGTCGCAGTCTCGGCAGATTGGGCCTTAAGGCCAAGGACATGAAAAAAAAAAACCATTTTTTGCTAAAAGGCACATTAACTTGCGTAAAAACTTTGCTACAATGCATGAGAATTGGACTTTAGCTAATTGGGATGCCGTTAGTTACAAATAAAGAAATTAAGCAATGCTAAAATAAATTTGTTCAAGTTTATTTGGTTAGACGAAACTAAAATTAATCGTTTTGAGTCAGACGGACGGTCGTAGTATTGGACTAGGGATCCCACAGTCCAATCGGCAAATACAGTGCGGCAAACCGTTAAGCACGGTGGCGGGTCCATAATGGTTTGGGGCTGTATTTGTAAAAATGGAGTTGGACCCTTAGTTTTAATCGATGGGATAATGCGTAAGGAACAATACCTAAAAATTCTACAAGAAAATTTGGGAGGAGTCATTGGTAACATGGGTCTTGCTGCTGAAAAATGCATTTTTCAGCAAGACAATGACCCAAAGCACACGTCCCATTTGGTGAAAAATTGGTTATTGAACCAAAAGTTTCAAACTTTGAAGTGGCCACCGCAATCCCCAGACATGAATCCTATGGAAAATCTATGGAGCCATGTGAAATCGCAGCTTGCGAAGTATGCGGCCCCTCCAAATGGCATGATGGAGTTGTGGGAGAGAACGAATGACGTTTGGTACTCGATTCCACCTGAAATGGTTCGACGCTACACGCAAAGTATGCCAAACCGCATAAACAACCTCAAAAAGTCAAAAGGGCTGTGGACTCGTAATTAAAAAAAACTTAATAAAAATATTTGTTTAAAAATATTTGCAGTGCAAAACTGTAACATCTGACTTTTTTTACATTTTTGATTGGTAAAATTATTCCAGCCTATCAAATTTCTTCAAATTTCTATATAAGAGAGCTAAATATTTCACTAAGAAAACAAGACTATGATCTTAAGCATGCACAAAGCAGAAGAGATAATACAGACCGTTGAAGTGAGAACATTGAACATGTGTTACAGTTTTGCTCGTCAGTGTAGTTGCGTTTCAGCAAAAAGCTGCAACTAAAATGTTGCTCAAGGCTCAAAACGTGATCAGAGAAGCGCAGTTTAATAGAGATTGATAAGGATAAGCGACAGCCACAACAACAACAACAACAACACAGCAATAATAATATCCACTTGAAAAGCTGATGGAATCAGAAATGAGCAAAGTGTATAAACAGATTGCTTAAGCTGCAGTCACGCTTAAAGGGTGACACTTTGGGATACCCTGTACTTCTAGCATAATGATAAGAAATGTCTTTGAATCGTGTACTAAAAAGCCTTTCGATTACTGCCTTTAATTACATTAAATACATTGACATAATACCTTTATTTATGAAATAGGCAGAGTAATCCCTGTATTTTTATAAAATAGAGAGTATCATACTGTCGGTCATATAATATTGTATATTCAGTACTTATCTACTACTTTATAGGATATAAATCAGATTTCTTAGTCGAGCATTTTTATTAAAAAAAATATACATATTTTTTAAAAGCAGTCTATAGGGTAGCGCCTAGTCAGTCACTGCCCATCACTGAAGTGTTTTACGCCTACAACTACATGTAGCTAGTTTGAATGTAATTTCACAGCAACAAATAATAATAATAATAAACAAGTATTTGTAGAATTTGCAGACTTCGAAATATCCATAAATATTTACAGTTGGCATTAAAAGTATCTGCACACTTGAACAGTGTTGCGTGAATTTCTCAGGGCAAAATATATAAAAGTGCAGTTAAAGAAAAGCAAATTTAGTTAAACTGATTAAAAATGAGACTAAGAAATTTATAAATAGAAAAGAAAAAATCTTTTTTTATTTTAAATAAAATTATTAAAATGTAGCTTAGGGTTAAGTTCTAGACCCTGCCCACTTTTGAAGATTTAGCCAAAAATTGATGGTTGTAAGTTTTAGTTTGATTTTTTGATTGCTTCGGCATCCTTTGACTTATCAAATGTTGTTGTTGTTTTTAGCGTACATGTTGTAGTTGTTGTTTTAAGTGTTGTTGTAATTCTTCCTATTGCCGTACAAATACAATTTTAATGCTTCCGTTCTACTTGCTAGCCAAAAATATGTATGCATGAGTTTTCTGCGTGTTTTTCCTTATAACTTTTTCGCCGCCTTCTCGCTGCCACCCCCACACCGCCTATAGCAGCCCACTGTATATAGAAACACAGGTATTGGTTTCACGGATTTCATTTATGTGCAGCTTTTGATATAGAATATAAAAATATGGCAAACTGAGGAAGTTGCATTCTGTATAATCTGATAAAATGTTGCAGTATTTTCTGTTCTATCTTCCTTTTCTTCTTCTTCTTACCTCCATTTTTATTTGTTTGTATCTGAAATCCTGGGCTGGATTGGTAGCAGTTGTGGTGACGGGAGGGTCCTAAGGGGGCGTGGCAACTTGCAATCCGATTTGTAAATATTTGAAGCGCGTCAGTTTGTGGATTATGAGCATACTTTAGGCAGCCACTGTGGCCAGCAGCAGCTCTTTTAGCTGTGATTACAAAAAAGTCGAATAATTTCAGCTATGAAATATCCGTTAACTAATTTCCTCTTGGCCTAAAAGTCTTTGGCTTGAAGGGGGAAGTGTTTTGTAAAGTGTTGCATACTTTTGGGTGCTTTTGTGGGCAGTGTTGCCAGCATTTTCAGCCCAAAATAACTGGAAATAGTTAAAAATATTCAAAATTTTAATGTCTTTCAATGGTTTTCAATCTTGCGAGCTTTAAAACTAATATCTATCGAAGTTCCGACGTCAGTGTTGTAAAACATTTTAAGTCAAAAGTGAGGTTATGATTGTACTGATACTAGAACTGGACTTCATTTTTCCAACTTTGAGTGATCATAGCTCAGCCAAATGATAAAATATCTTAAAATGTCATACCTTTTTGAACTCTGCAAAGTTGGTATAATCGATCGTAATCAAAATTTTTAATTTCTAGAATCGATCCCATTTTGACAAATTTTATGGTGTCACCCCTTTACATTTTTTCAAAAATCGAGAAATTTTTTAATTTTTCAAATGTTCAATTTTTTGATGTCAATCGATAGTATTGGATCTAACGAGTCCAAAAAGGTATAACAATTGAAGATCGGTGGTCAGAATCGTTAAATATTTCATGCCAAAGTTGAAATTTCTTGGCTTGGAAAAGCAGGAAAATCTTAATATAAACCTTAACTGCGTTATTATTAAAAAACTTAAATTTAGATAAATGGAATAATTGTGTGGGCATAACTGGTAGCATGAACTATAATTAACTAATTATATTTAATTATATAAATAAAAGTGGTAAAATCATTTAGAATCAGTAGGAGATCAAAACGTTGGAAAAATGCCCTAAATAAAAATCTTATTTATGAATATATGTGTGATAACAATGCTTATAAAATGTCTTTTATTTTCTAGGATTGCGCTTTAAAAAGTGTTGGAATTGCTATAAAATAGCAAGTATTCGGATATTTTACAGGTGAGTCACAACACAACTTTTCAAAACTTTTGATATAAAAAAAAACTAGGGAATAGCTTCTCTCCCATGTCCCTCTCTTAAGACTTTGTGAACTGTTTGTTTACTCAGAGTGTCAGAAGTTGTAACAAACACTATATACCCGAATAGTTTACATTACGGATATAAGAACAGCAACTAATTAAAGACATCAGAGTTGAGGGCTCAAATAATTGCATGCATATTTTAGAAAGACAGACAGAGATAGGGAGAGAGAGAGATAGAGAGAGAGTTATGTATATTTAGATTTTGGCCAATACCACGCCCACACAAAAACAATAACCATAAATGTTAACAAGACGCCCACAAAACTTAATGATGCCAAACAAAAGGCACATTAGACACTAGACAGGACATTAAGTCTGTGTGTGTGTAAGAGTGTGTGTGTGTGACAGGTGTTAAGGTGTCGTCTATCTCTCTCTGTCTTTCTCCATCTCTCTCTCTCTCTCTCTGCCTGGCTGACATTAATTAGAAAACTGTGGTTTCCTCCTTTTCTCAATGAAACATTTGGCAGCAAATTTAATTTGCGGTTATTTTGTCACAGCCAATGTATGGGCCCCTCCCTCTCCTTCTCCCTCTCCCCTTCACTCACTCCCTCCCTCTCGCTTACTATTTGCTAGTGAAAATCAAATCTCGTCATGCCTTGATTAAATTTGCCTTATCCCAAAGTCTTTTGAGCTGTAGAGAATCTCGTCGAGACTTTGATGGATTAACGCATGTGCTGAATTGAAAGTGTAACACTGAGGTGCAAAAGTGTGTGTATACCCCCCTCCCCCTCTTACTACCCACTGTTAGCACAACAAAAGTCAAACACACACACAGATTGGGGGCAACCTTTGGACAGTAGCGTCTCCTTAAGAGTAGAGCGCGTGCCACAAATGTGAGGAATGACTGATTGTCCTGTTGGCTCTGTAGACCGTTAGCTCCATAACCATCCATAAATGCAATCCAAAAGGGGATGGGGAAGGGGGAAGTTTCCCATGCGACACGTTCGAGCAGGCACATGAAAAATCGTTTTCGTTGAACTCGAATCTTATTATAAAACATGTGCTTAAGTAATAGCATCCAAGTAAAGTGTTTGACTTGACGTACCCTCTGCCCACTACCCTTCCTCCTTCCCCTATCTTGTCATATAACAGATTGCCAATGTGCCACGAAAGGGTGAAGATTAATTTGATGTGCCACACACTCTAACACACACTCACACACACTCATGGTCTAAAAGAAGGCCAGAATTCTAGCGGAAATCGAAAATAGTTGAGGAAAATGCTTTCAATTGATTTTTGATACATCCGCTTGACAGAATTGACAACAAATTGATGAAATCATCGTGCTACAAGAAAGCTTTTCTTAAATTGTGTACACTTTTCACAACATTAAACTTTCAATGGAATTAAATATATTCACATATTTACAGCATTTACGATTAGAAAAATTATATAGAAAGTTTTCAAAAACATAAGAGTAATGACAAAAATAAAGAGAATTATTAGGGTAGTAATATTTAAATATGAAAAATTAAATAGAATTAGTTGACATTTTTCTTAATTTTTAACGTTTTGGGCAAGCGAATGCTTTTCCAATTAGCCTTAAAGAAAAGTGAGTGGAGGTATTCCCAAAATATATGATTAACTTTCCATTATACCGCTGGGAAATTTGCATTTTTTCATGCCAGAATTACATGTTTATGTGTGACATTTTAGTGAGTTGAGAACTTTATATATTACACGGAAATTAGCTTGATTAAATTGTCTGATAAGTGTCAGACATAAAATGCTTAGGGCGTTAAAAATTGTGACAGACGATAGCTTAAAATATAAAAAATATGTTGGGTGGAGTAAATAAATAATATACACTTTAAAAAATTAAGCTTAAAAATGATAAATTAGGAATATTCAATGCTTCTATAAGCAATAGTCATTATAAACAGATCTCTAAGAGTATTAAGAGAATAGAAACTGGAGATTTTAAGAAGGAAAGTATAAAAATCTTATGCAATTGATTATTTGCAATTATTATTAATTTTTATTATTTTGTGGTACATAAGCATACAAAAGTTCTTGTCTCTGTCTGTTTCTCCCTCTCCCTCTCCCTCTTGCTCTCTTTGCGGTGTGCTAAATTATTGAAATTAACTTAGGAATAAAATAAAGCTCAAATTGGATTCGGAAACTGCATTTGACTGCTCGATGATTTTGACTATAATTGAATTAAATAAGTTTATACACTGCATTTGTTGATTATAATAATCGTAATAATGTATGTATGTGTGGTTTGTGTGATAGTATATATTTAATTTAATAAGCAGCATGTCCGTGCATGCACACAGAGTGTGTCACGTGGCGTATGCGTAATTTGATTATTAATTAAATGAGCCACCGTTGCGAACTCGGCACTTAAATGGGCCAATTGCTAATCGAATTAACTGATAGAATATCATAGGCACTACTACAAGCAGTTAGAAAGGGAGGGCAAGTGTAGGACACTGTGTGAAAGAGAGGGAAAAACAATGGAACTTGTGTAATGAAGGAATGCGACCCAAAACGAACGGAAGTAAACAAATCAAATAAGATTTATTATGTGACACGCATAAAATAAGGACAAATGTGAGAGAGAGAAAGGAAAGGGAGAGAGGGGGGCGTGGTTTAGTGATGGGGTGTGGTATAGTAACAGCTTCTGGACAGCACAATGAGCCGTGACCCAAAGTCTATTAAATCAATTGAGTGTAAGATGGCACGCAGGAGATTTGAGCACAACTCTCTCAATTGCGAACATGAGAATGCTACCTAATTAAGTTGGCTCATTAGGCGCAGTAACTGCCCCAAACTCTGCCCTGCCCTGCCCTACCCCTTTGCAATTTCTCTTACCACAACTCTCTCCTGTCTCCTCTCTCCGCTTGGTATTGTTATCAATCAAAGGTCTGTTCAATTGGCTGGGGACATTGGCCAGATTATTGAGCCAATTATGTGCAAGTGCTTAGCGCATTGGCGGCTAATTAGCCACAGGCTAACGCGGCTAACGTGGCTAAAAGCAGCAGTAGCTGCATCAATTGAGTTGGCAATTGCATGCCCAGCAGGAGACAGCTCTCTCCCTCTCTGTCTCTCACTCTGAGGCTGACCTCTTTTTCGGACAGTGCGGAAAATGCATTTCCATGGCAACTACACGCGTTGCAGATGCGTCATGATGTGGCTGCCACCTGCCAGCTGCCAACAGATAGTGCCGGCTTGCTGTCCAAAATGGTCAACAACAGGCGTAACTGGCTAACAGGCAATGATGGCTATGTTGATGCTGGTTAATGGCAAATGTGCAGCATGGGCGTGGCAGGAGGGAGGGTGGGGAGAAACTGAAGGAAAAACAGTTTTTGCCCCAAGGGCAGCGACACTTGCAGCTGTGTTCGAGTAAGAGACGCTTCAAATGTCACAGCAAACAAGAAACTCAAATCATAAAATAAGCAATGGAAATTTTCTTTTACTTTTTGTCAGCAGTAAGGCGGAAGGTGGAAAGGGGGAGGGGAGGGGCGTGGCAGGGTTAGCGACAGGAAGATGTGCATCTGGCAGCGACAACTGCCGGAAGTAATAGCAACATAATCGATTTGATGCTTGCCACTGCTGCACTTTACAGCCGGATGACGTTGCTTCAACTTGGAGGAGAGTAGAGTAGAACTAAGGAGAGTGGGGTAGAGTGGGGGAAGGCAGAGGGCTGCACTAGCAGCCGCTGCAGGAAGTCATTTTCCACACACACACTCACACACACACAGATACACATATTAGTCGGAAGATATATGTATATATATATATATCTGTCTGCCAGTGAGGGCTGCAAGAGATATTGCAAAGCGTATTCAAGCTGAAATCTAAGCACAAACGGAATTTCAATCTTTTGGCCACACAAACTCAAACGGCAAGCCTTGAGGGAATGTCCTTGAAGAAGGCTATAAAGTAGGATCTTGAGGGGTGAAAAGGGCTGAAGAGGGGTAGGGTGGAAAACTAGCTCTTTTGAGAGATACATTTGATCATACTTAGTAGTTGTAGCTATTTTTGTGCTAAACGAGTGAGAAACATAGCCGTTAATGTATCTTTGAGTTTTTTATTCAATCTGCAGTCATTAACTTAATATTTGATGATAGTGTACTGTTAGTTCAGATTACTTTCAATCGCTGCCAACAAGTTTTTAATTCATTTTCGCCGTAAAGTGTTTAATTATTTATGTTCTCAATTATTCTATTAGTTTTTCTGTGGCCTATTCTCTTTCCCCTCATCCCTTTCTCTTTCTCTCTACACTTCTCTCTATTTCTTCAGCTGCAAAGCCACAATTTGTCATAGATAATGCTAGCAAATATGTAATTTACAACCTAGACGAAATCAGACTCGTAAAGTTGTCTAGACGTTTGGAGCCACAGCTGTGTTTTGGCAAACGCCATTTGCCAAAAGTTTCTTACAACCTCTGTCCTACCCAACCACGCCCCCATACACTCCTCAATCCAAACGTTTCATCAGCTACCTTAAAACCGATGACAGCATCTGACACAAATCCAGCCAAGTTAAAAGTTAAACAAAACTGCCTTCTGTCACTGCTCCATGGCATGTCTTGTGTGCTCTTTGTCTCCCCTTCACTCTATCACTCGATGTCTCTTTCTTAGCTCTTGCTCTCCGATCCGAATGTCAGGTGATGTACATAAGTATAATAAGTAGTGCTGGCATAGCAAATACCCTTTAAAAGTTGTTTTCTTAGAATTTATTTAAATTTTGTTTGAGTTTTTCGGGTTTTATGGTTGGTTTTTTTGCTCATTTTTAGCTTACAGGGTATACTATATTCTAGCAATGATTTGTTCTTTTTTCCAGCTCTCCTCATTGTTATTGTTTTTAGTGTTTTTAGTGCTATTATTTGGCTTAGGACGCGCTCTCGCGACACTGTCGTCATCAGTTTTGTCGCATTTTAGTTGTGCACAAGCTTTATATTTTATACACGAAATGCTCAGCGAGAGAAGAGAGAGAGAGAGAGAGCGGGTGGGGAAGGGGAGGTGAGCAGGGTAGTAAGGTGAACAGAGTGAACATCTGCAGCGTCTTTGGCTTTGGTCGCCTGCTGTCTTGCCACCTGAATTCTTGCAACATTAACACAATTTTGCTCAGCTGCTGCCACACAAAGTCTTGCTCTCTCTTTCACTCCCACTCTCCCTGTTCCTTTCTGTTTCTAAGTCTACTTCCCTTTGGCACTTTTACATTTTAACATAATCATAAATTTTTATGCGGCTCGCCTTCTGCAAGCAATGTTTGTAATTCCCGCTTTTACTTCTCGTTCTCTGAACTTCTCACCACTTTTGCCTAGTTTCGATAGTTGCCTGACTTTTTTATACATATATATATATACATATATATTCTTTTTGTGGCACTTGTTGCACGCGGCGCACTCAACAAATTGCGCCTCGTTCCCAAGTTGAGGTTCAATTTCTTTAGCGCTCCCTTGGCCCGATTTTGGGTGCTGGCCTTTGGTGTAATCGTAATCGTATATTGCAAGTGCTCAAGTGTTTTCCTTGAGCTGTTTCCGTTTCTAATACATTTTGCGTGCTTGTGGCACGTATCGTGTGCCAGGCGCTACCAAGTGGCGTATACGTAATGTCTTCATTGTGTATACAAACGCTGCAATTTATTGCAAATTTATGCTGCAACCAATCAAAACAAAACCAGAAGCTGCACCACGACAATTCGCAATGTCCTACTTGCCACCAATCTGTCTCTTTCCTCGTCTTTTTCTATTTCCCTCTCTCTCTCTCTCTCTCTTTCTTTCTTTCTGTCTGTTTCCATTTGACACACGGTTTGGATTGTATGTCAATGCAAATCCAATTGACATTGCAATAACGTCTCATATTCCTTTTCTTTTCCCTCTCTTTCTTCCCCTCCCTTTCTCTCTGTCACTTCGTTGGGCATTCAATCTTAGTCAAGAATTGTGCTTGCAACACATTTGCAACGTGTTGTGGCAACAAAACCAAGCAATTTTCACAGCTCAAATTCAATTGCAAAAGTGTCGAGCACTTGAGAGATCGCATCCTCTTATCTTTATCCAATTGATTTTAAGCTGCATAATTTGCTAATCTATAACTGCACTAGAGGCTGAGAGAAAAGATGGGCAGAAAGTTAGGGGAGGAGTAAGAAATTTCAAAAATAGTTGATAAATAGTTGACAGCAGTTATAGATTGAGTATAGTAAATGTGAACAGATTTTGAAACTTTTTGGTTAGTTATTTATTTAGACAGATAGTATTCAAATTTCGTGTTTATTATGCATACAAAGAAAAGCCGGAGATAAAATGAAGCAAGAGAAGTGTTAAGAATTTGTTAGTTTAAATAGTCTGATAAGAAAATATACATTTGAGAGCTTCAAAGTAGCCATAACTAGCTAAATACATGAGTTTTTCAGATACAAAATAGTTATAAACTTCATATGAGGAGCTAGAAATAGTCTAGAAGAGCAATACATATATGAGAGTTAATACTTGAAGGAGATAATATTATATAATAATATATAGGCTAAAAAATATATACAAATCGATTTTGAGATGTGGGGACTGAAAGAAAGAGTGAGAATTTCCTTTTTACTCTTGATATTTTTAAAGAGATGTAGTAATGCATAAAGAAAGAAATATAAATACATATAAAAGGATTCTTAAAATTTATCAGAAATATAAATTATATTTAATAACGTAATATAAATACACTCAAAGCTATAAAAAAAAACTGTATTAATTATTTAAAAATATTTTTAAATTATTAAAATATTGATATTGACATTCTAATGGATTGACCTAAATGTGCTATCGATTGGAATTGTGAAGTGCTTAAGAGATTAAAATTGTCCCCCATAGGGATAGCGAACTCGGCACATAGTAATACTCATGATATAATTTTAAAATAGTTTTTTAAATTCAATTTTGCCGTTTTGAAATATTTTCGCAAAAACGAACAAATAAAGATGAGCAGCAAAAAAATTGCGCATACACCTCGTTTGCAGCATGATTTGAGGCCTCTTTGGCGTGTGCCGTGTGCCAAAGTGGGAAAATGGGGAAAATGTGGGAGGGAATCGGGGGTGTTGTAGTGTTACAGCATATTTGCAATTTTAATTGCATAAATATGCAAAAGCCACAAAAAATGTTAAAACAAAAACGTTCAGAGAGAGCTTGAGCCTGAGCCTCAGTTTTTCGCCAAAGAGAAAATCGCAAAACAGCATGAGGCTGAAAAAAAATTAATCCAGAGAAAAAGGAAATAAAATGCAATAAATTTAACAACAGCTAAATGTTCAAATAACAAAGTGAGAATTTTTTAAAAGTCGTTTGTCAAATGAATTGAAAATATGAGCACACATAATTCAATTATATTTCTTATCTTTTATTATGAACATACATAATTTTATTATATTTCTTGACTTTTATTATGAACATACATAACACTATTATATTTCTTGTCTTTTATTTACATTTCTTTGGGTTATTTTAATTTAAATTAAATTAATTTCCAAACTATTTTTAACAAGTGTTTAATGAGTAACTGATTTTACTCTAAAAGTAAATAAAAGTCTTCAAACTATAATTTAAATTGTATTGTAAAGTAACGTAATGATATTTGCCAAACTGTTGCACTAATTATGTAAGCAAATCCGATAAAAATACAATTAATATTTGTCGGAAAAAAAGTGTGTAATGACGAATTATTGATACACTTCCAGAGGCTTAAATTAAAGGAAAACATATAATTTATTACTCGAAAAAAGTCTTCAACTTATCTGTATAAAAACTAAACTTAATTTAAAGCAGTTTTTACTTATTTATTTTATACTTTTAACTAGGGTATTTAATTATTCATTATTCATTTAAAAATTACTTGACTCACAAATAATTTAATTATGCAAATAAGGTTATAAAATGTTTTCAATTAAATATTTAGTCTCGCAAAACACAACCAAATATGTAGCTAAAATTATAATATACATTTCCAAAGCTCTTATCTACAAGTGTGTATACATTTGTAAGCGACTGTAGTTGTATTTAAAATGCTTAGAGCTTGAATTCGACTGGCGACTGAATTCGCCACAGAATTTTGTGAGTTTTTTTTTTTATTTTTTTTGCGTAGCAACTTTTGTCGAGTTGCCTTTTGCTGTGGTAATTGCCACAAGCTGCAAGCCAGAAGCCAGAGGCGGCTTTTGTTATTTGTTAAAGAGAGAGAGAGAGAGAGAGAGGGAGTTGGAGTGAGTGAGTGAGAGGGAAGCACTATTTAGTCGTATATATTTAGCATTTAATTCAAAATTTCTATAAATTGCGTTGCGTTTATAAATTGTGTTAAAAGTTGCGCCCATTGCCGGAAATTTTCGACAATCGCCATGCGATGCACGTAGGCAGCACACAGCACAGCAAATGACGCACTCGTTGTCGTTGATTTCCCCTCCCTCCCCTTCCACCCCTTTCTGTTCCTCTTACCACTTATCCCCTTTACTCATTTTCTTAGCTTTTGGGGAATTGTGCGTTTGCTTAGAAACCATTTCTCGCCAATTTCGCTAAAGTAAAATTGGTTTGAAAATTGATTTTTGGTAAGAAAAGCTCTTCTAAAGTGTTGTAAATTTATTTATTTATTTAGTAATCGGTTTTGTATAAGTTATAAATCACTTTCGACTCAATTTCGCCAATTCTAAATTGGGAGTTTTCAGTGAACTATTTACAGGAATGGCTTTTTATGTAAAACACTGCACAATATTAAGTTTATTTAGTAATTAAATTAAATTTATTCCTTATTTTTACAAACAAAGTTTTTTTATGGAGTTTCTGTTTGCTGGAACTGCCCTGTAGCTCTGTTAAGTATTGTCGCTTTGCATGCTTAAAACGTTTGGCAATTATTTCATTTGCGACTCTGGTTTTAAATGTGTCTTCTCTCTGAAATTCTCTTTCTCTCTCTCTCTCTCTCTCTCTTTCTGCTAGTCACGATTGTTGTCAGAAACTTTGCAAAATGATTTCAAGTGCATTAAATTGGATGCTTTGCAACAAATGCGACTAATTAAAATGTGGGTTGAAGGCGTAGAAAAGGAGTTAAATTTGTGATATGGGTGCGGTGGTACTATGCTGCGGTGGTACTCTCGTACGATGGGTGTTTGTGGCAACAGCATCTTCAAAGTTTTTGCGGCGTGTTCAGTTTTGAGTTATGAGTCGTGACTTGACTCGACTCGAGTCGACTCGACTGTTGTGTTCACCGTTCAACAGTTGAGCAGTTAAACAGTTAAGCAGTTGAACAGTTGAACTTGTAGAGCCTACACACCTGACTACACCTGACTTCTGACTCCTCAGCTCGTGTTCTAGCAAGTTTAGAAAGCATTTGCGTAGCTAACCACAGACAGCGAAGCAGCTAAAGGATGTTGCCAAGTTTTTGTTAAGCATTTTGCACAATTTGTTAAAATAATTATCCATTTTAGCCAAATTCAAAGCGGCAACATTAAAACTTTTAGTTGCAAACTTTAAATGAATTAACTAACAAAAGCTTTCGACTAGACAATGAGACCTCAGCCAGCAGACAGACAGACGGACGGCGACGATGATGATGATAATGATGATGATGATGCTACCAAAGCAGCAAATGATCCTAAACGAATAAGAGAACTAGCAAAGGCAAAGAGGAGAGGAAGATACAGAGAGGGGTAGGGTAGGGGGGAGAGAGATACAGAGGGGGAAGCTTACTCTACACACTGCTTGATGATAGCTTACCCTTTAAATAGAACAACAATAACAACATTAACAACAACTTCCTATAATACAAGCAAAAAGACAAAGACAGCGGTACAGTGGTTAAACTTTCTAAAATATGCGGCACAAATTCCGATAAGCAAATATGATTAATGTGCGGCTATAAGCCACATAAATATATATTCGATATAATTTTTAAAATAATATTTGCATTTATAATTGAAAATTTTGTTATTTGCATATCAAATGCAGTGACAGGCACATAAATAATAAATTTATGAACACAAATATATTTTATTTTAATAAATATTTGGCCAAACTAAAGCTGATAGGTACACCTATTATAAAGTCATACATATTTAATGTCTTTTTAAATATTTGCATAAAATTATGCAGCATTTATTAATGAAATTTATTTTTTTGCTTGCAGTTTAAAAAGGAATTCAACAAACATTTTGTGATTGGGGTAAGTGATTTTTCATCTATATTTAACTATTAATATATTTTAAAACATACATATAATTTTTTTGTGGGATTAACGAAGTAAAATATATAATTTTGAAGAGTTTTTCTCTAAGAGTAGACTGTTTATTTCAAAATTAGGTTGTTAAATATGAGTTGTTGTTTAAATTGAGGGTGTTTCGTCACCAGCATAATTGTCTCAAACTTTAACTTTCATTCTTGTATAGCTGGTCACACTGTGCAGCAAAATGTTTACTAATTTCCGGCTTCATTACGCTTAAAACCATTAGCAAACTTTTGAAATGAATCCTGTGCCAGAGCTTGCAACATTTCATTCCGCCCCTATCCCTCTCCACGCCCCTCTTATCACCCCACTAACTTTTAGTCGATGATACAGAGGGCATCTTTATTTCATTAGCAGCAAAAACTCTCAACTTGACTCGCGACTTTTGGCACCCAAACCTCGCTGGGTTATCTATGTATGGGAATAGAGATAGAAATGGGTCGAGACTTGTCTTTGACTTTTAGGCAAAGGACTGCAGAGTATCCTTCTAGCTCTTCCTCTCGAGAGGCAGAGAGACAGAGAGGGGAAAGTAGACATGCACAGGGTATTAATGTGCTTTAGAGGGTACTACTGATAAGTGCTGTTTAATCAAACATGCCGAAATTGTCTAATCTGCCATGGAAATGGGCAAAGAGTGCGGTTTTCAACTTATAATTAGTGTTGCATACTTTCACGGGGCTAGATAAAACCACTGAAACCGCCGAAACTCAATTGAAAACTGTCCAAATGCGAATTTAAATACACTTGACGGCGATTTATGCTACAAACTTGGCCAACAACTGTGGCAACAGCCAAGACTAAAAGCTGCAAATTTATCACCGCAACGATGCGAGTTCGGAACCTTGGCAAAAACCGCAATGTACCCAGAGAAAGAGAGCGTCAGAGAGAGAGAGAGAGAGAGGGATAGTGAGAGGTAGAGAGAGAGAGAGAGAACTGTGGTTAAACATCAGCTGGAGAGTGAAAAATGAAATAACAACTTGAGCAAACTAAAGACACAGTAAAGACAAAAATCTAGAGATGAAATAATGTACAAGTTGTTGACGACATTCAAGAGGAGGGAATGTGGGGAAGGGGGTAGTAGGAGGTAGGAGGGGGTGTGACAGCTGAGTCAGAGAGCAAACAACTTGAGTGCGAACTGGTCAATAGTCTGAAATAACAAGAAGACAATAACACTGGCAATAACTTGTAGCCCTCGAGTGGAAGCAGGAGAAGATGGAGGCGGAGTAGTGGTAGGAGGGGATTGAAGGGCTAAGAGGGGGTAGTAATAGAAGAAGCAGAAGCCGTCTCAAGCTGTGTTGGCTCACTTGGCGCGTGGTCAAGTGTTTGACAGCAGCCACTGCTTCAACTCCAGTTCCAGTTCCAATTCCCTTTCCACAGTTCCACTTGCAGCTAGTTCTTAATTAATTTTTATGAATTGCATGAAATGTTCACAGCAAGTTTCAGTGAGTTTATCGGCAAGTGTTTGTCAAGGGGACAATACTGCCAAACCGACAACAAGAATAAGAAAACCGTTGCAGGGAATGGGAACCAGTACAAGTTCTAGAACAATGCGAACCACTCGAGTGGAGTAGCAATTGCCAAGTTGATGATTAAGTGTTTTTTGGGGAAGAATTGCATTTAAATATCAAAACTTGAGCGACTTCAAGGCAAAAAGCAGAGTAGAAAATGTACAGCGAATATTAAATATCCTAGAAATACAGAAAAACTCGTTCACAAGTGAACAAGTTCTGAATTTGCTTGGACTTGAATTCGATACAAAATATAAGCATAAAGTCAGCTGATCAGGTGTATATATACTTTATATTATGAGATACTTTATCTAAAAACTATATAAGATTTGTTAAGAACTAGTAAATACTCTGTCCAACTTTCCAAATGATAGAGCTGGGATTAAACTAATTTTAAAATGTTGCCCAGAAATTACTTTAGATAATAATAAACTTTCTTTAGTAGAGTTCTTACACCGACGGTAGCTCAAAGCTCAATGCAAAGTTTATCAGTCACAAACACACACACACACACAGACACTGACACCCACTTGAAGTAAGTAACGTCAACAGCTGGCACTTGGCCCATGTCCACTTCAATAGAGGAAGAGGAAGAACAGACTTTGAGTGTTTTGGTTCTGGCCAAAATGTATTACATGCATTTATATTAGCCAACGCTTGCAGTTTTCTCTGTCTACCACACACTCTACCACCCTCTCTCTCTTTCACTCTGCTGTTATCAGTTGAGCTGTCTTCAAGTTCACTTGAAAATCAACAAAAATATACTTGTATATATGTATATATATATTCTTGTGCTGTCAGAAACAGGCTGCCACAAAAGTTGGTTAGCAGCTGCAACTAAATTTAGTTGCTTGCGACCACTCGAAGAAAGTTCTCTGGACATTTGTCTAATGATGACAAATCAGTTGAATGCAAAAGACAGCAGAGAGAAGGAAGAAGAAGCAGAAGAAGCAAAGAGACCGTATGGGAACGTTATCAGTGCCAAACTGCAATCTTAAATGGGTCTTCCATTCACCCTCTACACACTTTGGCCAAGTTATGAGCCAAGCAATTAAATGTAATTTAATTTGCCCTCAGCAATGACTTGACTTGAGCCAGAAAAACTAATGAATTCCACGCGAAAAGTCAAGTGCCAAAATTTATGACCAAATGCCAAGAGATTCGAAGCAGACAGACAGCACAGCAGAGCGAAAGAGACAGAGAATAGGAGGGAGATCAAAAGAGAGGAGAAGGGCGAGAGGTACAGTGAGTCCTGACAAATGTTCGACGTTAGACGTAGACTTAGTAGCTCTAAAATTTGGCAATAAAACACTCGGCAATTACTGGCCCCGAGTCGAAATGTGGGAGTTGAAAGGCAAAGGGCGTGGCCAGTGCTGGCACTGCACTTGCTATTTTCACTCCCCTCCCCCGCCCACGATCTCAGCAGACTTTATCGCCGCATATTTCTTTTGCCTCGAGCCCATAAAACATGGCTCAAAGCATTTTCGTTCGTTTTTCGTCATTTTCATTTTCATTTTCGTCGCCAGTTTAATTTAATGAAGACATTTCATTTAGCAGCTTTGATTTAGTCACGCCCACCAAACATCCCACACGCCTTACTTGGCTATCTTTTTTGGTTTTGGCCAGCTTAAAGTTGTTTAACTAAAGCCGCAAAGTAAGCACTTGCAACAACAGCATAAAGGATATGCAACAAAATCCTTTTGATTGCATGATGCAGGCCGTAAATGTTTAAGAGCTATTATTGCAACAATAGTTGCAGCAACAACGGCAACAACAACAGCAACAACAACAGCAATAACGACAGCAACAACAGCGGCACAGGATGACAAGCCTCAGTTGCCATCTCCCTCTGTCTCTCTTGTTGCTTTTTTTTTTTCTGCCCATTCGAAATGGAAAACTGCAACAAGACGTTGGAAGTTGGTTGGGGGGCGGGGCTGGGGGCTAGGGGGCTTTTCATGCCCGTCATTTATGCAAATGAGGCCAAGGATGCGATGCGTTGCGCCTGCTCCATTTAAGCGGCATTGTGCGTGCCTCTGATCGATAATTGTCACTGTCGTCAAATGTGCCAAATGGCCAACAACGTGACGAACGTGCCCCACCAGCTCTTTAACCCGGTGCAACCCCCTTACTTGTCTTTCCCCCTCTCTCTCGCACTATCTGTCACAGTGGCAGTTTGACAGGCAAGTTGCAACATTTTGCTGCAACATTGTTCGCATCGCTCTACAAATTGTTGGCAAATATTGAGTTGACTTTGAGTTTGATTGGAATTTAGTTGCCGCATTCACATTCCCATTCAAATTCCCATTCGAATCGCTTTATGTGGCCCTTTAACGAGACCAAAGATCATTTATGGACAATCAATCTGTTTGCACGCTCAACTTGTTTATGCCAAACAAGAATTCTTGGTTAGCAAAAAATCCCAAAAGGTCAAAAGTTGAAGACAATAGTAGCATAGCAATTTGCTAATAGAAATTTTAAAAGGAATTAAACAATAATATTAGATTATTAGACTAAATTGTGAATGTTCACAGCGAAGACTTAAACTTTAGTAGTGTGAACACAGCAGACACTTAAACTAAATTTAGTATAGAATTTACGAAGTAATGTAAAGACAGTCTGTTAATTGTCTTTAAAGGTTTTTTAAATAAATTATAAATTGATTTATTTTAAAGAAAGGAAATAAAGACACTTTAGTAAGTAATTTAGATTAGAGTTCATATAATTCTGTCCACTTTAGCAGTCTACTTTAGGCAAGCATTCAAGGCTAGAAACTCTGAAATAAAAAAACAGTTAAGAGTCTCCAAATTGATTTTAAATTATGCTCGATTCAATAAATCAAATGAAATGCAATGAAATGAATATTTTGCTAGATACATAATGAAAGGAATAAAAGTATTTATAGCCTTTTTCTGTTGTGGGTATACGATAAAAATGTATAAAATATTTTCATTTGGCTTTCATCTTTTCACTTGAACGCTGAAGAAGTTTGGCCAACATAGCAACTGTAATTAGAGCCAAGAAGAAACTTGGTGCTTGGCTCGTGTTTGGGGCTAATGAAAATGGTCCAATGATTAATGAGCCGAAAATGATGTGGCAGATTGGAGCAACAATTGCAACAACAATAACTACAACAACAACAACAATAATACTAATAAAACAAACAGGATGAAAACGAAATCAATAGAAATTTTTGTAGCCATGTGTTGTGGCATGCGGCACGTGCCACTTGCCACATGCTTCATGCGCCGCGCCATTGAAAATCCATCTTGATTTCGCCTGCTGGAAAATTGAAAATCTTTTGTCCGACTTTTCACAGATGGCCCGCTATTTCTCGATACAAATTTTCATTGCCAATATTCGGCAATCGCCTATGTTAATTAATTAAAATTTAATTAGGGGCCTGGCCACGCCCCCAATTAGTCCCGAGGGCTTGTTAAATGTCTTGTTGGTTGTCTGTTTTCAGTTTTCAGTTTACAGTTAACAGTTTTCAGTTGCTTGTTGCTTTCGTCTTGTTGCTAATTGAAAATGCGGCGTGTCATTAATTAATTCAGTGGCACATTTATTAATATTCATTATACGCACCGTTGTACGCAGCAAAGCGTTGGTATGCCTTTAAGTGTATTGTGGGCGTGGCATTGGCCTGCATTTTATTTGCGGCCTCTTTTGTTGTGCTCTTGGCATTTGCTTAACCTATTTTCACTCACGTTTTCACACTTTTTTCCATTCATTTTTAAATAATTTCTTGTTTTTTCTTTTTTGCCTGAATAAAAACTTTTTGACCTTTTGTGTGTGTGACTGAGTGTGTGTGTCTCAGTCTCTCCTTGTCTCTGTTTATCGCGTTTATCTTTGCCCGCATTGCCGTTTGCCGTTCACCATTCGCCTTTCTTGCTTTGACACTGCGGCGACTGCAGCGTTTTCGCCATTTTCCTACCACTTTTCCGCACAGCTCCCGCCTCCCGCCGCCTTCATCCCGTTTGTTTTCCGTCCATTTTTCTCTCTCGCTGTGTGTGACTTTAAGTGTGTATAAAATATGGCGTTAAAATGCAGTTTCCCTTCTCCTTTGCTCCTCCTTCTCCTCCTATCTTTCGTAAGCTTTTCCGTCTCTTTCGCTCCCTCAGGCACATTCGTTAGAAGCGCTCTTTTGACTTCGCATGGTTTTTATGGCCACGTGCGATGTTTAAAATTTACTTGCTGGCATTTTTGCAGTCAAGTTGCTTAGCACTCAGCTCCTTGTCGTCCTTTTTAGTTCTTCTCCACCATTTTTTTTGCATCTCTTATTCCTTTTTGCACCCAACAACTGCTTCGATTTGCTTTATTTTGCCAACTGCGAGTAGTTGTTATTTTTTTTTCTGCTCTCCGCATTCGTAATCTTTTTTCATTTCCACTTTCCATAGGCTGCTGTTGATCTTAAGCCGTGTGCAAATCAACTGTTGGTTTCTAAGGTTTTGTCTGTCTATTTGTTGTTATGCATTTCTTGTGCCAACATTACCATCAGATTATCCTGCTTTGCCTGCAGTGCTTTCCAGTTAATAAAACATGAAATGCAACTTTATTCTGTTGTGTAGTTGAAGTAAATTTTGCATTTCTTTGAGTTAAACTTGTACTTTAATTTTAATTAAATTAGAAAAGATTTTAGTGCTTTTAAATTGACATTAGAATTTGGTGATAGATAAGCTTTGCTTAACTGGCAAATTAAACTAGATAATTAGCCGTACTTAAGAGTGTTTTGAGCTAAATTTACACAGTGATATACTCAATTACATCTTTTTGAAATGACCTTTAAAATCTATGGTAAAATGTTTGAATGCAGTCAACTAAGGTGAACGCTTTCAGGACTTTCAAGCTTAGACATTCCTTTAAATTAATTCCTAATTTCTTTGGAATTACTTTAAGCAAATATTTAATGTAAAAACTTAAACTGTTTAATTCATTGAGTTGCGACTTATTAAAATGCGACACGCAGTCAGCGCATGTTTCTGGTCGCTCAGAAACTCCCAAAGTGCCCCGAATTTCCACTGTGCCCATACCATCTACTTGCTTTAGCCACATGGCCTTAGGACTGACCCGTGACCTCTGAACCGGCGTCAGTCGGTCGCTTTCACGTGCTCCAGAGATTTACTACAAATTACTGAGTGCTATCCGAATGGCATATCGCAAAAGCGCACATCGCGGTGCCCAGTTGATATCAGCGTACATGGATCTTGGCTGCGGATGCTAGCGGATGTTCATGATGCCCAACACTGCCACACAGAACTTTTCATTCTCAACTGCTGTCGCTGTCGCTGCTGTTGCTACTGCTGCTGATGTGGCGTTGTAATTGAACCGGAAAATTACATATTTCAAGCTATTTTTACGCCGAGTTTAATGGCAGACGTGAGCAGAGCCAACAACAACAATAACAACACAAACAGGAGTGGCAACAACAATATGAAAATTCAACTCTGTTTGTGGTCAGCAATGAAATAATTTATTGTTGCCTACTTTACAGCTGAACCAGCACGAGTGGCACGTAGCACGAGTTGCGAGCTAAGTGGCGCAGATAAGCGAAAGATACGTTCACAAGGTATGCTTTATAATTGCATACGAATCTGCCACATAAGTATACACAGAGCATAAGAGTGCGCTTAAGGAGCAACCAAAGGATTGCAATTGAAATTGAATGGAGGACACTCGATTTAGACGATTTGAGTTGATGATTCACTCGTTTCCCAATCGTCTGCAACTGAAGAACTAAACTGTCGTCGACATAAATGCCAGCTAATGGACTCGTAAAGAGGTTAAGAGACTTTTAGCCACCCTCAGAGCTCACTTTTCAGACCTTATCCCTTTTCTCCATTACTTCTCACACATTGAATCATTCCGGCTATTGAAGCAGTTAATGCTGGGTCAGATAAGCACATGAGTTTATTTCCAGTTTATTCTTGTTGCATGGCCAAAAGCACGAGTACAATTGTCTGGCCAATTTGAGGTTATCAACTGATCACAACACAAACTACAAACAAATCAATTCCGATTGCATATCTATGAGTACGTGCATTGCGTTTTTCATTTACAACGGTTTGTAAAGGAAATCTCGTGAGTTTTCCACTTGGATTTATTGTAAAATCACTCTCGTTACTGTACTTTAGTGTCTTATGATTCCTTGTGAAGTATTTCTACTCGTTCAAATGTTACTTGCTCCTGTTATATTGTAGTGTTTCACAGAAAAGGAAGTTTTTTCAACACTAGTTAGTCATTTTAGCTTTCTTTCAGCGTTTCGGCTAGGGTATTTTAGTAGTAGTATTCTAGTAGCTAAACTCTTGGGTTTATTTACAATTCAGGTCAAAATTCAAATTGATTTCCAGTTAAGCCAAATTTTATATCGTTTAGTACTGAAATTCTGTTTTTATTTTTCAACTATTGTTTCAATTATAATTCAAAGCTTCAGGTGGAAAAAAGTTGGAACAGTTGCTGTGCCTGGCAGTGGAAAAGGCGAAGGGAAATGAGGAAAGGGGAAAGGGAAAAGGGAAAGCAAAGTGAAGTTTCTGATATCGAAAACCGAAATTCGAAACGAAATTCCTCAAATGGAGCTGAAAGGATAAAACAGGTGCTCTGTAATTTGCACCGTGGCCTCAATAAGACTCGAGTGGCAAAGAGAGACAGAGAGCGGGAGAGGGAGAGGGGTAGAGAGAGAGCTGGCACAGGTAGAATCGACTGAAAAGTTTACCTGGCTCTGTTGCAGTTAGTTTTTAAATTAATTTCGCAATTTTAATTGAACATTTGGCACTTTGGAGCGTATTTAAAGCCAAGCTGGCCAACTGGGGAAAATGTAGCCAATTTCTGGCTACCAACCGCATCCCGCCTCCCACTATCCCCTGGCCAACCCTTCAGAACTTTAACTGACTGACGTCAGCTGCGATCCGTGCTTCAGTTCGTCGATTTGCAGTAAATAACTTTCGCCTGGTCAACCATTTTTATTGTTGTGTCGTTATTATGGTTGTTGTTGTTATTATGGTTGTTGCTGTTTGCTGGTTTCAGCCATGGCTATGAGCCCGGCTGTTGATGTGTGTGGCTCACCGCAGCATGCGGCCAAAATTTGTTGTTGTTGTCGATGTCGATTTCGATGTTGTTTTTGTTGTTTCTGTTGCTCTTTTGCATGATTTCAGTTGCGTTGAAATTCGCGTATAAATCGCACAAAAAATATAAACACTGGGAAAAGAAAATATTTGAGAGGCGGCAGCAACTGTAACTAATATATCAGAGAGAGACAGATAGAGAGGTGTATAGTGAGAGGAAGAGAGAGAGTGAAAAGAGAGCGAGATAGTAAAATATGTAAAACTTTATGCGTGAAGAGTAACGATTAATAATGGTGGCGGCCAGTGGAGCTGCCAACTCGTTGCACTTACTGCGGAGCTGCCACAATTCGTAGGGCCATAGCTCGTAGGGCACAAAAATATAAATGTAGTTCTTAAATCCCGAAAAGTTGTAGTAAATTTAAGTAAAAGGAGGAGATAAAGCAGAAGTAAACATATTTAAAAGAAATAGTAAACAAATATAAAGAATTCATAGTAAATTTCATGCGGAGTTCTCCAGTGCTGACAACTTGTTAAAGTATTTTCTATTTTTAAAATTTTATTATGCACAATTTAATTGATTAACTTATATAAAAATGGCAAAAATAATTTCTTTAAGTTTACTTTAATAAAATAAGTTGAATTCTTAACAAAAATTTAAAGGAATTAGTTACAAATAGGACTGCCAACTTGCTAGAACATTAAGGAAAACTTTTTGTTCCATTGAGTTCTTAACTTAAAACTTTTCTCAATTTTTTTATGACATTTAAAGTAGCTGAATCAAGCTATATTTCCTCTTTGCTCTTGCCCTGTATTCCCATACTCTTCTACTTGTTTTCCTTCGTTTTAAACACAATGCGCTCTCTCTTTCTCTTTGTCCCCTCTTTCGCTCTCCTTCTCCCTCTATTTAAAACTAAATATTTAATCGAGTCGCCATTTTAATGTAAACTTGTAAATATTTACGCATTGTTCGCGCCGTTTGCAATTATTAAACTTAATCAAATGAAAACCGCTCTGTGGACCTCAATTAACTTGGCCATAAAAATCATTTTGTGGTCATTTCACGTTTGCCTAGCAGCAACAAAAACAGTCAGTTGTACACTGACAGACTAACAGATACTCTGTAATATGTTTGCTTCGCTAGAAAAGTAGCTAAAGTTAAACTTTTGTGATTTTTAGATTATGTAGGGTATTCGCATAGTTCAAATAGTTCTTTAATATAAAAGAAATTAAACAATAATTCACTAAAAAATAAAAAAATTGTTATTTTGTGATATGTTAACCGCAAATTGATATCGACTTTGGGAGCGAATTGTTAGTCGAGTTGTAAAATTAATGCGATTTACTTATGTAATTATGTGTACATATTTTAATTTGCATAATTTAGTAACTGATGTAGGATCTGAAAAAATACTAAAAAAAATACCTAAAGGAGAGAGAGAGAGAGAGGGAGAAAGTACTGCAAAACTATTATTACAATTGCAGGTTGCATTTTCTGTAAATTTTGTTTGGAAATTAATTTTGCACAGTTTTCGTTTACAATTTTTCCGATTTTCCATTTGCCAGTTGCCAGATTGAAAAAGTTGGCTAACAGCAGGAGGCAGGGGCTAAAGGGGGAGGGAAGGGCCAGCAGCCAGTTCTATGCCGGGTTTGAGGGTAATGAAGCATGCGGCCAATTGAAATGTTTATCCGAATACGCAAATCCAATTGCCGGAGCAACTTTGGATGGGGGGCAAGTGGAAGTGGAATCCTAGACAGATATGAGCAACAACTTTAACCACGCCCCCATCCTTCTCCCCATCCTGAACGACTTTTCAATAGATTTTTCTTGCTTTGCGTGCTATGCGAATAATTTTGCTTGAAGCTGAATATCTTTTAGCCATCAAATGAAGGCCAAGAGCAGACAGAGCCCAGTTGAGCTGCTTGCGGAGACAGAGGCAGAGACTGAAGCTGCTTCACAATTGTCCATTGTGTGCAGACTGAGAAAATTTTTGCATTTTACTGGAAAGTTGTGTATTTGGTTCATAAAACAGCAATAAAGAGCCAAATGGACGACTGAACGACTGAATGTTGAGAGTCTCGTTATGTCCTTCTGTACCTATTGTTATTGTTGTTGCCTTGGGGCCAAAAGGATATCAAGGAAATCATCTTGACTAAACGGGATGTTGAGTTCAACTAAGGAATATCATCATAAGCAATTGAACGGATGATCGAATTACGACTATAACTGTCTATATAAATATATATATGTAGTGTATATAAAGCCAGCTCTCTGTCACTCTGTCTGTCTGTCCCTTTCGTTGGGCTCTCCGAGTGACAAATTAGCCACTTTGGTTATAATTCAGCGGCTGCCCAACTCTGTACGTCTCTTTGCCTGATGGCGACAACAAGAAATTACCGCAATTTGTGAGAGACTCGAGTGATTGGTGGCCAGACAAGGACGAACAAGGACTAGAACCAGAGAGAGAAAGGGGACAACAGGAACAGGAGCAGGAGCAGGAGCTGTTAACGTGCTGCATGGAATGGAGATGTTAACGGTACCAGCAGTTGGCCAGGATAGCGGCAACAACAACATCGCGACAGTTATAAATAGCCAAGTAAAATTGTCGACGCGACATCAGCTAACAGCAGAGTGGGTGTCGGAGGGGAAGTGACAGGTAGGGGTGAAAGGAGACTTCAGTCCATGGAAGCAGAACAAAAACTGAAAGCAGGATGCGATACCTTTGCTCTGTCTGCTCCTTATTTCCTTTTTCCTTAACATTTTTTGCTATTTGCCCCGTGTGGCACACAAAACTTGTAGTTTATTCAAAGTTGCCTGCCACATTTGGTGGCAGCCAGGTGAGACACAAGACACAGAAGTGAAACGAGTGGCAAAGCATCCAGCATTCAGTTGGTAACATATTTTACTTGTCGTTGTTGCTGTTGTTGTTGTTCTTGTTCCCGTTGTTGTTGTTGTTGTTGCCTTTTGTTGACGGGGCCGCAGCATCATTATGGCTAATAAACATTGCCATTTGCGGCTGCCCAGCAGAAATTGCCAACAGAAGTGGGCCAACTACTGTCAAGTCAGGTCTTAAGGTGGTCAAGACAGAGTGAAAGAGAGAGAGAGGGAGAGGGAGATAGAGTTAGAAGGAGACAGAAAATGCGTCTTGCTTTGAGAGCATTCTGAAGAGCTAATAGAAAACTAAAAGTTAATATGCCAAGAGCATTTTCTGTAATGTGTTTAAGAACAAGTTTCTTAACTAAAGAAAGTCACTGACATAAGCTGCTAGTAAATTGTTTTAAAAGCTAGAATATAGTAAATAATGGAGACAATTAGCAGGTATTTTAATCAGTAAACGGGGTGTTATTTGAAGTGGATTAACAAGCAGTAACTGCTGCTCTCTATGATCCATCAGTCCATCCAGTTGATTTAGCTGTAGTTTATAGAATAGTTGTAACAATTGATTGTGGAAATTTGAAATTACTAACAGCAGTTTAAACATTTGTTGGTCACTAAACCTGGTAGACTTTGTTGCCTTTTCGCTAGGTTTCTCACCTGTTCTTAGCTCTTTCCACCTGCGATTTTCACATCAATTGAAATGGGGGGAAAACGACGTTTGTTTGGTTGTGTAAGCAAAGTCCACACGTTGCATAAATGTTTAAGCAACTGCTGCCAATCCTAACCAGCCATAAAAACCAACAGCAGCAGCTCAGGTAAATACACAAAAATGCTTGTAAATAAATTGCGCATACGACGCGTATTTGCCAAAGGCAATCAAATAACAACAACAACAGTAACAATTGGGGAAAAATGTTTATAAAAATGATTGCTGCATTTTATTTGTCATTTAAACAAATAAATGGTTTGCCACATGGCAATTATTTATGCAACCAGTCCCTATGGCACGACCCACTTCCACTCGCACTCCCCTATTTCTCCATTGTTAAACTGGCTTAATATTTATATGGATGATTTAATCAGCGACCAGGACATGCCCCCAAAAGGATAAAGCTGAGCGCACAAAATGTAATTAGGCTTAGACCTGGATTTGTTGCAAATTCAGTTTTGCCACTTTTCCCATTTTCCCTTCTTTCCACGGCTTTCCCTGGCTTTCCACGGTCTACTTGTTGAGCGCATTTTAATTGAGGCTCGCTTTTAGGATTATGTTATCACATTATTGCTGTTGTTCTAGTTATTGTCGTGCTGTTGTTATTGCTGCTGACATATTAAATTATTTAAGAGATTTTCATTGGATATCGCCAGTCAACTAAAACTGTGATAATAAAATGAATGCTGCAAATTAAATTATTTAAATAAATTTAAATGTCAATTTGGCATTTCCGACAGCAACATCAAACGCAATGGAAACTCTATCTCTCTCTCTCTCTTACTCTTCCTCTCTCTCTCTGCTTCTCTCTTTCTCGGAGTCTCTTTTGAGAATGTTTGACACATTTAAACAGAATTATTAAGAAATGTTATTTGATTTTGAATGCGTCTGCTTTGAATTCTATTCGAATGCATGAAGCGTCTTAAGGATCCTTCGGCTTGAGTCGTTTCATTGCTTACAAGAAATTTAATTACACTTGAAAAAGCTCCTTACGTGTGTAAGTCTCTATTCTCTATTCGTCTATTTCTCCCCCACTGTTAGAAACTGTAAACAGAAAACACTGCGTCTAGTTTTGTTTAGCTACACATTTGCAGCTATAGAAAATTGGCATTAATTTTATATATTATATATACTGTACTTAGATGTGTTTATTTTTAAATTTATTTACATATAAAGAAAGTACTTTATTCCTTTTGTAAGCAAGCTCCCCATTTTATTCCATCCAAATACGGTTTTAAGAAAGTATTGCATACTTTTATGTGTCTATCAGGAAAGTAGTTTTCTAGTTGCGCTTAAAAGCATGCTTTATATTTTTTTAAATTGCCTGTGAGGGTATTTACTTTTCGGTCTATGGTTTTTCTCTAACTTTTCTCTCTATTTGCACGCATGATGACAGCACAAGTCGTTGGTTCTGGCTTTGCTATTGTTGTTGTTGCTACTTCTACTGCTGGCAAATTTCCACGGTAAACATGAAAAGCGGTTGTGAAAAACGCCCGCGAGCTGCCACACAACAACACACAGCAACACACCCACACACACACAATGGAAAACGAGGCGCACACTTCTTGGCAAGCCTTCTTCAACATATTTCTGCTGGTTCCCACAGCGCTTTCCACTGTTTGCCTCCGATTTTCTTCCCTCTCTTCGGCTCTCCCGTTCTCTTTTCCTCTCTCCCCCTTTGACTTTGGCTGACTGAGCTGCTGCGTTAATAGAATTGTGATAAACGCATCCTTTTGTATCGATGCGCGTGGCATTTTAGCCGCTTTTAGCCTTACATTGGATTTGGCATAGGGATTTGTATTGCCATTGGCACAGGGTAGAAGAAGGGAAGAGGAAAACGGGGATAAGGGGGAGTGTGCTGAATTGTTAGTTGGTTACTGCCAAAGTTGCCTCAAGCGATGGCTTTGGCATCTATCTGGCTGCTATCGAGACGCGCTTCGTTGGAGCCTAACAAACAAATTTAATTAAATTGACTGAAGCAATTTGCTTTGAGCTTCCAATTCATTCTGGCTTGCTTTTTGGCTAAAAGTGTTTCTGAATTTAGTTTGTACTGTGCTTTTGCTTATCTACTGTTTTCCCCTTTAAAGATTTATACAGTATTTAAAGCTACAATCCCTTTGAGTGTGTGTCTGTGTGTGTGTGTGTGTGTTCGCACATTTCATAATTAATTAGCAGCAGCAACGACTTTTAGCTTATTCACTCCAAGAATTTGTCTTGAAGTCTCCAAGAAGCCTAATTTCTTAATATGCACAAAGAAGAGTTACTTGCTGAGTGGCATATGAGTTGCCACGCCCACTTGGTTACACATTGTGCATAATGCAACATGAAATAGTAAATTAAAAACATAATTTAAAGTCGCTTCTTTTAGTTTTATTTAGTTTACCATTTTCAAGTGCTTCGTATTTGATGCAAGTCATGCTCTAAGGAGGTTAAGTAGAATTTAGTGGGTAGAAATGGGTCCATAAGGGTAGGGGGTGGGTAACTGCTTCCTCTTTCTGTTTCTATGGACTTTTCGGTTGCACGCATTGGTCGCAAAATCTCTGTGATATATTAGCCGGCGATTCATCAGGGAGAGTCAAGCAAAAGCAGATGTAGAAGCAGAAACTGAAGCAGAAGCATATTATGCCACATTTTGTGGAAAGAAAGCAAAGAAGAAAGGGTACCAAGAGTGAAAGAGAGGGATGGTAACTCCTCAAATGATTTCTCACTTAACGCCGGGTTCGTTTACCTTGGCAAAGTGTTGCGACCTTCGTCAACCTGATGCGAATTTATGTCAAAGCTTTGCACGTCGAACATATTTCGTGTTTGTATCTCATTTATTTTTCACAGCTTATGTTTGGTAGGGAATGAGAGAGGGAGAAAGAGTGAGGGAGAGAGGGGCAGGAGAGGGAGTTGACAGAGGCAAAAGTAACTACTCAAAGCGGTCAAAGCAATCCATTAACTTGCCCATAAACAGCTATATAAAATAATGCTAAAATTAGGTGGCTAGGAATCAAACGTTAATCGATTAACCTAATATATTATTATACTTATGTAATACTTATAGCAATTTAAATCCTTTATATATTTAACAGAGTTAAAATTTGTTAGGCTTTCAAGGGAACAATCTCTTACCATAACTGCTTAAACTTTAGCCGCAATCCAGCTAGAATGCAGTGCAGTACAAAGTCGCGTTCAATATGGTACTCTCGAGTTCGTGATCATGTTGTCAATTGAATATGATAATTGAATTGTTCAGCTCATTAGCCTGGCTTGAAGCAACAGTTGTTGCTGGTTGCTAGTTGCTGGTTGCTAGTTGCTGGATGTGGATGATGACACTGTTGTTTCCATTCATTAGAGAAACATTTCAAGACTTAATGCAATTGCCAGGCATTCAGCTTGTTTCTTGGCTCAAGCTAAAACTCTAGACACACACACACACTTACACACGCACACCACAAGGTCGTGTTGCTATGCATAGACATAAGAGCGCATCTTTAGTTGCACGTTCCACACACATATAAACAGGGAATCGCTTGGCTTTTGCCCTTAGCAATTGCTCCTTGGTAGCTCTCTCTATCTCACTCTTCCTCTTCCTTTATCGCTTGCTCCTTCTGGTGCTCGGCCATGTCAATCGTCGAGTAATTGCATTTACCAGGCACGTATGTTGACGATAGTTAATTTTGTAAGTGTATCTTGATATCGATTGCAGTCGTGTGGCAAGTTGCAACAACCGGCAACCGACAACCGACGACCGACAACCCGCAAACGACAGAGACAGACGACACAGAAAGAGAGGGACAGAAACAGACGAAAGAGACAGACGATGGAAGTTGCAACTGAAAGGCAGGCAAGAAATCAACGTTGCAGCAACTGAAGCAGGCGAATGCCAAATGCGAAAAACTATGACGACGAAAGCGACGACGACGACGACGACGGAGAAAAAGTTGGAGATGAAGAAGAAGAGAGTCTGCAATTCGCAGCCAAACGCAATGAGGCAAAAATGCAATTGCCAGGCAACGACAACAGCAACAAGATGAGCACAAATATATAAGAATTTAGTGGGAGTGTCTACAGTTGAGTAAACACAACTGTACTAAGCCCTGTACTTATTCTTTTCAAAGGAAAAAGCAATTTAGTTAATTAAACTAGCAAGAAAGTAGCGAGAAAGTGGAGAAAAGCTTAACAGGGTGGGCCATCTGGCGTTTGAAAGTGGAACTACTATTTTTTTGTATGGAAATTTCATTCAAGTTTTGTTAGAAATTTATTTAAAGTTAATAACTTATCTTTAAAGTCTGCTTATATTTATATACAATCACTTATTAGTTGACCCTCTGCACCAATTTCAAGTACAGGGTCTAGAAAATGTAATTGAACTACACGAAAATGCTTGCGCGCTGGCAGAATTTTCAAACAAATTGTTGGAAAATTTGCTGGCGAAAAATCCTTGAAGCAATTATGTTGATTTTCTTGAATTGCCGCTGAAGCCTGCAACTGAAGCGGCTCAGTCTGACTGTGAACTGTGGAGTGTGGGAGAGGAGGTGGGACACTGGGTAATGGGAAATGGAAAATGGCAAGTGCAAGTGGTGGAACTGTCACTAATTAGGCGACAATTTGGACAAGTCAGCAACTGATGGATTCGTTTAATTGCAGTTACTACGAGACACTCATGAATGCAGGTACGGGAATCGGGAAAGGGAAGAGAAAATGAAATGGAGATAGAGAAAAGAGAGAGAACAGGAAGTTGTGTTTCCCTTTCACTCACTCGGGCTCTGTTGATACAAATGGATTTTTAAAACCCAATTTCCGCTCTTACAAAAAATACAAAAATATACAAGGAAAAAACAACAAGAAAACATGGAAAACTAATAACCCATTTCCAGCGTTGGGTATCGACAGCTGAAGAAGAAGAAGAAGATTCCGTAGCAGCAGTAGATGCAGGAGAATTGAGGAAAAGTTTAGGGGGAAGGGGGGGAAATGTGCCAAGGAAATTGTTTTCAATTTCAAAGAATGTTTTTTGCTCCAAAGGACGGGTAAAAAGTCAAGCAGGGCGATTAAAATTCGCTTTCACAATATTTATATAGAAACAAATTAAATTTTCGTTGCTCCGACAAGTTTTCAACGGCGACGGCGAAACAATTTCATTTTGCAAAACAAAGCGAGCGGCAACGGCGAAAAAAATAACAGAAAAAAATAAGAAAAAAGAAAAACAACGACAACAAAATGAAAATAGATGAGAAAAATAAGCTGCACTTAAAAATTATTTACGAGACTTGCTGCTATTGCCCCTTTTTGTCCCACGTCCTTCTTACTGAGATTCCACTGTGGCCATAAAAGCAGCTTCCCCCTTCACACTCCTCCTCCGCCCCTTTGGAAAAGTCGAAAAGGCAAGAAACTCACAACCCGAAGCCATTGACTGACGACTGACTAGCACCAAAAACTTTCTTACGACCAGCGTGTGTGTGTTTGAGTGTGTGTGTCTGTGTGTGTGTTTGAGTGTGTTGCTTTGTAGGTGTTGCTGCGGCGAATTGAAAAAGTTTAGACGACAGCTTTCCAGGCGTGCCCACAAAAAGAAAATATACCAAAAAAAAAAAACAAGAAAAACTTTATGAGCACCCCCACTTCTCAGTGCACCCTACGCTCCATTTCGTTAGCCCTTTTACGGCCTTTTTAATGGCTGAATCGCGGCCAAAAACTTTGCCGGCGGTCAGCAGCATCAGCAACAGCCTCAACCTAAGTCTCCGTCTGAGCAGAAGCTTTTCCTTTGAGGCAACCAGCAGGTGAATGAGCAGCAGGTAAACCACTATGAAAAATCGGGCTAACAAACGCATGAGCAGATTTTCAGTTAAGTCAGTTTAACTTGATCAAAGCTAAGGGCATTTCGAAAATATACTATATGTGATAGGAGTACAGAAGTGGAGAAGTTTTATTGAATTATCATTAAAAATTCTTTAAATTTGAGTTGATAAGATAAGTGATAGAGATTAGTGATAGATTCTATTGTCATTTCCATTGATGCATCTAAAAACCTGTGATTATTTAAAGAAAATTGAAAAATCATCTTGTTTAAGTTCCTCCATACTTCAAGACCCCTTTTTGTATAACCGTAGTGCCGTAATAATTTAAAATATTTCCTATAAATAAGAAAAAAACTGAGAGACAAACGGTGGAAAACCGCAACAGTTAAAAGCCGTTTGGTATTTCCAGCCGCGAACGTATGTGAAAACCGCTAAATTAAACATTGAGCCAAAGAGTAGACCAGAAAGAAGGAGAATTAAAAGACAAGGACAGCTAAAAGGGTTTGTGGGGTAGAAAGGGGAGGGAGGAACGGATTTTGGATGCACTGGGGTATGGCTAAAGCCAAAGGCAACAACCGCAACAAGCGGCAAAAGGATGAGACACTGCAGACAAAGCCAATGAGCGTTAAAAAAGGGGAAGAAAAGAAAGCTAAACGAATAGAAAAGGGTGGGAGAAGAGGAGACGAGGTAGAGAGAAGGAGGGAGGAGGGAGGAGGAAAAGAGAGAGAGAGAAAGGAGATGCAGTAGAATCTGAAGCAGCGACAGGACAAACTTCAATTTGGTGTTTTTTTTCGCTGGTTGCGCCATTGCGATTCAAATCGCAGTCGACATGGACATGGCCAAGGACATGACCAGCAAAAGCGGTCGCTGGGGGAGTGGGAATAGGAAAGGGGGTTGGGAAGGGGTAGGGGGTTAAGAGCGGGGGGCAGTAGAACGCCAGCTTGCCATCGATGCCATCAATTGCGCGGCTTTTGTTTCTCTTTGCTTCACTCTTCTCTTCTCCTCTCTTCTAGTTTTTCTTTGCCTCCCTCTTCACTCCTCCTCCTTTTTCTCTACTCTTCTTGCTTTGCTTTTGGGCCAAAAAGTGTCCCAGGCGCATTTGAGCTAACGCTTCGACGCCTTTGCAATCGCGTTTGGCGTTTGGCATTTGGCATTAATGGCGCGGGCGGACAGTGCTCAATGGACCAAAATGAAGCAAAACAGAGACAGCAATAACAATAGACAATGTAAGAGAGAGAAAGGGATAGCAACAAAGACTAAGATGAGACAAAGAAACAATCGGAGTTGCCAATGCATTACATATCCAGAGAAATACGTCGAAAATATTCATTAGCCGCACTTGGAGGTGGGCGTTTAGGCAAGTGGGCGTACCCCCATCTATAGAAAGAAAGAGAGGGTGAGTGGGAAAGGGAGAGAGGGGAAGAGTTGAAGTTTTTTCCACAGATTTTTGTTGGCCATAAATTGCCTGGTCTGGCATTTTGGGTCTCCTCTTGGCCAAGTTTTCAGCACGCGTTGCACTCGCGCATAACTTTTGCTCAGACTGTAAGTGTATGTGTGTGTGTGTAAGAGTCTGTGTGTGTGTGCGGGTGTGTGTGACTATTTGGAACAATTTTAATTAAAACGCTAGACAATTACACACAGAAGCAAAGTAGAAATAGCAAAGGCAAGACACTCTCAGAGGGAGGGAAGAGGCAGAAAGAGAGAGGACAGGAAGAGAGGAAGAGGCAGGGGGTGTGGCAGTTGAAAGTCCGAGTACGTTGCAAGTCTTTAGAGCACGGCAATTGCAACTCGAGTGCGTCTGTCGTGTGCTCAAGCAGCGCCAAACGTTTCCCGCATGCCACAAATAGAATTGCCAGACACACACACACACACTTACACACAGAACAACACACACGCACACACACACACACTCACACCCTTGTGTACAAGCAACTGCAGACGCATTCAATCTAAAATTGAGACTGGCCAAGATGGCGGCAACCGGAAGTCAGTACAAAGCACACAACAACACACACAGTCATAGTGAGAACACACACTTACGCACTTGACACACACACGTACTCTCACTAAATACACACAATAAACTAAAAGCCACAACGACTCTTAACTTAAGTTAACTTAACTTAAATACTTGTATACATGTTTCTACCTGTTTGCACCTGTTTGGCCATAAACTCTGCAGTCAAGAACAATCATACATTGTTAACAAACAGTTTAATACCTTGATTTGCATCCATGGTCACTTTGACTTGCAAACTCACTTCAAAAGCTTCAATTTTATCAACTATTTTCATGTTAACTTTTCTAGCATTTAATCTTACTTTTCGAGCTACTTTTCAGCTGTTAAGCTTCATAATTTTTACTGCCTCCGTTTAAAATTAAATAAAATCTGTCCTCCATGTTCACTTAAGTGCTTGCAACACATGATTCTGTGCTTCCTTTACTGCTTCTTTACTCAATTGATATTTCAATGACTTTCAACTGTTCTCCATGGTCAGTTGAAGTGACTTTCAAGCGACACTTTATCATTTTGTTTATGGTACTCAGTTTTTTTCAACTTTTGACTACTGAAAAGTATAAACTTCTTTAAAATTCAATGGGGTTTTTGTTGGCTTTAACTTTACTTTGTTTCCTAGCTTTAATATGATTAATCCTCTACATTTCCTCTTTAGTTTCCCCTCCAAAGTTTAATCATTTATGTTACAGCTCTCATGCTACATGTTATTGCCTTGTTTATTCGTATTCAACTTCTCTATTTGCCTCTCTTTCTATATGAATACAGATGATATAATAAATAGAATTAGCTGAACAAATTATGATACCCTTTTTGGTACACTTTACTAGAGTATTAAACCAGTTTGTGACTCTCAAAGTTGGCCAACAACATGTGCTCCACTTCACTTTAATCATGCTCTCTCCCTTTCTCTTTCTCTCCCTTTTTAACCTGTCTCTCTCTTGCTCTTTTGATGCAGAATAGTTGGCAAATCCTTCTCAACGAGCTTTGAGATCGTTAGCTGACAGCTCTCAGTGTGTGTGTGTGTGGGGGTGTGTGTGTGTGTGTTAACGCTTAAAGTCTAGTTTTATTATAATTACAACTATAACATTTATAAACGCTTGATAGTGCGACACAGCTGTCGCCAGGTGGCGCTAAAGTCAACAAGAGGCAAACTACCCAAAAAGCGCAACAGAGACAGCAAGAGTGCGAGAGAGAGAAGGGAGAGAAAGGGGGCATAAAGGCATTCGCATAATATATTGTTGCATATTAGCAGGCAACAGCGGCAGCAACAGCAGCAGCAGCCACGCCCACAAATCTAGCGCTTATAGCCCTGTAATGTTGCATGTTATGAAGCCATTAGGGCCAACAAAGTTTTTGCTTTAAGAGCGCTCTAATTTCTGCCTTATAAGACAGTGTGAAAGGGAGAGAGAGGGGGGAAGAAGGGTAGCTATGAAAAAGGAGATGGAGTGAAAGAAAAAACTTGAATTGCAGCTTCTTTTGGTACGTCAACTAAGTACAGACCGTACAGACAGCACATAAAATAGTTGGATGGGATAATGCCTTCATTGTGATGTAATGTTGCAGCAGTTTAGGACTGGTTAACAGCTGCTGAATATCCTTAATACACGCAGCACTCGAGCAACACATAAAAAAGCGGCAAAGAAAATTCTTAGCTTGTCATGAGTTTCCTTTTTGTTAGAGAAAAGTTAATAGAACCAGAAACATTAAAATATATTTTATTTTAAACACTACTTTTCTTTAAGATTTAGTAACTAAGATATGGCTAAAAGTTGGCAGAATTAGCAGATTTCGGCTATATTTCTGTAAAACTTTTGAAAAGAATTTAAAGTTTTATAACTTTTTTTTATTTTAACAACATTTAAATGCAAACAAAAACACGACTTTTATTTGAGTTAACTACGCTTAAAGTAAGAATCGATGCTTAGGAATTTGGCTTAATGCTAATATTGGTAGTAGAGAGCGAAGTAGAGAAAGGCAAAGGAGAGAGTAGATGGAAAACAAAGTGAGCACTTGTTTTTGACACTTTTCATTGGGTTTTCCGCAATTTCCCTTGTGCAAATTGAATTTGTCAAATTGCAGCTTTTGGTAATTTTGTTTTTATTTGCTTTTATTTTGGTTTCATTTTTCGTTGTTGCCTCTCTTCTTCTTGTTGTTGTTGTTGGCCAACGGTCATTTAAACAGATTAAGCCAAATTGAAACCGAGCAAAGCTGTGGAAGCTGTTACAAATTTGATTCGACCCTCTGCTTTTGGCCACTTCACTTTACTCCACTCCCCCTTCCCCTTCAGTTTTACACAGTTTTATTTGTGGGGACGGCATAATTTTGTCATTTTTACAGCAATTGATCTCGGATTGAATGACATCGCGATGTGATGTAGAAAGGGGCGGAAAATGTGGGAGGAGATGGAAAATTTGTTTTTCTTTCTTTTTTTTTTTTTTGGGTTGCACTTTCCGCTAAAAATTGTCCATAAAACCGAAATGAAAAATGCAAATTGAATAAGCCAAAAGTTGCGGGCGAAAAAATTGGTGTTGGGGAAAACTGTTTGGGAAAAGTGCTTCAACATTGTTCATTTGATGTGGAGAGACAGAATTTAATGCAGCCAACGGAATCAGTGGAATGAAGAAGATAAAGTAGTTGCCTCTAAAGCGGGTGTTATTTGCAGAACTACATGAAACAATTCCCCATAATAAATATAAAACTTTATTTCCATGTTTATTTTTAGCCAGCAGTCTACCAACTTTTCACACACACTGTACCTCTTTCTTGTTTCCTTCCCTCCATACCTCCCTCCCACCCTCCTGTGGCACTTTACCATAATTTACAATACAATGAAATCATTGAAATTTTCGTTGTCTGCGCATAATTGTTGGCCATTTAGCAGTTTTCTGAAAAGTCTCATGAGTGAAATTTTCAGAGTGGTAAAAAAAAAAGAAGAGGCAGCAGAGTAAAGTTTGCCTTTGCATAATACTACTGAAACTGATTTAATGAGACACAGCTAAAATAATTATACATATATGCTTTAAACTTTAAAAGTTGGCAATAACAGGGCTTTAATGGGATTTAAACGTTTTTCAATTTTAAAGTGTTTTGATTCAAGTAGAGAACTTGTTACCTTGAGGTGCTTTGAAAACTTTATCTTTTAGATTTGAAGGCTTTGAAAGCTTAATGAAAACATAGTTTGCTATCTCTATCTAAAAAGTTTTATTGAAACTTAATGTTTATAGTAAGTTTTAAATAATAAACTGCTATGAAAGTAAACCTTTTAGTCTCTATGATTAATATGCTTGCTTTGATAACAATACTTTAAGCTAGTACAATCTACAATATAGCCAAAAAGGATTGATTTTCGTAATATTGGAGCTTTGAAAGCTTTCTTTTTAAGACGTGAAGATTATGCCTAATAAAAGCTCACTTAATTGCGTTTATTTGTCAACGTTTAGGTTACTTTAAAGCTTTCTTCTCATGAGAGTAACAGTAAAAGCTTTTCTTTTAGCTTTATTTGGCTAAAAATTTAACAACTTTCAATTGTATCCGATTGCAGTCAATTTCCTATGCTTCAAACCCCTTAAATAAATTGCTTCACTTCCACATTAATCGTTGTTCCAAATTAATCTTTAATTTTTGTGCCACTTTCGACTCGTGTCATTCAACTTTAGGCCACTTTTAAAAGCCCTTTTGTTGTGCATGAATTTGTGTTGCCAATTGAAGGACCTGACCACTTATACCAATGCTCGTCAGTCAAATATCTTATGATTAACCTAAATTTATTGGGAATGACCACGCCCCTTCATCAGCCCCTTAAGCGTGGGTGCCTTGGCATCCTGGCCTAAACGGTGCAGTCATTAAGCGAACCGTTTATGCGGCTGTTCGACTTCATTGTGTATGCGGGGCTCAAACTGGGCCAAAACAATTACCGCATAATAAATCAATTTTGAGTTCTATAAATTTGCAAAGCAATTCTTGTACTCCCCTACTGCCCATGCCCCGCCCACCCTTTGCCTTACCGCCTCAATTGCCTCTCTTAACCAATCAATCGGGCAGCATTTGATAGAGTTGCCTCGACATCTTTTCTGTAAATGTGTGGGTGTGGGTCTGTGTGTGTGTTCCTGTGTGTAAGATTGTATGTGGTGGTGTGTGTGAGTGGCAATTTTCAGCTCAAATATGCAAATTACTGACAGTTGGTAGCCTCAATTTGATTCGCAGCCACAGCAACGACTGAAATAAAATACAAATAGTAGAAAGTGATGCAGTAGGCAACCCAACTGTTAGAGACCCTGTTTCCTCTTTCTGTCTGGGGTTAAAAAGAAAACTTAAGAGTTATAGATTCTATAGGCTCCAAAATCAAGCTTTTTCTAGGTTCTAGTTACTCTGCCACACCTATTTCGGTATCTTTTTCCACAAACCTAACAGAACTTTTAAAACTTTGAGTTACAGGGTCCAAAAATGTCCTCACAAATGTGAGAGACATAACAAAAACTTAAAATTGGCACAGAAAAATATGAAAGTACTTGAATTTTTCATATTTAATTGCAAACAATTTTCATTGAAGCAATTTACCGTTAGTCGTAGTACACCAATTGCAAATGGCGACCATAGACAATTGGATTTAGAGTTGTTAAAACAAATTAGGTTAAATCAGCACAATCACATGGAATTGAAAGATTTACTTGATTAGTCAATCAGATATAGAAATAATGATAGGAAAAATTAGGATTAAACTATATCATCATAAAAATATTGTTCATTAAGATAAATATAGTTAAATGAACTCTTTGATATATTTTAAGCTTTGATAATATTTATTTGATTCAAACAGTCATTTAAAAAGAGCTTAAAAAATATATTTTATATTCTGACTTCAAACGCTTAAAAAATGTGTTTTTCAAATCATTTAAAATCTAGTGTTTAAGCGAAAAAGATTTAACTGAAAATCAAATGAGACTTATTGGATTTATGGCATTAGTAGTCAATTCCGAAAATGTTGATGAAATAGCTAACATAAATTCAGCAGATCATAAATATATATTTAATTTATTCATGAATTTAAAAGTACGACATCAATCGCACATGTACAGACATATAATTAAGTGACATATCTTTCTAGCTAGGGGGGAGTGGGTGAGGAGTTAGGAGGGGTACTGGGGCACATATACAAAATGGCATACAATGCAATTTTCAAATAACACGAACGGCAAATAACAATTCAATTCATTTATTTGCACAGCAATTTGGCAGTCAGGCAACTGAATCGAAATAAATGTGCAATTCCCATTTGAAATTGTTGTTGTTGTTGTTGTTTCTACTCTTTGTTGTTGTTGTTGTTTTTGGCATAATCCGAAACTAACAGACGCGAAATGGATTTGTCGTTTGACATTTGATGGATGTGATGTCTCCAGCGAGGAAGGGGAAGAATCGAAGGGAAGGAATGGCAGTAAGGGAGTCGAGGATAAGCTTCCAACTCCTAACGACAATTTTTATACAAACAAACACACACTCCACACCTACACACACACTCACACCCACACACCCACTTCCACTCGGTTAGTGCTATTTGTTGTGCAATAAAAATGTCACATAAGAGTAACTGAAAATAAACTAAACCCATTCAATTGACACGCCCATTTAAAGGACAATTTTAATAAAAAAATGATTGCAAATTATAATAATAATGTTTGCACAGCAATTAATTAATTATGTGGCTTTCATTTAAAAGCCACGTTGAATTAAATAATGGCATTCCACTCACAAAAAATATTATATTTTTATTTGTTCTACCCTTACCAATATTAGGCATTATTATTTGGCTTTGGGTTTAGTGTAAGTTTAGCATTATTATCTGATTAAAAGGGGGAAAAGTATGTTAAAATGTAAAAACATTTATATGCTTTAGTAAATTTTCATTAAAAGCATTAACCATATTCTATTTTATGACATTTTGTTATACATTTTGTCAGAAAAGTGCTCAAAATTTTATTGTAAATTGAAGACTACACATAAGGAGAACTCTTACTAAGCAAAAACACCAATTTTTTTAATTTAAGCCTGACATTTAATGAAAAAACTTATAAATTTTTTACAAGTTATGATGTTTTTTAATATTTATAGTAGTAATTCCAAATAAGAATATTAATATCGATAATATATACTTTTGCTTTTGCAAAATGGCTACTAAAATCAAGTAATCAATATGAAGAATTCTGAAATGTTTCTAGTTTTTAAAGCTTTACAGCTAAACCAACTCTCTTTAGTGTATTAAAAATTTGTCATATTTTTATGCCATAATTATTTTTTTTAATTTTCATTAGCATTAACCGAAATTGAAACTACACAAAATGTGAATATGAAATTGAATAGTTGCAGTCATTTATGAATAATTATCATAAACCGCATTCACATAAGATGAGTATGTTTTTAATTTTTGTAGTATCGATATTGATTTGATTTGAAATATTCATCACATAGAATTCACTCAATTTAAATATTTATTTTTTATTTCATTTTTTTTTTGAGGGTTTTTTTGGCTTGGCAGCTGCCTTGACGAATTTAAATATGCGAAATGAATGCGCATTTGTCTGCTGCTGATTCTGATTCTGATTTCGATTCCGATTCCAATTCTGCTGCATCTCCATATCCGTCTCCATCTGCATTTGTCTGTTGCACCTTTGTGTGTCTGTGGCACGTGCCGCACCACTTTTTTTTTATTTCGTCCAGCTCTTTTTGGTACCAAACTCACGTAGACGTCACGTCACGTCGTCGTGTCAACGGCATTCGCTGTCTCCATTCGCCGTTGCCCCAAAACGTTGCAACGTTGGTTCATTTGTTGAGAAAACGCGTATACGCCACGTTGTGCATTTGTATGTATGCTGCTGGCAGCATCGTGAGAGTTTGAAATGCAATTGCCATGGATATTATACAAGTTTATGTCCTGCACTTTCTAAGTATACTTATAATCAACCGACTGTGCGTGCCACATTCAGTTCGCATTTGCCACGTGTTGAGCACAAAGTTGCATGCAACTCGAGAATGGATTTGGTTGCCACTTTAGGTGCTACAGAAATACAAATCCATCATTAGAAAAAGCTGCTTTTAAGTAGAGCTGGGAATATAAATCTTGAAAGCTTATTAATTAGATTTTACTTTAGCTCTTTAAAGTAAATTTGACTTGTAATTAAATATAAAACTTAGAGAAAAACTTCTTTTAAAACTTAAAAGTGAATTAAATTAATTAAAATTCTTCTTCTCTGAAACCAAAATCAGTCATTAAATTTTTTTATTAGAGTAAAGCTTTTAAAAGCTCTTCTGAAAGCTCTAGGCATGCTTAAAGCTTCTTAAACATGTTCAAGTTTTCCAATTCTTTGTGTAATTTTTTTTGTGCCAAGTTTTTAGACAGTGTTATTAGCAGTAGCGCTAATTCCGCGGGGTTTAACGCTGTCTTTAGACAGTGGGAATAGAAGGGAAAGGGAAGAAGAAAGGGGGGAAGAGGAAGAGGAAAAGAAGTGGAAATACACTCTTAAAAATGGAGTTGGTCAATGCAGTAACGAGTGAAATTTATTGTGGCTTATGCCGCACATTAGCGCATTGTCACCGCACTCGGAACACTTTCAATAAATTACCTCGAGGCACACACACAGCAAACACACACACACTCTCAAACACACACACATACGTACGGAGTTGCCTAAGCGCATTAGTAGCGCCTTTGTTGCGACAGTTTTTGGCCAGCGGGTAAAAAAGGAGGCGTGGCAGGCAGGCAGACGGGCAGAAGGCGACAAAAATCCGCCATAAATAAAGGATAACAATTTGTTAGCCAGCAACAAGTGGGAAACTAAATCAACAACATTTGCGAGTAGATTTCGGGCCAAAGAGCACTCCGTGTGTGTAGGTGTGTCTGTGTGTGTGTGTGTGTGTGTGTGACAACATTTGTAAGCCGAAGGTGCAGCAGGTGAAACTGGCGCTGATAAACAGTTATCTGTGTTTACCGTAGCCATGTGAGCTGAGCTTCTGTTTGCGAGTCTTTGAGTTATGAATGCCATATTTTCCCTTTGGAATCCCCAAAAGAGTTGAAGTTTTCCCAACGGTGGCAGCGGTTGCTTTTCCAGCAAATTTTCTTTCTTTGAGTATTGCTCACTTAATTTTCTACCCATCACACGCACATTTTACCCCTTTAACAACAACAACAACAACGACCACTTTGTTGTAGGTAAGATGAGCCATTTGATTTTGGGTCTCCTTGGAGCACAATGAACCGTTTTCTCGTTTTGGGTTTTAAGTACACTTCACTTTGACTACACAACCAGCAATCAGGCCACATCAAGAACAAAGACAAAAAAGGAGAATAAAGTATCTCCGGGAGTTAACCGAAATTAAGACTTTAACCCAAAACTCTACCTTTTTTTTTGACTAACACTTTTTGTTGGTAATAATATTAATGCAATTTTACGCCCACTTTGGTTACTTCATTTCATACCATAAACACAATGTGTAAGTTTAAGTTAAAAATACCTGAAAGTTTTATATACAAATCACTTACTTTCGACCGATCACATTAATATAATATAGTTAATTTCTGACTCTGTGGAGTTATGATAAAGCAGAGCCTTAACCCAGACGATTAATTTTACTTTTTATTGTATTCATAGCAACCATAAATGCACCCGCAACAGCAGCAATTGCACTTTTCATTTTCGAGTCAGAAATTCTACAAAAAAAGAAAAATAAAATTAATAGATTTAAATAAAATAAATAACAAATAACATTCGGTATTCCAAAACGATCAAATTTAAAAAAAAAAAAAAACTTATTTCGAACAAATATTTACCCAGCATCCTCGTCAATTTCATCTTCTTCTGAGAGACTCATTTGTCTTCGGGCATGGGAATGTCTTCTAAAATAGAGAATAAGAGAACAATTTAAATTGGGGAAAGAAATAAGGATTTTGTACTCTTAAACAGCTTTTTGATAAGCTCCCAACTGTTCCTTTATTTTAAGTTTCTGAGGTACTTAACTTACCGACAAGATCCTTCGGCCTCCATAATATACAACAAAATCAATGCCAATGACAGTATCAATGAAATAAGCCAAATTTTGAACATTATTTAATCAGCTGGACACTAACTTGTGACTGACCAGTTTAACAATCTACTGAGATCTCCAGAAAGTTTAATGTTTAACAAAGTTTTTTAGTAATAGTAACAAATTTCTAAACTGTTAAAATCAGTAACGAATCAGATAATAGTAAAGCGTGATGCGAAAAAAATTTTATTAAATTATTAATAGTAGCACTTTTAAATACTCTTTAAATGAACAATAAATATATAAAATATTGTTAAAATTAAATTAAATTAAATTTCAAACAAGTGATTTCAAAGGTATTCAAATGTCAGCGTACAGCTAAAGACCGTCAATCATTGATTGTTTATGTTTTAAATGAATGTTTTAATGTTAAAAAAACAAAAACACAAAGCAGCGTCAAAAAAGCAGACAACAATAACTAAAGCAAATAAGAAAAAACAATTAAAAAACAATTCATTGGTCTCTCATTAATTTTATCTGCGAAAGGCGGGTGTAAAATTGCATGAGTAACTGTGAGGTTTCCTTTGAGAGCAGTTTTATGAGTTCACAATGAAATGCCAATGCGACTGACACATGCACAGCAACAACAACAACAACAACAACGACGTTTACATCTACAACAACACAAAAGTTTCATCAATTCGCTTCATTAAGTAATTAACACGTACAATATAATTTAATTAACATTATTGACTGCACCCACAAAAACAAACAGACTGAGACTATTTAATATAAAGTCTTAAAGCTACAAATATTATGTTTATAAAAATTATAGTCAAATAATAAAGTAAGTTAGTTAGAGTCCTCAGCTCAATATTTAAAATTGACTATTTTCCCAACTTTGACTGATCATAACTCAGCCAAATGAAGCGATATCTTAAAGAGTCATACCTTTTTATACTCTGGACAATTAGCAGAATTAATCCCAATCAAAATCTAAAATTCTCAAAATCGAATCCATTTTGTCAAATTTTGATGAAAGAGTTCTCAGATATGTGGTCCACAGCTCAATATTTAAAATTGAAAATTTTCCCAACTTTGACTGATCATAACTCAGCCAAATGAAGCGATATCTTAAAAAGTCATACCTTTTTATACTCTGGACAATTAGCAGAATTAATCCCAATCAAAATCTAAAATTCTCAAAATCGAATCCATTTTGTCAAATTTTGATGAAAGAGTTCTCAGATATGTGGTCCACAGCTCAATATTTAAAATTGAAAATTTTCCCAACTTTGACTGATCATAACTCAGCCAAATGAAGCGATATCTTAAAAAGTCATACCTTTTTATACTCTGGACAATTAGCAGAATTAATCCCAATCAAAATCTAAAATTCTCAAAATCGAACCCATTTTGTCAAATTTGGATGCCAGAGTCCTCAGATATGTGGTCCAAGCTCAATATTTTAAATTCACAATTTTCCGAACTTTGACTGATCATAACTCAGCCAAATGAAGCGATATCTTAAAAAGTCATACCTTTTTATACTCTGGACAATTAGCAGAATTAATCCCAATCAAAATCTAAAATTCTCAAAATCGAATCCATTTTGTCAAATTTTGATGAAAGAGTTCTCAGATATGTGGTCCACAGCTCAATATTTAAAATTGAAAATTTTCCCAACTTTGACTGATCATAACTCAGCCAAATGAAGCGATATCTTAAAAAGTCATACCTTTTTATACTCTGGACAATTAGCAGAATTAATCCCAATCAAAATCTAAAATTCTCAAAATGGAACCCATTTTGTCAAATTTGGATGCAAAGTCCTCAGATGTCTGGTCCACAGTTCAAGACTTAATATTGACGATTTTCTCAACTTTGACTGATTATATCTCAGCCAAATGAAGCGATATCTTAAAGAGTCATACCTTTTTATACTCTGGACAACTAGCAGAATCAATCCCAATCAAAATCTAAAATTCTCAAAATGGAACCCATTTTGTCAAATTTGGATGCAAAGTCCTCAGATGTCTGGTCCACAGTTCAAGACTTAATATTGACGATTTTCCCAACTTTGACTGATCATATCTCAGCCAAATGAAGCGATATCTTAAAGAGTCATACCTTTTTATGCTCTGGACAACTAGCAGAATCAATCCCAATCAAAATCTAAAATTCTCAAAATGGAACCCATTTTGTCAAATTTGGATGCAAAGTCCTCAGATGTCTGGTCCACAGTTCAAGACTTAATATTGACGATTTTCCCAACTTTGACTGATCATATCTCAGCCAAATGAAGCGATATCTTAAAGAGTCATACCTTTTTATGCTCTGGACAACTAGCAGAATCAATCCCAATCAAAATCTAAAATTCTCAAAATGGAACCCATTTTGTCAAATTTGGATGCAAAGTCCTCAGATGTCTGGTCCACAGTTCAAGACTTAATATTGACGATTTTCCCAACTTTGACTGATCATATCTCAGCCAAATGAAGCGATATCTTAAAGAGTCATACCTTTTTATACTCTGGGCAACTAGCAAAATCAATCCCAATCAAAATCTAAAATTCTCAAAATCGAACCCATTTCTGTCAAATTTGGATGAACGAGTTCTTAGATGTGTGGTCCAAAGTTCAAGACTTAATATTGACGATTTTCTCAACTTTGACTGATTATATCTCAGCCAAATGAAGCGATATCTTAAAGAGTCATACCTTTTTATACTCTGGACAACTAGCAGAATCAATCCCAATCAAAATCTAAAATTCTCAAAATGGAACCCATTTTGTCAAATTTGGATGCAAAGTCCTCAGATGTCTGGTCCACAGTTCAAGACTTAATATTGACCATTTTCCCAACTTTGACTGATCATATCTCAGCCAAATGAAGCGATATCTAAAAGAGTCATACCTTTTTATACTCTGGACAACTAGCAGAATCAATCCCAATCAAAATCTAAAATTCTCAAAATGGAACCCATTTTGTCAAATTTGGATGCAAAGTCCTCAGATGTCTGGTCCACAGTTCAAGACTTAATATTGACGATTTTCCCAACTTTGACTGATCATATCTCAGCCAAATGAAGCGATATCTTAAAGAGTCATACCTTTTTATACTCTGGACAACTAGCAGAATCAATCCCAATCAAAATCTAAAATTCTCAAAATGGAACCCATTTTGTCAAATTTGGATGCAAAGTCCTCAGATGTCTGGTCCACAGTTCAAGACTTAATATTGACCATTTTCCCAACTTTGACTGATCATATCTCAGCCAAATGAAGCGATATCTTAAAGAGTCATACCTTTTTATGCTCTGGACAACTAGCAGAATCAATCCCAATCAAAATCTAAAATTCTCAAAATGGAACCCATTTTGTCAAATTTGGATGCAAAGTCCTCAGATGTCTGGTCCACAGTTCAAGACTTAATATTGACGATTTTCCCAATTTTGACTGATCATATCTCAGCCAAATGAAGCGATATCTTAAAGAGTCATACCTTTTTATACTCTGGACAACTAGCAGAATCAATCCCAATCAAAATCTAAAATTCTCAAAATGGAACCCATTTTGTCAAATTTGGATGCAAAGTCCTCAGATGTCTGGTCCTCAGCTCAATATTTAAAATTGACTATTTTCCCAACTTTGACTGATCATAACTCAGCCAAATGAAGCGATATCTTAAAAAGTCATACCTTTTTATATTCTGCACAACCAGGAGAATTAATCCCAATCAAAATCTAAAATTCTCAAAATCGAACCCATTTTGTCAAATTTTGATGAAAGAGTTCTCAGACATGTGGTCCACAGCTCAATATTTAAAATTGAAAATTTTCCCAACTCTGACTGATCATAACTAAGCCAAATGAAGCGATATCTCAAAAAGTCATACCTTTTTATACTCTGAATAACTAGTAGAATTAATCCCAATCAAAATCGAACCCATTTTTTCAAACTGTATGATGAGACTTGACCTTTGAAATTTTGTCAAATATTGACAAATGTACCAATACCGATTTTCTTAACATAACCATATAATCAGAAATAAAAAAGATGTTTTAAAGAGATAACAGTTTACTCTCTCAATTTGAAAAATTGTACGAAAATTAAGTTTGGTACTGAAAATCGATGGAAATTCGCATCTAGTGAATTAGAGGAATGATAGTTCCGATTCAAAACCCAGTGTGTGAACAGTTCGAATGAATCCTGAAACTCACACACCTCCATATACTCGCACACCTCCACACACTCACACCCATTCACACACACTCACTCACACACACTCGTACAACACATAAACAAACTGCATTTCGCTGACAATAATTGTTTTCTTTTTCGCTGTTTAGGATGTTGACGTTGATGGCCTTTGGCCATTGCTGTTGTTTCTCTTGTTTGTTGTTGTTGGCTCTTGTTTGTTGTTGTTTAATGCTTGTTATTGCCGCTGCTGTTGTTGTTGTTGTTGCTACTTAACTGCAGTGCATTTCATTTGGACTTTGTTCCATTAGCTGCTTTGTGCCTTGTGGCTTGTCACACTTCCCTCATTTCATGTTTGCGTTGGATGCCAATGTTCTCAATTTTAATCTCTTTGCTTTTCATCTCCTCCCTCTCTGTAACTGCTGATTATTCATCATGTAAACTTTAAATGTTTTTCTTCAATAACGATTATCAAACCTTTATATAGATTAATTTAGTGTAGTTTTCAGTTAAGTCTTAGTTTCAGTTGTTTTGAAACTAAATGCTTCGTTTGATTTAAATTTCCTTACTTAATTGATTTGTCACATGAATTTCTATAATTAATTGATATGCTTATATATTAATGAGTATATATAAACATTTAAACAAATAGAAAATCTTTCTATTCGAGTATGGATTGCTCTGTTCTCACATTTTTTTTGCTTCTTGGCATGGAAACTTGGTTATTGACCAATTCCGAATGCTGTAGACCAATCGGCATCAAATTTGTCGTCAAACCAAATAAGGTGTGCAAAAATTACCAGGGAAGTCACACTGTACCTTGGACAGATTCCTGCTTTAATTATCTCTGTGGAAACCTGACCAAGCCGACACCTTGTTGTGGAGTGGGAAAGTGCAACGTATTGTGCTGCAACTGTGACAGTGGTTGCATACCAGGAAACGTTGCTGATAATTTATTAGAAAAATTTGGTAGCAACATAACTACAATAATAGTTTAAGCTATTTTAGATGAACAGAAAAGTCATGAAGTTTCGCTGGAAATAAAGTATTAGACTTGATTACAGAAAACAACTGACTAATGAGAGTATTTGGTATAAAATCACCAAAGTTTCCCCAAAACTAATAGTAAATATAATCGACTAATTATATAAATAATAATAATATAAATTTATATTACCTGAGAATATTGGAATATATTCACTGCTTTATTTATACTAAAATGTTTCTTCTTAATCTTACAAAACCTCCTGTTCATCACCTGAACAACTAATCGAACATAATAGTCATATTAAAACTGAGTATCAGGTATCCCAGAGTCGCTAGTCGACTGTAGCATTCTTTATTGATTTGTTCTACAAAAGATCATATATCATAGATATTAATGAATTTTTATTCCATTTATCGATTTTGAATAGTAAGGGGTATAATATTCAACACTGTACTTAATAGCTGTTTAAATCCATTAATCTCCAGATACACTTTTAATTGATTGGTGTTGATATTCGACACGCTTCACTTGAGTTCTTATAAATAGTCAGTATAGAAAGTAGAACCTGTAAAAAGTAGCCTTAGTAACACGAGTTCTCTTTAGACTTTATATATAGAATGCAATTCTTGTGTTTGATGTTTTTTCTGCTGCTTTTGATGCAGTCTTGGCGAACCGGAGACTCCGTTTGCTGTGGCTCCAACTACGTAAGATTTGGAATCCAACCTAAAGAAGTCTGCAAAGACTACCTCGATAGTTACACCTTTTTCTGGACAAATTCCTGTTTTAATTTTCTTTGCCATGACTTGTCTGCACCCAAACCCTGTTGTGGCAAAGGTGACTGTAACATATTCTGCTGCAATTGTAGAGACGATTGTATACAGGGCAACATTGTTGTGAATTTAATTGACAAATTTGGCTCGGATATTATGATGATTGCAGGTGGTCCTGATCCTTCTGTGGTAAATATGACTTTAAGGCAGTAAGATTTATATAATATCTTATTTGATTTTTTAGAATACAACTGTGCGGACGAAAAAAACTATTGAGTTTGCCTAGACCCACTTTTAAACCTCTGATTCATCTTAAACTACATTATTTCCAAGCTAAATTACCTTCTACGTTTAATACTCCATTTTAATTACAAATTTTATTCGTTTCATTTGTTTTTTGTTGAAAAACTCAAATTAAGTATCAATTTTGGGAGTGAGCTAGAAAAGTAAATTCGAGTAGAGTTACTCTTTTCTATTCGATCGCACTATATCCCTAGGCGGTCAAGGTCTATTCTTAATTCTATACAAAAAGGTTATGTCCAAAATTTTCCATAAGTTTACATTCGATCGTAGACTTTGTCTTCTCCTTGTGCCGACTTTCATCACTAGTTAACTTCTATTTTTTAGTAAAACAAAGATTTATCGCATGAAATATTTTAACAAGATAAAGACGTTACCATGACGAACGTATAAATACTTGACAGCACCGCAAGAACTTGAGTCACTTGTGTTCTATATCGAGCTGGAAAATGCAGGTGTTTGGTCTGATATTTTTCGCTCTTTTCTCCATACAAACATGGCAAATGGGAAATACTGTTTGTTGTGAGCATACCTACGTGAGATTCGATATTAAGAATGAAGCTTCATGCAGGGACTTTGCCGGTAGTTCTCCTTTCATGTGGTCAGAATCGTGTGCCAATCGTTTATGCGGTGATCTAACAAAACCCACGCCCTGTTGTGGTGTAGGAAAATGTAATATATTCTGTTGTAATTGCGATAATGGTTGTATACCTGGAAATGTTGTTGAAAAAGTTCTGGATAAATTTGGTTCCAATATAACTTTGACTGTACCATATACACAGGTGAATAGAATCGACTTTTATAAACTGTTTCTACTACTTATCTATTCGATTTGATTATAGAAATTTTCGGTGAATATCAAGTTCAATCACACTGTCGATTCGGCTAACAATAGCATCACTGACGGAAAATTTGACGTAAACATTGCTTTTGTAAAGCCATAAATATGGGAAAATCGAGTTGATTTAAACTGGATTTAAATATAGTTAATTTGAATTTTATATTTATAGACAAACTACAATAAAACATTAACAAATAAGACAAATTTTCTTAATTCTACTGTGACTGATTGATATTTTCTTCCAAATTTTGTCCACAAACCGTTGATAATTCGATTTGATTCAATGGGATTATATAACTAATGGGATTATTAAGTTAACAATCAGTTGTTATATATAGTTAGTGTTCTAAGTGAAACTTGAGTCAATTGTTGAGTCTACTAATCGGAGAATGCACTACTTCTATCTGGCTTTTTTTTTGCTCCTTGTGATGCAACCATGGGAAATGGGTAACACCGAATGCTGTGCTCCCTCCTACATCAGATTCGGTGTTAAACCCAAAGAAGTGTGCAAAAATTATCTTGATAGTTTCCCATTTTACTGGACAGACTCCTGCTTCAATTATCTTTGTGATAACTTGAGAAAGCCCTCACCTTGTTGCGGAGTCGGGGATTGTAATGTGTTCTGCTGCAACTGCAGTGGAGGATGTGCTACAGGAAATATTGCTGAGAATTTACTGACTAAATTTGGTGACAATATAACTATGATTTCACCTGAACTAAATAAGGTAAATTTCATTGAAATTTGACTCAGGTTTTTTCTCTATGAATCCCTAAACGACATTACAGAACGGGACATTGGAAGATGTGACAACTAAAACTACAGCGATAACGGAAAATTCCACTCCTTTAACAACTTTACAAACCGAAAAAGTAGAAGAATCCACAACTGCAACTCCTGACAACTCAACTTGATTATATTCCAAGGGAATTACATAATTTTTTCGAATGTCTTAAGGGAAATGTTGCACATTAAACGAACTAAGCGATAATAATTAATTTATCGCTTTTATTGCAATAATTAGTTATGTTTATATAATTAACATTTATATGTTTTGAAACTAGTTGTTGGCACTGAAACTGTTTTATTTCGTATAGACTTTTATTTGGAAGGTGCGAGTTACTTGTTTTCAAACATGGGAAATTGGGTATACCTTATGCTGTCGCCTCTCTTTTATTCATTTTGAGGTTATAGTTGAACATTCATTATTATTTTATTATATTATTATATAAGTTCTGGCCAATTCATAGTCTAGGTTATGTTTTAATTCGATCTGTGGACAACTGCAAACACCTACGCCCTGTTGTGTAGAGGGAAAATGCTATATTTGTATATATGAGCTGCAGTCCGGGGGATTCAGGGAGGAATTTAGAAGACACTTACGGGAGAAATATTTAAATTAGCATAAAATTAATTTTTTATAACATTTTTAAAATGTTTATTTTAATTTAAGTTGACTGAATGTGGAACATTTTAAACTTTGTAGTTGATTTCGAAATATTTTATAGGTATATCTTGTTTCTATATCTTTATCTTTTGTCACCCACAATTAATAAAATTTTATTTAAAAAGCGAGAAAAATAAAAGCTAACATCGAGCTTCTTAAAATTCTTCATATTTTTAGATATGTAAAGGTATTCTTTAACCATATCTTTAGATCACTATTATAACTTTATTTCCTACATCGCGTTTAAAGCAGAAACTCATGCGTTAAATTAGCGAATCAATACAATTTGTTCCACTGTAGAGTCAGTTAAAATTCGTTTCAAGTTTTTCCAAGTAGTTGAAAAAACCTTTTCGAGTTTTCTGTGACAGCATCTCGGATGCATAATGCAGATTTCAAAGGCAATCTTAACATATTTAATACCAATTTTGTGGCACGTGGAACAAACAGTTAGTGCCTGTTGCACATCGACTATGATACACTTTTCGGTCAAATCTTCATCAAATAAAAGGTGCAGTGACTTTCCACTGAGTGGAAGTGTACACTTTAGTAAAACCTTTTGCTTTTCCAAACTCTGTGGAGGCTTTAAGAGGCCAACTCCGTGTTGCGGGGTCAGGAGCTGCAATATCTTTTGCTGCAACTGTTCGTGCTGGAGTCGAAATGATCGAGTTCTGGTCGATTTCAGAACTGAATATTGGAGGGAAATAACCAATGTTTATCAGCGTGGATCTTCTTATAGTGTAAATAAATTACTTCGTTGTCTATTGACTTGAAATTCAAATTGTTTTTTCATTAACAGGTCGACAGTTCTAATGAGTATCTAAGGTGAATGTGGATGCTTTTAGACCCCGTATTTATTTCTGTTTTGACTAAAATTCTTCACATATTGCTAAACACTTGTTAATCGACGCTTTCAAAAGAAATCGTTACTCTTTAGTTTTAATTTATAAGTATTTCATTAAACTCTATTAATGACTATAAACTATAAATGTGGTTCACCCTGTATATATAGCATTTTTTTTTAAAATATGGTTAACTCTATTCATAACAAGTATAAGAGTCTGCAGTTGATCGAGTCGACTTTAAAAGACCCTGTACTCATTGTAGTGGGTCTTTTTTCATAGAAATAACCTATTTTCAACTCAGTTGTCGTATGGGAGCTATATGCTTTAGTTGTCCAATCCGAATCAGACTTGGTGATTGCTTGGGCGGTAGTTTCTGAAATCCAGGTTTTGATGCGAACAGTCTTGGCTGCTGATGCTGATCAAGAATATATATACTTTACGCCTTCTGTCTGTTATGCACATTTCTCTTCTGACAAACCTATTAGACCCTTGTACTTTATTGAGTACAGGGTCTAAAAATTACGATTTAAAAAATTGAAGTTATTCCGGTAATTAGTTGTGCATTCTGAACTAGTTTCGCTTAAAACAAGCCCTTTTTTAAACTTTGGTAAAGTTAGTTAAAAATCAAGAGTCTTCTCTTCAAAGTGTGGGAAAACAAACACAAAAAATCTTTAATTTTTTATTAAATTTACATATAAATTTGTGCTGTAAATTTGTTGAAAGTATTGTGATTTTTTCCTAAGCCTTGAATTTACTGTGTTTAGTGTAACCAACTTAACATATATGTATATAAATTCTGTAGTGCAGCTGGTCACACTGTAATCAATTTACATTGATTGCGTTTGCGAATTTGAAAGTTTATCAAAAACGTATCCAATTGGACTCTGATGACTTGCCATACAGATTTTGCCAAGGCTCAATTTCAGTTGTGCTGGCATCAGCGTTATTTTCGGGTAAAACAGCCCGTACTCACCTGTTTACCCCTCTTTCCCCTTCCCCCCACCTCCTCCCTTTAGTGTGGCATCTTGTCAATCACGAATCCGTTGGAGACGCAGACATCTCGTTACTCGTTTGCATACAAATTACAGATGCAAGTCACATTTGATTGAAAACAATTTGAAATGATATCGCAAAATCGTTGTTTGTTGCTCCTGCTCCTGCTCCTGCTCCAGCTCCAGCTCCTTTAGCTGTTCAGAGTGTTCAGAGTGTTCAGACTGTTGCGTCGTCTTCTCTGGCAAACAATTCACGTGTTTTAAACCCAACGTGAAAGTGGCTCTATTTTATTTTACAGGTGTACACTTTACTTACCTGCGGGAGTCTAGTGGGTGAGAGCAGGGAGGAGGTGAGGAAGACAACACTTTATTGCTTTTACGTGCAAATTGTTTGTGTTTGCCCCATAAACGATATAAACCAAATTTCTTTCGCTCTCTTGCTATCTCACTCACACATCCCCCCCTCCTTTCTATCCCGTTACTTGTTTCACTTTGAGCTGAAAGCCAACGCAATTCTGCTGCCATTCTGGCCGCCATTTCTAAAGCCATTTCCGCTTCCGTTTTAGTTCCAATTGGCATGCTGCTTTAGACGGTGCTTCATCAAGGACTTTCACCCACTTCCCCTACTCCACACCTTTCCTGCTGCAGCTAATCAAAGTGTTTGACAGCCTGGCCAGCAGCTGAATAAGCCAAACAATGCTTTCTCTTGGCCAATATGCAAATAATTACCAATATGAGCCGTCAAATGACCAAACACACACGCTCTCTCGCTTGCACTTTCTCTGTAGCTCCCACTCTCTCGCTCTCTTTGTCTCTTTCTCTCCTTTTGTCTCTGTGCTTCTCTTACCGTGTTTGCCAATATGTTGGTGGACAGGTGAGCTGCTGTTGCTGCTGCTGTAAAAGCTCTAATTGTTGTCGTCCTTGCTGTAGTCCTCCTTGTTGTTGTAGTCCCTGTAGTTGTTGTAATTCATGTTGTTGTTCCTGCTGCCGTGTGCATTGTGCGTTTGCCGTGGATTGTGAGCTTGTAAATAAGCCTTAATTATTGCTATTGCAGCCATAAAGCCACCACACAATAAACATGCAAATGCATTCGCCCATTCAATATTGGGCGTATATGTGGGCGTGGCATGCGTTAGTCAGATGCATTGCATGATAAGCCAATTTGTTAGTGTACAACTGCGGCAATTGGCAAATGGCAATTACAATAGCAACTTTGGCAGTAGGCAGCAGTTGCTTGAAAAGCGTTAAGCAACATTTGAATTAGCCAAATAAAACACGGAAGAAGGCCAAGCAGTTGGCCTGTGACTTGGCCTATAACTTGGTCAATAGCTGTTGCTGGCAGTAAAGAAGTTTGGACTGAGAACTTGGCAGAAATTCATGGTCAAAAAGAAAATTTAATTAATTGTTTATTAATTTGTTATTTAATAAGTTAACAATTGTAGTGGAAAGCAGTGGAAACAGCTTACAATAAACGGTTTACAGTGGTTCATTTATACACATTTTAATATATAAAATCAGCTACATTCAATAGCTTTAAATCATGTTTAATGTCAGCTTGTTTTAGCTAGATAATCGCTTGATTTAAAGCAAACATTATGTAGGTTAGCATTTAGTACAACAACTTTGCACTAGAGCTGATAACGTGCGTTGTTTTAGACGCAGGCGTTGTCATAATTAGAAGGTGCGATAAGGCAGCTGACACAGGTAACCACAGGTAACCACTGTGAACCACAGTGAGCACACACAGTAAACGCTCATCAAATCCACTTAAACTGGTAATGGCTACAGATCGCTGTCCTGCCTTTACTACGTTCCCTAGTTCTGCCCCATCCCCCTGCCACGCCCCTTTCTGCTGCTGTTGCCTTCATCAATTGGTTTTATTTGCCATAAACTAGCAGCAAAACACGCATACGACGCGTTGCCCCAGTGCAAAGCGGATAGGTGGGAAAGTGTGAGGGTGTAGGTGTGTGTGTGTGAGTGTAGGTGTAGGTGTATGTGTACAGATGGGTGTGTGTGTGGTTAGTGTGGCGTTTAAGTGCCGCTTGGCCTGGCCCAAAGGTACAATGGCAGCTCTGGCAGGTACAGGACGATGATATCCCCAGAGTTTTGCAGATGCAAGGAGTAAAGTAAGAGAAGCAGGAGTTGGTGGGGGAAAAGAGGGTGCAGAGAAAGTAGAAGAATTGCTACTGCCCCTGTAGGTGCCTGTTTGTCGCTATGTCATGTGATTTTTGCACTGATTTGCGTTTAATTGAATTCTGCGCTTGACACGACTGCTATTTGCCCTTTTGAACTCTCCGGGACTTTTGAGCCTCCGGACTACAGCAGTGTAGTGTCGGCAGTCGAAATGAAGCCATCAATTTGCTAAACTCATTTAATTGTGCCGAAAATGAACGCTGGCTGGAACATGTTGAGCCTACTTAAAATGATTACGAAGCGCTACTAAACGGACAGACAACATCGGAGCACATAAATCAAGACGCCTGGAGTGCGGAGGCTGGTCAATGAACCACCAAACACCACCGAGTACCCACTGGGAGTGAAAAAAAACTTGATAGGAAAGCTAGAGTCAAGCGAGTCGACTGTAAAAGGCCCTGTACTCGTTTAAGTACACGTTTTTCCATTCAAACAGGCAGTTGTACGATTTGGCCTAAGGGAGCTATAGATTATAGTTGTCTGATCAAGACCAGATTTGATCAGTATAGTTCTAATGCTTAATAATTCTTTTGGGGGGACGAGTATTGGTATATTGCCTCGACTGATCAAGCATATTTCTGCTTATCACGCAGCTTTCGCTCATTACACAACTAATACACCCCTCTGCTTTTTAAGAGTACAGGGTCTAAAAAAAATTAAAACACAGGAAATGCCAAAGGCAAACGCATAAAGAGGAGAACTGGGTATCAGGTCTGTACTCTGTACTCCACTCTGGTCGGGTCTGGTCTGGTCTATAACCATTAATGATGTGGTCTACAAGCTTCTATAGAGTACGTGCCTCAATGCCGCACTCACAGTTTGACTGCCAAACAGACAGAGAGAGAGGGAAAGACAGAGAGAGAGAGAGACAGAGAGAGAGAGCTAGCTAGGCCTAGAGTTGCAAACTTGCGAGTGAAAAACAGTTGAAGAAATACGCGATGCGGAAACAACTTAATGACGCGCGGCGCTAATGGTTCACTTAAGCACCCACATAAGTTTACCGCTCGCTACCAAAAACAGAACGACAAAAAATGGAGAAGAAAAAAAACACTAGAAAAGGAATAGGAAAAAAGAAAATGGAAAATAGGAATTTAGAAAAATAAAAGGGCAAAAAAGTGGAGAAAATTAAGCAGTAATTTAAATACTCTAGAAAATTATATAATTAAGTTTTGTGTTAAAAAATTAATAATTTATAAAGCAGTAAATATTTTACAAATATTCACTAAATGGACCTATAACTTATACTTAACATATACTTATACTTCAAATGTGGAAAAATGAATTTTGACAATAATTTAAACTGGAAACTATTATTATTAAACAAATGTATATTCTTTAAATTTATTCCAAAACTACTGCAAAAAGTAGTAACTTCTCTGTAAAGGGTATACAACAGTCGAGTATTTCTCCACTTCCCCGCTCTCCGAATTCTCCAAAGTTTACTACTTTTTTCTTCTCTGTACCGATTTTTTTGCTCCAGTCTCAAAACATTTTTAGAGGCGTGGATGTCACAGTGTTGTCGTTTTGCCCGCCAAAATCAGTTGCCCCGCCCACCCTAGCCCCCTTCCTGCTGCTACTCCAGTGTTTTGGCCTGGTCCCCTTGCCTCCCTTTCCTCTCCTCTGAGCACTGCTTTGCTTCACTGACGCTGCACAGTAATAATTTCTCGCTAATGGTGTCCTAAATAGTCAAGAAATATGGAACCATTTGAATGTGGTATACTTCCCTATCCCACTCCCCCTTACCACTCCCACTCAAAAGGGCTGCCCACTCCGCCACTTCAAGTGGGTGTGCCAGTAAGAGTGTGTGTGAGTGTGTGTATGGATGTGTGTGTTTGTTATAAGTATTTTGAAATGCTGTTGCTGAGTGCGCGGCTTTTAGTTCGTTTGTGTTTTTGACTTCCGGTTAGCCATTCGGCCAGAAATGTCTTTGTTTCCTACAAAGAGCGCGTAGAGAGGGGGTGAGAGAGAGCACAAAGTGGGCGTGTCAGCGGCGTGGGCGTTGAGTTGACCCTGTTTCTGACAAGCTGTAGGAGGGAGAGAGGCAGTGGGTGTGTTAGAGAAAGAGAGAGAGAGAGCGTGCTGTGAAGTCAATAGCGAAGGTAAATTTAAAAGGTCAAATTAAATCAAAGGCTAAAAGGGAAATTTAATTAAATGTTTTAATGCAAAATTAAGGGATTAGTAACATAAAGAAATTATTATGAAATATTTGAAACTACAGGAACTTTTTAAACAATTTTTAGCTATAGAATTTGAAAGTTCTTAACAGATTTTAAAATAAATAAATAATTATTAGCTACAAGAATGTTTAAATAATCTATTTTGTTAGATTCGAATTTATACACTAACACATGCTTTCATGTTAGTTTAAATTTCGTTTAAATTAAACAAATAAAACACTTGTTGCATGCCAAACTCAAACTCACACACACACACACCCCTTCATTCCACTTTTAATACTACATAGCACCGTTAGTTGGTCCCACTTTATGCCAACGTTACGCTTACGTTAAACTTGATACAACTGCAACGCAAAGGAAATCATTGTTATCATTGTCATTGTCTCAGAGCTTTGCTGTAGTAAATACCCTCAAAGATGACACCGCATTCATCTACCAAGCTGACAAGGGAGGAGGGAGGGAGGGTGTGTGTATGGGTGTACTTGTGTGTGTGTGTGTGTGTGTTGAAGCGTTTATGCCAACACAGACGTAAAAAATCTGCTACTTATAAATTATGTTTATTTATTTATTATATTTTGAAACAGCTGCGCTCAACTACGCAGCGTTTTGTGTCGTTGCTTCTCTATTTTCATTCCCCTCTCCCTTTCCCCTTCCCACTCATCTCCCCTTCTCTTTACTGCTGTCTTCTTGCTGTCAGCGAATGTCCTGACTGTCCTGGCATAACAATGCTTTCGCTTTTGCCTTCATCCTTAACGTTTCTTCTTTTACTTATATTTCTTTTCGTTTCGTTTCGTTTCGTTTCATTTTTTTCTTTTTCATAAATCTGTTAAGAAAAGAAAGATGAAAAAATACGTTGTACAAATGTTGTTGACAGCGGACAATGGACAGCAGACAAAGGACAGTGTTTTGTCTAAGGAAGGGGGAATAGAGAAGGGAAGGGAAGAGAAGTAAAGGAGCAGAGTGAAGAGAACACTCCTCAAGCTGCCCATTTAGTTAGTGTCTGTGCGTAAAAAACAAAACAACAAACAAAAAACAGGAAAGTAAACAAGACGAGGGTAGCCCCAATTTGGCCAAGCTGACTAAATTGCGTTAGTTTGAATGGACCCTCGAGGCGTTTATGGGGCATTTGTTGCTAATAATGCTATCGATGTGACACACTTACTCCTCTAGCTCCTTCTCTTCTTCTTCTACTTCTTCTTCTTCTATGGACATGTACTTGCCACCCAAATCGTGGTTCATAACTGACACGGAAACAATGACGTCACAGTGTTCAATGGAATTGCATTATCAGCTAATTAGTCGAAGTTTTCTTAACCAAGTGCCATTGATTCGAAGGGCTTTAAGGTTTAAGTTATATTTCTTTAACTTAATTTAATATAAAACTGAAAAAAAAGCAAAAAATAAGTTAAGAAATCTTAAACTCATCATAGATATTATTATTAAATATATTGGTTATATTAATTAACACAGCAGAAAATTCATCAGCTCTGAATTGGAGAGTTAAAAACATGGTATAAATAAGTAACAAACTCATACCTTAAATTATTTGTTAATATTTTAATTTTTATCTAAAATTTTCTGTTGATTAAAGTCTATCATAGATCGAATTCTCCATCCTTTTTTACATTTTATATATCTAGTTTTTTTTTATATCCAAAATTATACTGTGTTTAGAATTAATTTGAGCATGAATTACTGAACTTTTTTAAATTGTTTAACAATTAAAGTATTACATTTCCAAATTAACATATGTATGGGATAATTTGTACCCAAAAATTACAAGCATTTTTTTATATTTTTATATAATTTTTGAGCTCAGCAAGCAATGCTTACTTAAATTTCTTTCGAGAAGGCTTCTAGTAAGGCAAATGAGCAACGAATTTTAGTATTGACAAATATTTGTTAAACAAAAAGTTCATTTAGTTTTCATTCGTTTTCTTTTTGTAATGTTTTTACAGAAAATGGATATACGTGATAAGCTGATTGCGTCACCGGCGAACATCAAGTTCCAGGCGCCATTTCCGCACAATCAAAAGCGGCAAATGAACACGCTGAATTTGAGCAACAGGAAAATCCTCTACCGCATTGAGGTGGAGAACGAGGAGCTATTCCAGGTGGTGCCAGCGAAGGGAGAAGTCTCCGCTTACGATACCAATGAGCTAACGATCTACATGAAACCCACTGCCGATGTCCTGCAGACCTGTGTGATTAAGGTGCTTTACAAAGCAGATCCAGAGGAAACTGCAACAGCAGATCAATCCGATCAATCGGAACGCACTGTGGATGATCAACTGAAGGAAGCTCTTGAAGATTGGAGCACTGCTTGCACTACACAAGTACAGATTTCGCTGGAGAATTGTGTGGAGAGCGAAGCGGAGCTGCGCCGCATGTTCGAATTGGATTCCAGTGAGAAGAACATGGCCAAGATAGTGGAGGAGCAGTATAAGCCCATTTGTACCAACTGCTGCTTGAAGCGCACCAATCCCAAGGTCTTGGCCAACAAATCCTCCTGGAAGCGTCTGCTCTTTTGGCCAGCTGGCATTGCTACACTTTCACTGGCAGGTAATACGACTTCATATAAATTTAAGTAGTAATTTTATTTGATTTCTCCCTTAGTTTACTTTGTCTGTGAATTGTTTGGCTTTAACCTTTTTAACCTCAAGACGGAGAAGATCTTCTAAGGGAGCTAAGAAGGGGCAGGGGAAGGGGATTGGGAAGAATGCAAATCAATTATTGAATTATGCAAATAGAAAACAATGCCACAGGCAGCAAACTACATACATGTTCCCTCTCTCTCCCACACTGTGTCTCAATCTCTATCTCTCTCGCTTGCGTTTGATATATCAATCATACGCGCCGTTGGCTGCGGCTTTAAATCAACTTACCGGTTGTCTGCCTGATTAACTCGCAGCTTTCACGCACACACACACCAAGACACACACACACCAACACACACACACACCAACACACACACACACACACTTATAGCTACACACTCCCACACACACACACCTCTGTTTGGATTTATTTATAAGGCAATTATTGCCACAATTAATTTGTAATTGCATTCTAGACGCGTTTCAGCCATTTTCTATCTAAGCCAGTTATTGTTATTGTTACAGGCCTAATTAATTTGGGCCTGTCATTGTCTTGACCCCGTCGCTTGTTGCTTTATGTGGCCAATTAACATTTTGTGTGGCAACTCAATTCAATTTGTGGCAAATTTGACAACCAAAATTCCAATGCAAATTGAGCCCTGGGGCAAAAGGGCATAACGGTTTTGCAGCTTGGCCCTGGGGTGACACCACAGTTCATATTTATTTTATGCAGTTTGCACAAAAATGAGACAGCTGCTGTAACGGCTGTTAACTGGGCTCAAACGCACTCCCGAAACTGTCCCTAAAGACGCTTTTTTGGACAATTTTCTTTTTTTAATGTTAGCAGTAGAGAAAGAATAATAGTTGTGAGAAGACTATCGAAAATCTCTAGAGAATATGCAAGCTGCAGACTTAGAGACTGTTTCTCTATATCTGTCTCTCTTTTAAAGAGCTAACTTCAAATGTCATAATGAGGCAGGTTATTTGGGAAGAGGTCAAGCGGGCATTACGAGCCCCTTACCTGTGGGGAAGTGGGGAGTAGAACGTTCAAATCATTGAGGGAAATTCAATTTTACTGCCTCAATTTATGGCCAAGAGAAAAAGCCAAAGAATTGTCTGTCATGTCCATTTGATGCACTCTCTTTGGTTGTTGTTCCGCTTTATCACAATCAGAATTTATGTGACATAAGAAAGTCCAAATCTCTCTCGCTCTCCCTTACTCTCCCTGTCCGTCTGTCTTGTTGTCTCCCTTTCTCTGCGCTGTCACTTGATTGTATTGAGAAATGAATGAAATTAGAATGTCTGATGGCATTTTGAATTGGATTTCGCCGTTTGTTTTTAGCCTATTTTCCCCCCTCTTCTCTTCCCTTTTCCCCTCTTCTCCTCTTTACCGTTTTTGCTGCTTTGTTTTTCTCTTTGTCCAATTTCGGGCGACACCGCAAGACAGGCCACAAAATGCCGCACTTGCCGTCTGCCCTTGCCACTGTAGCTGTCTCTTCTCTTTCCTTCTCCCCTCTCTCTCTCTCTCTCCCTCTCCCTTTTTATGCAGCCTTTGCCTGTCCCATTGGCTTTGATTGCTGTTGCATGTCAAAAGATTTGCGAACCAAATAAAAATATTTTTTTGTTGTAGCTACACTGCTCAAAAAGGAATGAAAATAATTTTGATGAAAATATAAATTCCCAAAAATTGTATTTATTTTAAATATATTTTTTGTGCCCAATTTTTTTAGTTTTGTAATTAAAATCATATTAAATTTCTATTAATTCTTTGCAGCTTTTCTCAGTGTATCAGTAACATTGCTTTCTAAATTTGCCTAGAATTCTATACTTTTCTTTTCATAAGAACAATTTATTTTTATATAAGAAACAAAAAAATTTTCTAACGATGAAAATACTTAAAAAAAAGTTTCTTTTCTTCTTTTTTTTCAGTGCATTACAATCCGGAAGTTGGAAGTTTTTGAAGCATTACACACAGTGTCATAAAACATTATTGACATTTCAATTGCAGAGCGTTTTGTGTGTGACACAACATGGTCAGCAGAGGGTGGCGATAAAGGAGGATGGGCAGAGGAAGAGGAAGAAGGAAAAAAAGAAAATGGAGTCGAAACTGAAGTTTGTCTTTATGGCATTTTTGTTGCTGCTTTGCTGCATGTGGTTAAATAATTTCATGTCTGTGTTGTCACGCCGTTTGTTTTAAACAGCCCGTGGGTACTTGCAACACGCCTCTTCCTTCGCCCACTTCACCTCCCTGGCGACTCATTAAATTGCTTGAGACAAAATGTTGTTTAAGGCAGCGGCCAAGTGGTTTTGTCTGTCGCTCTTTTGGCCATCATTTTTGTTGGCACGAAACACGCATAAAAACCTTCCAAACAGCCGCAAATTCAAGTCAAGTTTGTGCACTCTTCTTCCTCTTCCTTGTTGCTGTTGTTTTGACTGTTGTTAGCCAAAAGTTTTACGAGCTTATCCGGCAAAATAAAAGCGACGAGACCATGATGAAAAACATACAAAAACACGTGCCAATATAGCTGACTGCAGTAGAAGTAAGAATTAAACCACACACACACACCACACACACACCCTTAGCGGAGGCCAAGACATTAACTTGGCCAAAAGCAGATGTCTACTTGTCTGGCGAGTCGCGATAGGCAGCACACTCAGGTGAAAGCTGAAAAAATAAAGAAGTTATAAGGTGCCAAAGGCCATAAAAGATGCAATCAAAATCAAACTGATTTGTCTCCCGGGAGCATTGCCAACTTTTATGTTTTCTGAGCCATAGAAACTTCAAAAAGAAGCTGTCAATATGCAAACGGCTAAGAGATACCCTAGATTGTCACTAGTTTCCCTTATGAAACAAGCAACTCAGCCAAATGTCACGATATCTTGAAAAATCATACAATTGTGGACTCCATACAACTAGGAGAATCGATTCTCATTAAAAGAGTATAAATATTGTAGTATTCCTAACTTTCGAGTCCCGAAACAAACAAACTCAAAGATGATGATTTAGACACAGATAATAAATCTGGAGTGCATTTTACTAACTTTGACTGACCATAACTCAGCCAAAAAACGTCATATCTTAAAAAGTCATACCTTTCTAGACTCTAGACAACGAGTATAATCGATTGTAATTCAAATCTGAAATTTTTAAAATCGACCCCATTTTGGCAAATTTTATGATGTTACCCCTTTACAAATTTTCAAAAATCATCAAATTTTTAAATTTCTTAAATATTCAATATTTTGATGCCAATCGATAGTCCTGCACCTAACGAGTTCAAAATGGTGTAACAATCCTAAATCGGTTGTCGGAGTCCTTAAATATTACTTGCGAAAGTATCAAAATTAAAGATCTAAAAATTAAAACAATTTAAAAACATTTTTCAAAATATTACTTTTAGACAGTTATACTAAGATAAGTAGTGTTTGCACTGCAATCAGTTGTAATAAAAATTATAATAAATAATAGTAGATATTATAAAACAAGAAAAGAAAATTTTCGGCATCGTTAAAAGATACAGGGAAATAATACTCTAATAATAATAATAAAACTCAAGATCAAATATTTTACCTATTTAACGAATATGTTGCACTTTACTGTAGATTAAGAACATAATTATATAATGTAACTTCTACTGTAATACTACTTCTAATTAATACTAGATTATATGTATATCTTTAAATTGTAAAATAAGTTATACAAAATATAATAAAACATTTTAACCAAAATTTATTGAAATGTATTTACTTGTTCTGCTGACTTTACAGGGTATGCAATGGTAAGTAATGTCAGATAGAATAGTTTACAGTGCGTACGAAATGAAGAACGGAAGGCATTTGAACAGTAACAGACAGGAAAGAGGCTACGCCCGTTAGACTGGCTTTAATTAGACAGTCGTGAACTCGCCTAAGTTATGGGCCAACAGAAGGCAGACGACTACTACGACGGCGAATCTCAGACTAAGGTTGGGAAATGGCCTCGAGTCGAGTCGAGTCGTGAAATTTATGCGTTAAAATTGCATAATTTGCACTCACAGGGAAGTAAGAGAGAGAGAAAGAGAGAGAGAGAGAGAGATGATGAGAGAAGGGGAGTGATATAGAGGGAGACGCTAAAAGTTTGCACATAAATTTATGAGTCAAGGTAAGAGGGCAAACTTTTGACTGCCACTGTCCCCTTGTCCTCTGTTACCATTTACTGCTGCTTCGTATTGAATTAAACACTTTGTGTGTTGCTCTACTTATTGCCACCTTCCAAGTGTCTCTTGTGGAAAACCCACAACCACACACACACATTTACACACTCACTGATACAGTCACTCACATAGTTAGATGCTCACACGATTCGTTTTTAATTTCCTGTTTCTGTTTCTGTTTCTGTCGCTGTGTCTATTTCTATTTGGGTTTCAGCTCCTACGATTGCTGTCGGCTCTGGTCTTTTCTATTTTATCGGCATTTTCAACAACAGTCTGTCGCTATAGTTTTCCCCCCAATTGCAAATATAGCCAAATTTTTGTTGTATTCATTTCTGGTGGCATTTTAAGTGAATTTTTTGTTTGCCACGCGGCTGGCTCTCTAATAGTTTTTACTGCAACTTTATTTAGTGCTCTCGCCTCTTGCCGAAACTGTCTATGACATTCCCATTTTCCATATCCACTCCCATTCAGTATTCTACATTCATTTCCATTCAATTTTCCATACTCTTCATTTTATCTGCCCTATTTTTTAGCATTTCGCAATGAATTTCGCTGCGTCCGACCGTTTGTCTTTCTTCCTCTTTCCACTTTTTCATTTTTTTATTTTTTTGTCTGGCGGCGTTTTTATGAAGATAAAAAGCTCAACGATTCGGCAACGGCATTGGCATTGGTCTAGGCCATGGCTCTACCGCCTATGGCTAATGGGGCTGATGGCTTTACCCCCTGCCACGCCCGCACACGTCACCCACTCGACAGACTGAAGTTTGTTTTGCTGCTGGAATTGCAATAATTGTATATTGACAACAATGGATTTAAATTGTTATCGGCTACAGCTGTGAAACAATTATGAATTCTGAGCGAATGCAGCTCATCGAATGAATAAAGTGTGATTGAATTTCACAAATTATTATCCTTAAAATATTTCAGGCCCTTTTTTATTAATCTTTATACAAAACTATTTTTACGCATTCGGTGATTCAGATAATGCATGTAAATCTTTACTGAGTTATCAGGGTAGGAATCCTAAATGACCGCCACTGTAAAATTTCAGTATCAGCTTTGCTGATTTTGCACCGTCCGAACAGCTATAAATTTCTAACACAACACCAGGCAAACATAATAAATAGAAGAAGAATGTAATGCAAAAACATCAAAACAAACGTAAGCATGTATTAGTGAGTATGTGAAGTGTGGTGACGTTTGCACCAATGAGAGCGGGGTAAAGAGTTCCCCCCACACAAACGCTCTTCTTTAACAGTTATTCTGCATGGAGTTTGCCGTAAATGTGAGCAGAGAGTGGACCAAAGAGGAAAGGGGAAGTTCAGAGCTGCAGCAAGGATCCAGAGCGAGATGCTGCTACTGCTGTTCGCTTGTTATTTCGCTCTAGCTAATACAAGGTTTGGTTTGTCTGCGGTTGTGTTTTCTAATTCCGAACAATGCAAATAGGGTATATACGTGCTGGGCATTCATTGGACCTACATTTAAATTATTTACACTAAAAGCAACTGAAACTCCCGCTTATAGCAAACATGGTAGGGTATTCTTCTTCGTTGTGTTTGCCAATTTTGCACCGGCCAACACGTATAAACTCCAGACGAACACCAGGCGAACAAAATCTGCTGAAAGTGGATGCAAAGCAAAAGCTTCCAAAACAAACGCATGCATGTATTAGTGAGCATGTAAAGTGTGGTGACGTTTCCACCAATGAGAGCGGGGTGAAGAGTTCCCCCCACAGGCACGCTCTTATTTAACAGTTATGATCCATGGAGATTTTGGCAAATGTGAGCAAAGAGTGGACTAAAGAGGGAAGGGGAAGTTCATAGCTGCAGCTACGATCCAGAGCGAGATGCCGCTACTGCTGTTCACCTGTTATTTCACTCTAGCAAATTCAAGATTTGTGTTGTTGGCCGTTGTGTTTTCTAATTCCGAACATTGCAAATAGGGTATATACGTGCTGGGCATTCATTGGACCTACATTTAAATTATGTACACTAAAAGCAACTGAAACTCCCGCTTATAGCAAGCATGGTAGGGTATTCTTCTTCGTTGTGTTTGCCAATTTTGCACCGGCGAACACGTATAAACTCCAGACGAACACCAGGCGAACAAAATCTGCTGAAAGTGGATGCAAAGCAAAAGCTTCCAAAACAAACGCATGCATGTATTAGTGAGCATGTAAAGTGTGGTGACGTTTCCACCAATGAGAGCGGGGTGAAGAGTTCCCCCCACAGGCACGCTCTTATTTAACAGTTATGATCCATGGAGATTTTGGCAAATGTGAGCAAAGAGTGGACTAAAGAGGGAAGGGGAAGTTCATAGCTGCAGCTACGATCCAGAGCGAGATGCCGCTATTGCTGTTCGCCTGTTATTTCACTCTAGCAAATACAAGATTTGTGTTGTTGGCCGTTGTGTTTGCTAACTCCGCACAGTGCAAATAGGGTATATATGCTAGGCAAGTCATTAGGCGTACCGAAATATTAAATAAACATCAATAATTTGCAGCCACATTTTTAAATCATATGCACTTAAAGTAACTAAAACACCCGCTTTTAGCAAACCAGGTAGGGTATTCTTCGTTGTGTTTGTCAATTTTGCACCGGCCAACACGTATAAACTCCAGGCAAACACCAGGCGAACAAAATCTGCAGAAAGTGGATGCAAAGCAATAGCTTCCAAAACAAACGCATGCATGTATTAGTGAGCATGTAAAGTGTGGTGACGTTTGCACCAATGAGAACGGGGTGAAGAGTTCCCCCCACACGCACGCTCTTATTTAACAGTTATAATCCATGGAGATTTTGGCAAATGTGAGCAGAGAGTGGACTAAAGAGGGAAGGGGAAGTTCAGAACTGCAGCTACGATCCAGAGCGAGATGCTGCTACTGCTGTTCGCTTGTTATTTCGCTCTAGCTAATACAAGGTTTGGTTTGTCTGCGATTGTGTTTTCTAATTCCGAACAATGCAAATAGGGTATATACGTGCTGGGCAATCGTTAGACCTCCATTTAAATTATGAACACTAAAAGTAACTGAAACTCCCGCTTATAGCAAACATGGTAGGGTATTCTTCTTCGTTGTGTTTGCCAATTTTGCACCGGCCAACACGTATAAGCTTCAGACGAACACCAGGCGAACAAAATCTGCCGAAAGTGGATGCAAAGCAAAAGCTTCCAAAACAAACGCATGCATGTATTAGTGAGCATGTAAAGTGTGGTGACGTTTCCACCAATGAGAGCGGGGTGAAGAGTTCCCCCCACACGCACGCACTTCTTTTACAGTTATGATCCGTAAATGTGAGCAGAGAGTGCACTAAAGAGAGAATGGAAAGTTCAGAGCTGCAGCAAGGATCCAGAGCGAGATGCTGCTACTGCTGTTCGCTTGTTATTTCGCTCTAGCTAATACAAGGTTTGGTTTGTCTGCAGTTGTGTTTACTAATTCCGAACAATGCAAATAGGGTATATACGTGCTGGGCAATCGTTAGACCTCCATTTAAATTATGAACACTAAAAGTAACTGAAACTCCCGCTTATAGCAAACATGGTAGGGTATTCTTCTTCGTTGTGTTTGCCAATTTTGCACCGGCCAACACGTATAAACTCCAGACGAACACCAGGCGAACAAAATCTGCTGAAAGTGGATGCAAAGCAAAAGCTTCCAAAACAAACGCATGCATGTATTAGTGAGCATGTAAAGTGTGGTGACGTTTCCACCAATGAGAGCGGGGTGAAGAGTTCCCCCCACAGGCACGCTCTTATTTAACAGTTATGATCCATGGAGATTTTGGCAAATGTGAGCAGAGAGTGGACTAAAGAGGGAAGGGGAAGTTCATAGCTGCAGCTACGATCCAGAGCGAGATGCCGCTACTGCTGTTCACCTGTTATTTCACTCTAGCAAATACAAGATTTGTGTTGTTGGCCGTTGTGTTTTCTAATTCCGCACAGTGCAAATAGGGTATATATGCTAAGCAAATCGTTAGACAAATTAAATTATTATAAATGCATGTAAACTAAGAGTATTAATAAAATGGAGACATATTTTTAAATTGTGTGCTCTTATAGTAACTAAACCTCCCGCTTTCAGCAAAAAAAAATAGGATAACGTCGTTGTGGTTGCCGAACTTGCACCGTGAAAACGTAACCGCTTCAGACAAAGCACCAGGCGAACAGAATAAGTAGAAAGTGGATGTAAAGTAAAAACATCAAAGTAAACGTTTGCATGTATTAGTAAGTATTATAGCTTTGATGGGTTTTAAACCAATAAGAGCGGGGTGAGAGGAAGTATAGAGCTACAGTAACGATCCAGAGCGAGATGCTGCTACTGCTGTTCACCTGTTCTTTCACTCTAGCAAATACAAGATTTGTGTTGTTGGCCGTTGTGTTTGCTAACTCCGCACAGTGCAAATAGGGTATATATCCTAGGCAAGTCATTAGGCGTACCGAAATGTTAAATAAACATCAATAATTTGCAGCCACATTTTTAAATCATATGCACTTAAAGTAACTAAAACACCCGCTTTTAGCGAACCAGGTAGGGTATTCTTCGTACCGGCCAACACGTATAAACTCCAGGCAAACACCAGGCGAACAAAATCTGCAGAAAGTGGATGCAAAGCAATAGCTTCCAAAACAAACGCATGCATGTATTAGTGAGCATGTAAAGTGTGGTGACGTTTGCACCAATGAGAACGGGGTGAAGAGTTCCCCCCACACGCACGCTCTTATTTAACAGTTATAATCCATGGAGATTTTGGCAAATGTGAGCAGAGAGTGGACTAAAGAGGGAAGGGGAAGTTCAGAACTGCAGCTACGATCCAGAGCGAGATGCTGCTACTGCTGTTCGCTTGTTATTTCGCTCTACCTAATACAAGGTTTGGTTTGTCTTCGGTTGTGTTTTCTAATTCTGAACAATGCAAACAGGGTATATACGTGCTGGGAAATCATTGGACCTACATTCAAATTATGTACACTAAAAGCAACTGAAACTCCCGCTTATAGCAAACATGGTAGGGTATTCTTCTTCGTTGTGTTTGCCAATTTTGCACCGGCCAACACGTATAAACTCCAGACGAACACCAGGCGAACAAAATCTGCAGAAAGTGGATGCAAAGCAAAAGCTTCCAAAACAAACGCATGCATGTATTAGTGAGCATGTAAAGTGTGGTGACGTTTGCACCAATGAGAGCGGGGTGAAGAGTTCCCCCCACACGCACGCACTTCTTTTACAGTTATGATCCGTAAATGTGAGCAGAGAGTGCACTAAAGAGAGAATGGAAAGTTCAGAGCTGCAGCAAGGATCCAGAGCGAGATGCTGCTACTGCTGTTCGCTTGCTATTTCGCTCTAGCTAATACAAGGTTTGGTTTGTCTGCAGTTGTGTTTTCTAATTCCGAACAATGCAAATAGGGTATATACGTGCTGGGCAATCGTTAGACCTCCATTTAAATTATGAACACTAAAAGTAACTGAAACTCCCGCTTATAGCAAACATGGTAGGGTATTCTTCTTCGTTGTGTTTGCCAATTTTGCACCGGCCAACACGTATAAACTCCAGACGAACACCAGGCGAACAAAATCTGCTGAAAGTGGATGCAAAGCAAAAGCTTCCAAAACAAACGCATGCATGTATTAGTGAGCATGTAAAGTGTGGTGACGTTTCCACCAATGAGAGCGGGGTGAAGAGTTCCCCCCACACGCACGCTCTAATTTAACAGTTATGATCCATGGAGATTTTGGCAAATGTGAGCAAAGAGTGGACTAAAGAGGGAAGGGGAAGTTCATAGCTGCAGCTACGATCCAGAGCGAGATGCCGCTACTGCTGTTCACCTGTTATTTCACTCTAGCAAATACAAGATTTGTGTTGTTGGCCGTTGTGTTTTCTAATTCCGCACAGTGCAAATAGGGTATATATGCTAAGCAAATCGTTAGACAAATTAAATTATTATAAATGCATGTAAACTAAGAGTATTAATAAAATGGAGACATATTTTTAAATTGTGTGCTCTTATAGTAACTAAACCTCCCGCTTTCAGCAAAAAAAAATAGGATAACGTCGTTGTGGTTGCCGAACTTGCACCGTGAAAACGTAACCGCTTCAGACAAAGCACCAGGCGAACAGAATAAGTAGAAAGTGGATGTAAAGTAAAAACATCAAAGTAAACGTTTGCATGTATTAGTAAGTATTATAGGTTTGGTGGGTTTTAAACCAATAAGAGCGGGGTGAGAGGAAATTGAGAGCTAGTGTGCTAGAGTGAAATAACAGGCGAACAGCAATAGCGGCATCTCGCTCTGGATCGTAGCTGCAGCTATGAACTTCCCCTTCCCTCTTTAGTCCACTCTTTGCTCACATTTGCCAAAATCTCCATGGATCATAACTGTTAAATAAGAGCGTGCCTGTGGGGGGAACTCTTCACCCCGCTCTCATTGGTGGAAACGTCACCACACTTTACATGCTCACTAATACATGCATGCGTTTGTTTTGGAAGCTTTTGCTTTGCATCCACTTTCAGCAGATTTTGTTCGCCTGGTGTTCGTCTGGAGTTTATACGAGTGGCCGGTGCAAAATTGGCAAACACAACGAAGAAGAATACCCTACCATGTTTGCTATAAGCGGGAGTTTCAGTTGCTTTTAGTGTAAATAATTTAAATGTAGGTCCAATGATTGCCCAGCACGTATATACCCTATTTGCATTGTTCGGAATTAGAAAACACAACCGCAGACAAACCAAACTTTGTATTAGCTAGAGCGAAATAACAAGCGAACAGCAGTAGCAGCATCTCGCTCTGATTCGTAGCTGCAGCTCTGAACTTCCCCTTCCCTCTTTAGTCCACTCTCTGCTCACATTTGCCAAAATCTCCATGGATCATAACTGTTAAATTAGAGCGTGCGTGTGGGGGGAACTCTTCACCCCGCTCTCATTGGTGCAAACGTCACCACACTTTACATGCTCACTAATACATGCATGCATTTGTTTTGATGTTTTTCCTTTACATGCACTTTCTATTTATTCTGTTCGCTTGATATTTCTTCTTAGAGATGGCAACTTTGTAAAGCAAAAACCACTGCAATGAATCCCAGACTGCAAATGCATTTTTGACTCCATTTGGGAGCAGCCAACTAGATATATTTACACTATTTCTTTCATATTGACTGATAAAAAAACGCATTATGTTATTTATTTTGATTAGTATCATATAGATATTTATTTAAAAAACAATTTTAATTAAATTATTTTATATAACTATAACAATATATCTTATGCGAACAGAAATTTATATACAATTAGATTAAAATATAATTCTATACGTAATTAATATATATTAATAATGAAATACTCCTCAAATAAATAATATTTTGGCGGTAAATATTAGCAGAACTTATATTTAAACATAAATGTTAACCACTGCATCCCATCTTTGATTCGCCGTTTCGATTTTTGTTAACTGCCAGCTGATTTAACACCTGTAAGTAAATACAAAAAAGTAATTAATGTAAGCTTCTAGTACATATTAAACTAAAATATTTATAAATATTTGTTTGCATTCAAATTATATATTTTAAATAAATTGTATGTTTAAAGTGATTATGCTGTGATGACATAATGCCATTTTTGCCAGTTGAGTTGTCTGGCCTTTTGGCCCGTTTTGTGGGCCAACTGAGCGATGCCAATTGGCAGTCGATGGGCAAGTTGGCTGACTGAAGATTCCAGGCATCTTTGCCAACTACAAAACAAATGCCAAAACGGCCTAAAAAGAGGGTAAAGCGAAAAGGAAAAGAAGAAGCAGAAGAAGGCCAAAAAGGCAACCATGCAGAGCAAATCAAAGTGGAACCGAGACGGACGAGATTCTGGCGCATATTTTTGGCAGAAACGTGAAATTAATTATGCGCGGCACAAGAAAGGCTTACCGCAGGACAAAGACACTCAAGGACCCCAAAAATGGTAGGCGGCAAAGGGAGAGCGGGGCGTGGTCGGGTTTGCTGTGCCGCGTCAGCTGGCAAAACGAGAGCATTAAATGAGTTGAGGACCGCGTTCCAGGATTATGTTAAATTTAGCGGTGACACAGACACTTGGCAAAGGTTCTCACACAATGGCGCAATAATTGCGCTCCACTTTTGCCAGTGCAAAAAAAGGTGGGCGTGGCTGGGTAACAGCCCATCATTCGAGCCGTCTGTTCCGTCCATTCAGTTGGCCGCCATTAATTGTGCAAAGTCAGTGTGACTGTCTGTCTGTCTGTCTGTTTGTTGTCCCTGTCTTCAGTCGCCTTTCTTCCATCTGCTGTCTCTTTTACTCCATCTGCTATCTCCTTTCTTCTGTCTTGCGTGGTTTCCTTAACCAGAAGTCAGTGCCAAGTGGCAGATGCCGCCGCTTTGGTGCCAACTGCCAGCAAGGAGTGCAAATGGCCAAAAAGAAGCTGCCGCTCTTGATTCCCTCCCTCTCACACTCCATCCCTCTCCTGCTCTCTCTTTCTGTGGAATGCCATAAATTTAATGCTATTTTTATTGTCAGTTTCAATGCGCGTTTGTTTAATTTGCCAGTAAATGCTGCTTTGCCACGCCTTGCCGCCTTTACCGCCTTTTCCCCAGCGCCTTTTTGGCAATTAAATACAATTTTCGCTTACTTCAAATACTGGAAAAGTGCGTTTCTCTTGTCACAGACAACAACAACAACAACAACAACAACAACAATAACAGCAAAAGCGACAAAATATAAATCATTTACAATTTTCATTTTCTATTTATCAAGCTCAGCATTTGAGGATATACTCAAAGACCCTTCTGGCAGTTGGAAAAACGCGCCAACTGAAGCATCTAAGAGGAAAACGGTAAAGCAGTTGTGAAAGGGGGCGCAGAGGGGAGTAGCTGTTCTTGCCAACGATTTAAACGTTTGTTCTGAGGCAATTGCGGCAAATTGTTGGGGACAAAACTGGTCATTACCTTGAAAAATACACGTAGACAACGGTCGAAAGCGACTGAATTCCGTACATTTCCACAAATGTTTACGAATTTCACTTACCAAAACAAACAATCATTACATGTAATTAGTGCAGGCAATTTGGCTATATTATAGCAATTTGAACATTTTTGAAAGGCTTCAAATCTAGCTGTATTTTAAAAACTGATTATTATAAAAACTTATTTCTGTTTTTAATTTTGTCAATCGCGAACTACTGAAAGTTCTGTTCGCCTGGTTTTTGAACTGGAATATTTAAATCACCAGTTGAATTCTTAGGGGAATGGAAATCCACAGTAAAAAGCAACAAATTGGTTGAACAATAAAATTATTTGGTCTTGAATTTCCTATAGAATAATTAACCTATTCTTTTTAACTACTTGAAAATTCTCATTTTCTTGTTAAATTAGATTTATTATTGCTTTTATTACAAGTACTTGCGTTGCACTTACATATTTAATACAGCACTTTTTTAAATATAACTGAAATTTGACTGATTTTCAGATCGAAAATTTTGCTACTTTCGCAAGGAATATTCAAGGACTCAGACAACCGATCTGGGATTGGGATACCATTTTGAACTCGTTAGGTGCAGGACTATCGATTGGCATCAAAATATTGAATATTTTAGAAATTTAAAAATTTGATGATTTTTGAAAAAATGTAAAGGGGTAACATCATAAAATTTGCCAAAATGGGGTCGATTTTAAAATTTTCAGATTTGAATTACAATCGATTATACTAGTTGTCTAGAGTCTAGAAAGGTATGACTTTTTAAGATATGACGTCATTTGACTGAGTTATGGTCAATCAAAGTTGGTAAAATGCACTTCAGATTTATTATCTGTGTCTAAATCACCATCTTTGAGTTTGTATGTTTCGGGTCTCGGAAGTTAGTATTCTAGTTGGTATTTATACCGTTTTGAAGAGGTTCGATTATTCTAGTTGTGTAGAATTCAAAAAGGTATGACTTTTCAAGATATCGTGAAATTTGGCTGAGTTATGCTCGATTAAAGATTAAAATCTTTAAATTTTTCTCATTCGGTTATAACTCTGGTTTAATATTAAAGATTTTGAGTGTCCCCACACTGAATGAAAGACAATTTCCTAGACTATATTAATGGCTTAATCCTTCTGCGATTCTTGCCACAACTTCAATTTCTAGTCTCATTTTAATGCGGTACTACAAATGAAATTTATGCACAAGTATTTTTTTTGTGGTTCGTAAAATATTTCTTGGTGTCTCATTTCCCCCTCAACACTGCTCCTCTCTCTTTACCTCTTCACCTTGTATTTTGCCTAGCAATTCTCATTCTCGATTTGCTCTTTATTTTGCTGCTTCTTCTGCTTTGTTTTAATACCCAGTGTAAGGGTATAGCTGGTTTGTTGAAAGAAAGTTTGCTCACAGTTAGTACTGTAAGTTTGTTTTTGAAAAATTGTGTACATATTAGGTTCAGTGGTACAGGGTAAACTGAAGTCTGTTGAACTCGTTAGTAATGTCTTCTTCTATTTTAAATACCAAACGAATTTTAAAAGCATAGGGTTTATTTAAGTCGGTTGTACTCCTTTGTACTTTCCTTTTTGCTGCTTATTTTTTGGAAGTTGTACAAAAATTTCTTTGTTTGTTCTGCGTTTTCGCGGCGAGTTAATTTTGCATTTCCGCTCATTTAACTGCATTTTTTTCACAGTCCACACTTCGTGCACATTGTTGTTGTTGTTGTTGTTGCTGGCTTCAAGTGGCGTGAAGTTGTTTTAGCCATTGCTGCTTTTGGCCAGGAAGCTCATTTGGAGCAGCAGACCAGTCCATACCAGCCCCACAAACCAGGCCAAGCCCATGAAATTCTACTCAGCCGACTTTACAGAACTTTAGCTGTATTTTTGTTAGCTATTTTTCTTACTGCTAGTTGGTTGTATATCTTTGCATAAGCAGCAAATCGGACAAGTTGTTGTTTTAATCCTGAAGCGCTTAAATTAAGATTCGAGACTTTTGCAGTCGATTTTAATAAACTTTTGACTTTGCAGTTGCAGTTAGTGCTTTAATCGAGTGCAGAGACTGCCCTGTATTTTTGCATCTCTGCATCGTTGCACCCTTTTGCTCCATATAATAATTATATGCCCATTTTGAGACGCAAATCGTGAGAATTTCACACCTCAGACACCAAAAGCTAAAGCAAAAGTTGAGCAAGTGCTGCGTGTGTTGGCTGAAAACTTTTGCCATTTGCGCAGGATGCAACGCAACACACACACAGACACACACACACACACCCAAACTCTCACACACATACACATACACACACACATTGACACTGTTTAGCTTTGGCAGCATTAAAATTATATGTCAAGAGCAAAAATCTGAGTGAAGCAAACGCTTAAAACATGCGAATATCTTTCTATCTCTGTACGTGTGTGTACAGGTGTGTGTGTCTGTATGTGTGCGTGTGTGTTCGTTGCTGTGTTGTGCTGGCATTTGTAAATGTGGCCAGGTGAGTGGCAGCTTCCGTTTACCGTTAGTTCGCTGGCTGCACGCGCGCTGCACCTTTGCCTCATTTAACGCTTTTACAACCAACTCCCCCTCTACCAACCACCTCCACTAAGTCTCAGCATGACATTGCACTCAGCTTAGTTGCCACGCCCCTTACCCCCTTCAAAGCCCACTGTCCCTTATATCCTGCGGCTGCCCCAGAAGCAAAAACCAGCTGTTGACTTTTATTGTGGCTTGACATTAATTTGTTAAGTGCGCCATGTTCCCCTCTCCCTCCCCCTCACAAAGCTTCTGCCACTCCCCCTCTTCCACCTCCCGCTCTTTTTCTTGCTTCAAACCGCGCCCAGTCAACTGCATAATCTTTAAGGTGAGCAGCTTGAGACCACATCTCTCTCTCGCTCTCTCTCTCTCTTACTCTCTCTCTCTCCCTTTCCTTGTCTTGTTGTCGCCTTAATTGCATTTCAGTGTGTACACACAATCAAAAAAAAAAGAAAATAGTAGCAAAATCTGTAAGCGAACGTGCCTAGCTGCAAAAGACCCTGTATGAAAACTTTTGAAATTAAATAGTCAAAATTAAGAAATTTTTGCGTTTCGGAAAAACTATTAAATTCATAATAGATTTTAAAAATATTAGACCAGAATTCAAAACATTAGTAAAAACTTTAATTGTTTTACGAAATTTGAAGAAAGTTATCGATTATTTTTGCCTATCTCCTTGACAAAACTACCCCAGATAATCTCTAAGATCTACTACGACGGAAAAAATAAGGAATTCTGAGCTTAACACAATCCTTAAGGATATAACGCACCGTAATAGATAGCACATGCGTTAAACACCCTTTGCGCTCTACTTCTACAGGGTCTCAATGAAAAGGGAAAAGTAAACTTTGCTTGCCATTCCCCAGTCCAAGTGCGATTTAAAGTCACAGTCAGAGTTGCTTTTGGTGTTGCAAGTATATGTGGCATGTATTTGTTGCTGTTGCTGTAGTTGTTGTTGTATCTGCTGTTGTAGTTACTGTTGTAGTTGCTGTTGTTGCTGCAGTTGCTTTTAATTATGCCCAATGCAGTGTGAAAATGCTTAAAAATGCAAATTATGCGCTGCAAAATGCAACGCATGCAAAATTGTGGCCCATAATTTATGCCACACACTGTCCCGCATTTATGTGCGTGTGCGTGTGCGTGTGTGTGCGTGTGTTGCCATCCCACTCTCACACACCGCGTACCGCTTGCTATCTCGCTCACGCCGTGTTGCATGCAGCGAATGCGTGTCTATCGCATTATGTTGTTCAACATTACGTTCTGGTGTCATCGATGCCTCTGTCGATTGTTGATATAAGCCATATGATAGGCATAAACACACACACACACACACCCAGTCGCACACACACACAATATTTGTTTAATTAGCCCGTATTAATGTCGACGCAAGCAAATAAGATGGTAACACACAACTGAGAGAGACAAAGACAGAGATATATTTAGAGTGAGAGGGAACTCATTGTTATATCCAATTGTTGCAATAATTCCCCCCTTCATTTACTCCCTAACTCCGCTGTCGACTTACCACACCACCCTTTCCGCCCCGCTTCACCCACTGACCCACTGACTGTACGATTTTCATTTCATTTTCCTGTTTATTCAGAGCATTTATTGGGCTTTGTCATAAATCCGCTCGAGATTTCATTGATACACACACTTTCCTGCTTAATGATCTGATTTAATTGGTTTATTTCCCGAATTATATTTGCCAGTGTTGCCAACCTCTCCCACCCCCTGTCACGCCTCCTAATACTGTCATTTGCGGTCTAGCTAACCAGAGCATTATCTATCCAAAATGGAGACTGAAAGTGGACATAATGCTGATGAAGTTAGCAATTTAAATAACATTTTCATCAGAATAGAAAATATCATTATTGTTATTAGCATTAGAGTACGCATAAGCATTAGAATTATCATTAGCATAGAGTATCATTAGCATTAGCATTAGCATTAGCATTAGCATTAGCATTAGCATTAGCATTAGCATTAGCATTAGCATTAGCATAAGCATTAGCATTAGCATTAGCATTAGCATTAGCATTAGCATTAGCATTAGCATTAGCATTAGCATTAGCATTAGCATTAGCATTAGCATTAGAAATCCAAACTGATTCCCTTGTAAAAACTGTCACATTTGTAAATCATTCCACATTCGGAGCACGCTCTCTATTTTTCGCATTAAATAATATTTAATAAAAATTTAAATTTAGTAACATTCAAAACAGACATGTCCTGCAAAAGGAAGACACGATTGTGGCAGCCCGAGAACGACAATGCGGACATGAGGACAACCACACAGATAATGCTGGAAGAAGGATCTCGACCACAGCGCACAATCTGCACAACTGAACACAAATTGGTCAACTTTCAGTCCTTCAACATGGATGAGTAAGCACTAAAAGTGGGATTTAACATCGTGTGCTAACTTAATTGGTATTATTTGTAGTCCCCGCTACGGTCCAATGGACACAGAGGAGGAGTTGGTGCAACCTCTGAAATCGGGTTATATGCGGGAATATACCCAACCCTATCCATCGCGTTGCAAGCCACTAGAGCCCAAAGGGGGAACCCCCGACTTTATGTTCAATCGTTTGCCTAAAAACGACTTTGATCCGAATACAGGAACCTATTACAAATTCCTAGACGATCACATGCACGATGTACCCGAAGTACGCAAGAAAGTCAACTTTTTTCGCCAATTGCGGTGAGTTTAGAGCTAAAGTTACTTAATTATTTCATTAGTTAATTAATTTTTCTTTATTTTTTAATAGCAATCAATCTTTTTTGCTTTATTGAAAGCAGTGAAATTTTAAATTGTTGAAAAGTTTAAACTTAAAAAATTATAATAAATTGTTATTGTTGAGTTTTATGAGCGCATAACTTAAGAGCTTTGATTAATCGATAGTTATGCACTTTTGCCAACTAATTGACTAACAATTTGTTGAGTAATTTGGCTCAATCATTATCATTATCGAGGGAAACTTTCCCTCGAACAATGAAAATTGTGTCAGTTGCAGTTTTGTGCTCTCTTTTCAATAGAAATCAATTAATTTTGCATAAATAAGTTGGCAATCGAAGGGGTCGAAAGGCAGTAAACATACTCAGAACACTTAGAACACTAAGGACTCGGAGGACGCTAAGGACTCGGACTATTATTAGGTTAAAACTGAAGCTAGTTTCTAGGAAAACGCTAACAAATTGCAATTAATAATGCAAAAAGGCAATCCTCAGGCACGCATCGAATAGAGTTGGACTGGAGTTGAGCACTCGTATCTCTCTTATCTAGTACTTCTCGACTCTCTTGACCAATTTGCATAAATACTGCTACCAATAATAGGGATAGGGTTGAATCGGGTTGAATCGTAGGTAGGTGGTGTCAAACTAATGGCAAACTATGACAGCTCTGATTTATTATGCAAGGTAATTAGTTTGGCCTCTTTAGCAGTCCAAGTTGGCCAAAATGCAGGCAACTGCATCGAATTTCTACGCTTACTTCGATGACAAGACCATAAAAAACCAGGACAACAACCAAAACCAACAACAACGAGAACAATAGTAACAACAACAACAACAACACTTGTCCTTCGAGGTACGATAAAGTGGTCGAAAACAAAACACTCTTAGCCGTCAGTTGACAAGCGCATGAAAGTCAAAATGAATGTTCTAAAGTGACACAGACGAACGCAGAGACAGAGGAGGGGAGAAGGGGAATAGAGAGAGAGAGAGAGAGAGAGATAGAGAGAGAGAGTGGGGGAGAACTCAACGATGCTGCAACGGAAGTCGCCATTGCGGTTGACAAACAGGACATGGACATGTTGTGGTGGCACAATAGCAGCCAGAGCTGAAGGCAGTCCATCAATTAGACAAGGCCAGGCCAACTGGCCAAGTTTTCAATCTCGCAATGAAAACTGACAACGAACAGCTTCAGTCAAGATGAAAGCGACACCTAGCGTTGGCAGTAACGAAACTAAAAGTGATCACTTTATAAACTGTTTACTTAAAGCGGCCAAAAGGCAGACGAAAATAGATGGAAAGCCAAGACTGAGTGGTGTAAAAGCTTTCAACTGGACTAATATTATAAGAAGATGAGATTAAAGACATATATAATATGTGTAGAGCTTAAGAATCATGTGTTTTAAGCACATGGAATTCAGTGGAAAAGGAATTTTAAAGCGCTTAAGACCAGACTAAATACTTTAGAGTCTATAAGCCAGAAAATCTCAGTTTAGCACTTAGTTTAAAACTAAAGCTTACAAACGAAAAATACTTAAACTAAAGCTAACTTGAAGCTAAATTAAGATCAACAAGTCATAAAGCTTTTAAAGCCCTTGAAAGCTCAGTTAGCCTCAAAGTCAGCTAAGTAAAGCATAGTAATAGTAAACTATTTTAAAGCACATGAAAGCTGCTGAAAATATGTTGAATTCTAGATACTACTACTACTTTCTGCTACTATACTACAAGCCAGCAACTTCTTTACAGCCAAGTCTTGCTGGTATTTAGACCCAATTAGGCCAGTGATAAGTTGTTTCTAGCCAAGGACTCAGAGCCAGATTCATTCTTTTCTTGGACATTCATCAGAGGCGCAGTCAGTTCTAGTTGGCTAAAGTCACTCACTGATAGCCAACTCAGTGTAGCCACTAACTGTTTTTCACTTGCCACTAGCCACTTACAACATTCAACAAGCTTTCACCAACGAGGCATTAAAGAATACTCACCACACACCAACAAAAGCCGGCAAATCCAACGGTCTCTCTTTTGCTCTCCCTCTCTCGGCTCGGCTCTCTTTGTGGCACGTTGCGCTCTCGACACGAAGTAGCGGGAAATTCAACACGGTGTGGCACGAATAACGGTAACGTTTGTGCTTGTGATAAGCATGAGACGAAGTCGTTTAAGGCTCGTACGTTGGGCTCGTTTGTTGGCCAAGAACGGAGCTCAAATCAGTCAACTCGGAAACGTGGCCAAGTTCGTTTTGTGGCGATTTCGTTGCGGCACTTTTTGGCCTGGCCCAAACAACAATTGGCAGTAGTCAAAACCTAAAAAATATACCAACAACAAAAATATATATAAATAAATACCAAGAAAATACCAACTGCCAATAGCCAAACAGCTAACAGCCAACAGGCCAATAAGCCAATTGGCAACTGCCAACAAAGTTTAGTGTGTCTAGTGTCCGTGTTGACGGCTTTTTGTGATTCGAGTGCGAAATTGAAACCGTAAACAACAAAGGTGTGTGTGTGAGTATGAGTGTGTGTGTGTGTGTGTGTGTAAGCTCTGTGTGTGTGTGTGTGTGATGTGTGTAATTAATTTTTGGCATTTAAATTGAAAGCCATCAACATCCACATCATTCGAGGCCTTAAATCAATTTGATAAATTTGCATTTTTTGCGTTCAAAAGTGCCAAAGAAAATACAACAACAACAACAACAACATGAGAAACAACAACAACAACAAGCACAGCAAAAAACAGCGCACCACAAAAAAAAAAGGGCAACCACAAAAAAGAAAAACTGGCTCGAAAGACTGCAAGAAAAAAGCCAATTTAATTTACAAATTACAAATTGATGGGGTATTCCCTCCTTACCCAACCCATACCCCTACCCCCATCCCCATCCCCTCACCCAACTTTTCCAGCCTTTTCTTGCTGTGAAATAAATTCACAAACTGAGACTCGTTTGGGAGGAAAACATACAAATTGCGGCCTATAAAGCAGATCATCGATTTCGATAATGGAGTTGGGAATTTTAGCCGCAAATTGAATTAGCCGAAATGAGCCGGAAATTTGCTAAAATCAAATTAATTAAATTATTGGCTAAATCAGCAATGATTAGCTCACACTTCAATTAGATTTGAGGTGTTAAAAAAAAGTGTTAATAAAAAGCGGGAAATATTTAATTAAAAATTTATAAATTATTGCATAAAAAAATGCAAAAAAAAATTTAATAAAATTTGTTAGAAATAATTCAAATAAAAGCCATAAAAGTGGTTTTTAAACAGCTTCAAATTTTTTAAATTTGACAGTAGAAAAATGGGTGCCAGAAAAAAGACAGCTATAAAAACATTTACAAATATTAATCTTTGACAGTAATAAATTAATTAAATACCAGAAAAAAGTGTAGCACGTGCTTAAGAATGTTGGGCATAAAAAAGGGGTAAAAAATTGGTTTAAATATTTAAATAAAATTCCTCTAAATAAGACATAATTACTGTTGATAAAACTAGGATTTTCCCCATAAATAATCTAAGAGATTTTATTTAAAATTTAAGCATATAAACTGATTTATTTATTACCAAAATACTGTATTTTATTAGAAATATTTTCCACCGTCTTTAAATTAAGTAAACTTGAAAATTTTCCTACCTTAAATTCAGTAAGAAATCGTAGTAAAAATCTTCCTTGAAATCTTTCAAGTTCCCCAAAAGCTAAAAATAAATTTCTATTTCCATGTTAACCATTGTTTTGGGCCCTTGTTCATTCAGACCTCACTTGAACCCAGATGCCATTTTCAAAAGCGACATCCACTTAGAACTGACCTCAAAGAAAGAAAGAAAATAAAAATAACGAAAACAACTGAAACAAAGCACGGAATGACAAACATTTAACGATTTTTCATAATTTCAAATGTTACTCATAATTTGTTGTTATTTTTTTCATATTTTTTGTGCTTTATTTGACTTTGTTTTAATATTTTATTTTTGCTATTTGCTGTCGTATTTTTAATGTGGTGCTAAGAAATCTCGCATTTGCACTTTGAAGGACGCAACCCAAAAATAAAAAAACAGCAAAAAAACAAGAACAAAATGGAGGCAGAACAAGAAGAGTAATAATAATAAAATGAAGGAAGCGAAAAGAAACTGAAATAAAAGAAATAAGTTGAAGAAAAATGACTGAGACGTGCCTCGTATGCAAATATTTGCAAAACGTAGACTAATAAGTAAAAAAAAAATAAGAGTAGGGCAACGGGATGGTGGCAGGGGGCAAGGTAGGGGGCGTGTAGAACAAAGCCACATTCAGTCTCTGCCCCAAAAGGGAAATCCTTCAAGCGCTTGAGCTTGGCCTCATCACAGTCCTTGTCGCCCAGGAAGCACATGTACTTATCCCCTTCCATCCCAGGCCCTTTTGCATTTCCCCTTCTAGCCTACACCCTCTGTCTCGCTCTCTCCCCTAGGCTGTGTCGACCTCGAGGCACAAATGAGTGCAGAGCAGCTAAAAATACAGAGAGACAAGTCAAAATGAGTTGCACCCATTTACCCCACCTCCTACGCTTCCCCTTCTTCTCATCTCCCCCTCTTGTTCCTGCGTGTGCTCAAGTCCGAATTCTCGAACGCATTGAGCCGCGGCTTAATCTGCGTGGCATCAACAAATACTTTTCATAAATTAAACAATCATTTTACTTAAATTTATGCCAACAGCAGCAATCTTTCAAAATTTCAATTGCTCCTTCTTACGAGCGAGCATGTGTGTGTCTGCGTATGTGTGTGTGTGTGTATGGGGAAAAATGAAACAAATTTCATTGCATAATTCATTACACATTTTGAGCGGCAACGAGGCAATTGGGAGGCTGCCAGCACAAGGGCGAGGGAGATGGCAATATAGCCACTTTTGGTCATAAATCTTTTGACATATGCGATGCCATAACGATATAGAGAGGCAAAGGAGGGGAGTGGGGAGGGGCGTGTGAAGGGGAAGTTTATAAATGGAATACTGTGAAAAAACGCGTATTAAATTTTTATTATTTCTCATCTGTTGTTGTTGTATTTTCGCTGACATTTAGCAGTTAAACGCATAAACAAACAAGCAAAAACACACCAAGCGAGCGAAATAAGGAGAGTGAGAGAAGAGAAGAGAGTGCGATGGGTTTAGGCCCCAAGCGAAGTGCTTTACAATTGTTTAAATGAGTGCAAAATGTGACTAGTGACTAAAACAATAAAATGCATGACTAAAATTGCAATAAAAACCAAAACTGAAGCGATCAATCGAGCGGCCAACGAAAGCAACAACATCCACAACAACATCCACAATAGCATCCACAACGAGCTAACCAATAAGCAGCTACCATAATAATAAACGAGGAAGAAAGAGACCGACACAGAGGGAGAGCGGTAAAGAAAGCGCAGCGAACTGCTATTGAAACGATTGGCAACACTTTTACGAGTTGCCAACTACTACATTTTACAACGAATTTTCATTATTGCACAAGGTAAGCTTTTCACTCCCAGTTTCCATTCCCATTCCCCTTTCCATTTTCATTTCAATTTCCACTTGCCCATTACCTGCGCCATTTACTGCAGCTCCTCATCCTCCTCCTCCTCTTCTTCTTCTGCTTGTTCTTTCCAACTGCAATTTATTGGGTTTAAAATTCGGACCTCGATCCGTGTCCAAGGACCAATTCCAAGTACCAAACAAGAGAAAAAAAAAGAAAATGGGGGAAAAGGTGGAAAAGTTTCACTTTAGTTTCGCCATTGTAACAATGCACAACAAAATGGCGAAACAATGGAAAAAATTGTTAACTAAATTTTGCAACATTCCAATTCGATTTATTTACAATTTCCGTTTACTGGAATGTCATTACAAGCAAACAATTGTTAAATAAATATTGCAAGAGCTAAGCAAACATTTAAACTTTATTTTTGAAGTATTTTTAACTAAATTTAAGGAGTTTAATTTTTATTGTTTTTAGAAAAAAGGTTTTCTAAAAAAATAATGGGGAATAAAACAAATTTAATGTTAATTAAAAGCCTTTGAACATTTACTCCAAAGTCTTAAATTGTTAAATTTATTTTTCTTAAATAAGTTAATCTTTATGCTGATTATTTCAGGTAGGATTAAACATTCAGTGAGAAATTGATTTAAATAACTTTTCTGAATCAAATTAAAATAATTTTGACTACTGCCAACAAATTTCTCTTAAATTCCCACTTCTTTTTTTAAGAAATTTATATTACTATTTTTAATGATAAATGTTCAATTTATATATAAATTAAATATCTTGAAACTGAGGAATTTATTTCTGAAAGCTTTTAAGCAACAAATTCACTACGGTAAAATATTTTAGTCAGACAATTTAATCTTATATTAAAGAGAGAAGTACAAATTTAATAAAGTATTAAATATATTATACTTTTTACCAAATATCAATTGTATGAGCTTATTAAAATATTATCGTACTGGCAACTACAGTGCGAGCATTATTCAAATTCTACAATTTATATTTTGTTGCACTTTTTTGCATTAAATTTAATTGTGCAGAAAACAGAGTGACAGAAATGTTGAACGAACAGAAAATAAAAATTAACGCCAATAAATATTTTATCAAAAAAATCTATTTAAAAATCAATAACTATTCCTAAAATCGAGTGCCTAACTCTTTCTCTTTCGACTTGACTTTGCATTTTACATGATCTATAGCTGAGTTGTTCCCCTTGAACCCCATTAGACATGTGTGCTTCCCCTTCTCCCCTTGCCCCGCCTCTAAAAGCTTGCCCTTTGGCATATCTTTGCTATGATTAAGAGCCAAATTAAATGCTTTTTCCCCATTCCATCTCTTAGCATTCTAAACGCTATCCATTTAGTCATCATTGCCACATAATTAAGAGAACTTTGCCCTTTTTATACTAGCAGACTCTGGGGCACTTGAGTGTGGGTAGCGTGGGGTGTGGGTGGAACAAGGGGTGAGTATGGAAAGGGGTATGGAGGGTAACCAAGTAACTTTGGTTACTTAATTTTTTTTTTATGCGGGAAAAGCTCTCGAATTGGAAGCACATGTCCAATCTGTTGGCTTATATCATCTTTCTGCTTGTGGGCGGCTCTTTCGAAAAACGCTGACAGGCGGCAGTAACACACTCTCTCTGCTCCTCCATCCCCTACCCCCTCTCCATCGCTGTTTCAACTGGCCCGAAAAAAAAAGTTGTTCAAGTTACTATTCAAACGCTTTTCAGCAGCTGCCGCACCAAAATCCCTTTTTAATTTTTCATGGCTACCCGCCTCTGATTCCGCTCTCCCGCCCGGCACTTCCCCTACTTTTCCCCCTGCGCGTTCCCCTTTCTGCCATTCTCTTTTGCCTCGCACTTCATTCACTCAAAGTCAGCGCAAACAAAAAGTCAGTCATGGGGGAGTGTAAAAGGGATGGGTAGTGAGTGCTGTGGGTGGGGTTGAGGATTAGACAAACACACACCCTCTATCCCACTCACACTCACACTCTGACACACAGCTAGCGGTCTGTGGAGCATATTTAACCCATTGCAAACCCATTTGCATGCACTCAACTCTCAACTGAACTCTGTTTTTGGACCAGTGTAGGGGGCGCGACTAGGGGCGGGGCTGGTCCACGGGTTAGAAGTTCATTTTGGGGTCTCTCGCTTGCGGTCTCGTCTCCTGCAATTCAAATTCTCATATGTCGAGCGTGAGAAATGGCTTGAGTTGGGTTCCCGCTGACACCATCCCCGTTTCCCCTCCCCCTTTGACCACCTCCGCCCCCTCGACGACCTCTCTCGTAGTGTGCTTAAACTGCCCACTGGACTAACAAAATATTTGCATAGTAAATGGTTTTATTATTAACTGTGTAAACTTTTATTTTAGAGGCCCTTAAATTTTCCTCCCACAACTCCCGTAAAGTCCTACCCAGCCCTTCAAACATGCCCCTCCCTCACCTCCAGTAAAAATGTGGCCGCAATTTTCATAAAATGTTTTAACAAACTTGTTAAAATATTTGCCAAGTCGCTGGCACTAAGCAACTCAGCAATGGACCAACTGCTCAGTGGCTGCAACGTGGCGTATGCACAATAAAACTAAGGTCATCTTTAGCTTAGTGAACGACTAAAAGATACCCTATTCAAAAGAATTTTTAGCATAAAGTTAGTCCACTATTTAAATGTGATTACTTTAAATATTATAAAATTTCTCTATCATTACAAAAATTAAACATACTGACTGACTACTAGATACCCTATGCAAATGCAGCCTTAACTTTCCAAGAAGGTTTCAGTATTAATTGCAGACTTTTATCGCCAGTTTAGTAACTAGTTTAAGTTTAATTAAATAATCAACGCTGACAACTTGCAGCCACTGATTGACTTTAATATACCCTTTTAAAATGCAAACTTTAATTAATTGCTTAATAAAGTCAAAAGAAAATTGCAGTAGAAGCAAATTAGTTAAATTTCTTGATATTCCAAGAGAAAACCTTACGTCCCCCTCCCCTAACCCCACTCCCCTCTACCCCTAACTACCCCAGCTGTTGGCCCAACTGGTTTACTGGGTATAATCAATTAAATCTTTCGCACGCTTTTAATTAAAATTTCCCTTGAGTTACATAATGAAGTTAACTCCTTTTATTATTATTATTATTTTTTCTGTGTTCTTTTTTTATTTGTTGTTGTGGCGCAAGTTTTGCCACGCCCCACGCCTCGTCGCCTGCTGTCGCCACTCACGTAAATAAAGCGCGAAATTTAAAGCTTGAATCTCATTAAAATGGTTTTATTGCCACATTGGGAACATTGCTGCTGCCACTCACTGTGAACAGTGGTTCGCGGTGGTTCCCCTTTTCTCGGCGGTGCGGTGGCTCTGGATTAATTTTAGGGGCGCTACACGGGGTGGGGCATGGCTTCCATTTGGCTACACATTTATTTTCCCGCTCATAGTTTCAATTTCGAATGCTGCCAACGCTGCGGGTGTCAATTTCATTGAGGGAAACCCACTCAGAAGGGGGCGGGATGGGGGCGGTGTCAGAGGGGTAACTCTTTGTGGTCTGTGGAGACAATCGCATTGACACAATTGAAATCGATGGCAGACAAAATATAAAAAACTATGGGGCGTATATTTGAAAAGCAAAACCTTCTTCTAAGCCAACCGCCCCCAGAAGTTGCCATTGCCACGCCCCACACTAGACCGCTGCATTTCCAATATGCAAAACCCCAAAAACCGTTCAACTCAATTTGCGTCTCTTTTTTGGCCTTTTTGTTATCTCTAGCCTTTTTTGTTGGTGGTTTTTTTCTGTTATTTTTATAACTCTCTCGCGCTTTCGAGCGAACCAATAATTTTCATTTTAAGTTGCCATTTTTGGTGGCTGCCACACACAGAAGCCACAGCAGTGGCAGCATCGCCACAGGAGTCAACAGCTGTTGTCACTGTTCTCACTGGGTGCTCAATTCTCTCTTCCTCTTCTTCTTCTTCTTCTTCTTTATTTTTGGGACTTTTGTCTCCGTTTTGGGAAAACCGTTTATGCGGAAAATTACACTAAAATAGACACAAAATGCTATTTGTGGCGGCAACAAATAACAGCCAAATGCCAAAAGCAGCCAACAAATTGAATGTGGCTTAAAATTTGCCCCTTTCGGCCTCTTTGGCCTTCCAGCGCCCCCAACTACCACCTCACTCTTTTTGACGTCATCAATTCCACTGAATATTTTATAGGCGCATTTAAAAAATGTTTTTGGTACAAGTAATTAAAGAAAATTGATTTTTATCAAAAAGTTTTTTCAGCATAAAAAGGTGAAACTTAAATAACGCTGCCAAATTCAGTTGCCAAAAGTGTAACTAAGGCTAAAGTGCTTAAAAGTCTGAACACAATTTAAATACGCTGCTGCACTGCTCTAACAACAGCATGATAAATCGATCACAGCAAGCATGCTGTTCTGCTCTGGCATGCATGCGCTTACACACACATCGACAGACTGAGTGAACTGAGTTAGAGAGTGCTTATAAGACAACTGCTTGCCGAGCTGTTCTCACGCAGGCACTCTCTTTCTCAACACTTTTGCACATATAATTACGCTCTCATTTAAAAAAATCTAAACAGCTCCCTCAGATCGTTTTGTTGCTCTGTACTGCTCTAACAACGGCTTGCTTAATCTATTTATACCAACTTAGATGCTCTGCCATGCACGCGTATTCCCCACACACATCTACAAACTTCCCCTTCTAGTGTGTCTGTCCACAGAGAGAGTGCTAATCAGACAAACAGCTTGCCTTACTGCTCTAACGTATGCTAAATTGAGGGCCGCATAATTGCTCTCAGCTCTCCTACTCGCCCGTTCATAGAAGAACAGTGCAGACTCTCAGATCACTTTGCAGAGCTATAACAACATTTTGCACTGTAACAATAGCTTGCCTTACTGCTCTAACGTATGCTAAATTGAGGGCCGCATAATTGCTCTGAGCTCTCCTGCTCGCACGTTCATAGAGGAACACTGCAGACTCTCAGATCGCTTTGCACTGCTCTAACAACAGTTTGCCCAATAGATCTCAGCAAGCTGATCTGCTTTAACATTTACACAAGCCAATGCTAACACAGTGAACAGAAGACAGACCGTGACAATAACAAATAACTTTCTGTACTGCTCTAGCACATGCTCTGTGGGTCTAAGCAAATTATGTATGTGCTGAACTGCTTTTGCTTTAGCAGAACCTGGTTAACTTTTACAATAATGAAAGATTTAACAACAACACTTAAAATTTAACTCACTTTATACTTTTCTCATGTCATGATTAAACTTGCTGTGCTATAAATGATTTTAGATTCTAAATTTTAGATTAGAATATAGCTAGAACTTTGACATTCCAAAAAGGGGTTTTTACTGCCACTTCCCTACTTTTCCCATTGCTCTTTAGAGTTTTCCATTTATAAACTCAAACACATGACTCGTTGGCATATGAAATGGCCATTAAAACATCATTCAGTCGGTAACAGGCTCGTGCCGTGTCCATTTTCATTCCCTGCCATTTTCCATGGCCAATTTTACTGCCACTTTCCCCCACTCCAGAATCCCAAGGTGACAGTTAATTTAACTGTGACTGACGCCAGCGTCGAAAACAGAAAAAAAACTGAATAAAAACTGCATTAAAAATTGGCTACACAAAAAAACATGAAAATATTAAAGCCCAAGTAAATTTAGCATAAAAAAAACAGGGTGGAATGTGTGGAAAGGGGAGGGGGAGAGGGGAAATGCTGGGTAGAGGCGAAAAACTTTGTTGCATTTAATTGTTTTGAGAGCAAAAAGTGCAGCCATCCAGGATAAATTTGCCTGTTTCGAGCAGTTGTTGTTGTTGTTGTTGTGTTTTCACTTGTCTGCAGCAGAAACAACAACAGCGAAACACACAACTAAAACAACAACTGAGAGAGAGAGAGAGAGAGAGAGAGAGAGAGAGGAACTCAGTGAGGATTCAGAATCAGCAACAATCATGAGTAAATATAAATAAAAAGCCAGGCACAAAAGTTGTGTTGAGCCAGGACGAAGAGACAGGCCACTTATGCATGTCCTGTTGGCACCACACACACACACACACGCACACACACACATAGAGTCAGACATGACAAGACATGTCGAGCTAAAGACGGATGAAGAATGCAGAGTAAAGGAGACAAAGCATCGCTTGTGAGTGCATATAATCTGAGGCTCATCATCTGCAGCTGAAAGAAGACAGCAGATTGCAGAATACACTGCGAAAGAGTGAAAGAGAGAAGGAGAGAGAAAGAGACAAAATGAGCTGAGGGAAATGGCAAAAGTATGAAGTAAGCGAAACAAATCCTTGCCAAGACACATATGCATATCCTGGCACATATGCCTGCATGTCTGTGTCCTGACCTGGCTTACAATAGTACACTGCGAAACAAAGTTGGGATTGTTGTTTAAATTAAAGTATAGGTTTTTCTCATATATAGTAAAATATCTAGATTGTTTTTTTTACTTAAGCTCCTTTTTGTATTAACAAATTTTTTAGTTATGTCATTTAGTAGGAATAACGGATTAATTATGAAGCATTAGCCTTTAATAAAATGTAGATTTCAGTCCTTTTTTTCTCTGCGTGTAACATACCTCCCCTTGCCCCTTCCCCCGCTCACAGTGGGACAAAAACAATGCAATTCTTGCACACTTTTTGCCTGCTCGCTCGTTTGTAAGCAAAAGTCCTTTGTACGCCATAAAAAGCACAACAAATCTGCCCTCGTTCTCTCTGTCTCTCTCTTTCACTCTATCTCTGTCGTTGTCAGTGTCTTTTAGGTAAATATAGAATACGTGCAAGTCTCAAGCTCAAACTCATATGCAAATACGAGAGTAGACAAAATGCGTTTCCGCATTAATGCGTTTTGTTTTTGGCCAACTGAGGACTTAGGACATCCAAATGGATATTAGTTGTCACACACACACAACACACACACACACACACACACACTTTATCCTTCTAGTTAGTTATGCATAATGTGACTACACTGTCTAGGCCTTTTTTGAACTCTGCTTCCTCTTCTTCTTCTTTCTTCTATTTCCATTAATCTCGAGTCACAAATGAAAACTAAACTGGAAAAGCAGAAAAATAATTCGAAATTAAATGAAAACTTGTTGTCAGCTTTGAATTTCACTTTATAATTGTCATTCAATAAATTCAAGCAGCTAACTAAATGAGCTCTTAACTGTTTGTTGTGCACAACCAATGACACTGGCTCAAAGTGTACTAAATAACTAAAAGTCTAATTTATTGCTTAGTCAGTTTTATGATAAAGCTTTCAGTTTAAAAGTAGGTAAAACTATTGTGTGAATTTATCATAGATTTGTCAATTTGTGAAGTGTTTCAACAAAAGCTTTGAAAGCTCATTAAAGCTTTGATCAAAAAAAGGATTAATATTATTTAGAAAAAAGTGTGGATAGTAATGTTATTGTAAATAATATATTAGTTGATAAAAAAAAAACGACCACACGCTAGTGCCGAAAGTAGCAAACATACACACCACGCAGCAAACGTTAACATTCAGAGATTAATCCAAAGCTTTATACGATTTAGTAGTGATACTTTGTGGTAACTCTCAGTTGTATCACTGAAATTTTAACATAAATTATTAAAAGCACATTAAAGCTTTTAAAGTGTTTAAGCGCTTTAATGAAATTCAATTCCAAGCTTAAAGCTCCTATTCATGGCTAACAAATTATTTATTCGATTTACCCCACTCTCAGCTATCATTCACTGCCTTGCATTAATGATCTCATTAAATTGAATTCACTTTGACGCAAATTTAAACACTGCGAAAAATCTAAGATATTTCCCACTGATTTAATCTCATTTTCCAATCTCAACTAATTGTTGGGCGTAACTTCTTGCCAAAGGTCTCGACGTCGTTTTGGCCAACTGTGTAAATAGGTAAGCAGTTTAAACATTCATCCAACTTTCTCGGATACATAGTTCAATTAGCGCTTGGCAAGGATTTATCGCTTTTGGCTTCCTCAGGGAGGAAACTGAATTTTCCCACAGTTTCCCTTTCTCTCTTTTCTCTGCATCATAATCAACTTTAATTTTCTTACTCTCTCTCTGTCTCACACTGTCTCCCAGTCTCCCAGTCTGCCTTTCTGTCTGTTTTCTCTATGTTATTCCACTAGAGAGTTATCTAAATTTAGTCGAAGATACACACACACACACACACACTGTCTCCTACTCGTGCGTGTCTTTGGCTAAATGGAGCAACAGTTTCCAGGGAAGTGTGTGAGGAGAGGGGGGAGTGGAGGTTGTCGGAAAATGGGAAAACTGTGCTTTGGATTTCGGTTTTTGTGGCGCAAACCAAGTTTTGTGTCGCGTTCAACATTTTGCATATTCAACCGCATTTAGCTATGCACTGCAAAAAAAAAGGGCACTAAAAAATAAGCTTAAAATTATTATAGTTAAAATATATTGAAGAAATCTTAATAACTTTTATGTACAAATTAATTAATATTTAAATAAATTTAAATTTTTGATTTAAATATGAAAATTTTAACTTTTAGCTTCTATAACTCATGTTTTTTTGACAGTGTATTTATGGTTGGGCATGTAAAATGTGTGTGAGAGTGTGCGTGTATGTGTCACATGTGTGTGTGTGTGTGTGTGTTACTCTATGTGTGTCTCTTGCGCTGTTCGCATTCATTTGGCTTCGGAATTGCCGTCTGCTTTGCGCCTTCCAATTAAACACGCAGAAAATATAAAATTCTGTCAAGGACAAATGTGTATTTTAATTAAATTTTTTAACCCTTTCACCTCCACAACCCCCTGACGCTTCCTTTCTCCCACTCTCTGGGCGTGTTCCCATTTCTTGTGTCCGTTTCTCAAGGCAGGTTTTCATATCAAGTATACGCACTGCATAACTGCAACAAACTCCAGTTTTGCTGTCATAAATCACTTGCGTTGACTCAAAATGTGCATCTCTCTCTCTCTCTCTCCCGAGAAAGCAGAGCAGGGCAGCTGAGGGGGCGTGGTCGTAATGTGTAACTGTGCAAAATGCTCGAGCAACAAACGTGCAAAAAAAAAAGGATAAGAACAAAAATAGGAACAAAAGGGATAAGAGAATAAACTTTTCTTGTTCAAGTTTCAGTTGGAAAAGTTGCAGTTGTTGTTGTTGTTGTTGCGGTGCATGTGCGGGGGGAGAGGGGTAGCGATAAAGCGTGCCAAGTAAAAGATACATATTAATTGCTGTTATTCTAAGCCAACAACAAAAACAACTCCGAGTGTGTGTGTGGGTGTGTGTTTGTGTGTGTTTGTTGAAATGCTAAACAGCAAAACTTTGTGTTGTTTGCTTGTATTTGTTGTACTTCTTGTTGTAGTCACTAACAAATGGCCAGAACGCAGACAGAGCTAGCAGAAATCCACAAGAAACATGTCAGCCAAAGAGCGGAAAACCCAAACCAAAACGTAAGCAAAGGAAAACCCAGAAAATATAAGAAAAAGGAACGCAAAAACCAAAAACCAAAGAACTAAACTAACAAGCGCAATGGGAATTTGCGACTTTGCTCTCAACTCTGACCTCGAACTCTGAGAAACGAGAAATGAGAGCTGAGAGCTCAGTGCTGAGAACCAAGAACTGAGAACTCAGTGCTGAGAACTCTGTATGCGAATGAGAGTATCAGTTTTGAATCAGTCGAGATTGCTCGGATTATGGTCAGTGGCGGCGTCAAAGAGGAAAACTTTGTCATTAAGGCGATGACACTTATTTTACCAAACCACAAATGATCAAGTAACTGAAAAGCTGTGCAGGGAAAATCTAGTAATTGGAAAAACAGAGTATTCTGAACAATTGTATCTTTAAATTTCCACTTAAACTCAGTTTTCTTTTAAGTTAAGCTCATTTTAACAGCCCCCATTTCCCTCTCTCCCTCTCTCTGTCCCTAACTTCCTCAATTTCCATCTCTCCTTATCTCTTATTTCACTAGCAAACTCTACAGAAATTTCCTTCATTAAGTTTAAACATTTTCATTAAGGTTGACAAATGTCATTTCAATTGCAATTCAGTACAGCACAATCTTCGCCCCCCTCTCGCTACAGCGTCTCTGACAACTGTCTCTCCCCTCTTCCCTCTTCCAACTATCCCAACTCTCTCTAAAATTGTCCCAAACTGTTTGTTAGTTCATAAGCATAGTTAGGTAGTTTAAGAAAGCATGAAATTATTAGTATAAGAAAGTATGATGAATTGTTAGTATAAGTCAAATGGAGTTATTGAATTGTCTAGATGTGTAAGCAAATCTCTTATATTTAAGCTAGCGAGTAAGTTCTTGTTTTCGGCAATGCAGCTGTCGCGAGCGGCTGGCAGTTGATTTTGTACATCTCGCAATACCACACGCACACCGCCAGCCTCTCCGCGTTTTGACAGTCCTATTAAATTGTAACGTTTACGAAATTGCAATTTGTTTTATTTAACTTTGTTAAATAATTGTTTTCGATTTTTCATTGGCGCCCGAGCAGGGACTTTCATTCGTGGTCGTTGGTCTTCTAGACATTTCGAGGCTTGGTGTGTTTGCGTGTCGGTTCGGTATTTGTTTTAGTGATTTTCCCTGGAGCTGTTGGCCTGAGGAAACTCTGGACTTGGATCACCTGGATTTGTGGATCAATTTGGAATTAACTGGAGAAAATGCCCAGAATTGAGCCAATGAGCGACTCTTCTGATGACCAGGTAACAGTGCCCAAACGAGTCAGTGCATAGGTGACATAAGAAAGTGCAAGCTTAGAAGCGGCACACATTTAAGTACATATCTAAGTACCGCTCCCTTTGTTGCACATAGTAGACATTGCGTTTCGGCACTGATAAATTTGATTTAGTGAATAATTCGAAGCAAAACATAAAAACCCAAAATTAATAAAACAAACGAAAAGGCATAAATAAAAGTGAATTATTGATTTACATTGTGTACGTTAATTTATTTATATACGCATATACATATTTGCCGTTTCTTTTAATCCCGCTATTCGCTAAGATCTCGATACGTTCGGTGGTGGTTTTTGACCTTTGCTTCTTACTTTTCGCTTCAGTTCTTGCACATAAGCAAAAGCGCGGTTAGCAGGTATATGCATACAGTTGGTGGAATTTAACTTTCGTTGTTTTACTTTACTTATTCGTTTTTCGTTTTGCTTGCGCCAGCGCTGCTTATGCTCAAACATCAGCGCTAACAGACATACATACATACATACATATGTACGCTGAGCGGCTGCACTTTCGTATAGTTGTTATTGGCAAATCGTTCGTTTACATATACGTGTGTTGTTGTTGTTTGCACAGAGCGCAGTCCACGCCTGTATAACCATAATCAGCCGAATATCGCTAATTGGGTGATTATCGTTACGCAGTCGCTTGTGAGTTCGAGTGTTTAATTGTTTGTTGTTGCTGCCAGCGCATATCTGCATACGCGCTGCTGCTTTAGCTTCTCTTATCACTGTGATTCGAGAAGGCAGTCTACTTAGTCAGCTGATTAACTTTATTCATCTGATTATCTTTGTTAGCCAGTGGTGTTGATCGGCTAACTATCTTTAATCAGCTGATTATCTTTAATCATCTGATTATCTTCGCTCGTATTATCGGTCAACTATCTGTAGTCAGTTGATTATCTTTAATCATCTGATTATCTTCGGTCATTCGATTCTTTATTAGCAGATTTTCTTGAGGTAGTACACTTACGTGCACTCAAATAGATCCACATTTAAAAAAAAATAGAAAAAGTTTTTTAATATGGCGCACAAATCAGATCCGAATGATACCGTTCTTCTTGGCGAGGAAACTTGTCTCAGTGCTCGTTTAAGCCAATTATTCGTTAAATTAGAAAAGGTAGAGAGCGACATTGAGAGACAACGGAGTTCACTCGTTAATAAAATGGTGAACCCAAGCAAATTTGAAATTCAGTGCCGGCTAGACATTCTAAATTCGTACATTACTAAAGCCATGGACCTTCAGTCAGAGATCGATGCAATAGATCCTGACAATACTAGCCGCGCAATGCTGGAGGAAACGTGTATTCTGGCCCGATCATCTTACATGTCTGCCCTTAGCGCGTATCACGCGTCCGAAAACGTACCTCCAGTATCCCACCATTCTCACCTGCCCAAGCTTAAATTGCCTAAATTCAGCGGTAAACATTCAGAATATAGGCAGTTTATCGGTCTGTTTAATAGTTTGGTAGATTCTGATCGCTCGCTATCAAACATTGAGAAATTCAACCATTTGATATCGTGCTTATCAGATGAGGCGTTAGGTACCATCAGAGCTTTTCAGGTGTCTGATGCAAACTACCCAAAGGCATTAGAGAGCCTAAGTAGAGTGTACGACAACAAATGTCTGATATTTTTTGACACCCTTGCCCAGTTGTTCGATATTGAGCCAATGTATAAGCCATCGGCAATTGGAATTCGCACAATGGTAGACTCGGTATCAGCAATTTTTGATTCGTTAATGTCAGTTGGAGATGAGCAAGACTTCGCTAACGCTATTTTGATACACATAGTCATGTCTAAGGTTGATCCTCATACAAAGTCGAAGTATGAGGAGCAACTGGACTATAATACATTACCGAAATGGGCCGATTGTGTTGTGGCTTTGAACAGGCGATATCAGCATTTGTCTGCTGAAGAAAGTTCAAAGTCTAGGATGAAGCAAAAATCCGACATGAAACCTGCCAAAAAGTCGTCATTTGCATGCACGAATGTCGAGAAAGTAGTTGAACCCTCATGCAGCTTTTGCAGTGCCAACCATATGATTGGAAATTGCCAAGGGTTCGCAGCATTGCCAGTTGACGAAAGATTTAATTTCGTAAAATCTAGTCAACTTTGTATTAATTGCTTGCATTCAGGGCACAGAGTGTCCAACTGTACTGCGTCGAAGTGTAGAGTTTGTTCTCATCCTCATAACACTCTCCTTCACAAATACGCATTAGAAACAGTACAAGCATCCGCTCATCCTGCCCATGTGAACCATGTTGCTAGCGAAGTCGACCAAGTAATCCTTGCAACTGCAGTTGTAACAGTTCGAGACAGGTTTGGTCAAAAGCGAAACGCTAGAGCCTTGTTGGATTCAGGCTCGCAGGTAAACTTTATAACGGAAGAGCTCGCTCAAGCTTTGCGCCTTCAACGCAAAAATAAGTGCTTGACCGTAAAGTCGGTTGGACAGGCTATATTGACAGCAAAGAGCGAGGTATCGACGATAGTTTCGTCTCGAGCAACGAGACACCAGTTTAGCGCCGATTTTTGGGTGCTAAAGTCAATTTGTAGCAGGCAGCCAGACTGTGATCTTCCCGTCAATCGGTGGAAGATTCCATCCAATGTCGAACTGGCTGACCCTCAATTTCATAGACCCCAAGAAATAGATATGCTTCTGGGAGCAGACTCCTTTTTCGACTTGCTACGTAGTGGACAAATAAGATTGGCGAATAAAGGTCCAGTGCTGCAAAGGACGTTGCTTGGTTGGGTGGCATCAGGGCGGTGCGGGAAAATTCGTACCAAGAGCCCAGTATGCTGCTCAGTGATGCAACATAGACAAGAAGCTGTCCCAGAGACAAGTGTTTCGGAAAATTATTCTGCAGAACACTTTGTTTGCGAACAAAGCTTTCGGGACAGCAGTTGGAAATTGCCGACAGGACATTTTGGAGTTAGTTTGTCATTCAAGACTGATCCCAAACTGCTCCAAGGTCCCCCAGAAATAGTTAAAAGACAGGTTCTCTCGGTAGAACGTAGAGGATTTAATCCTAAACTCAATGTTATGTATTTAAGTTTCGTAAACGAGTGTCGTGTACTTGGTCGCTTGTCCGTCTCAGATGCAAAAGTTCCACCAGGACCACATTACACCTTTCCACACCAGTGCGTCCTGAGGCCTGATAGCAGTTCCACCACGCTTCGAGTGATGTTTGACGCCTCGTGGAACTCAACATCGTCACACTCTGCTAACGAGTTAGTGATGATGGAACATGCTACTCAGAGGGATCTAATTCGTTCATGTCGTAAGTTCCGTCTGAACCGATATGCCTTAACGGCAAATATCAAACAGGGAAAAACGCAGGTGCCCGAAATTCTCATAGTGGGCGAACATCAATTGGCAAAATGGTTTTCAAACCATTTTTACGCATTAGAAGAAGGTGGAAATAAGAAACGTTTGATTTCCAATGATGCCGATTCGACAAATACGCTTGGCATGAGGAGGACACCAAGGTCGGATACTTTTCAGTATCACTTGGAAGGCAGCTTCGCCAAATCAAGTCCTGCCAAGCGAAAAACATTGTTTGATGGGTTTGCGTATATATTAGCCCAAATATACGCATTGGACCTATGTCGAATCGAGAGTGCGAGTGTCTGGAATGATTCAGAAATCGCACTACATTGTATAAAAAGTTCCCCTTTATTATTAGCAACATTCGTAGCCAATCGAGTTGCAGGCATCAAAGGGATGGCCAATGATGTATCTTGGAGACATGGACCGACACTATCAAGAGGGTGTGACGTTTCGAAACTTAAATTTTGTCGGAAAATGGTAACAATGGATCAATTAAGATCAGTAATCATTGTAGAAATACAAACTGTCGAACTCGAGAAGATACTGCTGAAACCAGCTCAGCGAGCAGAGCGCACAGTTACGTTTGATAGACCAAAAAAGGATGATATCGTGCATCCAAGTTTGCAATCGCTGACCACATTGATTCACAAGTCAGGCGATTTAGGAAGACGAGTTACTTTGACTCATTTAGGAGTAGAGTTGTGTGGCCCCCCGAATGTGTTGCCAAATATAAGAGGACAATTTCCGCTTAAGATGTATATTGCAGTGGTTGCTTGTTTTGCTTCGAAGGCTGTTCACCTGGAATTTGTAGCAGACTTATCCACTAATGTCTTTCTCTGTCCTTTGAACAGCTTCATCGCGCGACGTGGCATTCCCGGCCAGCCATACTTGGACAATGCGACCAATTTCGTGGGGACGAGCAACCACCTAAAGGAGCGTCAGGACGCATTCAACCGGCAGAAGGGCAGGCTGCAGCTATTTGCAGCGGAGCGAGGGATGAAGTGGAGCCTCATCCCTCAGAGAGCGCCGCACGTCGAAGAACTGTGGGAAGCAGCAGGGAAGTCGGCCAGGCATCTGCCAATGCGGCAGATCGGCAGCGCGTCGCTCACCGACGCCGAGGTCCGAAGTCACCTGGCCAACGTGGAGGCGATGGCAAACTCACGGCCGCTGACACCGCTGGGCAGCGACGGAGAAGCGCTCACCCCAGGCCACTTCCTCGTCGGACAGCCGGTTCGTTCGCTGCCGCAAGAATTCGAGCGGGTCACACAAAGCAGCGAAATTTCGTGCTCTCGCAGGTGGCAGCTGCTGTTCACGCCCAGACAGCGCTTCTGGCAAGCGTGGTCGAAGGATTGCGTCCGCAATCTTCAGCAGCGAGGGAAGTGGAAGGAGGCGGTCGACATCGTCAAGATTGGGGATCTCGTTGTGGTCCACGAGGACAACATGCCTCCCCAACGGTGGACAATGGGCCGCGTCGTGGACGTAACCACAGGAGACGACGGGCAAATCAGGGTCGCCGACATTAAAACGAGCATTGGATTGTTCAAGCGCCCGATCGCGAAACTAGCCAGGCTTCCATTGGATTGAAGGCGATCCCTTCAAGGTGGCCGGTGTTAGTTCATAAGCATAGTTAGGTAGTTTAAGAAAGCATGAAATTATTAGTATAAGAAAGTATGATGAATTGTTAGTATAAGTCAAATGGAGTTATTGAATTGTCTAGATGTGTAAGCAAATCTCTTATATTTAAGCTAGCGAGTAAGTTCTTGTTTTCGGCAATGCAGCTGTCGCGAGCGGCTGGCAGTTGATTTTGTACATCTCGCAATACCACACGCACACCGCCAGCCTCTCCGCGTTTTGACAGTCCTATTAAATTGTAACGTTTACGAAATTGCAATTTGTTTTATTTAACTTTGTTAAATAATTGTTTTCGATTTTTCACTGTTCAAGTGAAATGTTGTCTTGTTGAATTATGCCACGACGCACTTAATCATTTGCGTTTTCTTTGCCGCATCCCAAAAGTTTTTGCATGCCAACGATTTTCACTGTTTGTTGTTTGTCCCAAATGTTGTTCTCATTCTTGTTGTTGCTGTTGTTGCTGTTGTTGTTGTTGTTGTTGTTGTTAGTTGCAACTACAATATTTTTGGTTGTTTTTGGCCATGGCCAAGTTAGTTTTGTTGGGCTCTTCTGCAGCGTTAAAGACCGCAAAGCAACGAGTTGTTTCTACTGCCAAATGTAAGCAAGTGTCGCCCCAGTTAACAGCTATCTTACTCTCTCCCACTCTCTGTCTCTCTCTCCCTCCCTCCCTCTCTCTCTCTCTTTCTGACTGTCTGTCTCTGTCTGTCTGTGGGTCAACATTTCACAGCTAACCACAATGAGCCACTTGAGAAAACTTTTGGCGAACGTTGAATTTAACTAAGAACTTTTGGCGTTTGGCGCTGTGGTTGCGACACTCGCACCACCCTAAACACCACCCTAAACACCACCCTAAAGACCACACTAAAAATCAACCTAAGCACCACCCATCAGCTAACTACACTGCTAGAAAATCTGAAGGTTTTATGTCTGTAAAGTATATTATGTTCATAACAATCACAGAAACTATTAATTTTTAAAATAAAAGTCGTTTAAATTAAATATAAAAAAAAAATAAAAACATTTAACTATAAAAAACATATACAGAATATAATTCTATATATTTTGTTAAGTAAAATAAAATGATTTAATTTGAAACGATTTTAAAACTTGTCTTTTCTTGCAGTGTAGTGAGTCTATAGGAACTGGCTAACAGGTCCTACCGCAACAAACTTGAGCTGTGCGTGTGTGTGTGTGTGTGTGTGTGTGGGTGTATGCATGAGTATGTGTTGTTTGTTTGGCATGCGGGTCGTATGATTAATATTAAAGTTGCCACAGAGTGAAAATTAAGCTGGGCAGCAAACGACAGGCAGCATAAGTTTGTCGAGCACGCAGGCCCCAAGGGATGGGGAAACTAAAGCAAAGACACGCAAAATGTTGGCCTCCAGGGTAGGCATAAGTGGAAGCGAGACAGACGGAGAATGGGAGCGTAAGGGAGTGAGCGAGGGAGTAGGGGAAAGTTGAAGGACGACTGTTGCCAACGTTTAAATCAGATAAACATTTTCACGTTGTTGTTGTTGTTGTTTTGCTGCTGGTATTTTTATATATGTTTTTTTCACTGTTTTTTTTTGTGGGAGTGGCATTGGCTGGTGTGATAAAGCTGCAGGCGGCAACTTAATTTCTTTTTCTGTGCCTTTTTCTCCACTTTATTTTTTTGTGTGTGTTTTTCGTGTTTTTGTATTCCTTCCTGTGTTCTCGAAGTCAGCAGCAACTAAAGCTTGAATAAACAAGACATTTAATGTTGTTGCTGTAACTGTTATTGTTGTTCTTACTGTTCTTGCAGTTGTTGTTGTTCTCGTTCACTTGATACTTTTGTGTTGTGCGTTTTGTTGTTGTCAGACTAAAAATAAACGAAATTCTTGTGAAAATCCCTGACAGTCACTTCACGTTTCATGTTTCACGTTTCACCGACAGAAAAACTCACACACACACACACACACTCACACACACACACACTCACACATACACCGCACACAACATGCTCCGGTCCAATGCGGCGTATGAGTGATTTGTTTCACATCATAAATCTGTGTATGTGCGCGTGCTTGCGTGCTTTGCTCTCCCACCAAGAGTGTATGTGTTTGTGCGTGTGTGTGTTAGGTGTAGGTTGTGTGTATATTTGTTTATTCATAAGCGCATTTCGTTGTTCAACAAATTTCTGGCCATAAAAGTTGCCTTAATGCACAGAGCAAATAAAAAAAGATGATGAGAAGAAGCGCAAAATCTGCTTAAATATTGCAACTCCTCACACTTCTCTTCCTCCCTCTCTTCCTTTCCCTCCTTCCCTCTCTCTCTCTCTCTCTCTCTTGCTTTGATTCTCTACGCATTCAAGTGCACAGCGCCATATGAAATAAAAGAACATTTCGTGACTTTGTCTATGATTTGAATGCATTCAATCGTTTCATTGCACATTCAAAGCAGCAATAAATCATAATGATTGATAAATTGTTTAGTATTATTAATACTAAACAGCTTAAAGATTTCTATTAAAAGTAAATTTATTCAAGGCTTTAGTTAAATAATATTTGGCTAAGAAGTTGATCAAGTTTGAAGTAATTTCAAAGTTTTAAGTTGACGAAAAAACACTACGAATTGAAATAAAACTTATTTTACCAACGAATTTCTTTATAAACTTTTTAAAAACGAATAATTTATATTATCAAAATTTTTCAGAAGCTAAAAATGTATTTCTTATAATAATATTATGAAGAATAATATAAAATTCTAACTGGAGGATACAATTTAATTGTAATAGAGCTTGAATTAATATAGTTAAACAATTATTTAGTACCCGAAGTCCAACTCTTAATTAAATAAATAAAATTTAAACCCTTTTAAGCTTATTTAATTCAAGTTCTTATTAAATTAAATATATATTTTTTACTGCCTTAATATTCGTTCGAAGTAAAACTAAATCTCTTAAATTTCAATAAAATTCCAATCGCTTTGTGCAAATTGAAAATGCATTTTCAGTGGAGCATAAAAAAATAAAAGTTTTTTTTAGTAGCGCATAAAAAGAAACCATTGCCTACTTATTGGAGCATTCATCAGTGGACAGTTTACAGCATTCCGAACGTCATGTAGCTACGTATAGATAAAAACTCGACCGCTTCAGTGACTAACCGACCCCGTGCAGTGCTCAACAGTTTTGCTCGCTTTTCCGTCACGCTGTCATAACGCTGGCGATTCAACAATTTCCACTCATTGCGTTCAGTCAATTGCCAACCATATTTCAATTTTATTTTATTATCGCAATACACGATGTATAGTATCTAAAGGATACACAGATACAAGGCCATGTATATCTCATCCTTTGACTTTATATTGTATTAAAGGCAATTCCCGACAATAGTCCCGAATGGGCAGACGGACAGTGGGAACTGGGAAGCTGAAGGACAGTGGGACAGACAGCTGGAGAGTACATTGTGTTGCCAAAAAAAAGATGGATATTGATAGTTATGGAAAGCTCACACGCCCACAAGCTGAAATGCTCACAACTTCCAATCGCACTTCCCTTCTTTCTCCAAGCCTGATTTCACCATCTCTATCTCTATCTCTCTCCCTTTCTCTATGTTTTGCTTTCTCTATCCATCTCTCTTTTATTGCTTGTCTCTGCATGCAATACAAGAATTTTGCATAATTTATTAGGAATATTTAATAAAAAATACCGCAAGGCAAACACACGGAGAGGCTGAAAACGGAATTGTGGTTGAATGAAGAGCAGTAGAGAAGTGGGGAGTGGAGATAGGGGTGTTGTGGGAGAAGGGAAAAGGGAGAGAGGAGAGTTTGGTCCACATGGCCGTTCGCCATTCGCCGTTCGCCATTTCCAAATGGCATTCGCTTGGCAAACTTTACGCTTCGTTAGCTTCTGTTCGCTGTTTACTTTTCCCCTCCCCTTCCTGCTTCGCCTATCAAACCCCTCGGCCCTTTTTTTGTGCCTTTCGTTTGCAGCAAAATGCGTTGAGCTACATTTGCTTTGTTTTTTTTTTTTGTTTCTCACACACACACACACACTCAAACACACTCAACTTACTTGCATTTGCAATGTAGATTCATTTTTGTAAATTTATGGTGGAAAAACTCACACGATAGTTGCGTGGAATATGTCTGTGGAAAGGTGTGGTGGTGGAGGGGGTGTTGGGGGGGGAAAGCAACAAAGACAATGAAATTCTGAGTTCTGATTTCAATACTCTTGTGTCTTGTCTTTTCTCTGTATAACTACTATTTCTTTTATGTGCAAAACTATTTTGAGTTAACGATAATTAAGTAACTAACTAACAGGACAGTTTCTTAAAGGGAAAATTTAAAAAATATGTAAGAATTATTTAAAGAGTGTCAACATTTAAAGAAAGTATTTTGTAGAATTTTTACTGAGTTTAAATATGTCTCAAAGTCAAAAACTGTAAATTATTCATAAAACTTATTATAATTTTTATAAAATTTGTAAGTTTTTGAGAATTTTCTGTGAGCTTAAAACTTTAGTTATGTCGCAAATATAATAGCACACAAAATATATTATTTTTTAATATTTTTTAATTAAAAAATTAGTTAAATTTATTAAATATTATGTGTGCCTTGCAGCTAAATTAATAATTCTATAAATAAAACTGAATTTATTTTATTTTAAAAACTATTCAATAAATTAAAGGGTATATCTATGTCGGGTTGCCGTTTAGTTTATGTCCATATTGTTTCAATTTTCTTCTTGTATTCGCTGATTTTGATGCTGATATTCAATGCTTTCGTGCTGAAGCTGCCACACAAGGTGTAACTGTGTGTGTGTTTACGTATGTGTAAGCCTTTTAACATAAATCATTGGCACAACACACACATACATATAACTGGTGTGTGTGTGTGTGTGTGTTGCTTTGGTATTGATTTGATTTGAAATAGTTGAAGCGTAAAGTGACAGCTGAAATATCGCTTTACACGCGAGGCAAACGAGCAAACGAGGAAACGAGCGACAATGTTGCGTCTGATTAGTCAGCGAGTCAGGGTTGTGACATGCATGCCACGCCCCCTCCCCCCTCGCCTCAACCCTACCCCTTTTCCGCCCTTAATACGCACTGTGAACTTGACATTTTTGGCGTGTTTCGTTTGCATTTCGTGAATTTAGAGCTGCAATTCAATTTGCGAATAACATCCGCAGTGGAAATGCCTCACACTGTTTTCCTCACGCTTTGCACACACAAACACAGACATACTTGAGAGACAGAGAGCTAGAGGGAGAGAGAGAGTGATGTACAACCCGCACAAGTTTAAACATAATTTTGTTATCTTATTCCATATTTTGTTATTTAAATGTTGTATTTCAAAATTTCGCACACAGAGACGGAAAGAGATAGAGAGACAGAGTAAGAAAGAGTGAGAGACACATACAATTTATGTAATGGCAAGTCTGGCCCTTTTGGGCTAGGGTCAACAATGGGTTAAGTGCCCGCAGGCTCGACGCTCGTGACTCGTGTGCCGCATTCATTAACCCCTCCTGGGGCTAAGGCTGTTCCGAGCTCGATTGCTATTATCCTGGCACGTTTCGTCACAACAACAACAACAGCTCAAACAACAACAACAAAATCATTTAAAGCTTCTGCTGCTTCTCGCATCAAAGACATTCCACCATGCCACGACCTAATCCCTACGAATTCTACCATTGATAATGGGATTTTAAATGCTGCAAAAATAAGCTAAGCCAGCAGAAGAGGCTTTAGGCATAGGAAAACGACTGTAATAGGCCCTGTACGCTGTCTTAGCTCGTTAAAAACAATATTTATAACAGCAAATATTTTAAATTTGAATACAAAAATACTGAAATTATAAAGATAAATAGCTTCAATATACAACATTTTTTTCCCAAAATACCCTAATCGCTTAAAGTACGAAAGTTTTCATAAAAAACCAAAAATACTTGAATAATTCACACCTAGTTAACAGATTCCCTTTTGAGAATCATTTTAATCTACTATTACAGGGTCAACCCAAATTGTGTTGCCTACTTTTGTGTGCTGTCTAATTCTGCTTCCTACACCACATACCTTTGCTTCTGCTGCCTTTTCGCTCATCTTGGCAGCTGCTTAGTTTTACAAATTGGACAAGCTACAAAAAGAGAAACAACAAAAACAGAAAAACAACAAGAAACTGAATTCAAATCGAAAAAATTGCTTGAAATTCTAATCTTTTGCTTTACGCTTGAATACGTCACACACTCCCACACACACACACACATACACATACACTCACACTCCCACACACGCACTGTGTGTGTGTGTTTGGTCGAGGGTCGTTTGATTTTTCATAGAAAACCATAGACACATAAAATATAAATAGAAAAAAAAGCCAAAAAGCGAAACTGAAACCGAAACCATAACCCAAAAGTGCTGTGCGTGTGTCTGTGTGTGTGTGTGTGTGAGTGTGGGTGTGTTTGTTGTGTGTGTTTAGACACGTGTAAAGCCAAAAATATTTTGCAAGTCAATATATCAAAAAAATATTTGGCGCGTTTGCTGAATGTAAAGATGAATGAACAGCGAATGAATTTCGTTTGGAAAAAGAGACAGAGGGAGTGGGAGTGGGAGAGAGAGAGGGAGAGTGTCTGATCGTGGGCGTTGGTGGCAAGCGGAGGAAGTACAGTAGCATAAACTCAACGCTTGCAACACAAACAAAACAAACTGCTATGAAAACAGAGTGACGAAAGTGCAGCTACTCAAAGCGCAACTAGAAAATACCCTGTATAAGTATGTAAAATAAAATATAGAACGTTAAACATAATTCTACAACTAAACTACTCTTTTAGCTATACTCTTTAAGGGGTATAATGAAAAGTAAGTTACTCAGGGAAACTAAAAATAATCTACCCAAAGTATTGCAAAGTTTTTCACATGTGTTTACTGCTCTTCAGCCTTTATCTTTCTTTCTTTTCTCTCTTTCTCTTAAGCGTTATCTCTCTGTCGCACTTGTGGTTTGCTCTGTCCTTTATGATTGCTGCATTTTGTTTAAAACAAATGAATTTGCCGGCAAGGCAAACTAACAAACATTAATCAAAACTGGCCGTCCGGTCCTCCCTTCAACGGCTGCTGTGACTTTCGTCGGGAAAAATGGTGAAAAATAGGGAAAAATGGAGGAAAAGTCTTGTTGTTTGCTGGCGGTGGTGTTGGTTATGGTTGGTTGGTTCGTATGGTCAGCTGTTGGCGTTTATTAAAGTGCCGCATCATGACTGGGTAACATTTGAAATGGCTGGAGGTCAAAGGTTAAGCCAGGCAGCTGTTAGTTTTAGGCCTCAAGCGAAATTAGGCCAACATGTAGTGCCAAGAGAATTGCCAAGAATATATGCAGAATTGTAGAAGCGTGACAGACCACAATTCCATTTGACCTTTAACCCCAACTAGCTGCAAGTTTTAGAAAGCAGGTAAACCAAGGCAAGCATTAAAATGACAACGAATCAGTGGAGAAGCTCAAAATATCGAGCCATACTTTTTATCCCTGCATATTCCTCTCTCTCATCACTTTCTCAGTGTCTCCCCCTCTTTTTCCATCACTCTCTCTCTCTTTCTCTCTCTGGAGACACGTGTCCTTGTGACTGCCTGTCGTTAAGAGTGAAATTTGTTTAAGTGCCGCTATAAATATTTTATTAACAGCAGGTTGCGCAAATAAAATAGCTACAGAATGTAATTTTAAATTATAACCAGCTGCAGATGCCACACACGGTCGCCGGAATACTCTACCTAAATATGTTAGGCAATCTCGTTGGGCGCCAAATTATGAATAACTAATGAAATGCTTGTTATAACATTGCATAAGCCTTTTAAATTAGAAATACTTCAAATTAAGCTGATTTAAAACAGAGCCGTGTTGAGGCCTAAACTAAAAAAGTTAATTAGATAGTATTTGTATCGAACTCTACACTAACAAATTAATAGCAGCCAAAAATTGCCAAAATTGCACCACACGCTGGGCGCCATTTGGGCTAAAACTGAAGAACAAACGTTTATAAAAGTTTAATTAATAGCAGTACATAGGGAAATCAATTAATTTTATTAAAATAACAACAATTTCCACACTTTGTGCTATAGTTAATGAGATGAGTGCGTTTGTTAGGGTGACCGTACCAGCATTTAAATTCGTTTGAATTGCATTTTACTCTCTTACATGCAGTGCCATGCATATTTAAAAGGTTAAACATACACACACAGACACACACACACACACACATGCTGACTGGCAGCATTTGATTGTCCTGATTTTGCTTCTGCTGCTCCTGCTGCCAGCCATTTTGTGAATCTCTACTTGTATGTATGCATGTGTGTGAACTGTGTATGTACTATGTGTGTATGTGTGTGTGTGTGTTTGGCACGTGTAATGCGAAAATTGTCCTTGACTTTGCGTATGTGGAAAGCGTGTTGCCTTCACCCCTTTACGAGTTTGTTTAATTGCCGCGTGAAAGAGACGACAACAGTGGTCTAGAAAGAGATGGCTGCACTCCTAATGAATGCAAATGAATGGCAGCAACAAAAAACAAAAACGCAACTACTAAAAATATTTATTATGCACTAAAAACAGAAAAAAACCAAATGTAACACACAAAAAATTAAATACCCCTACACACACACACACACACACACATGTGTGTGCGTGTCTGTTTGTATGTGTTTGTGCTAACTGTACTTTGTTTGCACATTTAATTTAAATATTTAATTAAAATTTCGAGCGCGGATTGATTCAGACAATTAAAAATAGCACGCGCGAGCATAACAGTAAAAAGGTGAAGAAGGGGGTTCAAAGAGGAGAGGTAGGAGACATTGATTGGTGTAGAAGTGAGGGGGAGTTTGTGGGGTATGTGTAGGGGTAAAGGAGGGGAAGTAGGGAAAGCTAAGGCCTTTGTTTATCTGTTTGATTATTTCAGTTTTTACTCATGAAATACAAATTGAACAAATTTGTCCCGATTCTTTGTTGTTATTGTTATTGTTGTTGTTGTTATTTTGTTGCTATGTAAATTTGCACAAGAAATTAAATCAAATACACACAGTTGTAGGTGTGCGTGGGTGTGTGGGTGTGTGTGCACATTTGTTTGGCCATAATCATAATTAAAAATTGTTAGATTTGCCATCGGCGCGGTGTTATGTAAAAATTAAAGCTAACACCGCAACAGAAAAAGCAAAACAAAGCACCTTGTGGCCTAGGGTATATGTATGTGTATATGTGTGTGTTTACTGCTGTGTGTGTGGGAGTGTGTGTACGTGTGTGTGTGTGGGTGTGCGGCTTTCAACTTTGTTTGCATTTGTTGCGAGCGGCAGCATCGCTTTTGTTTTATTTGCATTGTTCAGGTTCTGTTTCTGCGTCTATCCCACTCCCTCTACCTCCACCTCTACCTCCACCTCTCTCTCTCTCTCTCTCTCTCTCTCCCTTTCTCCCTTTACCACTCTTTCACTTTCTCCTCGCTACTTTGGGGACTTGCTTTTTGTTTGCTCTTCGGCTTTTATCCGCGCAAAATGTTTACTCTTTTAGTGGCTTTTATTATGCCCAAGTCACACACAGCCAAACACACACACACACACAGAGTTTAGTTAATCTTTCAATTCCCTAGATCCATTGTTTTCCAGCAATTCTTGAATCTGTTCTTTTATCTGTCATTTTATGCCCAATAAGACACGAAAGTCCTTAAGTAATCAGCTAATTAATTGGAAACATCAATCAACTTAAGTTTAATTAAACTGTTAAGCAATTCAATAAAATATTTAGAGGAGTGAAAATCGAACTTTAAGTTGGAAAAGCTTAAGAAAACTTCTGTTATTAATAACATTTAAATATTAATAAATCTGCTTAGCAGATTTAAAGAATATTTAAAGTAGTGTTTCATTTCATTATTATTTATACATTCAAAATATATTAATAATTTAATTTAAATATTTTGTCTCCGAATACTATTTTTCTTTTAAACATTTGTTAACACAATAATAAATTTATGCGCTAAACGATTTAATTTAAAATTTTACTATGCGTAATTTTCTTCAGTGCGACTACAGGGTCAATAACAGTTTCCATTGCCCTTCTACCAATTTTTGTCAGCACATTTCAAACACTCTAAAGCGCATTCCTCAAGCGACTCGTAGCAATCAATTGGCTGTATCGCATGCAATAAGCGTTTCGCCTAAAAGGCTGCTACAAATTTCTTACTCTCTCATTTAACACCCTCCCCCTACCACAGCAGCTCCCCACTTTCACCACATAAAGTGAACAAACAATGCGATTTTCTTATTTCATGGGCAAAAGAAAAAGCACTTAACGTGCGCTCGCTCGAAGCCGCATAATGGCATGCACTGGACCCCTATTCACACCTTCAACACACACACACACACTCGCGCGTCAATAACACTTTCGCCTTAATGCGGCTGCTGAACCGCCATTTTGGCCTGTTGCAAAAGAAAATGCATGAAAATGCATTTCATTTGTGAGCAGAACTTGCTGCTAATGCAACAGAATGAATGCTGATGCTGATGGCAATGGGATTGAGGATTGAGAATTCAGAACTGAGGATTCAAAATGCAGAATGTAGAGCGCAGGATGCAAAATGCAGGACTTAGTGCAAACCAATGGGATTGGCCTAAAGAGAATGCGAATGTGAATGAAATTGGAATTGAAATTTGCAAGCCAGACGATTGGTTTGGCTCTTTGGCTTTTATCGTTTGGCTGGCAAACCAAACCAAAAATAAAAAAAAAACTATTAAAGCTCTTTAGTTTGGCGCAAATTGAACCTCTGAAATATAAATATATAAAAATATGTTTGTGGTAGTTGTGGTGCTAAGGGCTAAAGACCTGATTTAGGGCAAAGTTAGAAGCGGTAACAGCTGCTGCAATGTTCATACGCTTGACCTTTGACAGAGCACGCTGGAAACTGGAACAACTGTGTCCACAACAACAGCAACAACAATCATCTCCGAAAAGGGCGAGTGTTTTTAATACCCGTTACATGCAGCTTTGGGGTATATACCAATTAGTCTATGGCTTAAATGAACGCTTCAAGAGGGTTTGAAAAAGACACATAATTACAAAAATTATTACTAATTTGGGATTATTTCGTTGGCTGAGCTTTGATCATTCAAAGCTAAAGAAAATTTAGCTTGCCGCCTTAGAGTATGCAACAGTTTCCTTAATATTTCAAGTAAGCTTTGACTAACGGGTATTTTACATGTCTGGAACTTGGACTATTTCTTAGTTGTTTTTTTACTTTTGCGAGTTGTCTTTGCAATTTTTGATCTACTGACCTGAATAACCAGCCAGCCTCTTGCTACATATATACAGATATGGTTATATATGTATATATCTAGGGTTGCCTACATATTTGATGACCAAATGCTTTTCAATAACACACACACACATACATAGGCTGGCAGAGCACACAAAAGCCAACAACAATAGCAAATAAACTATAAAACTGAGAGAGTGGGTAGGATTTGAGAAGCGAGTAGAAGAGCGTTGGTGAAAAATGAATATATGTATGTTGCTGTTGTTCTCCCGCACACACAAACACACACCCACACACCTGCATAGTTGAATGAATTGCCAGGTGTGCGCCAGTTTTGTGTCCGAGCAGCAAAAGGTATTAAAAATTTTACTATATATTGGCTTATGCATGCATCAAGCGAACGGCCACAGGCACAGTGAGGCCTAACTAAATGCGCACAGTCAGTCAACAAAGCCAAATTGAGCCGAGCTAAGCACTGGTGTGATTGTCTTGCAAGTTATACTCCTGCCAAGCTTCACTGTGCTCATATATCACATTCTGTTTTAAATACTCTGCGCTTTGTCATTCTGCATAAATAAAGAAGACAAACGGAAAGGGAAGAGACGGGATGCGACGCTGGGGGGAAAGCCTTGAAATTTATGCCAAACTAATGCCATTAAATGTATTGCCCAGAATCAGTCCATTTCTACCCTACTCACCCCTCCCACTCCGCCCACTCCTGCTCCCGCTGAGAGCTTTATGCGGGCTTAGTTCTTGTCGTGAAATGTTTTAGCTTTATCCTGTCGATTGTCGCCGTAAAATCCATAAAATTGCCAGTTATTATAAATTGCTCTTGTGGCCGAACAAACGCATAAAAAAAAAAACAATTTTCCTACTATTTTTTATGCAAATCTCCCTTTCTCTATGTACTATATATTATAGATATCTGTGTTCTATGCAAATGTTTGCATATTTATTAAAAATAACAAATATTTCGTTATAATCCCGCTGCATTTAATTGACTGAAACTAAAACACAAATAAAAAATAAATAAATTAAAATAGATTTAAATAATATGCGTTTTCAAAACAGAAATTGAAAATTGGAACGGGTCATGTTAAGTTATAATTTGCTAGTTGTTTCGCCGTGGGAAAATGTATGAAAATCCATTGGAACTGTTTCCAGGGCTTCACACAGCTTTTGTATTTATTTGCACTCCCTGATCCGCGACATTTTTAATTATGAGTGTCAAACACGCGTATTTACATTTAATATGCCGATTACTCAACGGTTTGTTTTCCATTTCCATTCCCACATTTCCACAGGTGAAAACGATACAATGAAAAATAGCTCAACTCGTAATCAAAATAAATGTTAAGTTCAGTTTTTTCGTTTCATTTTGCATTCGCAATTTCTACGTTCAATAATTTCTGATATTTACACGTGAATTTTGTTTATTTTAAGTTCGCCTCCTAAAAGCATGCTACAATATTTTTAAATGCCGAAAAATCGAATTCAGTATAAGTTTTTTATTGCTTGTAGAAAGAAAAATAAAAGTGTTGACAACTTTTTCATTTAATTTTATATATTTCATTTCATTATTTTGTAATTTAATTATTTTTGATTGATTCAGTATGTTCACAGGGTCCTTAACAGTCGGCTTGATAAGATTCAATGGTATAAAAATGTTAAAAATGCGCAACTAGCCAGAACTTAAAGAGCTCTAAACTTTCAGATACAATTAGCACTTGGAACTAAAATCTATTCTTATGTATAGAATGTCTTGTACTTCTATTTGGAACATAAAATTCCAAACATTCCGCCAGAAATCAATCAGTTTAAGACATTTCTGTGCTTTTTGGTAAATGTTCCATCAGCTGAGCGCTAATAAACAAACATTTTCACATGGCTGATTATTGTCATTGAACTGCAAATAAGTCGAAGCCAGTGAGTAGTAGAGGTATAAATGCAAAAGAAATCAGGACAAAAATTCTTAGGCAAACCGTATCGAAGCTAACACACTGAGATACCCAATCCACTGGGACAAACTACATTCATCTGTTTGTTTGTTTGTTTCTATGGGTGGTGCCACAACATGTTGCAGATGTTGCTGCAAAGTTTCCCGAAGCAATCAACTAAGACAGCAAGAAAGGCTCCACAGAGAGAGATAGTAAAAGAGCGAGACAGAGAAAAGCAACTGGGAGCTATGGGGCACAGAGTGTTTTAAAGCTCTGTTGCAATTGGAAAAGTCAATGCCAGTGGCAATATTGTCTCCACTTAAATACGCGAAAACTCGTGGAAAGCGTAAGCAGAGAAAGGGAAATTGAAAAACAGCTGGCAGGTGAGCCAAGTAAATGCAATCAAGCTGCTTTTCCACCTGTCTGCTGTGTGTTGTCTTAAAAAGATTTTCTACCAGAGATTCTACCAGATACAAGAATTTTTCCATTTCACTCTCAAATTACACAAATACTAGAAATATTTGTAATTATTTATAAAAGTAAAACAGGTTAAAATAAAGCAATATTACTAAGTGAAAATAGTTGTAAATTTAACTTAATATATTTACATAAAAACACTTAAACAACGATAGAAATTCCAATTTGAATTTCAACATTTTTTTGCATGAAAATAAATTATTTTATAAGATTGTTTTATGCACTTCAAAGGCATATTTAGTTAAGTTTTTAAAGCAAATAAATTAAACATTTTAAACGTCAAATAAAAATCATTTAAAGCACATTTAAACTTCAAGTTTTAAACATTTTATTCACTACTTCTTTCCTCTTTAAGCTGATTAAGTATACGCTCTGTAAAATTATTGATTTTAACGTCTGCTTTATACTTTTGTTCTGCTATTTTGCTACAGGGCAAACTTTTGTTATTATAAATATTTATAAAGTAATCACAAGCATATTTAATATTCGGCGCATTTGCGAATTGAATTTTGTTTTGGCAATTGTTTTATTTGGTGCAAATACTTTGTGTAACTTTGCATATTGCAAATATTTGCAGAGCAGCAGCAAATGTAGAAAATGAAATAAAATTTGCCAGTGGAATTTCAAACGATTCAGATTCGAATTCGAATTCGATTCGATTCGTTTCAAGCCAATCAACTGTAAATAGAAGCCATTGTCATAACCCCTTTTCTCTCTGCCTTTCCATCGTTTAAATCTGCTTTAACTTTGCGCTGGGAAAACCCTTTTGGATTCAAGTGCAAATCGAATCAACGCGGCGTGAAAATTGCGCCAAGAAAATCGCGAAACGGAAAATCTATTATATTATTACTGGAGAGAGCGTTGAAAGCATTGAAAGTTGCAAAATCCTTGACATACAGCGAAATGCAGTTAACTGGGCGTATGCCACGCCCTTTAGCTAACCTCCCTTGACTTTCCCATGGCTGGTTTAGGTTAATGCAACAAAATGTTGTTGACGTCAAATGGATTTATATATAGCTCGTGTGTAAAAATCTGAATCTGAATCTAGAAAGCAAATCAAATTTCCGGCTCAGATTTAAGTTCTTAGTTCTTAGTTCTGGACACTTTTGGCAGTTCTTGTCTAAAGGGCTTTTAAGTGCTTGAATGCTGGGCATTAAAGTTGCAGTTGCAAGGTTGCTATGTTGCCATGGTAAAACTGAACAATTAGCTGCGCTAACTTGGCCAACGAAACGCGATCCAATTTCGCTGATTTCCCTAGTCTGAACATGGTCAAAACTTTGGCTAAATAATCAATAACTGTCACAGCATCTAAGTGATGGTTTCTCCCCTTACTCGTCTCTCTCCCTCTCTCTTCTTGTATCTCCAACTCTCTCTCGCTCTCTGAGTCTCCTGTCTCCTGTCTGCTATCGAGTGGAAAAGTTTTTGGGGCCAACAAAAGTCTCACAACAAAGTTGCTGTGTCCAAAACACTCGACAAATAAATAAACCGATTCGATATTTGTTTTGATTGGCGTTTTTGCATCTCTAGTTGCCAAACAAATTTGGCAAGAAGAAAGTGAAATGTCATTGTCTATGCACCAATCGTAAATAACTCGATCAATATTTGAATGAATTATCAATTGAATACACTCAGAAACTGGCAATAATCACAATTAACACTTGGAAAAAGGAAAAGAGAATTTGGAATTTAATTATCTTTGCTCTTACTCAAAGCAATCGTATTAGTATTCGTTTTTGGAAATTGAATTTTAGTTTTTTTTCAAACCAAAAACTAGCAAAATATTTGGGTAAATAGTTCATTAATTTATTGACAACGTTTTGGTCTTTATTAGCAGAATTTAAAGTTAATATAAATTTTCATTTTTCTTCAACTACCCAAACTAACAAATTTCATTACAAACACTGGAAAAAAATATTTAATTAAAAAACTCTGATATTCTGTGTACTACCGAAAAATAAATTTTTAAAAAATTTACTCCAAGTTTAATTAAATTTCTTGTCTAACTAAGATTGTTTTAATCCAAGTATTGACAGTTTAAATTGAACTTATTTTCTTGTCTAAAAACAATAATAAATAAATAATTTTTGAATCTTAAATTCGTTGTCTTCTTTATAGAATTTAAGTCTAACTTTAGTCCTATTTTATCTTTATCAATCACTCTTCTCTTCTAAAGCTAACTCATAACTTTCAAACTTGTTTTTATTGATTGTTTTCTTATATTAAAACAATGCAAATTTGTTGTTTAAAGCCAAGTTCGCAACTTTATTGTTAGCCAATTGAAAGCGAATCATAAACATAAAAATTGTATAACAAATTCGATAAGCGTTTTGAAGTGAGTTCATAATTTGATATGAATGCGATTGCTTTACCATCTCCCCACACCCATATCCTTTGTATACCCTGTAAGAGGAGTATACTCATACCATTGGGTACAAGTATCTTGAGGCATTTGCTTATCTACTGCTTGAGGTTACGCCCACTTAAACGCCTTCTGTTTCTTTTCATTTATGTAGCCTGACATTTTATTGCCACAGCTGACACACGCACACACACACCCATACACACCCATACACACTCATATTCTATTCGCATCTTTTGAGCTAATTTAATATTGTGCTTTGTATGATTTTCACATATTATCTGGAAGTTTTATTGCGGCAATTGAACACGTTTGTCAGTTGCCTCTTAGGAGTCAAGAAGAGCAAGGAAAAGGAGAAGAGAGGGAGAGGAGGGAGTGAGAGAGAGAGGGGGGAAGTTTCTCAATGTCCTTGTCGTGCTTGTCGTAAAATTGAAGCACCCACAGTATTTTGATATTTATGCCTAGAAATTGTAAACGTATGCGAATAAACATATATATATCTATACACCATGTATGTGTAGGTGTGTGTGTGTGTGTGTGTGTGTGGTTGTGTTGTTTATGCGGGCTCCCAAAAGCATTTGCTGCATGTGGTCGACTCGCCTTTGTTTTGTCGGGTTGTTTACTTTTATTAGCTTTCGGTATTATTGGTTATTGCGCTACGATAGCTACTTGAATGGACAGGATTGAACAGGATGGGACACGTCACACGACACGCAAGCAGCATTTAGCCAAAAGGTAGTCCTTTCTCCCGATGGATGATATAATTTAACTTTTATTTCTACATTTATAGCTCAATAAGATACGCACACACACACTACAACACACCAACACACACACACACACACAGTCAGGCACACTCAAGCACACACCCTGAAAATCTCATTCCCAAAAAGTGCCAATAGCTGTGGGCTATTTAATTTATCCCGCAATCGAGCTGAATATTGAGCAGCACTTAAGTATTTTTTATGTGCCACTGTTCAACACTGGCACAAAAGATAAACGTTATTTTAATAGCCCCCCAAAAACGAATGGCAAAACTTTGTCACAATATCGGCCAATAAATATAAATATTCGAATTACAAACTGAACACAAAAAAAAAAAAAAATAAATAAAAATTTATTTATTTATGTTGAGATTTTTTTGTCTTTTATTTATTTGGTTTTTTTTTTCTTTTGCGGGCTAAAACTTGACTTTTGGCAAGAGAATTGCATTTACAGAAAATACTACTCAAGTGATTTATTATAATCAGCAAATGTCGTGCACAAACAACAACAACAACAACAACAACTTATTCGATAGCCATTGAATTCAATATGTTTATCGATTGAATTGACCTGTTTAAGCTATAAATATGAACAGGTAACCTCAGTTGGACCGAATACTTCATCAATTATTGAGTGGAGTAGGGGAAAATTGGCAAGTCAAGGGCTAATTTTGTTGTGGAAAACGTTTAAAGAGCGAGAAGTTGCCAACTGTAGGCTGATTACGTATACGCTATGTTAAACATTTAATCACAATTCGCTTTGGGCCTAAAATTCTGACTCTCTCCCTCTCCCCCTCTTCGTTTTCTCTTAAAAAAACAAGAAATGGCAATAGAATTGTTGACAAAGGCGAAACGACAACAAGAACTGAAGTGTGTGCTTCAGAAATGAGAGCGAAAGGGGTGTAGTAAGGGGAAGAGAGACGGAAAAGAGTTGAAAAATGAGGGGAGTGGAGAAAAAAGTGAAAAGTGAACGCTGCCAGGATGCAGTATAAACAATATGCAATAGGCAAATATAACCAAGTTGAAAGACTGAGCCTAGTTTCGACACAGGCTGACCACAAGCTATATACGAGCAAGGGAGAAAGCCAGAGAAAGAGTGAGTGAGACAGCGCTAAGCTCTCGACATAATCCTCAGGTTTTGCGCCTCTTGAGAAATAACGCTTAGCTGCTGTTTCATTTTTCTACTTCCCACTCTTGCGCCCCTTCTCTCCCCCTTCCTTTCCCCTCCCCCGCTTGTCTCCATTTTAGCCCCTGTCATTTTGTTTGCTTTCTTTACAGTTTTCTTTTTATTTTCCTTTTTTGGTTTTTGCCTTTTTCGCTGGCCAACGAAGCCCGGGAAAGTCTATTATGCTGACGAAAATTGCTTTACAGCTGCGGCAGCGGCTAGAAACAATGCGGCAAAGGTTACACAGCATAAAAGAAATATACACAGAGAAAAAAAAATGAATAATGACAGTGAACACTGGCGATGAGTGGACCGGAGAGTAGGTAGGAGGAAACGTGAGGACTTCACTGTGGTTAAGGTAACGCCAAGATTACATTTCGCTAAGGAACTGGGCCAAGAGAATTCGCTATCAAAGTCTCAAATGTGGCTGCAGCTACTGAAAATATTTACTCAGTTCTCAAGTCTTAAAAGTGTAGAGTGCTGAGAAGGGGAGGGGGGGCGTGCCCAAAGGGGGGGAGGGGAAAGAGGCGGCAACAAAAGTGCAGTTAAAATAATTTGCGCATAATGAAGCCGGAAGTGTGAACGCGAAAAACAAGAAAAGTACAAGTAGGAAAAAGGAACTTCATTATCAGTGGCCGAGCAGCAGCAGCAGCAGCAGTGAGCAGAGCAGCAGCGCAGCGGCATCAAAAGAAAATTACAGAAAATCTCTGCCAGGATTTTCTAATTAAAGTTTCAGCGGCGTCGACGCCAAAGTGAAATTAATGGCGTTGCCATTTTTGTTAGCATTTATTGTTGTTGCTTTTGTTCTTCATCTGTTTCATTTTATTTCCTTCTCTTTACCCTCTTGTTCTGCTTCCATTTACTGTCCTTTCATTTATCCTACTTTCTTTACATTTTTGTGTGATGTTTTTGTTGTTGTTCTGCTGCTTTATGAAGTCAACATCGGCGCTTCGGACACTTAATCTGACTGAGGCGTTTCATGTTCCAGTCTCAGCATCTTCTTGTCTCAGGTCTCAGTCTCAGTATTTGTCTCTGTCTTCGTCTTTGTCTCCCTCTTTCAGTCCAAGGTCCCTTTTTGCCATTTCCTGATGCTTGCTGCCAAATGTGTGTAATTTATTTGCAATCAATGCGGCCTGAAAGGACATTATTTTTACATTAAAGCAGCACCGGGACAAAAAAACTGAAAGCAGACAACAAGATAGTAAGAGAGAGAGGGAGGGAGGAAGAGAGAGATGGGTAGATGTGTGTGACTGAGTTTTAGCCAGAAATCGCCGTGTTGCCAAAGCAAAGTCAGCAAACATTTGGAAGCTGTCACTTAATACTTTTAATGCCCTGTAACTATAACTGTTGCAGGGCATATTGGCATGAAGGAGTTTCATATTTAAACAAAACTCAAACAAAATGTACTTAAATTAAAAATCGCTTGCAAATACTTAAGACAAAAACCTAAAAACAAACTTTGAATGATATAATTTCAAGTTTAAATAAAATTATTAATAATTTAGTAATTTAACTAACTAATTCAATAATTTTTTCATGAAAATATTTAAAATAAAGATAAGAATTAGTATTTCCACATTCTTCCCTTAGAGTATTTTGCCAGTCAAGTTCTCTAACTGGCCCTAAGAACTTAGCTTGAATTGTGTATTTGCCAGCAGCTTTGACATTAAATGAAATCACATTTGTACACAAGTTATAAGAAGTATGAGCTCATTTATCTGAAAGTATGCTCCAAGGCCAAAAAGAAAAGGAAAATATAGAAGTAAATGGGAAATTCATTAGGCTCAGTTGTCTCAGTTGTCTCGACAGTCTGAAGAATCTGTGCAGAGACTTTGGACGAGGCCAATGCCTTTGAGTAAATCTTAAAGGGAAGACAAAACACAAATAAAAGAATACAAGGAAAAATATAATAACAAAAAAAAAAAGATAAATAAAGTTGCATGAACCCAAGGCACGTATCGTGTGTCATAAGCAGCAAAAGGCTTAGCCAACAAACGGCAACGGCAACGGCAACTGCAACAGAAATTGGAGCTGCAAAGGCAACAACAACAACAACAGCAACAGCAGAGACAACTGCAACTGCAACTGTAGTTGAATGGGACGTGCCCACTGTAGTTCACTGTAGTTGGTAAATAAAATTATTAACCTCGCTGCAATGCAACATAAATAGGATTAGTGTCTGCAGTAAATGCAGCAACAACAACAAAGGCCACAACAAAAGCATTTACAGTCACTACTACCAGTCACTGTTACCATCACAGTCACAGTGACTGTCATATTCCATTTTGTCATTCACATTTGCATGTTGCACACTTCATGGTGTCGTCATGCTCATATGATAAACGGTCGCAACAACAACAACAATGCCAAACACATGTGTTTCTTCCCCTCTTTCTGCACTACTAACCCCTTCCCTGTCTTGCTCCTTTCCCCTCTACTTCTCCCACTCCTTCACCATCTGCCTTTCACTGTCTGTCTCAACTGTTGTTTGTTGTGTGTGGCATAAAAAAATGCGGCTGAGTATTTTAGTAACATGCAAAAACTTCATTTTATGCGCCGTCCAGTGTATTGACCCGCTCACACACATACAAGCACTAAAATACTTATACACTGAGAGAAAAACAGCTGTTATACTGTATTGAAATCAAAGCAAAACTTTACAATTTTTTAAATTTTTCTTATGGGTATGAAATACTTCACTTAATTTGTTTAATACATGTTTTAGTCAGTTTAGAAAATTCTTTCCTCACTTTAGTTAGTCAATTTAATATTTTTGTAAAAGAAATCAGCAGCAAATTCAAGTTTTCCATACATTTTTAATGCAGAAAATATATTCCAAAAACGTGCAAAAAAAAAAGTTCAATTTTTAACCCAGCGAATCCAATTTTTGACTTAAGTACGGAAATATTTAACACTTTTTATACGTTCGGATAATTATATAGAAAATTCAATTAACTCTCTAAGGATTTCTCTGCTTAAATCAGTACCACTAAATCCATCTCTGTGTTATTTTTATAACTCAGAGGAAAAATTCTATTAAAGTAACGAAATTTATCAAACTTAAAATCCAAATTTTGATCCCACAATTTGAGTACACTTATTTTTGTTCAGTGCACAATTGCATTAGTCGTTATTTTTGCAACCCAATCCCTACTTCTGCTCCTGCTACTACTCCTCCTCCTCCTCCTGTTCCCCCTCCTGTTCCCCCTCCTTTTCCTCCAACTCCCACCCCCCACTCACCTCACCGACCGCTGAGTTGTCGCGGTTTTTGCAAAGCGTTTGTTTGCTTTGCGGCTTCCGGTTTTGTTTTGAATCCGTTTTACGGATAACTGCATAACCGCTTTAAAATATTTGTTGTTTCTCTTGGCTCTTTGGCCAAACAAGCTCAACTCGACAAGCCCAACAGGGTTGCCAAAGCCCCCAAACAAATGTTGTCAAACTTTTTAGCCCAACTATAAACAAAGAACTTTTACTGCTCACTTTTTTTTTGGCCATTTTTCGGCTGTTTTACCTGTTCAACTTAACATTGTAATTAAATATTCCCATGTGAGTATAATTAGCTGAATGAAAGACTGAATTAAGTACAACCCTGGCACTTGTTTTGTCGTTTAAATTGTGTAAATTTATAAAAAGAAAATATTGCACTCACCCAGAAAAGTTATTAAAATTCTATTCCAAATATGTATTCCTGGTTTCGGGATCTTTGAAGAGCTCCTCAACTGAAATAATTAAAAGAAAATTATAAATTTTAGTCGAGAATTGGTTAACAATAAAGATTAACTTAACTAATTTAAGTTAAGAATTAAGGTTAAAGTATACAACTTAAAAAAAATAATAATATTCATATCCATAAACCAAAGTACCAAGTTACAGCCTTAAATTAAATAAATTAAACAAAAGTCTTTTAGTCTAGAATTAATTTGGAATAAAACATAAATAAAGCAAAAGTTTTCGACAAAGTTATTTCAACATGAGTTGCGAAAGACTTTTCACAGGCATTTGCCTTGTGCTTCAAATATTAAAGCGGAAATGTTAAAATGTTGTAATGTTGTGCATACGCCCCGTTGGCTGCATGCAAATTTTATATATTAACCGACCGGCAATGGGGCTCAGTGCCTCGCAGTGTTTGGCTTTGCTTTACTTTACTCTACTCTGCTCTGCTCTACTCTCCTTTGCTTACTTAACTTGCATGCAGCTCGTCCATAATTGCAACATGCCGCAAACACAAACCACGACTAGAAAGAGCAAGAGGGGAGTAGCAGCAGTTGCGAAGCATAGGGTTGCCAGACAAGTCAAATAAAAGCCGCGGGCCACACGATAAAAACCCGAGTCAACTCACAAGTCTTCACTTTTTTCTTCCCTGTATTTTGAGAGGGTAACAAATTGAAGCGAGTGCCATTGCATATAACCATACAGTAAGAATGGGTTGGAATTGGGTTGGGAAAGGGCTGGGAAAGGGTTGGGAATGGGCCTCGTTTGTACCGCTTTTGGCCTGGTGTTGTTATGACTTAATGTCGCTGCACCAAGTGACAGTTATGATGGAAGTACACCGAGAACGGAGGGCTTATTAAAATGTCACAAACTCCAAGTTTATGGCAGCTGCAACACGGGCATAACAAACAGAAAGGGAGGATAAATTGTTAGCCAAGAATGCACTCACAAGAAAATACTCCTTATATGTGGGTCAACACGTTTCAATAGGCCAACTTAGCAAGGCATTGCTTTGACGGCTTTCTAAATGCACACAGTGTCAAATTATTTTAATTTAAAACCGACTCGAACTTGACTTCTTAAGTAATGAAATTTGCTAGAATATTACATAATTTGTTAACCAGTTTAGAGTCATAAAGTACGAAGAAATAATTATATTCCTTAAAAATTTTACTAAGCATTGGCATGAAGTATATCTAACTGATTGTTCCTATGGCAGCTATACGATATAGTAGTCCGATTTGAATGAAATTTGGTTAGCAGATGGGGAATGACGGCAAATGCATATTACGTGAATTTGGTTGAAATCGCTCAATTGACAATGAAAATTGGCAATATGGCAACTATACGATATAGTAGTCCGATTTGGATGAAATGATGTGTATGTTCAGATTGTGTGTGTTCTATAAGATAGCTGTGTAAACACAGAAAGTTTTCTAACTAGTTCCTCATAAGACCTAATTTCTGACCGATTTTAACAAGATTCTATATCCTATAGATATAGCTGATGGACTGAGGGACATGGCTTAATCGTCTGTTTAACCTGTTTAACCAAGGTCGAAAATTTCTCCTTTTAACATACCCTTTTACTCTACTACTAAGGGATCTAAATTCTGTAGTATCAGACTGTACTAACTATATGTTCTACCCCTCTTCTCTACTCCTTCACAGGCAACAACAGCTGAGCGGTAATCCGTTCCGTTAGCGGTTCCGAAATCGCATTCCGCGTTCTCCTAGTATGCGATGGGAGCAGCGACAGCGACAGTGGAGGAGTCAGTGGAGCCCCGCGACATAGCCAGAGATAATAGCGCCCAAGAGCGAACGCTGGCAACGAAGGTACGTCGAAAAGGACGCAAACGTTGGGTGGAGAGACCACAAAGGCGATTGCATCCACCGATACCGATACCATTGGGTCAGCTCCTCTGCTGGCTGCTATGCTGCCTCAGTCAATTGGGGGCCGAATGCCCCTCGGTGTGCGAATGCAAGTGGAAGAGCGGCAAGGAGTCGGTCTTGTGCCTTAACGCCAACCTCACACATATCCCCCAGCCCCTCGATGCGGGCACCCAACTGCTCGATCTGAGCGGCAATGATATACAGACGATACCCGACGATAGTTTCGCTTCGGCTCAGTTGCTCAACCTCCAGAAGGTTTACTTGGCCAGGTGTAGACTGCGTCTGATCGAACGACATGCGTTCAGGAAACTGATCAATTTGGTTGAACTGGATTTAAGTCACAATCAGCTGACGGCGATACCTTCGCACGCCCTGTACCATGTCTCGGAGTTAAGGGAATTACGATTAAGTGGGAATGCCATCACTCGTGTGCCCGACGATGCCTTTGCTCATGTCGCGCAGCTGGTGCGGCTCGAGCTCAGCGATTGCCGGCTCTCCAGTGTGGCCGTACGCGCCTTTGCCGGGCTGGAGAGCAGTCTAGAGTGGCTCAAGTTGGATGGCAATAAACTAAGTGAGGTTAGATCCGGCACCATCACCTCCTTATCCTCGCTGCATGGTTTGGAACTGGCACGTAATGAATGGAACTGCAGTTGCTCACTAAGACCACTTCGGGCCTGGATGTTACAGCAGAATATACCGAGCGGTATACCGCCCACCTGTGCGAATCCCCCTCGCCTCAATGGGCGTGCCTGGGACAAACTGGATGTGGATGACTTTGCGTGTGTGCCGCAAATTGTAGCAACGGATACGACTGCCCATGGGGTCGAGGGACGCAACGTGACCATGAGCTGCTACGTGGAGGGTGTGCCTCAGCCAGCGGTACGTTGGCTGCTCAAGAATCGTCTAATAGCGAATCTGAGTGCGGTGGGCGCGGGGGAGGATGCCGAGGAGCCACGTACTGCAGCAGCGACCCAGGGACGCAAAACCTATGTGGTGAATATGCTAAGGAACGCCTCCAATCTGACCATACTGACGGCAGACATGCAGGATGCGGGAATTTACACCTGTGCAGCTGAGAACAAGGCGGGAAAGGTGGAGGCGAGTGTTACGCTCGCCGTCTCGCGTCGTCCGCCGGAGCCTTCGCTGGGCGTACGTATTGTGGTGCTGGGCGTACTGGCGGCTCTGCTCTTCGTGGTGGGCTCCTCCTTTGCGGCCATTTGCCTTTGTTCACTGCGCAGGCGACGCAAGCTGCGACTATGGAATTCGGTGCCGCCCGTGCGACGCAGTGAAAGTTATGAGAAGATTGAGATGACGTCTCGTGTTCGTCCTGATTTGGGCGGTGGTGCCAGCTGTGGCGGTGGCAGTGCCACGGGCGCAGGCCTCTTTCAGGACGCTGAGGAGCAGGGCTATCTGCGGGCTGATCACACGCCCCTCGGGGACAATGAGGTGGGCGCCCAGGCGGCCATTGTGAATCCAAGTGCTGGCAATGCCAATCGACGCAATGGCGACTACCTGCATGTCTCCACGCACTGTGACGATGACGAGGATGCGGATTCCCAGCAGCAGCAGCTGCAGCCACAACTGCAGCAACAACAGCAGCTGCAACTACAACAACAGCAGCAGCATCAGATGCTACCACAGCGAAAGGGCTCCGTTGGCATTTCCGCATCCGCTGCGAATAATTCAGTGGTTGGCAACGCGGAGGAAACGGATCTGCATATACCACGTCTGATTGACATCGGCGGGTAAGTTGACCCACCTCTCACCACTTCCCTTCTTTACCCCTCTTCCTTTTACCCTTCTTCTTTCCTGTCATTGCCTTTGTTCCCTGCGGTTTGTTACTCCGAGTCAGTGCTGACACTTTAGCCTTTTTTATAACAATTCCAAGCAATTCTAATGCGCACATTTTGCTAGTAAATTCTGCTAAACTGTTTTTACACGCAAAGTTAGACATTAAAGTTAATAAACTATAATTAATAAGCAAACTAAACTTCTTCTACTTCGATTAAACTCTCTTTTTGCATTGAATTTCTAGCTATTAATAGCTAGTTGGCTTAGCTGTTTTACTGGCTAAGAATTCTGGCAGCACTGATTTGAGTGGCAATTGTCCTGTCGCAAGTTGCCCCTGTCAAAGAGCTGACATGCTCGAGTGCCTGCCACGCCCGGATCCCATTCATCCGTCGTTCGTATTATGGGCAACACTTGACACTTTCCACATTCCGCTCGAGTGATGTCATACCCCGCCCCTTCTCCCACCTCTCCACCCTTTGCTTTGTTCAGGCGCGTGCTAATGATGCGCGAAATATGCGTTGCCTGTCATACGTGGCGTATGAGTGTTTTATTTTTGGGCATCCTCACTGATTGGGCGCCTCTCATAGCGCAGCCCTTTCTAAGTGCTACTCACATGCAATACATGATGAATATCTATGTGTCATAATAGACACACTGCTCAAAGGCACACGAAGAAGAAGAAGAAAGAGCTTTAGTACATGGAAAGTCCCCTTCAAAAACAACACTTTTACAGCAGAAATAGATTGAAGTACTAATAGGGGAAGGAATTGCTCACTAATCAGGGGGAAGTCACTTGAGTGGAATCTAATTGATAAATATTCAAGTTATGGCAAGTTATAAACAGAAACTGATTTGTAGGGATTTTAGGGCACAACTGTAACTTTACTTAAGAAATTTAAATAGAGACAATCTGTAATCCTTTTACATCCCTACTTTGAAGCTTATGTTATAGCCAATCTTTCAACACTGGTCTTTAATAGTTCTTTAGACCCTGTAGTTTAGAGAACATAACTGCTCATATGATGTATATAGTATATAGTTGATAGCAATCAAGAATATTATATACATTATATATTTCTCCCATAATTCCGAAATTTTTCTTAACACACTTCTCCTACACACCTAACCAAACGTTTTCCCTTTCTCTTTCCCAGCAGCGATTCGGCTTCTAGTTCAATCTCCAGCCAGGTGGACGCAGCTGCTCGACTCGCTGGCTATGCGAGCACCTGGAAGACGACACCAATAGCCACCACCAAAATCACATCACCACACAGCCAGCCTGTGAGCAGCACGAACGGTGCCACGCCGTGTGCGACTGGTACGCCCTACAGCCACTACGGTAGCCATGCAGCACCCGATGAAATGGCCACTTCGGTGTTCTGCAGCAGCAACGGCGATGGACAGGAGCACGATTTGTTCGATAGCAATTACCCTGATCTGCTGGACATAGCCAAGTATGCGGTGGCTCAAGCACAGTCACAGTCTGGCCACGCCTACCCACCGGGAGTGGGTGTGGGGGCAGGCGTAGGGGCGGGGACCACAACGAACGGCGGACTGTGCACACTGCCGCGAAAACTGAAGCACAGTGGAAAATATTTCCGCAACTCGTCGGACAGTCAGTCACCATTGTTAGCGGACAACTCGAGCAAGTACGGCAGCAGTACACTGGGAGACGGCAGTTTTCTGAACGAGGCCATGGGACTGGGCAGACGCTACTCGGCGGAGTCGAGCTATGCGAACTACGCTAGTACCACAACCTACACGGGCGGTGGTCAGCGAGCGAATAGTTTTTTGAATCTGGTGCAGAGTGGTGTCCATAAGGGTGGTCTCCACACCCATCAGTTGGGTCAGAAGCCTAGTCTACCCTCCTCGCCTGTGCAGCATCAGCGTTCGCTAAGCAGCGCTGCGACGCCGCTGCTTGACTTCTCGGCACTGGCCACTCGTGCAGCGGGTGCTGCCAACTCTTCGGTGGCCGCATACGATTATCATGCAGCGCAGCTGGAACGTTTCCTCGAAGAGTATCGTAATCTACAGGATCAGTTGTGTAAGATGAAGGAAACCTGCGATACCATACGCAAAAAGGAGACGCCATTGCGTGTGGCCATTGGCCATTCGGCTGCCCAATTGGCCGATCCTGTGATGTACAGCGCGGCCACCGCCTCGCATAGCCCTAAACCGCCAGCGAGTACACTGAAGGCGAAAACTTTACTGCCAGGACAACCGCCCGATCCGCCGCCATATTGGCTGCACCGCAATGCGATGCTCAAGCGTCTCAATGCAGAGGCCACGGGAACGGGCGGTGGCACAGCCACTGGACCGGGTAATGTCAATGGAGGCACTGCCTCACCACAGCCCGGGCAGGACATATTCAAGAGCTAATCGAACTTGTGTACAGCCACAAAAAAATAAAAGAAAAAAAACCAAACGATTTCACTTCGGACAATACCGAAGTGCACACGAACTTGCAGACGAACGAACAGGGCCGAAGGGATAGCAGTGCGGACAGTCTAGCTGTTTACAGCCATATCAGCAATTTATTAGAAATTCTTTTGAACTGGTATTAGTTATAAAGTTTAACCGTAAATTAACAAATATTTTAATATTTTTAAAATACTTTATAATATTCAATCTTGGAAATCAGAGCCAGAACAGTAAATTTCTATTAAGTATTGATTAAAAGCAGGAAAGTTTTCCCAAGTACAGTCTCTGCAAGTTTGTGTTGAGCACTTTTGAAATTTCGCATAGTTAGGATTAGGTAGCTGGGGTTTATCACTGGTTTCACCGGTTACACCCCTCTGTTGTATTATAGAACACACACTTTTCCACTCTTTCTACTCGCTACGCATATTAACAGTCAGTCACAGTGTAAGTGTATAGACAGTACCCTTCCCCCTCCCACTTCTCATTCCACTAACCCAAAAATCGCTCATCCACAATCCCCAAATATATCCCATTATATCCAAGAAATAGAATTTAAAACATTCCTCTCCCAAAAAGCTCTCGTGTTAGTCCAACTAAAAGTGTTTTTGTACTTTAAGCGATCTAATTAAATGATAATAATAATAATTATAATTAAAATATATAATATAATATTTATTATAAGTGGAATTGAGTTGGCACAGACTGCAGGCATTGATTGATAGAATGATTGATTGATTGATTAACGTATTGTTTGATTGTTAGATGTTTTATTAGAGTTTTAAGTTTTCGAAAAATATATAAAAAAAAATTAAATCAAAGTTGAAAACACAAGAAATTAATCAACGCCAACTCAGTTAAAAAACGAGAAATTGTAATTAACAATAACAACAGAAAGAACAACAAAAACAACCAAAACAACAACAACATTATATTTTAGGGTGTCACTAAACTAAAACTCAAAGACAAAACAAAATATTATAAATAAATTAGTTGAGAATTGAAACAAAACACGAAAAATAGCTACAAAAAAACAAAGTGAATTTTAATGGCTTCGAGGGGGGGGACGGAGGGGTTTAAGTGGGCGTGACAGGGGTCAATGCCTGACTAAATCGACAGCCGTGCAAATGTTCATTTCCGGTTCATGGCACCAATCAGCATGTGGGCGTGTCAGATTGGAAGGCGGGCAGCAGTTGAATATTCAGAGTAATTGTCGCTTGTCGCGCGACATTCGCCCTTCTTCCATAACTCCCACTGCTTTGGGGCGTGTGCTATTGCCACGCCCTGGTCAGTTGGTCAGATTAAACAATAATTTTATGGCACACACACATGTACAAATATCGCAGCAATTGGTTTTGTGTGAAAATTGCAAACATTTCTTTTATTTCCATTCTTTCGCCTCGCACAAAATAAAGTTGTAAAATGCAAATGAAGTCGCGACGCGTCGTCATCGCCATTGCCATCGCCATCGTCGCTGTTGTCGTTGTCGTTGTCGCGTTAAAGTTCATGTTCGATGTGATGTCGCCATAAAGCAGGATTAAAAGGAATTTATGAACCTTTGACACGGACACAAAAGCAAAACTCGAGCTCGAAACCAAACTCAAAACCAAACCAGAAACAGAAACGGAACCAGAAGCAGAACCTCAAACCCAAAACTCAATTTCCACTTTTCACGCAGCTCTCGACGACATGATATCAGTTACATGCGGGTTCTCTACATCTCTTTTATCCTCTACCTTTCTCTCACTCTCTTTGGATGACACACCCATACCAACACACGCGCAGTGCCTCCCACTGTTTCGCTGTATAACTGACAGACATTTGCACAAAAAAAAACTGTTGCCTACTTTTGAGGGCAAAGTTTTGCATTTTCTTTGCATATCTGAATCACTTTAGCTGAAGTTAATTATACAATTAAGTAAGTATAGGAAAAACATTTCTAACTGATTATCAAACATCTTAACTTGAGATACATTAACGTTTAAATATGTGATTTTTAATTACCGACTCTAATTTTAGACCAAGGATTCAACACTTTTTCCATAGTTAGTATATCCCTATGCTTGCTTAAAACCTGCGTTGCATTTATTAAAATTTCCTGAAAAACTATAAAATTTAAAGAAAAGGGGAAAATAAAGGTTCTAAAAGCAGTTTAAGCTTTTAGCCACAGACTCGACCAACTCTTTGCGGTTTGTCGGCTTTAAGAATACACTTATACGCATACGCATGCATGCACTACTTGCTTTAATACACCTACACACACACACACACACACACACACATTCACATTAATATTACCTGTCCCATTTCCCTGTTTCACTCGTTTGTGCTCCTGACTGCTGACCGGCTAAAGCGAAAATAATGAGCCCAATGTAGCTGACTAAAGTGTGTGTGTGCTTGGATGTGTGTGTGTGTGGGTGTATGCATGTCAGCTTGAGTGGAAGTGAGAGGGAGCAATGCTGAAAGCAGTCGAGTTCATGTCAAGCTGTCAGTCAAGGTCGATTTCGTTTGCTGTTTGCCTCAGTTGCTCTGTGCTCTGTCCAGGTGGCAGCTCTATGCAACAACCCTGCTAAAGGGTTGCTAAAGGGGTTATGAGGGGCAACACACACACACCAATACAAATTTGTACATATACATATATATATGCATATATATTTGGCCTGCCAAGTGGCTTTTTGTCACTGTCTTCGAGCTGCCAGTGCAATTTTTATGCTCCTCACTTTGTGTGTGTGCAGATAAATTGCACATGTGTGTGTATGTGTGCATGAGAGAGAAAATCTCTGAATGTTTGTGTGTGTATGTGTGTGTGTGCGTTTGTGCTGTTGGGAATTTTTTCATCATTATCAGTGTCCTTGCTGCGGCTGCCACATGCCACTTAATGCCAACGCTGCACGTTCCACTTTTGCATGTCGTCATCGTTGCTGCTTTCTTCTTGTCTTCTTCTTCTTTTGCTGCTGCTGCTTGTGCTACTGCGTCTACTGCCTTTTGTGGCACCACAATTGCATGCCACGCCCACAGCCCAAAACGCCAACATGGGGGCGCATGCCAGGCCATTATATTCAAGCATTTTTGTATGCCATAAGTTGGCACTTTAGCGTCAGGAGGCAGCTGCTACCTGTTTTCAGTTTCAGTTACAGTTTCTCTTACACTACACTGTGAAAAACTAGTGAACTAAAAACTTCGCCTAAAGGTCTAAGCAATGTGTCGTTTAATATGACTCATACGTGTTCTATTTTATAACTAAAATGAAAGGCCTATTAAAGTTATCAAGGTTTAAACTGTTACTATCTATAGATCATTGAAATATCAGAATCATTTTGTCTCGTGTTATTCGAGAAATAAAAGTAATTAACTGTAGAATGGAATATTTGTAAACTGTTAGGCGATTTCATGCATAATGCAACTTTCGATTGGTATAATTTACGACGCCGTGAACCGATTCTTGATTGGCATACCGTTTTGGACTCGTGAGTACTAGAACTATCGATTGGCATTGGAATATTTAATGTTAGAAAGTTTTAAAAATTTGAGGTTTTTCAAAAATTTCAAAGGGGTAACATCGTAAAATTTGTCAAAGTTGTGTCGATTTCAAAAAATTTATATTTTGATGCCAATCGATTATGCTTTTTGTGTAGAGTCCAAAAAGGTATGACTTTTAAAAATATCGCTTCATTTGGCTGAGTTATGATCTGTCAAAGTTGGAAAAATTATGAATTTAAAATATGGAGCTATGGACTGTCTGAGGACCGTTACATCCAAATTTGACAAAATGGGTTGGATTTTGAGAATTTTAGATTTTGATTGGGATTGAATCTGCTAGTTGTCCAGAGTATAAAAAGGTATGACTCTTTAAGATATCGCTTCATTTGGCTGAGATATGATCAGTCAAAGTTGGTAAAATGCAGTCCAGTTCGAGTATTAGTGTTATCTCTTTGGTTTGACATTTCTAGACTTCGCTTCATTTCACTTCATTGACATATGCCAATTTTTGTCAGTGTACAAACTGTCCACCTCCAACTGCTCCCAACCACACCCTTCAACTAGCGCTTTGTTTGTTTTAGCCATGTTCGGAACGTGCCCATGTCTTTGGCTCTTTGCTAACCGACCAACATCTCTCTTTCTCTCCCAATATTTCAATTGCCAATATTGGCAATCGATATGTGCGCTAATAGCTGCGTGTAAAGCCTGTGTGTGTGTGTGTGTGTGTGTGTGTGTGTGTGTGTGTGTGTGTGTGTGTGTGTGTGTGTGTGTGTGTGTGTGTGTGTGTGTGTGTGTGTGTGAGTTGTGTGTTTCCTGTTGTGCCTTAACGTGGCTTCTGTGCCTCTTCTACTCTAATGGATGTTGCATTACGCAAAGTCGTTGCACAGTCCACACCAGCTGCTTAAAAGGAAAACGCAAAACTTTTCCGTAAAATTGAAAAATAGTTTTTCCCGCGCCAAAACCTTTATTGATTAGCTTGCACATACCCTACATATATATATATATATATATAGAGATAATAATATATATATGTCTAAAAAATATATACAACTACAGTGGAGAATTCAACAAGTTTTTAAGCCACAAGTCAAGACATCAGTGTCAAATAAATCCCCAGGACACAGGCCATGCTCGTGGTTAAGGACATCAACAGTTGTGTCACTGACACGCCCACTTTGCAGCTATCCTGCAGCCCCCTGCAGTGCGGATAATGAGCACTGTGAAAAATTCAGTAAACAAAAGCAACAAAAAAAACAGAAAATTGTGAAAAACTAGCAAAAAAAATGAAATAAAATGAAAGCAAAGTGGAAAGTGGAAAGTGCAAATAGCTGCTGAAAGTGTCAAGGATAATGTGCACTGAGCACAGCCGGAAATGTACTCAAATGTACTCAAAAGCGATGGGAAACTCAACAGTTTTCAATATACAAATTTTTACTGCTTTGAATGTTGTGTTTTCAGCTTAGAATTGAATGGCTTAAAGCAGCTTTGGTTTAGGAGCAGAAAAAGTATTTGAATTTTAGTAAAATATATAAACTTTATATAGAATAGTCGAATTTGTAACCAATATTAATCAGGGTAACTTAAGGGTAACTTAAGCTCTATTAATTATATATTTAGAGATTTTTATTTTGTTGTATCTGTTACCAAATTTACTCATTGCCAGACTCTTCTTCAATTTCATAAACGAACTCATTCAAGTTATTTCTTTATAGTTCAAAAATAGAGATGGAAACTAAACAATTGCAATTCATTTGCTTTGGTAATACATTTTATGTTAAATAATTTATATAAATAATTAACAAAAATTGTTCTGTGTTTTATAGTTTGCGTATCAATTGCCATGTCGGATAGTGTACATCAAAAAGTTTACAATTAAAATAATTCACATGCTGTCTAGTAAAGCAATCAATAAATTGAACTTTAATGAAGGCTATTGTGTCATTAAAGACAACACTTATTTAAAGAGCTCATCTCTTACTGCATATAATATCTTTATCTATTTTTATCTGACTTATTTTATGACTTCATTTTATGTAAAATTACATATATCTATATAAATGAGATAAATTGAACAAAACAAAGAATAAGATTGAAAGCAAAAAGTCGAGAGAAAGCAGATAAGAAACTATAACTGTCATTTATATAGTATACAACATATGATACAACAGAAAATACCGATATAAGACGTCTTCAGTCTACTCGTGAGTTTCTTAAAGTTCAGTTGCAAAATGCTGCACAAATTAATTTACATAGTTTATATAGTAAATATTTTTAATTCAACAACTAAGGCAATGCCTTTATCTGAAGTTAACGAGACCAATTTACTGCTCTCGATTGATGTTCGACTAACAACACTGGAATACAAAAACGCTGAACTTGAGAAGAATTTAGATAATCAGTTTCTTCAAGCGGAATTAAAAGTTTTAAGATTCGAATTGGAACTACAGAAAAATCAATCGAAATTTGATATTGAACTTCTCAAAGTGGAGCTAGATCGCCAGAAGCAAATACTTGAACAATATTCAAAAATAAATTTCGATAAGGAGTCACAAATTCAAAAACTCAAAAGTGAACTGAAGCGTCACAGAATCAACGAACTTGGTCAGCAAACTAAATTTCTTAGATTGGATTTGGAACGACAGGAGAACTTAGTAAAGGGAGGGGATTCCTATAACTGTTGTTCCCAAACAGAATCAAGTGGAAGAACTGAAATTCTTCATCCAAAAATTGCCTGTGATTCGAATAATGAAGGTAATTGGACGACTATACTGAGACGATTTAATGGAAGTGTGGACTTCTATCGCAACTGGACAGAATACCAAAATGGATTTGGTAGTTTGGAGGGAGAATTCTTTTTGGGATTGGATAAAATACACGCCCTTACCACAGAGAAGCATCATGAATTGTGTGTTGTGCTCTCGGATTTCCAGGAAGTTGAAAAATTTGAGTCTTATGATGAATTTGCCATTGGCAACGGGGATCAGGAATATGTTCTACACACTCTGGGCGAAGCCTATGGAACTGCAGGTGATTCACTCTTCAGGCACAGTGGCATGAAATTCAGCACATTTGATCGAGACAACGATCAGGCTTGGACTAACTGTGCCATGGAGTACAAAGGTGCCTGGTGGTTCAATGCGTGTCACGACAGGTAGAATTAAAGCTTAATTGTTTTTTTAGGCCTTAATTTATTAACTTGAATTTTTAAAGCAACTTGGCTGGCTTATATGGTGGGGTAAACAGCTCTGGCGTTACTTGGTACAGTTTCGGAGAATCCTATTTGTCCCTAAAGAAAGCTGTGATGCTCATACGTGCCAAAAAGTGAATATTCATTGTATTTTATAATGAAATGTGTAAAAAAGTCTACAATAAATATGTATTATTGATTTTAAATATAGTAAAATATCTCACAGGCAAAAAGCTTAAACAAATAATAAAAAAGTGCACAAAATTGTCATAATCATTTTGGCCATTTTTTAATTATAAATTTTTATTTTATTTTTGACTTAAAAATAAATATTCTACTTATTTTTTAGAGTTTTTCTATAATTTGTAACAAATATTCAAGTATTTTTTTTAAATATTTAAATAATTTTGTATTTAATTTGGGTCAGAGTAAAACAATTTCCATTTATTCCCTCCCTTTTTAATTAACTAGTAAGAGTTTAGTTAGCTTGCTTTATTTAAAGCCCAACTCTAAGCAATTTTTTTCACCGCAATCCTCCCCTCACAACAGTTTACACCCCCCACAAAAGCACACTCAATACACCGCGACAAAAGCAAACTGATTTAAAATGCCCCAAAGAGACCGAAGGCAAAAAAAAAACAAATGAAGCCACTAAAAGCTAAAGCTACACAAAATGGCGGACAACGCGGGGGGAAAAAACCAGAAAAATGCAACCGAGAAAAACGCAGCAAAAAGTTTCGTGCTACAATTTTGAGTTTTTTTTTTTTGGGGGGAATTTTTAAAGAATTGAAAAGGGAGCAAAAGAAAAAGAAAATTAGAAGGCGATGAAAGCAATACAAACAGACACAACCAATACACACACACACACACAAACACACTCACATACATTAGAGTGAAATAGTCGATGGCGCTGATGAGACTGCGGATGCACACGGAGCAGATTAAACTGTTGCTGTCAAACAACAAGAACAATGGCAACGAATACAATAACAACTATTTCAAGTGCATCCCAAGGCCGTAATCCCCATGGCCCCAAAACGTAGCCCTAACCGTAACCGTAACCGCTGTAGCACAGGGCCAGCAACGAGTCTACAGATTAAGGACGCAGCGTCCAGGACTCCCCGTGCAGGAAGCTGTCTCTGCGGAAGGAAGCACCGCGGGGTGGCAGTTAAGGCGGTGGGGAGTACTGCCAAACTGCCATAACATGGCTGATTACCCGACTTACTGTTGCCGTTGCCATTGCTGTTGCCACTGCCACAAGCCGTTGAAGTTGCCAAACCGCTAAGCGCCAGTGCAAAAGTTTTCATTAAACCGGCAACGCCCCCCCGCCCCTGCCCTTGCTCACGACCCCTTTTGGCCACGACTGCTTGCCTTTTGGCCGAGTTGCATCACCTACCTTGACAGTTGGTGCTTAACTTTTTGGCCTTTGTAATTGCCCTGCCTTGAAACAAGTATTTTTTCTACTTTTTCCCATTTTTTTGGTTTCTAGTTTTGTAAGTTTGAGTGTCTGCCAAAATGTGTCACTCGGTTTTGGAGCTTACAACTTGATTAGTTGCACGAAGAAAGCATTAAACTCAACGGCTAAAACTAACTTAATCCATTAGCCATTATAGGGAATTAGTTGGTCTACAAATTGCAATTGACAACACTACAAAAAAGACTAAATATTTACGCTTATGAGGTGTAAAAAGCTACAGTAGTTACTCAACACTTTTAGCCTTGCATTCGATGAACGTGAAGAGCTTATAAGTTGGTGGGAGTGCACTTTTAAAAAAAGAACATAATTAACAGCAAATATTTTAAGTCAAACCTCATGTACCCCAGCGCAACCCTGATCTGAGTACAAATTATGTACAAAAGGGGTAGCATTATTAAAAGTAGATTTCTTATATACTAAGTATTTTGAAACACTGCGCTCAAGACTTTTAATAGTTGTATCATAAATTAATTTAATTTCCATTTATTTTGTTTAGTAACATTTTTGTTAAGCTCTGCTCGCAGGAAAATGTAATGCTTGACTTGGTCTGGCAACGCCATTCGCACTTGTAAATTGCTTTCTCTGCAAAGTGATGCTTGTAGTGCAGTGTTAAATGGCCCTTGGCAGGTCGAGAGAAACCGTTTCAAATTGTATGTATAATAAATGCATGTGTATTGCTAACATTTATTTATATAGCAACAACAACAACAACAACAGTTAAAGCAACAACAACAAGAAGAACTTGAGGAACTCGTAAGCAAATGTTTTGTGGCAAAGCAAGCAAATGTTGCTCAATGTTGTTTAGCAAATGCGCCGGAAGCGCAACAGTCAGCACCAAGAGTAAAGCAACACTCCCTTAAATATGTAGCTCACATTCTACAGCTACATATTTTTCTCTCTCTCTGTCTCTCTCTCTTACTCACTTTCCATTTGCCTTCTCCTCCTCTCCATCTTCTCGCTGCATACGTAGACACAATGCAAAGTAACCAATTTCAAAGTTGAATCGTTTAGTGAAATCACTTGAGGCGATTAAAATCAATCACAGACAATCAGCGCCAACACACAACAACAACAACAACTGCAAAAAGGAACAGACCAGGAACAACAACAACAACTACAATCACAGCAATAATAACATCATCGTCATCAACTGGTGGCCAGAATCTGAAGGATTTACATGGAAATGCGCTAGTGATGTAAGTTTATGAACAAATTTTGATGACAATATCGATAGCAGAGAATTTTTTGATTATATTTAATTGTCTTTTATTCAAATTTTTAAAAACTATGCAGAATTACTATTGAAACCAAGAGAGCAAAATGATTTTACTTCACTTTAAAAATTTTTAAGTAACAAAAATTGCAAGACGAAAATTTATATAACGTTTAAAATATGTATAAAATGATTGCTAGTACTATTTAGAATTTTTGGTATGTTTTATTAAGTATTTAGTATATTCTGCAACCTCGAAGTTTCTAATAAAATAAATTATACTATATTTAATATTTTAATGGCATTTTAAACTTAAGTTGGAATGTAAATAAGTATCAAAACTTTATAAAAAATTTAAGTTTTCTGAAATTTTCCCGATTTTTATTAGTATATATACAGAATGTATTGCATGTTTTAATTGCTCCTTTAACTGTTCGTTAAATATCGATAAATTTCAACCTATCGACAATTCAGTACATCACCAATCTATGCTGCACTGCGTAGAGCTAAACGTCCATGGCCAACATTTATCAGCCTCTTGCCACTTTGTGATTTTATTTAATTTGCACTCGTAGCCAAGCAGAGTGTTGCCTAACCCCCGCCCCTGACCCGGCCTCCACCCTCAGCCCTTCCCCTAGAGTGAAAATTTGATTTTAAATTGGTTTCTGGCATCGATGAGCGTAAAGTTTGTTTGGCTGAAACTAACAAAGTCCATTTCCATACAACAGCTAAACGGGCCAACAAAGTGTGAGGTGAAAGGTGTGAAAATTTTCTTCGATTCCACTTTTTTTTTCCTTTCGAATGTTTGGCATACAAATAGCTACAGGTGATGTTTCTTCTTCTACTACATTATTTTCTCCTCCAACAACCAAACAGCTGCATCAGCAGGCGCTTCATGCAAAAGTGTCGATAAATATTTGTGCAAAGCAAATGAAATTGAGAGAGCACGAAAAAAAAAATCATATGAAATGAAAATGTTGAAAAAAAGAAAGAGGAAAACAAATAAATAACATATAAAAATCAAAAGAAAAGGAAAATTGTAATGAAATGCAAATGGTAAATTGCAAATGGCCAAAAGATATACGTAGGCGAACGAGCGAAGCAAAAGGAAATCTGCAACCAAGCAAAAGGACGACAAACCGTAACTTGTCCAGCCCGTCCAGAAATGGCTTAATTGGAGGACATCATCAAAAGGGAACAAATTGAATCAGCAGACAAGAGAAAACTCGACCAAACCCCAAAAGTGAACACATTACCCACTCATTATATCATAAGCATAAGTTGTATCTCTTTATCATTGAGTACGCTGACTGTACATGAAAGGACAAGAGAAGGAAAAATGAACTGGATTTTTTCAAAAAAGGGTCATTTAATGATTCTTCTAGCTACACGTTGATTAAAACTGTATGATTTTTAAAAGCTAGATTTCGGTTCGGTTCGATTCTAACCTTTGATTAAATTAAGATTTCATAATTATGCACGGTTTTTATTCATTTTATGCAGTTAGCAAAGTATAAAATTATTTAAGTCTCAAATTACAAGAGGCGTGAAAAAAGATTGCATACTTTTAGGTGCTTGAGTTAATATTCCCTATGAAACGCAGTAATTTCAATAATTAAGTATACCTGTCCTACTCTGTCTCCATTTTCTTTTAAAGAAAAACTCTTCTAATATACAATTTTACTATACATAATCAAAGCTAAAATATATATTTGATACAATACAGTTTTCAGACATTGTCCATTGTTGGCAGTTTAAATGTATTTGCCGGAGTGTAAATTCAATTAATCTTGAAAAAGTGATCCACAAGTGTATTAAAAGTTCGTCATGCTGACAACAAGTTGTTTCAATTGTTCACTTATTCATTCGCTCATTCACTTTGCTCTACTCCAAGGCACTCCACTACAACTCTACTCTACTCACTCAGTCATTTATTCATTCATTCATGCATTCACTGGCTCATTCATTTGTTTATGCTCTTGGCTTTGTGCCCCTCTGACTGACTTCATTTGAAAACTTTTGCCATATTTCACGGCACCGCAATAAATTGTTTGCCCCTCCAGAGTTGCCACCCAAACACGTCCCCCTTTCTCTAACCATTTTTTAGCCCATTTTATAAAGCAACTTTTAAATATTTGCTTTGGTGAAAAATTGAACAAACTTTAATGATTTTTAATAATGGGAGAACAAATTAAAATATTTAATTTAATAATATTAAATAAAATTAGTCTTCACAGATACAGATAACATAACTAAAGTGGGCAGTGCACATTTTAATGCACTTTGGTAATGCAATTTTGAAATAATGATAAATATTGAATTAAAGCAATTGAAATTCAAAATTGCAATCGTAATTGCAATTGAAACTTGCAATGAAATGGCTTTCGATACCAAGTATCTTTGTTTTTATTACGCCACCGCAGCTATTTATATAATTATACCCTATAAAAACAAGTATAATGTTGTTTGAATAGAAGAAGCTAAGAAGGACAATACTTTAGAAAAGACTTTTAAAAATGATTGTATGCAAATTGTTTTGGGAATTAAATAAAGCGGTTTAAAAACGCTCAACTTAAGTTTAAAAATTGATTAAAATTTTGCTTATATTCTTTATTAAACTCTATCCTCAATTTATATATAGGCTATCTATTAGTCGTGTCAATCAGTTGTTTGCAATTTTTAGTTGTTTTTCAATTAATCTTTTCTAATTTATTGACGCTGACACAAATGCAAAATGCCTGTATGCATTGCCCCGTTGGCTTACCGTAGAGTTATGTATAATTTATGCAAATTTTCCTAAATCAATTTTTAATTAAAATCACACATAGAACACTAATACAAGCAAACACTCACACTCTCTCACACACACACACACACTCATACTATCGTTGTGTTTGGCAGTCAAACAAACAATTTAATTTTCAAACTACGCATTATGGCCTCGGGGGGCGTGGTTAAATTGCTGCTTGCAAACAAATCAATATATCCATCAAACCATCCATCCATTTGTACATTCATACATATATACATATATCCGAAAACTCCACTTATTCAGTTTGGAAGCCAATGCCAAATGTGAGCAACTCGATTGATGATAATTCTATTTGCATAACACTAAAAATTAAAACTAATTTGTTGCATTTATTTGATTCGTTTGTATACCCAATTGATTCATCAAATAAATACACCTCAATGTCAATCATAAATAAGCTGCCAGACCACTAGTATTTGAACAGAAGTTAACTTTAATTGCATTATAGACTTGGTTAAAACTACGCAAAAAATTAGCATAATTTAATTAGTATTTAGTGGAAGTTTCGTTGGTTTAAACTTTAAATAAAAATAAAAAATAGTTATTTGTTTAATTTAATGTTGAAAAATGTTATATGAATTAGTCTAAAGTTATTAAATTTTTTTACTTTGATTTAAATATTTATTCTCAAACATTTTTTGTTAGAAAAAATAATTATAGGAAAAAGTTAAAAGATATTTAACTTTTTATTGTATTTGAAAACAAATTCATAAAAAATTATGTGGAAAAATTGTATTTAAAAAATTAAGAAAATATTAAAATGGTTTAGTAATTAAGAAATCAAAATTTAATTGATATATTACAAAATTATTTTTAATATAAATATTTTTTTTAAATCGTAAATAGCTGTTTAGTAACCAAATTTAAAAACAATTTAATTCAAAATATTAAAATATATTAAGACAGCTAAATTTGAAAATCGTTTAAACCAGTTAGTAGTACAACTACTAACCGCAAATTCCATAACAACATTAACTACAATGTTTATTAACGGATTTTAGTGAAATAATCAGCAGTTTTTCAAAGCGATGCAAGCGTATAAATATTTATTATTATTATTATTAATATGATATTTGTTTATGGTAGTTTTAACATAATGTGAACTGAGTTGAAGCGTAAAATGCATATTTATAGAGAGCACTTGGTACTTGGCACTTGGTGCTTGGCCATAAAAATAGTTAATTGTTGTGGCTTAATTGTGTGTAAATTTTAGCGTACAATAACAATAAAATTGTATTTTGTAATTGTTATTGTAATTTGCAATTGCAGAGTGTCAAACATATGCTCAGTTGGACGGAGCAAATATATGCGTTAACTATACACACACACACATAGGCACACACACTCACACTCGTACACACACACACAGGATACAGGAGCTCAACACGTGCGGCAACAACAATTTCTGCTCAATTAACATGTCACGCAACGAGAATTCTTCCTCTACTACTTCCCCTTTCCCCTCTCTGCTCTCCCCTCTTTCTCTATTGCCTTTTTTGCTCATTCACGACATCGCATTTCCGTTGCTGGCATATCCGCTTCCGGCCTAGAGTCACAACTATGATTATTGTTATTATTATTTACCTTTCTCACCGTTCGCTACTTTTTTCTCTTCTTGTCGTCAAATTTAATGCTCCATTAAACCGAATTAAAGAAAACTAAGAAAATTTCATTCAAGTTCACTTTCACTTCACTTCAATTGAATTATACTCAATAATACTCTCTTTCACTCTCTTTTGGCTTGAACTGTTTTCGGCCAGTTTCTGTAGACTGTTTTGCTGGCAATCGAGCTGCTTCTGTCAATGGCAGCCATAATTAATTTGTACGGAAATCGGATGGTTGTCGACAATGCAATCTCGGCGACAAATCTGTTTTCAATTAATGGCAAATTGTCGAGCACGTAAAGCTTCGGACAACACAATAACAATAACAACAACAACAACAAAAGCAAGAGCAAACACAAAAACAATAACCAAACAGAAGAAAATCTCAACTTAAGTCTGAACATCAATGGACCAGTCTGGACTACAGACTTGGCCTTAATAAAAAAACCAACAAAGCAAAAACAAGGGAAAAAGTGACCCACAGGCAGCACAAATATTAAACACCCTGCAATTACTTGTAGACAGTTTCATACAAAAGACTTCCTCTTCATACTAAACTTCCTATGAGAGCTATATGCTATATAGTAAGTTAATGCAGCTGATTTGTACATAGAAACTTTTTACTACAATAAGACGTAGCTGTATTAAGTTTAAAGAAGAATTTAAAGACAACTTTACTTAGAAAGGTGAACAGACTTTACCTTTCTTCATTACCGTTACCATTCTCTATGTCAACTTATGGGAACACATACATAAAGCCAGTCCTCTCTTCCTACATAACAATTTTGGTAACAAAATTATACTACCCACTGCCTAACCAACAGAAGTATTTGTTTAGTTTAGGCTTTAGTAAGTGTTACTAGAATCGTTTTCTATACAATTTCACCATAGAACTTTACAGCAGCAAAAAGCCAAATAGAGCGCAGATTTATAGTAGAAATTGTGGACAGTTTTGAAGCAATAGGTAAATTCGAGCAAGTAGCAAGTGAAATACCCTGTAATCAGCTCTATAGGAAGCACACATTGGAGTATTGAAATAACATAAAAGTTTTTCCCACTAATCACTAATTTTCATGAGATTGTCTCAATGACAGACATAAGATATAGTTTTTTACAGTTGTTAACGAAATCTGCAGACTATATAGAGCCTATAATCTAAACTACCCAACGAATGCAGGGTATGAATAGGTATTGTTAGGTAATAACAATAATAGAATCAGCTTGAGTTGAAGCAATGCAGGATTTTATGGTTAGTGGAAAAGCACTTTATCAAGCAGGAAAAACCAGGCTGGAAAACTGAGCAGTTATCATTTATAGAACACACACACACACAGACAGAGACAGAAACACACACAGACAGACAGACAAATACAGGCACATATCGAACTTGTAAATGGAAAATGTGTAAATGCAAACATTGAAAATGCCCGAAAAGTCTCCAGAGGGTTCATGGGCATTGGGCAGAAGAGAGTGAGAGAGAGGGGGAGAGAGCGGGTTAGACAGAGAGACAAATGGGCAGACATTGGGACATAAGTAAAATACTTAAGATAAGCAAAAGTGATGGCAAAAGTGTGGTTTCTCTTTCACCCACTCCCTCTCTTCTCTCTCTTTCTCTCTCTCCCCCTCTCTCTCTCTGTTTGACTCTTTCTGCCCGTTACAGTGATAACCATAAGCAAAGGGACCAAACAGCACAACACAATACTCGAGTACTCAAGGGTGCTATTAACTAAAGGGTTACGCAATTACATGTTGTTGTTGTGTGTGTTGGTGTGTGTGTCTGCGTGTGTGTGTGAGGGAGAGAGGGCTATCTAAGCTAAAGCCAGAGGACACTAGAAGCGCCAGCTGTGAGAGAGATATCTAAAACAGATTTTGAATCCTGGCTGTTGTTGTTTACATAAATTGTTTACCAATCTGCTCGAAAATCGGAATTTCAAATTTTGCCAACGCAAATTTATGCGCACATTTATACAATTTACATGCAGACAAACAAATACACACACACACACATACCCACACACCAACACACACACACACACACATGTGTTTAGGCTATGGATATGCATCTACATTTCATTTCATTTGTTAAAAAAAAAAGAAGAGAGAGAGAGCCAAAAAAGAAATAAAGCTAACTGGCACTTGGCCCAAATGAAGGGACACACATTTTGGCGGCTCCACTTGCAATCAGTTGGGACCAGAGTTGCCCTTAAAGCCCACCAATTATATATTATCCTGGCCTGATCAAGGATTACCGTCAAGTACAATACAAATGTCGTAGAGTTGTACACGAAGTTGTCATTTAAATTGCAAAACCAAACAACAATCAGGCACAACGGTCAGTGGCCCTACACCTGTACCCTACACATGTATAGGACTTCTCAGGAGCTAGCTGGCTACTGTAAGTTTATGCGTAAGCAGACGATTTGTTGGCCCCCTCTTCCCTGACAGTCTGGCAACTCTGGCAACACTGGTCTGCTAGATGTCAACAACGCTGCTGACGGACAGAGATTAAGATGCAAATTTTGGCCAAAGGACCGAGACAGCAACAAGGACAACAAGGACATTCGCCCTGTCGCAAAACACCTGTATCCTAAATCCGGACTCGAAATTTGCCCACAAAGTGCAAAGTGAATATTCATGTTGCATGTCACAATGTTGAATGCAACAACATTTTGTGCCCCCTACTACACAACCCCTACTCCTCCCTATTAGGGACTCTGTGATGGATCAGAGCTTGTAACAGACTTGTTGTTAATGCCCACAAAATGTAGTCAAAAATAATTGGCTTTCTCAAAAGAGAAAAAAAAAACACAGTTTAAATAAATAAAACAATTTTCAATATACAAAAATTCAAAATGAAAATCATGCGAAAATTTCAATTAAAATTTTAGAAGAACTATTCAAGCATGTTGAGAGTAAATAACTAAAATATTTGAAAAGCCAAGAAGAAGAGACATTTTTGGGCTCTCAGAAGAGCTTTAATAGCACTTTAAGCAAAGGTAACTGCTAGAAGGAAAATCAAGCTATAAAACTCGATTTTATAAAATAAATTTCAAGTGCAGAAAATAATTTTTTAAAATTAAGAAAAGTTTTAAATGTAAAACCCAAATTACTTAGGGACGTTTTTAACATAATTTAGTTACTAAACTATATGAAAGTTCTTACTACTTCAGCTATCAGTCAAGATAAACTATGTTTAAATCTGCTAAAAACTTAAACTATTTTCAAAATACTTTAGTGTTTAGGTTTAAGTTATTTTGAAAATACTGCGAAACTTTTAGTAACACTCTAAGTTATAGTTATATAACAGATATGCTCAGTACAAAAGCACACTCATCTTAAGTTCATTAAACAACTTAAAGCTCACTCTTAACTAAAGATTAATCTAAATCCATAAAAAGCACATTAATGACTTTAGTACCACTAGAAAATAACAGCATATTTAAGGCTTTTAATCTTAAAATATATAACCTTAAGTGAAGTTCATCACCAATCAGATACAAAGTTCATTCACTGTCAATAAGCAAGCAAAGCAAAGCTCATTTAAAGCTTAAAAGCTGCTTTAAGCCATACAGAAAGCTCATCGACTGCAGCTAATTAAATTAAATTAACCAAGGGCTAATGAATAGATATACCAAATTAGTCATATCACATGAATTTCGACTACTCATTAGCAATACCAAAAATAACTAAAATTGATGGTGTAAAAAGCAGCCGCAGAACATTAAGACACATGACATTTAAACCAAAATCAGGCATTAATTTCAGGCCAACTCTTTAGCCCACTTCTGTCAGTCCTTCTGTCCAACAGTTCGCCTGTCTGACAGTTTCACTGCAATTAATTTTAATGACATCTAAAGACAATTTCGCCCCCAATATGTAAGGGGAAATGAAAGAGAAAGGAAGGGAGGGAGAGGGAGTGAGCGAGAGAGAGCTGTTCTCAATCTTTGGCATGCAGTGCGTATACGTGTTTTACTTAATTTCAATGATGTTGTTGCTGCCTTGGCTATCTGCATAAATGTTTTATTATCTCACACCAGTGCACAATTTTTGGTCCCCCCAAAGGCATCGAGAAATGGCCAACTCGTGTCAACTGACTTTTAAGCCATATTTAATCCGGCTTCTATAGAAGGAAGTGCACAACACAAAACTCTCAGTCTTTCAGTCTTTCAGTCTCACAATCTTTCAGTACGCAGTCTTCACACGAGAGAGCGACAAACAGTAGTGAGCGAGCAGAGTGAGCAGTGAAAACAACAGTGTCTGCAAAAAGTATAAATAAAGCACAGAAGAAAAAAAAAAAAAACAAAAAAATAGCATAACAAGCTGCCAGTTGAGTGGGTGCCCAGTAGTGAATGTGAATGTGAATGGTTGAGTGGGTGTGAGTGGTTGAGTGGTGCATCCATTGTGTGTAAGCATAAACTGTTGCGACAATGTCAACATGCGAAGTTCTTCCTACCGCAAAGATGACAGATGACCACTTCATGAACCCATGCATTTTAATCCGCACGTTGGCGTGGGTAAAGGGGTAACAGGGGGTGGGCGTGGGAGGTGTGGCACAGCAGCTGTAGCCAAAAGAAGTCTCCGAACAGCAGGCAAAAACCGGAGGCTGAAAGGCAAAAACAATGCCAAGGATTGTGTACGGCACTCACAGCATTCATCCGGCCAGATGCCTGTCCAGCACTTGATCCTCTCACTCCCTCTCATTGCCTCTCTACACTCGCTGTCTCTGTCCTGCGCTGGATAATGATGAAAGTGCATTCTGTAAATGCAAAATATATTTTGCCATGTACAAGTTAAATGTGCGACACATAAATAATTTTGTACAACGACGAGCCGGGAACCAATGCATCAACAATGCACTCACACTCACACACACACACTGCCACACACACACACACACACACACACACACGCACGAGAGAGCTATAAAGTTACGCCCTTCTTCTCTTTTATGCATTACGTTTTAATTTTGCAAAAATTTATTTAAATGCGAGTATAATGTAATGTAAATTTTCATTCGCAGCAACTCTCAAAGTCCTTGCTGTGGTTGTGGGCGGGACTGGGGCTGGGGCGGGTTGTGATATAAGTATAAGTAGCTTTACATGGGTTGCCGCTACTCAAATTAATGGATTTTTAATTGTCTCTTTCTCACTTACACCGCAGACTACTTTTCTCATTTTCCATTTTCCACCCCTCCCCCTACCCTCATTCTCTTGCTCTCTCTTCCTCTTACTTGCTGTTTCAGTCTGTTGTTTGGTTCTGGCAAATTACCTCTATAGCGTCGTGATATCCCTCTGGGAGTCGACTTAAAGCTTATGAGAAATAAAATATACAATGCAGAAATTACTGCAGACAGCGTTTTCTCTTCTTTCTTTGCGGCTTAAGCAATTCAAAGGGAAGAAGAACCATATGAGACAGAGAGAGAGACCACATATCTGAGGACTCTTTCATCCAAAGTCCAGAGTATAAAAAGATAAGATATTTTAAGATATCGCTTCATTTGGCTGAGTTATGATCAGTCAAAGTTGGGAAAATAGTCAATTTTAAATATTGAGCTGTGGACCACATATCTGCGGACTCTTTTATCCAAATTTGACAAAATGGGTTCGATTTTGAGAATTTTAGATTTTGATTGGGATTGATTCTGCTAGTTGTCCAGAGTATAAAAAGGTATGACTTTTTAAGATATCGCTTCATTTGGCTGAGTTATAGATAATTGTGAATTTTAAATATTGAGCTGTGGACCACATATCTGAGTGAATTTGTGACCGATAGCTCTAGTTCTTTCCAATGCATGGTGTAATGAAAATGGTTTTTCACAATTTGCGGAGGCGGTAGTTACAGCTCTTAAATTATTTCTTCTCACTCTCCTTCTCTATTCATTCCCATATCTTTCACAAAATGCAAGTAAACTGCTTATTATTAGCACTTGTCCCACTTAACTTGATCCGCAAAACCATCAGAAATAAAATTCCACAGAAATATTCACAAATCTATTAACAATAAACGGAAAAAATTACGCATACGCTCGAGTTGCCGTCACTTAGTTTGGCAAATCGTCAATATATGCGCATGAATTACCCAAAAGTAAAAAAATAAGAGTATGCACGACTTTAGGATACCCTACAAGAGAAGTATCTCTATCTTAAAGTATCTCTGTCTACGAATTTCTTTTGTATCTTTCAAGCTTAAACACTCTCGAATGGAAATAAAAGAACTGAGAGTCTGAGTGTGTGTGTATGTGTGTGTGAGGTGTAATGGAAATCACAAAAAATGGTTAAGGCAAAGCCGTCATCCTAAGCCGCCGGAGCAATAAAAATATCAACGCCAGACGATGGCAGCTTCCTTTTTCTGGGCAGACATTATTGTCTGACTTTGACTTTCGACTTGTATTTCTTTCTATATATTTTTAATATTTTTATGTACTACCAAGTGTGTGTGTGTGTGGATGTGTGGATGTGGGTGTGTGGTTGTGCAGTAGGCAAACAAACAAACAAACAACATTTTATGGCTTAACTTGACTTTGGTTTTTTGTTGCTTTAATAAATTTCCACTTAATAGATTCGTTACAATGGCTGCTTAGCTGTGGGTGTCCTGCAGCAGTCCTGTGTGTGTGTGTGTTTGTGTGTACCACATGCCTCACGCCACACGCTGTTTAGGTTTGCCTATTTTATCGTCTTATGCCAAACACCAGACATCGAAACATCGCCCTTCATTGATCCCGCCCCCGCCACCACCCCTGTTGCTGCTACCATTGAAATTTTATGGCATTTTAAATGGCCAAAAGCGTGGCAAGCTATGTCAAACAACCAAAGGGCTAGACTGCAAAAGACCCTGTATTAAAAGTAATCTATGGAGAAACTTAAGTTTTACTTAAAAGAGATACACACTTTGTTCTTTGTCTACTACAGGGTCTAGATAGAAAATAAATATCTCAAGTTATCGTTCGAACGGAACACGAAAAGGAAACGCAAAAAGAAAATGAAAATGAAAGGAAAAGCAAGCAGTTTTCAGCGCTTAGAAAATTTGATTAGCGGCAATTGTGCAAATTATAAATGACAACATTTCAGCAGCTTTAATTTAATCTCAAGCATTTCAGTTTCTCAACCTTTTGCTGCCGCACACACAGACACACACACACACACACCTACACTGTGTGTAGATTCACTTAAATGTAAACACAAAAATTAATTTCATCATATTTTTCACTTTGTTGTCGTTGCTAAAAATAACAACAAAAACAACAACTACAATAGACGAGCACACAAGCTCAATTGCCACAGTAAGAGAGAGAGAGAGGGAGGGGAGAGTGGGTAGAAGCTGTCTTGTGGCCCCGCCCACTTATTTTTTGGCTTTTGCTAAGGCGTTTTTAGCGCCACGCTTCGTTGAGTTTGGTTTTAGATGCGTTGCCAGGGATAATATGCTGTTAATGCTATCCCACTCACTCTCTCCCTTCCTCTCCCTGCCACTCTCTCTCTCTCTCTCTCTTTCTCTCTCTTTCTCCATCTAGCACAGCCTTGAGATCTGTTGTGTGTATTACACAAAAAAGGATTCAAGCAGCCGCATTTAGCTTGAAATGTTGTCATTTATTATGCTGTTGTTGTTGTTACTGCTGTTGTTGTTGTTGTTGCTGCTGTTGTTGTTGTTGTTACTGCTGCTGTGTAGAAAACTGGCTTAGTCGCCGCTTTGGCAATAATTAGTAAAAGATATCAAAGCAAATGACTTTATCTGCTTACAAACTTTAGTCATACACACTTTACACTCCAAACACACGTACACACATACACATACACATACACATACACATACACACATTCACACACACACACAACCCAAACAATGCTTTAATGTGTTGCTGACGATAAAAGCAGGAGCTAAAACGAATAAGAGCAGAGGAAGCATAAAAGAATTTTCCTATAAAGCTAACCCCTTCAGTTGCCCTACAAAGCAGGGCATATCGGCAAGCAGATGCAGTTTGTTACTTAAGTAATATATTTGAAAATTATTGTATAACAAATAAAGTTACATATATTAAGCAATAGAAGAATAAATAGGTTTCACTGTAACATTTTAGATTTCAAAGACTTTTAAACACAGATTTTTATATAGATACGATTTCATATGCTCAATACTAATAATTAAAATAAAATGGTTAGCTATTTTAAAGCAGTACTTCGACAACTTCAACATATATATAGTATTTCTAAATTATTTAATTTCTAATATATTTAAAATTCAATAAAATACTAAATTCAATTCGGTTTTTAAAGCTCATTTTAAAGTAGAATTTAAACTAAAATTTTTTATTAATTTATTTAACAGTGAAAAACGGAAAATTACATAAATTTCCACCTATTAAATTTGTATAAATTGAAATTCTTTTATTTCATTTCAATTTAAATATATTTTTTCGTAGAAAACCTACAAAAATGTTTACTATTTAAGTAACTAAGCAATTTTAATACTGCTCTGAAGTATTTTTAAAACATTTTAAGTCAGTTAGTATTAATTTTCTATATTCAATAAACTGTAGTAAATAAATATTTTAACTTATTTAAGGGTGATCTAAATTCAATTAGCTTTTTCTGTAAGCGTATATCAATTTCAAATACTGCCAGGACTTCATTTAGCTACGTCTCTACATGTTTGTGTTAGTGTGCGTGTGTGTGTGTCTGCCTCCTTGACTTGCCTCGGGATGTTGTTCAAGGATATATTCCTGGCAAGGCAAAAAAAGGAATCCTTGTGTGATTTTGTGGCTTGGCTTTGTTTAAATTTTCAACCGCACACAACGCAGACTTATAAAATATGCCAAACGACAAGTGTCTCTCTCTCTCTCTGTTCCACTCTCTCTCTCCCTCTCTCCTACTGCTTGTGTGTGCTTATCCATTACAGCTTGAGCTTGAAAGGCAGCTCTTGAGCTGTCTGTCTCTCTGTCTGCCTGTCTGCATGTCTGTCTATCTTGTGCCTTCATTTGAAGATTCAGCTCCGTTTGGCTGCCATTTCATCCATGTGCAATGCTAATAATTTATAACTAGTTTATATTTTGGCAATTATTTCCTGGCGCGCCTGAAAGCCAAGCTAAAATTTAAGGCCACAAAAGATTTGTGTCTTAGATCGCACTAACAACAGTTCCAACAGTTCCTTAGCCTATTTAGACCATGTCTTGCAACATTTTGTGGCATCGTCAACATTGAATTATCAGCATGACAATTAAAGTCATTTTGCGTGCCCATAATAACTTTGATATGCACAACAACAACAACAACAACAACAACGACAAGAATGTCGACAACTTGTAGCAAAGGCTACAGTGAAGCAAATCGAATTTAAAAGACCCTGCGCTTGTTAAGAAGGAATTGCAATTCAAATATTTGAAATATATGGAAATATTTTAAGTTATTAACTATTAACTAATTATTTTTCTGTTAACTAACTGATATACTTGCTCGATATCAATAAAGTTTATTCAGTTAAGTTAAATTTTATCAATTAATTCTCTGTTCCAACCCGACTGCTCTTTTTGAACAGGAATTGTGCCTAATTCTGTCAAAAACCCCCAAAAGACCTTTGTCCTTCTTATAACTACAGGGTCTAACAACATAAACAACAAGTCAAGACATGAAATCAAAGCATAAAGCAGTTTCCACAGACGCCTCAGACGGAAAATGGCGAATGGGGAAGGAAAGAGATGGGGAAGTGGATAGGGGAAGGGGAGCGCAATAAGCTGCGATAAGAAAACTTTATTCACGGATAACAATAAGCATGCTTAAGGGAGTCAACAACAACAACAATGGCAACTTACAACACATAACAACTCATGAATATAAATTGCCGCTGACTTTTGGCCCAAAAGCAGCAACTGTTGGTGTTAGCCAAAACGAAACACTGCGGGTGCCACTGGCAATTATAAGGCCCACAACAAAAAAGTACAACAACAACAAAAATTAAATAAAACAGGTGAATTCACATCGGAGACAGACAAACTCTCAAGAGTTTGCACTGCAGAAAAGAAGGAGCAAAATCGGTGAACGAATTTAGTCTATTATAGACTAAAATATACCCCTTACTCATCAATTTATAAGAAATTCAAGTATTTATATGTAAAATGTACTGATTTTAAGCGGTAAACTTTCCAAGTTATACTTTAAAAAAGAGTAGAGGGGTCTATTAAGTTTGTCTGAAGCGAATATGCGTAACAGATAGAAGGAGGCATTTCCGACCCCATAAAGTATATATATTCTTGATCAGCATCAACAGCCATGTTCGTCTGTCTGTCTGTCCGTATTAAGTAATTTCGGTGTAATAATCGTATCAATGAAACAAGCTGTGATCAAGAATTAGCAGAACTCTGTTAAGTTAATCAGATAAAAATGTTATTTAAAACCAAGTTTGGTCCGGATCGGACAACTATAGCCCAAACCCCCATAGGACAAATCGGTCAAAAATAGGTGATTTGTATGGAGACATGAAGTTTTAGCTGAGCGATTGCTACCAAACTAACACATAGTGTGTATGGTACCATTATAACTATCCTCACGATGTTTGGTTCGGATCAGACAACTATAGCCAATAGCTGCCATAGGACAAATCGGTCGAAGATCCGTGATTTTTATGGAAAAACACGCATTAGAAAGAGTACGGGGTCTCTTACAGTCGGCTCGCTCGACTGTAGACTTTCTTGTATTTTTTTATTTTTCTCTATTAATATTTAATATATTTATATTCCTATACAATAAGTAATTAAAATTAAATTAATTCAAAGAATTCCACGATTTTTGCAGAAGAATTTGATTTTCCTCCTTAATTGTCATCAACAAACAACTACAATATACCCCATCTTTGCAATTAATGGGTATAAAGAGCGAATATGAAACTTTAGCTAAATGATTTTCAAGTCATTGTGAGCAAACCGCTGGTCAGCTCAATGGGTGGCACTTAATCTAACAGCGGGTGAGCTTTGGCAGCGCTGCGCCTACAGAGCAAACACAAACACACACACACACACACACTAATGCACACACCTAGAGGGGAACATCTGACACTGAGTAGACTTTTAAAATTGTTGCGTTGAACGTGTAATTTAAATGCAATTAAAATAATAATTTATCTTATTCCAAGCGCTTGTCATTTGCGTCTTGAAGCCGTAGAAACAGCAAAACTGGTATAAATAACACATACGCACCGTAGGACGATACGATTTTGCAGGTGATAAATGAACATTGCGTTTTCTGACAACGCAAATGAAGGTACTCACAAAAGTGTAGGAGTACGAGACTTTACCCTAAAGTGGGCGTTGCGAGGGGCGTGTTAGAGTAACCACATCATTTGTATAGAACCTGGCAATTAAGTGGCAAACCCAGAGCGAGAACACCACAAAGAAACAAACACACATGAGAAATGTTGCCTGAATACCAAAATGCAATTACTTTTCTCATTCATCTCTCATACAGTTTTTCTCAATCGACAAAAAAAAAAACAGGGAAGTGTTGAAAAACATCATGTAAAAAAAAGTCTTTGTAAAAGTCCGATAACATTAAGCACTTGTAGCTCTGAATTTCTAATGGATTTCAATGCAAGTGCCGGAAATACTTTAGTTTATTTTCCTTTACTTCCCCGTCATTTCTACTTTTTTACGCTATTACCCTGTAGAGCATAAAGCGTGGTACTTCTTTGCTTGGGCTTTGTAAACATTTAAGGCAAAAGAATTTGTTCGATTTAAAAGCTATAAAACAAAATTTAAAACTTACAATATTTGAAAATTTATTTAAAAAATATAAATAGAATTCATCAAATATAGTTTTTTTTTAAGGGGTGTGTCTGACGATGACTCATCAAAGATTAGATGTTTTTTATAGCTTTGAGCTTCAGAGTCTGAGGTAGACAAAGTTCATAGTTCAAATAATGTGAACTCTACGCTAATCTTGTCGCTTATCTCCATTAAACTGATTGGTGAATATTTATAAATAATAGTATAAATAGTTTGTTTTAAATATATACTTAAATCCAGCGTATAATGGTTGAAAAATATATGTACAAAACATAATCTCTCAAAATTGCTCTCAAAATACGCTATTAAAATGCAATTAAGCCCATCGAGCAATGATACTGGATGAAACTCGCATAAGAATGCTCCAAGTGGTCAAAGAGTGGAATATACGATATCTTAGTGCCACTTAGTGCTCATTTTGGACAGTGATACTGAGAAGATTCAACGGCAGTGTCCACTTCTTTCGGCGTTGGCCTGAATAGAAAAATGGATTTTTAAATCTGGATGGTGAATTCTTTATGGGATTGGATAAAATACACCCCATGAGTTACTTGTGATTCTTGAGAACTTCGTGGGGAATTGAAAGGTTTGAAAAGTACGACGAATTCGTTATTGATAGCGAGGATCATCAATAGGTTCTAAAAACTTTGGAAGAAGCCGGTGGAACTGCTGGCGATTCAAATTGACTTTCTTCGATAAAAGTGAAGGTGGCATCACTTGGAATACTTTTCATAGTGTTGATTACAACCTTAGAAAAGCAATAATGATGATAAGACCAAAAATGTGATTATATAATACAAAAAATATTATATTACAAGAAGCGAATCAGTTTACCAGAATGTTTTTTTCTTTACTCTTTAATATTTTTGATTCCTGATTTATTCTCTAAGTCATTCATTACTTTCTTTCTTATCATCTTCCACTTTCTCTCTCTCTCTCTCTTATTTAATTATTAGCTTCTCTTTTTTCTAAATTTCTTTTCAGTCTCAGTCTCTTCTATTTTTTTCTAAGAATATATATAATTTTATTACTATTTACTTGCTATTTAATCATTAAAACACTTATCAGCACTTTTAAAACCACAAAAATTTCTTTTTTAATTCTCGACCGATTAAATAATTAAATTAAATAATATTATTCAAAGCAAAATTGTTGTGTGTGAACAGATATGGACTTCATTTCTTATATATTTTGATATATAATATTTTTTCATGCTCATTTATTAAATGTTTTAATTAAATTATAAATAACAAAATTAAGAAGAAAAAAAAAAGAAATTGTAATAAATCAGTACGCAGAAAACTGAGTTAAAAATATTATTGTTGTTATTGTCGCGTAATCAGAAAACAATAAACAAATAAAATAACAATTAATTGGAATTTTATTACTCGATGTTGTTGTTGTTGTAGTCGAACACGCCCAAGGGTGTCAAGCGTTTAAATTTTTCATAATAAAATGTAATTTATTGCATTTGCATAAACCGATTCACAGCAAAAAAGAGTGTGTGTGTGTGAGGACAATTGAATCAACAGCAAGTTGCAAAGTAGCCAAAGAACAATAAGAAATAAACAACAACAACAGAAAAATGCATAAAATAATCAAAGGATCAGGCAATAAAATGACCAACGAACTGTTTGCAATCGCCAGCGGCATCCTCAATAAAAATCCTTTTTGATTTATACACAAGGAAGGATTGCCAAATGGAGTGAGACAGCAAAAGGAAAAAAAAAGCAAGGCAGGGAGAGAGAGAGAGAGAGGGAGAAAGAGACGGAGAGGGAGTGAAACGTACAAATGAAAGTGCATTCACATTAAACGGATAATTCCTTGAAAAGTGACGATTAAATTGAACAATCATTAACAAAGCTCACGAAGGGACCAATAAATGATCCAAAATTGATAGAAATTATAGCAGAACTAATTTGGCTGAAAACAGTTAAGGATTCATATACATAGGTATTACTTTTAATATTCGAATTAATATATATATATATAAATATAAAGCTAATTTGTTCCTAATAAAAGTCTATATAAACCTTATCAGCATCTGCAAAAGCGATTATAAGTTAACTATAAAATATTCCATAAAATAAAATTTCATTAAAAATGACACAAATACGAAAAAAGTTTAAAAACTGAAACAAGAAGTTTTAATTATATTAGAGAGGGGAAAGTATGTGGAGGGTGGGCAGCGAGGGAGTGCAATTTATAGTAGTACAATTAAATAGTTCTGAACAAAATGACCAATTTAAATCAAACATATTATTTAAGTAGTAAATAGCTATAACATAAACTTTCTTTTAAAAATGTAAGGTAATTTTAGAAAAGGTTCTACAAAATAACTACCAAACCCAAAATTAAAGTGAGTGATATATTTTTAATGACAGAGTTGCCACCTTAGCTAAATACTGTTTCCACACATGCGTTTTAAGCTTAATACTATTTAGAGTTTTAATTAGGCAGTTGACCCACTCTAGTCGTATATTTGCAGCAATCCTTGACTAATGGCTAAACAAGCACAGTCTACCTATCTCCCTCTCTCTCTCTCTCTCTGTCTCTGTCTCTCTACAGTGCTCATCTCATTTGATGATGAGATGGTTTCGTGCTCGTTGGTTTCATGGTGCGTAGTCGACATAAAAACACTTGTGGCTCATGTGGCTCTCGTTGGATGTCATCACGTGGCGCAACGCAAATGCAATTTAATGCAAACAATTTTTGAAATGACCTACATCCGGTGTTGTCCACACACATATACTGAGACCCACACACCCACACACCCACACACACACACACACACACAGATACAAAAGACACGCATTCAGCTGGCTCTGGGGCACAGATAGACAAAATGGGAGTCGTTTTCACAGCGCAGGAGAGTTCACAACATCATTAAAAATTAATTCACGCTCGATGTACTGGACCCCAACTGCTGCTGCTACTTCTGGTAACACAAAAAAATGATTAAACAAAAGCTGCTCAGCTAGCAAATACCCTGTAGTTTGAATTGAAAATCGTAAAAAAAATCAGTTTCGATGAAAAAAAGTCTAATTTCTGCAGCCGAGAAAATTTTAAATAAATAAATTTTAAATATTTTAGCTACACTTATGTATTTACAAATTTGTTTACCAAAGAAATATATTTTTAATTAATATTTAAGCTCTTAACTACACAAAATTTAAGCTGCACTACTTTGAAATACATTTTTCTAGTTTGACATTTCAACAGGGTATTCAAAATGAAGTGAAGTACTGAAGCGACACGAGGAGAGTGGGGGTGTGGAGTGAGAGGAAACAACAACTGGGGCTAAACAACAACAGCAAATGAATGCACACGTTTGCGGTCTGCTGCTGTGCACTTTATAATTTTGTGTGCCGGGCACATGAACAGATCCTGATCCAGAGGTCCTGGTACTGTTCAGAGGTCCTGCTCCTGCTTCGTTTTGTTGCTGATGCTTAGCCCTCTGTCCCCGTCTCTCTCTCTCTCTCAGTCTCAATTTGTCTCTCTATCCCACTCCGATGCTGATGACTTAATGAGCATAATAAGCTCAGCGCCAAAATTACCTTTTAAAATTAACATGATGCTACCTAACACACACATGGACACGCCCTCTCTACAGACACGCAACACCCATCAACACACACACACAGACACAAACACTCATGGTGGTAAATGGAGATTATAGTGATTATAGTCGCATAGACAAACCGTTACATATTCAAATTAAGATTTTAATGTGCATATAAAAGGCAAACGCAGCAGCGACCACAGCAGATTTGCAGGTGTAGTAGAAAAAAGAGGAGGTGGGGGAACTCAAACTACTAAAAATGTTATTGCAAATTAATAAGTTCATTTTATGATTAGGTTAGGTAGATAAGCAAAAGCTTAATGTTAAAAATATGTGACATCAGTTAAGTATTCTAATGAAAAGCATCGGAGCAACTATCTTTCAGATGGACCTAGGGGTATATTGTATCTAAATACTAACTCTAGAAAATATATCGCTTAGATTAACTGGCAGATAGACAAGTGTTGCTTATTATATAGAGGCTTTTATACAACAAACTCATGAGAGCACACAAATAAAAGGTCAAATTACGCATACGCCTGAGTAGCCGATTCATATAACAATCGTTTATGATAATTAATAATTTATAAACACTTTAAATCAGCAGTGTCTTCAATGCTCAATTCTCAAGGTTAAGTATTTAAATTTTAAAACAAAAGAAACTTTATCTAAGTCAAAAAAAAAAGAACATTTTCAACAAGTTACTCGACTGTGGCAAATGCAATAAAGATAAAAACCGTCAGCGATAATATTATGTATCTTCTTACTTAGCTTATTGGGAAACTTAAAGTGCAAGTCAGTTGCTTTTTCTTGATAACATTAAATTTTTTCGGCTTATCGCAAAAAAGTTGCGTAACAGAATTCAAAATACGCTTCATTCGCTCCGCGATGCGTTTGTCAATAACTTTTTAACGAATTTTTAAGCAGCTGCGTTGCGTATACGCAACGTGTGACCATAAGAAACATGTATGTGTGTGTGTGTGTGAGTCTGTGGGAGATAGAGAGCGTGCTGGTGTATGTGTGTTTGCGGAAGCAACTGCTGAGCATCATAATCAAATTAAAGCATAATTTTTTACGACGTCATAGTCATAAATTTGAACGATACGAAATTGTGCCCAAACACGAAAGTATAAAGGACGGTTTTTCCAACAAGATCCTTGAGCAAACTGATTTCCCATATCTTAACGCTAAGTCTGAGGTTGGCTTGAAAAATAAAATCAAATGTATAAATCATTTATGCCATGCTTTAAAATTGAATACGCATTCGTCAGCAATAAATCGCAGCCAGAAGCAAGAAGCGGAGCTCGTTTTCTGGACTCAGGACTCAGAACTTGCAACTCTTAACTTGCTCTCCCCCTCTTTCCCTCTCACTCGGTCTTACTTCTTTTTCTGGATGGTCACATTTGCGTGTCCGCCGCCTTTTGGGAAATTGCTACAATTTGTTTCATATTTCATGTGGCCGCTGCTGCTGCTGCTTCTGTTTGATTTGTGTGTATGAGCGTGTGCGTGTGTGTGTATGGTTGAAAATTTACCATTTTGCGGTTTTCTCAAAACCACGAACAGAGGTTTTTTTCTCTCTGTTTGGCAAAACTTATTCGTTTATTTGAATTATTATTGGTAAAACGAAGCCAAACCAAAAATATCACAAAGCCAGTGCCACAAAAAATAAAAATATGTATAGAAAATATATGACTGTTGTTGTTGTGGCTATAGTTGTTGTCTGATTTGCATATAAAATGCAATTGCAAATGGTTATATTGATTGTTCCATAGCTGTTCACTTATACTTCAGTTCGAATTCGTTTTATTTGCCGTTGTCAAAAACTGTTGCATACTTTTGAGAACGTCAATTAAAAACAAGTGTTGCCTACTTTTAGGATGTCAATTACTCTAGGGAAATTTGTAATCAATGCGTTTAAAATCAAGAGAGACAATTTAAACAAATTCACTTCTTAAAAGCTTCATATATTCCTTTTCGAGCTTTAAAAATAAATGCCATACATAGATCTAATACAAGGCCATTATAATTCCCAATGAATCATGTTAGTCACATATATCATGGGCTTATCGTTGGGTACACAGTGCAAAATAGTATTAAGTTTTAAGTTTATGGTACAAAATCACTTTTTCTATACTTGTTAGTATTTTTATCAAACACTTGAGGGCCGTTCAAGCAGCCATTGCGCCTTAATAAACTAATTTTATACTCAAATCTTTATACTTTTATGACCATAATCATATGCCATATTTCACAAGAATCGTATCGTTTTGCAATAAACTTTCCCTTTTTCGCAACTTCGACGAACAGCTACTGTAATTTAATAGTTATTTGACCCAAAACCTATGACTATTACGGACCTAACAACAAGTAATCGGAATGGCAATTGGACTTTACCGAACACCGTCTTGACAGACGTAATGAGTAATGCCAAAAAGTATTTCACAAAAAAAAGGGGTATAAAAGCTAGTTTAGATAAAATAAGCATTAAAACTCTATGTGCTTTTTTTACAGTAGTAAATAATGTATTACTTATTATAGACTTTTAATTGCCATTAGAAATTCAGATATTAAATATTTTATACATCTTAAAATAGTTCAAAAAGTTGCATATTAATGTTTCTTTACTTATATTTAAACCAAAAATATATTTTAAAATTTATTAACTGCTTGCTAGATAATTTTTAAATAGCTTTTTAAAGCTAGTTTCTATAATTTTGCACAGCAATCAAAAAGCTGCATTGCGCGTTGCCTGTAGGCTATGCAAATTCCGGCACACAAGTTGAGGCGTGGAAAGAGATAGAGAGAGAGAAAGAGAGAGATAGAGAGAGCGAATGTAGAGGGAGATGGCTATGTCGTTTCTTAATTTCAAATGAAACAATGAGACATTGGCAGTGGTGTCGAGGCGACATGTCGTCGAAACGAAAATCAAATTTATGGTCTTAACAAGCGCTGTCAAAATGCGAGAATTGAGTGCCTACGCAAGAGCATAGGCAGCCAGAAAGAGAGGGAGAGAGAGAGGAGAGAGCGAGTAAGGGAGACAGTGCCAAAAGGAGCCCAAAAAACACATAGATGAAATTGCAGCAGTTGCAGCAGCTGCTCGAAATTTGCATCTCGCATATAAATCGCATTAGGAACACGCAATTACAGAGCCCGAGACCGAGCACACAAGACCGAGACATGTCCACGTGGTTAGCAGTAGCAGTGGATCGACAGAGCAGCGAGAGCAGAGGACCAACATTCATTACCAATCCAATGTCTAATTGAAGGTTAAATTATTCATGTAAGAACGATCCAAGCAGGCAATTCCCAATGGAATGACACAGATTTTGTGACCCTGACACAGCACTAAACAAATATTTAGTTAGAGTTTGCCAATTGTTGCTCGTTCAACACTTGAGATAAGAAAGTGCCGACTTCTTATCAAGCAAATGCTTGCAAAAAAGCAAAAAATAAAAAAACCAAGAACTAGAACAATAAATAGAAAAGTATATGAAAAAGAAATAAAGTCGGTGAGAGCTATCATAAAATAAGTAAGTATTAAATTTAATTTACGCAATACACATTTCGCTGCTAATTATAAATATAGTACATGCAAAGATTATGGAATCGTGAAGCACAAAATGGTGTTAAATCGTAGTTGAATATAGTGGGGTATATGGGATTTGGCAGGAGTTTAGGGAAAAATATCACACTTTGTTCTAATAATACTCGTTAATGATCTTAAATCATAAAATACATAGTCTCAATACTGATTTAAGAACTTAAACCAGATGAGGACACTTGTACATAATATTTATCTTATCAACATCCTTTTGGCTAAGACGCGTTCTTTGGCCAATAACGACGGTGTCGTCCAAGGGAATTATCGTATCCTTGCCATTCACAGAGAAGGCACCAGGTCGATAATGTAGACAACTATCGTAATCGTAACCGACATCGAAATCAGTGATGACACTTGGTGAATATTTCTTAAAATTAAACTCCTTGCCGGGCACAATGTTCTCTTGTACAACCTCCACGTAATCATCCCGAATTGCCGAGCTCTGCTGATGATAGAAGCCCAGGGCGTGCATAAACTCGTGCAGTACAGTACCGGGTCTAAAGCAACCCTCTCCGATTGGATATATTTCCAGGTTCATTTGCTGTGGTTCTCCCTGATAGCCGACGGCGGTGTAACAACCGCCTGGATTTGCGGTAATCATCACATAGCCCACATCATCAGCGGTTGCTTCGCGAAACTTCACACATGAATTATCCTCCAGCGTCTGAATTCCCCGTAGAATTGCCTGCTTGTGTTCGGTGGGAAAATCATCGGAAATTTTATAGATCACCAGATTTTGGGGCCAACGTTTGCTGGCATCAATCAATCCATTGCGTCCCTTAGGTCCTTCTGTTAATATCTTTTCTTGTTCCATCGTCAGCTGCATATCTCCTTCTGCAAAACCTCCCAATTCCTCGGGATCAACGCCATTTGATCGGCGTAGTGGTAAAGATCCAATTTGTAGAAATTGTGTGCAGAGCACTACTAAAATCACACACGATATGGACTGCATCTTGTTGGCAACGTTGCTGAATGCTAACTAAACCAAAAGCAGAGCAACCACTCCACATTAATATGTGATTTTGGACGGTGGCCATGTTTAGTCCAAAGATTAGATACAAGTCAATCGATTGTGTTTAGATAATGCCAATAGGAAAACACTGAAATTTGTTGTAGCAAAAGAAAAGCAACAACAGATTTTGCCGCACTATTAAACTGATCAAAGTATTATATTTAAATTTCCTCTAATCAGATGTAAAGTTTAAAGAATCTACATAATTATAACAATTAACTAAGGACTTAAAGATAAATCATTTCAGATTTACAGACATTTTTTCCAACCGTCTTTTAACTATATTTTAGTTAAATTTCTCTCCCTCTCTCTTTATTTTTGGTAAATCCCAAAGGTCTTTCGACGTCTTCTACGTCATGTGCCAAACATGACAACGTCAAATGTCTTCTTTTTTTTTTCATGCATTAATTGAAATAGTATCATTGTTATCAGCCAATTTGATTGACTTTTCAAGTGCTCAATGTATTTCTGTATTTTAAAGCAGATGAGTAATTTGCCGCCCGATAAGCTCAAGATATGAAAACACTAGTAATCGCTTCGTTTAACAAGTAAACCAAGTATTGTCTTTGGACTTGAATGGCGCTTATCATACTAGAACTTGGCTAAGTCTTCCTCTTTCTCCCTATCTCTTTCTGTCTTTCTTTTTGTCGGTCTTTTTTTTAAACCTCTGGCTTAACTTTTGTTATGAAATCCTCGAGTCTAATATCAAAGAGGTGACGTTATGCGCTAAATACAACCTAATCAGATTAACCACTTTAAAATATTGTTTCTAATTAAGGCGATTCCAATTGTGGCATGAATTTGCCCAACCATAAATGGGGATTTTTTACAGCAAGAACTGCCGCAATGAGTGGGTAAAATCATGTTAAATGAATGACCGATTATCGGCACACAAAGTACATATGTATTCGCTTAAAATACACGTGTGTCTAGATAATTTTAGTAGGTGCCAAAAGCTGAAATGCCCTGTGTTCTAATATAGATAAGAGAATCGATTGCCAAAAAGTGTAGCACACTTTTGGGCGCCTATGAAATTCGAGTAGTCAGAACTGTAACAGCCTGTATGCTAATATAATCGGAATTTAAGTCATAAATTAATGAGTATTTTAAAGTAAAATATCTTTTAAAACTTTAATAGAAAGTTTCAAACAAAAAACAAGTAATTAGAGTGTGACTTTTGCACACAAATAGCTCTTTGTGAGTATACATAAATACATATTTAATTACGACTTTATTTATAAACAATTGCAATTGACTTATCTTTAATACAAGCAAAAGTATCTTTACGATTATTGTTCTTCTTGGAAATCAACAGGTGTGTTTGTCACTGACTTTTAGTGAATGAAAACTAAAATGTCATTCACTTTAGCTAAGACTAAACAAATAAGAAAAACAAGATAAAAATGTGGTTGATAGAATGAATAATATATGTATTATTGCATTTCATTCATAAATCAAGTTAATTAGTTTTAGTACAAGTCTTTACACCCAACTTTTATAGCCCCCAACAAAAATAGAACAGCTTAAAATAGTAAGCGAGTGCAATAAACTTGTAGTTCAGTGAGGGTATGGCATTATCTTATCTGTTTAGAAAATTACCCAGCAAGACAAGGTTCCTACTAACTACCGAAGATTTTTTATTTATTGTTGCTAAATTATTTTCTTAGTAATTATACCCGTTACTCGTAGAGTAAAAGGGTATATTGTATTCGTTGCAATGTATGTAACAGGGAGAAGGAGACATGGCAGACCCCATAAAGTATATATATTCTTGATCAGCATGACAAGCCGAGTCGATATAGCCATGTCCGTCTGTCCGTCTGTCCGTCTGTCCGTCTGTCCGTCCGTCCGTCTGTCCGTCTGTCCGTCTGTGTGAACAAAAGGATCTCAGAGACTATAAGAGCTAGAAAGGCCCGAGTGGTCGCAAACGAAAGATAAAATGCCCAAGCAGTACAAGTTTGCTTTTGTTTTTTGACACGCCCACTTTAGGGCGTTCTATGTGCATACAAAGGTAAAAACAGGTAAAAATAGCATGTTTTAGTATAGAAAACTTTTTTGTTAGTAATGCTATCTAAACCAAATTGACACAGAAAGTACACGTCTAGGGATTACGTATACTGACCAAGTTTGATCCAAATCGGACAACTATATCATATAGCTCCCATAGGGACAATCGGTCAAAAATACGCTCCAAATATGAATTTATATGAATAACTTTTTCGTTGGCCAACCAATCGAAGTGAAACTTACACAGAATATATCTGTCAATAATATAAACATATTGACTAAGTTTGATCCAAATCGGACAACTATATCATATAGTTCCCATAGGGACAATCGGTCAAAAATACGCTCCAAATATGAAATTATATGAATAACTTTTGCGTTGGCCAACCAATCGAAGTGAAACTTACACAGAATATATCTGTCAATAATATAAACATATTGACTAAGTTTCATCCAAATCGGACGACTATATCGTATAGCTACCATAGGGACGATCGGTCAAAAATACGCTGTAAATATGATTTTGTATGAAAATTTTCTGCGTTTCTCAAGTCATCCGAATTAAAATCAATAGGGTTGATTACCTAACCGATTGTAATATTATTAATATTATTAATAATATATTATATTGTTAATAATATAATTAAACTGAGTAACGGGTATCCTAAAGTCGCGAGGCGACTATAGCATTCTTTCTTGTTTTTTTTTTAAATATGCTTCGGACACTTGTACATAACATTCAGTTTGTTTATATCCTTATTACTCAACTGTGTTCGCTGTCCCATAACCGTCTCCGCTCCGGATTCTAGAGGCACAATGGTCATTTCTCCATTCTTTGAGAAACCGTAAGGTGTATAATGCATAACGCTACCATAATCATAACTCTGATCGAAATTATCCACAAAATTATCATCATATTTATCGAAATTATGTTCTTTTCCTTCGATTATGTTCTCCATGGCAATATGCACATATTTATCCCGATCCCAAGTGCTTTGCTGATGATAGAATCCCAGGGCATGAAGTACTTCATGCATAATTGTGCCTAGGCGATAACACCCCGTATCCAGGGGATAAGTCTCCAGGTTCAATTGTTGCACCTTTTGCAGAAAACCAACAGCTGTATAGCAGCCACCTTTCTCTGAAGTTATATTCACATAATAGGGCTGATCTGAAGCGACTTCTTTGAAGGTTAAACAGGAAATGGCCTCAATTTTACGCATTGCTAACTGTATATGCGAGCGATGATCCTTATCTGATTAGATATGTGATTTATACATATAATTTTTTATACATTGACTTTGTGTAAACTTTTTTTAATTCATAGAATTTGGTTAAAGCCACGACTTGACCTACCTATACCGCTATCAAAATGATAATAGACTATCCCATTTGGCCAGCGAAGAGTTTGGCTATAAGCACCATTTCTAAGCCTTGTCTGGAGTATCATATCTCCCTCTACAAAGCCGGCTGCCAACTCAGGATCCGTTTCCTGTCGACCCAGTGGCACTGCCTGAATATCCTGAAGAAGGATGTGAAGTACTATAAACGTAACTAACAAAAGAGTTTTCATGTTTTCACATGAGAAGACAATCTACGACTGAGTCTATAATGCAATACAATTCACTGGAAGAGCGTCGGTTGGTTTTATCTTTATGGCGAGTGTAATTGCAATTTTGTTAATTTATAGGCACGACTATTGGATCGATCTTATCTAATCGATTAACAGTAGCTACAATAAAACAATCGATAAGAATTCCCTTTAGCACAACAAACTATCTAATATCTCCAGCTAGAATTTCGCAGAAAACTACTTTTCAGCCCAGTTTCCAAAGGGAAGTGTGGATTATGCTTTCATGGCGCAGAAGCAGAACAGACCACGGGACTACTTAGACAAAGAACAAACGGAGAATTTGTTAAGAATACTTTGTCGATTAATGACGTCACACAAGTTTTTATCTTATGTAAAAAGTAACATTTACATTCCCTTAAAAACGTATTTTTTTAAACTTCCAAACTTTTTTTATTTTTACTAATCGAAGACGAAGACAGTCGAGCAGCTCGACTGCAGCCCTGTTACTTGTTCAAATCAGTGTAACTTGAAAACTTAAACATTCCTTGGACACTTGTACATTGTGTTTAACTTGTTAATATCCGCTTGACTCATCTGCAGACGTTGTCCCATGATTTCCTGAGCACCTTCAACGAGCGGTACAATGGTCATTTCTCCATTCTTGCTGAAGGCATAGGCAGTATAATGCATAACACTGCCATAGTCATAAGCTTGACCATAATTATCAACAGTTGTGCTATTATATTTATTGAAATTATTCTCCTTTCCATCCAGTATATTCTCCTCGGCAATACGCACATATTCATCACGATCCCAAGTGCTCTGCTGATGATAAAAACCCAAGGCATGTAGGAATTCATGAACAATCGTTCCAATACGGAAACAGCCTTGATCCAGGGGATAGTTTTCAAGATTTAGTTGCTGTGCTCGATTACGATTGCCCACAGAGGAGAAACAACCGCCAGCTAAGGAGGTGACATTCACAAAATATTTTTGATCAGTTGTTGCCTCCTTAAAACTGAGACAGGAATTCGCCTCAAGTATGCGAATGCCACGCAAAATATGATTACGATGCTCCTCATCTAATACGAAGTTAATTTCATTATTTACTGGAAGTTACATAACAAAATTGTCCTTACCAATATCCCCACTGATATGATAGTAGACAATTCGATTGGGCCAACGATAAACTTCATTGATCAAACCATTTCTATTCTGATCTAAAATCATATCACCCTCGGTATATCCTGCTGTCAACTCGGGATCAGTTTCCACACGTCTTGGGGCTGCTGAGAGTCCCGTGACAATGGTAAAAATTAACAGAAATGTGGATAGAAGCTTCATCGTGTACACGTTTTGATCGTTTAGTTACGACTGAGACTCTACACAACAAACTGTTTAAAGCGGCCTCGGAATGTATTGACCAGTATTTAATTTATTACCATTAGTTTGCGATACAACAGTTTATATATTTATAAACGTATTTATGGTTTAGCAAATTGACCGACAATTGGGCATTAGATCTTATCTAATCGAATATTTGATGTATTTTTTGCTACATTCCATTTAACCAGTTGACATGGTTGTAGTCAAGACGACTGTTAAAGTCTTAGTACTTATTCTGAAGTAACCACAGGCAAAATTACATCTGATTATGGAATCTTTAACTGAACAAATCTGTACGTTTAACAAAATACATGGGCTGTCTTTCGAATGCTGTCCTTAACATACACATCTATTTTAAAGATAATGCATTTATCATCAGTTAAGTTGTTTAACTTATTCTTTCTACTTTCTAACTCTCTTTATTTTCCTACGTCTGTTAGTAAAACCCTTTTTTCTTGCATACTTTTCGGCTGTTGTTTGAAAATGAATTAACTTCTGGGAACAGATTGGTTCTGTTTCACTTGGGTGGAAGTAAATTTTCACCTGCTATCCTCTTTGGGTCGTGACCTTTAACGACACCTTTTTTTTCTACTGTTGTTGTTGTTGTTGCTGTTGTTTGCCTTTGTCGTTTGGCGAAATTCAAATCTCAGTTCCAATCGTTGGCAAAATTAATCTTAACAAGAATGACAGCAACAGTAGCGTTTACCTAATTACATTTGTCAACACAGTGAACTGATTAAATTGGGTAAGTCAGTTTTGGGAATGGAGACAGAAGCCCGATGAGTAAATGACAATAAAGGCAACGAAATTTATCATCGTTAAGTTGCGAAATAAAAGCGTTAATATCAAATGAACTTTCAAGTAACTTTTCAGTTATTTTGCAATGAATTTATTACATCAGTAAGGGACTCAAAAAAAAAAAAGAAAAATAATGATAATAAAGTCATTAGCCTGAACAATATGTAATCATTTTTCATATACAGCAACAAGAAAGTTAAAGCAGAGAAGAAAAGAGATTATCCTCAGCGCAGAATTTACTTAGTATTAATATGTAAAAGCGCTTATATATCAGATAAGAATTTCAGTAAAAATATACTAGCAAAAATAGCCGGAAATAGTATGATAAACAATATGTAGTAAAAAATAAATAAAGAATAAGAAACATTACCAGTTTACGGCATATATAATTTTAATACAGATAAGAGCGCTACAGCCGAGATACCCGACTGTTAGATTCCCAGTAATTCAAATCAAAATATTCAAAATGCAAGGGAAAATTAATAGATGGAGAGAAGTACTTTCAGGCAAGGCAATTCAGTCATGTGAATAGATTTTTAAATAACAAATTTCTAACTTTACAATACTTACTAATTTTTTTTAACACCTAAAAATTCAAAATCCAAAAAAACCCAGCCCCTTATGAATATGAAGCCTGTAAATCATTGGTGAGAGACTTTTTATCTATCATTTGGAGGCTGATATGTTTAAAGCTGATAATATAAAATCCACTCATATTCCACTCAGCATTTAATCGAGTAATTGAAATCAAAACATATATATTACTACTTCTATAATACAGTTCAATAAACTGTCTTTCTCCCTTCTCTTTCCCTTATCAGCAAAAAAAAAAAAAAACGCAATAAATAAGATACTTTCGCTTATCTCTTGCGAGGACTCAGGCTAAAATTGTATAAAAAAAGAATGCAGAATTCTCTTCACAAATCATTATCAAAATGAGAGTTTCCAAGTACTTGCTCTGCTTTGTGCTTTTGAAATGTTTATTGAAAGCAACAAGGTCAGAGGATGACATGAGATTAACCGCAGTACAGTTAAAGTATCTGCAGTTAAAAAAAACTAATCGCAATGTCTTAATTTGGTCGGATTATTATTGGCCAAATAGCACATTGGTCTATAGTGTTGGCAAGGGATTAGGTAAGCAATAATTAAGGGCTTAAAAACGTATTTAAATTATTTTTTTTTAAGCTTTATCCGATTACCTAACAGTAATGTCCGCCATGATGGATATCTCATCACAAACTTGTGTGAAATTTCGGCGCACTATTGACCCGAAAGAGCCACAAGTAGTTCTACAGCGTACCAAGCCAGGTTGTTGGGCCAACATTGGTTATTTGGGCCAAAGACAGATACTTAATTTGGGCCAGGGCTGCATAGCTCGTGGCCTCATACAACATGAACTACTTCATGCCCTAGCTTTACTCCATATGCAGAATGATCCGAAACGTGATCGATATGTGAAAATCAACTTGAAGAACGTTCTAAAGACGGAGAGACACAATTTTCAAATCTATCAATCAAGTGACTTTGATTTGGGCTATGATTATGACAGTTTAATGCACTACGATGCATTTGCCTTCACCAGAAATGGCAAACCCACGATAGTTCCTATAGAGAAAGGTGCTAAAATAGGCCAACGTCGTGGATTAAGTACCAAAGATGTGCTCAAATTAAATAAGATTTATTGTGTTAAATAATTTGTTATTAGCCTAAGATTAATTTGTTAATTAGACCCGATGAAATGGTATCAATTCCTCTGAAAATAAATAAACACCAGTTTTTTTATGCTCTATGTTTCCTGGGACTATCCAAAGTAAAGCTTACCCTGTTGAGCCACATTAGAGATGACTGGTTTGGATCTACAGCAGAAAAAACACAATATGGCCAGCAATAAAGTTAACACAAATACACCCAACAAGATTATAAACGTCCAATGTGTCACAAAATCAGTTATTATATGTAGATATGAAGCTATAGGTCGGCATTCGTTGGCTATATAAACAAAACCCTCAAGACAGCTACATGTATTGGGTGCCGTACAAGTGCGATTTGGGCCACATTCAAGATCACAAGTTGGCTGACATCCTCCGTTGACGTCTTCCGCCTCTTTGCTGTATCCCTCGTTGCACGTACACTTCTCTGGTGCCGTACACTGTCCGTTGGCACAGCCACTGCTACAATATGGCACACATTGCCCCGTGGTTTCATCCATTTTGTAGCCAGTGTTGCACTTACAAGTCTCTGGTTCAATGCATTCTCCATTTTGACAGCCATTCCCACAAACGGGCACACAACTAACACATGGAGAACAGTCACAAATTCAAAATTTTGCGAATTTTAAATAGTTTAACTTACGTATTGCTTAAAATGTGCTGAGCATTATCATAACCCTCGTAACACTTGCAAGTATTTGGAGAAATGCATAATCCATTGCCACAATTTTGATTGCATACAGGGCTACACTCTAAATTAATCTTGGATTCAACTTTTTCGTAGCCCTTGCAACAATATTTTATTAACTAATCGAAAAACATAAAAATTGTTATGATTTTAGTTGGTAATTTTGGAAACTTTGATCATACTTTTTCCTTTCCCTTTCTTCTTTCTTTTTTGGTACAAACTGATGCAAAAATTAAACTGGGAATTATGCTAAATACTATCAAATATCGGAGTAACATGCTCTTAGTTGTTGTTCGATTGCACTACAAAATAATACTAAATGAATACACAGCATCAACACAGCAAGAGAGTGAGTATTAAAACAGACAAAGAGGGCAGAGGCAGAGAGAGAGTAAGAAAGAGAGCGGGAAAGAGCGTCATAGTCAGAGCGTCGGCAGAAAAATCAAGTTTTTCACTCTGATGAACGAAAACTACTCTGTAAATGAGACTCTCTTATTGTATATAACAAAACTTAGATCACAAAGAGAGAAAATTTATTGGAGAAATGAATTCTAAGCACAACAATAGAATTCTATATCTGAATTTTATTAGATTAAGTACACAAATTATGACTCAGTAGTAAGTTATTATTATTTCCCAAGTAATTATTGTAATACTCTAACTCTCGCTTTTAGAGGGCTTATCAAATGTCACATGAAATTTGTTAGTGTATTATATTTTGAGATCAATGCATAAGAGTGTGACTCACAGTGGGGATTTTAATATAGTTTGAGCTGAACATGCATGCGATCAACTCAATTGAAATTAAACCAGTTTCATTGAGGGAATTCCCACTGTCATACTCAAGCAATAACTATTCGATGGGAAAAGATACTCAACAACTTTGTATCTTGTTATCACAAAAGTAAGAGAATCGGCGCCACCATAAATAAAATGCATTGATAAATGGTCTATTAGGGGTTTTAGATAAAAAATGTGCGTAACAGACAAACCAAGGATTGTCCAACCCAATAAAGTATATATAGATTCTTGATCAGCATCTACAGCTGATTTAAAATCGAAATATCCGCCTTCCCATCTCTCCATCTCTCTAATCAATTGAATACTATAAAACCTAGAGCTACAAAACTCGGAATAAAATTCCCTTTATTCTTATATATATCCAGATTTTATCGGTCCGAATCGAATAACTTTATTATATATACTCTATGGAACTAATAACTCAACAATGGTTTATTTGTATAAAGAATGTAAACTAGAACGAGTTCGAGGTCTTGTACAGTCATAACGACCTCAGAACTATAGACAAATTTTTAAAGAAAAATCCATAAACAGAAATCACCGCATCCAGTGCAGTTGGGGTCAACTTGACTCAAATTTAATTTAATTATCATTAAATAATGTGAAGTGAAATGAAGAATTTTGTAACTTACATTGAGAAATAATATTAATGTGGCGATAAAAAGTGTTGATTTTTCTATTTTTAGGGTGCAGTTTGAATACAATTGTTTTTCTGAGCTTATGTGGCCCATAGATGTTTCCTAGAACAAGTATAAAAGCAACATAAAACTAGCAGATATTAATCGCTTATCGTCTGTATTAAGACTTCAAGTTGCTTACAATGTTCAAAAAGGAATAATGATTTGAATAAAGAATAGAATATTAAAACAACGCGTCGTTTCAATGAAAATTAACGGACAACTTATAGTTTTTAAATAAATTCTCTAGTATGCCGTGCAGGAGCCAAAAAGTTTTATTTTATACGCAGCTTTGATGAATTTCTCTCGGAATGTTAAAAAAGTGTGGCATACTTTTAGGTGCTGCAATTAATATTATAATAAATGACCAGTAATCCCAGCTGAAAATTAACTTTGCTCAATCGACTTACTCAAAACTCAATTCACAGAAGAATTAAATGATTGCCAGCTTCAATTAAAGAAGCAAATTAATACTACTTTTCATAATCTGCCGTTGGAATAAACCTCTACTGATAATGTGCTTCTGAAAAGTAAAGTAAACACAACATTTGCAATTCCAAGGAGGCCAGCAATCAACACTCGACTATCTCTATCTTTGTCTATCTCTGTTATACCACAGCTACCTGGCTGTTAATCCGTAAAATAAAAAGCCACGCCCCGCTGCTGCCTTCCGTTTCCCGTTATCTGTTACCCGTTATCCGCCCCAGGAAGAGGAAGTGTTTGCATTTGCCTTTGCCAGGCACTAAAAATTGAATATTTAGTGGTCGTAATTAAAAATTAGCGCACCGACAACAACAAGAGTATAACAATACCAAAGAGTGTTGCCAACAAAAGAGCTTCATGGACAGGGCCATAATCCCAGGTATGCTAGAGTGTGTGTGTGAACGTGTGAATGTGTTTGTGTGTGTATTCTGCTGGGTGTAGTATGCATACGACGCGTATAATACGACTACATTTTGGCTTTTTAATAACAACCACCTGCAATCTACACACACACACACACACACACACACACACACACACACACACACACACACACACACACACAGACACACACACACACACACTCAGTTACTCTTACAGAGAGCGAGTGCGGAAGTCGTAAGCATTTAATTTATGCAGGCAATGCATTTGCGTTTTTAGCTCCAACTAAAGATGGCCAACAGGATGGCCAACAGGATAACTGTAAGCTTAACTTGGTTGTGTGCAAACGCACAACACGACAAACTAAACTAACTTGATTTAGTTACAGTAACTAACATTAAAAGCATTCATATTCTAGAACAAAAGCGGATTTTTAATTCGATTAAACTTTTAAAGTCTAAAATCTTAATTTTAAATGAATATGTTAAGTGCTCTGTTCTAATCTACTTTAATATAGACTCAAAATAAGAATGTTTAATGAAATTTTAGCAAGTTTGTAGAAAACCCCACGAATATTAACACAATGGTGTTCATAAAAAAAAAACACAATAAAATAATGTTTTTTAAATTTTCAGTTCTAAATAGAGAGAACTTTTCAATTTGGTAACAACTTTAAAGCGTGAATTTGGAATGAAAATTAAAGTGCTAGTTATGAACCACTTTGGCCCGCAAGAAAGGACCTCGTCTTGAGAGTTGCTGTTGTTTTATTTTATTTTTCGCTATTTTTAATATAAAAGTATTGTTGGAATAATATAAAGAGAATTTAATGGGTTAAGGCGGCTACTGGAACACGCCTGGCCATCAACTTTTTGCCAAGAGCTGTAAAAAAGTCAGCGCGTTGGCCAAGTTTTTGTGGTAGCTGTATGTGTTTTGGCTTCTAGACTTTGAGACTTCTATAGTCGACTCCTAGACTCTTGGCCTGTCTCTATGCGATGCGTTTGCTGCCTGCTGCTTTGCTTGTGATCGTTCTAATTTTATGACATTCTATTTTCATGCATAGGCAAAGCGTACACCCCAGTTTATGGGTGTGTAAGAAAGAGAAAGGTACATTAAGTGCGAGAGAGAGGGAAAGAGAGAGTGCAGGCATTGCCATTTCATAGTCAGACATGAATGCTGCGCTTTGTTGCTGTGCTACGCCTTTGTTTGTATTGCCCTCAGGGGTAAAGTTTTTAGGATAATAACTTCCTGCGACTTTATGAGCCAAGGAAAAGCCAAAACCCAACAGCACAAGCAGCTCGCCAACAACAACAACAGCAGCAACCACAGCAACAACAACAGCAACAACAAGTATAGCAATCATAACGTCAGCAGCTAAAGGGAAATGAGAATACTTAAGTCAGAGAGAGCAGCGCATATGAACGAAATATCTTAAGACCACACTTAAAGCAGTTACCAGCGATGACACAAGTGTAATTTGGCAAATAAGAGCTTTAACTTTCACTAACAAACAGCTGCTAACAATAGGCTTTAAAGCTTCATACCCACAGAACTCATCTTATCGAAGTCACTTTTCTTTGGATTAATCTAAGCAAAACAGTTTGATAGACTTTGAGCTACAAAAGCTTTGCAAAGCAGTTGAAAGCTCTGTAAAGACTTACCTGAAATCTTAAGTCAGAAAACTTGGTTGGGATTAATCTAAGTAAAGTTTTAGCTAAGTAAAAGTTTTAACAGCTTTAAAAGCTCTAAAAAACTAAATATAAAACCTAAAAAAAATACAATAAAGATATTAAAACTAGTGGACTTAGACTAAAACTAAATACTAATTAACAGTTTGTCTTAAGTCACTTTCAGCTAATGTCATTGTGGCACAATAAGGAGCAAATATCAAGACACCAGCACTTTTGACACAGCAAAAGCGAGATATACTCAAAGATTCGCACCCGGGCAGACCACAGAAACTTTTGACGTTGAGGGCAACCACAAGGACACGAAGAGGAAAGCAAAAGAGAAGAGAAGAACAGCAAAGAAAAGAAAGAAAAAAAGGACAAGATGCACGGTGAGAGCATTAAAGACGCACAGACGGTGTTAGCGCCATGACTGTGGGCATAATCTCAGACATAATTACACACAACTCACACACACGCACACACAAACACACACTTACACCCACATATAGAGAAAGTCAGAGTCAAAGACTGACAAATGCAGTCACACATGAATGGGCTGCCAGTTCGCCTGGTTACATTTTTCCTTTCAACCATTTTGCGATTTATTTGTTTTTGCTCTGACATTTTTTGAGCCCTGCGCTTGGTAAGTGCAAAGGGTGTATACCGTTTGTCGTAGCAAGGGAAGAGTTTGACAACTTCATTAAATGTATCGATTTGGGTAACAAAGGTTGTTTTAAATACAAAAAAATACTATTTTAAGTATTTAAAATATTTATTTTTCAGTTTTAATTAATACAAAATAATTGACATCTGCATGTGTATTACATTTTTCTAAATGTTTGTTTAATAAACACAACATTTATTGCACAAGTACAGAGTCTTTAAGAGTCGACTACACTTTAATATATTTTTTAGCTCAAGCGAAAGTTAATTTAAAGGTGACACAGACATGAAGCCGTGCTAAACTCAGAGTCAGACTAAGTCATTTAATGGAATTCGTTTGGCAACTTTACGCTACGAAACTATTAAAAGTGCATTTAAATTTAATTAAGCATACGACGTGTTGCCACGCGACGAACTTATGCAGTAAAGTACGGTTTGGCTCATGAAATACCCTATAACTCTGAGAAAAGCAAATGTTATCTTGACGACGGGTAAAATAACTTAGAAATCCGCTTACTTTGAACAGATCAGCAGAAATGTTTAAGTAGCATCGAATCAGACTTCATTTGTTATTTAAATTTATAGTTAATAGTCTTTGCTTTAAAAAATTTAAAATATTTGAGTCAGTCACTAAAGTGCATAAAAAACTTTTTTCTTGATTAGTTTTTCTTTGGCTTAAAATACAAAAAAACCAAAAAAATAAAATGGTAGAAGAAAACGCGTTGGCAATTAAAAGTTTTGACTGTCCCCCCGTTTGGCGTTTATTTGGTGCGCTTAATTTGATTTAACGCTGCTTTTTCTCTGTCTTTATAAGTTGATCTCTCGCTCTCTCTCTCTCTCTATCATTTCTACTCTTATCGCATGCTATTTCTCTCTATCGTTCACTTTGTGTCTTTGCAATCAAATCAAAAATTGCAAGTTAAATGAAGCCAAAAGTTTCAATGTGTCTGTATGCGCTTTTTGAAGCATAACTGTGGGCGTCAAGCAAATACCCACACACACACACACATACTCACACTCACACTCAGACTCCCCCCCCACACACACACATGCATACATAAATGAAGCATCCATTTGGCATTCAGTGGCTCACAGGGCGCTTAATACGCGGCTTTAAAACTTTAGACACAATATCGCTAATGATAATTACAAGATAAAACTTTTCCTACAATTGCACACACACAAACACAAACACACGCACACACACTAGCCTTTTGTACATATCTATGTGTGTATGTGTTTGTTTGTTCTTCTTTTTTTTATTCAACTTCAGTTGGCAACACCAAAGCATAAATATAAAATTTTTCAGTGGTTTGCACAAAAGTTTAGCACGAGTTGTGGGCGTTGCCAGAGTGCGAAATGAACGAGAGAAAGCTAGAGAAAAGCAGAGGAAAAGCTAGAGAGATTACAAATGTACTCAAATTATACATATATGTAGATACAAATACAAAATACATTGGAGTAATTTTAGCCCTTTGGCTTTTCTTGGCTTAGCAAATGCACTTTAATAAATAATTCTATAAATTTCTCAAATTTAAATTTTGTTTAAATTTGTAAAATGTGAAAAAAGTTGGATTTACTCACATACAAATATTATTCTATCCAGCTTACAGACAGATAATCTGAAAAATAAGAGAAAAAGCATATTAAATTATTTATTTTTAAGAAAGTAAAATAGTTCAAATTATACCCTGTATAAATGTAAGAAAAGGAGCATATAAATTGGAGATAAATATTAATTGATTTTATTTGATTAAAATACTTTTATATATTTTGAATTATACAGAGAAGATCAGCAGACAGCTCACTTCCTGGGCCGTATCATCATTGTGGCTCTCTTGAGAGAGTACGTGTGACCCCGAAAATGATACCAATTTATGCCTTTACCGTGAGTAGTATCATTATATTTGCCAGCCAGGTTGCTATAAAGGTTCAAATTTGTAGTTAATATCTAATAATCCATTTAGCAATCCATCATACCTATGGTGACATTTATTGTACCACCAAGCGCCACTGTAAAATGCAGCACAGTTTTTGTTCTCGAGGTCATTATCACGATCAAATGTTGAAAACGTCATAGTATGATGGATTCTGAGGGAATCGCCTGCATTTCCATCAGCTTTACCCAGAGTGTGTAGAGCATAAAGATCTTCCTCATCACCGATTGCAAACTTATCATAAGTTTCATACCTTTCAGAGCCCTCGAAATCTTCGAGAACAACACGCAATTCTTGGCTGAACTCTGACGTCAGAGCGTGTATTTTATCCAAACCCAAAAAGAATTCACCATCGAGATCTCCGAATCCCTTCTTGTAGCTATTCCAGTTCCTATAAAAGTTCACACTTCCATCCAATCGACTCAAAATAACCGTCCAACCGCCTCCTTGAGTTTTTGCATCACAAGTCACTTTAAAGGGGTGTTTACTGTAGCTAGGAATGAGTATTTCGTAGATTCCACTAGTTTTAGATCCTGCAGTTGCCTCTGCACAATTACGCCCATAAGAATTTGGATGGCGTATATTTCCAAACTTTTCACGTCTATCGAGCTCCGTTCTAAACAAAATTTCAGTTTTTAAACTTTATATTAAACTGTTTAGTCTCACCTTAAGTCTGATAATTGAGAACTTATCAGAAGAAAAGCACTTGTTTCATTTAATTCGGAAACTTGTGAATAAATGGAAAGTATTCTACAGGCGCTTACAACAAATATAATGAGAAATATTTTAAACATTATAACGACTGCAACAGACTAAATTACGCAAAAGACTGAACTACGCGAACCTTAACACATCGAGTTTTTATAGGAAATATCAAAATTTCTTATCAATTGTTAGCTTAGATAAGAAGAAGACAGAAGTCTTTATAATCAATGCATTTTACTCATGTTTAATACCTTTCATTAAAATACATTATTTAAATTAATGATAAACAAGAAGATAAACAACTTTAATAAGTACTTATAAATAATTTAGATAATTAATAAATTTGCCACCAATGAAAGAAATCATTTGTCTGTGAAATGTATGTAACAGGCAGAAGGAGGCATTTTCGCCACCATAAAATATATACTTGATCAATATTCTTGATCAATAATGATTTATTAATATTATTTGAGGTTTGTGGAATAACTTAAATAAAACTTTTAGAATCGGAAAACAGCATACGTTTATTAAAATTCGTTTTAAACACAGAAGTGAAAAACAATCACTTTAGTAAATGAATATATTTTGTTCACTTCCTGGGCCGTATCATCATTGTGGCTCTCTTGAGAGAGTACGTATGACCCCGAAAATGATACCAATTTATGCCTTTACCGTGAGTAGTATCATTATATTTGCCAGCCAGGTTGCTATATAGGTTCAAATTTGTAGTTCATATCTAATAATCATTTAAGCAATCCATCTTACCTGTGGTGACATGCACCGTACCACCAAGCGCCAACGTACGATTCAGCACAATTGGTATTATGAGAATCATGATCACGATCAAAGGTAGAAAATTTCATAGTATGATGGATTCTGAGGGAATCGCCTGCATTTCCGTCAGCTTTACCCAGAGTGTGTAGGGTATAAAGATCTTCCTCGTCACCGATTGCAAATTTATCATAAGTTTCAAACTTTTCAGAGCCCTCGAAATCTTCGAGAACCACACGCAATTCTTGGCTAAACTCTGACGTCAGAGCGTGTATTTTATCCAAACCCAAAAAGAATTCACCATCGAGATCTCCGAATCCCTTCTTGTAGCTATTCCAGTTCCGATAAAAGTTCACACTTCCATCCAATCGACTCAAAATTACGGTCCAACCGCCTCCTTGAGTTTTTGCATCGCAAGTCACTTTAAAGGGGTGTTTACTGTAGCTTGGGATGAGTATTTCGTAGATTCCACTGGTTTTAGATCCTCCAGTTGCCTCTGCACAATTTCGTCCATAAGAATTTGGATGGCGTATATTTCCAAACTTATCGTGCCTATCGAGCTCCGTTCTAAACGAAATTTCAGTTTCTAAACTTTACATATATTAAACTGTTTAGTCTCACCTTAAGTCTGATAACTGAGAACTTATCAGAAGGAAAGCACTTGTTTCATTTAATTCGGCAATTTGGGAACAAATGGAAAGTATTCTATAGGCGCTTACAATAAATATTATACAAAATATTTTGAGCATTATTGCGACTGATTTAAAGTGAATTATACAAAAGACTGAACTAAGCGTACATTTAAATACCGAGTTTTTATAGTAAATGTCAAAATTTCTTATCAATTGTTAGCTTAAGATTATAACACAGACGTCTATGTAGTCAAAGGGTTTTCTTTATGTTCAATAACTTGAATGGGAATACATTATTCGATTTGATTATATCTATCAAAGATAAAGAAATTTCAATACGCTAAAAATAGAATAAATTTATCACCAATGAAAGACATGCTCTGTCTGTTAAATTAATATTTGTATAAAAGGCAAAGAATTCAAATAAAAGTTTGAAATTCAAACAGTTTTCTAAAGAGATAACTTTATCAAATATCCGCTTTTATTTGATGTGCTGGCAGCCAAAAGCTAATTAAGCGTAAGCTTTAATAAATTTGTGATAAATGACGGATTAGGCTGACAAAGCAGCTTCCCTTATCAATTTGATAGGATGTGTGATATAACTGAGATATGTGAATAAAATTCTATGTAATACCAATGAGAACTTAAGCTCTCTATTCATAAATGTGTCACAGCAAAAATATCTCCCTCCCTTTTCCCCTCTCTCTTTGCGAAAATGGGTTCAGCTATCTCCCCTCTAAATCCCCTCTCCTTTCACACATCTATAACATGAGCAAATAAAAACTCATTAGGTATCTTTTAAGCCACTGTGAGCTGCATAACTGAGTTTCCGTGTTCGATACGCACTCTGTCTATCTCTCTCTCAATCTCTCTCACCACCCTCTTTCTCTTTATCTCTTTTCTACTCTCCCTTCGAGTTGAGCTGGGAACAACGCGGCGCTAATGAAGTGCAAATTGGCTAATGGGGCGGGTCGAAGAGGGCGTTGCGTCTAATTATCAATGCGGGTGACGCATGTCGGTAGTTCGAACCACATTGGCGAACCTTCGCCCTCACTCCAAATGCCATCCAAACTGCCCCTAAAAGCTCACCACATTGCAACTATGATTCAGAGTGAGACCGCCTCTGATGTTGTAAATGTGCGAAAGAGATGCAAAAGATTTTTATGTGAAAACTTTTGTTCATTTCATGGGCAAAACTTTAATGGATTAATTTACCAAAACGTTCGTGCTGCAGGAAATTGAAATAGAAACATGGCAAAAGTGATAACAGAATGCACTAAATGAATGAGGGAGGAAGAGAGAGAGATAGAGTGCGAAAGAGAGAGAGAGAGAGAGAGACATCTTAGATTTATGGGCTATGCTTGTGATCAGCTGCTGCTTTTAAGCCAGAGACGAACTCAAAATGCCAAAGGCAAAAGTTTTATTAACTTTTTGGCAAGTTTTTTGCACTCGAATCATGAATATTTTATTGCTCATTTTTTACCCACACAAGCACACACACACACACAGACACACTCACACACAACAGACAGGCGACGACAGGAGTCGGCGATGTGTAAACGCGTTTATCAATTTTATTTAATTAAAATTAATTCACCAATAATTGACTTTTAACGTACAATCATTTGCACGAGAAGCTCAATTCCACAATTCTTCATTTAAATTATTACGTTTTATTTCATTCCAAGGTGAAACTGAAACTGAAAACTTAACAATTAACGTAGCGAGGTAAAAAATGTAAAGTAGGAGAAGGCACCTTGAAGTATCTATAAGTAGGTAAGAAAATAAGAGAGAAAAACAAAAGGAAAATGTGAAAATATTGAAAATTCACCTTTATCACAGCCTGTAGACTGACACGAAAATACGATAAACCCGTTAAGTAAAAGGGCTTATAATTAAGTTCAATGGCCAAAACGATAACCTTCATCAAACGCAGATTTTCAGTTGAATTTGTTGAATTATAGAGCACTTGTTCCCAATTTGATTGATAGTAAATCCTACTCATATTATCGGTCTACAAAATAAATTTTCTGAGTTACAGAAATACGCTTTCGTCACTTCTTGAGGATCAGACTCATAGAAAACTATTTACCATATAAGCTAATTCGGTTCCAAATTGACCTAATGAGAGCAATTCCACAGTTTTGGCGCCAAACCATAAGGGATACATATAGTCTCCCGATGGACTCTGTAATGAATCAAATTAGCCATAATTCTCGGATAATACTCCTCACACACCCACACACCGCATAGGTCTTAAAGCCCAAAGCACAAAGCAAAATGGCGCTAAAAGCAAACATGATGAAAATTTGCACAGTGAACGTTTGTTCCAACTGTTCACTAAACCGGTTCAGAGCCACTTTGCGACGTAGTGCACGAACCAACACTTCACTCGTTTGTTGTGCCATTAAAGAACGATTTTTATCATTAAGTATTTGTTCAATAGACTCATTCATATCACGTTGAAGTAGTTCGTAACGTCCGTTCAAATGAGCCGCTAGTTCACAAAGCAAAGCCGTTTTGCCAAAAGACATTGTTGCCGTTTGTAGAGCCACCCAAATGCTGCTCAATGTTAGTGGTACAAATATATAGAGTGATTCCACATTGAAGGGTAGAATCATTGGTAGTAAAAAGCGTTTACGTCTTTGGACCAACATTAGAACTGGTAACAAAACGTAGCCAGAAACAGCAGCCAAATACAGAGCTGAAACAAGTCGATTTAGACGCAATTTATGTTCAATTTGTTTAACGATTTCTGGTTCCATCTGACAATTCACATAGATGGAACTAAAGAACTTTTGAAGCACATTTTGTAGTTCTTCTCTGTGCCAAAGTATATGCAAACTGCGAATTTGACTCTCTACGATAATAAGATATGTTGGCAATGCAGTCATTACATCATTTACATCACTTTGACATCGCATATATCGCAGTTGAGCATCATTGTGCAGCAGAAGTACTAACCAACCCAACAAGGCCAGAAAGTAATCAAATCGTCTCCAATTGGTAGAAGTACTTGGATCTAAAGGCCAAAAGATGTGATTCAGACGATAAACCGTTAATGGCCAAGACAGCTGTACACGTTGGCCATCTGCCAGAAGAGGCACGAAACGCACCATTTTAAAAACTAAAATTGTACTTGATTTAGACAGTCTTTTATACCCTCTAAACAATAGAAAATTAGTTATAAAAAATTTGGGTTTCCTTGCGTGCAACAGCTCAATTAAGTACTTTTTCCTCAAACAATTAAATGTTGTTAATTTGGCCAATTCCTCATATAAATATTTGAGTTAAGTCCCCACACTATCATCGTAAGCCTTGTACCCTAGGGGTAACATAAGCTTATGATGATGTGACAGATCAGTTTTGTAAGCTGAAACTTGAGCTCAATCATCACCAAATTAGCTAAAAACACATATCACCTTAATTTAAAAACCAGAACGCTTTTGACCCCTTTTAAAATTATAAATAAAAAGCTAAATGTTAAATCAAAAATTAAAAACAAAAAAAGCAGTATAGCTTTTTACTAACCACTAACTTTAGCAGAACACTTAATTCCAAGTATTTAATAAAAATTAAATATTTCTGTTCACTAAAACTATCAATGTATAACAAATATATAATTTGGTATTATTTTAGTCTTTATTTTCTAGTTTAATTTTATGAACAGCAACGGCAGATGAGCATTTAACAGTCGAGCATCTCGACCTCAATTGATTTCTATAAACAAATTTTGACCTTTTTTAAAATTAAGAGCTTAAATTGTAGCCACTTTTTCAACGCATCGAAGTGAGAAACGTAAAGTAAGAGAAGGCACCCTGTAGTATCTACAAAAAAGAGAAAATATTTAAGAACAAAAGGCAATTGGGAAGTTGGAAAGCAGAGAAAACACCTTGATAACTGTCTGTATGCTGACTTGAAAGTATGACAGACCCGTCAAATAGAAGGGTTTATAATTAACCTCAATGGACAAGGCAATGACCTTCATCAAACGCAGATTTTCGCGTTGATTTGTGGAGTAATAGAGCACTTGTTCCCACTGTGATTGGTAGTACATGGTGCTCTGTAAATTTGTCTTTTTAAGCAAGAAAAAAAAATAAAAAAATTGAGGAAAAGTTTAAAAAAATATGCGAAAAGCCTTTAAAATGTATGCGAGTAAAAAGTTAGTAAACTTTAATTAATATTTAAACTACCATATAGGCCAAATCGGAGCCCAGTTGCCCCAGAGAGAGCAGCTCAATAGTTTTAGCGCCAAACCAGATGGGATAAATATAGTCACCCGATGGACTCTGCAATGAATCAAATTAGTAATAATGCGATTCTCGAGTAATACTCCTAACTCTCAAACACACACACACCCACCGCATAGGTCTTAAAGCCCAAGGCACAAAGCAAAATGGCGCTGAAGCCAAACATAATGAAAATACGAACAGTGAAATGTTGTTCCAACTGTTCACTGAACCGGTTCAGTTCAACGTTGCGACGTATGGCTTGATTCACAACTTTACGCATTTCTTGTGCCATTTCAGAGCGTTGTCGGGATTTGAGTATAGTTTCGACAGCTAAATTCATATCACGTTGAATCAGAACATAGCGAGCTTTCAGATGAGCTATCAATTCGCAGAGCAAAGCAGTTTCACCAAATACCATTGTGACTATTTGTAGAGCAACATAGATACTGCTCAATGTTAGTGGTACAAAGATATACATCGAATCCGTATCAAAAGCCGGAACCATTGCGAATAAATAGGTAGTTCTCCTTTGAACCAACATCATAACAGGTGCGAGTACAAAGCCCGAAACTGCAGCCAAGTAAAGAGCAGAAACAATGCGATTGAGTAATAATTTCCATTGAATATTTCGATAAATTTCTGGTTCCTTCGAACGATCCACATAGATGGAACTAAAGAACTTTTCCAGCACATCATATAACTCCGCTTTATGCAACTGAACATGTGTGCTACGCAATTGTCCTTCCACAAGGATTAAATATGTCGGTACTCCACTCAAAAGTAAATCCAAATTCGTCCAATTAAATCGCAAATAACGCAATTCTGCATCATTATGCAGTATGTGAACTAAGAAGTCGAATATACCAAGAAAATATAGAAAAATTGTCGAAGTGCTCTTGTCCAACGGCCAAAAGATGTGATTGAGTCGAAACAGCTTTAATGGCCAAGAGAGTTTCACTGGTTGGCCATTTGGTAGCAGAGGCGCGTAACGAACCATGTTCAAAACTATAAACGACTTTCCAGAGGACAATGTCTTTTATACCATCAAAACTCTTTGATATAACTTTACTCAGAATTGAAGATTATTTCTTCATACACAAGTTTAACTTTACACACAGAGAAAAAGTTTAGTTCGTAGTTAAAAATATTACAAGTGGAGCAGGAAGTTGATTAAAAATTGTATTGAGCAAATATCAAGTATACGCACAAGTTGAAGAACATGATTGAAACTTCAAAAACTCATAAACCTAAAACCAAGTGTAAAAATAGTAGAAATGCCTCGACTTTTTTTGTCAGTGTACACATATTTATAACTAACCATATACTGTGAAACTTATCTGAGAAGACAGTTCCTCAACTTTTTAATGAGCTCCCTTCATGCATGCAATAGCTCAATTAAGTTATTATCCCGCAAAACATGAGAGAACTAAAATAAAGGAAACAATGTTGAAAGTTTAATGGTAATTTTAGCTAATTCACAATGTAATCGCTTTGTCCCTAAATATTTCAACAGATTTTCAACTTTGTAAAGTCCACAACAATTGTAAACATTAGGTAAAATGAATAACTGAGAGCACAACTTTTCACTCCAATTTCAATTGGGAAAACTTTGAATCGGAAAAGCTTAAATGCCTATGCCATAAACTTAGGCGTAATTATTTTCACAACTTTAAAGCTAAAACCATGTTGCATCTTAAAGTCAAGTAATTAATTTAAACAAAAAGATTTAATCAATGAAAGGGTAATTAATTGAGTAGTCTTTGATTCATCAAGTTTTAGGGTATAAGTGTATAAATATAATTAATGTTTAAGCCTGTTTTCTCGATATTTAGTCTATATTCTAGTATTATAACACCTTTCAAAATTTTTTAGGCTTTTATTTAGCTAGTTTTCTAACTTTTCACCGACTACCCCCTGTTCCCCTCTCTGAATAACTAATTAATTTAAGCGTGAAAGTTTCTTCCGAAAACTCATACAGTTTTTCATAGATTCTGCAGCAGTTGACGCCATCTACCGTTGACTTTTGGCAACAGCAATAAAGACGCTGCCACATTTGCGGCTTGGCTGCAGCAGATAGTGGCAACAGTTTGTGTTATGAATATTTTAAGGGGCCGTCAAGTGAACAAAAAAAGGAAGAGCCACAAAAAGCCAGTCGAAACACAGTCTACAGTCTACAGTGTACACTCTGTATGCTGCACTCTACAGTACAGTGGTCACTCTCCTTCTTGCCAGTTGCCACAATGCCGTGTCCAGTTTGTGTAGCTGCAGTTTGTTCGCCACATTCATCTTAATTTCCTGTCACGACAATGACAACGACGTTTTCTAGCAACTCTTGGCCATTTGGTCAGGGCCAAGTGTGCGTGTGGCAACACTAAACTCGATACTCCCTTTTCCCCCTTCCTACCCTTTAGTGTGTGTAGACAACAAAAACAACACACACACACACATACACTACACACTCTTTTTTTTGGTGGGAGCACTTTTTAAGCCTTTTGTGGCATTTGTTTCCACTGCCTTTGGCTTGCACGTTGCAAGGACTGGAATTTTGTGGGTGGGGGGAGGCGTGGCAGAAGCATTGAAGCTTTGTGAGTGGCAAGCTGTGTCTAGTCCTGTCTGTGTCTGTGTGCCATGCTTTGTTGTTCCATGTGGCATGACGGCGTGCGGCATTGTGGCAATGCGTGGCTCGAGTTCATAGCGATGCCGAATGCCATCAAACGGCAAAAAGGGCCAAAAGCGTTTTGTCCCGGCATAAACAACGCACAGCAACTCGATGTATACCCTTCCCTTTCACTGCCTCTCTGCCTCGCCTGCTCTCTTGTTCAACCATTGCCAGTACACACTGTATGCGATGTTATCGCGTGCCACAGGATATTGCACTCTAAGCCAGTAGATGGCGTCATGTAAAGCTGGACAACATCCGATTAAAACTTTACGATGTGCGTGTATCCCAGTCGACTAGCTGCCTCTTACTCTCCCTCCCTCTCTGCCTCTCTCTTTCCCTCGGTTTTTCTCTCTGTTTCCCTATGCGTTGGTCAGCAAGTGGATAAATTCTCATTTACTGCTCTTTTAAGCATGTTGTTTTTGTCGCTTTCTCTTCTCGCTTTGCTTGCCAGCTTGTTACGAGTATTTTGACATACAGCGCCAAGGGGTATATTAGTTATGTAACCCAACATGTTAAGTTTAAACTAATGTTTAAGACATTAAAACTGGCCACAAACAATAATTTAATTAGATTTTCAAAAAAAACATTTAGGACTGCAACTGTATAAAAGGCCTTCAAGCCTTTTATAATCAGGTGGCAACGCTCTTCCATTAGAAATATATAGAAGCCGATTCGGACTTTTGGAAGGATAAAAATTATATGAATTTATAGTTTCTTCGTTAAAAAATTAAGGAATTATTAACTTTATACCACTTTTTTGAAACTAGGTGGCAACGCTTAAGCTCTCCACTTTGAGTTCTTATGTATTTTAAAGCCGATATTATGGAATATGTACAGAAATCTTATAGATTTCAAAGACATGCGGTTGACTTTAAATTTTTTGTAGCTAAATTTAGCTTTATAGCTAGTTTTTACTTTCGCAGCGTATTTAGAATTCTTCATTTACATTTTCTGTTTTGATATCTTGTTTTAATTTTTTGTTGTACTTGCTAGCAGCGCCCTCTGTTGACCAGTTTCAGCATGTGTGTAAATTGTCCACTCGTTATGTGGGTGTCAGAGGCTGAGTGTGTTAGTTGTAGAGAGGGGGGTTGGGGGTGTATAGTGAGGGGATTGCAGTGTTTTTGGATGGGGTTAGTGTTTGGGGTAATAGCGCGGCATGTTAAACTGACCACAAGCATTGTTTATCATTAAGTGTGTGCCTGTTCCACTGTACTGACGTCTCTTCGCCTACTTGTCCCACTGTCTCTTCCGTCTATCTCTTGGTTTTGGCCTGAAGCCTGTCCTAACTCGTTGCCACATGTGTCACATGACATATGCGCCTCTGCGCGTGCTTTCCGCTTTTCTTCCCTTTCCAATACTTTTTTTTATTCACCCCTTTCACCCCTCACAACTCTTTACCCCTGTGACTGTCCAAACATGTGTAACGTGGTTCTGTCTTCTTCTTCTTCTTCTTCACCTCCGTGTGGTACCCACGTCCAGTTAATGGAGCCGTTAGTCAGTTCCTATTCTTTTTTCTGCAAAGTCCAAAATGAAACCAAAGGCTCAACTTTAAGCACTCGAACATTAAATAAAGGAAATAAAATAAACTGCAAAGTTTTTGCCCCTTAAAATCCCAGCTAAAAAAAAAGCTAGTTTGTAAATTGAAGTAGGGAGAACACAACTTTAGGAAGCCCTGCAAGTGTTCTCTACAACACAGAGGTAGACTCACTAGTTGATTCTTTTCCAAAATACATTTATAGATATGTAAGTAACTTAGTCTTGATATGTTCTTATTTTTAAGACTTTTTTACTCATTTTTTTAAAAGAACATTTTAAGTTTTCGATTTATTCTCTTATTTTCAGTATTTTTTTATTGTTAGTACAGGGTGTCACAAAAAGAGAATACCCCAACCTCGGGGAAAGCACCGAGTGCATGCAAAACTTTTGTAATTAGGAAGCAACGTCGGTCATTAGTGCACGGGGGGGTTTTCGGCAGTGAGGGGTGTTCAGGGAATGTGCGGGGGTGAGTGCTTGCAGCATTGCAACTGCGACTTCAAATGGCTGCTGCTGCTACGATTGCGTCTTTTTGGTAAGATGATGCCACAAAAAGGCGCCAGCAGTCAAAACAATAATGCAAATGTGCAGCTAAAAGAAGTCAAAGGCAAAAAACTATTTTCGAAACCACAAAACTAAAATACTCTTCAAAAAAAATGAAATTAAACTTCGAGTTCTAAAAACAAAGCATTTAATAAATATTTGCTTTGAATGGATCTCTTAAATTTCCACGTATTTTGGCTACAGGTTATGTGTTCTAGGTGCTTTGAAGGCTTAAATCGGTTCAAAAACGTTAATATAAATTGAAATACCTGATAAAAAAAAATACGTTTTATGAATGTTTTAAAAGCAATCTAACTGGAAAAATGATTTGTTAAAATTACTTTTAAAAATTTGCTTTATTTAGATATTAAAAGTCATAGAAAAGTTTAAGAAAAACTTTTGGTTTCTTTTTAAATTAATACAAGAAAAAGTAATAGCTTGTAAACATTTCTCTTGGAATTCGTCATGAAACCTAAAAGATTGTGAAAGCAACACAACAATGAGAAAACATTTTACAAAGAAACCAAAAAAAAAACTCGAAAACATTTCTAAACTCAAAGTTTAAAAGAAAAAAAACTTTCTGTAGTCAAATCGCTTATAGAAAAATTTTGCCAACATTTTAGGTATCTCCATGTTAGGCAAATGTGATCTAACGTAGTAAATATACCCAAAAATAGGACACTGAAAAAAATAGAAGCAAACAAAGAGCTGCTAAACGAAATGCAGCGATGTCAACCGACAATTCTCCAAATAGAAGTTTAAAAAAAAAAGAGAAAGAGAAAGAAAAATGTTCGAGTCCAAGGAGAAAAGATGTGGAAATGCAGGCGAAGGGGGGACTATTGGGAGGTGGCAGAGTGTGTGGAAATTGGATGAGCATCAAACGTAATTTTAATAAAGTTTGAATGCAAAAGTTTCTGATTTGAAATGCATATAAAAGTTAACTATTTCCGACGAAGCTACGAAAATTTGCGCTACTGAATGTGTGTGAAAAAGTTTGTTCTGCACTTTCTTCGCTCTGTTGTTGTTTTTGTTATTGTTGCATTCACATTGTGCCGATCAGTGGAAAGGAGCAGGGAGCAGGGAGCAGGGAGCGGGAGGTAGGGTAGGGGCATGACCCAAACAAACAGCGGATGTGGCAAGCACTAGCCACGCCCACAAAAGAACTGACGAGTGGCGCCGTCGTCTGTCACTGAGGCGCGCCAGGCCATGGCCATAAATTAAAGGCAACAAACCGAGTGCGGAAGCAAGTCGCAAACGGACACGGGAGAGGCTTGCAAATGGGTAGAGAGGAGCTCGGGAAGAGCACAAGTGGATTTGCGGCCATTACATCTTTTTGGGTTCTGGGACAACTGCATGCCGAGCTACAGACTGAAGCACCGGAAGCTCAAGCTGTGCTGTTAAGTAGCCTCGAGTCAACGTCGCGTCCTGGTTTGGGTAGTGCTCCTTCTACTCTTGCTCCTCTGCCCCTGCTCCTACTCCTGGTACTGCTCCTGGTGCTGTTTCTGCTTCTGATTCTGGTTAACGATCAACTAGTAGCAACTGGCCCCAGGCCGGACTTGAAGTTTTTTTCAATGCACTTACAACGGATGCAAGAGTTTCAATCTCTCTCTCTCTCTCCCCTGCTTTCTCTCGTTCGCCATCTCCCTTTCTCTCTCTACCTCTCTATTCCCTAGTGTGTGTATCAAATTCAGCACTTGTTACCATAGCATGTGGCTTGAATATTCATCTTTAATTCCACCTACTATCTCTCTATGATTATTTCAAACTACGACTAAATACGTGCATAGTCTTGACTGCTAGATACCCTCTGTAAAAGCAGAATTTCTCTAAAATTTCCCAACGGTTTGCTTTAAAACTTATAGTTTTCTTTAACATTATCTACAAACTGCTTCTACTCTACTTGGTAACAGAAATATGTTAGAAACAACATATTTTCCCAGCACTGTTATCGTCTCAAGGTAAACACAACAACACTTACTGACCTTAAAGGGGACACTAACCCGAATTTGGCAATAAAAAAATGATAGAGATTTAGGTTTTGCCAAAAGGAAACGCGACCTTCTAGCTGAACTGATAACTACTGAAAATTTACAATTCACATTTAATTTTTAGATTAGAGCAACTCGTTGAATGGCTGATAAGCTGTCCAAAACTGTGTTGATTATTTATTATAAAAAGGTTTGCAAAACTAACAATTATCAGTTTCAAAGAAACAGTTTAAAGTAAAATGTGTAACAAGTTTGCCTGTCTGTTGTTGGGTTGCCTCTTTTTGGGCGTATCCTGTGCACCACACAACCTGGAAAGGATCGAAACCGATCCAGAGTTGATTGGAGGTTACTTCGAGGGTGACATGGATGTGGCCTTTCTAAGGAATGGCATAATTGCTCCCACTCGTCACTGGCCAAATGCAACAGTTTACTACCAGATCGATGAAGAGTTTGGTAGGTTGAAAAATAGGGAAAATAGGGATTATACACTGGCAAAAGCTAGTCCTAACCGAAGTCTGGGCTACTTTTGAAATGAGTGTGCATTTATTTAAGTAATTAATATTGTCAGCTTCAAATTCACTTGATTTAAGTATTATCCCTTTATTTCTAAATTTAGGAAAAATATCCTAAAATTGTATTTGTTTTGTTCTGTGTATAATTTGATCCTTTTTAGACGATGCACACGTGGCACACTTGGAGCGAGCTATGCAACAAATTGAGCGTGTTTCCTGCATACGCTTTGTGCCCGCAACTGAGGAGAATGAAGATTATCTTTTCATTGCTGTCTCCAGTGGCGGTTGTAACTCAAATGTGGGATTCATTGGGGGTCAGCAAATTGTTCGTTTGACAAACGATCAATTGGGCAAAAGATGCTTCAGATTGGGTGTCATTCAACACGAACTACTACACACTTTGGGCTTCTTTCATCAACAATCGTCTCCGAATCGTGACAACTATATCAAAGTGATCGAGGAGAATATAATGGATGATAAGAAGAATGCTTTTCACAAATACAGCGCAAATCGTGTTAGTGATTACGATGCGGAGTACGACTATGGCAGCATTTTGCACTATGGTCCCATGGCTTTCTCCAAAAATGGTGAGCCCACAATGGTGGCCCTAGATCCAGAGGGTCAGAGTAAGATGGGACAAAGGGCTGGCATGAGCTCAGCAGACATAACGCGTCTTAATAATATGTACAACTGTCAGATGTAGTTAATTTAGTTATTATTTTCTCATTATCATTTAAATTTAAAAATAAATACATTTAATAGTATATTAAAATAATTGGAAAAACATTTCTAACAATCCCTAGAACCAACATTTTTCGACAGTTTCTTATTTTGAAATACATATGTTTGTAGAATTTCATGCCTAAAGCTAATGTTGAATATCTCTTTACACTAAAGTCATTTGCAGTGAAAGATTTAATCTATAAGTTAAAATTAACATTACTCTGTTATGTTGTATACCAGTAAGTGTTATTTACAGCTGTGGAAAAGTGCCCTTAAAATGAGTTAACATTTCAACTAGTTTCGGCTTTAAAATTAGTTTGGCACCTTCGTACGAAATATGCTGTAACCTAAAACTAACAGTTTTCTGCTATTTTATTTAGCATAAAATGTTAAATACAACAGAAATATGCTAAGTTGTCTAGGCAAAACAATCAAATTTTGTTAACATTTTATATAGATAAGCTGTTATTTGGCCTTAAAATTGTATAGCACCTCCGTACGAAATTAGCTGTGACACCGAATGATCAGTACTCTATTATTTTTTTTTAGCTTAACATTTTATCATGTTCGCAAACTATTAATTTATCTTCATTACTGTTAATAAAATCTAATTTAATATAGATTTGGTCTTCATTTTTTGAAAACAAAAGTTACAAAATTTCAACACTATTCAAAATTCATTTAGACATTTCTTTCAATACCAAATTTTCCCTTAAATTCCCTTTTAGAAATATACTATTAATACAGAGTATAAAAATTCGGTTGTTAACAAATTAATTTTAAATTGTCAATTACAGACTAATAAAGCTTTAACCCCAACATATCGGTAGAATAGTTTAGACCTATAATAAATTAAATTTCTCAACGGATCTTTGCTTATCACCGCTACAATTTTGACTGTCATAAAACGATAGCAACAATTAAGACTTTTGATTAGGACACCATAATTAGAACCCGATAAGCAGCCAAAAAAAGGTAATTTGCAATTCCGGTTCAATTAAACCTAAACACAATTTCGAGTGGATTAGTTGAAAATGTTAAGAGCTTGGAGTAAGTTGGTTTTTCTGCTGGCGCTTAACGCCTTTTTGGGCGTGTCTGCTGCCCCGCACAGCCTGATAAGGGAGGAGACCGATCCGGAGTTGACAGCGGGTTATTTCCAGGGTGACATGGACATGGAATTTCTACGAAATGGAGAATTGGCACCAACGCTTCATTGGCCAAATGCGACTGTATACTACAAGATATCAGAGGAATTCGGTGGGTTTTTTAGACCGCGTACTCACAAAGGGTAGTGGGATCCTTTAGGTTTATCGGGAAAAAATGTGTAGCAAACAATGGAAGGTACAGCTGATCAAGAATATATAAAGAATATATATACACTTGATAAAAAGTAAATATATTTTTGAGATAAAGTATATAGACTCTTAGATCAGTAAAACCAATCGAGTAGATATAGCTTTGTTCGTCTGTCTGTATAAATAACTAGATTTTAAAGCCTACAAAATCTATAAGAAAAGGTTTATAAATGAAGATTTGTGTATTTATCATGATTCGTATGTATAACTCTTGTGTTTAGTGAAATAACTCAACCAAACTCAGACATACAACATAATTTGATATATTCTAACTAAGTTTGGTGCAAGTCGGACAACTGTGTTATATAGATTCCAAAGAATTTTTCATTCAAAATTAATGATTACCACAAAAAAGTTATCGCAACCAAACGCACATATCGTGTATATAGGCATACTTGGTTTATCCTGACTAAATTTGATCAAATTTGGAGAGCTTTGTTATAAAGCTGCCATAGAAACAGTCGTTCTAAGTTTCTTAATTAGAAAGTTGAAGTATCTATAATGGCTTTCCAATGAGAACAGGGTCGTTTACAGTCATCTAGCTTGACTGTAGCCATTTCTTCTAGTTTTAAATGGAAATAATGATTACTTCTTTATTTGATTTTAGCTGCTCCCTATGCGGAGTATATACAAATCGGCATGCAACTGATCGAACGCGTCTCCTGCATACAATTCATTCCCGCCAACGAAGAGACCTTGAACTATGTTCACGTTATCGTTTCCGATTCCGGCTGTAGTTCAAAGGTTGGCTTTCGTGGTGGTGAGCAGACTATCAAACTGAAGCCCGCTGCTTTGGACAGTGGTTGCTTTAAACTGGGCACCATTCAACATGAGTTGCTGCACACTTTGGGCTTCCATCATCAGCAATGTTCCCCGAATCGTGATGAATTTGTCAAAATTGTCGACGAGAATATTACCGAGGGAAAGGAGAGTAATTTCAAGAAGTACGAAGAAGATCGTGTTGGCGACTTTGATGTGGCCTACGATTATGGCAGCATTCTGCACTATAGTTCTACGGCTTTTTCTAAAAATGGACTGGAAACAATTGTGGCCGTTAAACCTGAGGGTAAAAATCTAATGGGTCAAAGAATTGCTCTAAGTAATGCTGATATAAATCGCCTCAATACGATGTACAAATGTCCACTGCAGACATAAATAATAAATTCTGATCAAATAAAACTGTTATATTTTCATCTGGCAATCAGACGGTTTTTTACTATATTTTGACTGGAAAAGTGTTAAACTTTAAATCAATTTCGTTGACAAAGTATTAGATATATTCTAACATAAAAAAACAAACTAGTTTTTAATACAGCCACACACATTATAAACAAATTTAAAAAAAATCTACACAAAAAAATTATAATTATCAAAATTTTAAAGCACCCTGTATAGCATAAAACATGATTTGCAGCTATTCTGAAAAGTAAAGTAAAGTAATTTATACTTTTTTAAGTAAATTGTATTATAATAAAAATAAGTCAGGTAAATATTTAACAGTTAAGACTTTGCTCCCTTTGGCTTGTCTGTTGTTAGTCATAGTATAGGTTATATTATAAAGGTTTATCAAACTTTTACGTCCCATTGAGAAAACACTTTCATTATTATCACACCTTATTATACTGTTCTCCCCCACAGTGTTGTAAAATCAGAACAATTAGAAGCAGTTCCCAATTTGTTGGTAATGAGGGCTTTCCAGTCACTCAGCTGTGAAGCAACACCTGCGCTTACTGTTCAAATTGGAGGCAAACAAAGAGGTTTCCCCTTACATTTCCCACAACCCACAAACCGTTTGCATTTTCCATCAACAACTGTTATTTTTTCGTTGGTTTCGATAAGCTCCAATTTCCCTTATCTTATCGCAAACTGGAAACTGGAAACGTCTGCGCTACGAAAGACAGAGCTTATCAGCACAAAGAGTAAACTTAACTATTAACCAAGTGAAATGGGATAGTTTAGGACTAATATACCCCATTTACTGGAAGTAGCGTTGGAGTTAGTCATAGTTGGTAGAGAGTGTGCTGCAAGTTTCCAACGATTTCAGTTGTGAGTCGACGGCAAAGAAAACGAAGGCATTTTCAAAATGTCCAAATATTTAAACTAAGAAAATCAAAATAAATTGAGACAATTTATATAGATCCAAAATCGATGGCACTACAATGTGTGATCCAACCTAAAATGTGGCTAGGCCTAAAGCAGATTTTACTCTATGTGGGCCTCCTGCTCTGTGTGGTGCTCCAAGTTTGTCGCAGCAATACTCAATTACAGCTAAATTGTCCCAGCTCTTGTCACTGTGATCTATATGCACAGCGTAATCGCGCTATTTGCAGGTGAGTCTTCAGTTAAAGTATATATCATGCACATAACTTTTACTTTTCTCTTTCTCTCTCTCTCTCTCTTGTCCACTCTCTTTCAATTCCACTCTCTCGCGCTCTCTCTTTGTAGCGCCAAACGCTTGATAAGCGCCAACATTGACATGCCCAAAACTGTTGAATTGCTGGACTTGAGCTACAATGATATCAACACAATTGACGTCGATTGTTTTGAGGTGAGTCTATCTAGTGTAAATACCCTGTAATTAAAAAGTGATTCAGTTTGGAAACCACACTTACAGCTAAAAGGTATGACCCAGTTTGAGCATGATTATGTGCTATATTTTGAAACCTTTTAAATGAATATTCGAAAATAATCTAGAAATTGTGATAAATATTTCTATTTCTAAAAACTTATAACCCCATCAATCACTGTTTTGTTCCTTCCTCCCACTTAGACCACCGTGCATCTGATAAATCTGACGCTTTCCCACAATTCGATCCACACGATCCATGTGGATGCCTTTGCAAAGCTGCGTCATCTGAAATCACTGGATCTGTCCTACAATCGTTTGGAGCAAGTGGATGAGCATTTACTGGAAACGAACTCACAATTGATGCATCTTAATCTGGAGGGCAATAAATTGGCCACACTAGGAGATGGTCCACTTTTGAGATCCACATCATTGCGTTCACTAAATCTACGAAATGCACAAATCAATCAATTGAGTGCGACACTCTTGAGTGGATTGACTGAACTAAGACAATTGGATTTGGCACAGAATATGTTGATAACAGTTAATATAAATACATTCCATGCGACAAGATATCTGGCAACACTCGATTTGGAGGAGAATCCATTAAATTGCGATCGTGCATTAATTAAGGTTGCCACTTGGCTGAGATTAAGAGGCGTGGCCATTAGCCTCAGTGATTGCCTGGAGGAGAAACCAGATGTGGAGCTAGAAGAAGAAGCCTCGGGAGAAGCACCAAAATTCGAACGATTGGAGCACTTGGATGACAACCCTGATGAACCAAAACCTGTGGCAAGCATATGGCGTAAATTACCCGACGATTCCGACGAACAGGAGGAGGAGGAGGAGGGGCTTGAGAACCAAAGGAAAACCGGAGACGAGCTGTCAACACTTATCGATGTTTGCCAGGGCAATCGGGAACAGCTTTGCCTACGCTATCGCAATTGCCTAGAGCGTGTCAGTCATGAACTGCTCGCTGGCAATGGGGGCGTTGGAGCTCAGCTTGGCGGCCAAGTGACGAGCACGCACACCTTTGACGAGGATGATGTGAAATTGGCCTTTGCAGTGGGTGCTGCCACCGGCATCTGTATGGTCATTTTCATCATCAGTTTCGCTTTGTGCGTGAAAAGCGGCTGCGAGCTGCAAAAGAAACGACGACGACAGCAAACCGCGAATGGCGATACATGTGAGTAACGACAAAGTGCACTTTAAAAAAAAAGCTTTAAACAATGGATTAATCCATGTGGACATATGTATAACTATATACAGAAGAAGAATTTAAATAATTTATAAAGCACAAACTATATTTGGAAACAGAAGCAGAGATTTAAACATACCAGAGAGCGCTTTAAAAACCTTATAAATTAATAATTATATATATAAAGTGATTTAAAACCAGAGGTAGATATGTGTAGGGTATAATTATATACATAAGGACGCTTTAAATACTTTTTGGAAGAAAAAAAATAATCTAAAAACTCTGTAGATGGAGATACAGATAGTATTACTTAGCATAGACAGCGATAGCGCTATGTTTTTGCCACCAAATCTAGTCTTTATTTTGATTTAAAGGTTTTAAAATTCTATCTTGATTTAACGAGAGAAATTTATAGTTTAATACATAATCTATGCCAGTGTTATTTATACACATCTGGAAATAATAATTGAAATTGGAACATTTTGTAATATTATCGCCAACATATGGAAAAAATAATTAGCTACACGATTCTTAGAATCTCAGAGTATTATTTTTTACGAAATGGAATTCTAGTTGCATATGAATCAATCAATTATATATTCACTCGAATTCTCAAACTTTTTCATATATAATAATCTGATATTGACATTTTTACCAATGTAAGTTCCATTTCTAACTAACTATTCCCCTCTTCCTTTCACAGCCATTAACACATCGGAGCAACAATTGCCCACAATACACACTTGGTCACCACCGCGAATGCGAACTCCGCGTCGCTCCAATCCGCAGCGTACCCGTAACGCCCCCTCAAGAGCCATAGCACGACAGGCCTATGGACCCGAAGACAACTTCGTGTCACGACTGTTTGGACGGCCGGCAAGGCATCAATACTATCGTGCGATAAATCAGAACACGGCAACACTCATACGACGCCTAAGTCGCAGTAACCTATTCAGCAATCGGGATCGGGAGAGGGAACCAAGTAGTCCAGAGACTCCCACTTCTATATTCTATGCGCAGGCGGAAGAGGCGCGGCCGGAGACGCCTCCACCAAATTATGGCGATGTGGTGGTCATTGAGCATTGTGATAACAAATAAGAAAACTTAAACTGAACTTTTTAATAATAAAAAAACTAACCAATAATAAATATTTAAGCAAGATCTTAAGCAGTAACAACTCTACAGTTGATTCCAATAACATATTCCACTGTTTATTTTATTTTTCATTTTTTTATTTCTTTTTTTTGAGTCGCGTTCACATGGAGAAATATCAATTGGGGATTCCAAAATTCTTTTTGTGCTACTTTTATTTTCTTTGGTAGTTTTTTGGTAGCATTACTTTTACACGACTGCAACAAATCGCAATAAAAACTTTTGACAAAACTATCAAAGTTGCCATGAAATGGGAACAGGAAGAGGTGGTGGCAACTCTGAAATTGCCATAGCCGCAGCGAAATCTTCTTTCTACTCAACTCCCGGCATAAAGCCCAAAAAAATGAGAAAAGAATTTAAGTAAGAAAACTTTACACACTCAAATAAATGCTGAAGTGTGGGCGGGCGGATAAAGAGAAGGCGAAGGGGGTGTGGCAGGAAATGAAGAGGGAGCTCGCTGGGCTGAACGGATGTAGCAAGACAAATCGAAAACGCCACAAAAGAAAACAAAAAAAAAAATAAATAAAAGAAAAGCGCCACGAAAACCCCTTTGGAAAAAAACCCACAACCCACAGCGAACATGGGCAAAAACCCAACAATTTGCACTGTAAAGCAGCAAAAGTGTCTCAAAAGAATCAACCACCAAAACTAACCGAAGCATAGAAAAAAAAAATTAGTGAATGAAAAGGTTGTAGTAGAAAGTACACGACTACAGCATACCCCTTAGTCAGCTCAGGATTATCCTAGATCATATTCGTATAGCAAAACTGGATAAACACGAACTTTAGAGGACGCCAATGACAGCACAGTGCTTCAAAAAACTATGTCTTCTATCTAATAGTTTTCAAATTTTGTAGATTGGTCTAAGAAAAACATTTTAGAAACCATATAACAATATTTGTCTTGGTTAATATAATTTTTTCAAAGCAAAATACTTTAAAAATACAAGATATATAATTGTTGGACATTTTGGGATACTTTTTAAAACTTTTTACTTGTCTTTTCCATTGTTTCATTCCATGTAATACAACTTAAAAGCCCTTTAACCCAGTTTTCAATCGGTATTAAAAAAGAAGTAAAATAATTTTGCGCTAAAAGTGACTCTTAAAAGAGCATGTGTAAAAACACTGTTAAAAACTATACTGATAAATATAAATTAAATTATATTTATATGGGAATACAAAAGTTTTCTTAGTCATTTAACAACCTTTATATGGAAAAATAGTTCTTCAATAGTTCTTTGAAGCTTAAAAAGATACATCTCAATTTAATAATATATTTAAATTATATATTATATTATAAATTTATATTGTTATACCCAAAATACTAAGAGTTCAACACGATTTTTATAAAAAAAATGATTTTGTTGTAAAAAAAAACTTTTCTGTTTAGTTTTAGAACTTTTCTAAAACTATTTCTACTGTCTAAACTATCTTAAGAACTAATATGAGGCTTAAATATTTGCTTCATTTCAACATAGAGTATTATTTGGAGAGTATTTGTTCTTAAAAAAAAAACAAAAACAAAACTTGATTCGAAAATCATTTTAATGTTTAGCAAACTCATTTCTATTGCTGGCAAATGTGGCAACTAAAAAAGTTTTCGCTTGGCAAATTTGTTGCAACAATGCGCTGATGTCGCTGCATGTGGCAACATCGCGTGTTCGCTATTGCTGCTGCTGCCTCTGCTGCTGCCTCTGCTGCTGCCTCTGCTACTGCTTCTTGCTGTTGTTGTTTGTCTGAATATCGCAGTTTGTTTGTTTGTTGTTTGTGGCAGCTTTCATTGCACTGCGCTCAACGCAGCACAAAAGTTAACGTATCCTGGGACCCCGAAGTTGCGTTGTCAACAGCCAAAAACGCAAAAAGTGCAGGCAACTGGGCGGAAAAAACGCTCAGCAGGAGCAATGGGAATTGCCAAAAGCGGGGTAGTGTTAAAAAGCGTGAAAAAATGTATATATATAGTATATATCTAAATCCAACATTAATGAAAAACTTTTTGCATAATCCATGATGCCGACGATGAGAGTGCGATGGTTGGAAAAAACAGTAAAATAACCAACCAATGCCATCGACTATAGACACTAACAAAATGCAGCCAACTGAACTGCTTTGAGCCAAGAAACCTCAAAAAAAAAGTATATATATATTTGTATATATATAGAAGCCCAGGTAAATATTCTTCCTTGAACGCTTCATTTTTTGGCTAAAAGAGAGTGAGAGACAGTTTTTGGGGTTGTGGTTTGTTGTTATTGAAGGGCAAGTAAAGCGGCTTAAAAGGTTTTGAAGGTTATGCAGAAAGCCAACTAGGAGGTGAGAAGTGAGTGCATTTTGCATAACTACGAATATTGATTGCAACTTGGCCACATTTCAAAGTCAAAACTCTGAATAGCACTGACAAGGCTAATACAAATTGACAGCTTAAAATAAAGAAAATTCGAGTTAAAATAACTAATCAATTAAATAATTTCCATTAGCTAAGTGAGTGTGTTATCGAGTGTCCAATTAATTAACAGAAAAATTGTTATTAAATTGGCATGCTGAATTTTTAATTTATAAGGTAAATTTATTTTTTTAGAGACTTTGAATTATATTATAAATTATTTTTTGTGGTATTTATGCATTTCTGAATCATTTGATTAGATTAAACTATACCACTCCATGTAAAACTATTCTCGAGTAATTAAATTTTACATATAAATTAATAAAAACAATAAAGAAAAGTACATTCGAGCACGCCCGACAGTATAATACTCTCTGCATTTTATTTCCAATTATATGGTAATGTTAAGAAAATCGGTATTGGTATATTTGTCAATATTTGACCAAATTTCAAAAGTCAAGTCTCATCATACAATTTGACAAAATGGGTTCGATTTTGAGAATTCTAGATTTTGATTGCGAATTATTCCGCGAGTTGTCCAGAGTATAAAAATGTATGACTTTTTAAGATATCGTTTCATTTGGCTGAGTTATGATCAGTCAAAGTTGGGAAAATAGTCAATTTTAAATATTGAGCTGTGGACCACATATCTGAGAACTTCATCCAAAATTTGACAAAATGGGTTCGATTTTGAGAATTCTAGATTTTCATTGCGAATTATTCCGCGAGTTGTCCAGAGTATAAAAAGGTATGACTCTTTAAAATATCGCTTCATTTGGCTGAGATATGATCAGTCAAAGTTGGGAAAATTGTCAATATTAAGTCTTGAACTGTGGACCAGACATCTGAGGACTTTGCATCCAAATTAGACAAAATGGGTTCGATTTTGAGAATTTTAGATTTTTATTGGGATTGATTCTGCTAGTTGTCCAGAGTATAAAAAGGTATGACTCTTTAAGATATCGCTTCATTTGGCTGAGATATGCTCAGTCAAAGTTGGGAAAATTGTCAATATTAAGTCTTGAACTGTGGACCAGACATCTGAGGACTTTGCATCCAAATTTGACAAAATGGGTTCGATTTTGAGAATTTTAGATTTTTATTGGGATTGATTCTGCTAGTTGTCCAGAGTATAAAAAGGTATGACTCTTTAAGATATCGCTTCATTTGGCTGAGATATGCTCAGTCAAAGTTGGGAAAACTAAGGAAGTAAGTCTTGATCTGTGGACCACATAGCTGAGGACTTCATCCAAAATTTGACAAAATGGGTTCGATTTTGAGAATTTTAGATATTGATTGCGAATTATTCCGCGAGTTGTCCAGAGTATACAAAGGTATGACTTTTTAAGATATCGCTTCATTTGGCTGAGTTATGATCAGTCAAAGTTGGGAAAATCGTCAAAATTAAGTCATGAACTGTGGACCACACACCTATGGACTCTTTCATCCTAATTTGACAAAATGGGTTCGATTTTGAGAATTTTAGATTTTGTTTGGGATTAATTCTGCTAGTTGTCCAGAGTATAAAAAGGTATGACTTTTTAAGATATCGCTTCATTTGGCTGAGTTATGATCAGTCAAAGTTGGGAAAATAGTCAGTTTTAAATATTGAGCTGTGGACCACATATCTGAGGACTCTTTCATCCAAATTTGACAAAATGGGTTCGATTTTGAGAATTTTAGATTTTGATTGGGATTGATTCTGCTAGTTGTCCAGAGTATAAAAAGGTATGACTCTTTAAGATATCGCTTCATTTGGCTGAGATATGATCAGTCAAAGTTGGGAAAATCGTCAAAATTAAGTCATGAACTTTGAACCACACACCTAAGGACTCTTTCATCCAAATTCGACAAAATGGGTCCGATTTTGAGAATTTTAGATTTTGATTGGGATTAATTCTGCTAGTTGTCCAGAGTAAAAAAAGGTGTGACTTTTTAAGATATCGCTTCATTTGGCTGAGTTATGATCAGTCAAAGTTGGGAAAATAGTCAATTTTAAATATTGAGCTGTGGACCACATAGCTGAGGACTCTTTCATCCAAATTTGACAAAATGGGTTCGATTTTGAGAATTTTAGATTTTGATTGGGATTGATTCTGCTAGTTGTCCAGAGTATAAAAAGGTATGACTCTTTAAGATATCGCTTCATTTGGCTGAGTTATGATCAGTCAAAGTTGGGAAAATAGTCAATTTTAAATATTGAGCTGTGGACCACATAGCTGAGGACTCTTTCATCCAAATTTGACAAAATGGGTTCGATTTTGAGAATTTTAGATTTTGATTGGGATTGATTCTGCTAGTTGTCCAGAGTATAAAAAGGTATGACTCTTTAAGATATCGCTTCATTTGGCTGAGATATGATCAGTCAAAGTTGGGAGAATCGTCAAAATTAAGTCATGAACTTTGAACCACACACCTAAGGACTATTTCATCCAAATTCGAGAAAATGGGTTCGATTTTGAGAATTTTAGATTTTGTTTGGGATTAATTCTGCTAGTTGTCCAGAGTATAAAAAGGTATGACTTTTTAAGATATCGCTTCATTTGGCTGAGTTATGATCAGTCAAAGTTGGGAAAATAGTCAGTTTTAAATATTGAGCTGTGGACCACATATCTGAGGACTCTTTCATCCAAATTTGACAAAATGGGTTCAATTTTGAGAATTTTAGATTTTGATTGGGATTAATTCTGCTAGTTGTCCAGTTTTATTGATATTTTAGCTAGTGTCATTGTATTATTTTAGGTACATTGACTTCCTGCTCAAATAAGCTTTTGGACGGACAGCCAAACCCGGTCAAAAACGCTTGTTAAATTGCGTACATTTCTCATTTATATATTCAGTGAACGCAATCTGACAAATCTGGGAATAAACTTCAAAGCATTTAACAGTTGTTCACTGACCAGACAAAACGTCCCCAACGTCCATCTCCCATCTCTATATACACTACTCACCCCTCCCTACGCTAACGCCACGCCCACTCCCCCCTCTGGCTAACATTACGATGTAATCTTTACAATGCCACAGCACAGTTTTAATTGCTGTGACACTGCAGATGCGGCTGACTGAAGCTGGAAATTGGTCAGAGTTGATAAGGGCAGGACTAGCAGTTTAACTTGTTGGTGGAAGGAAGAGGAAAGACGAGTTTTCTCTGCTGATGCTGTTGTTGTTGTTGTTGCTGTTGTCGTTTTCTAATTTGATAAAGATAAAAATCATTTTATAAATGCCGACGATGGCATTGGCGACATTGCCGTCAAGTGTATGCTCCTGACAGTCGACTCCAGGGCAACAAAATTCAACATTTACTTCTACACTTGAAGAAATCTAACAATAAATCGTTTTTTTTTTTTTAAACTAAATAAATTACTCATTCTTAAGTTAACATGATTTATTATGTTTAAAATTATTGTAAATTATATTTTTTTCAATTTTTTTTTATTTATATGAACTTTCCAGCAACAGTTTCTAATTTTTTCAGTGTAATCTACACGCTCTTAGGCTACTCCCCTCTTCTCTCTTTCTTTCTCTTTCTATCTCGCTGTTCGCCTCTTAATTGAATGCTCATTTTAAAAGAAGCAGCAGAGTTGCCCACGTTCAACGTTGTCGACTTTAATTGCATTTTTATTTCATTTCCCAGCAATTATCGCCGGTTCGTGTGCAAATTTATAAGCTGAAGCAAGCAGTTGTAGTGGTAAGTTGGTATTACACACACACACACACACACACACACACACACACACACACACACACACACACACACACACACACACACACACATACACTCACACACAGGTGGCACAACCTGTCGCACAGTCTGCAACATCCTAAGCTGCAAAGGTCAATCGTCGTGTATCCGCTGGTCAGCTTAACTCCTGTAACTGTAACAGAGTGTGCAAGTGTGTATGTATAGGTGTGTGTGTGTGCTGTGTCCTGTCGTAATTAAAGGTGGCTCTGGGCCAGGTCAGGACTTTGGACGCGTGCTTCAGCTACTGCTTTCAGCTTTGGCTTCAGCTTCAGTTTCGTTTCCGGCTGCGATTCCTACGACTCCGACGACGACTCCCGTCTCCATCTCCGTGTTCAACTTGGACTCCTTGTTTCCCATGTCCTCTGGAAACGAGTCCTTGTTGTTGCCTACATTTTAGCAATATTTATAGTTGTTGCTGCGCTTTGGCATTGGTCTTAGTGCAAGTCCAAACTTGTCGTTGCCAGTTGTTAGCAAAGCAATTAGCATGAGTTTGTTATTGCAACACGGCAACAACAACAACAGCAACAAGAACGACAACAGCAACAACAAGTTATCCTGTGTAGCTACAAGAATATCCAGGGCTGCCAACTCAACACATGCTAAAAGTTCTACCTATTCTCACCTCCCCTCTAATCCCCCAATCCACAGCTCTTACCTCTATACCTCTCAAATAAGAATTTAATTTATTTACTCTGTTGCATGAGGCAAAATGTGTTGGCAAATGGCCATGTGGCATTTAACTCTTAACAACAAATCAAATGTAAGTGAAACTTGCTAACCAGTTAGCTAAATACCTTAGTCAGCATCCAGGTATGGAACTGGCAGGGGTCTCTATGGAGTCTAGGAGATACCCACATTAACTGATCTACATAATATGTTTAAGGAGTCTTTAGCTAGAGTACCAGATAATTGTCTACGTTCAGTGATCAGAGATTTATCTCCAATTCCAAATTTGTATAAAGAGAGATTTAAATAAAATATTTTCTATTAAAATCAAATGTTGATGTCAAATTTTTTAAAATGATTAACTAACACAGAAGCTTAAACCTTTAACATTTTGTATTGCTTAAAATATCTATAGCCATATAAGTTCTGAAGTATATAGACAGGCTTTGAGAGGGTTGTACCCTTTTTGTTAGCCAAGCAGACATTCAATTAACAATACGAATGCAAATGTGTGATTACAAGTGGCAAAGGCTCGTTTAACTCACAATTGTAGCCAGTTTTCAGCTGGCAGTTGGCAGTTGGCAGTATTCGAGCTGCCTTTTGCCTGTTGCTTTTTTGGCCCGATACATCCCCGGTGACAGTTAATTTTTAATTTAATGCACATAAACTGGGAAGCTCGTTCAGTTACTTTGCTCGACACTCTTAATGGCATTTTTGGCCCCATTTCAATTTACATGCGAGCCAGACACACAAAAGGACACGCGGACATTCTGGATACAAAAGGAGCGAGACAGAGATACATACACAGATGGGTAGAAAGAGAGAGGGAGGGGAAAGGGGGTGTGAATGGCACCGCCGTTGGCAGCATTTTACACGTGGCGTCAGACAGGTGCGAGGGTCGCACTAAAGTTGTTCGGAAGGACACATTTGGCTTACCACCCTTTTTCCCCCTCCCCATTCCACACACACACCATCCTCCACACCTCGCACCAGTGCCAAATGTGCCCGGGAGACATTTTTATATTTTAAACACGACACTAAACATTTCCCTTCAAATTCACTGTCAGTTTTTATATTCATTCTCTACCATCGTTGCCCAAACTTATTACACCCGTAACTTGTGGCCGAAGAGGGCGTAAAGCTGGCATTAACACTCAACAATTCAACAATCGGCTAAAACCAAAGACAACTCTTAAGTGTTAATACTCATACTCATTTCCTTTCAGTAAAAAGGTTTAGTCTTTTAAAACCGCATTTAAATAATAATTTTCAAAGCTTTTGAACCGTCGCCTAAAAGTATGCTGCAGTATTTTAAACAGGTATTTTAAAGCTAAGAACGAGACCTTTGTTAGCGGCGTTACTGTCACTCGTCGTCAATGCTTATCTGTGAGGCTGTCAGGTCAGTCCCTGTCTCTGTCTCTTTCTCTCTCTCTCTGCCGACTGCTCCTACGCAGCCACCTGCTGTTGGCCATTTGAAAGCACTTTGAACGACTTGTTTTGTGGGCCAAACTGTTGACTGATTGAGCGACTGGGCTCACTTGATGAGTTTGCCTAACATGATATTAAGCTCGTTGTTCTGACCAAGTTCTAATTAACACATGCAAAACAAACTTTGCTTATACCTTTCAGCTCTGCTCTGCCTGCCTATGCTCATTAGCTGCCATTTGAATTTTTCCATTTTTCATTTTCCATTTCCATTTCGTTTGCTCAATTTCATAAGCAATTGTGCGCATTTTCTTATTGTTGCCTCTTCAACTCTCTTTTTCTGCCTCTCTCTCTGGTTCTCTCGTTAGTTTTGCCTGCGCCTAAATGTATGCAGCATCACAAGCCTTGCTAATATATGCCACACACACGCAATCCCACACACACACACACACATACACACCCACTTTTATGAATTTCAAATGGGCGCAAACGAAGTTGCAGCAGAGGCGCACAAAAGTATGCAACACAAAAGCAAAGCAAAGTTGCACGCTTTTCCCTAACATTTCCCAAAGCTCGTTTTCCTTCATCTCTTTCACTTTTTCTTCTTCATTTTTGCGCTTCACTCGCTCGATTTGTGCAACGTTTGTGCAAAAGTTTGTGCATCACAAACAAACTCACACATACACACACACTCACACATGCATACTTAGTTCTCCCATCTCCGATTTTGCAAGACAAAGCTGCAGCTGCAACATCATGTGTGCCACAACGAAATCTGTAAGCCCTTTGCAGGAATCAGTTCAAATATATGGAATTATTAAAATATATTAAAAGTAGATGTAAAGAGAGTAGCTAAGACTATAATCGAGTAAACTGACTTCAAAATACCCTGTAAATTTGTAAGCACTGGGACTCATCTAGTTATGCTGATCAAGAATATAAGCTGAAATCCCCAATTTTTTTATTTCACTCCAGTTCATTCATCTTAAAAACTGATTTTCTGCCTTTAATATAGTTAACATGCCGATCTAAAATGTTGTAAAACCACAAGTGGCTGCAAAATGAATCAGTGTTGGCTTAAAAGTTGCCTGCATCTGATTTTTAGTTTAGGCCACGTTTGTGTTGAGGCTAAAAACGTGTGAGAAGTTTCAAGTATTCCCTCTGAGTGTGTGTGGTTAGTGATTGCATCATAAATCCATTTTGCACACACAGACACACACACACACACACCGTGATATTCAAACTGTTGTGGTGCGGTCAAGTCAAATGGTCAAGTGCCTGATTAGCCTTTAATTGGCGGCCCTTTGTTAATTTAGACCGGCGACTGTTGGCCGATTGGACCCGACCTTTTGGACCCCATGAAACGCACAAATTTGTGTCCTGGGACGAATGTAATTACACGGTTTGGTTGCACTGCGTCAACGCCAGTGTCCATTCAATTTGCACCCACCCAAAAATTCAACCGAATTGGCCAATCTCTTACGGGCTGAAGACGTGGCCCAAAGGGGGAGTGGCAAGGGGGTAGTGATGCTCTAACGGTTTTGTGCTAATTTCCGGTGCTCATATTTGGCAGACAGTCACGCCCATTTACACAGTGAGCAATTGGGAGCAACAGGAGTAACAACAACAACAACAAACAGTTCAAATTGCACCACATCCTGTCTGCGAGCAAAAGCAATTCAATTCACCAATTGCAGTCTCAACGTCAAAACAACAACAACAACAACAGCAGCAACAAATTCATATACCATTTGTTGCTGTTTTTGTTGTTATTACATCAACAACGACAACAGCAGCAACAAATTGAACTGGAAAACAGATGCAGCCACAGACTTGTAAACATACTAAATCTATTATCCTGTCAAATTGACAAAACCCGAATCTTTATATGCCTCTAAAGGCAGCAGCACACAATCAAACACACATATACACTCACACACACACACACACACACTTGCATACAGTGGCAGGCAACTGGGCAAGCATTGGGGGTGTTCACTACGAGAAGTTTGGAGAAAAATTAAGTTACGTAAGTTTGATTCTTTTGATTGATGTTGCAATAAAAATTGTTATTGAAGAGAATTTAAAATTAAAATTATTTAAAACTTTATATGAAAGCTAAATGTAATAATTAAGTTTTAGTAATAAATTTACGTTCAAATCTTGCACTGTTATTCAACACTATTGTTAAATCATTCAATTATTTATAATAAAAGTTTCGCTCATTTAAACATATACATATATTATGTGTTTATTTATTGCACAGTGAGTCATCGTGACTATCCCTAATGACTCGGCCACAAAACGCATTGAAATGCAACAAAACTCAATTGCAGCACTTTTCCCCCTACAGTGGCAGCAAAAAAGCAGCTGTAAGTGTTTGCAGCAATCAGTTATGACCCAACTAGAGGGCTAACAACAACAACAACAACAGGGCTTTCAACCCAGTCCAATCTACTGCACACCACTTTTGTTGCAGTTCGGCTCTGGTCTGGTCAGTTCCTGTGGCGATTGTCAACAGTGCAGTGTGTAGGGAAGCAGGGAAAGCAGGGAAAAGAGAGAAATATAGGGGAAAAAGCAGAAGCCACTGGGCAGCCAGAGTTGTGCTCTATAAATCTGCACAAATTGGCAACACACTCTGTGGGGCTGCATTAAAAAAATATTTTATAAAAGAGCAAAAAGTAAATAAATTTACAACGATGAAACGCAACGCGAACACAGCGAACACAGCACATGTTGCCAGTCAGTCGAATCTCCCTTTTTCCCTCTCTCTCACACACTACCACACACACACACACTCTCCTTATCTCTCTTTCTCACTCAATACCTCTCCCTTGCTGCTTTTGTGAATTTTTCAACAGCTGCTTGTTTATTTATGCTTGTAACGTTTATAAATCGTTTGGCCGAAAAAAGAAAAAAGAAGAAAATGGAAAGCAAAGTGAGAAAGAAAGCAAGAAGAAGAAAGTCGACAAAATGAAAAGCGTAAACTTGTGACGGTGACTGTGACTGCCAATGGCGACAGTGACTGCAAAAGGTGACTTGCGTACAATGTGGCGTATGCTTGTTGTGCTCAATTGAGTTATCCGTGCAGCTGTAACTTCATAAATCAGCCAACTAACCGCATCGATGGCTGATGACCTTATTACGCTTAACTTGGCTTTAATATTTAAACAACTTAAGCTTTAGCTTTAGCTTCACTGATTTGGTCCAGCGCTGATTTGATGCTTAAGTTTGCCGACACACCCACGAAACGCTCGTAAAACTGGCCAAATATTTGCGCCGACTGCGCGGAGAGCAAACGATATTTCATTTGAGACGCACACAACTCATAAATCTAGAGACTGACTGGACCTGGGATCTGGTACCTCGTACCTCGTACCTGTTACCTGGCAAAAAGGCCAACTGGATGGAAATGGATGGATGAGCGACCACAGTAAGCAATCGTTAGACTGACAAACAGACATCAACATCAGCCACAGGCAAACAGCAGCAGCAGTAGCAGCATTGAACGAAGGGCAATAAGAAAAAGGAAAAGCGGCAAAATCAATATTTTCATCCAAATGAAAAATGACCCGCAGCGTGTCGGAACAGTTGTCCAAAATGGACAGCTACAAAACCACTTTTGCAGAGACTCTAGCCATTTGAATGGGACACACAGAGCAGAGACCAGAGACAAGCTGACATATAGCCTGCAGCTTAAGTGATTAGCCTTAAACAACTTGGCCAGAACGAGAGACAGAGCGAAGGAGACTGTCTGAAATTAAGGCAAAGTCGATTCAAGTTGAGTTGAATTGAGTTTGCAAATTTGCAAACGTCGCATAATTGATTTAACATTGAAAACGAATGACTTAATCAAGTGCGTGCCACGTTGCGTATACGCAATGCCAAAACATAAATAGCACAAAACAACAGCCAAGAAGACTTGGGTCTAGTAAGATGCCAATGAAGCACACACACACACACACACACTCACACACACGCACCCTCTACTGATGAACAAGCAGAGCATGATGATGATGTTGTTGTCCTTGCAGCAAATAAAGCCAAAAGAAAAACAAAGACACCAATCAGCAGCAAAAACGGTTCAGTCTCAGGCGAAAAAAAAAAAATTTGAAGAAACACAGTAGCATCTTTATAGATTTTGCTGGATATATAGCAGATAATCCAAATCAGAGTTGTTGCATTCATACAGACAACTTGTAACATTTGAGAATTAAGTTGCAAATTTTAATTTACTTTTTTTGGAGTATACTAGTGACGAAAACACGGCAGAAATCAAGTTTTTTTGCTAGACTACTCGTTTAATACGAGAAGATTTTATTATTTGTTATCGTTTGGAGTAGATCCAATCAATAGTTAATTAAATTGCATTTAAGCGAGAAGTTAATGTAGTTTTCCTACTAAATTATTAGAAATTTTTTTAATATATCTTAATACATAGATTGTGTCACTTGATAAAATGAACTAGTGAGGAAACCAAACCCCTGAAAGTGTGTCTTTATAGTTTCTTACTGTATATTTTTAAACTGTCTGTTTTCATATCTAGGGTCTTAATGTCTAGGGTCTTTAAATGTTCTACTAAAAGAATTCTTTTGAAACACATGATTTCGTGGATTTTTTAGATTATTTATCAGTTTGGTATTAGTACTTTGTTCAATACAAAATCACATACTCTTTACTCTTTATAGAGCATATTGGATTCGATATATTGAAAGTGTGTTATAAGCCCGCGCTATTTTTGTATCTTATTGTTGTTGTTCTGTTTTGTTGTTTTATTGTTGTTGTTATTTCGCTTTGGCTTAGTTTTTGTTGTAGGCACTCAGCTACGTGACACTGACATGGATTTTCAAGTTGTTTCTCGTGTAAGAGCGTGTGTGTGTGAGTATGTGTGTGAGTGTGTGTTATTGCCTGCGGATGTCCTTTCAGTGTAGTACAAATGCCTTGTGCTTCTTAGGCTCAGTCTCCTTCCGCTCAACAGCTCTCACTCTCGCACTCGCCCTTGCCACTCCCCCTACCACCGCCCATCCCGGAGGCTGGCTAAATTCAGCTTGCAGTTTGTCAATTCGTAAATCTTTTTATACGCCATTCTTCAGGGCAAGTACCGCCATCATCAAAGGCAACAACTTTACAAAACTAAACTCGACAAATGTTGAGACAGCAGCTGTAGGCTGTCTCCCTCTCCCCCTCCCTCTACCACTCTCTACCCACTCCCATTCTTTTATTTGACAATTGTGCAAGTTAACTTTGATGAATTCAATTATTCGAGCACACGACATCTCTTGCCATCTCTTTCATCTGCTCGCAGCTTTCTCCTTCCATCTCTTTCCGCACGTGTTTGTCTTTGCTGTCGCTCAATGAGTTTATTGTCGTTGTGCTTAGCAGGGAATTCGAAATTTTCCCATGGGTCGAAGGGGGTGTAACCCCTCCCCCTCTTCTACTCGTATTCCCTTCCGGCCTCTTGTCTCAATCTGTAAAGTGGATTTATTTCGCTAAAATCGAAAGTTGACTTCTTCGTGTGACACGTTTTCGTGCCCTCTCACTCACTCACTCACTCTATCTTGCTATCTCTCTTGCACAACCAAATCCCAACTAAGCTTTCTTGTCGTAAAAATTGGTGCGTGTTCTGGTTGTGTGTGTGTGTGTGTGTGTGTGTGTATGTGACATTAAAGGATTTATCAATTTACACAACGAAACTTAGGCAAGTCACCAGATTTGTGCCATATTATAGTTGTTCACAGCAAGTGATTGATTAAACTGTTGACTTTACCAACTCCATTTTTTGGCAACAATTCTATTCTTAGTAAAAGCAGAAAAAGACAACAGAGTGAAGTGAAAAGTCTGACAAATGTATTAAAATAACTAAAAGTTGAGCACAAATAATTTTATAAAAAAAATCGTAAAAATAAAAAAATGTCCTAAAAATTATATTTAAATTTAGCCAGATTAAATAATACTAAAATATGTAAGCTGTCCCAATTTCTGGGATTAAAGTTAGCAGAGCTGGGCTTGAAGAACACAAAAAAAATCGCTTATGTGATTAACTTAGTCAAATTTATAGAACGCTAAAAAAATGTATAGCAACCAATTTATAGTGACAAAACTGAGCTTAAATGAATTTTACCAAACAGCTGTACAGTTTTTAATTAAAATACTCTAAGACCGATTTAAAAATGTTCAAAAATTCTTACATTTTATGTAAAAACTACTTTTAACGACCCTAATTTCTAAAACAAAATTAAATTTTATTTTCTCAATCGTTTGTTAAATTCACAAATCTCTGAAATTAAATTACTTTTTTCTCTACAAAAACTATTCGATAAAAGCTTTGAGCAACATATATTTATAACAATTTTAAATCTATTTTGGTATTATAATTTAGAGAATAAACACAGGAATTATAGGTACTATAAGCGGCTAATCCCGAACTGAAAAATGGTGATCAACAAAAGAAAAGTAAAGAAAATCAAATGAATTTTCATATAAATAAATAGAATTTTTCAAAGCAACTGCAAATGAAATTTTGTGTGTTATGTGATTTGATTATTTGCCTGGCAACTGATTTATTCATAAAATAATGTGTGTTCACACTTACACACACACTCTCTTTTTCACACTCACACACCAACACATGTGCACAATATAAATTGATTTCAGTTTTCCACATTAATTTTATAGTTACTCCCACTTTTGTGGAACGAATCAACTTTGACTGCTTTTATGATTATTACAATTTGCTTGTTATTGTTGTTGTTGTTGTTGTACTCTTTGGTCACATTTGTAAATTTCTCATATGCAATATATATACATATATCTATATATATATATGAAATCGTTTAATTACAATTGTATCGGTTTTATGCATTTCAGTGGTAATTTGCATCGCATTTCGAGCTCTGCTGCCGGCGATGCTAAAAGGCAACCGATGCCAAGTGGCCATATTTGGAGGTTATTGACCCTGTACTTAAAAAGTTATAGCGGTCTGTTGGCTATGTTCAAACAAAGTCAAAGTCGAGACAGACACCATAAACTATACAAATTGTACATACTTTCTAGCTGTTATTACTTTTAGTGCTAAGTTTAGCATAACTACAGGGTCTTTTACTGTTAAGCCGCTCGGCTATAACCCTTTGTCACTCGTTTTATTTTTTTCTTAAAAAGTGTTGGCCATAAAATGCCAAGTGGACCGCAACTAAAGCCACATAAATCAGCTGGCTATAATCGTTATCGTTTGCTCTTTATCGTTTATCGTTATCGTTATCGCTCTCGAAGTTGTATTTGCATTTACATTTAGCCATTGAATTTTAATAGATTTTACTGTTCATAATAATGCATTAAATATTCCAAAATTGTATTGGCCTTGTTTTCTGATTGTTGTGCGTGAGTTGACCAAAAATGTTGTCTCTTTGACCACATTTTATAGCCACTCATAGTCGAAGCTGGTGGTAGCCACAATTGGCCATAAAACGCTATATATTTGAGCTCCTTTATTTTTAGATTTAAATTAAGTAGTTTTTTAAACAGAGTTGTTAAAAATAATAATCAAAGATTAAGTCAATAAAGTAAACTTTAAACTAAGTGACTAAAACTAATGGGCAGCAAAAGCAAATTCAATAAAAATATATATAAATTAAAAAAATGAGTCGAAGCGGCTTAAAAGACTTTAAGAAAAAAATTAAACAATTCAATCGAAAGCCAACTAAAGAGTAACCAAATAAATTGTGGTCAGAAATTAGGATTAGTTTTAAAATAAAGTGCAGCAAATTTTATATTTTAAATCCTTTAAACTAACAAATATACGAAAATGGAAAATACAACTTGTAAAAATATCAAATAAAAACTAAAACAAAATAAATTAAAATGAAACAAATGTAGATTTAAATAAAATCAATAAAATATGCAAGAAACCTTTTTTGTATAATTTTCAAATAGATTTATAGACAACAATTTGACAATCTAAGAAAATGTATATCTTTAAAAGCTTAATATTTTGGCAATGACTTTAATTCATAGAATTACACTTCAAGTTTTGTATATAGACAAACTGAATAATTCCCTCGGGTTCTTAGTTGGCCAATTAAATTCAAATTTATAATTTATAAGCTGCTAATTTAACGGCTGGCTGCACTGAGCACTGAGCAGCAGTCACAACAACAACAACAACAGCAACAATAACAACAATTGATATTCTGAATTAATGACAAGTAACAGGATAATGATTTCAGCACGAACTGAGAGAATAACAACAATAGAGCTGACAGGACATTCCAATAGAAATTGATGCAGAATCAGGAACAGATGCTTCATTTTGACAACAATGCTTGGAACCTGATCCTTCTTGGCTAAAATATGTTAGTCAAGACATTTATAGATTATTTGATTTAAACATTTGTTGACACTGCTTCAATGTCCTGCACAAGAAATGTAAATATTTCTCTCTCTCTCCCTCTGCCTTTCTTTCTCCCTCTCTCTCTTCAGTTTGTTTGCCAAAAATGCGTTTGTTTGGCTTGTTAAATAAGTAAAATTATTTTGCCAAAATCTATTTGATTATGTACAATTTATAATTGCAGCTCATCCTTTTGCAGTGGATCTCACGTGCATGCGGCTCAGCTGCTGGCCAGGACATGATTTTGAATTTAGATTTTGATTTCTGTGTAGTAGTGTATGTTTATGTGTGTGTGTGTGTGTATGTGTGTGTTTGCCATGCGTAATTGCACATCGGAAGTGCCATTTCTATGTCCAATGTCCATTAATGATGCCTTCTCTGTCCATTTGTTTGCCCAATATCATAAATTAACAAGCCAGCGCCATCTGTAGTTGAGCAGCAGTACTATGTACTACTAAAAGCTTTTTCTACAGTTTATTTTACATTCAGCTTCAAAGCTCTGCGTACAGCTTTTACTATAAAAGCTTTAAGTCCTTGTCGAGTTGTAGACAAAAGCGCTTGTACTTCAACAAACAAACTTACACACACGCACACACAATCATACCTTAACGTGTGTGTATGTATTGTCATTGTCATTGAGAAACTTCCGTTGCAGTACGCATGCACCGAGCATTTTTTTTTTTTTTTTATTTGTATATCTTTTACGGCCCAAACATGTGGCTGACCATCAGATGTTTTACACATTGTGGTGTGAGGAGAAAAGAGAACTAGTACTAAAAGAGAGACGAAGAAGAGTGAATGCGAGGAAAGGAGTGAGTGAGAGAGAGGATATATGCGAGAGCTTCTGCTGTGCGTGGGCTTTAGCGTTGAATTCAAAACAAATTAAACAGAAGTTTTAATCAAAAAGGGTTTTAATAAATTTTCTTAAATTTCAGTTGTAGAAAGGGAAGTGGATACTGAGTAATAAATGAAGAAATACTAAAAGGTTAAGCAAATATAATAATTATGGAGAGTTTGGGTAAGAAAAGTGAGTCTTACAGACTTAATACAGGGTGTTGAGTAGCTGAGTTTACTCGATTTATGAGATTTGTTACTTATAAATATTCAATCATCCATTAATTACAATAAATTGCATCATTATTTATTTTTGGTTAACTTTAATAATTATAAAGACCCTGCACAAACGAAAAGTGAAGAGTCTATTAAATTATTTAATAAAACAAAGAATACCATAAGGAGATGGAGGCATAACAGAAGCCGTCGGGCCTACTAAATAGCTCCCGACTCTCTTGTTATTTTGATATAAGTATCTTAAAAAGATATCACAGAACAACTACAGGGACTTTTACAGCCTTTTCCAAAAGTTTCCAACAAGGAGTTCTTAATAAATACGAAGCTCCTCCTCTGTTAATCACTTGAAGTTGTAGTGTAAAGGATTTCTTTGACTAGTCTCGCCGAATGCTTAGCCAAGTCTACACTCTCTTTGAAAGCTCTGCTCTGCTTTGGTCTACACCAGTCTACACCATCCCCTACACCACGGCACACCAACCGCTGAGACCAACAAGGCAAAATCGATGCCTGACCCGTTTCGCTCTCTTTCTCTCTCTCTCTCTCCACTTTCTCTCGCTCGCTTACGCTCCTTAAGGTTTACTCTCACGATTTCTCTCTGATTTAACTAGCGGACCGATGTCTGTGGGCTTTTTCCTCGCAGCTCCTTAACTGTATGGGCCAAAACGCGAATGAACATCGACCGTGGAAGTTGACTGCAAATACAAAGCGCTGCACTGAAGGTGAATGAATAGCAAAAAAAAAATAGTACAAAAAGCTAAAAAATCCACAAATGTGAGCAAAGAAAAATATATACAAAATAAAATTATTTGCAATTGGAAATTTGCAAAATAAATAATTATGAATTCGTGTGTGACTTAAATGAAATCAAACGGAAATATTAAAGAAATGAATTTGAAATTGTTGGAATTTCAATTATTACATAAAGCGAAAGCCAAACGAAGAGCCTGAAAAGTGTTGTGCGTGTGCGTCTGCCCTGTGTATGTGTGTGTGCCAGAGTGTGTGTGAATGTATATATGTATGTGTGTGTTAGTGTGTGTGTGGTGGCACGCGCTGCTCCAAAAACGGCAGAACATTTTTTGTGTATCAGAATTTTTGGCGTTGCCTAGCGCAAGGTGAACAAAAAAATAAATTTGCAACAATTATTGATGTGCAGAAAAGTGCAAGAAATGTGAAAATTTTAAGTGAATTTTTGAGAAAATTGTTAGTGGAAAAGCTTGTCAAAATAAGATTCTCTATAGAAAGTGAAAATTGAAATGCGTGTGTGTGCCAAATATTGATTTTTCCCACATGATTTGAAGCATTGTCGTGACCCACTGAGAAAAATTCTGCAGTTAGCATTGAAAACTCATAGATTTTCAACAAGCAAAATTTGTCAAGAAAATTGATTAATAACAAACAAATAATTAAGCAACATGAAAACCGAATATTGCACAAGCTACGACGTGTCTGTGTGTGCCATTGCGTGTGTGTGTGTGTGTGGGGCGAATGTGTGTGTGTGTGAGTGTGAAGAGAAAAGCTCATAAAAGGAAAACGGCTCTAAGAAAATCTCTATCCTGAATTTGCTTTCAACGACGTCTTCGTGCCCAGCAGCAGCAGCAGCAGCAGCGACAGCAAAAGCGAATTTTCCCTTCCCCTTAACCAAGCACACACACTCACACACACATACACCCACACTCATACCCACACACAGTGAGCGAGATTCGCTCTATCAATATTTACGCATACTATTGTATTTTGAATATTACGTATACGCTCTCGCTGCTGTTCGCTCTCTTTCTCTCTTTTCACACACGCTCTCTTTTCGTCTCTCCACTCTCTCTCGCTCTCCGCTCGTTCGCTTTTTGCATTGCGCGTCGCGTCTGTGTAAATTATACACAAAAAATATATAAAATAAAACACGCGTTCCGTAATAAAATAACAAAAATAAAAAATATTTTCAGTAATTAAATTCTAATAGTAATTTGTTAATCGTTAATCATTTTTCGATTGCAGAAGTGTTCGAAATACATGTGAGACTAGCGCTAAGCAAAGGCCTCACTAGCCAAAAGCAGCACAACACAAACACACACACACATACTCTCAAATATATATATATATATATAAATTGATATATATATATTCAGCCCCCTTCGTCACATCATCCACACGATTTGTCGTCGTTGTCGTTGTCGTCTCCGAGCCTGAGCCTGCGAGCATCTTGAGCCTTCCGTTGTCCTGCCGGATCAAATCAACGTTCAAAGCAGCTCAACAATTAACAGAACTAACTACAGCAATAATAACAAAAACTAACAACTTTTAACTGTGCACTTAACTGTTAATATTGGCAACATTATCTGAATAAAAGGTAAGTTTAATTTAACGAAGTAACTTTGATTTGTAGAGTACTTATAACGTATAACAACGAGGAATTTAGATATTTTTATTACATTTATCATTTTTAAATTAATGTGTGTACCAATTATTAACTTAATTCCAAGGATTTCCTTTATGACATACTTGTAAAACTATACCTTAATGTTAAGATAGTAAACATAGAGTTAAACAAAATATTTGTCTCAAACGCAAGCTTTGTAGCATACTTTTAAGCGCAAACTTGTTAATATCTTGAAAATCCCCCAAGAAATCTATAGATACTTTTGAATGAAAGATACTTATTCTGCTTAAACTTCTATAAGCAACAGCAACTAAAAGTTAGGATTGTTATTTTCGTTTATTAAAGTATTAATAATATTATAACTTTAATATATTCCTTTATTATAGTATCAAGCTAGTTCGATGTAGTTATTCTTCTATCCCAATCCAACCATAAAACATATGCAAAATTAGTTAGTACAGCTGTTTGATTAAATTGCTAACATGATTAAGTGCTAATATATGTAATTGGTCTGGGGAATTTTCCCTTTAGTAATTCCCCAAATTCCTTTCCACCGGAAAATACCCGAGACAAAGTTAATTAAGCATCTCTTTGTTCTCGTCCACTTGCTTAATTGTCTACTCTGTGAGCCAATAGAAGGAAAATACGAAGGAAAAGAAAAATCAACATAAAATATGCACAAACATGAAGAAGGACAAGGAGAAGGCGAAACAGACAAACAAAAGGGAGCCGAAAATGTGGAAAAGGGGAGGAAAAGTTTAGTTGGACGATAAACGTTCATTTTATTGACGAGAATTATATGCGGGAGTTTCGCTTAGAAACGATACATAAAAACCGCACATAATTGCCAATAATCAAGTCAGCGATGCGGCCAAAGGCAAGCATAAGCACACGCACACAAATATGCACACACACACTCTCAAACACCCACGCATTTGAACCCGAGTACCAAAGAAAAATATTGTCAAATCGCATATTAATATGAGCCACAGACAAGTGTGTGTGGGTGTGTGGTTGAGTGGGTATACGTGTGTATGTGGGTGTTTAAAGTGTGGGGGTGTGTGTGTGTGTGTGTGTGTGTGTGTGTGTGTGTCTGTGTGTGACTGCAACGTTTACAGATTGCAGCAAAATAATTGTCTAATGAAATCATAGTCAAAAGCGAGCAACGTTTATAGCATTGAAAGCGAAAAGCATAATGATGTGGAAAATTAGTTT